>VIBL01000042.1:0-1493639 GCA_008271625.1 Lutraria rhynchaena
ATTTTCTCCTCTCAAATCAAGCAATTTACCATGTTGATCTGTAAGTTCTGTTTCGAGCCCACGTATTGTATCCAAAGTAATTGGTAAATATATCAAATTATGGGGCGTTTCAATTATTTTATATCCAGGACTTACATTAGGAAAAAAACTGTAGATCGTATTTTGTGAAGAACCATTTACATAACTGCCAGAAATAATATCTATATTGATAAGTATACTATTAATACTGAGAATATCAACAACGTTTTCAGATTCGTGAATTCTAGATTTATATTTATTACGATCAAATCCTAATACTCTGCCTATGGATTTTGGATGATTAAAATCAACAACGAAATTATTTCTCATCTCTATTCTGGATTTTAAAGTATTTGGATTTGCAGTAATGGTTATATTTTGCCCGGGTGCTTCGGATTGTATAAAATCATTTATATCAACTATATCGTAACTTCCTGTAGGTATTCTAATTGTGTCCCAATTTGCCCCATTATCTTTGGAATATTTAAAATGATTATTCTCATTGGTGATATTTGGAAAAGAATAATACGTTTCAAGGTTAACGAGTGCTATTTCATACTTTCTCGTTTTATCAAGTTGTATTGGAGGATTGAACATAGTTTTAAATTTTGTTTTATTATCAGATACTATAATCTGAAATGAACTTTTAGGTTCTGTATTTCTGGCAATAGTTTCCAATAATTCTTTATCCATTTTTTAAGGAAAATAGAATTCATCCAAGCCGATTCTATATTTTCCATTATCTTTTTTGGATGATAAATCGATTACAACAAAGCTAAATGGCTTCTCCCAAGCAGTTTTACACAATTTTCTAAATTCTTCCTTCTCCATATCATGACTTACGTGATCGTTATAAATATGATTTATATTTTTTAAGTCTTGTGGGAACAGACAAATAAAATTAGCATTTTCTCTTATAGTTTGCCTGGGCAATTTGAAATAGTTTTGTGAAAGATAAAAACAATCCACGTTGCTATGTCTTCCACGAATATAATAACACTCACATTTATTTTGTTTTTCTAAAATTAAATCATCAAATATCATTAAATTTTTATCCTTAGAATTTAATTCCCTGGGATCTGGAACATCTTCGGCAGATTCATAAAAATTACTTTCTATTCCCTTTGATCTATTTTCACTAGCCGCCCATGTTTTAATTAACTCACTCGGTGAAATATTATTATTTACAATTTCTTCACGATTATCAAAAAGTCGAAGTATTTCATCTTTGGTTAATTTCCCTTCAAAAGCTTCATTTAAAATACGATATTCCGGTTGAAATAGACTCTTTCCAAAAACTATTAATTTGTCATAATCTAGCCACTCCGGCTTTAGTAAGAGATTAAGTAATAATGTAGTTTTTCCACATCCAGATTTCCCAATAATCAATCCTCTAATACTTTTAGGTAAAAGATGGTGATTTTCTCGCTTAGTCGTCATATTCCAAGATAAATCTTTTATCTCCATTTTAACTTGATTTTTTTCGTTTAAAAATGTATTGCGTAAAATGTAAAAAACACACCAATACTCTCAATATTGAGGATATTATTTCAAAAAATAATAGACCAATGAGACGGGGGAGATGCGAAGTGTGTGGAATAATGAAATATCAATTCGTTGCCCATGGAAAGGGCTTGATGAACAAAGCTATAAATAATTTGCCATTTGAAATGCATTTGCCCGGACATAATTTTACAGGACCAGGCACTAATCTAAATAAAAGATTAAATGAAGATTTAACACCTAAAAGTTGGAGTACCCCAGTAAATAGAGTTGATAAAGCTGCTTATCATCACGATGTGTGTTATTTAAAAAATAAAGATACAGCAACTAGAAATAAAGTATGTGACAAAAATATGCTAGCGGAGATGGAGGGCATTTACAATCCCACTCTAAAAGAAAAAATAGATAGATCGATTGTTAATAAAGTTATTGGAACAAAAATGAGATTTGGTATGGGGAATTAAATAAAGCCATATGGTAAAGTATCTATTCCATTTTCACATATGTACCTCTTATCATCGAATGGTGTTGTACTTTTTTTATTAACTTCATTAATGTACATATTATGTTTATCGGAGTTCAATGTATACATTATATTCATTTTAGTTTTATTATCAAATAGACAATCTTTATAATCATCAAATTTTATATATTTTTTAATTGCCACCTTGCTTATTCCTTTTAATTTCTTTTCTTCTTTTAGAGAAGTGGCTCCCTCCGGTCGCTCGGTATATGTGAAAGAATATGCCTTACTCCTCAAGTAAACTATTTCATTCATAATTTGGCCATTTAACTCATCTTTAAATTTACCAATCACTTTTTTATTTTTTTCTGAAAACAAAGGATGATCTTTGGGATAATCTGATGTATCCAAATGATCTTGTATTTGCTTCATATCTTCGTAAATATCTTTAGTTTTAATTGATATGAAAACGCTGTCCGTATTATGGACGATTAAAGGAAATCCACAATTGAAATTTCCAGTTTCGGTAGATAAATCATAAACGATTTGTTTTTGTTTTCCTAATGGCATTATCTTTTTTACATTGGCGACTTGTTCTTTTTTAGTTATGTTTAAGCCAAATATGTTAGGTTTATCTTCTCTTGTATTAATATTTGTATTATAACCTAGAGAAGTTATAAGATAATGCAGACATGAAAATGTAATTTTAGATTTTTGTGAAAAACAAAATTGACAATCCTTTCCTTTTTTATAACCATCTCCTTGATAAAATCCTCTAAAGAAGAATAATCTGTAATTGTAATCTTTATTTAGGATTTCGTACGGAATGTATTTTTCACCTTCGTTGGTATAAAATTTTTCAAATTCTTGTGCCATTACTTTAATATTTCCCTTCGGTACAATTCTATAAATGCTGGATGATCTCATGCAGTCTATTATTTTAAAATCAGTTATTGGATAAATTTCTTTACACCATTCTAGGCATTTATCTAAAAGATCCAAATCTTGATTACTTAAATTCCAAGAATATTGTGTTCCATAACTTCCACTCGTTCCATCTGCTAAAAAGAATCCTTCGATAAAAGCTTTTTTCTCTTCTAAAGTTGGTGGTTCTAATTTTAAGAAATCTCGTTTTAGTGGTGGATTTATTTTTTCTTTATAATTATCATTAAATAGAAGATTTGTATTTAATGTTAAATCTTTAGGTTTTATAATTTCATTATTGTCTTTAATTAGAGAGTGGTCTTCGGTTACATCAACAAATCCCAATGATGTGACAACTCTAAATATTTCTTTATTTGTCTCATGCTTAATTACAGTTTTTATTTTTGAAAATCCTTTACTTGTCCAAACTTCAATATTGTAATTTGGCTTATGATAAAATTTACCATTTGAATATTCATATTCATCAGTAATATTTTCTATTTTATCAATATATACTTTACCTTTATATCTTAATATTAATGGCGTATTGCCCAAAACTGAATCACTTGCAACAAGTTTATTTTTAGGGCATAACTTATTTATAACATTATAGTAAAAGTCATACATTAATTGCTTTGAATAATCTAATATGCACATTCCCGAGTATATTGGCTTGTTGAATTTAACAGATGTGATATTGTTAATTATTGCAACTAGATTATCATTGAATATTATGGAGTCTTTGAAATTTGGCTTATTTATATATCTTTGTACTATATCTCTATTTGTTGAAAGTATAATCTCACTTCGTCCTCTTATGTTTTCTAATGTCTTGCCATAGAAGCTATTGTTCATTAACTTCCATAAGTCTTTCTCAAAAGCAGATTTTGATTTTGTTCTTTGTTCCGTATTGAAGTTGATATACTTTGCTAGCCAATTTGATTCATCAAAAGATATTGTTCTGTATACTTTAGTAACTTTCATCCCTAGTTCAATATAATCTTTTAAAATACTATGGTGAACAATATATTTCTTTTTATCATATAATGTTAAGAATAATTTTTCTTCTTTACTTACGGGCTTATCTCCTAATAGTTCTAATTGATAATCTGACATTTCATCTTTATTTGCTTTTAACTTTTCTGGGGCCAAGGGATATTTGTATGTTTTGCGTCTGCAAGTATTTGGATATTCTAAGTCACATTCTATTATACATCCTCTGCCTTTTGGAATCTTCAAATAATAATTTGGATCAGATTCCCATTTGAAATTTTTAGTTGGCAATTTTTGGGACATCGCCCAGCCGTACAAGTTATTTGCATCAAGATATAATAGATATTTTTCTTCAAGGAACTTATTTAGATCTCCACCATTTTTAAGTATATTAAGTGCTTCTTGCTTTTCATTATCGTCTAATATTCTAACTCCATCATCCAAATAGTTAGGAGTATATTTGTTAAATGCTTTTACGTGTCTTGGACCAAGGACTCCAGAAAATCCACCTCTTATTCCTTTCTCGAACATTAGCAACATATCATGATCTGTTAACAATTCCAATTCAACTCCTGTATATTTTAATCCACATTGCCATGTAAGTCCTGGGGCCGAGTAACAATAACATGGATCTATTTCATGATGTTGTAAGAAGAAGTTCCTAAAATTCTCAAATGCATCTGCTAATATTAACACATCAGTTTTTAAATATAACTTATGGTAATCTTTTAGAGTTTTACATTTGAATGTCTTCCATACCTTTTGGGCATGTTCATATTCTTTATCTGTTATGCATTCTTGCGTTAAAGTAGAATAAAACTTTTCTATTGGTGGTAACTTTCTTTCTTTTAATCTTTTGATAGAAGTTATATATTCGTATGGATAGAAGCCTTTTTGTTTAAATAAATCATATGTTGAATATTCACTTTCTAAAATAGGAAAATTATCCATTGACTTTGCTAAGTCCGATAGACCTTTAGACATAAATCTATAAGAATCCAGGAATCTTAACTTTTTATAATATGATCCATATTCTATTGAGATATATTCTTCTGAGTTTTTAGAAAGTAACTTTACTTTATTGTATTCATCTTCATACTTCATAAGTTCTTCAATCAAAAAGTGGAAATCATAATTAGAGCCATTGTGAAAGAATACAGGGATTATTTTTGTTGCTTTGCCTTCTTTGGTATTGCAAGATTGGCATGCTGCACCTCGATATTTACCAGTATAGTGACAATGTTCTCGTATTTTAGTTCGAGGCCTTAACACTTGGGGGGATATATCATATCCTTCATCCATTATTTTTTCTGTAAATATTATATCAGTCCCTGTCTTATCTTTTACGGCTTTTGAACATCCAATCAACAAGTCTTCAGCCTTTATGTTAGTTTTATAAATCATCAGCCCATCGAATACTAGGGCACCAACTTCAACACCTCGTGCTATTAGATAATCAAATGCCGCCATCAATGCAGTATTTTCCATATCACATAACATTAGATTGATTGCGGAGCCTTTAATATTATAAGTTGTTCCTCTTTCTCTTTTTTGTTTTGTTGCAAGTTCAACTAGAGATGGATTCAATTCACAAACTTTATCTATTATAGATCTCATCCCTTTGTAATAATCAATGAACCAATCAGGCTTATTTTTTGTATCTATTTCTCGTCCATTGAGAATAGCCAATAATTCTTTTTTAGATTCTTCTCTATTTAGTTTTTTCAATTTGCCATATTGCTCAAGTAACTCTTCTCTATTGTTGATATAGTTATCTAGTGCACCACATGGAATATTGTTTTTGTGACAATAAGATGATAGTAAAGTTGGATGGGCATTTTTCATATCGATATCTATCATATTATCTTTACATAGTGTATGTCTGATTTTTCTGCTCATATTTTGCAATCCTATTTTTTCATTAGTCCAATATCTTCCAAATCCATTACGTTGGTGATATGACATAGTACATTCTCCAAATTCATTAGTTGCATCTAGATAATCTTCTAATAGCATTAATTGAGAATCATTGTCCATTTGTGTTCCTTTGATATTTCTACGTCCCAAATTAAATTGATCTGGATTATCAACAATATATGTTAGTTTGGATTTATCAATTTTTTCTCGTAATCTTATTTGTCTTTCATTCACAGATTCAAACTTATCCACATTTATTGTTTTAAGTTTTTTTATTATCGGAGGGGCTGTCGCAAAGTCAATTCCACATATATAACAATTGGTTGCTTCTTGAAATTCTTTTCTTTCACATACATTTAATTTTGGCTTTTTGTGTTCATTAAGATATATATTGTAATTTATCTCTTCGAATATCTTCATTACTTTTTCCATATATTTCTCTATTGCATCATTGCCAATATAATAAAAGTATTGCGATTCATATATTTGTGGACAATCAGATTTAACATATATGCCATAACTATTTATTTCTTGTTTGAATATTGGATTTGTGTATGATTGATCGGGATCAGGTTGAGATGACTTTATTGGAATATTATTAGATTCAAAATCACAATATATTACAAAGGGCAATTTATTTTTAAAATAATGATTTTTAAACTTAAGAATATTTTTATCTGGCATTATCGTTCTACAATGTTCATTATCATAACATATTTCTTTATGTTTTGTTAAAGTTTCTGGTCTGCGGAATCCTTGTAGACAATTTCTACATGTAAATGATTTATGTTTATTGTTATCACACTTGAAGCTATCTAAATCTTTGATCAAGCAATAATGTGTATTTTCGTTATCTTCAATATACAAAAGGTCTATTACTGGATCTTGTGTCCTTGAACTTATATATACTGGATATAGGGAATGTTTGTTTTTTTGATTCTCCAAAGCAAATACATTTATACTTAAGTTATTTTGATTTTCAACTTTTGAGATATTTTTTATTTTAACAGGGTACTCAATGCCATTCATATCAATACAATTTTCATAATCTTTGTATTTGCTTACTCTGTATTTGTGATCATCAGCGGGATATAGTTTTGCTAATATGGACCAAAGAAAACATTTATTATCATTTGTATTTTTAACATTGACGATATTGCTTGATTTAAATTGAAGTGGAATATAAGATGAAGCCTTCTGATAACTATATTTATATTGTTTTACTTTTACACTTTTGATATTTCTAAAAACAAATCCAGATCCTCTTTCTTGAAATTTATCTATCCAAGCTTCAAATTTATCTATTAGACTTTCATAAAATTTGGATATATTATTTTGTGATAGGATAACTTGTGCAGGATGAGAGTAATGACTTTCTATTATATCAAATGACATAGGAGTTAAAAATTCGCTTGTTATTGTTATTTTTATTTTCAAAGGAAATTTATTAATAACTATTTTATCTTTTAATATGTTTATATATTTGGTTATATCATATTCATCTATATCATCAATATCTATTTCAGTAATAAGATCTTTGAATAATTTGGGATTTTGGGATCTCATTTTTTAAAGAAACAATTTTCAATTAGGTATATTCTTTTTCAAAATAATATTCATGTTGATAATTTGGATTTCTTAATATAAATTCTTGATATGCTTTTTTGTACTTTTCTTTATTATTTTGATAATGGATTTGTTTCATAGGCTTGTTACATTGCTTGCATGAAGATTTGACTCCCATCCTTCTACTATTTGCTTTGTCGTATTCATATAAATATTTATATTCATTGCACTTTGTACAGATTTTTTTTTCGCTCATTTTTAGAGATATCAATTTTAATACTTATAAAATGGAGAATCAAAAAATATATTGTTTGCGTTGTAAAAAACATACCGAAAATGATTCAGTAGAACAAGTAACAACATCTAATAATAGACAAATGTTAAAAGCTAAATGTTCTGAGTGTGGATCTAAAAAGAATAGATTTACAAATAAATTAGCTGATGAATTGCATCATAGAGTTGTAAAATCTTTTCCAAAAAGACGAGTTCATGTTCATTCGATAGATCAGACATGGGCAGTTGATTTGGTAGATATGCAACAATATTCAAAACAAAATAAATATTATAGATATTTATTAGCAGTTATAGATGTTTTTAGTAAATATGGTTGGTTAATTCCATTAAAAAATAAAACTGGAGCAACAGTAAGTGAAGCATTTGAAACATTATTTAAAGAAAGAAAGCCAATGTTTATTTGGTCAGATAAAGGTTCTGAATTTTATAATCGACAAGTAAAAGAATTATTAAAAGATAATAATATAAAATTATATTCAACTGAGAATGAAGAAAAATCAAGTGTTGTAGAACGTTGGATAGGAACTATGAAACAAAAAATGTTTAAATATTTTACTGCTAATGAAACTACAAAATATTATGATGTATTGGATGATTTAGTTAAAGATTATAACAATACAGTACATTCTTCAATTAAAATGACACCTGTTGAAGCAAGTAAATTAGAAAATGAATCAACTGTGTATGAAAATTTATATCCAGAAGAAGAAAAGGAAACTAAAAAACCTAAATTTAAAGTTGGAGATAGAGTGAGAATATCAAAAAAGAAAGATAAATTTGAAAAAGGTTATACAACACGCTGGACAAGAGAAATATTTGTAATTGATGAAGTTTTAAATACAGATCCTGTTACTTATAAAATAAAAGATTTAAAAGGCGAAGAAATTAAAGGCAGTTTTTATGAACAAGAATTGCAGATTACTGAGTTTTGATTTTTACTTATAAGTAAGAAACGAAAAGAAGATATTGAAAACTTATTGAATATGTCGTGCATTGGCAGATTGTATACGAAAATTGAAATATTTTGTATTCCCAATTTTGCATTTTACTCAGTGGCAGATTGTACACCAAAATTGAAATATTTTGCATTCCACAATTTTGCATTTTACTCAGTGGCAGATTGTACACCAAAATTGAAATATTTTGCATTTCCCAATTTTGCATTTTACACAATACATTTTTATACATGCAATTTGAACATCCCCAGTACCCCCTACGGGGACATGCAAATTTCACAATTTTTATATGTGCAATTTGAGCATATTTAAAAGTTACATTTTGTGCATAATTGTATAGTAGTAGTAGATTGGAGCTAATCAAAATTTAAATTTTTAACACTTTCAACATATGAACTTTACGAGATAGTTGACAATAACTAATTTTATCATTTTTTACATTTCTATATTTTAAAACTTAAAACAAAAAATACACTTTCATGATAGTAGTATAGTAAATGGGCGATGTCTAGGAGGATTTGAGTGAACGAAGTGAGCGAAAATCCGACCACCGCCAGGTGGCCTAGACTCGCCCAAATACTATACTACTGGCATGGTGTATAAACTTGAAGTGTGTTTAAATTTCTTAATCAACAGTAAATTTTGCTGTAAGTTGGCAAGTGAGTTAATGAAAGCAGATGCTGGAAACAATAACATTTTATCTCTACTAAAACATGCCCGTTAGAGTTTGAAATCCTTAAAGATAGAGACCTGGGTCTTGTGCATGACACACCATTTCATCAAGGAAAACAGTTATGCCATGTTGTTTTAAAACTTATCAATGATGAAAGAAGTTATAGTCTGGACAAGGTAAAGCAGGCCAATTTTTTCCCTTTAAACCCCAAGTGTGACCTTGACTTCTAAAATATGGTTATCATGGTAAACAATTGTGCCAAAGCATTTTAAGATTCATTGATGCGGACAAGTCAGACGGATGAACAGATGCACACGCACACGCACACACACACAGAGTCTTGTTTAGCTATCTTACCGAGGTTTTCGTGTTATAAAGCTACCACACTTTGTATGCCATTTAGATCATGAACATTGTGAGGTATACCTCGGTATGTAGTTTAATGCCCCAAAAAACCTCTAATTGACTGATTGTTTGGGGGGGTATTGACAGGGAAAGACTTACACAACTAATTGAGGTCTAACCCTAACCCTAAAACTCTCGTAAATGTTACCCTTAGGATTGTCACTTATTTCGCGGCCTAAAATCTACCTCTGTACCATGGAAAACCAAACTCACACACACACACGCACGCACGCACCACAAGTGGGCTCGACAATAATACTCCAGAAAGACATACTGGCAAAGCTATTTTTAGTAAGCTCAGGGTTGAATTAATGCGTTATAAATATTGGCCAAAAATCTTAAACCATTGGCAAAAATGGTTTATGATAAATTGTTCTACGGACTGTTTAAAATACTGCATATAAGTAATATAAACCTAAATACATATACTTACCATTTGAACATAACATTTGAGAACTAAGAAATATTGTACACTATGTTTACATTGATCAACAACTTCCTTGTTCATCATCTGTAACAAATGCTCCATAATTTTATCACAACATGCCTCAGTCTGAAAGAACACATGAAGCATATTGTCACAATAGCTACATACAGTTCTGTTGTAAATAAACAATAAGATTTACTTGAAACATAAGATTAACAATAATGAATAAGGACTTTAATTATTCAGGAATAAGAAATATCATATTGAGTCAATGAAATGAACCAGATGCAGCTGCTATTAATCAGATGATGTGATGAAGCAATAAATTTTCTAATCTACTGACATGAATTATAGTGTAACATAGATCAATTGAGAATAAGTTTTTATCATCTAACGATGATTAAATCACTTAGAAATATAAAATCATACCGGCACACCACCATGATCTGACAGGAAGCTACACAACATTCTCTCTAATATTTTGGCAAATGAAAGTCTTACATCCACATCAGGGGCATCCAGCAAGAAAGGTCTGCAAATTATACAAGTAATTTATAGGTGAACTATATTTATGGTCACTTTTTTATACCACTTTAATAATAACTGAAAAGTAAATTGTTCTACTTAGTATTAGTGACGGGACATAAGTTGAAATTCTGCGACATATTATTGGTTGAAATTGATTTGTTAACTGATGTGATTAATCAGTTCCGGTCATCCCCTGTGTACAATACATCAAAATTTACACGCTATCATTCCTTTTTTAAGTTCATGTATTGATATGTTGCTTACCAAATACTTGAAACATAAATTTTATACTCTAATGTGACCCTTTTTCAGTGATCAGGGCCTGGTTTTATAAGCCTCAAACACTCAAATAAGCTCAAAATGCATTGCAAACGTTGTAAAATACTTTGATGGTACTGAATAACAATGGGATCCTTGAGAGCTTTTGTCAAATTTAGAAAAACTTGGAAAATCAACATTCATGATTGAAATTTGTCTGACTTTTCTTGTCACTAATCAATATTTCCTGCTAATCATCCTATCACTTTGTATTCAACAAAACAAGATTATGGAAGTATTACTTTTTATAAGACTGTATAACTTAAGTTCTACTTTCAGAACAGTTGAACCACAACATTAAGGAGATGGTACATACCTGATGTAACTAAAACCATTTTCACTGGATAAATATTCTATCATCCACAAACAAGCTTCCTTACAGCTGGATATAATCATCTCTATCACAACAATCCACTCATCCATCTCAAGTCTGAAAATAAATTATTGAAATAACTAATAATCAAAGAAAATGTCCCAGTGTATTCTTGCATTAAACATTTAAACAGCTATTACTTGAGTTACAATCACTGCACTCATGATCTCCACAAATATACCACATGGTGTTCAAACAAGATCATAAGAAATCTGTAAGTTGGGAACATATGAATAAGCTTAAAGAAAGGAAAAATATAGGATCAAAAAACCTGCAGTGAATTAATGTGTAACTGAACTAATTTGATCCTTTTTTCTAATTATGACCTGATCATACAGTGACAAGACCTGGGCCTTATTTGACAACTTTAACCATTAAAACTTCAAAATAACTCTAAATTATACCAAAACATACCAATCAAAGTTCAATCAACATACAGTCATGTATAATCACAATTCGTCTGAATTAAACTGATTTACATACCTAGTTTTCTTCTTTGTCCTCAGGTATGTATTGAACAGAAATTTAACAGCAAGTTGTAGAGACACAACACACATACGATTGTAATCCTTGTTGCTGGTATGGTTCTACAAGAAATACAAACGAAAACAAGAAATGACAGGAACTGTCACAAAACCAGTTTTTCATTCTCCAGGTGCTTACCCCATTCCTACCTTCAGTCATAGGGTGGAAACATTTTGCCAATGACATGCACAAGTTTGATTTTAATAGCTCATACAGGCAAAATAAACAAAGGGCCATAATTCTGCTAAAAATCATCAAATCACAAAACATAAAAAAGAATATATGCACTGGAGTACTTGCTGACAATAGTTCTGTGAAAGTTTGGTTGAAATCCCTTGAGAAATGGAGAAAAACTTTTATTTTACTTTTGTGTATTAGTGACCTAAACCCTTGACCTAGAACCACCAAATGAAATCCCAAAGGAGGTCTTTATGTAAGCATGCTATATAAAAAAAATTGGTGAGAATCTGTCAATAAAAACGCAAGTTATTGAGCAGAAACCAATTGTTGACACCTGCTGCCCACCCATCCATCCACCAAAATGGGCCAAATTATTAGCCAGATGTAAGAGATGACATATTTCTTAGTCACATGACCACTAACCAAAGGAACTATCAAATTGTAAACAGATGCTATGTATAGTCTGCAAAATCTGAGCAATTAATGTTGGCTTCCTTTGATGTTACTAAATTTTCTTTGATTCTGTTTTCTGTTACGACTTATAAAACAATTCACTGCCTTTAATTAAACCAAAACAATACTAAATTTAAAAATAATACGGTTTGAAGTCTTTAACTCAAATATTAATACACGCAGCAAACACATCACTTAACACAACTGATCAATGTATTTACTGTTTTCTGTTATCTACCACGTGTTTGGACTAATTACAAGCGACTGCCTATTGACAGACAACCATTGATTGTATTAGCAGATGTACTAAGTACTCAGGTGAGCTAAAATGTCAAAAGAATCAAGAGGTTTTTATCAAGTGAATTCTTAACTACTTCAATTAGTCAAGGATTCTATAACAAGGTGCTTTAACAAACATGTTTCAAAAACATAGCACACTGCAAGCAATCTGCATCTATACTTCACTCAGTTATTTCTTAATATAGTCTGATTGATTTCCATACTTACAGAATTTCTGGCCACCAGATTTTTGACAAATCTGAAGTATTCTTCATTGTAAACATCTCTGTTTTTGACGAATGTGAGATTTTCACTATGAATCATACGCTGTATACTGGCTGGCATTTTATCCATGAATATTCCCTTACGTTCACCTTTGTGTACCAACTCTGTCAGCTCAACAAAACTATCTGAGTTTCTGGAACGCCTGCGCAACATAACATCATTTGAGATAGTAAAAAGTTTGTTCTTTTTCTTTAGTTTTTTTAGGCTATATAGCATTTCTGCAAATGCTTAAGTCACAATTAGAATTTTTCGTTTCACAAAAGCAATGTCTTTTCAAGCTGTCACTTTCATATTTAACATTAAATTGTAACTCTATCTGTCAACAAAACTAAATACAAAGTAAAAATGAGCCAAGTAAATACTTACGGAATACCATTTGGCCATAATTTTCTGGTGACAATTTTACTTTTCTTAGCCGATAATGGTGTTTTACAGTCATCCATTCTCTCATAGAACAACATATAACCATTCCAATACCTAAGACGATCTTCTGGATACGAGTTAGCTGAAATCAGAGATGATTGAGGAACATATTTACAGCAAGAATTCTAACAAATCCAATTATGCATTGACATTGTTCATAAAGCATAGTTTTGATGTCAAAAAAACAGACTGGTAGATGCCAAATCACCTCCATCCATTTGGTCTCAGGACACTAACAGTAACACTTTACAACAAAATTAGTAATCAATGAATAAGGAGATCTGATAATGAAACAGTAAAAATAGTTATACATCAAACCCTTGAATGAAGAATACTACTGCCAAACTGATTTTTTATGATTTTCTAGTATAACATAACTACAAATGTATAATTTATGTAATATACAAAAATACGTACATTGATCATAAACTTTAGCTTTGTAAGTTCCACCAAAACATTCAGCTTCCACTGCAGCATCTGTCATCTCAAACTCTTCAACAACTGTGTCATTAAACTTGAACCATTTACCCTTATTGTTGTTGTTTAATACTGTTCCCCTGGAACAAAAAAAAAACATTTGAAATACAACCACAGATTAAAAATCAGTTTTAAATAATGTCCCTCCATACTATCACATTTTCATCTCTAAAAACAATGGGCCATAACTCCCCACTAATTGATGAACTTTGTGACAGATAGGACTAAGTAAATATGTCTTTCATTTAAATAATACTTGGCTACATGAATATACAGACTACAGGATAAAGAATATCATGAATGAAAAAATAAGTTTGACATAAAAACAAGTAACTGGTGTTATCCACAACACGTAATGTCCCCTACCAGCTCCGCCTTGACTCAATATGGTAATTAATTTGTATAACTGTCACACATGTATTAAATACAACACCATCAAATAATCAATACAGAATTTCATTCACATGGCCTGAATAAAGTTTGTTATTGCACTATCAAGATTTTGCAACATGTTCTTTACTATTAACATTACCATAGCAACCAGAATTGTAACCTTGAGAGACAACAAATTACTAACTCTGACACCAAATTTCATTCACCTATCTCGAACAGTGAACAACTTATGACAGAATTAATACTTTTGTGGATATTTTTATTATTTCCATTACCATGGTAACTACAATTTCATCTATGGGAGAAAACAAAATGATCTGCATAATCTTTACATTGCCACCTATTCACATACCAACTTTCATCATCCTAGGTTGTTTAGTGATTGAGTTACCACAGGATCCAGAAGTTTTGGCCACATTTTTACTAATTCCATTACCATAGCAACAACAATTTTCTTGCAATGGAGAAAACAAAATGACATCTTCACATTGCCATCTACTTACATACCAACTTTCATCAAGCTAGCTTGTTTAGTTATTGGGTTATAGTGGGATCCAGTTTGGAGCGGACAGATGGACGGACAAACAGACAGAGGGCAAACATATAGTCCCCTCCAGTGTGAACACCAGTATGGGACTAATAATACATTGAAGTGTCACATGACTGAATGAAATTACAGAGAGCATTATCATACCTTCTTTCTTTAATAAATGAATAGTAGTGACCAGCATTAGCCTGTCCACTGTGAACAACCACTCCCACTAACTCATAATTAATCTGCTTGTTTTCAGGTATAACACCAATGGTTATTTCCATGGGTGGAGTCTCTCCAGCACGAGATTCTTGAGTCATCAGAACCTCTTGTTCTTCACTGTCAGCATTAGACTCAGCATCTTTACGTGCCATACCTTCAGCTGTGTATGGTTCCATATCAAGTACCCATGGAAACTGAATCATAAAGTATAGATTTCCATAAAAAATTATTATTTATTATAGTCCTTTGATAAAATAAATCAATGTGTGAAAATTATCAAAACCTAAAAAATGAAAATCTAATAAGTGGAATTCATTCTATCACTTATAATACAAGAAAAACAAACAAAATATACTCAGCAGCAAAATGCTGACTTCTAGTCATTGACCCGAAGTAATGGAGAAAAATGCAATAAACATAAAGCAGTTCTCTAACCTTAAAGTAATCATCAAATTTAAGAGCTCTGTTTGCTTCCCAGTCATATCCAAATCTTTTAAGATGAATACATAAAGTTGGAGGTAGTGTTTTGATATGCATTCTCTTAATGGTATTTCTCTGAAGTAAACAAAACATTGATGATGTTACAAATTTTTAGCTCACTTTGTGTACATCAGAACTGATAAACTTAATACATATTTTAATAAGGATTATCATTATAAAATACTGAAGAGTAAAGCAGTTCATAAATTAGTGAAAAGTCCACTACCGATGAATGAGAAAAACAATATTATGAATAACTCAGAATCTGATTAAAAACTTACACAGTATAAATTCATACACTAGATTTCATTCATCATACCTTTTCTCCGCATTTTTCACAATAGTAAGCATTGTCTCCCTCAAGTAACTCTCCTTTAACAAACTGATCCAGAGAATCTTGTAATGTAGCATTTTTTACTGTCAAATTTAAAGCAGTGAATGTTTCCTCTCTTTCATACCTGAATCACAAATTAAGAAGAATATATAAATATGTTCATAATATTAAGATAAGTGGGTATTCCAAGCATTAGTATCAATAAGAAGACATAAATATGTTCATAATGCTAAGGATTGTGAGTGTTCCATGCACTGACAGCAATATTTATAACTTCACAGTTGTACAATAAAACAGGAAGGTTGTTCAAGTATAGACACTAATACAAACAAACTTTAATGTTGTAAAAATCATATGGTCAACAACTGAACAAGTTCCTGTCCACATGATTCAACGAAAAACTAAACATGTGGGCAATTTTACAGTAATTAACTTATTACCTATGAGGACAGTCTTTGCAAATTTTCTGATCAGTAAATATGCCTTGAAACTTCTTCTTGAATATTTCCTCCTTGCCAGTTTTCTGAAAATAAAACAGCAAAAATGGAACACAATTCGTCAGAGTCAAACTAACATGAAATATATTAAAAACATTAACAGACATTTGCTTCAAATACCAGTAGTAATAGAGTCTAAAATACAATAAAAATAGTTGTCATGACCACATTCAAACAAAGGTCACCAAGTTAACAAATATTACTCTTCAGCAAATGCTAATTGACATTTTGAAGTGAACAATCAAATAAAGGCAAACAGTCCAAAAGGCCAAACTAAGTCATTCCCTAAAGTGAAAATATTGCAGACAAGACTAAATTTATTTTTATTTGTCTACCTGTCTGTCCATCCATACTTCTGGATAATGAGCCGATTGATATAATTGAAACAAGAGGGCCATGATGCTAACCTGAGCAAAGACTGAAACTTCTATGGTTTTCATGAGATTTGACCTGGTAACCTAGTTTATAACCTGAGTTGACCTATGTTCAAGCATGTTCACGATATCATGAATACAATTATTCTGACAAAGTTTGATGAAGATCCAATCAAAACAGTGACCTCTAGATTGTTATCAAAGTTTTCATTTGATCTGACCTGTTGACCTAGTTTTTGACCCCAGATGACCTATGTGCAAACTTGTCCAAGATATCATTGAGAAGAACATTCTGACCAGATCTGATGAAGATTCACTCAAGAGTGTGACCTCTAGAGTGTTAACAACCCCTAGGTATGGACAACAGACCACGGAGTAAACTGACTGATCACTATAGCTAGTACAGGTGAACTGATAAACAAGGGCTTACAAGCTAGACAACATTTAATTGATTGAAAGCATGTTAGAATAGTCATCCGACTAAACAAACCTTTAATTGTTCATCAATCTGATCTATCAACGCTTGAAAGAAATCAAATGCATCTTGTTGCTCCCTAATGTTGACAGGATCACCCCATAACTTAAACACCTTCCAGAACTTCTCCGGTTCATGATACTGTAACCTACTGTCCATCAGATGTCCAAACACCTGCTGTATCTGATAATATACACTGAAAGAAAATTAAAAAAAAACAGCATGGTTTATTCTTATCTATCCTACATCAAAATTAAAACAAGTTTTGTACACTTATATTACATTGGGCAAAATAGATCATGTGAAAATCATGGTGGCAAAATGTCTGGATTTCAAGTGATTAATAATTTTCTTCATAACAAGTTTTACTTATCACTGAACACACTTTACCTTTCTTCATTGATATCCTCATCATCTGTACTGAGAACAGCATCAGGTATTCCTGGTACCATATATAACTGTTGTATCACAGAATTCATGTAACAAGTGGCGCCACCATTACGAAGACCAACAAATCCACAACCAGCACGACCATCCACTGGCGGCAAATACTGGAAGATAATAAGATAGAGAGACAAAGAATTCAACACTGGTTCTTGTACAGTAAGTAGAACTGAAGTGATTTTACCTGTTTTATGAAACCATTAATATTTAATACACTTGTTGTTAGAGTTCATATATGGAATGTGAACAGTGTGAATCCTTTGGCTAAGGGTATACACTAATAACTTTCAATAATCAAAAAGATGAAAATGCCACATTATGGAATTAATTGCCAATTATACAAGTAAATCCCATTCCTCACTTGAGTCAAAAACACAAATACTCAGATATGCTAAAATGTATCCATACACATAAATTTCAGGCACCTTTTTACCCATAATGAATTATACATAATTACAGATTATACAAACCTCCCATTCATTAACACAATCTAGGTTAGGTTGATGATGCATTTCTATCAGTTGACTACAAACATCTTGTAGATTACTCAATGAACAATTTGCAAGTTCTGTGATAAGTTCATAAGCTGCAATTCTTGACTCAGTTTTATTGCACCTAAAAATGTACAAAATTACAACTTAATGTGCGCCTAAAAATGTACAAAATTACAACTTAATGTGCACCTAAAATGTACAAAATTACAACTTAATGTGCACCTAAAAAATGTACAAACTTACCACTTAATGTGCAAATTAGACAAAATGGTCCCATGCCCAAGGCTATAAAAATATAACCCTCACTATAAAATCATCCTTACATGTAGTCCAGTCAAACTATTTAGTAATTACTAAATATGAAATTTAATAGAGGCATGTAAGAATATAGTAATCAAGGGACCAAGAAATGTGTCAAGCAATGTATACATCATCAGCGATTACTCCTGGATTATTCTTTTGTGCCAGATCAGTATATTTTAGTGATAATTATGGTTAGCATGCATTGTCATTCCTCTACCTGTTGTTTTAAGGTGTATTTAGTATGGTAATTCTGGTTGATTTGTTGTTGCGGGGTCGCATTTGACTTAACAAAATGACGATTTTTGGGGGAAATAGATGAAATATCTGCTTCATTGTTTTGAATTGGACAAAGTGCTTATTGGTTATGTATAGTATAATGCATTAGCTATCTGTAGACACCAGTTATTTGAAATTTGAGTGATTTCTGGAAAAGTTATGAAGTATTAAACTAACTTGATGCAGAAACGTTCATTTCTGAAGTTGCAACCCTTGTATATGTATATATATGATACATGTGTTTTTGGTCCGTGTTTTCCAGAAGCACAAATTTAACAAGAGGGCATGATGGCCCTTTCTCACTCACCTGAGTAAAAATTGCAACTTCAAAAGGTTTTCCTGTGATTTGCCATGGTAACCTGGTTTTTAACCTGAGTTGACCCATGTTAAAGCCTGTTTACGATATCATTCATACAAACATTTTGACTAAATTTAATGAAAATTCAATCAAAACTGTGGCCTTTCGAGTGTTAACATTGTTTTCTAGTTCTTGTCCAAGAGATGTCTTTAAGATAAACACTCTGACCAGGTTTGATGAAGATCTAATCAACAGTGTGACCTCTTGACAGTTCCCAGCCCCAAGTGTGGACACTGTATGCTTGAAAGTAAGTGATCACTATAGCTCACTGAGCAGTATGTGCTAAAGTGAACTAAAAGACAATTGTATTTTTCCACTTACTTTGGGTTGAATTCTGTCAACAGTAAATCACTGGTTCCTCCATTCATACTATCCATCATGGTTTTTGAAGCAGGAAACAAGAAATCATGAAGAAGATCATGAACCAAGCATTTACCTACACAACAAAAACACCATTATGAACATAAAGATGGTAATATAAAGCAAGATGTGAGTTGAGATCTCTTGTTGATAATCCATCCCTGAAGTTTACAGCTCAGTAAGAAGTTTAACATTTCACACAAAAACTACAAACTAGAAATCTATGGAATAAATCATTATATAAATGATATATTATCGCTTGAGATAAACAAAGAAATATACACAAATTAACATAAGCTTAAATAATCTCATGTCATAATTATCTTCTTTAAAATACAGAATAAATGGGAAAATTAACAAATACAGATAAATCAAAGGTAAACAGAATCAACTACAGCCAGAACTGTTTTAAAAGTACCAAAAAATCAATCATTTCCCACTGGAGAACTGATTTAAATATAGACAGTTGATTTTAACCTGAACTGAATCCATCTCAACAGAAGACCATGTTTAGGTTTTCCAACAAAGGTGGTCAAGATAAACAGGTAAGATCACAGATAACATTACAATATAAATGTTAAAACATAGCACATGGTGTCTATTTGTACAAACCATATTCCTCCTTGCACACACCCTCACATGTAAACAAAGTTTTGATCAGTTTAAGATGACCAGCTAACAGTACATTATCAGTTTCTCTAAGATCCGGATGTTCAGTAGGTACAAAGTTAGATAACCAGGCCACTTCATCCTCCAGCATTCCTGGTATATCCACTTGATATTGCGTTTGTTCAGCAACTGTAGAAAAATAATTACAGCACATATAATATCAGGAAAATAAAAATACTGAAAACTATTATGTATGTATATTTAGTAGTATCAAGTTTTAATAGTTATTTGTCAAGCATTTTTTTTCACTAGCTTTTCATGCTGTACCAATAGCCAGGATCATATGGCAACTTTCCAGCTTTTATGGTGGAGGAAGACCACTCCAGCTTTCACCTTGGTAGAATTGACCTTCTGTAACTAGCTGGACAGTTTCCTTAAGTTTGATGTTTTATATGATAGACACACTGAAACCACACCTAAGGGGTGTATACAACAGCCTCTCTGGTACTAAAATGTGTAGTCAGTTTTCAGTCTAGTTGTGCTTGGGTCTACATGTTTATCAATTAATTAAAGATATACAGTAGAACGTCATTATCACGAGCATCGGTATGACAAGCACTTGACTTATCTCGAAGAGACCTTGAAGTCCCATTATTTTTTGTTCTTAGTTGTACATAAATTTCCATGTTTATTACAAGCATTGTTATCTCGAGTATAAATCAAGTTCCCTTGACTTATTTTTAAGTGTTAATTATCTCGAGGGATGTCATTTTGGATATCTTTTGCACCTGCACATCAGCAATCAGTGTGTTTTCTACACATCATTAAAGTTACACAATAAAAGAGCAAATCTTAAATGAGAAATTTGTATTTCACACTTTATTGTAAATACGACTACGCGGGCATGATGTACAGTTTATTTTTCAGTCAACACCCAAAAGCCTCGTTATTATGAGCACCTGGTTTATGTCGAGCATTTTGTCTGTTCAGCTGACTTCTCGAGATAACAAAGTTTTACTGTAATTAAACAATGCTGAGCTGTCTCTCTTACTGAAATTATGACACCTCACATGTGAAATTTGGTACTGTGTGGGATTCAAACTCACAGTGTAAAGGGGCTATAGGTTACTAGTGAGAAAGACCATAACCACTTAACTATGGAGGCCCATTTGCCAAACATACACTAAATGATGAGTATGAATTATATACATGAATTAAACATTAAGTTTAATAATAATAGCATAACTTAGGCTCCATGAGATAAAAATAAATTTTACCAGCATATATATGATCAAATAGGACAATTTCTGCTTGAGAAAAGTGATATCTAGGTAAAACAGTGGAGACTGTATGGTTTCATAATAATATACTTACTGGAAAGATTTTCAAGCAACTTGCATCTGAGATCAAAGTACTGGGAACACTGGCTTAACAACCTACAATACATATCAAACAATTTGTAACATACACACATGAACATACAGTAACTGGAATATACTGTAACATATACATGAACATACAATAACTGGAATATACTGTAACATATACATGAACATACAATAACTGGAATATACTGTAACATATGCATGAACATACAATAACTGGAATACATGGTAACATATACGTGAACATACAATAACTGGAATACATGGTAACATATACATGAACATACAATAACTGGAATATACTGTAACATAAACATGAACATACAATAACTGGAATACATGGTAACATAAACATGAACATACAATAACTGGAATACATGGTAACATATACATGAACATACAATAACTGGAATACATGGTGACATATACATGAACATACAATAACTAGAATACATGGTAACATATACATGAACATACAATAACTGGAATACATGGTGACATATACATGAACATACAATAACTGGAATATACTGTAACATATGCATGAACATACAATAACTAGAATACATGGTAACATAAACATGAACATACAATAACTGGAATACATGGTAACATAAACACAAACATACAATAACTGGAATACATGGTAACATGAACATACAATAACTGGAATACATGGTAACATAAACATGAACATACAATAACTGGAATACATGGTAACATATACATGAACATACAATAACTGGAATACATGGTAACATATACATGAACATACAATAACTGGAATACATGGTGACATATACATGAACATACAATAACTGGAATACATGGTGACATATTGTAAAATTATTTTGTACATGATTATTTGCTCAACGTACTCTATGTATGCAACAGTGTGTGTGTGTGTGTGAGTGTGTAGAACTAGTGTTGGAAAACATGCATTCCTGATTTTAAGTCTACTATCATATGTGTAGAAACAACATAATATATAGATAACAAATATACATTACATTATATTGTAAGTCACGTAGCTCTAGTAAATAAATATAGAGCCAATTATACTTCTGTATAGGATTAGTTCTATATGAGTGATATAGGAAATACTGTCAAATATTAGATTTAAATGATTAATATATAATGTAAGTGTTTCTATTAATAGGAAAAGTACAATAATATGTACCTAAAACAACTGTATTTAAAGTTTGACGGATTTAGCGGAATCTAAGTATATATAGACTTAGGCATATTAATTCCAAATTGAAATTTTACTGCCGCTAAACTCTGGAATCATCAACGTCCAATCATAATGTAGAACGGATTCCATTGTCCAATCCGAATGTTCCACTAAAAGGACGTATCACAGTTCATGTACACTATTAATTATGTAGGTCCGCCAATGATCCGCAGAAATGGAATTGCATGAATTTAAAACAAAATTTCTCTAAAATTAGCACCATTGCAGTTTAAATTAATGAATAGCTATTAACCAGTTTACTTATTTCGCTTTGGGTTCCTAAAATAACTTTGTGCGGATTCTGGTTTGTCCAATGTCAAGGAGAACTTGTTTCTGTTAGAATGACTCGACTGAATATTATTAATAGTTAAAACAAAGTCTATAACGCACAGACCATGAATGTTAATGGATTGATACTGGATCCTGGATAGGGTAAATACATCACATCGTTGTAATTGTCACCAGAACTTCAGAATGACAGACGAATTCAAATTTCACTTGCAAGTCTTATTCTGATGTTAAAATAGGGATGTATAGTCATATACTGTATATAAATAACACTTTCCCCTCCTTATCACAAATATATCCTCCTGGAAATTACAGGGCTCTTAATAATAATGAGCGAAACTGTTAGTCAGTATTGTGATATCAACTTTAATAGACATTTAATGTATCATTAATCAGACTAAGAATATTTATTATAGCATACATGATAGTTTCACCTCTCACTGTTAATCTGATGTTGCCTTAAGCTTTTCTAACTATTGACGATACAGCCCATATATGTCCAGGATATGGGAATCGTAAAATTTGATGATGACAATATAACATATTTGTTACAGAAATAATACATTAAAATGCTTCAACACTTTCACACAATAACAAGATAAAGATAAAGATAAAGGGAATACACCAAGCCTCCTATGATTCAATCTGATACACCACCAACATTGCCTCTGTAAATAACTGAATTATTGAACACCACAGAATCAAAGATCAAAGGAAAATAACACACACTCCTGTCTACAACAGAAAAAAACAATTCACTTTCCAGTACACAACTGGATAAATTAAACACTCATGTTTTACAACAGGAAAATAACACACACTCCTGTTTTACAACAGAAAAAAACAATTCACTTTCCAGTACACAACTGGATAAATTAAACACTCATGTTTTACAACAGGAAAATAACACACACTCCTGTCTACAACAGAAAAAAACAATTCACTTTCCAGTACACAACTGGATAAATTAAACACTCATGTTTTACAACAGGAAAATAACACACACTCCTGTCCACAACAGAAAAAAACAATTCACTTTCCAGTACACAACTGGATAAATTAAACACTCATGTTTTACAACAGGAAAATAACATACACTCCTGTTTTACAACAGAAAAAAACAATTCACTTTCCAGTACACAACTGGATAAATTAAACACTCATGTTTTACAACAGGAAAATAACACACACTCCTGTTTTACAACAGAAAAAAACAATTCACTTTCCAGTACACAACAGGATAAATTAACACTCCTGTATACAACAGGATGAAATATTACACTTCAAATATATATGTAGACAATACTTTCAAATATAATATTGCCCCTTGATGATAAGTAATCAATTTTGAAATCATAACAGTAAATTTTATTTCAGCCTAAATGAAGTGGAACTTCAATATGTTGAGACAATGGTGTGGTTTTCTTCTTTAAGTCTTCCAGCATTTCTCATATTTCTACTTCTTCTTCTGATGGTTGTGATGATTTTAAAAGCTTGTGTACTGGTTTATAGTGGTAATACCTCAACATTGTTGTCGCATTTTCTCGACGCTCCCTGTATGGCTTGGAGGACCCTTGGAGTGCCAAAAAGTTATATTTGTCCAAGAGATAGCCTCTGAACACTGTGGCCTTAACTTCACCAATATCATTCTCAACTGTCATGGCTATAGTTTCCCAGGCCAGCAATCTCTTGTCTGAAGACATTTTTTCCCAATTTGCTGGTGGCCATATACATTAAAACCGTGATTTTCGACAACAGATTAACCAAATACCTGGAGTAATCAGAAAAGAAATTCCAGTCCTGATTTTTCCCCTATACATTTCATTGTAAAATAACCTCGATTATCGAAATTGTCTAATCAGAATACCATGGCTTATCCGAAGTGATAATCAGGTCCCAAAACTTATTTGAATGCATATTTTCTCACCTGTAATCCGAAATCGACAATTAACTTAGATTGACCAAACTTGTCCATTGAAGGATTTCTTTAACATGTCAGAAGGTGCAAACAACAATTTGTAAAACCCCACTGACCAAAGTATTGTTTGTTTGTTTGCAATTTTGGGAACATAATTATCCTATTATGATGCGAATTCGATCAGATGATTCACCTCTAATTTGGCAGGATCAATAAATTACTTTAACGATATCAAAATTTGAGTTTAACACGCTATTACTATTAAAACTGTCAACTTTATTTTTCTGAGTTTTTTAATTGTCACGAAAACAAACAATTCACATGATCGTTATAAATTAAAGATACCTGAGTTCAAAATCATTCCATTTTGGAAAATGAATACAAATTCATACAACAAATATGCTTTGGTTTCCATAGGCTTAGTTTCACTATTTACATAATACGTACGCACGTTTATCTAAGAATATATTATTTATTGTAAATAAAACATAAATTATAGCAGTTATAAAAGTATACAGTTTGTTTTTATAAATTTACATGTTCGTCATAATTTAGTTTGGAGTGCTCTCCCTTTATTTTTATATTAAAAACAGTCTAGATTTCCTTAACCCGGATTATCCGAAACCCTGGATTATCCGAAATAAATTTTCTATCCAGTCAATTTCGGATAATCGAGGTTCTACTGTATATATTTTGTTACCAATTTTAATGGTTGGTGATGTCGATTTGATCCAATCCTTCCTCCCTGGTGGGCATATTGGCATTACGTCTATCAGAAGAATATTCCTACATCTTTGTGAAAGATCAGTTCTGTATTCTGATAAATTAGTTGGGAGGATTCTTGTAAGTCAATTGATTTGCTGGTTCGTTCATATAAGTAGGCATTATGGCATTTGGCTCAGCAGTGGAATGTGGCACAATGACAGCAGGTATAGTGGTGGATGACGGCACAACAGCAACAGGCTCAGTTGTGGGAGACAGCACAATGGTAGCAGGTGTAGAAGTGGAAGATGGCACAACAGGAACAGACTCAAATGTGGGAGACAGCACAATGGTAGCAGGTGTAGAAGTGGAAGATGGCACAACAGGAACAGGCTCAGTGGTTGGAGACAGCACAATAGCAGCGGATGTAGAAGTGGAAGATGGCACAACAGCAGCAGATGTAACGTTGGAAGATGGCACAATGGCAGCAGACTCAATAGTGGAACAAGGCACAGTGAAGGTTACGCATTGTTCATTTCTATAACTGTTTGATTCTAGGTCTTCAACAGTGACCCATTCGTCCTCTAGGTCTGTTTCACTGTCACTTAATTGACATATAGGTTTAGCTACGTATAATGGTGTCAGTATGTGAGCTGTGACATTGTTTGGATGATCGCTGTTGTTTCCCTTCTGAGTGATGTTGCATTTAGAATTTTTCACGTAAGTATTTTACAATTTGCTTGATCTTTGTTTTCTATGTCTTCCCTATATTTTAAACCAGCCTTCCAGCCTCCCCTAATATTTTCAGACCGATTATGTGAATTTGGCTGTTTTATGGCCCAAATGATCATAGACACCTTGCCTCCATGGCGTTGGTGCTGTCCCATGGTTCCGGTATAATTATTTTGGCACAATCTTCTGGATAAATAGAGAAATAAAAACAATTCCTTAACCCACGGAATGTTTTATTTTTTGTGTTGAGTTCAACAAAATGAAGATTTTGGCAGTGTTTGCATAGGTCGGTGACTCTAGTGGAAGTCCTTTCTTTGGTGCACCAAAGGCACACGACCGATTGTCTGCGGTGTTGCTTGGAGATAATGTGCAAATACAAGTCAGTTCTATTCTTGAAAGTTTTATCACATAACCAACACTGCTCCATTGTCTGTAAAATAAACAAGTGAATAAGTAAATCAGCGATTTTTCCACTGTTCTTATGGATTGAAACAATATTTTACTGTCTTGCTGGCAATGCACGCCATTATTGTGAGGTATGTATGTATTTTTTATATATAATATATAATAAATAAAAAAAATTGTAGTCCTGCTAGAAACTGTATAATGTTAATAACACCAATATGTTCGAAACTATTGCACACAGACATACATTTTTTTATTATTTATATATTATATATAATAAAGTAAAAAAAATTGTAGTCCTGTATATATATATATATACATATATATATATTTCAACAATCACTGTTAATAATATCTCATTATATTGTATCTTCTGAATCAATCTAGTTTCTCAATCTATGTACTTCTCTTTTGATCCATAATGGTACATTTCTACCCTCATATGACCATAATCTATCTATATGATAGGCTTTAGATTTCTGATTTCTTGTGCGTTTAATGCAACAGATTAAATCATCCAATGTGCTAGACAACATAGGGATCCTTCCATTTGTAAATTAGTTTTGTACAAACCCCCTTTTTTCTGGTGGGGTCATATAGCCAAACTAATTGACCTCTATGAAATTTCCTTAACTTGGCATTTGTGTCATAATATTGCTTTTGGTAAGTGGACACCTTACGTATATTTGCTGGGGCAAAGTCATGTATTTCCACTATCTTGTCTTTGAGTTGGTCTATGTAATTTCGTCATTGTGTTGCTTATTTGTCTCAGTCAGGGGCTGTCCTATCACCGCATTTAATGGCATAATATTTTCACCACCAAAGACCATTTTTTTGGCGATACTTTAGTTGATTTCTGTACGGCACTATATGCCATCATAACAATCCGGAGATACTGACCCCAACTTGTATGATCTTTGGAACAATAGGCTAATAGCATAGACACTAGTATCCTATTAAACTGTTCAACTAAACCATTTGCTTGAGGTCATAAACTCCTAGTATGTGTTTTGTGAATACCAAAGTGTTTGCACATTTCAGAAAATAGTTCTGATTCAAAACTCTTCAGTTTTAGATTAGCCTCCTTAAGTCTGTTAAACACATTTTCTGAGCGTTCCAGACATTCATCTACTGTTTTTCCTTGAGTGATTATATCATCCATATAAAGTAGTGATTCTACCCACTGAATGCCTCTAAAGAACATCGGACATTACGCGTTGAAATGTTGAAGGCGAATGGCATTACTGTAAACTGGTAGAGTCCATGAATTGTAGCAAATGCTGTCTTTGATTTATCATCAGGATCCATTTTTATCTGCCATAACCCAGAGCAAAGATCCTTGCAATTGAACCATTTGGCACCAGAAAGAGCGTCAAGGCATTCATTTACACGTAGAATGGGGAATGCATCCTTGACCGTCACATTGTTAAGTTTCCTATAGTCAACGCAAAATCTAGTAGAGCCATCTTTCTTTGTAACTAAAACAATCGGAGATGACCATGGACTGTTAGATGATTCTATGACTCCCCATTGTAACATACGCTCAATTTCATCTCTTTTGCTCTGACGCTTACTAAATGGTTGACGTCTAGGTGGTTGACATATAGGGACTGCATTGCCTGTACTTATTTTATGGGTCAATGGATCGGTGCAACTTAGATCATCAATTGATGAGACAAATATGTCTTTGCATATTAATAATGTTAACTTTTGTTTTTCTTGTTCATTCAGACGTGATGAACTTCTATTTAACAAGTCTGTTAAATGTTCCGGCAAAACTGCAGCATTTGTTGATAATTTGTTTTCAATTCTATTCGAACCAATTGATGGGCTCTGAACATTTGCACATGTATGTTGCACAGGTGTATTATTCTGTTCATATGCAATATGATGCTTTCATCACTTTGATTTATAACACTGATGCCAACCTGTTTGGCTCGCGGGTCCACAATACCCTCTACTATATCTACACTGGAATAGAAATTGTCATCATTATCATTTATTATATAACCAGATTCCTAAAGCTTTCCACTGTATGGAATATTTACTTTCACATAAGCCACAGATTTTGAATCGATTTCTACACTCTCACTAATGATGATCCTACAGACTCTCAAAGCTTCACCACTTGTGATACACTGAATGCCCTCACCCATATGCATCTTTAACGTAAGAGTGTCCATGTTCCAGCTCCTAACATGCTTCCTTATGAAATCTGGGCCAGTTATATCATCAGCCGTTATATCACATACAATGATAGGATGATCAACTTGCATATTGCCTAACATGATAGGAAAATTAGATTTCCCATAAACTGTGATGTTTGAGCCATTAACTCCTTCAATTCTTATGTCCAATCATGGTAAGTTCTCCATATTCAACTGATCAAAGACGTGTTTTGAGATTAATGTAGCTGTGCTACCATTGTCTAACAGAAATTGGTGAGTTCCCATTGATCTTCCCATTGACATATAGTCCATTTTCAAAGTGTGAGTGCTTACCCCCAACTTGGCCAATACGTGACCTTTGAACACTAAATTTTGATTATTGTCCATTGATTGATATATACAACTATTCTTTTCACTCGCAATTACTCGCTTTTCATTATAAGGTCTATTATATTCACTATTCGTCTGCCCTCAACCTACAGAGACGACGGGTTTTCGTTTCTCAAGTACCCATTCTGCTGATAACTCTGTTTCTGTGCATTACGTTGTGGACATTCCCCGTACAAATGCTCAGTTGAATGACAGATGAAACATCTCCTTGGACCTGATGGTGGTTTTCTTCTTGGTTGACCCATTTCTAACTGATCCAACCTGGATTGGATAGATTTCAGGGTTTTGTGAAGATCATCTTTATATTCATTATTAGCACTATTGGCTTGCCTTACAACTTCAAGACATTTCACGTTGCTAGCATTATCCCCTTGTAACTCACTGTAACGTTCCACTACTTCGACTGCCTCCGATATAGTCCTACAATCACAATCTATAACCCTACATCTCATTTCAACAGATAGAGCTTTGTGAAACTGTTGTAATGCAAGCATTTCTTGAGCTTCCTGCTCTAAATTACCATAGGCTTTCCCAGCTAACAATCGTAAATCATCTCCAAAGGCCGCAATAGATTCCCCGTACAACTTGGATCTTGTCTAAAATTTAGACACCCATTTAGCTTGCTGACAAGCACTGCCAAATCTTTGTTCTAGAGAGAGCGTAAGGCGCTCATAACTCCATTTCTCGGATATAGGGAGACTTGTATAAAAGATCCTAGCTTGACCCTTAAGACTAGCAGCAAGAGTAAGAACCTTTCCCTATCATCCCATTCCCCAAGCGCGGAACAGTCCTCAAAATGAGAAATATATTGCTCCCAGTCTTTGTCACAAGTGAAAGCATCAAGCTTAATTATGATATTACATCTGTTTTGCCATAAACAGTAGTGTTTTCCTGTCTACAGTTAATGTCCATCATTATGACCAAGTTCATTGATACATGCATCACTATGAGCAGGAGAAACAGGATATCCCCATGACCATCACTATGATGGTTAAATGTAATCTCAGGATCTGAGACATTCATTATTAATGTTTGGTCAGTACTCTGTTTTAACCAATCAATTGATACATAACCAAACCTGATAAGCAGGGAGCTTTCTTAATATAACCTTAAAATGTCTCTTCTAAAAGTAGATCCTACTACATTTGTATATAACTGTCAGTACAGTTAGTTACAAGCTAATGTTATATGACTTAAAATCACTGATTATTTTAACTGAATATTCCGCTGAACTGACGGAATGAAAGCTGCTTACTGATGCTCTGTCCCAGTATATATAGACTTTTATCGTATTAATTCCAAATTGAAATTTTACTGCCGCTAAACTCTGGAATCATCAACATCCAATCATAATGCAGAATGGATTGCATTGTCCAATCAGAATGTTCCACTAAAAGGATGTATCACAGTTCACATACACTATTAATAATGTAGGTCCGCCAATGATCCACAGAAACGGAATTGCATGAATTTAAAACAAAAGTTCTCTAAAATTAGCACCATTGCAGTTTAAATTAATGAATAGCTATTAACCAGTTTACTTATTTCGCTTTGGGTTCCTAAAATAACTTTGAGCGGATTCTGGTTTGTCCAATGTCATGGAGAACTTGTTCCCGTCAGAATGACTCGACTGGATATTATAGTTAAAACAAAGTCTATAATGAACAGAATATGATTGTTAATAGATTGATTCTAGACCCTGGATAGGGTGAATACATCACATCACTTTAATTTATATATTACTGTTGATGAAGAGTTGTACATGTAATTGTCACCAGTTTCTGCGAACTTCAGAATGACAAACGAATTCAACTTTCACTTGCAAGTCTTATTCTGATGTTAAAATAGGGGCGTACAGTCATATGCTGTACATACACAACAATATACATGAACATACAATAACTGGAATATACTGTAACATATACATGAACATACAATAACTGGAATATACTGTAACATATACATGAACATACAATAACTGGAATATACTGTAACATATACATGAACATACAATAACTGGAATATACTGTAACATATACATGAACATACAATAACTGGAATATACTGTAACATATACATGAACATATACATGAACATACAATAACTAGAATACATGGTAACATATACATGAACATACAATAACTGGAATACATGGTAACATACACATGAACATACAATAACTGGAATACATGGTAACATATACATGAACATACAATAACTGGAATACATGGTAACACAATAACTGGAATACATGGTAACATATACATGAACATACAATAACTGGAATACATGGTAACATATACATGAATGTACAATAACTGGAATACATGGTAACATATACATGAACATACAATAACTGGAATACATGGTAACATACACATGAACATACAATAACTGGAATACATGGTAACATATACATGAACATACAATAACTGGAATACATGGTAACATATACATGAACATACAATAACTGGAATACATGGGAACATATACATGAACATACAATAACTGGAATACATGGGAACATATACATGAACAAACAATAATTGGAATATACTGTAACATATGCATGAACATACAATAACTGGAATACATGGTGACATATACATGAACATACAATAATTGGAATACATTGCAACATATACATACATGTTTTTATTGACAAATAATAATTATCAGAAAAATCAGGTGGTGTGGTCTATATTATGGAAGTCTGACAAAAATATTTGGTCACTAAATTTTCCATTCCAATCAGCCAAAGAACTTGGCAAAAAATTAATCACAGATTTCATACAGGAGAAAACTTGAAGGAAAATATGTGTACATAACAGCAAAAATATAGACAACAAGATGAGAAAATAACAACATCAATCAATGAAATCCAAATAATACAATGTCAAAGCTTGTATGCCATACCTCTGACTAGCACCTCTAGTTGATGATGAAGATACCCAGAATGGTAGATAAGCTTTGAGTAAAACCTGCAGCAGGAAATGATGAGGTGTTTGAGGGTTGCTAGATGACTCAATGTTTGTTACTTCAGTCTGACTGAGCAGGTAGAACTGGTCCTGGGCAGCACTTCTTATGTCACCTTGTGAACATCCCACCAATATATCAATGATAAAGTCACTGACACATGGGAGGGAATAAAATGCAGCTGAAAACATAACAAGAGGCTCATGATGGCATTTTTTTGCTCACCTGAGTAAAGATAGCAACTTCTAAGGTTTTCCTATGATATGACCTGGTGACCTAGTTTGTGACCCAAGTTGACCCATGTTCAAACTTGTTCAAGATATCATTAATACAACAAGTATTAGCATTTCCAAAATGCTTGGAATTGCCATTCAGCCAAGTATAAGAGCTAAGAATAGAATATCGAATAAAGATTTCCTAGAGATTTCATTTTTGGTTTCCTTTCTTATTGAGAATTGCAACATTCTATATTTACAATGATATTAAACTGGTTCCTATTGACAACGTTCCTTTGGTGCACTGCAACATGGAATGGGGGACCAGTTAACAATGATATAAAACAGCCCCAAAAGAGCATATGTAAAACACATAACTAAAAATATTGAAGTATCACAGTGAGAGGAAACAAAGGATTTCATGATGAATTAAACAAGCATTCATATCTTAATATTCATCAACTAAAATCCTCATTTTGTAGAAATAGACTCGTTTCTGAACAATAAAAGCTAATATTTTTGAGTGAAATGTTTGAAATGTTGTTTACCCCGCAGGAGCCTACAAACTGGTTTCAAGCTTCATACATTAAAAAAAGGCATGTCAATTATACAAAGTGATAACCCAACAAAAACATGGCGGATGATGTGCCCCGTATGAGACCCTTTTGAAGTCTTTTTGTTCGCCATTTCTAGATCATGTGGTATTAAATTCTCCTTTCTGATTGGCTTAGAGTAGGCTGTGTAAGGGAAGAAATGGTCAAATCTGGTTAATTGTATGTGTCGCCGTCTGTGAACGGTGACAAACATTCTGACAAGGTTTGGAGAAGATCCAATCTGAACTGTGACTACTAGAGTGTTAACAAGGTTTTCCAGAGATTTGACCTGGTGACCCAGTTTTTGACCTGACATGAAATATGTTCGAAATTGTCCAAGAGATCATTAAAACAAATATTCTGACAAGGTTTGGTGAAGATCAAATTAAAACTGTGACCTTAAGTGTTAACAAAGTGGCTCTGTGATTCAACTTGGTGACCTAGTTTTTTACCCCAGATGACCCAAGTTCAATCTTGTCCAAGATATAATTAGTACAAACATTCTGACAAGGATTGGAGAAAATCCAATCCAAATGTGACTTCAAGAGTGTTAACAAAGTTTTCCACAGATTTGACCAAGTGACCATGTTTTTTGACTGGAGATGACCCATGTTTAAACTTGTCCAAGATATCATTAAGAGAAACATTCTGACTAAGTTTGATGAAGATCAAATCAATAGTGACCTATAGTGTTAACAAGGTGGTTCTGTGATTCGACCTGGTGCCAAAAATATCGACACAGTTACATCCCTTAGCTTGTGACGCCATAGTTGACTTTGATCTATGTAAACACTACCTACAAATAATAGCCTAGTGCCTGTGATTTTGACACAGCTAGATCCATTGGCGATTCAGAGAATGAACATAGCCAGGACTTTTAAAATGATGCAGAAGCTTCAAAATCAATAATTGTTTACGGTCCAATTATTGAAACAACATGACAGATAACACACTTATAGAGAGGCTCTCTACAGGGAAAATTGCCCAATGGAAAATCAAGTTCAAAAACTCTGCCATTAGTTAAATAAGTAGTAGCAATATATTTGTTATAAAATACGACTTTAAATTGTGATTTATTAGTAAGAAGTATGTTTACTTCGCTAATTTAGTATTTTAAAAACAGACTTATACTTGCACAAAATGTTTAAAGGATTTATATAATAGAATTATGTAATTTCGAAAATTATGCTTGTCCGATGACTGTAAGAAGTTACCCTAGAAGATGCACAGCTTTTTAAATTACGTAAAATGAAATGGTTAATTGATTATGTCAATGAAATATCAAAACAATGATATTAATTTACTAAATCTAACATTTCTAATGTACTGGCAATTCAAATATGCTGTAGTTCTATATATTGCATTAAAATGTACTTACAACATAAAAGACACTGGATTTGATAAATTTCAGTAAACATTATCAATTTAACCTCTTAGGTCAATATTATGCTAGTGATACTAACTAAAGTATCAATTGATACTAATTTGTACCACACAGAGCTCCCTACAACGCCATCCCCTAGATGATTCTTGCTGATAAAGAGAAGTCGATAAAGGGGTACAGTGTTTATCGCAATGAAAATGCTATTTTTGTGCATTCTGTTAGATGTTTTTGTTGCATAATATGAAAGTACAATATTTAATCTTTGTAAATAACTTAATGTATCTTGTTATGTATTGAGCCAATTATGCCACCTGAAGCTCCTATGAATGTGTATATACTCTGTGTCAACTATGATGTCACAAATCAAGGGAAGCGACTCTCCCTTTTTTCTCAGAAATTTGATACCATGTAACAAATCTTTGTTTTTCAGTCCTTTGGATTTATTTTTATAGCCTCATCGTGGCATGCTTGCTTACTTATGCTTATAAACAATTATATTAGCGACAGTTTATCAAATTTTTCTATCTATATCACCATTAAGACAAACATTCCAATCTGGTTTGATGAAGATTCAATCAAAAATGTTAACAATCCCCATGTGTAGATGCCAGACACCAGACAACAAGAGTGAGTGATCAGTACAGCTCACAGAACACTACATGCTCAGGTGAGCTAAAAAAGAAACAACTTTCTGATAATTACAAGGAGAAACCTACAGTAAAACAAGCATTCCTTCCTACATAGCAAATATATGGCAAAGTGGGAACCCTAATCATCATGAAATCCTTTAATATAATGAGTCTAATAACCATAAAAACAAGCTGAATTTTAGCAAAAGAATTTTAGCAAAACCATGTCATGGAATTAGAAAAGAACTGAAGTTTCAAAATATTCACTTAAAAAACAACATGAAACCATTCTGGTGAATAAAAGATAATATTCCAGCATAGGAAATAAATCAATCAACCCTAAATATATTACTCATACCAATGAGCTCACTGCGAAGCTGTAGACATGTTACAAGAATTTCTAACGCTTCTTTCGCAATATTACAGTCTTTGGTTGAGATGAAATTCTGTTTCACACATACACCACCGTGTAAACTTTGACAATCACTTTCACTGCCAGTACTGCCCTGAGATCCAGTACTACTCTGTCGACTCCGCCTCCCACAACTGTAGGCTGTAGCACTCTCTCTGATTGGTTGAGGGGAACTGAGCAGATGGAGCTTGCCAGCTGCTGCCGCCCAGGCAACTCTCATAAAACATGAAACAGTTTCAGTAAAATCATGGACACCCATTGTCTGAAACAACAACAAATAAAGGATAAAAATGCATTTATCCAGAGACAAAAAAGAAATCCAACTTTCTTAATAAAACAAGCAATCAGACATAGAAAAATGCTCTGCAGAGCAGTGCCGATGCTCGTCTGTTTTAAATCATTCTATTTAATAAGCAATTTTGAACAAAATTCTTAAGTTAAAAAGAGGCATAACTCCAAAAATATAGCTTTCAGAATAATTCCCCTAGTCTTACAATTGTGCATTATCATGATAATCAAGTATTCCAAGTGTTTTGTTGTAACCTTTAAAAGTGTTTGAATAATGGGCTTCATTAAAGATTTTGCACAACAATGACAATGATATCAACACAACAATCATATAATAGCTTGACTTTTTCTTCAAAACAGACAAACTAAAAATAATGTCTACTAAACAAATGTGCTTGATAAAATAATCTCAATACTAGCTGATAAATCTGGAGAACACAAGTTCAAATGAAACAATGATAAGAATACATCTCATCAGACACTGTTTTGTTTACCCAAAAAGAGGTTTAACCTGTCATTTAAATGAGCAAATCTTTTATCACAATTAAGTCAAACAAATTAGTACTGAATAAAAACTACAAATTTTCTCTGCAAGCAATGCAATTGCTTTATTACATAACAGGTAGCCAGGAATGGCTTGGCAGGCAAACATCATACATCATATCTAATTTACCTGCACAGCATGACTTCCAGCTGTCCTTGTTTCAACAGTGAGAGGTGTATATGTGATAATAGGAGTGGATCCTGGAGGTGGGGTGGCAGGTACAACAGTTGCCATGGCAGATCCTGTAACAGGTAATTTCATGTCATCTTTGACTGGGGTAAAAGCAAGGTCACCAGTAACTGTCTGTCCACACAACAAATATCTGAAATATAACAAATGAAATAAAAAAAAATATCATCAACATAAGAAAGAGCATATTCAGCTTGCAATTTACAACAATCAAGGACGACATGGCAAGCACGTAGATCCAGTCGATATCAATCAATAACAGGATTAATTATTTAGATCAATTGCCACAGTTACTGTCATAGGCAAAGAAATGTGACTGAAAATCTCATTGAAGCAAAAATGTGCTTACCATGTCATTCTACATGCTCTGTGCATGTGTGACCCAGAGGCAAAGATTAGTATTTAATTGGCACCCCTGCCACGAGAAAAGACGATAACTAGTGAGAACAAATTCTTGTCTTTTGGTGCTACACCTTTTCATTGGTGAAAAAGCGAAAAGTTGATAATTATCATGTGTTCGTCTTGTCGCACCTTCTTGCAGGCAAAAACATGACAACAAGAAGTTACAGGATGATTAAAACAGCACCCCCACCACTAACGATTTTGTCATGCTTTTTCTCAGGCAAAAAGATAACATTTTATACAAATCAGCCACCACAGTTTTCACTACGCTGTCATAACATTTTCTATGGAAATCATTTGCATCATATAGTTCAAAGTATTTCACAATATTTTTTATTAGTAATGATTTCATATTTCTAAAACTCTAAGCAGTGTATAACAAGTTGAAAACTAGAAAACATTTTCTGTGTTGTTGACTTAAGTCCAAAACCTTTGTAAACAGCCAGAGTATACCTTGCTAGTTGTAGACAGACAGAGTAACATCCTTGTCTGGTAACATAGTTGATATCCTGATGTAAAGATTCTGGTTGCAGCACTGCGACAACAGTAGATAATCCATTCGCAACAAGAAAATCCTCAAAAAATGCCTGAGATCCAACCTTGGACCCCATATCCTGAGTTGTGGGCATTAGTTTGCTACTTAATACCTGAAATAAATCAACAATTACAATGTCAATTATACAAGCTGACACACAGGTAAAACACTTATATACTCTCTTACTTTTAATAACTGACATGTTTTATGCAATGTAGCAACAACTAGAATGAAGAAAAAAATGTGGGAAAACAAATTTGAGAAAGTTTTTCCTAGGGACAACAAAGTCATATTTAGTAGTCAATCTAAGACATAAAATTCACAAAATACCAGACCTCAAGATTGTAAAGAACTCTAAAGGCAGACATATCTGGACTTGTACAATCAAACAACGATTTAAGGGTTTCCTGAGGGGTTTGTTTTGGAGTTGGGGCCAGAGTTTTCCTCGGACTAGATCTAGGACTGAGATCATCGGAAGAGCCAAGGGTAGGTAACTGAAAGTAGAAATGTTCAAATACATGTTTATATAATTTTATATAATTTTGAACAAGTACATGCTATACTGTCAATACAGCACATTCAAATGCTGTTAAAAATTACTGAGAGTTACATTGTACAGTTAATTTCATTATTCAATCTGTCAGAATTTCAAATTTTTCGTTATTATGTAAAATATTTTACAATTAAAACACAGATAATGGTATAAAAACCTCTACACTGATACTTACCCTAGTAGATATTGAATCTAATGCTTCTATTACAGCAGGGTCAGTTGGTATTAGCATTAATAATTTCCGTACACGTGTTGTAATCCTTTTAAAAAGATAAGGTATTTGTCACAAAAGATTTGAATTGGCATTTGTCTAATAAATCCTGCAAATTTGTGACCTGGATTGATGCAGATTGTCTTCATTTTTCTTTAATATTTCATACGAAATCCATTAACTTTCTCCTTATTTTGATTCTTGATGTTTAATATCTTATCAGTATCACTAAGCTTACATAAATGTACTTATCACTAATTATCTGATATAAAAATAGTTCTTCATCCCATCTAATTCATAAATCCATCTGATCGAGCCATACTTCCTTGAATGTAATAATTCCATTTGAATGTATAAAAGAGTAAACTAGTGCAATATACAGGAAGATGGAAATGTTTATGTACTAAAATCACAATACATACTTGGTCTCATCCAGTTCTGATAATTCAGACAGTTGGTATAGCATATCAAACACTTGACCTCCAGTAGCCATAATGACCCCTGGCAACATTTTCTCTTGTTCAAGGTCAAAAGTTTGCTTTGACATCAGTGTATTGATTACCTGCATGAAAATAACATATGGTCAGAACAAGCATCAAAAAGAAGCAGACATAGACTGCTAAATCCCCTGCTGAAAGAGGAAGTACTTACATAGAGAATATTTCTGCTAGCTGTGCATCATTTAAAACAGAATCAGTACCATTCATACCATTATGCTATACCAATTTGCTTTTATGTGTAATGTTGGCTTTATTTTCTGAAACCTAGCTACCTATTCAATAAAACAAAAGGGGCCCTTTTTTGCTCATCTGAGTAAAGACTGCAACTGATTTAACCTGATGACCTACTTTTTTAACCCCAGATGACCCATGTTCAAACTTGTTCAAGATATCATTCAGACAAATATTGTGACAAGGTTTCATGAATATCCAATCAAAATTATGATCACTAGAATGTTAACAAGGTTTTTAAGTAATTTGACCTGGTGACCTAGTTTGTGACCCCCAGATGAACCATGTTCAAATTTTATCAAGATATCATTAAGACAAACATTCTAACAAGATTTGGTGAACATCCAATCAAAACTGTGACCTATAGAATGTTAACAAGGTTTATCAGTGATTTGACCCGGTGACCTAGTTTTTGAACCCAGATAACCGACGTTCTTGTTCATGATATCATTAAGACAAACATTCTGACAAGATTTGGTGAATATCCAATTCAAACTATGACATCTAGAGATTAACAAGGTTTTCCAGTGATTTGACCTGGTGACTTCGTTTGTGACCCCACATAGTCCTTTTTCTAACAAGACTAAGCCACTGACCAATTTTCAACACCCTGTGATGAAAAATGTGGCCTCTAGAGTGTTCACAAGGTTTTTCTTCCATTTGACCATGTGACCTAGTTAATGACCCCCACATAGCCCTTTTTCAATCTTGTCCAAGATATCATTAGGACAAACATTCTGACAAGGTTTGATGAAGATACCATCAAAACTGTTACCAAGGTTTTCCAGTGACTTGATATGGTGACCTAGTTTGTGACCCCAGATGATCCATGTTCATCGGTATCATTAAAATAAACATTCTGACAAAGTTTAATGAAGATCCAATCAAAACTGTGAGCTAAAAAACGAAGGGAAATAACACCAAATTATGAAGTGTACAGTTATGGTTTTTATATATAGCACTTCTTAACATGATCTATCTACCTAAGAATTTTCACACACACATGCACACATGCCCATCCTCCCACTCACCTGGAGATGGAGTAGCAATTTTTATCAGAAATGATTTAGCTTTTAATCGTCTAAATGTAATTTTAAATGATGAAGTTGAAGCTTTGCAGATTGAAAGTTTATTACCCAAACCAAACCCATGGTATGTGGATGTCTGTACAGACCCCCGAGACAAAATAATTTTTATGATGTTTTAGAGAATATACTTAGAAACAGTCCTTACTTTACTGATTAAGAATATATTTTAACACTTACTACTCAAAAGGGAATAATTGTACAATTTTTACAGTCCTTTATAGAAATGTTTGATTTTACACAAATTAAGGACTATACTAGAATCAGTAATACTTCAATTATTGATCTCATTCTTGTTACTGATGAAAATAAAATATCTTTGAGTTTTATATTTAGGGATAAGTGACCATTCTCTTACTTATTGCTCAAGGCAAGATTTGTAAATATGCAATAAATAAGCAAAAACCAGTAAAATTAAGCAGACTTAAGAATTATGATACAGACACATTTCTAAACAACCTTAAGGTTGTTAACACTGATTGGTCATTAGTGTTTTTATGTGATAAGGTTACTGATACATAGACGAATTTTAAAACTACATTTTACCTGTTATAGTCAACATTGCCCCTTTGAAAGAAATTAGAATAAGGCAAAGAACTGAATGATGGATAATACATGAAATTTTAGAGAGCATCAAAGTCAGAGTCAAAACTTTTCAGAAGTACAGGCATTTTAGAGATATAAGTGACTTTCATCTGAATCAAAATGACTCCAAATCATTATGAAACTGCTTAAACATTTAGGCATGCATTCCAAAAAAGGATCAAATTTGTAATCTGACATTGGCTTGAAAATTGATGTAGAGTTATCATTCGACAAAATAAATGTTGCTAATCATTTCAGTAACCTTTTTACTACTGTTGCCTCAAAGCTTGTTGATAAATTACCTTAATCTATGGTACCTATGGTTATTCGTTTGCAGCAATATTTTATCGCAGAAGAGGGGTTTTATTTTATTGTTATTTCTTTGCTTTTGTTCCTCAAAAACAATGTTTTAAAGCATTTAATAAATTAAGTATTAGTAAGGCCACAGGTCTAGATGGTCTTACATCATGCTTTGTTACAGATCAGGGCTTTTGTTACTGCAGGTCTACTGACACGTATCATCAACCTATCGTTAATACAGGGCGCAGTGTGCCTGATCTTAATTCTGCATATGTTGTTCCTTGGTACAAGAAAAATGACAAAACTGATGTTGGAATTTATAGGCCTTTATTATTTAAGTATTGTTTCTAAAATTTTTGAACAAGTTGTATATAGTCAGGTTAAACAGTATTTAATGGACAACAAATTGCTACATGAATTTCAGTCTGATTTTAGGAAGTCATTTTCGACTGATACATGCTTGTTATATTTAACCGACTACATTAAATTCAATATGGACAAAGGTAACCACATAAGTATGATATTACTTGATCTACAAAAATTTGATCCTGTTGATCACAATAAACTCATTTTTAAACTGGATATGCTTGGTTATAGTAAAGTTGTTTCATCAAGGTTTGATCATATTTATCTGACCATCAACCGTGTATAAACATTTCAAGTATGTTATTATCCTCTGCTAAGGTCACATGAGGAGTTCCTCAAAGCTCTGTTTTAGGTCCATTTCTTTTCCTTATATATAGTAATGACATGTCAGGAGTTATTCATAATAAGCATCTTTTATATGCTGATGATTCTGCTATTTTAATCTTAGGTAAATGTCAATTTGAAATTGAACGCCTTTTACATGAAGATTTAGTGAATGGTTGGTTAACAACAAATCGTCTCTTCATCTTGGCACGACTATTTTATTCTATTCCATTGGGTTCTAAACCTAGGCTTAGAAAAGCATCTCATTTGAATATTACATGTAATAGTACTGTTATTAATCACAATGCATCAGTAAAATACCTTGGGGCTACTTTAGATCAATGTTTAAGTTTTGAGTCTATGGTCAATTCTATACTTAGTTTCATGTTTCAAATTTATAGGCATTATCAGCAATAATAAGTTGTACACATCTTAATAAATGTATGATAGACAATTTCAAATTTAAGACGAGGAATTACATTTTAAACTCTTTAAATCAGTTGTTTTTAAGTGAAAATTGTGTTTGTTATATTTTTTTTTAAGTTTATATGTCCCGTTTTTATCATAACTTATTATTTATATATTATAGGGAGCACAATGGAATAAGGGAATATTAATTCCCTTTTTTGTGTGATCCTTTCTTATGTTTCATGTGTAGTACAATAACTTTGTTTATATTTAATTATAATCTTATCTATATTTCAGTGTTGTTTCAGTGATAAAAGTATGTAATTTATTTCTATCCATTGTACATACTACACTTCATGTTTAACATTATCAAAACAAAAAACAAATCAACCCCACCCATTAATTTTGGGTAGAAAGGATGGTGAATTGAGTGAATAAGTACAAACAAACAATTTTGTAAGATTTGCCTTAAAACAACAGTGTATGACTTCAGACAATTATTACCTCCTTCGTGGTAGATGAACTTGATGGTGTTACCATTCGGACTTGCATTGTTTGGTTATCTTCAAAATCTAACTGATGTAACAATTTCTGATCCTTATTGCTGCTGAGCTGCATTAGAAAAACAAATACAAAATATCAGCAATACATACAGTAAAAAAATTTGACAACCGATTATCCCAACACCCAGTATTATCCGAAATATTTCCATGGTCCCGATTTTGACACAATATATTTAACCCTTTGCCTAATAATACCGCATTTCCCACATCTGTAGCTGACGACTTTGTTTATTGACTTTGAATTTAGAAGAGTGCAAAGTATGCTTATGAGGCAAAGGGTTAAGTAAAAAGAACCCCGGTTATACGAACTGGATTTCACAAATACCTGGTATTAGCCAAATAGTTCATTTGCTCCATCATATAATCACATAAACACATATTCTCACACTTATTATTCTAGACTATCACGTGATAACAATAGCCTTTTGATAATTCACAGGCATGTGACAAACAATATGTAACCTTTTTTATCTACAAAGCATATCAACCGTTTTGCATGTTTATTGATTTGTTTGGAGAGTGTTTGTTTAACTGTCCATATTAATGATGGGTTAATTGTAATTATGTCCATATAGTTAGAAACAATTTATACAAATAACTACAATCCAAATCAGCCTTATTAAGACTTTCCGTATTTCTGAAGTTGTGAGGGTAGTAATCATTTCTTTAATTCCTACTAAAGGATCATCACATGACAAAATGTAATAAACAGACAAAAATTACACCTTCCTTCAAAAATTGACTGTTGAAAATGACGATAGCAATGTTTATTGTGTCAGTCGTAAAAATTACACCTTCCTTCAAAAATTGACTGTTGAAAATGACGATAGCAATGTTCAATGTGTCAGTCGTAAAAATTACACCTTTCTTCAAAAATTGACTGTTGAAAATGACAATAGCAATGTTTATTGTGTCAGTCGTAAAAATTACACCTTCCTTCAAAAATTGACTGTTGAAAATGACGATAGCAATGTTCAATGTGTCAGTCGTAAAAATTACACCTTTCTTCAAAAATTGACTGTTGAAAATGACAATAGCAATGTTTATTGTGTCAGTCGTAAAAATTACACCTTCCTTCAAAAATTGACTGTTGAAAATGACAATAGCAATGTTTATTGTGTCAGTCGTAAAAATTACACCTTCCTTCAAAAATTGACTGTTGAAAATGACGATAGCAATGTTTATTGTGTCAGTCGTAAAAATTACACCTTTCTTCAAAAATTGACTGTTGAAAATGACGATAGCAATGTTTATTGTGTCAGTCGTAACTAAGTGAAGTGAAATAACATACTGTTGTAGAGTCCCTCGTTATCTTTAAATGTGCTGGTATCTACTTAACTACATATATGTGTTATTGCTTCATTTATGTACTCTTGTGAATAAATTTATTTTTAATCACATTACATCACGTTTGCATACAAGTAAAACAGAAATAAACTCCCTAATAATGAATAGACCTAGTATGCACCATCATCTTCTACATTATACTGAAATGGATTATTCGAAACCATGGATTATCCACATGAATTTTTCAAACCCAAGCATATTCGAATAATCAGGGTTTAACCAATTTTAGTATAAGTAAGCTACGTTTGTCTGAAATCAAATAAGTAGTTTCAAAAAAAGTGATCCTTAAATTTCACATTACATTGACTTGAAATGTCAAACTAATATAACCTGACACTCAAGTCTCATAGTATAGTCTTACTATAATTCAGTTTCAAAACAGGTCTCAGAAATGGCCAATCAAATGCTTGACTGTTGAGACTGGATTTGAGTATTGTGGCCTGACACTAATATCATTCTACATTTGCAATGACTAAAAAATGAAAGTTTAAGTTAGCTGAAAATGTCAGTATTTCAACAACAAACAAAACTGTCACTGAATGTGACATATGCCTCCGAAGTTGCAACACATTTTTAGCATCAGTTTCCTTGACACTTTTCTCATAACCCATCATGTAAGTATTAATACGACTAAGATTGGCTGCGAACAATATATTGGAACAGAAAGTATACACCAAACGCAACGAAAATTTCATACATAATGAATGATCTTAAATATGACCTTGACCTCAGCACCCAAGGTCAGAGCTGGATGTAAGAGTTTTGAAAAAATAATTGAAAAATCCATCAAGACACAAATTTACAGCATCTGAATTTATACATGGTTTTGAGGATAACACATCGTTTTCTGACGGGGAACATCAGTACCAAGTAATTTCAAAATCGCTTCAGAAATTTGAAATTTATGGCTGAGACATGAAAATTCTATATGAATTGAATGACTTTGAATACGACCTTGACATTGGTGCTACAGGCCAGGGTCTTGAGGGTGACACATCATCTAGTGATGGTGAACATCAGTACCAAGTAATTTCAAAATACATTCATAAATTAGAAAGTGACAACTGAGCCAAGAAAATTCCATGCATAATGAACAACCTTAAATATGTCCTTGACCTTGAAGCTTAGGGTCTGTGTCTTGCATGCAACACATCATCTGAGTTGGTGGACATTCGTACCTTGTTATTTTGAAATCCATGCAGAAATCATAAAGTCATGGCTGAGACATGAAAATGGGATGGAAAGACGGAAAGATGGTCAGAGCAACTGCTTTATGCCACCATTTGGGGGTAAAAACTCAACAAATCTAGTTTACTTACCACACTGCTGACAAGTTTTTCCTGAGCTACAACTTGTATATTTTCAACACTCTGTCGTAAACGATTCGCTATTTTTGTCTTCACATTACCTAATGATTCATTACTGTGACACTGAAAAACAAAATGAACTTCACACTTTTTGCTTTCAATTAGACATGACTAAAATGATAATAATTGTATGTTAGAATTAAGAAGTTTATACAGAGTTAACAAATCAACCAAACCACCTGACATGAATGATAAAATACTTCCAGTTCATGAAAAATGCAGATATACATGTCAGAGGACAGCACACGTGGCTATCAAGTGTTTGTCAGAAACAATGAAACATAATGCATTCATCACATGTTCATAAATTTTCACTAGTTTACTTGAGTATAGTTGATGGTCCAATTCAACCCTAGATGACAGGGACAGGTATATTTTCTCATCATTTTACAACTGTAGCAAGCCTATTACGAGGCCACTCATCAAGATCTTTATACAGACTGTCTTAGTAACAAATCTGGCACAAACATATTCATCCAAAGCAAAATAATTGACCCAAAACTACTTATTTCTATTCTATAAACAATGACCTTAGATATTAAAATGAAATAAATTACTGGTACAAGCATTTATACTACAGCAGGCAAAATGTAAAAACAAAAGGCAACGCTGACGCTAACACTTGGGTGAGTACAATAGCTCTACCTATTCTGACAAATAGTCGAGCTAAAAAGGTAAAATACAAAAGTACGAAAATGTTTGGGGATGAAATGTATATTGTACTTTCACATTATTGTACTTTTTGGGGTCTTTTCTTTCTAGCTTAATACTAATAAAACAACTTACCACCAACATAAATTCCTGTTTCGGAGCATCACATGTGATGAACAGATTAATCTGGTAACCTTGAAATGAGGCCCCATGAGGGAGAATGGTTCTGGGACTAACATGGGTTTCTTCAACATTAAGAACATACATTTCAGCAATCCAGAGCAACCTTTCAATATTTAATAGTAACTTCTTTGACCTGAAAAAAAAAACACAAAACTTACTTACCATATAAAAATAATTCGTAATACAGACAAATAGAATATGGCCAACTTATAGCTAAAATTACAACTCCAGCTCCTGTCAAATACTGCAAATTTTATTAAAATGAAGAATTTTCTCAAGGTCCTTCAAAATTTATCATATTAAGAGTCAACTGTATTTGTTTCATACTATGACAATTTTAGACCAAAATAAGTTTCTACATATCAGACTCACATGTGCGGGTGATTTTGAAGATCAGTAAATATTACTTACTTAGATTGCACAGATACATTGTTCATCTCTGGAACAGCTGGTGCTGTTAATGTTTTAGTGGCATCCAGTATAGCTTGTGAAATAGATGTCCCACATACACCAATCATAGCAGCCTTCAAATATAACAGAGGTCAAATATAATATAAGTAAATCCCCATTAAATTGAAGTTTTAGGCATACCATACAACTGAAAAGTAATATACATGTACTGTAAAAGACAAAAGTAAACATGACAAATGCTTCGTAAGTGCATTCATTATCAACACTAGAAATAAGTCCATAGGACACGGTGTCCCCGCTAAATGAAATAGGACATAGAATTGGTAAATGAGGATAGTGGCATATATATATATTTGTACAACATGTATTATGAAAAAGGTAGAAATATCAGGTATTTATCTTTGCAACTGTTGCCTATCAACCTTCTTGGAAGACTGGATGTCCCATGCTTTTCATGTTCATGAAATTGTCTTACATGAATCAAGACAGACCTTGAAAGTTCTCTCCTGTAGTATTATGACTGGTAACAACTGTGTGATAACTACATCTGTTTCATGTTTTTTTTGTTCCAGTTGTATGTGACTTTGAATGTGAAATGCACAATTGAGTGATCTGAGAAGTATGTCATATAGATGTTGATAACTGGTTTGTTTGCATTTTTTTATAAACGTAAGATCTAATGTTGATCCTGAGTTGTTAGTGGGTTTATTCACATGTTGTACAAGTAGTTTAAGAGAAGACAATTGTTAATGCCAGACACCGAAGCCTCCCTCTTACCACACAAATAGCTCACCCTGAACCTATAATTCTGGTAACAAAAAAGTTAAAACAATTTATTTACATCTATATCTGACAACATTTATTTTTAAAAGATTTTTTTCTCAGAAAAAATTAATTACGCCTTACATAACTACACATAACTAAATAATACACATTTAATGAAAAAGATGACAGAATTATTCAGTGAAACATACCTCAAGTCTTGTTTTGCATTCATTGATGAATTTTTTATGAAGGTTGACTGCATCCTGTAATAACATTTTTACATCATTACATAACAAACACATTTAAACCTTTACACACAATTAATCAGTAAGTTTTCAGTCAGTTGGTTGTATTGGTTGTATTGGGGTTTAACGCCGTTTTTCAACAATTTTTCAGTTATATACCGCAACCGGTTCCAGTTTTCCTGGACTGTATACTAACCAGTACTAACTTACCCTTCCGCAAAGAGCCGGCAACTTCTCCACATATGGAGGAAAATCGACATTTTTTGTCAAATTTTCATGGAAGGGTATGACCTGCTGTGACCGGGATTCGAACCCGGATCTCCGGGCTGCAAGTCCAGCGCACTAACCACTGGACCACGGCCGCAGCTAGTTTTCAATCAAACCTAGTTCTATTAAAAAAAACAGCATATTAATTCATATGCAGTGTGAGGATATGGCATTGATTTAATTACTCATGACTATCACAATAAAGAGGCTCTGAAAATTTTCTAATATGAGTAAAGAAATATTTAAAAAGCTACTAAAGACACTAACAAGAGGTGACTGGCCAATGTCAGTAATCATATTCACGACTGAAGCCAACAAGAGTACCAAGGTCTGTGCCTGAAGTCTAGCGCTGGACTTATCTCATCATGAATCTTAGTAGCATAAAATTTCATTGGAAATTCAACCATAGGGGCTAGCATGTTGAGATGTTGTCAGTGTGGCCATTATAGACCTAAATTCACCATAATATACAATCCTAACTATGTACTAGCCTCATAAATGTAATACCTTGAATCAAATAACGAACAGATGATACATTAAGTTGACCAAATAGACAGACTAATTAAATTAACATTAATATATGCCTTGAATGGGTGATAAGCAAACATCGTATACCTTTTTAAGTCTAGATGCTAGATTGGTGTATGACATATTTAGAAGTAATTGTATAGCTGAATCAGCTATCATCATTTCATCAGGTGTATTCAAACAAAGTTCCCAAAGAAAATCTAAACCAATCAAGTCAGCCTTTTCAACAACCTAGAATCATATGTAATGTAAGATAATATTTTGTACAATCAAAGTTAATGTTTAGTAAAATATAACAGAAACACTAACAAACTGATAGAATTTCAGCATATTAAAACTCTAACAAACACTTTTCCCAGCTACATAGATATTTACTCCAAAAATGTAAAAAATGGTTATCATGACAATGCTGATAAAGTTTATAATGGTTATTCAAATACTTATAAAAGTTCAAAGCCAGTAAAACTACATTACAGAAACCTACCAAAGATCCTCCAACCTCTTTCTTCAACCTGTGATCATTTTTATTCACATTCTCAAAGTAGGTCTTAAAACATGCAAAACCTAAAGCAGATAAAAACAAACATGGCACTATGATTGTTTCCAAATTTACTTAGTTAATATTACTTGTCACATACAATACTTTCACCAGGTGATAACAAGAAGTTTTCTATCAAAGAATTACACAAAATTCCCCTTAATGCCTATCCAGCATGCCATGCTTTTTCTTCAAGATATTATGTATGACAGAAATTAACACGGACTATAATATGAAAAACAAATTGGCAACACCATTATTTAAAATTAGAACACATCATGGGCTGGCTGATATAAGAGCACTTTTATTGTTTGCTGGTCATTTCTTCCTTATGTCAGAGAAGTAATACAGTAAAAACAAGTTTTAGATATACGAACCTTTTTCACTAATCCTTGATGCATCGAGTTTAAGGAGTTCATTCTGGAACAGCTTAGTTTGTGTTTCATTATCCAAATCCATTATACTTTTACTAAACCATTCATAACAAGTCTGTGATACAAAAAAATACCTTGGTTTCAGAGAACTATAAGTTAGTGTTTTGATCATACAGTAATTAAACAAACTTAAACTGGTAAACTGTTTTGTACCAAACCCAGTGGTTTGTAAAGAAATTGAGTTGTTTTAATAAGACAATTTGATCTTAATGTAGCATAAGTGCCTAAACATTACATAAAAAATGAAAAAAAATATTTTAAACTATTTACAAAGATTAAACATTATACTTTCATACCAGGTAATAAAAATTCAGCCAAATGCACAAAAGTAGCATTTTATTGCCATAAAACACTGTACTGCATCAGTGACTCACTTTATCAGGAAAAATTATCTAGGGGCCAGTGCTGTAGGGGGATCCATTAGGTACAAATTTGTATCTATCAATACATAACTTAGTACCGTATGCATAATAATAACCTAAGTGGTTAAATTGATATATGTGTAGTGATATTTATCCATTTTAGTGTCATTTATGTTTTAAATACATTTCAAGCAATTTATAGATATTATACATTATTATATTATAGCATATTCTAATTGCCAGTACATTAACACTGTAGGATTTAGTAAACGATCATTATTGTTTAGATATTTCATTGACATAATCAATAAACCTTCAATTTAAACAAATCTGTACACACAATGGTCCTGCATCACTCACTAGAATAAATGTTAGTTAACTCATTAGTAAAAACATAATAAAGGTACATTTTTAGGCAGATGAAGGGGAACTTTGAATCAAAGCTCTGAAAGCACTGATGTTGTTCGGAAGTACAAAATAATCAGAAGTTGTATTTCCTTGTAGGGTGAGGGCAATGGCGTCTTCTTTAAGACAATTTTATGATGACGTGATTAACAGTTGCTAAATTAATGAGCCAGTGGTTATCAATTGCAGTCAAATACATTGTCTTTAACTGAATCTATTTTTATTTCAAATCAATTCAGCTTGTTTAAGACATTATATTTTGGATTATTTACATATGTCTCAAATATGTGAACACATTCTTTTAATTAAAGCCAGGGTTTTTTCTCAGTATTTTGGGAACATGACCTGACCCCTTGAATTGGGAATTTTCATGACATTCTGAACAAATTGGGAAAACGTCCTACTGTATAAAAGTAACTCAAAATAGTCAAATAAAACTAAAAATAAGAAATATTATGTTTATTTTTGTACTTAGATATTGATAATTTTGCAATTTGAAAGGTTTAGGAATTCAATAAACATGTTAAGTGCTGTAAATAATTTTTTTCGTTTTTTTTTCTCATTGAATTGGGAATTTTCACATTGCAATTGGGAAAAAAATATAGTTTTTGCCATTGGGAACGCGACCGAATATCGGTCATCAAAATGACCCAAGGAAAACCCTGAAAGCATTGAGAGTACTGTCACAAGCGTAAGTTAAAAAAGTGTGAAGAATCAAGTCAATTCCTTCAATTGTTTTTTGTGGTATGCATGTAAAGAATAACAGCAGTTAAGATAGATAGATTATTGTTCACAGCACTTCCTCTAATTGGTCAATGTATGAAGTACCAACTCAACCTCTCAATCCTTCGTGAGTTATGCTCAGAAGTATTACTTAGATAGGAAAAGGGAGGTAATTAATAAAAGGACACAGAAGAATTACAGCCCTTATTTAATGCACCTATCAATAGTCTCTATTCATGTGTGAAGCTTCAATAGCTGAGATATGCTCCAGACAATAACAATATAAATACAAAAGGGGAGATAATTTAATAATGAGTAAGAAATAGTTGTGATTCTTGGTCAGTAATGTATTAAGTTTCATCTCAATACTTTCAATACTTCATGCATGTAATGCTCCAGACAAGTATAATTTCAATAGAAAAGGTGAGAAAATGGGACAAAATAGAATTATTGTTCTTTGTCACTGCATGTCCTACCTATGTGTGAAGAATTACATCAATGCCTTCAATCGTTTTTGAGATATGCTCTAGACAAGCATAATTTCAGCATAAATACCGTTAATACGGAGATAATTAAAAATGAGGCAAGGTAGAGTTATGGTTCTTGATCACTAAAGTTTTACCATTGTGTAAAGTATAAATGCAATCCCTAAAGTACTTGTGATGGAAATTTATATTCCTCCATCTTCAACGGGAGACACTATAGCCATTTGAGACTCTAAGAATAGAAATACCATGGTGACCACAACTAAACTGAAACACTTGACAAATGCTTATACCCATATCAAGAGCAACACAAATGCAAATGTATCTTTTTATAGCAATGTACTGCTAATAAAAACTAGCAAAATCATGGGAGCATTTTGATGCTAATACATCATTGCATACAAAGTTTGTCTGAATGTTGGTTATGGAATTTTCTTTATTGTCCTCCATGATTTTCACTCAAATAGGCAACAGTGTCCGACCTATTCTGCCAGCCGCAAAATGGCATATCAACAGTGCTATTTTTAGTAACAAATTGTTATCACTGATCTCTTCATTACTTTATGAACATCCACTGCGTAAAATTGGTATTACGTAAATTGGGATAACCAGAAGTAGTTCAACTATATTTATGCACCATTCTGACGATTTTGATGTTTTGCATATTTTTACGACTGTATTACTCGATTACGATTACTCGATTACAATTTTGTATAGCCGTTAGTGCAGGATCAATATATCAGTATTTATCAGTTGTCCGTTTTTCAATATGGTATGATTATCGGGTTTTAGCTGTACTGATACAAAGGGAGACAACCTAATAAATGCGTAACTAACGACTAAGGTGACTTTACATTAAAATTTTTGTATGTTTAAAATGTCAGCACAAAAGCCGAAAGTGTGGGGATTTTTTTCTAAAGTGAACGATAAGAAGACCCTCTGCAATATTTGCTGAAGTGGCAAATTCTGGTGGAACAACAAATATGTCCACACATCTAAGAAGGCATCATAAAATCGATCATTCAATATCCAAAACCTATTTCTAACACACAGGAGAAAAACTTACATTTAGGTTTGCAGTAGTTTTTATACAAGTTATTTGTAATTAAATCCAACACACAAATTTATATACAGTTTTTGTAACATAAATCCTGCAAATTTATTGATTTTTTTTGTTGAAGGTCGCTACATAAATGTGAAATAAAATGTGGCTATGATTGTTTCTGCAGTCTTGCTAATTTGATGACATAATAGATGTCACGCTCATGTCAAGTGTTAAAACGGTCAGTCACCTGCTTGGTGTTTATGACAGTGATTTCAAAGTGTTCTTGATAAAACAATAATAATATTTCTCCAGGTCATTTATGAAATAATAAATACACCCCTATAATGAACTATTATTATGGTGTACTGTTACTACGGTATAGTCAATATGTATCGTGTTGGAAATGTTTAAGCAATACCCAGCCCTAATAGCCATCTGATTTTGACTTGAATGCAAAGGGTAATATTGAAAATATTTTCTCACTATTTTCTCAGTCGGAAGGATATAGAAGCTTTTTGGTATGTAGTAAAAATTTCCCGAATGCTTGTTGAAAACTACTTACATTATTGTTCATTCTGAACAACAAAAATTGGATAAAGGACAATCAAAGGATACTACAAAAGAATATTGGTGAAGGATGCTACAGACCAAAATTTGGTGATGACCCAAGCATTGATTCATGAGAAAAAACAAAATAGGGGGGGGGGCAACCAATTCTATTAGAGCAAACGTAGCAAGCATCTAGGGATGCTACAAACCAAGTATAGTCATGATACATCCATTGGTTCATGAGAAGATGACTAAAGGTATTTCTATTTATAGATAAATCAGCCCTAATAGGGGCCAACCATTTTTATTTCAGCAAATCTGATACTATTTAAGGATGCTAAAAACCAAGTATGGTAATAATCCATTAGTTGAATCATGAGAAAGTAATTTTAAGGTATTTCTATTTGCAGCTCTAGCAGTCCCAAAAAGGGGCAGACCAAATTATTTTGAGCAAACTTTACAGAGGACCATCTAAGGATGTTACAAACCAAGTTTAGGGATGATCCATACATTGTTCCATGAGAAAAAGATGTTTAAAGGTACTTCTATTTTTAAGAATACAGACCTAATACAGACCAAGTTTGGTGATGATACATCCATTGGTTCTTGAGAAGAAGACATTTAAAGGAGTTTCTATACTTAGTTCTGGTGACCCCTAAAAGGGGTCAACTGGTATAATATAAGCAAATTGCAGTCAGAACATCAGAAGGATTCTACATAGCGAATTTGAAATAAATCTGACAGTAGTTTCAGAGGAGAAGACCATTGTTGATGCCAGATGACAGCTGTCATCTTTAAATTGGATTAAACTGGATATGAAGAAAGGCGTACTTATTGAAACAAGTGTTGTACAAGCGCCAATTTTTGCGATTTAAAGTTTTTTTGGGAAAATATTGAAGAAATATTACCTCCCCAGAAATAACCCACTATAGGGTATTAGAGGATGAATTTAAAAGCAATTCTTGATATTTTGTAGCGGAAATGTTTATCTAAGGAACAGTGCCTCATAATTTTGATATTTATACTAATTTTTAATCCATGATGTATTACATAATAGTCAGCAGGGTTCAGGCTATGGAATTTCTTTTTAAGAGAAATATCTAATGAACGAAGGATGTTATCAAAATCTGAAGCACAGTTCCCTGCATGATATAATGTTTGTTATTTTAAGGCTAACTGTTGAAATATATCCTTATCAGGCTTCTAATTAATTTTTTCCTACTAGCTCTGATCTATGTTATATCTATTTATGTTATTTCTATCAAATCGTTTCACAATCCATTATACTGATAAGATCAAAGAAACATGGTAGATAAGTGTTAAAGCACATGTTACCTCTCTATCCCAATTACAAGCTTCAGTAGATGCAACAAGAGCTGACCAAATCTCTCGAGCACCTTTCCATGGTAAATAAAGGTCTCCTTCTTGTAGAACATATTGTAAGAAAGACAAATGTGACGTTACATACTGCAAGGATAAAACAATCTGAGCAATCTGATAGTAACATATACAAACTCAAATGCATTGTATAACAGGGATATAAATTAACTCTGAAATTCAATTAGCCTGTCAAGTTAAATTCTGTTTTTTGTATGTACCACCATATTGTTATTTTTATATAGTACTGTGGTATCATTTATTTTCATTGGGCTCAATTTTCATGGTTTTCACTAAAATGGCTATTTCGTGAGGACATAAATTTTGTGGATTTAGACTTTTTTAACGACAGTTATGCCTTTTCGTTTTCTGTCATTTTTTTCATAAAATAACCTTGCTAGTGAAGCAAAAATACAAGTAATTGGCCCTAATTTGTCAAAAGTATAACATACAACAGATATCTGTTGATAATCTTGAATATATGTGCCAAATTTGACGTCTTTTATTTGCAAATTGACGATGGTGCAAAGATAAAGTAAAATTTTAAGGGGGCCTTTTGTGTTCACACCTTTCTTAGGTACGTCATGTCGATTATTTTAAATCCATTTAAGCATGGTCCTCATATTTTTTTCTGTTCCATATGGTATGTAATTGATTATTAATTTTCATCGAATAAAAATGAGACCTTCGTTACTGATTTTGGTAAACATAAATTTCTTACTAATGATTACTCGAACAATAACAGATCATCAGAGCTTGTTATTTTTCAGTTAAGAACATACCGGAAATTGTACGGAAGCACTTGAATTTCGGACACTTGACTGATATCTCCATAAATTTGCATTCATGGGGATTTGATTTCGTGATCAGCCAACCTACTAAATCCACAAAATTAGATTCCCAATGAAAGTTAGTGAAACCACAGTAAACAGTTTCAACTTTGACAAAACTGATGATAGGCATAACACAAACGCTCGCCGTTGAAAATTTAATGCAATCTGTCCTACGAACATGTCAAGAGAAAGAACAAAATCTAGATACCCGGGTATGGCTTTCAGACGGCAATTTTCGGCTAATTCATATCCCTGTATGATATTTAAAACAACAGAAAATATCAAGATGAAATTTTGAAGGTCTTTCATGACCAGTATGGAAACACAATTCAAATAGATACAAAGTACTAAAACCTAAAGCAGCAGTGTTTGAGTCAATGAGTGATAGCCACTCAATTTAGCTCAAAAATAACATCCATATGATGCAGTCCTGCAAAACATTCCTTGTTGTCTAACAACAAAGGATATGGACCAAGAAAATTGTTCATCACAACATGGTCATTATTTATCCGTTCCTTACAAATTTGATCCTGCATCTGACAATACTGAATGCAAGAAATACTAAAAAACAATACTCAGAACACAAACAAATAAACAATACCTCCGACAAAGCATATCGACCATCAACCAGTGTATTCTGATCTAGCAGGCCATCTCCTATACAACCTGTGGCTTGTTTGTGACATTTTACCAGACTTTGTGTGATCAACTTTATTATATCAAAATTCTTGTTTAGATCTTGCAAAATACCCTGAAAAATTATGTCATTCATAGTCAATGAAATGGTATAAACACAAGATGGCCATGATAGCCCTGCATTGTTCACCAGAATAAATGTAAGATAACTCGTTACTAAAAAGGTAACAAAGGTATACTTCTGGGCAAATAAAGGGGAATAATAATAGATTTGATAAAGGACCATCAAAGGATACTACAAAGGAATATTGGTGATGACCTAAGGAAGCTACAGACCAAATATGACCATTGTTGATGCCAGACAACATATGACAGACGCCGGAGTATCCATCTACCCATCCTAACAGCTCACCCTGATCCTTTGGTCCTGGTGAGCTAGAAAGGCTAAATAAACATTTCTAAAAATCACATTAAGTATATAAGTATTAAGTATCACATTATGTAAGATTCTGACTAACATTTTATGAACATGGTTAAAGATAATGACTTATCAGCACAGACATATACCACTTATTATACGTTTAATGCAGACTAGCAATAAGTCAATAGGTTTGCAGAATGACTAGTAACTGTTTTAAACTGATATGCAGAAATGGCATACCTTGTCCTGCTTAAAACTATGTTTTAGAATATTCTTGCTCAGTTGATGAAGTTGTTTCAATGTCGGTAACACACAAACACCCTGAAACAAGGAATGAAAGACACAACTTAAATAACATTCCGTAATAAAAACATGCTAAATATTTAAACACATTTAGTATTTAAATTATCAAACTTTAAATGCAGATATTCTGAATAACTGAAAAAGTCAAATTGTTTGCAGTAATTATAACCACAAAGCAAACATAATTCTTGCTGTGTTAGAGAAATTTCAATTTAAATTACAAAATCATCTTACCAGACTAGATAAATGTTTTCAAAACATGGTATACATATTGACATACATGGGAGACTACACAAATAATCAATCTGATTTAATAATATACCTTTTTGATGTCCTCAACACATTTTGACACATAGTTTTTCTTTATCTGGTCTTTAACGGTGTATGAATCATTCAGTATAGCCAAATGTTCATCCAAGGCTAATTCTATCAGATGTGTGGACAATTTAGGAAGATGAGATAAATCCCACAGAAGCTGCAACACCTGAAATTGAAGAAATAAAAAAGCATTCAGGAGGTTTAAAGATACACAAGCCTTCAGTAACAATTCTTCTTCGTATAAGAATGCCTCAAGTATTCACAATCCCTTAATAAGACACATTTGCTGTTTAGAAGGCCTGGAAGAAATCATCATGAGAATTTAATGTAAACAGTAATGAAGAAAAAACAACCTAAGGCTCTCAGTTCAATAAACAATAAAAAGAACATGCTAAGACATACATATGTATCTAGTGTTTCCTGCAGGCCATTTTAGGATGGCGCCACGCCATGCCTCATTAACAACGCGCCATGCTGCCCTTGTTCACTGCAAATTGCACCATGTGTCATTAATGTGCCCTTTGCAGGCTTTTGTCTTATTCTTAATCAAGAAGTGATGGATCATAACCGCCTCGTAAACTTATTTTTCGAGTGTGTCACGTAAACCACACCTGTGTTAACACCTACTGCTATACACTGAAGCTGATAGTAATTAAAAATCAATAAACTGACCTGCCAATAAATATTTTGCAAGTACCCGGATAATTAGTATCACAACATCAATTTGTTTATCACAGTTCATACTTGCATTATTTAAGCTGAAACTTACACATGCGAAGTTGTTTGATCTCAATAAATGCCTAATGTCTGTAGAACAATCACAATAAATCAATATTATTTAAACCATGTTAGCAATTATTATCACAGTACAACAATTTCATGCAGTTGAACTTTGGGTCACGACCTTTTCTAATGCACTAGGTGAATCGGTTCAGATGAGTATGACGTATCAACAGTATTTGTTGACGCGTTTCTTGATCACATGACAGAAATTAACTAGACTTTGTAGACATTTCTTTGGCAACAGACAGGACCAGGGAAAATGATGTCACAAATATCAGACTAGTGCCTCATGCTTTAAATTATCTAGGGTGGTTGTATGGGTAAAGTCCTGTATCAAAATGAATACTTGGGCCGTCCGAAAAATGAACTTGCACAACATCTTTTAAACCAAAAAGGAAAGCATAACGCTGCAAAATTGTTTGGAGTTGATAGTTAACAAGTCCGGGAATGGTGCATAATTAATAACAGACTATTTGAAGTATATTATCCATAATGGAATCTACTGTACTTTTTTACGTATCTGCTCAGTGCAACCCAAAATGTTAATATTATGAAAATAGTGTTGCCCTATTATTGTTATTTCTTTGTTGGTCATACTAAAAAATTTATTTCACGACACATTTAAAACAGTAAGAGTTGTTGCCCTAGTTGAAAAATCTTGCACAGAACTGCGCTCTGAACGTGCCCCTTCTGCAGGAAACACTATATGTAGTATAAACACAGTACCTGAGTTGTGGTTTTAGGTATTTTGGCATCTCTTCCAATTCTGCCAATCAAATTGAGCAACTTCTCTTTGGATTTATCATTCTCTTCTTGCCATTTCTGTAAGAAAAAAACAGAGTTTTGTAAGAATACAAATCAAATTCTATAAAGCCTTATATGAATTCAGTCTGTCTTCTTGTCATTTAAACATCACTTCCCAGCATACCTTAGTTTATATCCAAACATAAGACTTAACATCAATTCTATTCTTCAAAATAATTCCACAAGCAATGTTTCATCCAGGATTTGCAGCCAATAGGGAAATGCCCTCCCTTCAAGATTTTCGAAAGGGGAATTTGGAAAATTGATAGACCTATTGAAAATAAAAACTGGAGGACCTATTGAAATAGAAACTTGTGCATGAAGAGCTTGTTTATTACAAAGAGTAATCCAACAAAACTGACTAGTTGTATTTATGAAGTTCAATGCTGTTAACTATTCAATGAAGGACATGTCAATTCTATTATCCATGATTGTTATCACCAACAGAGTTCATATACTGAAATCCAAATCTTTGAAATTTATTTGTCACATTAGGAATAGCTAGAACTACACCTGAATAGTTCTGATCAAGTTGTTTACAATGTATAAACATTACACAACAAACCAGTTATTGTACATAAAAAGAGTGAGAGAGACAACTTTTTGACATAAACTGCATTCATAGACTGCACCAGAAATCGGCAAATCAGATTCACATGTGCACAATTAGTCATGCATTCATTAGATAAAATGTATGGAATAATCTAACTAAATGCACTACACCCACATAAGTACAGTCTAGATGTAACACTGAAAAGGACAATTTTCAGATTAAGTACATGTTCCCTCTGTCCAAGCTATGTAATATATTCTATACAGAGGACAATAAACAAATGCCAGAATGAAGTCATGGCAACCGTCTATTTTATACAGTGCTTAAATCAACCAATCAATCACAATTACAAACCCGTAAAAAGTGTTACATAGGTTCAGCTCAGCAAATACAATTGGGTACAATTTCAGTACAAGTTGTTACACTGACCTTCTGTATGAGCAACAATAAATGTTCAAACTGATTTGGATCAAACTTTACAGCAGCAGCAGCAATAATAGAGTGAATATTGTCAATCACATTGTTCGTCTGAGATAACTGAAATGAACAAAAAACCTCTTTTGTGTGTCAACATAGAAAATCTTATTCAAAAAAGGACAACTGAAGAAAGAAAACAGTGCTTTTTCTCTAAGATTGCCTTAACTTAGGGATTTAAAAACCACCATCTTTAAACTTTAAATCTGAAATATGATCACTTGTCTAAAGATGATAGGGTCTAAGTCTGAAAAAAACAAAGGTGCCGTTGACAAACTATAAACTATCACAAAATTGAAAACTATATTCAAGCAAAATCATACCAAATGTTTTCCAACATCATAAAATAGCCCCATACCTGCATTTTCCAGATCATGGTAAGTTCATCAGATGATAAATCTGTACCTAGAAACTCCACAATACCTTTAACTTTATCACAGTATTGAGCTTGGTCAATGTTTCCTGAAAAGAAAATTTGATGAATCAATATCCACATGGCCAGTGATTCAAACTTTTTTTTAAAAAAAAAAAACTAGGCCAAGCTATAAGTGAGCTATTGGCAGTAAACAATTACTACGAGCTCGAATACACAATTTTGAGGAAGTTCACTAACCAAAACATAGTTTACTAGCCCTGGGTTTTGAACTAGAGGGATAGCGCTGTTATCGCTGTTCATAATAACATCACTATTACAGTTGTTACTTGATAACTGATTGTATTAATATTCATCATTAGTTCAGTTTATACAGAGTGATATACTTTATATAATGACATAAAAATGCCTAAGATATTCAGATCTTTTCACCATGGATAACCTAACAATGAAACAATTAAAAATTTTCACCGCAGTGTTTAATCTCGACTTAAATCTAGAAACCTTTCAGTGACCTTTCTACATGGGATGCATCATTGGTTTTTTGTATATTTCTGATTGCAAAACTTGCTAATCAGAACTAAAACCAACATTTACCAAACTCACTTTAGTCAGCTTGAGTGCGAGAACATTTAACACACAACCGCACGAACAGAAGTGAATGGCACAATCTTTTGAGAAATCAATAATATTATCTAATTACTTATCAACAAACACACCATCATATCTTAACTGTGTATAATTGAATTTTTATGATACAAGGAAACGGTACACAGGTTTTCTTCTCTGCAATGATAATATTAAGTTTACAATGTAGGGTATTCATATTGAATTCCTCATGCACCTTAGTTACACACATCTACATACATCTGCATAGTAAGCTTTAAGCATCAATCAGAACAGCTGAACATATTTACTGCACACTCTTTATAGATTCTGGGATTTCCATTGTTAACCTGTTTACATACTTGTAGTCATATCGATTTTCTCACATGATGAAGACATTGAGGCATTAAGTTGCAAAGTTTGATAAAAAATATCATTCATAAACACAAAAATGCTGAAAACTTATAATTCATTAAATAATAACACAACCATTTGGATGAGCAAAATGCAGATTCAACGAGACCAGATGAGCTTTTTGCTAGACAATGTGGTTCGGACATGCCTCACTATCAAGCCCTGCCAGGTGACTGACTATTATAACAGTGAATTGGAAATCCAGGAAAAATTGTTCAAAGAGAAATAATCTGTTGTACATGTACTTTCAATTAAATGTAAACAAAGTAAATAAATCATAATTGTTCTATTCCATTCTTAAGTTCAATGTAGAGATGGTGCAACTGTGCTAAAAATAGAATATCAATGCCTTTACAGCCCTGTCATTAAATTATTGCACTCACTCCAACAGTGAGGTTAAATTTTGTGCGGTAATGCTTTGCACCGTGTTGTACAACTTGTAGAATAAACTGTGTTTGTGCATTAGCCTTTAGAGCTTGTCCATGGGAGTGTGTTTTATATGCATATTATTGTACTGCCTAAGAGAGTAAAGTAGGATTAGCAGACTTTGAACTGATGGCTAGAGAAGCTGAAATAGAACATCATCTTGTATCTAAAATCCTCTAAAATTGTGAAAAATATTTTGAATGAAAAAACAATTATGACAACAATATTCATTCATCATAGCAAACTCAAAAACAATAATTCAAACTGAAAATCAAACAAACCTTCAAGAGCAATTGACATCACGTTATTCTTCACTAACCATTCTTTGATCTTAGTGACTGGTATAGCTGTTTTCAGTCGAGGATTTTTATTACTGGTTGAATCTTCCACTAACTTCGTAACCTGGAGAATGACAAAAGATACAGGTATGTGTCATAGTATTAAAAAAAAAGCAAAAAATAAATTACTCAAATTAAAACCTAACGGAAAAAATACTACAGTTTCTTGTCCTCAGTTTATAAATCTGTGTCATGAGAACTGTCGGAAATCTAAAAGATCAAGTTTGCTGCTCAATCCTAAAAATCTGCACTCTGCAGTTTTACTGAGAACTATTAAATACTATCAAAATTAACTCTATAAGAACATTTTAGATCAAACTACACATCCTGTGTTATAATACTTTTCAATTCAATGATTGTTTAGTAAGTATTTAAATAATCAAAGTCCAAATAATAATCTCTTTCAAAGATTTAATTTTGCCATTAAATAAGGAGATTAAAACATTTTTACCTCTTTCAAAGAATTCATTTTAGCATTGAAATGAGGAGACTTGAGCATACGCAGAGCAATATTAAGGCGTAGATCATCAAGAGCATCTGTGTCTGTTGGCCAAATATGCATACACAGTAGTTTCATAGATGCCAGTAATTCAGACACACTGCCAACTTTCTGTAAAGCAAATAATATTAAACAATTTTTACTGCGTTATAATGTCTAGGCAATTATTTGAGAGAATGAACGAGATTATTCAGACTCAGAAGAAGTGTGTAATTATGGTAAACTTTTAGATTGATTTGATTCGTTCAACATATCTAAACAACAAATACGAGTGTACTGAAGATTAAATCAGATGTATTTAAGCATTCCAGGATAATAATTTGGAAGACATGAATTGCATAAATATATTATCCAGGATCCAAAACAATACTGAATCTTTCATTTTTACAACACAGAAATACATGAGTAAAATGAGAATTAAGAACTTCACCTTTTCTTTGAAATCTTTCTCTGCCAAATTTTGCACATATTTGATGGATCGTTCAATGCCAGTGGTTAGTAATGATCTTATAACCTCTACATTTAAATATTCTGCACACATTCCTAAAGGTTTCAGCAATGATGCAATGGACTGAAAAAAATGTTTTTTTCTTTCAAAATGACGGCTGAAGTATAGTCGACTCTTGTTAGCTTGATTTCATTGGACTGTAAAAAATACCCTGAGCTAACGAACATCAAGCTAAAAATCAACGATCATGATCCACTTCCTTGTGTGTGCTCATTAGATGTACATGTTGTACTTTATCGTCTACCAGTATATGTTGAGAGAATAGCACATCATGATGTTTACATGTTGGTAATAAATAAATGAGTTTGTGTCTATATTTGGTTCATTCATTGTGAAATGTGAAATGAAGTAAGAACAACAGACTTTTTATACAGGTAAAGTGTTCACTCAAATACAGTCTGGACTGTTATTGTGATCCCTTGTATGCAGCAATGTTCTGTCCACAGTGACCCATAATGAAAAACAACTTTTTCTATGGGAGAATACTTTAGTATTCTTAACATTTTAGAAACTAATTGATTTTTAAAATGATTTTATTTAACTTTAAATTTTACCATGTGAATCTTAATACACACATATTAAAAATTTGTATTTTATGCAAACTTATACACTCATGTATATAATACACAAAAGTAAATAAACAGACAATCTTTACTTGCCCTTGCACAATAGCCTTGGTATAAAACATAATCCAGTGAATCGTAACAGATTTTACCAATGTTACTCAAAAAAGACATTATGTCACACCTTTAGAGGGAAAAGTAAGTTAAAATTGCAGGGAAGGAAAAAGAAACACCATTTCAAAGAGGGAACAATCATTTGGGGAGGGAATGCTGTATTCACATTTAAGACCAGTTGCTTTTTTCAAGTTAAACCAGTAGTTAAACAGTGATCATAATCAGATAACCTTGAGTTAAATTAAAATATCAAATTTCCCAATACAACCAATACTTATTTTGAATGAACTGCCATATTGACTGAAGCAGGTCAAAGCAACTGATTAGTCACCACACACAAAGACTTCCAATGATCTCATGTGTTACACTTACAGGTGCATCAAGTTCTTCTTCCTCCAATATCCTCTTTACGTGATCAAAACCTCCTTTCAATGCAAACTGTGAATAACCAAATGAATCAATAATTTACATTTTCTTAAATCAATTTCAACACAGATCAGACAGATATAATTAGTCAAATACAATAATTACAGAAATACAGAATATTTACCAACAATTGGTTCAAAAAGGTAAACATATTTCATGTTATAGGTTTAAAGGTCCATTGTAATAGACCTTTAAAGAAACTTTTATCTGCCCTTGATAGCTCTTCATTAGGAGATAAACAAGAGGGCCATGATGGCCCTGCATCGCTCACCAGAATAAATGTTAATTAACCTGTTACTTTAAAGGTAATAAAGGTACACTTCTGGGCAGATAATGGGGAACAATAATAACCTTGATAAAGGACCATTAAAGGATACTACAAAGAAATATTCGTGATGAATGAAGGATGCCACAAATCAAATTTGGTGATGATCCAAACACTGGTTCATGATTTCTATTTTTAGCTCTAGCAGCCCCTAAAAGGGGCCAACCAATTTCAATTTAGCAAATCTGATAGAGCACTATCTAAAGATGCAAAAAACCAAGTTTGGTAATAATCCATCCATAGAATCATAACAAAAAGTCATTTTAAAGTATTTCTATTTTTTGCTCTAGCAGCCATCTAAAAATCTCTCGCACTGTGTTATAAGCTTTCAGTAAATTCCTTAATAAAAACATCAACAAACAGTACACAACCCATTCAATTCCGATAGCCAAATCAGAGTCATTAATAGTTTACGGTTGAATTATTGAAACCACTCCCATTTTTGATGTCTAATAGGTTTTGATTACAAATTATTGTCAAAATAGTATCATATTATACCAACACTATACACAACATGTCAGATATCATGCTAATAGAGAGGCTCTCTATGGAGCAAATTGCCAATTGGGAGATCGAGTTCAAAATCTCTGTCATTAATTAAATAAGTAGTTGTGATATATTTGTTATAAAAATACAACTGTAAATTGTGATTGTTTAGTAAAATGTGTTTGCTTCAATAAGGCAGTAATTTAAAAACAGACTTATAAATGCTCAAAAAGTTTAAAGGATTTATATATTGGAATAACATAAATTTGAAAATCATGCTTGAACAATGTCTGTAATAAGTTACTGCATTTTCTACATTATGGTTTGTTTGGTGTAGTTTGCACTATATCACCAAAGATGTACAGCTATTTTTAAATAAGGTTATGTTAAAATACAATTGGTTTATTGACTGAATCAATGAAATATTGAAACAATGATATTTATTTACTAAATCTAACAGTATTAATATACTGGCAATTTAAATATGCTGTAGGTCTATAAATTGCGTAGAAATGTACTTAAAGCATGAATGACGCTGGAATAGATAAATTTCAGTAAATTTCAGTTATCAATTTAACCTCTTCAATACAGGTCAATATTATGCTAGTCATACTAAGTAATGAATCAATTGATACTAATTTGTACCTAACAGAACACCCTACAGAGCCATCCCCTAGATGATTCTCACTGATAAAGTGAAGTCGATGAAAGGGTACAGTGTTTATTGCAATAAATTCTATTTTTGCACGTTTGGTCAGATTTTTTGTTGCATCTATTTAAAGTATAATATTTAATCTTTGCAAATAACTTAAAATATTTTTACGTTTTTTTTACATATTAAGCCAGTTATGCCACCTGAAATACTAATAGGTACCTTAATGGAAATTTCAACAAACTTATTTTAAACCCCTGGAATATAATGTATTTTTTGACATTGTCAAATTATATACATAAACACATCAAACAAAGGTAGCAGGATTAATTTAATTTCAATCCACAGTCATCATCAGTATTTTAACACCTTTTTTGTACAGTTGGTTGATGTGATATCAATTATTATTATTATTCAAAAAATATCATAAGTATAAATATATATTGATATCAATTATTTCAAATTAATGCCTTTCTCAACATCTCAACATAGACAATTTCATTATGGTTTTCTAAGTCTCAAGACACCATTATCAAAAATACCACCTAAAGTCCAGAGGAATCTGAATGCGACAGATTTTTGCAAGGGAGATAACCTACTTTCTGAACAGGTCAATAGAAATAAATTTGGAAACCAATCTAAAAGTCAGAATTCAGTTTTACAAGAGGACAACTTAGCAGATGAGTAAAAATTCCGATAAAATGCTCAAATAATGCAATTAATCCCTGAATTCAATTTTATAACAACCAACGTTAGGTTTCATGATAACTTGACAATTTTATAACAACCAACGTTAGGTTTCATGATAAGTTGACAATTTTATAACAACCAATGTTAGGTTTCATGATTAGTAGACAATTTTATAACAACCAACATTAGGTTTCATGATAAGTTGACAATTTTATAACAACCAACGTTAGGTTTCATGATTAGTAGACAATTTTATAACAACCAATGTTAGGTTTCATGATAAGTTGACAATTTTATAACAACCAACGTTAGGTTTCATGATAAGTTGACAATTTTATAACAACCAACGTCAGGTTTCATGATAAGTTGACAATTTTATAACAACCAACGTTAGGTTTCATGATAAGTTGACAATTTTATAACAACCAACGTTAGGTTTCATGATTAGTAGGCAATTTTATAACAACCAATGTTAGGTTTCATGATAAGTTGACAATTTTATAACAACCAACGTTAGGTTTCATGATTAGTTGACAATTTTTCATAACTGTTTTCAGTTTAAAGAGCTTTCAGTCATACAAAAGACACAAAACAGTTAATATAAATATGCACATATGATATGAATAAATGACTTAGATTTATACTTGCCCGATTTATAAGTTCAGTGAGCCAACCATAAGGATCTTTATTGTATACAGTAACAGTATAAACAACTCCATCTTCAAACTTCTCTTCCCATTCTGTCTTATCCTTTCTTCCCTTATTTTTGTAATGAAACTCAGTCTCAGGGTTAAATGCCTGAATTATAAAGTATATGAGATGAAATAACACTGTCAACATGCTATCATATATGACAATAAAATAACTTAAAGAATAATACAAATAACAAGAAACTACATTTTTAAACAACTATAAACAAACCTGTCTAAAGTAGACATAGAAGTGCTTTTACTTAATACCTAATATCATATTAACAATAAAGCTAAAATAATATCATTTATGCAGTTAATACTATGAAAAACATAAGTTTGAAGAAAACAATACCATGGATAGAACATCCATGAGATGCTGATGAACTGGCTGGTGTTGTAATCTGGCTGCTACAAGATCTACAAGCAACTGCAACATGTTGAGAATACCTTCCTGAATATCAGTACCCCATCTATGTACTGCAGTGGAAGTCATCAGCTGAAAGTTATGTGACAATATGAAGTAATGCAAAGTAAAAATATCTACATATGATACACTTTATGAGAAAACACGGACTGTTCAAACAAATTAATCAACTTAAGAAGTTTCATTCATTTCTTTATAATTTTCACAAAATGAAAACAATCTATAGGGAAGAATGGTACACTTGCATCCCTAGATAAAAGTTGAAAATTTAGTTCTAAAAGATGGTTGCCTCGATATTACTGACACATTCCAAAATTTATGACATCATTCCAGTGTGTAATTCAGCCAAGTGCAACTTATTTCGAAGTGAAATTCATCGCTGATGATGTATCCCATGTGATTGATTTGTCTTAAGTAAAGATGAAAAAATGTAGTTTTATGGCATCCCAGAATTAATACTCCAATCTGACTACACGTAAAGAGGATTTTATAGTACAGGCCATTTTTCATAGCCTCGGGGTCAGATTATTTAAATCACTGCAAAGTGTGGTGAAATGTCATCAATCAAATTTTTTCCTGTACAAGTTTGCGAGTTTACCGGTGTTATATCCCATGAGCAGGAGCTTCATTATAAGATGAACATTTTTCCCCCCAGAAATAAATAAAAAGTTGAACAAACCAATGACATGTTTTCCCCAGTCGATACTGACTGTAGACGAAAACGTATAATCTGAATGTGCGTACAGTTTCAAAACGTTCTTGATTCATAGCTGTTTTTGGCATTGCAGCCTGTCTAATTATCATTAACATTGCAGATATGTATATTCAATTTTATTCAAATCAATAAATGCAATGTAGATATGGTAAATGAAGTGAATTTGACAAAAAAAGAATTTGTACTAGTGGAAAAGATTAAATGCCGAACTGCTCGGCCATAGGGCTGTGCTTGATTTATTTATTAAGGAAGTTAAAGTAGATTTATCCTATACTGACTCTTATTTCTTGTTCATAAATAACTTCAATAAAAACTGGTATAATATAAGCAAATTGCAGTTAGAACGTCAAAAGAATTCCACAGAGCAAATTTGTAGTAAATCTGACCACCCTGAGCCTTCGGTTCTGGTGAGTTAAAAGGAGATATAATTCATTTCAAAATAAAACTCACCTTTTGGAATGATTCTGCCATTACTCTATTGACAAACCTCATGCAATTTTCATCATTGTCCATCAATCCTGAAAAATTAGATTTATACAAATCTATCCAAGTACATAAATTATGTTCTGCCTTAGATAATACTGCAAACTTTAGCAAAATTTCCATACACATTGAAGTTCTGGCTGTTTTCTTCAAAAATATGTATTCACAAAACATCATAAGCTTAGCACGCAACATTTATACTTCTGAAATATGCTTCAATAAAATGAAGGATCAGATTTAACATTACAACATAATCTATTAATTAAAATTACCAGCTTCTGCCAAATTAGCAGCAGAAATAAGACATTTCCCAAGTGATTCTTCTTTTTTGTAAGGTATACTCCAATGCTCAGCAAACACACGGCCTTCAAGTTCATACAAATTAGTCACTGGAAATTCATAGAGATTAGTTTCTTCTTTAACAGCATCCACAGTAGAGCTGTCTTCCATAGCCTCAGTGATCTGTTTCTGTATAAATTAAATCAACATAATTCAATGTAAGTCACAAGGCAAAGGTTGAAACCTGGGTGTCCACTAAACTTTGAAAGTCAAAATGTCAATGACTTTGAGGCAAAAATTCTGAGAGTCAAACTGAATTTTTCAAGATTTAAGGCATATTGACACATTTTAAGAGTCAAGTACATGGGCATGGCGTTCCCCAAAATAATGTTCATATCAAAATTTGATCAAGAGTTTCAAACAGCACAACATGACAGAACAAAATAAAAAAATAAACAAGAGGGCCATGATGGCCCTGCATCGCTCACCAGAATAAATATTAATCAACTTGTTACTAAAAAGGTAATAAAGGTACACTTGTGGGCAAATAATGGGGAACAATAATAAACTCGATAAAGGACCATAAAAGGATACTACAAAAGAATATTCGTGAAGACTGAAGGATGCCACAGACCAAGTTTGGTGATGATCCAACCACTGGTGCATGAAAAGAAGTCAATTTAAGGTATTTCTATGTTTAGCTCTAGCGGCCCCCCAATTGGGGCCAACCACTTTTATTTCAGCAAATCTGATAGAACACTATCTAAAGATGCTTAAAACCAAGTCTGGTAACAATCCATCAATAGAATCATGAAGAAAAAGTAATTTAAAGGTATTTCGATTTTTAGCTCTAGTGGCCCCTAAAAGTAAACTTGAGAGAAGACCATCTAAGGATGCTACAGACCAAGTTTGGTGATGATCCATCCATTGCTTCATGAGAAGAAGACATTTAAATGTATTTCTATTTTTAGCTCTAGTGGCCCCTAATTGGGGCCAACCATTTTTTTTCCGCAAACCTGAACCAACACTATCTAAAGATGCTAAAAACCCAGTTTGGTAATAATCCATCCATAGAAACATGAGGAAGAGTCATTTTAAGGTATTTCTATTTTTAGCTCTAGCGGCCCCTAAAAGGGGAAAAAATTGATAACCCATGCTACGGTCTTGCCAAGTCTGTTCTTCCACCTATGACACACAGAAGCAAAATCTAAATGAGCCATGAAGATAGGGGTCCAGGGAAAAAACAAAAACACTTATTAACCAGAAAACACTGAAAAACACACACAAAAAACACACAACTTCTTATTATATATATGATATGAATGTATGTTATGTTCTCAAATATACAACATGATATTGCAATATGGATTCAACAAAAGCTACATATACAGCATGTGATAATTCTGTGTAGCATATTTTTTTTAAATTTCATGATGAGTTGAAATGTTAAGTAGACAAATTTGCAAGGAAAAAAGAAAAATACAGAATAATAAAAAACACCAAAAAACATATGACTTTTGATTATATGTTGATTAAAATATGCATTGAAATGCACATTCTTATGTTAGAAACAAATTAAAATTGAATATTTTCATTATAATATTATAGGATTGAATTGTTGCATATAAGCAAGATGTGTAAACAGAATTTTCTTTTTCAATTTCTTTAACCATCGGGAACAAAATGGTTCTGTTCTAGTGCATAACCAGGAGAGGTCCTTTGTGTCCAAATAATACCAATTTTGGATGTCATATCACAACAACCTCAACATCCTTTTTGTCAATAATTCAGATGTACAGTGTGAATATCATTGTGGAAGGTAATAAGAATGCATACATTTATTAAGCACAGTTTAACATATATGTCTGCTCTATGCTCAGAAAGCTGTTTATAACAACAACATCACAAAAGTTCAGAACAGTCTTCAAGAACAATCCTCCAAACAACAATCATCTAAAATACAATCCAGGCTGTGACTCTGGTCCAGTGGTTAGTGTGCTGGACTAGTATGCCAGAGATCCAGGTTACCAGCTCCTTGTGGAAGGGTAAGTTAGTACCGGTTAGTATACGGTCCAGGAAAGCCGGTTAGGTGAACCGGTCACCGTATATGACTGAAAAATTGTTGAAAAATGGTGTTAAACCCAGAGATAATTTCACATAAAAACAAACAGACATAAAATATAGTTCGGTGAGGAATAAGAACTTTCATTCTCTATGAGCTCCAAAGCACAGAAAAGGCACATGATCTAACTCAAGGACAACGCGTAATACAAAAAGTTGCCATCACCATAGGTCATTACTAGCTTTGAATTACTAATTTGGTAGAATTTTTCTAAAACATTTCCTGCAATTTTATAAATCCTGGCTATCACTTATACTTACTACAGTCAAACTTGTACTAATGACCACCTTTGAGTAGCAGCCACATGAGGACAACAACCACTTAAACTTCCCGCGCAAAAAATGCTCATTAAACAGCCATAAGTAGCAACCATTTGTCAACCCCGACCAGTCTAATTATTTCCCCATCAGTATTTTGTACCTTGAAGTGACCTGTCCAAGAATACTGACTTTCGATCTTCCAGTGATTTGTTTCAGAAAGATCGACAAGCGTAAGGTTTGGTTACTTAGCAACAGACACAGATCTATCTAATGATACACCCTTTCAATAAACAGAGTTAACAGAACTGACCCAAGAAGTGTCAGCCCCCACACCTCTACAGTTTGAGGTTGAATTTAAGAGGTCAATGTGGTGCCACTTATCTAAGATAAAAGTTTACCAAACATCAGTTTATTTTAATTGATATCATATTGTTTAGCATTTGTATTGGTAGAGATTTGATTTCGTAGGTGTGCCAACCCACAAAATCCACAGTAATTGAATTTAAAGTCAATCATCCGAGAATTACCTACCATCCAAAATTGTAGACTTTCAATATAACCTCTGGTATGTTTTGAAATTGAGAAATAACAAGCTCTGACGATCTGTTATTGTCTGAGTAAATGTCAGCTGGCGAAACATGTCAACCAAATTCAGTAAAAACGAAATAAGTCACAGTTTATTTTTAAGGACAGTTGATAATCATATCGATATGCTCAGTTTAAAATGCGGGACTTTTTTTATTTTATTTTTTTACATTTTCCAAAACAACACAAATTCCTACTTCTTTCTACCCGATACCCATTTATATACTAGGACGAAAAAGAAATGCCGGGTAACCTATTAAGATAGTTTTAAAGGATATAATGGAATATTATTATATTCATTTTTTGTATGAAATTTCATCTGTATGGAACCAGCTGGTGATGTTTCAATCGATTTTTTAATGCTGTTATGTGAAAACTAACCCCCTTTTAACGATGACCCTGCCTGTTTGGCGCAACACCACCAGACATGTCAGTATATTGTGTGTCCTCCATTCGCAGCTGTCTCAGCCCTGATTCTTCTATGCATAGAATTCATCAGGGTGTTAATCCTGGCAATGTTATTCCACTCTTCATACAAGGCATGTCTGAGCTGGACCAGATTAGTGGGGGAATTTGGACGTCTCCTAAACCTCCTATCCAGTTTGACCCACCAATGTTCAATCGGGGACAAATTGGGACTGAATGCTGAATAATCAAGTCGGTTTATGTTATTGTTGGCAAGAAATTGCTGGCAAACTTTAGCAACATGGGGCCGGGCATTGTCTTGCTGGAATATCAGGTTCCGTGCATGCACACATGGGACATGGGGCAACTGGGTGGAGGATTTCGTCTCTATATCTGACACCAGTTAAATTACAGTCAATCACGATCAGGGGTGATTTAAACGCATATGAGATACCGCCCCAAACATACCTAACCACCACCAGATCTATCCCGCTCAACGACGCACGTGTTGGTGTAACGTTCCCTGTCCAAAGTAGATTCGTCGCGTGAAGAATACCCATCTCCATTGCCTCATAGGAAAATTTCTTGGTGAGTGTGCTACCAACCAAGCTAAACGACATTGGCGATGCACAGGAGTTAGGAGCAGACCAATATAGGCCCATCAGGCTCTTAGGCCATTGACGCATAATCGGTTCTGAACCATATCAGGATGAATATGGCCATTATGACTGCCTATGGTGTTATTTGCAGTTTCACTTACAGTGAGATGGTGATTACATAAGTCATTAAGTGAGAAAGTGTTATAAACTTCGCGGTCATTCGTTGACCCTCCCAGTCACACACAGACGTTGATCAGACATTCAATAGTTCGAATATGCACACCAAAATGTGCAGCAACCTGCTGTTGGTTTTGACCCTGCAAAAGCATTGCTACAGCTTGTCTCTGCTGGACTTCCGTAGCATGGATACAAATTGCTAAATTTGAATCAAACTTTAAGAATCAATCTGAATACTTAAACAGTATCAAATAGACTGAACATTTCCTTGGGCAAACTCAATGACCTTCCCCTACACAAGATTCTTGCATTTGAGCATGTGATCTCATGGTGCAAAGAGGTTAGATTCTAACATGTGATTCTAAACATGTGTACCGTTCCACATTGAACAACACATCAATCTGACAAATTCAGCCAAAGGCTTTTTGCAATTGGACAAAGAGGCTTTTGCAATTGGGAAGTCACTGAATATTGGCCTCTATTATAGAAGAAAAAAGGCCCTGAAACAGCCCCCCAAAAATGGTGAATACAATTCTGACTGATGGGTATAAAACCAGTTATTGAAAAAATTGAAACATGACACAATTAAAATTTAATAAAAATTAAAGTACCATATCATAAAAAGCACAATAATTTGAATAAGGATACTGCTGTTACCTCGGTTTCCAACTCATCATATGAAGGTGGTAATTGAGGTCCATACACAGGATTTGTTGAACCTAGTGAAATATCTTTCATTTCAATATCATCTAAGGTATCAAAACTCTGAGTTGGATGATCATTTGTGAGAATAGCAACAGCATCGTTCAAGCTGTTTTTCGCTAATTTCAATGCCCTCCTCACGTCGAATTCGCTGGGAAATCCCATGCTAAGCAATGTTTGAACATGTTCTTCGTCCACATCCATAATTGCAAAATATCTCTGAACTTCACATAATTAATGGTATACCATGATTACGAGCAAATACTACAAGACAAATCAAACCGAAAATAAAATTCTAATTTTCATAGCGAAACTTGCTTGTCCGCCATTTTGTCTTTAAAAAGAGCTGAAAGGGGAGATAATGTTGAAACTGCCCATTATAGGGTAAAAACTATTCCTTTCCGTCAAGAAATACCGGTCCGAAATATTTGCGATATGTTTTACCAGGATTTGTCGTTCGTTATCCATCACATACATGTAATTAACTGGAATTGGTTACGACTCGCCACATAACGACTCGCCACAAAGTATAAACGACTTGCCACAGAACATAAAACTTATTATAAAATATATAATGAATAGGTAATTAATAAAGTATAATCATAAAATCTTTTACTCTGAAAGAAATGCTTCTTGTCGTAGTTTTTTTTATCATTTTTACAAATTTGGGAGTTATTCTGAATTTTGAAATTTAAAAGATTTTGTTCATTGGTAAGTTTTTTTTTCTTTTTACGTCTATTAAAGCAATAAAAATGTCTTTGAATTTGATATGGACCAGGCACTATCATTTGAAGTAAGACATCAAAGTGGGTGTGTTTTGATATGATTAATTTTCGCATCAAACTAATACTCATTAATCCCTTCATCGCTGATTAATGGGTTTAACTGTTGCAATAGGAGGCAGAAAGTAAAGTTTCCCGATGCGGGACTCGAACCTGCGACCTTCTGCTCGAAAGTCAGCTGCTCTACCAACTCAGACTATCGGGCTGACGGGTACTACTATAAACACAGATAATATATATATACAGCTCTGTTATACTGCTCCTTCCTTTCCTTTCTTTGATTAAGCGACAACCACAGATTCTTTAGACTAACCCAGCCTTTGCATCACCCTAGCTCTAGGATTCCAAGACTAGCTACACTCTCACGGCACCAGTGTAATAGGAGGCAGAATATAAAGTTCCCGATGCGGGCTCGAACCCGGGACTTTCTTCTTGAAAGTCAGCTGCTCTACAAACTGATCTAATCAGGCTGACGGGCATTCGAACTACTATAAACAAATATATTATATACAGCCCGGTCACACTATCAATGAAGGTGATAAAAACATATATATAGGCCTTTTCAGAAACATGATTTACCTGCCCTTGATAGCTCTTCAGTAGGAGATAAGAAACGCGCTCCTGCTACTTCCGGGTAGTACTGCGCGTCAAAGAAGTATCATGTTTAACACTAAAAATATATCGTATCCTAATTAAATGCAAATCAGACTAGTATCCAATGTCTAAATTAATTTAGAACGAATAATATAGTTGTTTCCAATCCTAGATGTATTATAACAGAAAAATATCAAAAGAACTTTAGAAAGCTATAAAATCTATGGATATGCTTATTCGGTTGGGTTATCTAATATACAACATGTAAAAACACAGACACACGTAAAACACTTATTAAGATAGCTTAATGTCGAACAGTCGAAATTTTATTGTGTAAGAAGTTATACTGTCAAAAATAGTGAATGTTCGGCCACTTGGGAATATCCCGGAGGCGAGGGTGATCAAACTGAATATTCAAATTGTTAGAACATTCTGATTTAATAGACAAAAAATAGCTATGGCATCTTACCAATGTTATTGTTGAGTATGAAAGAAAACAGTTTGTTAGGAGACAAGTTGACAAAAAGATAATGATGCATCGATTTTCAGCTGATTTACGAATAAGAAAGGTCTGGATTCAGCGACGTACTAAGACTCAGCCAAATTTTGTCTTTAAGAACAATGATCTACCAAGTTGTGTAGAGAACATTTTGTAGGACAGTTTTGGACCTACACAGGGAAAGTCCCCCCAGGTTGTTCCCTAGAGCAGATGAGATTGAAAAAGTCTGCAAACTCGCGGCAAATTATTTGGATTTGTTTTACACTTACGTTTAACACTTAAGGCGTAATTGATATTTAACAGCCAATAAATAATAATTTTCGCTTAAAATCGTCTTTTCGATTGTGTTTTTGGTGCATCAAATATTTATGATCCAAAATATTTGATAGAATAATTAAAGTTTTCTAGAAAATAGCGATCAAACAAACTGATGTTGTATTTCAGAGGACCTAATTGTCATAAAATAGTGTATACAATATTTCATTTGAAATGTGACTGTGAAATTGATCCACTCTACAATGTGGATACAAATTTCATACTTCGCTTATCTTCGCATTGCAATAGAAAAACAGTTATGACTGCGCAGTATAAGTTTTAGATTACCTTCAATGTGTGTTGAAAAGGGGTTTTATTAAAAAAATAATAGATAAAAGATACAAATGTGAGGTAAGATGATTGTATTAGTTACTAGAATGCATTAATTTTTGTTCATCCGTTTTCCTCCTTCCAATACATCAAAAGAACATTTTTTTTAAAAAAATGATCAAATATGCAACATTACTTTGTACGCATATATACCCATTTACATACAATGACGTAAAATTTCATTTTACCAAAACTAATTCGTGTGCAAATGTTTATGCTAAAGTTTACGTGTAGAAAAAATACATTGGTTTGCATTTTATTTCAATAAATGAAAATGTTTATCTCTGTGATTTGTCTTGATGGCTTTTGTCACAAATTTGCAAAATCGGCGCACTCTCTCTTTATCAATATCAAAGCAAAATCAGCAAGTTGTCAAATTCATTGTCTGGGTGACATGATCCTTACCGATAGCAATTAATTAAACCGGAAAAACAGCATGTGGTCATATATATTTATACCACCCAATGTTTATGGGTGTACATTGTTTTTACAGCTGTCTGGGGTCAAATATGTTCCGTATCTAATCAGTCAAGGAATGTGACATCCTCTAATTATCATTCTTACAATGTTTGCTATTTTTTGTTAATGTGTGTTGCGAAACGAAAGCATAAAATAAAATGACAGGTTCAGTATGTTTTTAACGAAATAGCTTTTAATAAATGGTCATCTTAAACTTCGATCCTTTGATAATTTATAAGAAATTTCAACCGCTCTTTGAGATTTTAAGGCTTAATAGTATTGTCATTAAAAAAAAAAATCTGGGACCAAAGCTTATATTGGTCCCAGATGTGATATATGCATTGATTATTAAATAAATTCTAGTAAATATGTGCTCCATTATATTTATTTGATCTTGTATTTCTCAAATTTATTGTGTATAAATAAGAATATTATTATTTCAAACTATCAAATCAATTCTCAACTGCTGGGTTCGATGGATAGCCTATCATGAAGTTCTAATTGGAACGAAGCGGAAACAAAAATCTATTTAACCTCTCGAATATATATGTTTGAATTTTTTGACATTGTCAAATTCTCTACATAAACACACCAATGCGCAAAAGGTAGCAGGATTAATTTTACTTCAATCAACAACCATTATTAGTATCTTAACACTTCTTTTTAAAGTTGATTGATGTGTTTATCAATTATTTTCAATTGTCTTGATTCTTCAGCACATGGTCAATGTCGGTATCGATTTTGTTCAAGACGCATTTAAAAATAAAACTACCCAGTGTCCGAAGGAATCCGAATGCGACAGATTTTTGCAAGGGAGATAACCTACATTCTGAAAAGGCCCATACACGATCGAGTGCGACTGATTGATATATATCATGCATAGTTATTAATGACTTTGTCAGTGATACAAGAGATATATAATAACATAAAGAAAATACAAATATAGGTCTCTGGTGATACGGATATTCATTACTGTCTTAATATATTTACGTTAAATAAGTATGTATTCGTAATGCTATTAACCAGAGCGCAGTTGCACAAGATGCACAACTAGATTTTTTTTTGAACGACTATGATTTATAATGAAGTAAGACTTTTGATAGATTTACTGAAATGGTGAAATTATTTGTACTATTTATAGCAACATTGTGGACACGTTGACATAAATTGATTGGCTATTGAAGTATATAACGTCACGCTATGAACGTAAACAACTTTTATAAACTTACAATTACAGAAGACCAAATGTTATAAAGAGAAATGAACTTATGAATACAAAAAATAAACAAGAATCAGTAAAACTATTCAAGTTTATTAAATTCATTTTAAATCAAATTTAATACCATTGTAAAGAAAATAGCTTAGATCCTTTAATTAATCGATGATGACAACGATAATTCACATTTTACTTCCGTTAGACAATCAGTCAATTCGTTGAACATTAACCAATCAAAGACTTAGTTTATCATTAGCTAATCTCGTTGATAGTTTCATGCAGCCTTGAGAATATAATGCGGGTAACTGTACAATTGTGGTTAGTCTGTGAAGAGCCTCCGTGGTGTTAAGACGTAAAATAATAATGTAGCGGCTGCTTAACTCGTAGAGTTTCAATGACAATAAGGACAATGTCTTAAGTTGTAGCGTTGCTCAGAATTGGATATTGTTCGAGTTGTCGTTCAATTTGGGTGGTTGAACACTTTCTAAAATGCAAAAAACAATCAGCAAAACATTCAGTCTCCTGGATTCCAGCAAGTAGCAACTCCAACACCGGCCGGCCAGATTTTTCAGCCCTTCATGTTTCCATCTATGTATCACCTACCCTCATGTAAGGAATCAGACATCTCCAATATTACCTCAGCAACAGCAAGATACAAGTGCTCAATGTATGACTTAAATACAGATATGTTACAGGGGATTATTCAGCAACAGCAAGATACAAGTGCTCAATGTATGACTTAAATACAGATATGTTACAGGGGATTATTCAGCAACAGCAAGATACAAGTGCTCAATGTATGACATAAATACAGATATGTTACAGGGGATTATTCAGCAACAACAAGATACAAGTGCTCAATGTATGACTTAAATACAGATATGTTACAGGGGATTATTCAGCGTTTAGATAGTATGGAGAAAAAAAAGTCAACTGAATAAAATTCAAATACAGTTGAGAAAAAAAGAACGATATCGAGCGTAGCCATACGACTATAAGTGAACAATATGACAATGTATCGGCACGATCACAGTAAGCTATCTTAAAGTTACAGAATGATCTTAAACTATTGTCTAACGAAATTACAGAATTGAAATTAGCAAATGAAATATGTGCAGAAAACATCGTTGATCTAAAATGTCGGTTCTTGAAAGGCAATCTTTTTGTGTACTTGTATAATGAAAGGGTTTGCGTTCAACCATGTATTAGTTAGCCTAAGCGGCTATTTGGTGGTATCAAGTTTCACAAATTTATAGTTTTAAAAAGGTAACCATAATTGTATACATTAATAAACCTATTATACAGAGTCCATTGCAAGTGATTTGAAATAAATATTATCCTTGGTCGGTCTTCTATAATCCAATATCGCACGTAATTTTCATATTTTTTAATGACGATCACTACTCTGTATATAAGAATATATTACAACAATTAGCCTTAAAATAACAATCATGGTATCATGCAGGGAACCGTCTCAGATTTTCGATAACGTCCTCCGTTCATAATTTAACTTAAAAAATTCCGTAGCCTGACCCCGCTGACAATTACATAATACGCCATAGATTAAAAATGAAAACAAATATCAAAATTCTGAGACACGTTCCCTAGACAAGCATTTCCGCTACAAAATACCGAAAACCGCTTAATCTTTGTAAATAACTTAACATTTTTTATGTTTTTTTTTGCGTATTAAGCCAATTACGCCACATTAACGATGAAGACATCAATAACAGACGGCACAGATTAACCCGATACCTCAGTAATTAATAACCTTTCTAGCGATACCGAAGAGGTAAAGGGAGCTCGCAAGATGAATTCTGTTTGTTCAGAAGTCCCCGATTCTGATCAAAGCACCGATGTAAGTGAGCAAGAAAGTTGTGTAGAGAAAGTAAAATACACATCAATAATTCACCACTGAAAATCATTATCATAGGATTGGTAAACTGGTAATTGAGAGAAATTAGAGCATTTGCAGCTAGATTCGGTTCCGATTCAAAATCAGTGATAAAAAGTTCTCTCAAACAAATCAAATTGGAGAATACCAAATACAATGTGTCTGATCAATATCCGTCTAAAATGATGGATCGTCGGAAGCAGCTCATACCATTGAGGCCAGGAAATAAGGTAAACGGGTTATCCTTAGTAGAGACTAGCTCTACATTAATAATGAACCGTATACTTCCAAATAAGGGAACAGAGAAAAGTGTGATAATCTTAGTATTGTATCAGGGAATGTTAGTGGGTTGAATAAATTGTAAAGAAGATGAAGATTTTTTATTCTAGTACAAAATTTTGAAATAATGTTTTTAAGTGAAATATGGGAAAAAGTGACGAAGTATTTTCATTAAAAGGATATGCTTCATTTTATGTTCCGAAACCCGAAAGTATCTGTGATTGGTGACCTGAACGCTAGATGCGGTGAACGGTCGGACTTTTAACATGATAATGAAAAATTTGATGAATACATTTCTTCACTAGATAAGAAATACGATTATTATGCATAGAATATTCCTCACAGATTTTCTACGGACAAATCTCTTAACATTTCTGGTAATAAGTTTCTAGATATTTGTTTAAGTAGTGACTTAAAAATTGCGAGTTTTCGTATTGGAGATGATGCGGGAATTGGTAGTTATACGTTTTTGTCAAGTACAGGTAAAAGCTAGTCAGATCATGTACTTATGTTTTAGGATTTCTTTCATGTTAGTAGTGATTTTATTGAACGTGATTTATAAATGTTCGAGCCATTTAGCTATACAACTTACTTTGTTCATTGATAAAAAATAAACTGTGTTCAGAGAAAGCGAACAAAGTGCTGACAAAATTATTTGGAATGATGAGAAAAAAATTGAATATAAAACCATAATTTAGAATGAGATTATGTAACATGGAAAACATTGTTGACTGATTAATCACGGATGATATATATATTAACACAGGAATAGATAAATTTTCTTCAATTATTTAGGATAAAGCTTATCATGTTTTGGGAGATCAATAAGGTTTACAAAATCGAAAAAAAAACGCAAATTTAAGAGCCCATGGTATACAAAGGTACAACTCTGAATTACAACTCTACGGTATAACTCTACGGTATAACACTAAGGTATAGCACTAAGTCGTATATTTGCAAAAAAAATCTCAATGTTACTTGACACAAAACTTAGAAAATGGGCCGGAGACAATCATTTGTTAAGTGATTTTCGATTTGGTTTTCGTAAAGAAAAAAGCACTATTGACTGTATTTTTGCCTTAACTTCAATTATTGATAAAGTAAATTCACAAGAAAATGAAAAAACTATATTGTACTTTTGTTGTCTTTTTTGTACAGCTTTCTATGTAGTGTACAGAAATGGTATTTGGTACAAATTATTACAGAGTGGAGTGTCCACTAAATTTGTTAATATGTTGCAGAAAGTTTATGAAAGTGTTTAAACATGTGTACGAGCAAACGGTAAATTAACGAAACAATTTAATAGTTTAAATGGAGTTAAACAAGGTGAACTATTGTCACCATTATTATTCTTATTTTTTTTTAAATTACATGTGTCAAACTTGATATGGCAAGGCTATTGACTCAGTTGATTCTCAGTTAGAGAATAAAATGTGTATACAATTAAAGGAATATACTATGAATATTCAGAGTATTGTCTCTAGTATTGTTTAATCCATAAATTTGGCAATTTGAAGAATTCTATTTCTATTCTTAAATGGCATAAACGAGACAACTTTGTTAATGTTTGGTCAGGAAGGTATGTATAAATACTGTTTTCGTAAATCTCTACACAGCGTTCAACAAAATTAAAAATGATATTCTGATTCCAGTGGGTTTTGTTGGCATAACCTACATTTCCTATTGTTTCTGGTAACACCATTAATCCTATTTCAAGTTTATGAAAGATTAATCTGAAAGAACCAACACCTTTCCTTAGCTTATCATTTGTAATTACATTAAGATATTTTTTTCGAATTCAAAATTTATTTTGAATTTGCAAGAGTATTGTAGTTTGGGCGAGTTATTTATAGAACTTCTCCATTCTTGTATAAATTGATCACGTAGAGATCTAGTCGTTAATTAAGTTGATAGGTGTAATTAAAACTGATAAAATTAATTCTTGTATCTGTAAAACCTAAATGGTCGATAAAAGCATTGATACATGAAGCCCAACTATTCGGAATATATTTAAGATCAAACAGAGCATTACACATGGGTGTGTCCTGGTTCTCCATTATTTTATTACAAAATTGTATTGACCTTTCATTTGCAGTGATAAAAAGGGAGTAACGTCCTGATTCACCATAAATTGCAAATAACGATGTTTGTTTCTTTACTTCTAGAACATATTTACAAAATCTTAAGTGAAGTTTTTCCGCGTCTTTGAAATGATAAACACCCCATACTTCGGATCCATAGAGAAGAATTGGTACTACTACACAATCAAATAAAGAAAACTTTGTTTTTACGTTTAATGCTTTAACTTTATCAAAAACAGACAGTAAGTTCTGATATGCTCTTAATGCTTGTTCGTATCACGTTTTGGAGGCTTTAGACACATTACCTTTATAATTAAAATAAACACCTAAATAAATAAATAAATAATTCAACAAATTCAATTTTAGAACCATTGATAAATAATTCTTCTGACATATTTTGCTTACGCTTTTCGAAAACACAAATTTTTGTTGTATTTAACATTAATTTTCAATCCCCATTTCTCAGAATATTGATATTCACTGTCAATTTGCGCTTGTAAACTATTTGGGTCCGTTGTGAATAGAACTATATCGTCAGCAAAAAGAATCATGAGCATAGATAAAAGCTCAAAGTCTTTATCGGTTAATGACTGAAAATTTCAAATTTCAGAGATATCTTTAATAAATAAACATAACTGGAGATAGAGATTCTCCTTGCTTTATTCAAATCGTAATGTCAAAAAATCAGAAAGTTCCATTGAATTTGATAGTTTTACGCATGATTTTACATTATTATAAGTACTTTGAGCACATTTGTCATTTTGCAGCTTATACCAGACTCAATTAGTTTTATCCATAGAGCATCTCTGTTTATGGTTTCAAAAGCAGGCCGTAATCAATAACCACAATTTAGATTTATTTGCTAAAACTTTTTTGGGTAATCGCATTTAGAAGAAATATTGCATCAGTCTTTGAGCGCCCATCACTGAATCCAAATTGTGAGTCATTAAAAAATCCCTCGTTTTCGCACCAAAAATTTATACGATTATGTAAAATCAGTGAAAATATTTTTTCCTGTGACGTTAATTAACGCAATACCCCTGTAATTGCTTGGATCGTTTTTATCAGCCTTTTTATGAATCGGAACTAAGGCCCCTTTGACCATGCATCAGGATATACACCATTATCAAAAGTATGAATAAATATTGTACACAAATAGGGGGAAACAAAAGTATTAGAATCAATAAAGAAATCAGCAACATTATTATCAAAATCACAGCTTTAACAAGTATGTAGATTCAGCGTATTTATTGTATAGTTTATTTCTCAAATCGTGATTTTTTTATCTAATTTTTCTATGTAGACAGATGCGTGCTCCTTAACTTCAGTGTCAGAAATGTCAAAGTGGTTGTTTCCATATCACGTGTTCCATATGCACGAAAAATATGTTAAGAAATCCTTTAAGGTCGCATTACTAGTAAAATTGTTTGTCTTCCTGTAATTATTTATTATTTCCAAAAATTCCCTTGTTTTTGCTTACTCAGTTTGGATAATTTTTTTTCTTTACTGTAAAATCTGCATTTTGCTTTACGTTTGTAAGAAACGTATTTCCATCTTGCTTTCAAGACATTTAGCTATTCATATCCGTTTTATCTCCCACAAAAATTCGTTTTGAAGTAAAAAATCTGCTTTAGCTCTGCAACAATTCTAATCGACCATTGTGATTTGCGTTTAAATGTCTCACAATCGACCCAATGTTTACAATGCCAGACAAAAAAATAGTCCGTTATTAGAAACCGATTTTTTTTCAGCCAGAACGAGTACATATAATGAGTACGTTTAATAAGAAGTTCTGTACATATATATTCAGTCAAAAAGTAAGTAAATCGTATTGTCAGACACTGAAGAAGAATTGTTATACATTCGGTACAGTATTTTGTTTAAAAATTTATATAGTCATAAATAATTTCAAAATATTTCAGAAAAATATAATTCATTTGTTTCTGTTCATTCATAAGTTTGTCGTAAACACTATTAATGCGCGAACGAATCACTTGACTGGTGTAAGTCGGACAACTAACGGGATTTCGACACACCTACTGACGCACTCACCTTATCTGGGACAAACAGTTGGAGATTATCGACGAATATCGTCTGAAAAAAAATGGCTTTTTGATAGATTTCTAATAAGATCACTTGGTATTAGCGATATTTTATATGTTATGAGAAACCTAGTAGCTACGGATTGTGTGATTTCGACTCTTGATATCCTGAGAGACTAGAAAACTGTGGAAAATTCGTCCCATTTCCAAAACACAAGACGAACTGTAAAAAATGTATACGAACTACAATGGATAAAATTATGCGGGATGCCTCACAAGCCGCTTATTGCTGATACTGTGATAGACTCGAATGAATAAATATATGTACGAAAGTTTGTAATCTATTATGTTTATATGCCCTTGTGTCGTTCATTTTGCGCTAAATCATATTGAATCTTTGCTTTACTGTTACTCAAGTGGGTGTGGTACCGTTATGTATTCCATAAGACTTCGGACGTAAAGGCAAAATGTCCGTAGCTTATACAAACGGAAAAAAATGTTTCATCGGTTCTTGGACAAGCCGTATAACTGAAATATTTGAGTCAGATCCTTTTATTTAAGGTTATATTGAAAATCACATGTATAGTAATCTGCTGTTACTGACTCGAGTTTTTTTGGTAATAATTTTAGGAATATAGGCCACTTTCAACAGCCTTGCTGTTGGGTTTACTCTGTAGTGAGTCCTGGGCTCAATCCCAGTTAGGACCATGAATTTTTATCACTCCTATTTTACTATATTGTCAACACGACACTTCGTTACTGAACTGTGTGTGAATCTAGGGGGACGCTCAAAATCCCCTCGATCATAATCCCCTTGGTTGATAAACGACATAGTGATCGAAATCCCCTCAACAGAAATGACAGGGTTATCATAATCCCCTTGGCAAAAATAAAGGGGTGGTCATAATCCCCTCAGTGGGTAGTCAAAATCCCCTCAAATAATGTGAAATGGTTGGGAAATTTCTTAAGATTTTTTTCTTATTTTTCTTTTTAGTTCAATGAATTTAAGAACCAACTGCTTCAAGAATTGCTGAAAAAAAGAGAAAAGCATACAAACAATTAAAAGGTGTATGTTTGTCACAGCCAGTTAATAATGACACCCTTTATTGATGTTATTATTGCTGAGAAAATTGTAAAATACAAACAAATATATGATAGTTGATTATAATTAATCATTGCAATTATAGTTATATGTAACAAACAATCAATTAATCTTTGCAATGATAAACACCTTTAAAGGCAAATTTGTTGCACACTAGCTTTAGATCTTTCCAGATAATAACTTAAAATGAGGCTATTAATTGCAGTTTGCTATCTAAAATTACTTCATCTTTGTTTTACTTATGTATTAGAAAGATCTTTATTGTCTCCATCGCAAAAGTCTACAAAAGCAGACACATTGATCCCCTAATCAGCTCCCCCTAATCAATACAATCACGGTCTCCAAATATTTTATTGCTAAAGTATACTCCATACTCTTTCCTCTACTCAATGTAACTGCTGTTTGCAACATTTCTTTATGTAACACAATAGTTTAGCTGGAGTGACAAAAGATCAAAGGAAAAAGAATATTGAGTAAAGGGGGTTGTTTTTCACAAGTTGAGGGGATTTTGACCACCCCATCATTTTTGCCAAGGGGATTTTGACTATCCATCAAGGGGATTATGAACACCCTGTCATTTCTGTTGAGGGGATTTCGATCACTATGTCATTTTTCAACCAAGGGGATTATGATCAAGGGGATTTTGATATACACTCGTGAATCTATGTGCAGGCTTTTTAGCTGAGGATGTTATTTAGGACTTGTTACATTATTTCTCTCTTCCCCTCTTTCTTCTCCCTCTCTTCAATGTGTTACCTCGGATATAAAGAAATACTAGAAATTCAACTAAAATTTGTAAATATAAATATGTTTTTATCAACTGCCACTGTTTTTGCGAGTTTTTTCATAAACAACAAAATATTCTGATCGTAGAACAATTTTTACAGGATTTTGTCAACCGACGCAGGACAACACAGGAATTCCCGGACTCGGTTCGAGCAGATCCTTACAGTTATACATCAGAACCTAAGGTTGCAATATCATCTCCAAAGAAATACCATTGTAATAACCCTCAAGGTATGAGTACAACAGTTTTATACATATACATGTAACTTATCTATAATTAAGAGGTCATGTTCATATTTCTGTACAGCATATTTATATGGGAATGAATAATGATCACATTAATGCTGAAAAACAATTGTTAAATAATCTGTATTTAGTTTTAGTACAAACCAAGAAATTTGAAGAGAAATGAAATGACAGTTCAGAAGTATACGCAAATGTAATTAAAAATTGTACAATTGAAACAAGTGCGAACAGTAAAATTCATCCTTAGTCTAGAACATAAAAATATGATGTATATTTACACTATTTCTTATTACATGTAATAAAATGATGTCTACAAGTGTTTATGAATGGTACACCAATTATTCCAGCATTTACAAAAAAAATGTATGTCGATGAAATAACAAATTGTGATTGTTCCTATATTATCTGTAATATTCTACCAGTGTTCTTTAGGTACTAAATGAGTTTAAAAAACTCTGTTGAAAAACAATCAAGAATTAATTAATTGTCTAAATCAGGTTTTTAATTATCTTATAGGACTTCTCAGCAACGAAACATTGCAGTGGAAGATGTAACCATATCAAGTTTCTTGAATTACTCTGGTAAAATTCCACTGTGTCACGCTCTGCTACAATGGTCAGTCTATAATACATATCTGTTGATTTCCCGCCTGTGCAGCAGTTCATCACATAAAGTTGTAATATAAACACACTTGCGTTCTTAGCTTCTTTATCCCCACATTTGTGGTACAGGAACTCAACATACATATAATATTTGGAATAATACCCTAATACAAATACATTACAAAAGAGAAGGAAACAAGATCATCAGATGCTTCCAGCCAGGCATACTCGTATAATAAATGTAAGCAAATTGACTTATTTCAACTGATTTAAATCCTTCTTGATGATTCCTGGGTTGTACCAGTACTCTGTGCCAGAGCCAAAGTCTAAACTTAATTAATTTAAATATTTCAAGTAGAACGAAAATAGATCTTTGACTAGCTCCTCACAGAAGCGTTTGTCAAAGCACACAATTTGAATGTGCACACTGTATCTTTTCTTGTAATAAACAGTCAACACTGGACACTATTGGCTGTCCCTGCTGTAGAAATAGTTATTTTTCGTCAGTTTGATACCATCTGGCAGTTGTTTTAGACTAAAGTCTTTTGTCTGGCAATCCTCAGATATGGTCATATCTCTGGCTGACATTTACCCCGGTTTATCTATCCACATGCAAGACAGAATTGAAACATTTATTATAGCTGAAACGTGATGTTTAAAGGTCATACAAACAGAAAAATATGTAATTGATTAAATGTCGCTAATTTAATTGTTTATAAGCATTAGTAAGCATGTATGCCACGATAAGGCTATAAAAAATTAAAGGACTGGAAAACAAAGATTTGTAACACAATAGCTAATTTCAGAGAAAAAAACCGAGAGAGTTGCTTCCCTTGATTTGTGACGTCATAGTTGACGCAGAGTATATAAACATGCATAGGAGCTTAATATAGTGTGAGTGCCTAAATACGAAAAAAAAGACGTTAAAAGCATTTTAAGTTTTTCTTCACAATTATTAAATATTATACTTCGACATCATGCACCAACAATTCAAACCGAACGTGCAAAAAAAGCGTTTAATAACGATAAAACTTTACCACTTATTGATATCAACGCGAAAAATCATGGGGTTCCAAGGAGCTCCGTAAGAACATATTATTAAAACAATATATACATACAATTTGGCATCGTTTGCGTTATATTAAATTTATCTTTTCCTGTGTCAGTTATGTTTCATAAACATTTTGACCTGATTTATAGAACTACAGCATATCTCTGCATGTAATGTAGAGTCCCTGAGTATATCTAAATTGTCAGTACCGGTATATTAATACTGTAAGACATAGAAAGTGAATATTATTATTTTGATATTTCAATGACATAATCAATATAACAATTTCATTCCAACTTCAACTTTCATCCCATTACCGCTCATACAAGAATATTTATGAGACTATCGAAAGCCGCCCAGATACGAATAATAAAAACACACAATCAATGAAAGTCTACAATTGTCTGATCATTTTACACGTGCTGTGTGCGTGCGTGCGTGCGCGTGCGTGCGTGTGTGTTAACATGTCAATTTCCTGTATATTTCAGTGCCATAAGAACTTGATGACATTGTGTGACATGTTACATAAGATCATGTAATTATTAACTGAAACTGTAAAGATGTTGATTGGAGATATGGAGCCAGTTGAAACTTGGTAATTGTTTCAGGTCCGTCATGGAAAATACAATTTTAATGGTTTTGTGCAACAACACAAAAAAATGAATGATATATTTGTTAAATTCCAAAAACCGCTTTGAAATCCATCTTCAAATAATGCGGCAATCTCTATTCAAAAACAACACCTACCGTGTTTCTAAGCGAGCAATTAACAATAAAACTGTCATGTCATTATCTAATGATTAACCCGTCCCGTTCAACTTTGATAGCTACCGTATTTTTATTTTGTGATGTCAAAGTTGACACTGCGTGTATACACATTCACAGGAGCTTGGCATCGCTTTAGTCCCTTAATACAGAAAAAAAGTTTAAAAAATTTTAAGTTCTTAACAATTATTAAAAATCAAGCATTATTTAATATTAAAAAACCATCCCAAAAATGCAACAATTGCGTTTTATAGCGATAAAAACTGTACCCCTTATTGATATCAACACAAATAATCTAGGGGTTGTAAGGAATCCGTAAATACACATTAGTGTCAATCGATATATACATACAACTTGGCATCAAGTGCGTAATATTGACCTAAATTATGTTCAATTCAATTTATCTATCCCGGTGTCAATTACCGTATTTTACTGTGTATAAGACGCACTTGTGTATAAGACACACTCCCGTTTTTTTTTTTGTTTTTTTTTTTAAAAAAAATCTGAGGAAAAAAACATATTCTTGTGGATAAGACGCACCCAAATTTGACGAAATCCGGCTCCGAAATCCGAACTGACATCGATTTATTAGGTGAAATGCATACAAGACTTAGTGCAAACTATGTTCCTTCGTATATACATGTACTAACATAAACATATGAATTACAACTTGCTCAAAATGTTATACATGTTGACATTTTACCGTTCGTGTTAATTATTTCATACCTTCATTGTCGGCTTTGTCTCCCACCGGAGATATATTGTCTACGAACTGTCTGCTCAAAGTTACTGTAGAAACACAAGATAGTCGATTAAAATCACTCATTAAATGCATGTTTTTTTGCAATATTTTTTATTGAAGTCATATATGAACCGAAAATAAAGAGTCGACATCGAATAAATTTGACACCAGCGTAAAAATTATTCGGCGAAAATTAACTCCGGTCAGGATAATATAGATATGAGACAATACAACTGAAAACCTATCCATACTGACAGTTGCCTTTTTGTCTTTAATTTCTTCTGTTTTTCTTCTCAATTACAGGAGTGGAACTTTTGGACTTAATGGCTCTATCTGCAAGGAATCATCAATGGAACCAGAAAGTAGCAAAGGCATATTTACATCTTCATCTACATGATACTCCCGATCAATCAATACTGATTATAATTGGGAGGCGCTTGTCAGGAAAACTTTGTTAAAAAGTATTAAGCCGTCAGTTAAAAGATAAAAGTTTACAGATTAAAGAGTGCAAGGTTAATATAAAAAACATCTAGGGAGGTAGAAAGGAGCTGTCTACAGCCTTTCCTTGACGATATTTAGGCGAGACTGGATTTGACCTGGTATGGGAGACTACTCCAAAGCCTGGGGAAATAGGAGCTAAGGTGATACTGGGTACGGGACTGGGGGATCAGGAAGTTCAAATTTCTAGTTGGGGTGAGGTGGTTATGATCAACATGAACAAGGTTGTTCTGGATTTTGTAGAGAAGTATGAGTGAGGAATGGAGTCTGCGACTTTCTAAGGAGGGCCAGCCAAGATTATGTAACATTTGTGTGACACTACTATGGAAATCAAAATTATTGCAAACATATCTAGCCGCAGCTCTTTGTACACTTTCAACTTTATCGGTTAGGTGTTTCTGCCAAGGGTGCCATATTATTGAATTTATCGAATGAAAGAGAACAGACTTCTGAAAATCTAAGCAACTGGAGGTCGCAAAAGCTGCATTCAGCTTGGATGATATTCTTGGTGATGGAAAACTTATGAACTATTACATTAGGTTTTCAATAGATACTTTTCTTACAATATTCAAATTCCTTGCTCCAAATGAACCAGCTTGTCCCATCGAATACATAATGAAGGAATAATGTGATTAAAATTGTTGATCTCAAGTTGTGCATTTAAATAAATCTTTCATACTATCATATTTACTAGTATCTGTAACAAGTTTGAGTTTATTGAAGAACTCCATTAGGCCATTTGTTTTAACTCATCTGAGCATGTAGTGCTCAAAGAGCTATAGTGATCAGTCGCTATCCAGCATCCATTTCTTGGGGTTGTTAACACTCTATAGGTCACACTTTTGATTGAATCTTCATAAAACTTAATATGAATGTTTCTGTTAATGATATCTTGGACAAGATTGAATATGGGTAATTTCGGGTCAAAAACTAGGTCACCAGGTCAAATCACGAGACAACCTTGTTTACACGCTAGAGGTCACAGTTTTGATAGGATCTTCATGAAACTTGTCAGAATATTCGTATTAATGATATTGTGAAATTGTATACAAATAGGTCATCTCCGGTCAAAAACTAGGTCACCATGTCAACGCACCTGAAAACTTTGTTAACACCCTAGAGGTCTCAGTTTTGATTGGATGTTCACCTTATAAAAATGCTTGTCTTAATGATAATATTGATTGATTTAGAATATGTGTCATTTTAGGACAAAAATTAGGTCACTAGGTCAAATCACTAGAAAACCTTGTTAGGACTCTAGAGGTCACAGTTTCGATCGGATCTTGGTTAAACTGTGTCAAAATCTTTGTTTTAATATCTCGGACAGACTCGGTCATCTGGGATCACAAACTAGATTACTAGGTCAAATCTCCTGAAAACTTTGCTAACACTCTAGAAGTCACAGTTCTGGTTGGATCTTCTTTGGCAGAATGTCTGTATTAATGATATCGTGCACAGGTATGCACATGAGTCAACTCAGGATAAAAATTAGGTCACCAGGTCAAAGACAGGAAAACCATAGATGTCGCCATCTTTACCTTTGTGAGCGAAAAGGGCCATCATGGCCCTCATGTTACTCAGGTGAGTGAAGAAAGGGCCACCATGACGCTCTTGTTTATTTTGTTAAGCTTCAACCACATTTTACAAAGCCTAGCCAGCTACCTATTCAAAAATACACAAACTCATTTTGACAAAAAAAAATCTCTTGACTTTAACAGAAACATCATATTAAACATATTAGAATGAACAACAATCAACAGACAAATTTAAACTCAGAACACAGAAATCTAACACTTCAGATTCTGATTTTGCGAGTCACTTTGTCTTACACTAGAATCCTAAACAACAATATTAAAATAAAAAAGAGCTCAGTTTAAGATAAAATCTGTTTAAAACATGATTGGGAAAATGTGGCTATTAATCTTGGAAGCTGTAGAATCAAATCAAGAAACCGTGAACTTGAATAAAATGGTGTTTTTTTTGTTTGTTTGTTTGTTTTTGCTGAAGGAGTCCAAGACCTTGGCGCACGACGCTTAACAAATTAATAAAACAGAATGGCATTCGTTGTTTTGTCATGTACAGTTCTCATGTCAGCCTTGGCGGCAAATGTAGTCTGGCTACTTGAAATTTGGTTTTAAGTTCTAATCTAGATATCACTATGTCTGATGAGCTGCTGCTTAAGTATATCAACTGCAAGACAGAAATATCCAGAAAGAGGGTAGTATTTCATTTGGAGTCAATGGATAATTTTTAAAGCCCATCAAGGTTATGCATACCTTGGTTTATAATTCTTGTCAAAGTGATTGTAATTACTATGCCCTAGTGTGAAAAAGCTAGGGTATATTGCTTTGCACATGTCCTGTTTGAAGACCAAACAAGGATGAATCAAAAACAAAAGACTTGTTTATCCATTTTCAGCTCTCATGTGAACCTTTGCTTCTATTTGTGGTGTCCTCTTCAGTCTTGTTAATCTTTTGTAGCCAAAAGTGAAACGATATTATGTCTTTGGTCATATGTCGGTCATGTCCACATTGTATCTCTTGTATCGCTTTAAGGAAATATAAAAACTATTCTGTTGTCTGGTTAATCTTGTAGAAATATCAAGAATGTTTATGAACGTTTAGCCCGATGTTTATCTATCAAGACGTAAACCATGAAGTGCTAGTGATTAGCTGTTGTAATTGCTGGATGTCCGTTGTCTTATATCTACCCGCATTTAACTTGTAAACACTCAAGAGACCACATTTTTCATTCAGTTATCATGAAACATTGAATGGTTGTTTCATGAGTTCTTCACTCCCTTTGTATGAGTCATTTGGAGTAAAATACTAATATTAAAATAATGACACAAGATCAAAGCCTAGAAAAACCTTGTAAACACTTTAAAACGTCAGCCAGAATTTTTGCCTTTCAATTGATAAATTGACTAAAAAGTATGTATTTACATATATTTAGGTACTGTCTTTTTTGTTCAGAGACAATCGACCCTCCAGCGCTGTCAGTAATTTGATTATTATATTATACTTATTAATTACCACTATTAATTACTTAATTATTATGTACTTTATGACTAATTTCGTTATTACTTTATGGCGAGTCGCTATTAGATGTTTGGCGAGTCGTTAGGTGGCGAGTCGTTATTGTCGTGAGTTGTTACATTACCAGTAAGTGGTCCCCATTCCATGTAGCTGTACAGACTGAGTCAACGAAAACCAGTTTAATAAATGTAACTGAGAGATAACGGAAGACAACTCTGGATAGAAATTGTAAACCCGGGTATTACTAATGCTAGTTATAAGATAGTGTTTACTAGATCCATACACGAAATTCTGAATCAATACATCTAATTTGATGAAAGATTTGAAGATTTTTAAAATATGCAAGTGCTGTAAAGTGTATCGAGCATTAAAACGAATCGCTGTCAATGTTCAGTTTAATACATAATTTGTTGTGGCTTTGATTTTGTAAAAATAATTTGAAGTTAATAATGTTTAATACAATTTTTAGATAATTAAAGTTAATGAACAACGATTCAAATGATTAGTAGGTAACTGCAGAGCTTGATCTCTTTATACTGATGGAGGACTGATGTTAGTGGATGCAAACACAAGGTCCCAGACTGATCTCTTTGTCTTATCATTATATATTTATAAATGCGTAACTGTCTAGACAGCAAAGCTTCCCCAGACAGTTAATTATAATCTAGATTATAATAGAATGTCACATAATTTCTCGACGCCTGCATGTCTGTAATACTTTTCAAATCTGTCTGAAAAACAGAACTGCGACCCGGTTCTGATCCTGTAAGTATAGTTTATCTGATTCTATAGTCAGCCTAGCTGTCTCATAGAGTACTGATGCTGGAGGATGCGAACGCTAAGTCCCAGACTGCCTTCTCTGTCTTGTTGCCTACACATATCTTCAACTGTCTAGGCGACTGAGCTATCTCAGACAGTTAATTATGACCTAGGTAGCTGTGCAACCTCATATCACCTCTTGACGCAAGTAGTACTGTTGTCTCCGAGTTATTATTCCCTGCTGGATTACTAAACTTATCTCAATTGATTGATTGCCTTAGCTTGAAAATGTTTGGTAAAGATTAAAGAAGATGATTGGTTAACATCTTACTGTTCTAAACATATCATTGGTTAGTAAATTAGATCATTTGATTGACTTATTTCGTATCCGAAAATTGTGTTATAGGAAGCAGAAAATAAAGTTCCCGATGCGGCCTAGAGGCCTCATTGATTACAGATGTAATTATTGATGTCAAAGGATGCGAACACAAAGTCGCAGGCTGCCCTCTGTCTTATATGCATATCTTTAACTGTCTATGCGGCAGACAGTTGATTATGACCTAGGTAGCTGTGCGACATCAGATCACTATGTGTATAATGGACTCAGGTTATTCCTTATTTCTATTTCAAACATAGGGGGGCCGGCGCGCTGAAGAGATGGTGTATTTTGGTGTATTAGGCCTAAAATGGCCACACTGCCTATAAACACACATTTATACACACGTAGACATATACATGGATCACAACTTCCAAAATAACATTTTCTGCACCAAGTTTGTTTAATACTACATAACATTTTCAGAAATCACTCAAATTTCGAATAACTGGAGTCTTAGTGGTTCATGGATTATTCATTTGCGCCGGACCAGCGCATAGTGAAGTTTATGATCAACATTCGTTGCCATTCCTGTGGAGTACTTGTAGTTTTAAAGTGTATTTAGTATGGTAATTCTGGTTGATTTAGTGTTGCAATGTCGCGTTCCACTAAACAGAATTTTTCGGTGGAAATAGATGAGATATTCGCTTCTACTTTGAATTTCTAGTTATGATAACAGCAATTGACGGGTGTTCAAATTTCTCGCGTTCTGAATTCATAACAGTGAAAAAAGGAGGAGGAAGTTGCTGCGCATGCGCAAAACGCCTCAAAACATAGATTCGCCATTTTCAGATGATGTGAATAAGAACTTGCAAAGATAACAAAATGACAACATTTGCAGAAAGTTTTTGGGTAGGTTATTTTAGCCTCACCACCTACATTCGTTCTTGTCTTACTAGGTCGCGCAATCATTGATTGTCCGATACAACTAAAGGGTGCACCTTCCCCCACCCACCTTAATTTATCAGCAGCTGTCTAAATCAACTTGCCATGTGTAATATTTTGATGCAATTGTCACTGAGTCAAAAAACTCTAGGGAATGAAAATTAATTTGTGTGATTTTTTTAATTTGTTCATAGGTAACTGCCCGAAGTAGAACTTAGTGGTGTGACTTACTTGTTCAAAATGTGATCATCGAAGATTTTTCTGTTTATTTAGTTTTCGTAGTGTAATGAGTTTGGTATTTTATGTGTCTGGGCTTAACAAATCTGTTTGTAATTATGAGTAGAGATTTACTCCGGATGAGTTGAATTTCCAGGGTAATTCATCTGCACAACAAGTGCATTTTTCCAACCAAAATATGATTTACGGGTTTTTGTGGTGTAATGAGTTTGTGGTATTTTATGTATGCATCATTTCCGTTTGCATATGGTGCGTTATTCTAGAAAATTTGTAAACACATTATCTGACAGTTTTGTTAGCTGGCAGATTTTTGCCAACAATACACCACAAACAGGCTATTATGAACTATTTTTTATTTTTTGTGACAGCAAAGTTCAGACTTTAAATTGCTCAACAAATTCTTATTCCAGGCAATGCTTTTCATTGTGTACTGTGTGATAGAGCTACCATCTGGTTCCTTGCCTAGGGGACTGTTTCAGACATATCAAGATAAGCACATAATAAAACCAAAACGCGATACCTGTAAGGCCTTAAAAAAAGGTTTGTTTCCGGTTACCGGACTGACCCATCTTTTACCTGCCGACTCATAAGTTTTTACAGCATCCAAATCTTAGTGTTATATTGTAATTTTCATAATAGTAATTAATAGTGTTGACGATATATGTAAAAAAAAAACATAAAAGAAAAAATCCCTACCTACTGACCCATATTATTGTGGGCATGTAACCGGAAACGAATGTCTTTTTGTTTAGGCCTAAATTTGGAGTAGTTTGACTTTTAGGTGACACATGAAAATGGGTATGACTAAAATAAACAATGGAGATTTTATGGCAAAATGGGCGAAATGGAGATTATTTTGTATTATGGAAGCATATTTATTGCTTTTTTAAGTCTTGAAATATGGTCTATTCATATGAATATTGTCTATTCATAACAAATAATGTGTAATTCAAATTAGATATTTCAATTAGTATATTATTATTTAAGATTATTACGCAAATGCCAATATTGTTACTCAATTAAAATTTTCTTAGATGTGCCTCACGAAATCCCCATTTTGCAACCTGAATGTTCCATTTCGCTAAGCCTTTGTGATTATCTAGCCACTTCAACAAATTATCCTTTGATGTACTGCATAAAATCTCCATTTCACCTTAGTAAATTTCCATTTTGGTGATGGAAATCTCCATTTCACCCCTTTTGCCATGAAATCTACATTGCATACTTTAGTCATACTGCATAAAAACACCAGTCCAAACTTTTTACGTTTACAATGTTGACCTAGTTAACTTGAAATGCTCTAATGAATGTATTGAAGGGATTTCTGTTTTAAAAAAGAGTTGAGATTTTTATAATAATGAATTTCTGTGATGATCATTTGCAGAATATCCTGAAATAACAAAAACTGCATAAATTTTGCAGTGTTTCGTTAATCCCCCGAAAACTTGTTACGTTATCATAATTATAATGAAATATTCCTGAAAAAGTTATCTGCAAAAAGCTGAAATAACCTCTGCTGTCAAACCTTAATCTATCATGGGGCAAGTTAAAATACATCCCAGACTGTATCATTCTATGCGATTACTTTCACTTGACTGTTTAATGACGGCAGAAATACTGATAAATACAGGGCTGTGAATTCCGCAGATTTTGAGGTCGCCATGGCAGTTTCCGAGATCAATGCAAATCTGTAGTTTTTCTGGGGGGGGGGGGGTAGGAGGATGATGCTACCTCGAGTTGTCATTGTTTTTGTAATGTCTTCCCATTTTTGTCCAATCACATATAATTCTTACATTCTTAGTTAGAGTACCTTGGTCTAACAGTAACAAAACATGGATAGAAAAACATTGCAAAACGTTTTCGTTTCATTATATATTGTTTTATAACAAATATGCACAATTCTACATTAGAAACGTATTGGTTCTGTAAAATATTTTGTCAACTTGCTATGAAAATCCCGTATATTCTGCTACAATACAAAGAACTCAGATTTTCATATTCATTAATTGATCAATTTCGCTCCTTTGATCTGTAATTCCATCGTAAAATAAATCCTAACTCCTTATTATGCATTTGTCTCATTTCAATTAAATCAGACAGTTCTGTTTACATTGGTCAGACAGGTCATGAAGTCATTATTCAATCAGGTAATATATAGCGGGAAAATGCAGTGATGCAATAAATATTTTGACGAGTTATATACGAGCACACTGGTTATCTCCCATGAGGATCTCAAAAATTTGTGTTGATATTGACACTGATTGCATTGAAAATTTTGTTTGTCTGAATATTTCCCTGATTCTAATTAAACATAGGATGAGGATGATCTTTAAGACATCCAAAAATACACTAGTACCATTGAGAACCAGTACAAGTACTGAAGTAGCTGTATTTTCCATGAAAGAGAAGATCGTTATATTTTACAGATTTATGAGATATTCGTTTGTAATTGTTGAATCTTTATTGCACTATCGCTTTGTATTTCGAATTTAGTTGAAACAATATTAATGACGTTAGTATTCAAGGAAGGTCACTACATTACTATGTTGACATGAAGTATACCAATTTTGGATACCAAATTTCGGATGAAAGAACGATTTCCTCGAGTAGCTGTTTTAGTTTATGAATGAAAATGTTCGAAATAAAATTGATTTTAGTTCATTTCTAATATTTGAAATTGCATCTGAAGGTATATCTTGGACAAGTTCGAACTTGGGTTATCTGGGGTCATCTGTTTTAGTCAATTACAGGCTTCTTGAAACTGCTGGAATACTTGCCTGTCCAAAAAGTTAGAATTTCTGTCTGACCAAATGATAACTGCTGTAAATAGTGCTGTGGACCAGACATCTGGTCAGGTACTTGACAAAAAGTTGCTTGACCTGCTTGAAATTTGCCTGATATGTCCGACGGTCTGGAAACTTTTGGGAAGCCTGAAATTATAGAAGAAAATACAGTAAACTCCATTGACTGGAGCCTGGTAAATTCAAACACCCGGGAAAACTTGAACTCATAGTCTGGTTCGAATTGTTTTTGCTTTATGTTCTGTATAGTTTGACTCCATATAGCTAGAAACACATAAATTTGATCACTTGAACCAAAAATGAGGTCCTGTGGTCAATATTTACTCTGTTATTCACACCTCCCAGTCAAACAATACATTTTCACAACTTCAGAGTAATTTGCTGTCAAAAATCCACTTGATACGACTCTATTTCATGGAGTAAACTCTGGATAGCTTGAACTCCGGATAACTGAAACTGATTTTGTCAGTTCCGTCAAGTTCGAGCCATTGAGAATCCACAGTACCTATAGTTACATGCATCCGTTTATGATCTTTTACTGGGAAGTTTTTTATTTGAGCATGGTCAACAAGGGCTCTTGACCTTTCATACTAATATTGCCTGATGTTTCAGACAAATGATTTCAGGTGGAAAAAACAAGTGACTTCTGAGTGCCAGACACAATTCCTCCAAAGGAAATTGATGGGTCTGCTGATGCTTGGTTAGGTGTCAGTTCACATTTTCTTTGCAATGTTACTAGCAGTAGACTGAGAGGAGTGTAGAATAGTAATAATAGAGAAGTAATAATTCATTTCTTGAATATGTCTACATTGTTGTTGTATTGGTGAAAGTACAGTCAAACCTGTGAACAAGGGCCAGTTTGTTCTAAATAATCAGTGATGGTTTTCAAAGACAGGCCTTCATTTACAGGGAGGTCTTTATTCAGAGGTGGACACAAACACAGGTTTGACTGTACTTTAAATAAAATGGAGGTTTAAGTTCCATCTAATTACTTTAAGGGTGGGAAGAACAATGGATTTTATGTGTTGTACCATAACATGAAGCATGGACAGACTTCAACAAAGGACCTTATTGACTTTCTACGAGAAAGGTAAGCCTCACCTTTTGATATCTTGTGTTGTTAGTTCATTTATTTTTTTCATGACTATGAAATGGTACCATTATGAAATATGGTAACTGATGTCTAGGTAAAAGTGTTTGGTTTTTTTAGCTCAGCTGAGCGCGTTGTTCTCAGTGAGCTATAGTGATAGTTTTGATTGGATCTTCAATAAACTTTGTCAGAAGAATGTTTCTCTTAATGTTATGAGTCATCTCTGGTAAAAAACTAGGTCACCAGGACAAATCAATGGAAAACCTGTTTATCACTGAAGAGGTCACAGTTTTGATTGGATCTTCATTAAACTTTGTCAGACTGCTTGTCTTAATGATGTCTTGGAAAAGTTTGAACATGGGTCATCTGGGATAAAAAACTAGGTCACTATGTCAAATCACTGGAAAGCCTTGTTAACACCCTAAAGGTCACATCTTCTCATGAACCAATCGCTGGATCATCCCTCAACTTGGTTTGTAGCATCTTTGATGATCCTCTTTCAAGTTTGCTTTAATAAATTGGTTGGCCCCTTTTAGGGGCCACCAAACTAAAAGTAGAAATCCCTTAAAATGACTTCTTTTCTTGAATCTATGGTTGGATCATCACCTAATTTGGTCTTTTGCATCCTCAGGTCATCTCAAATATTCCTTTGTGATATCCTTTGATGGTCCTTTATCAAGTTTATTACTGTTCCCCATTATCTGCCCAGACGTGTACCTTTATTACATTTTTAGTAACAAGTTAATTTACATTTATTCTGGTGTGCAATGCAGGGTCATCACAGCTCTCTTGTTTTATTTATACACTTACAGCTGTCAGGTTGAAGAAACATACAGCAAATTATTGGCTAAATTAGCTAAAGTTGCAGCAAATAATACACAGGTTGGGTAAGTAGCATCAGCATTAATTTGCATTTATACCACTTCTGTTCATATTTTTGCTAGCAATTAGTTAATAAATAAATAATTAATTAATAATCAAATTTATGTTAGGAAAACTATTTTATGTCAAATAAGTAAGATTCTGTCTTGTAAGCTTTGTTTGATTCTGTGATTCATAATTATTATTTCAGGACTTTTGCCCCATTCTGGAATATTTTGAAAATATTAGCTGAGAAATTAGCCACTCTACATATGCAGCTTGTGCATACATGGTCAGACCTTATTAAGGATATTGTGCGATACAATGAAGAACAACATAAACGTCATAAAAGTGTAGGTTTTAAAGATTTTGTGATTATTCCCATTCCAGGATCAAAATTAATCATTTTAAGCCATAATTCATAAATCTGTTTTAACTGTTCTCTTGTCAAATGTAGTTTGATAATGAGACAGGTTTATGCAGCACAATATTTATGATTGATATGTACTTAAGTTTTAACATAATGATGAGCACATTTTGAACCACAATGTGATGAATATCTGCTGTCAAGTTGTGTAACCTTTGACTCCAAACTTATCAGCTGATAAAAGCTAATTTCAGTGTTTGCAGTCTATTATTTCAGCCTATAATTTTAATTGAAATTTGTTTTTAACCAGTTCACATGCTGTGTTACGAATATAGTGCTACAAACAGTGCTACAAACAGTGTAGCAAATATTAAATTTAGAAAAAAATCCTATTCACTGTTTTACATAATGTGCTTTGTTTATGCAATGAGGAATGGGAACTTAACATTGAAAGCAGTATATGTTGGGGTGAAAGAATTCAGCTTTTTTTATCAGGAAATTGATTTGGATTTCCATATTGCATATAAATGTATCTATAGAGATCATTTAAATGTCATTGGTAATGTAACATGGTATTGCTATTTGTTCATGTGTGTATGGTAGTTGATAGAATTATTGATCATGAATATTGATCAGCATTAGATAGGTCATCAATGTAGTTTGATGATTTTATTTATTGAGTCATGTTTTTGACCTTATTTTGTCTTTTCATAAGACAATCTGGTTATAGTGTAAGATCACAGAATTTACATTTTGTTCAATAAACAATTAACCTTGGCTAAAAATTAAACATATGATAGTAGCATTTGCTACATGTTTAATACTTAGTCTGACAAGTTGATCATGGTTGGAATCCATGTGTACTTGGCACTGGACTCAGATTTTGGGGTTTTCTGAGAAATTTGAGACTCCATTTTTGTAAATATTGTGAATGTTGTGCTTTGTTTAAGAGCTGACATACACCAGAGTGTAGTGAATCTGTTTTCCATTTTACAAACGTGTATTCCGTAGATAAATTGTTAATCATGTAATCATCTAGGATTTTGTTTTGATGACAATGGACATTTGTAGACATTGCACATTCTGTTTGTATGCATCTTTATCTAATTGATAATTTTGTTGTGTCAGTGTGATTATTTTTGTTGTTATCTACCCAGGCATTTGGTATTGGTATATGTGAGCTGAAAATTGTGCTGTTATAGAATTACTTTAATTACAGATATTAGGAAGTAAAATTTATATTTCATAAGGTATTTAAGTCTGTGCTCGCTATATAATGATTAAATGTCAGTTGTTTATGGAAGAAAAGGTTAGCATATGTATGTGACCAATAAACACTGATTGGGTCATCTGAGTGCCAAATTTAACAAAAAGTATTGTTGAAATACTGCATAAAAGTACAAAGAGATATTTGTATCCACATCCTGATTGTTGGGCATAGACATTAATCACACTAGATAATTAGGTCCTGTTTGGTACATAAACATGTATACATGTAACTGGCTTACAAGTCACATGTACTTACTGTTGACTTATTTTATGAACAATGATTTTGGTTCTGTAACCAGCTAGGTAACTTCTTTGAAGGCTTTTATGTTATTTGTTTCTTTTGTTCTTTGTGGTACTTCTTATTGTACCAGTCAGTCTATGTTTTGGGTGACCATTCTAGTCCGTGCAAATACAGCCCACTCTAAAATCAGTTGTAGTCAGTACCTGGTCGAGTTGAGTTGTGATGTTTGGTGCTCATATCTGTAATTCAATGCACTAATGATCATCAGAGAACTTGTGTGACAAGTGTTTACATGTTTAGTTCCACAAACTTGACACAGTGATTTGTATATGTAATTTGTCTTCCTTATAAGTTTGAAGTGGAGACATATACTTACACAGAAGTTGTTCGTTTTTTATCCCCATCAGTGGTTTGGCCTACCACAATAGGACCTAAAGGCTACAGAGCAATTGTTGAAATTCTTATTTCAAGTATTGGCTGTATCTTTTAACATCTGACTTAAAGACCATCCAAGAATATCATTTTTAGTGAGTGGTAGTTTATTAGTTTGTCACTAAAAATGTATAGTAATCTTCTACTTTGTTTCATTTGTTGATAATTCAGATAATTGCCATCACCAATAATTGGTTAATGAGAAGTTTGTAAGAGCAGTTTAATTAGTAGTGATATTGATGTATATATTGTATTGTCATTTCAGATGAAAGAAGGTGAAGCAAGTACATTAGAGGTTGTTCAATCTATACAGAACACCACTACCGCTCTACAAAGGGTTAAGACATTTCTTTGTTCTTTTTAGCTCATCTGAGCATGTGTTGCTCAGTCAGCTATAGTGATCTGTCAGTCTACTCCGTTGTCCACACCTGAGGGTTGTTAACACTCTAGAGGTCACACTTTTGAGTGAATATTCATCCAACCAGGTCCGAATATTCATCTCAATAATATCTTGGACGAGTTCGAACATGGGTCATCTGGGGTCAAAAACTAGGTCACCAGGTCAAATAAAATGAAAACTTTGTTTACACAAAGAGGTTTCAGTTTTGATTGGATCTTCATGAAACTTTGTCAAAATGTTTGTATTAATGATATTGTGAAATTCTATTAATATGGGCTACCTCTGGTCAAAAACTAGGTCACCAGGTCAACACACCTGAAAACTTTGTTAACTCCCTAGAGGTCACAGTTTTGATTGGATGTTCACCAAACCTTGTCAAAATGCTTGTCTTAATGATGATGAGTATTTTCGTATTTAATTTTTTTGCCCCAGGCATCTATTGAAGGAAGGGCATATAGTGATTGACTTGTCCATCTGTCTGTTCAAGGTTAGCTAGATTTGACTATTTCGTCTATCGTTTAATACTTATACAGTTGTTGCCTTCAATCATTCCCAACCCTCCAGTATTGCCCGACCTTGATTTGACCTTGACCTTACTTGAGGCATGATTATTTTTCCTATGTGGAATATATAGGGCAATTATGTATATTTGAAACTTTGACTTTTTACACATTGACCTCATTCAGATTCAAAATCCATTATGAATCATACCTCCGGGGGTGGCGTATGCATTTATTGAACACAACATCTTATTTTGCTCATTTAATGAATTTGATATATATAAAGTTTGATGCATAATATTTAAGCTCACCTGAGCACATGATCTGTCGGTCTACTCTAGCATCCACACCTGGGGGTTGTTAACACTAGAGGTCACATTTTTGAGTGAATCTTCATCAGACCTGATCAGAATGTTTCTCACAATGATATCTTGGACAAGGATGAATATGGGTCATCTTTTGTCAAAAACTAGGTCACTCGGTCAAATCACTGGAAATACTTGTTAACACTCAAGAGGTCACAGTTTTGATTTGGCCGTCACTGAATGTTGTCAAAATGCTTGTCTTAATGATATCTTGGACAAGTTCGAACATGAGTCATATAGGGTCAAAAACCAGGTCACCAGGTCAAATCATTGTTTTTACATATTATTGTCAATTACATATTAAAACCTGTGTAAACAATATTGGAAATTTTACTGTTTGAAACCATGCATAAAATGCAATTTGTTTGTTTCCAGGCAAAAGAAATATATCATACAAGATGTTTAGAGTTGGAGAGATTGAAACGGGAAAATGCCTCACCAAAAGATATTGAGAAGGTATGTTGTGTATTAGGCAAGTCAAATTATTCATATCTTTACTGAGTGTGTGACTGTAGATATTGACCATGTTCATTTTTGTTGTAAACATACCATGCCATTTTTCAATTTAAATGCTTCAATTTTTACTCATTTTTTTTTTAAAAAAAAACTTTTATCTGTTGAAATCAAATGGCCTGTGAGTTGTTAAAACCCATGTATTAATTTTTGTAATCCACTTGTTGGTTATTTATGCATGTAAGACCGAATCACATATTCATACAAGCTGTCAAAAATTCAAACAACATGGTGATGCTCTGCGTATTAGACTCCATCAAATTATTTATGATTGGGTTAAGGTTGATGTGAAAATGTCTAGGTATTGTAACTGATGTTTATACGGATGCTTTGGTATTTTCTGTCAAAATTGTTGATGGCAGTTTTGAAGTTTAGTTACCTGGATGCACACTGATGTTTCATCAAAAAGGAAAATAACTTCATAAGCCACAGATGCTGTTGCCTGACATAAAATGACAGTTTAACAATGGGATGGGATGCTTTGCTGTTAGGTTAAATCCACCTGTTGCAAGGCATGACTTTATCAATATAAAGCAGATGATCAAAACAAAATGTACCAGGAGAAAAATGTATCAAATTGATTAAAAGCATTTCAGATTTATTCTATGTTATTCTGAAATTTGAACATCTACTGTTACGTTTAAAAATCTGTATGAATCCTGGTAGACTGCATAATTATGTAATGCCAAGTGACCTTGTTTAAATCATAATGTTTCTTTCGTGACATCAGAGATCATTAATTTTGCATGTAAATGAAATTTTATTTTCTAGATTTGATTAATTACAACATATAATTATATTATGGTAAAAATATAACTATTGGAACTATGTTTTGCTGTGTCAGTTTTATTTAATCTTACAACTCATCATTCATTACTTGCATATAGTGTCAAGGTAACATTTGAAAGGAATCAGCTGTTTTTTCGTTGATATGTCATAAATTGAATCTAACATTCGTTGTCATTATTTATTGAATTTATTAAACTTGTCGTCTTATCCTGATTTAAGTTTTGACAAAGCCTTGTTTCTATCATTTTAAGATGTCTCTTTTAATGAATTCAATAATGACCTATCATGTATTCATCATCATTTTAATCAATCTGGTTTTTTTTTTCATTTTTTCAGTCTGAAACAAAGTATAAAAAAGCAAGTAAGTAGCTACCTGAACTATGTTTGTCCTTTATTTTGTATGGGTAAGATTTGAATGGTGACATTCTTTCAGGTTTAGTACTCTTGCCACGAGAGTAGCTTGACAAAACAAGTACAATGTCTTACTGGTCATTGCTGAATTCTACATTTGTGTAAATTTTAATTCATTATCAAATGGTTGTCCAGTTATACAGAAACTGGTGCATTCTTGTCAATATGTTAAAGTTGTACATTGAATTTGCTCCAAAAACACTGAAATTATGATAAAAATAGTCAGTTTTCTTTGACCATAACTTACTATCTTTGTATGCACCTTATAACCTAGAATGTAGATTGTCTCATGAGTAAACTTGATATTTTTTCTTTTCAGAGGAAGAATATAAAAATTTAGTTGATAAATATGCTACAATTAGAGAGGATTTTCAAAGTAAAATGCTTAGCTCATGTACAGTAAGTAATCAGAATATTATTTTTCTGCATTTTCATCTCTATAAATATTAACATTGTTTCTTTCCTTACTTATATGTAGTAGTTTTAAAAAGTGTAACAGTATTAGAAATATTCTGAACAAGATATGTAACTTACTGTGTGTTTAAGTGCGGATATACGTAAATATGGAAAGAAGTATTAAATTATTTTATGTGTATTCCAAGATGCATTTTACTTGTATTCCTATACGTATTTCAATGTGAATTTGTTTGTAAGATTTTATCGCTCAACGTTTATGGAGAACTGATGACCTGGCTGATTAAATGTGTAAAGGGTCGTAGACCAAAACCACATATTCATACCGGGGTATGGCAACCCTGAGCATTGAGTACTGCCTGGCATTGTTGGCACATAGTGTGTTGATTTCTGCCTGTGGAATGTTATTTCACTCCTGGATTAAGGCTTGTATTAGTTCATTGATGTTCGATGGTGGAATAGGGCGAAGTCTAACATGCTGGTCTTAATCTTCCTAAGGTGTATGGAATTCAGATCTGGACTTTTGGAGGGCCAGTCATTAATGAATGCAATATTATTCGTCTTGAGAAAATTTGCAGTTTATCTAGCTGTATGGCGTGTGGCATTATCCTGTTGGAACAGAGTGATATTGGCATTATTAGCTCAACAGAACCTAAGGTTCAGGGTGAGCTGTCAGGATGTGTGGGTGGATGCTCTGGCGTCAACAATGGCCTTCTCTGAAACTACCAGTCAGATTTACTTCAAATTTGCTGTGTAGATGTCTTATTACGATTAAATGCAATTTGCTCATGTTATACCAGTTGACCCCTGTTAGGGGTCACCATAGCTAAAAATAGAAAAAGTTGAAAAAACCCATCTTCTTCTCATGGACTAATGGATGGATCATCACCAAATTTGGTCTGTAGCATTCTTGGATAGTCTTTTATCAGATTTGCTCAAATAAAAATAATTGGCCCTTTTAAGGGGCTGCTAGAGCTAAAAATAGAAATACCTTAAAACGACTTCTTTTCATGAACTAATGATTGGATCATCACCTAATTTGATCTGTAGCATCTTCTGGTCATCAGGAATATTCCTTTGTAGTATCCTTTGATGGCCCTTTTTCAGGTTTATTATTATTCCCCATGATTTGCCCAGAAGTATATCTTTATTACCTTTTTAGTAACAAGTTAATTTACATTTATTCTGGTGAGCGATGCAGGGCCGTCGTGGCCCTCTTGTTTTGAAACAGTGGGATGACAACTTGCAAGAATCTCATCTCGGTAGCATTGGGTTTTCAAATACCCATCGAAGAAGACGATATGTGCGTGATAACCATGCGTATTGCCTGCCCAGACCAAGATGGAACATCTGCCCCAAAAATGATTTCGTTCACAACAATACACAGTACACAACAGTCGGTATAACGTCCATTTCTCCTAAGGTATACACGAACCCTGCCATCACCTCAATGAATGGAAAATCTCAACAGCTTGTGGGTGAAGTGAATGCTATTCCATTGTTGCCTTATCCAGCGATGGTGTGCACTTACCCAATAAAGACAATTTACATGGTGACATCACGTCAATACACAGCCAATGTAAGGATGATGTCCACGAAAACCACCCTCTCATAGACGATTGCATACAGTTTGGGCAGATATTCGGTTGTTATGTATACCAGGGGTGTTAGCAGCAGTGGCAGTGGCAGTTTGAAAACGATTGTGTAAATGTGTGTTCATGATATAGTGATCTTGACCAGGTGTCGTGCTGCGTGAACATCCACTAGAATTGCCAACAACCCTAGCAACCATACCAGTATCAAGCAAAAAATTTGGTGCAATTCTAGGCATATTAGAAAGAAAGAAAACATAATAAAATTCTTTTTTTCAAGATCTTTTTCTTATTGACAACAAAGTCAATAAAATCAGACTGAAAGGTTTGAATTTATAAACACAGATTATACTGATCCATGAAAAAACTAAAATAACAGTTTTTTTTGTGTAATACTTACAATTTAGTAATAATTGGTTTTATTTGACATATAATAGTTTGCCCAAACATATGTAAGGCACTGGACATACCAATTTCAGAAAATCTCATCATGGGAGGAAGAGGGAAATTATTCATTTTGAAAATCAAACTAAAGAAATTTTGTCATGGGATAGAGCTCATCAAACATACTGTCATCATGTTTTGTAGGGTAAATCCTTTAACATGTTGTTATTTTGATTATTGTAGCATTTTCAGGAATTGGAGGAAGAGCATATATGTCAAATGAAAGATTTTGTTGAGACATATGCTAGGGCATTACAAAATGAACATGTTTTGTTTGGACAGGTAATAACAATTTGATTGATTATCCTGAACATTTTTGTAATGAATGCATGACAAATTGCCTTCATGTGAGTCTGATTTATTTGATTTGTAAAGTAAATTAAATCTTCAATTTGTAAACATTGTTGATTTCCAATGCAGTCTAAAACCTGAATGCATCGAATATGGAAAAAGTTGTCCTTCGTATTCTTGCTAACCATAGAACTTCTAAGTCACAAGTAGCTTTATAACTGATCAGTTTGGTTGGATTAAACACTATTATAATCAACAAGCTCTTAAGACACAAGTTTTTATTTTCAACAGATCCCCCTTTAATCCCCCCCCCTTCAAAAATATTGCATGGGGGACATTCCCCATTTTGAATCCTCAATGCAACACTGGATTGTATTTCATCAGCTGAGATTAACTTCAGAGCTGTGTTAATGTTATATTGATGGAAGAGTTTTATCAATAAAATAAATATAAGTGGTGCCCAGCCTGGGAAGTAACAAAAGGCTGAGAAAAGCTCAGTGACTGATAAGCCTAAATTAAATCTGTCAAACATTTATTTGTATTTTAGTGAATAAATTAAATAAAACTATTAAAAAATGGTTGTTTTGAATTAAAAACTAATATTTTTCAGTCATACAAGTTTTCAGTCTGACAGGTCTTCCGAGGCAAGATGTCAGGCAAATCTGAAGTCTTTCCCCTTAACTGTCACTGGTTTAAGCTATGATCTCTGCTTTTTGTATCTATGAATTTATCTCAGTGATAAGTGTTTTATGTATGTTCATGTATTTATCTATTTCTTCACAGACCCAAGAGGAATTCAGGAATAGTTGTGATAGTCTGAGTGTTCAGAAACTGTTGGAAACATTTATAGAAGCCAAATCTACAGGCAAAGAAAAACCAGGTAACAGCTTCCTTTTAGCATGTGAACTTTTTAGCCTTACATTTGCACCAGAATACTTTTAATCACTTGATTTATATAGCATGGCTCCATAATACATGATGTAAAATAATATTTAAAGCAATATAATGATCATACAGTTGCCAAGTGGATCTTGAAAATATTTTATGTTTATTATTCAATTTCAAATTTCTTTACCCGACTGAATGAATCTTTACTTGGACATATGATAGACTTGTTTTCATGTCAGGCATACTTTCATAGTTCTAGGCATGTTATAAATGGGAATGATGTACAATTGCTCATTACTTTTATAGTCTTTGAAAAATATAGAATTGGTTAACTGTCACAAATTTAATTGTTTATAAGTGAGCATGTATCCCATAATGAGGCTCTAAAAATAAATTTAAAGGAGTGAAAATTGCAGATTCGTCACATGGCAGCTAATTTCCAAAAAAAGGTTAGAGAGTATTGCTTCCCTTGATTTGTGATGTCATAGTTGACACTGCGTGTGTAAACATTCATAGGAGTTTAGCATCGCTTTAGTCCCTTAATACAGAAAAAGATGTTTAAAAATTTTTTAAGTTCTTAACAATTATTAAAAATCAAAAATTATTTAATATTATAAAATAACCCAAACATGTAGAAATAGCATTGTACAGCGATAAAAACAATACCCCTTATTGACATCAACACGAACAATCTAGGGGTCGTAAGGAATCCATAAATACCCATTAGTATCGATCGATATATACATACAACTTGTCATCAATTGCGTAATATAGACCTGAATTTTTAATTAAATTTGTCTATCCCGGTGTCAATTACAGTATTTTACTGTGTATAAGATGCAGTTGTGTATAAGATGCGCCTCTGTTTTTTTTAAAAATCTAAGGTAAAAACATATTCTTGTAGATAAGACGCACTCAAATTTGACGAAATCTGGGTCCGAAATCCGAATACTTACATAAACATATGAATTACAATTTGCTCAAAATGTTATACAAGTTGACATGTTACCATTTGTGTCAATTATTTCACACCTTCATTGTCCCCTACTAGAGACTTATTGTCTACAAACTGTCTAGTTACCATAGAAACACAAGATAGTCGATTAAAGTCACTCATTAAATGCATGTTACAGAAATATATTTCATTGAAGTCATATATGAACCAAAAATTAGAGTCAATATCAAATAAATTTGAAAACAACCTATGGTCTCAATTTTAGGTGAAAAGAACGTTAAGGAAAAAATCTGTTCTTTAAAAAAATGCCGTATTAGCGAGGTGGTCTTAATTTCGGGGTGGTCACAAGGTGGGGTTCAGGTGTACTTCAAAAAAGTATTGATATGTTTATGTTTAGTGTAAAAAATGTGTTTTGAGATGATTAAGGATTGCAGTGGATTATCAATGCATGGCTTATCAAAGTGAGTATTGAATATACATGTATATATATTAGTTAAAAATTTTAATTGTATTTTTTGATAATTTGCTGTATGGTGCATTTTATTATGATAGTTTGAATAAATACCATTACCAGTCAGGAACATCTTAGTTCCTGCATGATGCTGCATCATTTTAGGAGTCCCCGCTACACTTATCCTCCGAATCACCAGTGGATCTAGCTGTATCAAATTCACTGCTATTTTGTCAACAGACTCTTACTGGTACAGTTGTATAATGAAACATTCTTCCATAAATGATAAATCATCAAATAAATTGTCCATCTCTGTAAAAAATTTACACTCTCAATGTTTTTGACAGTTGTGTTAATACTAGGCTATTATATATAGCTACAGTTTGCATTGATCAATGTCAACTATGATGTCACAAGCTAAGAGAGGTAACTGTGTCAATATTTTCAGCAGGTGTAATATTTTTCAGTTTTTTATTACGATTTATGCGGCCAATTTTCATTTTTGAAAAGTCAAATTTTGTGTAAATAGTCAAACCTGAGAACAAAGGCCACCCTTGGGAAAGACAAAACATGAGCTTTATTGACTCATGACCTTTATTCGAAGGTCAGTCTGTTCTAAATAATTAGTGCTGTTTTTCGAAGAATGGCCTTTATTCACAGGGTAGTTAATTTGGTGGTAGCTGCAAACACAGGTTTGACTGTATGTAAAATTGTGTACATTTAATAATTTTAAGCTCACCCAAATCGACGTGTATAGCCTTTACTTACTATCCTAGTTTATTGTAATTTATCAGTAAAACATGTGAGAAATTAACTGGTGAGAGTTTGTTATCTCATCTTATATTGTGATATGATGTTAAATTTGATAACAAAGACAGAATTTTAGTGTTTATCTTGACACTATAATTTATATTTTACACTCAGCTTAAATTTATCATTTCCAAATAGATGTTTCGTTAAAACCAGCTTGGTAATATTTAAATTACTGATTGTTTTAAGTAACTGATAGTGTATGCTCTTCAGAAGCCATCAGATTCAATTTTTTAAAAAAAATTATCGTTGAAATTGGTTGATGTTATTAATTCAAGCAGATTATTATAGTCTGTCATATATGTATACTATAGTTTGAACAGTTGGGACTTATTGTGATTTGTTTAAAAGATTCATAACTTTATAAGCATACAGTTTATATTGTTGGCTTACTTGTGATGCTTTTTCATGTGTATTTCTACATAGTGCCTCGTACCTGGGAATTTACAGGTACAGAAATAATGTATATGGACTGTTTATTTTCCACCCTGTAGCTTCCAAATAATTTACAAGTCAATTGATCAGTTACTTATCAAATTTGTTTGAAGCAAAATATAAAATTAATTGCTTGCAATTTCAGTTAATTATAAAATATGCACTGAACAAAAAAAAGAAATTTTCAAATTTTATACATGATATATGTTGTTTTAAAAAGTTGTCATGTAATGAAATTAATCGGACAATATTAGCCTTGACATGGGCTGTCCAGGATCTAACGATTTTTGCATTTGTGCACACACTAGTTAAATTGACTTGATTTGCATGAATTTAAGGCTCTACATTTACTTTTAAATCCACTTGTCCCATAGGACAAGGACATTATGAAATACACTTGCCCTGACCTCTAACAAACTTGCCCAAATATGAAATAACCCCATAAATACTGTTGAGGCCTTAAAATATGTTAAAGAAAACAGTTAGGAAACTAATACTAGAGCATATGACCCACAGATTTGTTATGGAGGTTGATTTTGTCTTGTAGATGACCCCTATTGATTTCGTAGTCAGTTGGTCAAAGTTCAAGGTCACCATGTCCACTAAAAGCTTGTCCAATCAATAACTAGAGAATGCTTTGGCCTACAGCCCATAGAAGTGGTTGGGAAGTTGGTTGTGGCCTGTAGATGACCCCTATTGATTTTGTGGTCAGTTGATCAAAGTCAAGGTCACTGTAGGGGGCATACATGTTTCACAAACATTTCTTATTCAAATAACACATTTGTTCAAGTAATATAACTTCTTAAACTGAAAAGAAAAGAATTATCTTTTCTTTGACTTTACCCTTACCCTGTGTTGGCTTATCTTGGTTGTCAGAATTAGTGGTAAATCTATACTTAAATAAATCTGACATTTTCAATTTCACTTTAAAATGACTTTTTCTCATTCAACTATGGATAGATCAATAACAAACTTTGGTTTTTGCATCAAATAAAAATGGTTGGCTCCTTTTAGGGGGTCAGCAGAGCTAAAAATAGAAATACCTTTAAACATCACCAAACTTGGTTTGTAGCATCCATAGATGGTCTTTAGTCAAATTTGTTCACATAAATATGGTTGGCCCCTTTTAAGTGCCATGAGAGCTAAAAATAGAAATACCTTAAAATGACTTATTCTCATTAATCAATAGATGGATTATTACCAAACTTGGTTTCTAGCATCCTTGAATGATATGCTCAAATAAAAATGGTTGGCTCATTTTAGGGGCGGCTAGAGCTAAAAATAGAAATAGCTTTAAACATCTTCTCGTGAACCAATGGGCGTATCATCACCATACTTGGTTTGTAGCATCTTTAGATGGACCTCTTTCAAGTTTGCTTGATTAAATTTAGTTGGCCCCTTTTAGGTGCTTCTAGAGCTGAAAATAGAAATACCTTAAAATGACTTCTTGTCATGAACCAATGGTTGAATCATCACCAAATTTGGTCTGTAGCATCTTCTGGTCATCACCTATATTTATTTTTAGTATCCTTTGATGGTCCTTTATCAGATTTATTATAGCTCCCCTTTATCTGCCCAGAAATATACCTTTTTTAGTAACCTACATTTATTCTGGGCCCTCTTGTTTATAAAATGATTTAAACTTACATGTAATTTAAAATTTCATTTGACATTGGGAAAATAATACAACATTTATACAGAATTCCATTAGTTTTATTCATCACTTTACCCAGGTATCCTGAATGAACTTTCCTGGGCCCAAAACTAGGTTTTGGAATGAATTAAAATCTGAATTTACTTTACTTTAGTTGTTAAAATATTTCAGCATTTAATGTAGTTGCTTTTTTGTTCATGTTCAGTATTTTGGATGCTAGCTAACGATGATACAAATTCCTGGGTGGAAAATAAGCTAGATATTGTTATATATAGCTGGTATGCAGATGCCTGCGTTTCATTTCCAAATTATTCTTGTGTATATTTCCATTGACATTATTGGGCATGTATTAATGCTAAGAAATTGTAACCTCATGTAATTTAATTTGCATGTAATTAAAGCATGTGTAGATGATCTGATCACTATAAACTGTTTAGTTTCTGCCATAGTACAACCTTTAGTTTTGCACTTGAAGTTGTACCAATTTTGAGCTATTTTGCAGGAATGAAACATGGCGAACCCTATTTTTCTTATACAAAATGTTTATGAAAATATCCATTTATGGACATAAAATTGTGTTTATTGTAGGGATGGGATTGAATGTTCAAATATAAGTTTCTGGTCTAATATTCAATATGAAAATCAAATATGAATTGCACATTTGAAAAAAATGAATTGATAACATTGCGGCAAAAGAAGCCATCACTTGTATTGGGCAGTGGCTTCTTTTGCCACAATGTTTTCCACTCTGTCAAAAAGAAATAACCCAATTTTCTTAAATAAATTGATGTTTCGTATATTAGCTTTGAATTTGGAAGAGTAAAAAATATGCTCTATGCCATATGATGCAAAGGATCATGGTAGAAATTTGGCCAAAAAATGCATGAAAATAAAAGGTAATAATAAAATGCTCCAAATCCAAAAACTGTAATATACATGCCACTTAATAGAGTGTATATTGTTGGAAGAGGTGCCAGTCAGCTATTACCAACGTTTGGCTGTTTTTTAGCTCACCTTAGCACGTAGTGTGTCCACACCTGGGAGTTGTTAAGACTCTAGAGGTCATCAAACTTTATCAGAATGTTTGTCTTAATGATATCTTGAACATCGGACATTTCTGATTTGAGCTTCACCAAACTTTGTCAGAATGTTTGTTTAATGATGTCTTGGACAGGCTCAAACATGAGTCATTTGGGGTCAAAAACTAGTTTAATCACTGGATTGGCTGTACATTTAATTTGTCTATGAACTGATATTGCTTTGCTTACAAGAAATTAAAGATCACAGAAAGTCATTGTCAATTGATCATTGAGTAATACCTCTTTACTAGACAAAAATCATTTTATTGTCAGCATTTTTTGTACTCGTAATTTTGTTCTTGATTTGTATGCTGCTTTTTATTTTAATTTTAAACAGCTATGTATAAAGGGGCACCAATTGTAGATCCAGGTAACTAAATAATAAATATTGACCTTTGATTTGTATGATGAGCTGTTGTCTTTCAAGCACTGGTTTTAATCCCACATTTGTTAACTTTTTGTTAATAGATCTCTTCTTATTGTGAACATTTTTTTGTTGTTGTGTAACACATGTTAGGTGGTTAAGATTTAATAGTGCAGTTGATCACATTTGCAAAATGCATATCACATTCAGTTAACTAGACTAAACTTAATTTTGCGCACAGTTACACATTTTGAAATTATTTTGTGTCAACTCGGCTGTAGACATTATTGGTGATTCTCCATCATAATAAACCAAAACACTTTGTCATTGTGACTGATGGATGGATCTTATCTTGGTTTGATGTACACATTCTAATATCAGATTGATATTGACTGTATAATATTTACATCTTCATTGGATACAGTCATAGATTTTTCCACTTTTTATTGCAAAATCGCTTGTTGTAGGGGCTTGAACCATTAAGATTTTAAATAATTAAAAGTCTTGTTTAATTTGTGCTTGAGCCACTTCAGTGTTGACATATTTTCTGAACTTAAAATGTCTCTTTTGTCCATTTTATGTTTCTGTGGCACTATCATTTGTTTGTGACCTTCACCCAAAGCATTTCTTTTAAGCATTTCGGTCTGTCAGTCCATCGGACTGTCAGTCCATTCGTAGACCAGAGCTTGTCCGATCAGTTACTAGAAAAAGCTTCAGCACACGGCCCACAGGTTTGGCATGGAGGTTGGTTGTGTCTTGTAGATGACCCGTAACGGTTTTGTAGTCAGTTGGTCAAAGTTCAAGGTTACCATGTCCTTGACACAGCTTGTCTGATCAGTAACTAGGGAAAGGTTTGGCCTACAGCCAACAGAATCACTGGGGAGGTTGGTTGTGGCCTGTAGATGACCCCCCCATTGATTTTGTTGTCAGTTGGTGGAAGGTCAAGGTCACCATTTGCTTGACCACTAGAAGCTTGGCTGATCAATAACTAGAGAACACTTTGGCATTCAGCCCACAAATTGGTGGGGGTGGGTTGTGGCCTGTAAATGATTTTGTTGTCAGTTGGTGGAAGGTCAAGGTCACCATGTCCTTAACCACTAAAAGCTTGTCCGATGAATAAGTAGAGAATGCTTTGGCCTTCTGTCGACAGAATCAGTGGGGAGGTTGGTTGTGGCCTGTAGATGACCCCTATCTGATGAATAAATAGAGAACACTTTGGCCTACAGCCCACTGAATTGGTGGGGAGGTTGGTTGTGGCCAGTAGGTGACCCCTATTGATGTTTTGGTCAAAGGTCAAAGTCACATTGTCCTTGACTACTCAAATGCCTGGCGTACATTCCTTTGATTTGGTATAGGTGTTTGTCTGTATCAGTAAATAATCCCTATTGATATAAGTTTACTAAGACAAAGGTCAAGTTTATAATGACTGGTCAAGGTTATAATGACCTTAAGAACAAAAAGCTTGTCCAATCAATTAGAAAAGAATGCCTTGGCATACAATCCTCAGAATTGGCATGGGTGCTTGTCATGACCAGTATATGACCCCATTTGATTTTAAGGTAAGCAGGTCAAGGTTAGCTTAACCTGTACCTCTAAATTTTTTTCTGACTGATAACTAAAGAACACTTTGGCTTGCAGTCCATAGATTCATTAGGGAGGTAGGTTACTAAATACTACTAAGTTACTATAAGCCCTGTCTCCTTTTGTTTCTGTACTTGAAATAATGTTATCGGATTTAATTAATCATACCTGAGTGTTTTGACAATGACAAGGATTTTGAAGTGGGGTTATTTTAATATCATGTTGCATCACTAATTATGTTGTTAATGTTAGGGGGGGCATACATGTTTCACAAACACCTCTTGCTCAGATATTCTCTGAAATGTTGACCTTATTTAGGGTTCTTTTATCCAGATAAATTGTAACCTTCACCTTGTATTAAAATGTTTCACTCAAGATGTTTAAGATCTTATCCTTTGTTTCTTTTTTTATTCGTCAGTAGCCTTAATTTTCTGTGTGTAATACTATATATCCATGACTTGTTCTTAATCTTAATTCATTTGTGACTTTCACCTTCCCAATGTTACTCTGTAAATAAAATACATCTGTGACCTCACCTTTAAATGTTTCTATAGAAGGATTTGTTATACCTTGTTTTTATCTTGCAGTTTATTATTTTGTGAAAAAATCATTTCTTTTAGGGGTGAGATGTTTATGCTCTGCCCTCAGTAGATGTAATATATTCATGCTTGTTTCTGTTCATTTGTTATAGACTTATTTTGAATTTGTATTAGCATTAAAGATTTTTTGTTATGTTGATTAATAATTATAGTCTTAACAACAAACAAAAAAGTTGATCTGTAATAATAATAAAATGACAAATAATAATGATTTCCTCATACATGGCATTTTACCAGAAGTAATTTCATGCTTGGTGTACAATTTTTGCTTTGAATCAGTTTTAGATATAGTAATTGTGTTTTTTTTAGTCAGAAAACTTCAGTGATTTATGTTAAATTTAGTAATGGCCATTTTGCCATTGTTCTTGATTTGTACTGTAGTAGTACATTAATGTATAGAAATTTGTGTCAGAGCAAAATCCATTTGGTATTTATATGATAGCATACTGAAGTGATGGTTTACATTCTATCTCTTTAATATCAAAGAAGCAGTTAACTACTCTCTCAAATTGAAGCCAAGTATGGTTTAACACAGAATTTATCTGGTAATAATATATAAAAAGTATTACTGCAAAATGATTGAATTAAGCATACTTATTGTTGGAATCTGTTTCTTATGTAAGGTTTGAATTGCATATAAGCTTGATAAAATGCTTGTGATTTTTGTTCAGTGATGATCTATTCATTCAGAAGATTTGAAGTCATGCTTAGTCATCAGCATGCCTATTTACTTTCTCTTGTTTACCAGTCAGTATGATGATGAAAGCACTCTTACGATCTTCTGTTCTTTAATATTTCACAAGTAGGAATCTGCGTCTTAAAATACTTTCATCTGATTGGCTAGATGTTTGAATGCAGTAAAACCTCATACAGTGGAGTCATCAGAACAGACTAACTGCTCAAGATAAACGTGGTCCGTAATAATTAGGTATTTGTTTGTTGGTTGAAAATAATACACAACTATGAATAAGAATTGACAGGACTTCTAAAATTCCTCGAGATAAGTCAGGTGCTCATGATATCGATGTTTGTAATAATTAAGTTTTACTGTATTTACCAATAACAATTTGCATTCTAGGTCCACTTGAATTTGTTGAGCCTGACTTGTCAACTTTGCCGCCACCCCGCCCTATGTCCCCAGACACGGGTAATCATGAAAAACGAGACAGCATCAGTGAAAAGAGCAAAGCAGGTAAGTTTTCTAGGTCTTAAATAGAACTGTTATTACATAGTGCCAATATTTCTCTGCATAACTTTGAAATCATTGAATATTGAATTATTATTGAAACATGTCTGAGATTCGTGTTTGGTGCTTTTTTGTATACTTTAGTGCTTGCATCTATCAGATGTCTAAATTTAAGAGTAATATTTGCAGTTATTGAATGAAGAAAAATTGAGTTTCCATTTCATAATAACATTTACTTTGTGTTTTTATCAAGATTTATGAATGTTTGTCCCTAAACAAAACTAGATTATATAGCATGATATATCTTTCTTCTTATGCTAATACATGAAGTCCCTGGCAGTTGATGGCAGTTAATATATTTAATAGGTTGTTTTAACTTAATTTGGTAATTTGTCTAACTCTACAAAACGACTTGGTTATTGGCCTGAAATAAAAGCATTAAAGATATTTTTTAAGTAGTACTTCATTTTTCTGATAATAGCAGACAGGGACAATGTTTAGTTGTTGCTTTTTTATGGATGTTATTTTTTATTTGATTTTGGCAATCAGCACTAGTGTTAGCAGGGATTGAATTGATGAATAATTAATTGTGGGTGTGGTAGGACTTAAGTGGAAAAAGGATTAAGTGTCTAAACTGATAATTCTGGTGGTTAGAGACACTTTTGTTGATGTGATGCCGGCATATCAATGCTTTATTATTATTTAAAGACGGTTATTCTTTTATATGATTTTGCAATGATTTCAGAGTTGATCTTGACTATTTCTTTGATATTTTTTTGTCACTTCTAACTTTTGTTATTTGTATTTGTTTGCTCTAATGTGTTTCAATGAATTCAATTCCTAGTTGCTGCTTATATGTAGCAGCCTCAGAAGTATGTCATGTCTGGTAATGTTCCTTCATTGAAACTCAAATGAGTAATGCTCAATTTTCAACATGTACAGTACTACTCATGCTGTATATGATTTTAGAATACCCTATTTTGGAACAGTTATATATATGAAATCTTGACTGAATGAATATGTGTGATACTGGTGTTTCTCAATCACTGTTTCAGAATTTTAACCAAGCTTTCATTTTCATTAGTTACTCTGAATTTGTTTATTTAACCATATTTAAAGGTAGATATTCACTGCCTTGAATCCCTAATCTATCATTAACCAATTGCAAATGGGATAACTTTTTATTGAAATCCCTAATCTATCATTAACCAATTGCAAATGGGATAACTTTTTATTGAAATCCTTGGTAAACTCCATTTAAACCATTTGAGTAGTGCTTTGGGACAATATCCAACATGATAATTCTGAGGTGCAAGCTATAATGGACATAACAGTATTTGAAACATGGTTTAAGGTTGGCTTATCAGTTCAACTATTAACATTTTGGTATTTTGTATTGCTAAACCTTTGGTCCGATGATAAACAACACAGCGACTTTTTTTGCTGCTATCAGCTTTCCATGATATCTCAAAGTTCAGTTGTTTGTTAAGCTCAACACTGGACACTGCATTTCAAGCAATGGTCCTACATGATGATGCTCATGTGTTACAGCATAATATGTTTTGTGAAATGTTTTAAACTGTAGGACATGAATTGATTATGCAGAGAATGAAATTTAGGTTGAGGTACTAACAGATCTAATACATCAGCCTGCTGTTTCAATTAAATGGTTATGGGTAAATTTGATTATTAGTTAGTTACTATGCATTATTTATGTTACCATGGAAACATTTGTCTCAAATTGTCCTTGGTCCATTAAAATTGTTGCAGAACCAGTATAGCCAATGTGATAATTAGAAGATAATCAGTGACATTTATGTCTTATGAAGAAATTTCCTGTAGATATTGTGCCTTTCCATCCGTACCCCGTGCATCAGAGAGCATTAACAGATATGACTCTGAGTAGCGAATATATGTAGTGCAATACCTGTATATTTGACATTAGAATATTTTATTCTACCTTTTTGACTGTAATGTTATACATGATTTTACTAGTATTTTATTGTATTTCTTACGCTCACAAAAAATCAGGCCATAAAAGAAGATCCCATAGTAAATATATTATTTTTATTCATGTTGAAAAACAAATCTATGGCGGTGTATATTTTTATTTATATCTGAAATGCACATGTATGCATGCAAAAGGATTATTTTATAATCTGTGACCACTATGTTTGCAGATTCAGCAATTTTCACGGGTATGATATTAAATCCTCACTCCTTACCTATCTCTACCTTATTAAGCAATTGATCATAATTGACTGTTCTTTCAATAGCAATGTGTCACATAGTTTTCATTTATTTTTAGTGAAAGTTTCTAAATAAAAGAATTTATTGTGTCTTTCTTAAACAGTATTTTAAACAATTAATAATTCTCATTAATAGTGGACTGGCCTATTTGTTGTTTTTTCCATGCTTAGTAATAGTTCAATGAAATTCTATGAATTATTTTGGTTCTTATTAGTAAATATGAGAAGACTGATGAAACTAGGACTATTGTATTATTTTAGGTCTGTGCATGCTTTCCTTGCTGTTATTTTTCTGTGCCTTTGTAAATGAATTACTGAAGACTTTAATGAACAAGTATTCAAAACTAATTTTTTTTGATCCTGACTGAGCTTGCTACCAGTATGTCTGTAGAGTGCTGAACTGTTCAATGGTCATTAGTTCACGGCTGAGTCACGGCACATGTTTCTCAGTAACTATCTGACCCAAGACAATTCCTCAAAAGTTTATCATCTCCCATCTCTAATTTACTTATCATATTTGCATATTGTTGTTTGTGGAATGTGGTGAAGCAGGTTAGTACTGATAGGTTACCAGGAACTGTGGTTAAGTCAAATGATTGCTGTCCATTACTTCAATACTGATTAATAGCTTCAACCATATGATCGAACTGAACGATGAGTTGCAAATTATCTGTCTATTTCTAATACATTTTTAAAGATTTTAAACTATTAATACTGAGCATATGAAGTCAGTTTAATCTAATAATATATTTTCCTAAAACCATCAGATGCATTGCGTAAGTTGTATATTTTGTAATACAAACCAATATACAAGTGTACCTGATGTTTTGCTTATAGTATTTGTTGGTTACTTGGTCATTGTAATAATCTAGTTAATATTACTTCGCTTTTACACAGTTCTCCTCAGCTGTCAATCAAAACCTATTTGACTGCCACTGACAATCCTGCATACAATGCACAACACCTTTAATTTTTTTGTGAGATACTTAATCCAAATGATATTTTTTTCAATTGAATATCAGTTTTATGTTGGTAATAAATTATTAAAAAATTTAATGACATTTTTTTTATTTGATGACTTCTATAAGCTTTCTTTTACCTTGAAATTTTTAATACTTAATGAAATATTTTTGAGTAAATCTTATCTATGTTTAATTTGGCAATGTTTGTAAGGTTTTAGTATTATGTTGACTTATTTTCTCTGCTAATTTGATAAAGATTCACTTTGTATTCATGATTTTTATAACATAGAATGAGCTTCTATTAATTGTGCCCAGTATTAATTAATTTTGAATGATTCAACTTATGTAGTTTGAATGTATTGTCACGTCTTGATTAAACTTAAAGACAAAAATTTAATAGAGATAAAATTACTAAAATCCTGATTAAGAGTATAATTCACTTGTGGAAAACTTGCTGTTATCAGTTTAATCCTGGATATAGGTGGTAGATGTTGACCATAGTATACACATAGTAGGTATGTGTGCTCTGGACTGGAAGTTAGTGACATAGAAATTATGTGTGCATTTAGCGTCTTGTTATGCCTGCTCCTTCAAACATGGGTACATTGCTTTCTTTCTGATATTTAAATCTGCAACATTTTTGTGATTAACTCTCTGACTTAATGTAAAAATTTCTTTACTGGTAAAGAGCTGAGTAAATAAAGAGATTATTCTGTGAGATGGAAAGTTATTTTAGTCAATTGACACATTTGTCAGCCTCTGTTAATAGGTTTGTGGTGTACTTTTGTTCAGATTGCCAAATATGAAAGTTAGATTGCCTGATTAAAGTGGAGGCCCTTAAATAACATCATATTTATTTTTGAAGTTTGTCATTATTCACAATTTTAATTTTTAAAGATGTAATGTGAGTACAATTAATTTATAATTAAAATCATATATAAAAAAATTGGATAATTTACATGTGCACCAAGTTTTATCTGATCCTGCATTCAGCATGTATTCACTGTATTTAAAAACCAAATTCCTATATTTATGATAAGTTCCCATCAGTTATATAACTCTTATCTGGCTTTTACCAATACCATGTTTCAGATATTAAAAATTCTCATTATATGACTCCCTCTAAGATATGTTGATAAAATATGTGATATATATTATCTCCCTTTAAAATTGTTGTGTTACATAGTTTCCCTTTGAGAATTTTTATGTAACTTTTTTGGGCATGGTGGTTTGTGTATTTCTAGACTCCAGTGGTAGTGCAAGCCCGGTACCATCCGACCAGCCAGGTCCTCTGAGTCGAAGTGTGAAGCTACGGGTGTCTCGAACATGTAATAACCCTCACACCGTCACATCTGACAGAATTAAAAGATTTTCTATAGACTCAACTCAATCAGCATGCTCTGTGGTGATAACTTAATCAATCAGTTTGTGGCTGAAAGTGATAAATTTAATAAGATGAATATATTAGTGGAATCATTTGGCTTATTGAAATTGATTGAGCTTTACAGCTTTTCATAGTTTATGTTCCGGTCAACTCAATTTGTAATATGTCTAAAAGATTAGGCAATTATTTTACATCCTTTTATTTGGAATATGCTTAATGTTTCTTAAAAGGATCATTTCTTATTTCAAGGGTTTTAGCTTTTAATATTACAAATTAATGTTTTGTTTATCTAATATCTCAGTTACTGCTGGTTGAGTTCAGTAGATATTTGAGAACATTTCATCTTTATTTGTGTAGTTTGTGAAACTATTATCTTCTTATTTCCCAAAATATTCAACTCTAGTCTGATTCTCATACATTAACCAAAGCGCCTTGTATGTTTGTAGTGGACATTATGGTCTGATTAGTAAAATAAATGCAAATATTTTATGAGCAAGAAGTAAATTGGCAGAATTTTATAAGGTTAGCTGATTTTGCGTGAAGGAAGAATGTCATCTCAGTTTTGTTCTTATTCACATTCATTTTCTTGAAATGACTACGAAGTCTAAATACATTATGAAAATTTAGTTAGTAATTTGTAGAGTGTCTGGCTGCTTATTTAATGTTCATGAAAACTAATAACTAGTTTGCTAGTATAGTCTCAAGCATATGGGGCTAGTGCATTGAAGGGATGGTGTATAATGGTGTAAAATGGCCAAAGGACCAAAAACACCTGTATTATTTATGTAGTACAAAAATACTGAACATACTGTTTTAAGGTGTATTTAGTATGGTAATTCTGGTTGATTTGGTGTTGCTAAGTCACGTTCAACTAAACAAAAATGCTGATTTATGGAGGAAAATATGAAATATTTGCTTCATTGTTTTGAATTGGATTAAGTGCTTATTGGTTATTTGTAGTATAATGTATTAGCAATCTGAAGACACCAGTTATTAGAAATTTGAGTGATTTCTGAAAAGTTATGTAGTATTAAACACACTTGATGCAGAAACTGTCATATCGAAGTAGATTTTTGGTCCCAAACAGTGATTTTCAACTGTGACCATCTATGTTGAACCAATTAAATCGCCGGTTTCAAAACATTTTCGCACCTTGACCTCAAACAAACACCTGATCGGATATTTTTGTATTAAACTCTTACAATTACCTAAAAATGTCAGTGTTTATGCTTGGTGTTATAAAATCGGTTTGTGTAAATAAGTTTGATAGTTTTTGTTTATCTGTGTTTTTTACGTAAAAGTTGCATGTCTTAAATACATGGAAAGTATAAATGCTGTGTTACATCATTCCTATCCTATACAGAAAATAGCATGATTAAATTATTATTACAACACACCAATGATCGCTCTAAAAAGTAAAGCTAGTTGTCAAATTTCTCCAATTATTGATATACCAAAGTTTGTTTATATCGAACAATTTTACAAAGTCCCTTGATCTTCGATATAACAAGTTTCTACTGTATATTATATAGGTACTTTTGGTCCATATGGCCATAGTCCCCTATGGACTCAAGTAGCACATCTTGCATTTGAAGAGAAAAAGCTAATTATATGATACAACATAACTACATGTTTCTCACAATTTCTTCTTTTGATGGCAAAATTGCAATAAATATACATGCAGTGTTCTCATTTATCAAGGTTTTTGTATATTTATTGTGTGCTTGATTAGCCCCTATTTTTGGTGAATGGCTGATATGTATGAATTATAATGTATTCTTTTTTTTTCAATACAGAAAGCATGTCACATGTCACTGGTATACACATTGTTATAGCTTTAACGAGTCAATATTTTTGTACTTATTAGAGTCATGCCTTAACAATTAAGTTGCAAAATTAAATTTTCATATAAATTTTTGCACATTCTTCTTCTACAGTCACTATCATCTTGTTTGTATGGATTCATTATTACTATGTTGCTTTGTCAATGAATGATTAAGTTTTATTTTGTCTTTTCTGAAATATTTCACCTACTTAAGAGCCTTTTTTGTTCATTAAAAAAATTCAGAATATTTTCAATCAACTTGTAGATGAATTACCAGTATAAGTTATTAACTTAAATGGTTTAGAATTTGAGATGAAGATATACAGTTCATTAGTTAATGAAATTTTTAAAAAAAGATTACATGTATGGTGATTAAATGCACTTTATAGAGAGCTAAAAATTCACTTAGATTATTAATCAGTCTATCCATGCAATGCATCTTAACATGATTCTATAGATGTTTAACTGTATTGGCATGCTTCTTATCAAATAAGGTGTGACTGTGTGATTTTCAGCACATCTAGTTTAGTTTAATATTTCGGATTTTGGTTATTGCCACAACATTTTTGGAGGGGAAATGAATTCTCCTCTATGCTCATTGCTTCAATCAGTCTCTCAAACATGCTGATATGTGGCTGTGCTAATTGTAGATTTTATCTTTTCCATCTGGGCAAAAAGACTTGATTTTCTACAAATACAGAAGTTATTAAAACTATTTAGGTCTGATGTGATGATGTACAGCTCATAAATGTCCCAAGTATGAGCATATTTTCTTGATATTTTTTTTTTATTAATACATACTTAGAGCTTGAATACACATTAGAGGTGTCTTAATGCAATAAAAATTTGACAGTGCTATTTATTATCTGGCATTTTACTTTTATGTTGGCAAAACTATTGTCATGATAAAATTATTATTAATGGACATGAAGCTCACAAAAAGCTGCTGAATGTTTTCACTACTGTCTTATCTGCGTACAAAGGCCACCTTATGGAATGGGAAAATATACCTTTGTGTATATTGAGCCTTGATATGGAGGTTAAGCTGCTCAACAGAAGTTCATAATATTAATTAATTAATTTGTGGTCTTCATGCAATGTAGGCATAAAAAATAAACACCTGGTTTCTGCTACCATCCCTCAAAACATAATAAGGTCAGTATGACAGCAGAACTTTCAACTTTATTTATTTAGTTTGGAGGCAAAATAGTTCATCTGAAAATATATGCAAGAAAAAATGACCAAGACTGAAAAAGTCTATGGTATGTTTGGTTAACAGAAACTAGGAACTTTTTAACCAGGCTCCTAGGGAACTTTGGTTCTTAGAATGCCGCATGTAAGCAAGCAGGCGGGGGGTGGCAACAATTGGTTTCCTCACGAATACTTCTGTTTTAATAGACAGATTCTCACCAAATTTCATTTATAGCATGCTTACATAAAGACCTGCTTTTGGAATGTATTTTGGTGCTAGGTCAATGGTCAAGGTCACTGTTACACAAAAGTTTAATTTTGCACTTGTAATATTCATTGTACAACTTTTACATTTCTCAAGGGATCTCAACAAAACTTTCTCAGAACTATTGTCAGCAAGTTTTGTGGCTCAATCATTTTTGACAGAATTATGGCTCTTTGTTTTTTTTCACCATGTAATAATCTGTGCGCAACTCCTACATTTCTCAAGGGATTTTGACCAAACTTTCACAGAACTATTGTCACTAAGTACCCCAGCATATGTTTTTTGGGGGGTTATGATTTGGTTGTTTTTGGTAAGATTATGGCCCTTTGTGTATTTTGCGCACATGTAATATGTAGAAAAATACTCTTCTGCACACATCTACGACATTTCTTTAGGGATTTCAATCAAACATTCATAGAACTGTCGTCATCAAGTGACCCAAAGTAGTTTTGCAATTTGATTATTTTTGGCGGAATCATTGCCCTTTGGTAAATTTGCCTGTAAGAGCTATAAAAATCAAACTTTGACATAGGCAAAATGTTTCCATCCTGTGACTGAAGGTAGGAATGGGGTAAGCATCTGGGAATGAAAACCTGGTTTTGTGACAGTTCCTGTCATTTGTTGTTTATGCTTTAACTTTGGTTTTATATGAAAACAGCCACCTATCAGTATGTTTGTGAGATTCAGTCATGTGTTTTATGTTGTTGTATTTGTTTGAAGTTTATTTATTAACAATTTATTAACATAATTAACAAAAGCTTACATCATCCACTTGCTCTCTTTTGTTACATATATTACAAGGTAATAGATGCAAAACTGTTTCTCTGTTCTTTAATTGTGATGCAATTGTTTTGTGCTAAGTCCTTGGTTTTTGCTTTTTATTTACTGGTGTACATATTATATTTCAGCATTTCTGTGTATGTCTGTTGCTATACATTTTGTTTAGTTAATGTGTTAAGCTTTATGCTAGATTATCTTTTTGATATTTTGTCTTTGAGCTGGATTTTCAGTTTGGTACCATAGTTTGTCACTCTATTCAGTATTAGATAAATAAGTAAACAAATTTCTCTTTGAAATTAATTTAAAAGAAATTCTACTTCGTATAGAAATTAGCAAATTTTAAATACATTTTGGTACATACATTCGATTTCATAAATTATTTTGTCAATTATATGTTGAATTGTTAATCATAGTGTAAATTAGAGTGTAAAGTCAGTTATGTGTATTCATTTATCAGTAATATGTGTATGTGATATTCGCATGTAATACTATAGTGCTATGCTATATTTATGATGTGTTATGTTGTTCTTCATGAAGGGTTTTTGAAATCGAAAAATAAAAGAAAAGAGAAGAAAAAGAAGAAGAAGGACAAAGAAGACAAAGATTCGGAATCTATGTAAGCAACAATGAGAGTTTTTATTGTTACAATATATGAACAGTTTAGTGTTTAACTATTATATCTCAGTTTGGAAAAGAAATAACTTTACATCAAGTCATCAATATGAGTTACAACTTTTTTTTAATTTGTTATAGTATCACATTATAAATTCACTGTATTCATTATAATATCACCGCATGAATTTAACGTATTTATTATAATATTGCCTCTTGAATTCACTATATTTATTATAATATTGCCGTATGAATTTACATAATTTATTATAATATCACCGCATGGATTTACTGTATTTATTTTATCACCACATGAATTCACCTTATATAATATCATCACATGAACATAACAGTATTTGTTATATAGTGATCAGTCAGTGTCCGTCATCCATACCTGGTTGGTTGTTAACACTCTAGAGGTCACACTTATGATTAAAATTTAATCACACCATGATAGAACGTTTGTCCTAATGATATCTTGGACAGGTTGAAACACGGGCTATCAAAAACTAGGTCACCTGGTCAAATCATTTGAAAATCATGTTAAAACTCTGGAGGTCACAGTTTTGATAAGATCTACATAAAACTGCGTCAAAATGTTTGTCTTAATGATGTCTTGGACAAGTTCAAACATGGGTCTTCTATGGTGAAAAATTAGGTCACCAGGTCAAATCACTGGAAAAGCTAGAAGTCACAGTTTTGATTGGATATTCACCAAACTTTGTCAGATGGTTTTTATTTATGATATCATGAACAGGAATGAACATGGGTCCACTCGGCTCAAAAACTAGGTCACTAGATCAAATCACAGGAAATCCTTAGAAGTTGTAATCTTAGCTCTGGTGAGTGAAAAAAAAGCCATCATGGCCCTCTTGTTATAATATCCCGGTATGAATTCACTGTATGTTTAGGCTTAAAAAAAGGTTTGTGCCTACTCAAGTTTTTACAGCATCCAAATCATGGTGTTATATTGTAATTTTCATCAGTATTATGGCACACATAATACAGTGTTGTTTTCGTCTATGGTATAATTTGTAATAGTGTATTGTAAACAGGATGTGAATTTTTTATGTTTTTATGCTACATATTAATAACAACCATATTGATTGGAGATATTTTTATGTATTATATTGATCTTTAGTTATATTATATTGTAAAATTATCATTCCATTGTATTTACTTTGAAACAATTGATGGTATTATATTTACAGAGATACACAGGAGAGTGGTGAAGCACAAAATGCTCCTGAAGTTGATGCTGAAGGATTCAGTATACGACCTACTGAAACTGAGAGTATCCTTAAACAAAAAGATCATACACTGATTTACATGTACAATCTGATCTGTGATAATTTTTACAATTATGTGTGGTAATGTTTAAATGCCTGATCATTCTGTTAAGACCAGAAATTATGTTGTAATGTTTATGGTTTCATGAACAACTTATTTTTTGTCACAGACCCTAAAGTTTTTAAATTTTTAGGGACAAATTGTACCTCCAATGTATGGATAAAAAATGTTTAGCGACCTGCCTGTCCTTTTTTTGGTCAAGTATCTGTAAACATGATGTTTTTTCTAACCTAAGTTTAGACCATTGTAGAAGTTGAAAAATGTTTTCAGTAGTGCAGCCTTGAGTTGTTAAGAGAAAAATAAAAGTGAAAACTGGAATTTTTTCCGAAACATTTAGAATATAATGATATTAAATCCATCTGTCATATATATTTGTATGACATGGTACTAGATTAGAAAAATATATTGAACATAATTCACTGATAGAAATTATGGATTATGATTAAGTTTATCTTAGTTTTCAAATATAATTTCCTTAACCGCTGAATAGATAATGGCGATAACAAAAGTTGGTATTCCTCAGATTCAGAGTCTGATTCTGGTAAGTTGTGAGTTTGGGTGTTTTCTACAATCCTTCCTACTAAACATTTGCTTGAAATGACAAAATGCAACTTTTATGATGCCTAATGTCAATGTTCCCACTCACCTCTGAAATTGGGCGTAAGCCTACCCCCTTGGTCTGAAATCTGTGGGTAAGAGAAGTATTTTGGGGGGTATGAACACGTATATGCATACAAACCAAATGTAAACTGTGCCATTGTACAGACAATGTGTTTAGATTTCAATGTTTTCCCTATGTTTGTTCCATGCAAATGAGAATATTTTTGCCATGGAAATCTTCAACTTGAAGTGAATTAATGAAACTCGTCAACTTGTAAAGTTATCAATGTTAAACATAAAAGCATATTCGCTATCTAGAATAAACGAACCCAGCCTGGTTTGTTATATTCATCACAACAACGCACCAATCACAGCACATATATTTTTGTTTCATAATGGATTTTTCCAGAAAACATATTCATACACGATCTCGCACCAGATCAAAATGTGTTGTGTGATTTCAGATTTTGTTGCGCGATTTACGCAAGATTTTGCATGAGTGTGAACACTGCCTGAAGTATGGCAATGAGATTAGATAGGTGCATTAGCATGTACTTTAATATGTACAGTAAAACCTCGGTTATTCAACAACCGATTATCCAAGTACCCAATATTATCTGAAATATTTCCTTGGTCCCGGCTTTGTCCCTATATTTTAAGTAAAAAGAACCCCGGTTATACTAATTGGATTTTACAAGTACCTGTTGTTATCTGAATACATTATTTGGTCCCCATAATCCTGTATGCACATATTTCCACACCTTTTATCCAAGATCGTAAATTGAATATGGCCTTTTGAGAATCCTTTTGCATGTGACAAACAATGGGTACCATTTATTTATATGCAAAGCATGTCAACAGTTTCGTATGCTTATTGATTTGTTTGACAAGTTATTGCTTTATTGTCCATATCAATGATGAGTTAATTGTAATAGAATGTGTATCATAGTTAAAGTTGTATTCTAATCACTGCTAATAATTAGTGTGAACTGTATAAAATGATACATATTTCATTGCTTAGATCATTCTAAATTGGAAAATGAATCCAAACTTTAGCGCATGTTTGCAAACAAGTAAAATGGGGGTGAACTCCCTTGTAATGAACAGACACAGTCTGCACTGTCATTTTCTAGCTAGTACATTATACTGAATTGGATTATTCAAAACCATGGATTATCCGAATGACTGTTTCGGACCCAAGCATAATCGAAGAATTGGGGTTTAAATGTATTTACTTCCTCATCCACACAGTACATGGTATGTGGCATGCACCTAGTTATGCATGTCTGACTGTCATTTATTACTGAAAAATTGTTGAAAAACCCCAGTGACAATCCCATAAAACAAAACAAACAAACAAAACGAACTGACTGTCATTTAATATTTTTATATGTTTTAATTTCACTCAAGCAGTCGATTCACTCAATTCAATTTAAATGAAAGTAAATGTTTATAGTTCCCTGATTACATCTCAGATATTGTCTACAATTTAATAAATTTTATTTTGATAATCATAAGTTTGCTGAGTATTGCAACGTTTCTTCCAGCTCTGATTTTAGGGGGTCACTTTAATCCCCCTGTGTCAGAATTTGGGGGTCATTAGAAATTTTAGAGGGTCATACACTAAAATTGAACATGGGCATCTATAACAAAAAAAACATCTTAGACTCAGTATATGCAGGTTCTAAGGCAGCAAACAACTTTTTCTGAGTTTTTACCCTATAAACTGTCAATTGTATTTGATGCATTCAGCAAATTATTGTCACTCGAAGCTTTTTTTTCAGTAGACAAATCATTATTTTTATCAGTCTGTGCGTTTTTGTTGGACACACTCCAAAAGAAAACTGCTGATCTGTGCTGTTTTGGAGCAGACATAGCAGACAGGGCTCTCGATCTCCCGAATCTCCCCCACCTCTGGAATATACTTTTTTCCCCTATTTTTGATAAAAATTCCCCAACCTATTAAATTAATTAGGCTTTTGAATTCCTCCTTGAACTGAAAATGATGCAAAATTCCCCCCTCCCAGGGCCCCGGCCCCAGTTCGCCAAAAGAAAGAGAGAGCCCTGGCAGACATTCATTTGCTTCGCAGATTATGACAAAGAATAAACTCGTCCAGGCACTTGTTTTCTTTCAATAATGAGTGCAAAGAAAGCATCATCCGATAGGTAAAGACTAAAAGCTGTATCACAGACATGATAATGCACGGCTTTGAATAATCCAGCAACAAATAAAAACATTCGTCACAGAAAAGGCACAGACTGAATTTCATTGCATCATGGTAAAAAAAGTGCACCAAAATTGCAAAACCGTGCTCTGGAAGAAACATTGAATTGCCAGCTTTCACTAGACTGAAAAATTTTTCCTGTTATTTTAATGTTTTAATGTAATCTTTATCAGGCCAAATAGATTTTTGCCATACCTGTAAAGGCAGTCTAACAGGTTTGGCCAAATCAGTACTAAATCATTTTATGCTTGAATTATTATCATCCCAAGCATTGTTTAATTCTATAGATTCAGATATCACTAGGAAGATCAAAGTACAGATAAAACCACTGAGTCCTACAGGTAGAAACTCATCGTCAGATAATGTAGATGATATCAGAACATCAATGGGCATGTTACGACTATCTCCAACTGTTGGGGTAAGCTGTTGTATTATTCTGTTTTAGTAAGTATATATATATATGGTAAAACCTTGATATTCAGGCTGCCTTTTTGACTGAAAAAACAGCCTTTTTATTGAAGTGGTCTCATAATCAAGTTGAAACATGGAAGGAATTCTAAAAGAAATACTGACTCTCCAACTTGCGGTAGTATTCCAATTAATGCATTAACTGTTCATTTACTCTTTGATTAATTATCACATCCCTTAATTGATTTGGTAGATTGTTTAATGAGTCCATTTGGTTCCTTAGGTGATAGAGTTGAAACTAGATGAACAAAGATTGAAGCCATTTTTACTTGAAGACAGCAGTCATTAATGGATTACCTTATGCTTATTTGTTCAGGGAACAATACTGCATTCAGTTCTTTTGGTTTAAAAGAATATGGGGCATCAATTAAATTTTTATTCTGAAAATGTAAATAAATTGTTTGCAATGCATATAAATGTATGTTGATTGTTGATCTTACATGGCTATTTCATACCCATTCATGTTATTTACTGGCTTATATACTTAAAAGAAATGGTATAAAAAGGTAGGTGATAATTGCTAATATATCAACATCATCTTGCACCCGATTGGCTGAAAAACTGCTATAATGATGTTATCTTGCACCTGATTGACTGAAACAGCTTCATAGATGTCATCTTGCATATCAGTAGCTAAAATACTACTGTATTTTTGTCATCTTGCACGTAATTGGCTGAAAGCATAGTTTTGTAAACAAAGCATCCCCTTTAATGGAATCATTGGACTCCCGTCATTTAGTGATATTGCGGAATATGTGAGGTGAATTGATTAACTTTTAGACACTAAACGAAATATTGAGGTATCTATTTATGTTGCAGTTTCAATGTTACTAGCACTATGAATCACTTCTTATTAGCTGTTTAACACTGTTTAAGAGTCTGCTCAATTCTTAAAATAAAAAAGCTATCATGATGTGTTACTCCTTCTGATGTATGCACTGTGAAAAGAAAAAGCAGGTTGTGTAGAAATTATAATACAATGAACTGTGAATGAAATATGTGTAAAGTATAACTTCTGAATACTGAACAGTCTGAAAACAAGAAAGTTCACAAAATTGAACAAGTTTTGCAGTCCAGATTTTTTCCTGCCAATTTCTATACAGCCCATACTTGTGAATGCTGGAACTTGCAAATTCCGAAAAACCGAACAGCTGTATGATGATTTTTAGACCATTCCCATGTAAATTTACTTCTAAAAACCAAACAATAAAAGACCCTGCAGCAAAGTATGATGGTTTTCACATCAGCCTTGAGCATTTGTTAACCAGGTTTTCTGAAGGAAAAAAACTTAATATTAGATTGCTGTATGTCGGCGGGCTGGCAGCAGGCATCAACAATTGGTTCCGCTCAATAACTTGTTTTTGTACAGCATGCTTACATAAAGACCTACTTTGGGATTGTGTTTGGTGGTTCTAGGTACAAGGTTGGGATCACTGTAATGCTAAAGTAAAATAAAAATTGTGTGGGGCATATATTCCAGGTTTCTTGATTTGATCATTTTTGTGGCCCTTTGTTTATTTTGCACATATGCAATATATGGAGAAATAATCATCTGTGCATAACTTTATTTCACAGGGATTTTGATCAAACCTTCATAGAACTATTGCCATCATGTGACCCTGTGTGTATTGTTGGGGTTTTTGCAGATTAATGACCCTTTGTTTATTTTGCCTGTATGAGCTATTAAAACCAAACTTGTGCATGTCATTGGCAAAATGTTTCCACCCTATGACTGAAGGTAGGATTGGGGTAAGCATCTGGAGAATGAAAGACTGGTTTTGTGACATGCATTAAATAAATTAAAGTTAAATAGGTTAAAACACAATGAAACAAAGTTATTAGCAGACACTGTAATCATACATTTCACTTTATTTTACAATGATTAGGATTATGTTTCATTTGTATGTCATTGTATACATGGATTATTAAATTTAATTGCCGAATTATTGAAAAATGTACAAGATACTAATTTGGTTAGTCTTTGGCAGTTTACAATGCTTCAAGGTTTTGTGCTGTAAGGGTAATTTAGATGCTAAAGCCCATTAAAGAATATCATTTTTATGGAATTAAAATTATCTTGGAAATGAATGAAACACCGTCAAAATGGTGAGGGATTGAATTGTCCTTTGCAAACGGAATTAATATTATTTGTGAGCCATTAATTATGATGTTCACCTGGGACCAATATGCACATTGGGTGTATGTAGGTCCCTGTGTTCACATAGAACTAATGGTATTGAGTATAAGATCTGATGTTCAATTGAAGTAATAACATATACGTAAAACACTATGACTTGTTCATTCACTGAAAACTTTGGAAAACTGTGAACTTCCGTAAACTGGGAACTTTTGAAAACTGAACTTTGAAATGCTGGTCTCATGGGTGTTCGGTACTCAGAATGCATTAGTTTTCATTTGTCCACAAATATCTATGATTCATGTTCTTGATATAAAATGCTTAAAATTTATTCTAGTTTGCTTTTTTCTATTGTATTTCTTTTTCTCTCATCTGAATCACTTAATGTTTATTTGTTATTTTTTGTGTTCCTGACAATTTCATTCTTCAGGATGAATCTTATCCATTGTTCAATAGATTTGTCTTTATTGTTCATTCTATTCTCTCCAGGTCACTTTACTTGATTTGTAAACTCTTGTGTCCATTCTAGTCCTCTTTCTGCAATTCAAAGTATCTTTTGGTACTTTCTTTATAATACAAGAAAAAAATATGCTTCCTAAAAATAATTCTTTTCATTTATATACCATATATACTGAATCTCAAATCTTTAACATAAAATTCATTTTACATATTTATTAGTGTGTGTTCCATGCTAGAATGAACTTTTACTGTAAGAATGACCATTATATAAGTTTGATGAGGCCTTTTTTCATGCATACTGGAGTAACATACAGTTAAGTTATTTTTTTGGCTTTATTTGATTTTCAGAGAAAAGGTCGCTCAACTCCTGTTGATAAGAAAATGATGATGAAACGTTCACAGTCAGAGTCTGATACATTAGAGTGAGTAATTCAATGTTATGTCATGTACGCTTTTTGTACTCAAAATTAACTTTTTTGCTGTTTCTTGCCTTTGTATGTGTGCCAGTGCTGAGTTGTCAGAGTTGCCTGAGTCATACATCTGTCATTCTAGGCAAGTAAGCTTTTGCATTTTAGTTGTCCATGGACCAGTAAAATTCAGCAGCTAGGTCAGATTTTTGAAAGCATGGATAAAACAGATATTCGCAAAAGTGGAAGTGGAAATAGAATTTGTTTTCTTCCTAATAGTTGGCCATAAAACTCATATTTGGTCCTAATTGCTGTTCTACACCTTATGAGCCAATGTTTTTTTGTTTTAATTCAAATAATTAAGAGGTTTTTTTAGTTCACATGAACACGAAGTGCTCATATTTAGCTATATTGATGGGTCCATGTCTGGCATCGACATTCACCTAGTGGCATCGACATTCACCTAGTGAACACTCTAGAGGTCACATTTTGGGTTAAAGGGTTATGAAAATTGGTCATTGGCTTAGTCTTGAAAACATCTCAGACGAGTAGGACGAGTTCGATGAAGGGCTATGTAGGGTCAAAAACTAGGTCATAGAAGAAAAATTTTATGGATACTCTAAATGCCACAATTTTGATCAAAGGGTTTTGAAAATTCGTCAGTGGCTTAGTCTTGATGACATCTCGAACAGTTTTAAAAAAGGGCTATGTGGGGTCAAATAGAAGAAAAACCTTGTGAACATTCTAGAGGTCACAGTTTTAACTGGATCTTCACCAGACCTTGTCAGATTGTTTGTCTTAATGATACGTTGGACCTATTTGAACACACATCATCTGGGGTCAAAAACTAGGTCACCAGGTCAAATTGTTGGAAAACCTTGTTAATACCCAGAGGTCACAGTAATGATTGGATCTTTGTTAAACTGTGTCAAATGTTTGTCTTAATGATTTCTTGGACAGGTTTGAACATGGGTCATCTGGGTTCACAAACTAGGTCACTTGGTCAAAGTCCCTGAAAACCTTGTTAACACCGTAGAAGTCACATTTTTTATTGGATCTTTGATTTGGATCTCAAACTTTGCCAGAATGTTTGTATTAATGATATTGTGGACTGGTTGGAATATGGGTCAACTCGGGTTAAAAACTAGACCACCAGGTCAAATCACAAGAAAACCGTAGAAGTTGCAATCTTTACTCAGGTGAGCTAAAAGGGTCACGATGGCTTTCTTGTGTTAGTTCTACCTCTGAAGATTATGTAAACCCTTAGAAAAAATTAATTTTATGCAAACATTATGTTTTACTAAAGATGGTTGATGACCATTGCATTTTCTTATTGTCAACTTGTGATCCTTTTTGAGTGTCACTTTTTTATAGACAGTGCAGAAATGTCTAGTCTGATACTATTAATTATATTTTGTATAATTTTCAGTGTAGTTACAGGTCAATCTAACATAGATTTGTTAAATATTGATATATTTGCGTCAAGTGCTTCAACACCGACAGGAGGAGGTTATCAGTTACCATCTCCGTTGTCTCCTATGTCAGATGTTAGTGTGTTCAATAGTGATTTAAGTGCTATAACCTCTTCACCTCAGTCTGTGTCAAGTAAGTATTATATTCAATATTGAAGTGTAAGTCATGGGAGCATACTCCATGTACAGTCAAACTTGTGTACAAAGGACACCCTGTAGAAAATTGCAGTGTCCTTTGTTGACAGGTGTTCTTTGTGTGCTGGTATAATGAGATAGAGTATAAAATACAAAATTCTCACTAATGAATGATAATTTTTCCAGTTCTTCCTGGTATGCTAATCAGTGCCTTACTAAATAATCATACTTGTGTTGACACATTCTTACTGGGAAAAATACAAAACAAAGATGTAAATACATTTTATCATTGGATTCCCAGAATGAGCAAAGAAAGTCTTGAAAATCCAATGTTTGATGCATGTACTGCTACTTGCATTAAAAAGCATGATAAATCCAGCCCTATTTCATAGCCAGACACATTTCATGATTTCATCAATTACAAAATATATCCGAAAATGAACTATTGGTACACTTCCGTATGTTTTTATTAGCTCACCTGAGCATAAAGTGCTCAGGGTGAGCTATATGGATGGGTTTCTTTTCAGCATTGTTCGGCGTCAGCATTTACCTTGTGAACACTCCAGAGGTCTTATTTTTGAAATGAAAAGAATGGAAGAAAAATCTTGTGAACACTTTGGAGTGTTATCTATCCAGCTTTGTGTACAGCAATAAAAATATTTTATATATGAACATATTGCCTGGTAATCTTGAAAATGATAATTTGGTTTTAACAGACCCATTTGCAACCCATGTGTATAAACAGACACAATTAGTTCGCTATGTAAAAACAGAAATGAAATTCATTGTATTATATGTATTTAGTGATGCGTTTCTTGGTCAATGTACACCTCCTCGCATGATTTATAATTAGAAATAACTCACTGATAGGGGCTATGTGAGGTAAAAAATTAGTTAACCTGGTCAAATCACTGGATAAACTGAACACTCTATCAGTCAAAGTTTTGATTGGATGTACACCAAACCTTGTCAGAATGTTTGTCTTAATGACATTGTGGACAAGTTTGGATATTGGTCTTCTGGGGTCAAAAACTAGGTCACCAGATCAAATTAATGGAAAACCTTGTTAACACTGTAGTGGTCATTGTTTTGATCAGATATTCACCAAACCTCATCAGAATGTTTGTTTTAGAAATATCTTCAACATTTGTTAACATGGGTCATTTTGGGTCAAAAACAAGGTCACTGGGCCAAATCACTGGAAAACCTAACATTCTAGTGGTCAGAGTTTTGATTGGATATTTACCAAACCTTGTCAGAATGTTTGTCTTAATAACATCTTGGACAAGATTGAACATGAGTCATCGGGTTTCAAAAATGTAGGTCATCAGGTCAAATCAGTTGCAATCTTTTCTCAGGTGAGCGAAAAAGGGCCATCTTGGCTCTCTTGTTGTTAGATATCTTCATGAAATTTTAAGCAGAAATAGCTATTGCTGTGGTCCATATTTACATTGTATCTGTTGTGACAACAATGGATTTATCATCTAAAAATAAAACAAAGCTTCTGTCTCTTTGCAGTGAAAATTTACAGTTCACAATAAACATTTGCTGGACATAATATTTCATTGTTAACATGGGTTCATAGTAAAGCTCAACTCGTATAAACATATAAATTTACGATCGAACAAGGAACAAATCAATGTCAAAGTCACAGTTAAAATGTCATTCTGGCATGATTTACAGCATTTATCACTTATTTATAATATATCAGACATATTTTCATTTGGTCAGATATAAATTCTAACTTTGCCTGACCAACTGTCAGGCAAGTATTCCAGCAGTTTCGAGAAGCCTGGCTTAAGCAAAAAATCACTTAATACATGTGGTCTTATGAGCAAGATTTACTGTATGTATTTTTAAATTTTTTGGCTTGGCATGGAGGTTGGACTGTATGCAGATCATGTTGATCTAAATCATCTCTTCATGGTATGAATGTCCTTATGTATACTTTGTATGATTTTTTTTTCAGATACTAGTGATTTAATTAATCAGTCCAAGTCATCAGGTACAGATCAGGTGTCTTCTAGTCCGGCTGTTGTAGAAAATGGTGTGGCCCCTCCTTTACCACAGAGACCACCTTCTCGTAATAAAGGCATTCTACCTCAGGTTGGTACTCGTGTCATCTTTTCTTTTCTGTCCATATGTACAGGGGAGATGTTCAATACTGAACACTAGAACAAATTATCCTCTAAACTATAAATACATTGATCTTGAGAGTAAAATACAAAATTTAGGCCGCTAACTGTAAGATTTCGAAATGACTGTGTTTGACGTCATTATTTTCTATCTGTTGGGAGAAATGCACTAAATTATGAAGCTTCTTATCACAGTTTTAATACAGAAGTAACTAGAAAAAGCCCTCAAAATGTGACTGATTTTACTTTATGTTAACAGGTACCATCACGACCTTCAGGAAGGAATAGTCCATTTAGTCTTAGTCGGTCAGATACACCCGGCACTGTTACGTGGAACACTACATCTATGCCAGTAGGGTCCTCTAGGGGTCCAAGCCCTTTGACAATAGGAATGGCTGACACTGTACCTCTGGCTGTGGCCTTTACAGAAACAATTAATGCTTACTTCAAGGGGACAGATGCTACCAAGTAGGTCAAATTTTCATGTTATTATTAAGAGGGAATACATTAAAAGATATTTGCTGTGAAAAGGCAGTCTGTAAGAGTGATGGTCAACAGCTGGTCATTACAAAATTGGCTATTATTATAAAAAATAAAAATTAAAATTTTAGGGAGGTGGCTATTGTTGAGAGGCAGATGTTATGCAATGGTACAGGAGTGGAAAATGTTTTACAATCCAGTGCAAGCATGTTCATCATTCAAATATCTATTTTCTTATTATTTTCAATGGTGAATGTGCTAATACTTAATCTATAAGTTAACATGTGTGTTGAAAGTCTTCTGTGTTTCTTGTGTCCGGCGTCCACACCTGGGGGGTTGTTAACGCTCTAGAGGTCACACTTTTTAGTCAATCTTCATCAGACCTGATCAGAATGTTCGTCTCAATGATATCTTGGACAGTTCGAACATGGGTCATCTGGGGTCAAAAACTATAGGTCACAAGGTCAAATAATAGAAAAACCTTATTAACGCTCTAGTGGTCACATTTTTTATTGGATCTTCACTGAACCTTGTCAAAATGCTTGTCTCAATCATATCTTGGACAGTTTCAAACGTAGGTCATCTTGGGTCAAAAACCAGGTCAGAATGTTTGTTTTAATGATATTGTGAACAGGTTTGAACATGCATCAACTCAGGTTAAAAACTAGGTCACCAGGTCAAATCACAGGAAAACCATAGATGTTGCAATCTTTACTCAGGTGAACGAAAAAGGGCTATCTTGGCCCTCTGGTTTTTCTTTTTGGAATTCTTTAGGTTGACAGAAAACTTGCATATTATTTGGTTTTGTTATTGTTTTACAAGTAGGGGAGATTAATCTTATAATATTTGAGTATAGTATGAAGACCCTTTGATGCCATCCTGAACAATGTTTGCATTGTAACATGGGCAAATACAGTGTATATATTTGTCTAATTAATGCATAAACATATCTATAAGAAGCATGTCAACAACCACAACCTGAAATTAATAAACAGTGATGTGTAACTGTTGACTGTTAATCCCAGTAATCCCTTGTCACTTTCAAGATCATTTTTCATGCTCATTTGACATGCGCATACATTTGTTGATAATAACTAGCCATTAGGGGTATATCATGGTCATAGGGAAATAATATGTTGGCACCATTGGCCAAAGTCCAGAGGTAACTGACGGTGAGAAGTTCATTTATGTGGAAAATGTGGGGGATTTAAAGTGGTCATTGTTGTGAGATGACCATTCCTGGGGGTAATCTTTTAGGGAAATTTCATAGACATTTTCATGGCATCCTTCTTCACCATAAGCAGGGAATTCACATTAAATGTCACTCATGATTGATTACACGATATTAAATTGTTTACTTTTATATTCTTTGTTGTGTATTTCATACATTTAATTGTATTGAAAGATCATTTAATCATTACCTGCATTGATTGTGTCATAATAAATTTCAAGTACATGAACATATGAATATCAAATTAATGATGATTAGTATATATGATATGAATTTTAAGCAAATCTCAAAGGTAAATATTTCTGTTATAAATTGATATGGTTCAACAGTTATTTCAGTCCATAAGGCCAGAGTTTTTTTGATAAACTAGTTTTACGGGAGCACCTATCTAAATTTTGCAAAACCCAAATAAAAATAAATTTCAAAATCTCTATTTATTTATTTCACCGCCTATATGATAGTACTGATTCAGTAAATAAATTGGTGTGCTCAATCTGTGATAAATTCTCACAACATGTTACTTTAGAATCCACACCGTTTATTGTAGACTGCTTTACGAGTTCAACATTGTTCGTCAGATAATACACAGAAGTTACTGCCAGACATGCGTTTAGAAAATTCACTTGCCCTGACCAAAATTAGACTTGTCCAGACTACATTACATAAACTGAGCTTTAGCTTTTACCTCTTCATTTATCTTCATTTTTCTTCAATGAAAAGCCAAAAGCAAATAAGGTAGACATTTTGCAATCTTTTCGAGCAAAGCGGCTGTAAAGCAATTCCAATTGTTGTTAAACATGTGATAGATAGAAGTTTGTCTATTTGTTGTTGGGGGTTAATCAGACAAATGGATATAAATTATGTTCCAGTATAACACAGCTAGTTCGTTCCCATGAATTAACAGTTTCGTATGACAATTACATGAGAATTTTAGACTGAATTTCGTACTGTTCTAAAAATAGCTTACTGGTTCTTGGAAACATGATGTCTTGATAGTGTAACGCCAGGAACCGCTCCTCTATGACTATTAACAGATGACATGAAATTGCTTTCATTTTCATTCTTGCATTGGATAATGGTATCAAGACTGTGAAATGGGTTTATGATTTGATGCTCATTTATAGATATTTGTTGACGAACGATTTGATGAAACAAGATTCACAGGATAAATTTTCTACTTGTCTGATCAGGCAATTGATTGGAATATTCACTTGTCTGAGGTTTTCTTGTCCCGAACAATTGCCGAATAGGACAATGTTCATGGTGAGCCCTGTAGTATACTAGTACAGGCTTAAAACCAGTCCATAATGTTTCTTTTTGGTTTCATTTCGTGCAGCATGGTATGCAAACATTGATAAATGCAAACATTGTCAAAGAAATATGGCCTCAAGCAGGTATCTCAATGTACCGATATGAAATCCTGTTGAACAACCTATAATCATGGTGCTTTTTTCACAGGTTGGAGAACGGACCATTCCCTAAAATCTGGCCAAAAATGGCAGAAAAAAAATTGATGTAAATAGAATTTTATGGGAAATTTTCATAGTTTTAAAGAATTTTCCTGTAGGTAAGCGGCTCTTAAATGGCCCCTGCTGTAGGAGCAAAAAACCCTGAATCACTACTCTGTGATAACTGGTCATTCTGTATGTTCTTGGACTATGGTAAAGAGTGCTTCTGCACACTTATGATATCAAGTCTCCACATTTAAGTGTTGGTTAAACCTTGATGTCATAAACTGATTTCAAAAATGTGACAATTAATGAGACACCTGTAAATAACAATTAAAATTGATAATTTCATGTTGAATGCTAAATAAATCCAAACAAGTACATGTTCATAAGTGCAAGAGTTGACTGCCTAATTTTAGGAAAAAGAGAGAGATCATACAGTATTGTAACACAAAAGAAGTTATTGTATGGTATTACATTATAAATTAAGATGTCCAAACTAATGCAATGAAAATAAAATACAGTAACATGTAATAAACTTGAAGTGAAATCATAAGTTAAAGTTTAATTCAATTAACAAGAAATATTTATTTTCTAATTTTTCTGGATTTTTTTTATATATTTTTCCGATGCTCACTTTTTTGTCATTTTATTTTTACTTCCTCCTCCTTATGCTCCTTTGACAAAAGTCTCCCATAAACCAGATTATTAAAAACTCTGGCCTAAATAATAAAAGACTTTGCAATGCTGAAATGCAGAAAAGTGTTAATAGTATAGTTTGATCAGATAATTGACTCATTTTTCAACAAAGTTTGTTTGAATAACTTTGAAATTGAAATGGTATTACATTTACTACAGTTTTTATTTATTCTAAAGAGTATTTCCTTTAAGATTTGCATTTTAATGTACACTAATAATGTTCTTGTGATTATTCTGGTCATATTTAATTTTACTACATGCTTTGTTGCTGCAATGTTTTGTTTCAGATGTTCGGTGAAAATGACAGGGAATTTGATGATGTCATTTCCTGCAGGAGTTGTCCGGGTTTTCACAGAAAACCCCAATCCTGCCCTGCTAAGTTTTAGATTAAAAAACTCATCACAAATGGAACAAATATTGTTAAATAAGCAATTGGTATCAGAGTAAGTAAATGGTGACTGGGGGTTTATTGTGCTAACCCCAAAATCTCGCATGCACAACCCCACACTCTTGATTTTGTTGCTTGAAAATATTGTGATATTTTTTTATGCGATTCATTCCTTTGTTTGAATAGTCAAAAGAAATTGTCAGTTCTTAGACATATACCTTGTTATGGACTTGTTTTAATACAATATACTGATAGCTTGCAACAAAACAGGGACCCCTTACTAATTAAACAATATTGTCTTGAATTTAATGTATTTTACTCATGCATGCCACTTAAAAACTGTTGTAAAACTCTAACTGAATATTTAAGCCTGATCTGAATGCTTTTAGTACAAATAAAATATATTGAAACGGGAAAATTGCAGCTTTACCTATTGCTGTTTGTGTAGTTTATCTAAAGGCATAAATAAAATGAATAATTGACAATTTCTTTACTACAATTAGTACTTTATTTTCTGTTATTTTTTAAGCTTGCCTGAGCACATAGTGCTCAGTGAGCTATAGTGGTTAGTCAGTCTACTCCGGCATCCGGCATCATCATCCACACCTGGGGGTTGTTAATACTCTAGTGGTCACACTTTTGAGGGAATCTTCATCAGACCTGATCAGAATGTTCATGTCAATGATGTCTTGGACAAGTTTGAACATGGGTCATCTGGAGTCAAAAACTAGGTCACCAGGTCAAGTCAAATGAAAATTTTGTTAACCCTCTAGAAGACACAGTTTTGATTGAATCTTCATGAAACTTTGTCAGAATGTTTGCATTAATGATCTCGTAAAATTTTGTGAATATGGGTCATCACCGGTCAAAACTAGGTCACCTGGTCAAATCACTGGAAAACCTTGTTAACCCTCTAGAGGTCTCACTTTTGATTGGATCTTCACCAATTCTGGTCATAATGATTATTTCAATGATATCTTGGTTAAGTTCACACATGGGTTATCTGGGCTAAAGAACTAGGCCAGTTGATTGGAGGCTCACCAAACCTTATCAAAATGCTGTCTTAATGATATCTTGGACAGGTTCATACTTGGGTCAACTGGGGTCAAAAACTAGGTCATCAGGTTAAATAATTGAAAAACCTTGTTAACCCTCTAGAGGCATCAGTTTTGAGTGAATCTTTACTAAACCTTGTCAGAATGGTTGTAAAAATGATATCTTGGTTATGTTTGAACATGGGTCATCTTAGGTCAAAAACTAGGTCACCAGGTCAATTCACTGGAAAACATTGTTAACTCACCAGAGGTCATAGTTTTAATTTTTTGTTAAACTGTGTCAAAATGTTTGTTTTCATGATGTTTTGGACAGGTTTGGACATGGATCATCTGGGGTCACAAACTAGGTCAATAGGTCAAATCTCTTGAAAACTTTGTTAACCTTCTAGAAGTCAGTTTTGATTTGATCTTCCCCAGACTTTGTCAGAATGTTTGTATTAATGATATTGTGAACATGTTTGAACATGGATCAACTCAGGTAAACAACTAGGTCACCAGGTCAAATTACAGGAAAACTTTAGATGTGGCAATCCTTACTCAGGTGAGCGAAAAAGGGCCATCTTGGCCCTCTTGTTTATTCTTGCTCTATGCAACTTAGATTCATTCAGGCAGACTATATTGTATACACAGTGTATTATGAAGCTTGCTATATGACTTTTATCAAAAAAGTATTCTTTTGATATCAAATCAGTTCTAAGCATATATCTACAAATAGAAAGTTGATTATCTAGATCATTTTTGATCTAGTTTGTTTGTGCCTTGTGTCAATTTGCTAGTGTTCATGTAGCTAAAAAGACATCCATTATGATTTTGATTGCTGAATTTATACACCTCAGGATTCAAACAGTACAAAAATTCAAGATCATTTGTTTGTCATTCGTTTTTTCTAGGAAGAGTCAATTTTGATATGATAATCATAGCTTTTCATAATGATATTGCCAGGCAACTACTGGTCTGATTTTAGGCATTGCTATCTCTGTTTTATTAATGGTTCCTTTTTGTTGAAAATGTCACTGGTGCTTATGGTATTTGATTTTCTCCCAAGTGTTGCCTGGTGTAGAACGCATTTATACACCTGTGTAAGAGTGAGCTTCATGCTAGTTTGTACAGACTTGTATCATTTGTTCACATGTTTTAATTGTTTTATTTTGTTATGTTTTTCCATGGTAAAGAAAGTATGGGTTGTGGTCTATGTTCATGGTTGATTATATGTTTCACTGGACAGGCTAACATTGTTATTGTTGTAATTTCATTAAATAATTTGATTTTCATTTGTTGGTTTCAATGAAATCAGTTTGAAGCATATATTTTAAAAATGTATGATAAGGTTGTGAGTGATAAATGATTATTGAACTGGGTACCAGTATGAAGAATGATAATGCCTGGTTTCCTGCATCCCTAAGAATTATTTTGAGCGCATACGTATGGACTATTCAAAGTTTATATGTTTGTATGATGAAATATATATATATGTATCCCTATTGTATGTTATTCTTCCTTCAATTTGGACCTTGTAATGACTTTAAACTGTTAAAAAATCTAGAAATATAATATTTCATGTTGTGTTAGATTTAATCTAGGATTTACTTGACTTAGATGTTTGCTGTGAACAATAATTCACTTGTAGTAAAACCTCAGTAGTGACGTTACGGGCTTGCAGATATTTGTCTCAAGATTAATTGATGTTCTCTATAAATGTTCATTCACTAAAATAATGATGATGAAACATAACTGCATGTTATTATGGTTGTTAGTATTGAACAGTAATCATTAGCTTTCTAAAAAGATCAATTACAGACTCATAAAATACTTTAAGATGAGCATAAGTGTATCAAGTTTAATTGGAAGTGAATCAAAAAAGTGATAAGCATTTTGTTTTGTTTGTGGTTGAAGCATGGCTTATATACATGCCACCATTTTCTTACTGACATCTTTGTACAGCCATTGCTTATTTTCTCAGCCCTGAAGGCTCAATATCTCTGCATGTTCATCATTTCTCTGATTTCAGTTCTTCCTGTTTCATCTATCATTTATTTTCACTACATATTATGTCATTTTTCAATGATTTATTTATTTTATTCCTGTTAGTTGTGTCTTTCATTTTCCACTACATGTTGTGAAATTTGAATTATTGTTTTCACTGAATGTTGGAAGAATGTAGATCTATTTATATTTACATTAATATTTTGTCAGTTTTTTGTTACAGTGGTTATAGTTCTTTAAATGCTTGATCCAAATTCTTAGCTTTGAATTCCTATCTAATTCAAAATTGAAACATATTAATTCCCCAGTACAAAAATTGTGTCCTTATGTGTGTTCAGTGTTGATATCTATCTATTTATCACAAGAAAAAGTATATCAAGTATTATGAATGAATAATTTCATTTTGTGATGAAAGGGAGGGCTGTCAAGTATACAAATGGTTCTCATATATATTCTTGAATTTTATAGACTGATAATCAGGAAATGTTTACAAACATCTAATGTAAGCTGACCCTTTTGTGCTAATGCTTGAAAGCCCTTTTTATTAGCTCACCTAAGCACATAGTGCTCAGTGAGCTATTGTGATCACTCACTATTGGACATCCATCATCCATGGTCCACACTTGGGGGTGTTTTGCACTCTAGAGGTCACACTTTTGATTGAATCTTCATCAAACCAAGTTAGAATGTTCAAACATGGGACATAGGTCAATTGGTCATATCACTGGAAAACCGTGTTAACACTCATAGAGGTCAGAGTTGGGATTGGATCTTCATGAAACTTAGTCAGAATGTTTTCCTTAATGATATTTTGGACATGGGTCATTTTGGTTAAAAAAAAACTAGGTCACCATGTCAAATCTCTGAAAAACCTTGTTAACACTCTTGAGGTCCCATTTTTTATTGGATCTTGTTTAAACTTTGTCAGAATGTTTGTTTTAATAACGTCTTGGACAACTTCGATCATGGATCATCTGAGGTCACAAACTAGGTCACCTGGTCAAATCTCTTGAAAACCTTGTTAAACTGGAGTGGTCACAATTTGATTGGATCTTCCCCAAACCTTGTCAGAATGTTTGTATTACTGATATCTTGAACAGTTTGAACATGAGTCAACTCAGGTCAAAAACTAGGTCACAAGGTCAAATCTCAGGAAAACCTTAGAAGTTGCAATCTTTACTCAGGTGAGCGAGGAAAAAGCCATCATGGCCCTTTTGTTGGATTTGCTGTACAAAACTATGATCATACATATAATTAAATGTGAAACTAGTGATATTCTATTCTTGGTAAAATACACAGATATTTTTCATCTTTATGTCATTTATACATTAAATGATGTATGAGTCATAATATAGTTCTTGATGCTTTTAGCATGTTAAAGTATTTCTGACTTATGCTCAAGTGATGATATTTTCTTAAGTTTATTTATTTGGAGACAATATTTTATGTTGCTATTTGTATATGAATAATCATTCTTATTTTAAATCTTGGAAATGAAGTGTAATGTGTTTCCTTAGTAACTGCAGCTATTCTGCATTTGATTGGTTTACTGATTGTTTTACTTTAGAGATACTAGTCAGTCAATGGATGGTAGCACAGTCTATATGTTCGATATGCCGGCACTCAATGAACATCTACGTAGTCAGGGAGAGACTAATAAGTCAGCCTCATATTTCAACATAGATATACTCAAATATCAGGTACGGTTTTATCTAGATAGTGCAACTTCTTTAAATATCATTTTGTATGTATGATGAACCCTCAGCATTACATAAGTGAGAAAATAATTTGATTCCATGAAGTATGTATGTATCCCTAATAAAGTTTTTTTAAGTATCTTTATATCTTTTTGATAATTCGATAATTAGGTGGTAAGTTTATTAGACCCTAAAACAACACAAAATGACATGTTTTTGGTCATAGCATGACATGTTTTACGTAATAGCAGACCGGTCGTAATTTCGGACCATGATAAATATATGTCGCTTGATCGGATATCATGGTCATTTTTAACGTTGATGGATAAAAAAATATAGTTGTCAATATGCTGGGTGGTTATTAATAAATTGGTACGAAGATCATGTTTTATCAACGTCTGTTTTCAGGTGAAGTCATCTCCAGGTGTAGAGAGTACACCATTACCAGTTGTTGTGTATTGGAAATGTGAAGAAAATTGTACAGATTATAGATTAGATTATAGATTTAATCCTGCTGCTATGACCTCTGGGGCAACTTTGAAAAATATAGTGGCCACAGTGATTGTTGATGGAGGTGTTACAAACATGCAGAGCTTACCAGAAGGCAGTTGGTATGATCATAAGATTTATAAAGCCATTATTTGAGGATGAGAATAGTCGTTAAATTGTGTCTACTTATTCTTTGACGCACATTGATTGCTGTCAGTATATTTAGCTCACCTGAGCACATAGTTGGTTTAAATGCTTTATCAGCTGTTTTCTTGGCTTTTCTTAAAATAAAGATTTCTGAAATATTTGGTAAAATTTTATCATGAAAACATAAATTTCTGCAGCAGCCCATTTTGATCAGTCTGTCTTGATGACTTAGGTAAACTCGGTGTTACATTTGTTACTTCAGTGTGTACAAAAGATAACTTTGACAAGCTTTAGCTTCGATGATGCAGGAACATAAAATCATATCTTTGAACCTTATTAATGATTGTTATTTGTTTATAGGAACAACGAAACTAAGAGAGCTACATGGAAGTTGAATGACATATCTGAAGTGAGTGAGGATGGTACACATGGTTCTATACGGGCCAAGTTTTCACTCAGTGGTGGTAAATCTACACCTTCCACAACAGCTTTACAATTTATAGCTGAAGGTGCCACATTGTCGGGGGTTGAGTTTGAATTGTTTGGTTCAGGTTATAGAATTTCTTTAGCAAAGAAAAGATTTGGAGCAGGTTAGTTGTGCAAATATAAACTTAAGTTTTGTATCTTTTTTTGTGTGATATTGTTTGAGTATGAAGTATTTCTAAGAGGAGAAATTTAATCAAATGGTTCATATATGTGTAATTTTAAGTACATTTAGTGTTTATGTATGTCAATTCTGAGAAAAATAAATGGATATATTTCACATTATTGGATTCTATTGAGTAGATGGATATATGAAAAAGAGATTATGATTGGTGATCTCTGTTAATAGATCTAAATATAGAAATTAAGATTCAGTGCATTATGAGTTTAGTTACTTTTTAGCTTGGTTTATTACACCTTTAATGTAACTTATGATCTTTGATTGTGACCTTTCAATGTAATGTTAATTAATATAATCTTGCAGTAATTTCAACTGTCTGATCACTTTTGAAGTCTTTGTCGTATCATTTTGTTCTTTCAGGGAAATATTTAGCTGATCCAGATCAAGGTGTTAAATATGTTTGATCAGAGGTGCCAGTTTACATTTCCAAGTAAATGGATAACCATTCCAGGATTTGCTGATCTCACCAATCAGATTCCAGTTTACACTAGTGAAAAAGATCAAACCTAACAAACTATTAATGCCATTATAATGCCATGACAATATAATGGCATGTTGAACTTTGAACTTTCATAAGTAATGTTACATTCCCATTTCTTTCCTATTGATGAATTGTTCATGGATTTTTAGATGACAGACTGAATTGACTTCATACTTTCACATTGATTAACAATATTGATTGTTTGATAATGGTCCAACAACTTATAGAACTTGTGAAATATTTGAACACAGATGTATAGATACATTAAATGATTTCTTTTATGTAGTTTTATTTACTTTTTGTTACTTGTTTCTATCCATTAAACATTAAACTTAATTATTATAAAATTGTGGCATTCACTATGGAGAAAAGGCAAAAGAAACATTTTTTGTAACTTTAATAATTTGTTCATCCTTCACAAAAGGACTTATTTTAACCAACCTAGATGTTTATGGACTATCAATCAGTCAAAGTGCCATTTAAGGTTGACTTGTACCATTGTATTTCTGATTTACTTCTAGATTATTTCTTTTTTCAGTTCAAATATAGTGTTGTTTGTGCTTTTAATATTGCAGGTTGTAAAATTAGAATACTACTGTTTTTTTATGTAAATAAAATATTAAACCTGGCCGTCAATCAGTGAGAATCTTGAATATTGTTGCTGTATATGCAGATATGTTAGTATTGCATGCTTTTCAGATGTGACTGTTTGTAGTTTACTTAAATCTTCAATTCTGGGCCTAATGTTGTGTCAATACACACTTCATTATCTTGTTGCAGAATCTGATTTTAGCTCACCTGAGCACATAGTGCTCAGTGAGCTGTAGTGATCAGTCAGTCTCTGGCATCGACACCTAGGGGTTGTTAACACTTATAAATGAATCTTCACCAAACCTGGTTAGAATGTTTGTCTCCTTTATCTATTGGACAAGTTTGAACATTGGTCATCTGGGGTCACAAACTATGTCATTGGGTCAAATTTCTTGAAAATCTTGCTAACAGTCTAAAAGTCACAGTTTTGATTGGATCTTCCCCAAACTTTGTCAGAATATTTGTTTTAATTAGATCATGAGCAGGTTTGAATATGGGTCAAAAACTAGGTCACTAGTCAAATCACAGAAAAGCCTTGGAAGTTGCAATTTTTACTCAGGTGAGTGAGAAAAGGACCATCATGGCCCCTTGTCTACGTTTGAGGTGGTACTGTCAAATTAATTCTGGCAAAACATTACCTATGGTCCTTGATCCTGGTTGTATGACTCGTGTCTTCCATAGAAAATTAGTAAATTAGTAGGGATACCTTGAGCATCGTTTTTGTGTTTCATTATTTGCTAATATTTACATTAGTAACGCATTTATCAATGCGTTCTTTCTGAAGAATACTGTTTTCACATAGAATTTCACTTCATGTTGTATAATCAGAAATAATATGGTGACTGTTGTAGTCAGTAACTATTAATAAGTAGGAAACTTAAGCAGAAAGAAATTAAGCAATATCAACTTGGGAACTTTATTATAATCATAGCTTTAAATGTCAATTTAATCAGATGCAAGCTTACTCTTGGGTTTTATGTCTGATAGTAGGATATAATCATACTGGCCATTTTGTATTTGTTTGAAGCATTTTTATATGCTATCCTCTGTATTTACAGTTTTTTACCACCTTTTTCCACGGGGCTTTACCTTTGGTATTATTTCCGCTTGAATTTCCTTTCACAGAGACATTATTCTCGCTGACATTATTGTTATTGTCCACCACATTGGTTTTGTTTGTTTCTGCCATTTTGGCAAGAAAAACACACAATGACGTCAAAATAATTGACTGTCAGTATCTTAGACACAAAAAGGTTCTTAGACAAAGTCTCAGATTTATCCCAGGATCACAAAGGACACCTCGGATCTTCTTTATTTTATCAAAAAGCTAGTTTACCAGTGAATGCTAAAAACACATGCATTATTCACTGTTAGATGGGATTCATCTGACAGAGCATATGTGAGCTACATCTCATTTCAGTGACATATACAAATATCGCTTTCTTAATATACATTGTTACATTAACTGTTAGTGAATTTATCTTAATAATTAAAAACCTAGTTTGCTTTTACTACTCAATTCTATTCGCAGCTTACTTTTATGTAAATATGGACATTTGTAGGTTTTTACCTACAGCTTGATGTCAGAGTAATTCAATTTCCTTATTTACTAAATTCATAAATTGTATATTTTTATGGGCCTTGTGCAATATATGTAGTTTTTGTTAATTGAAAAGCATCTCTTCTTGGTGCATTAGTTTTAGTTGGCCTTTTTCTTTTCATTTCAAAAACTAGCTTGTAAATATTCCATTTTGTTAAGAATGTAAATCAAACTTCATGTATTGCAGATTTTTTATGCATTTTGTACATAATTGATAAGTGAAATGTCATTTGTTGTCTATCAATATTAAGATTAATTGGTTGTACCAAAGTTTACTTACTGTCTTAACTATTGCCATGTGTCCTTGTTAGAGATATATTTTTCTCATTTACAAAAACTACTTCAAAATTACAATCTTAGGAATGAAATCAAGAATGGGTATCTCAGTACCTCAAAGTAGAATGTAAATTCGTAATGTAATATATATATATATATACATAATATATACACAAATCAACTGAGTATATATATATATATGGTGTCTGATTGAGCATTGACAGTCTCACTCAGTTTTTAATAGCTCATCAGAACCAAAGGTTCATGGTGAGCTGTAGGGATGGGATGTTCGGGCATCTGTCATGTGGCATCAACAATGGTCTGAACAACTCTGAAACTACTGGACAGATTTATTTCACATTTGCTGTGTAGAATAGAAAAACCTTTAAACATCTTCTCATGATTCTAGGGATGGATTATTACCAAACTTGGTTTTTGGCATCCTTAGATAGTGTTCTATCAGATTTGCTAAAATAGAAATGATTGGCCCCTATTAGGGGCCTCTAAAGCTGAAAATAGAAATACCTTTAAATGTCTTTTTCTCATTAACCAATTGGTGGATCATCCCTTAACATGGTTTGTAGCATCCTTAGATTGTCCACTGTCAAGTTTGCTCACATAAATTTGGTCGGCTAGAGCAAAAAATACAAATACCTTAAAATGACTTTTTCTCATGAAACAATGGATTGATTAATATCAAACTTGGTTTCTTGCATTCTTACATGGTCATCTATCAGGTATGCTCAAATAAAAATGGTTGTTCCTATTAGGGGTCACTAGAGCTAAAATTAGCAATACCTTTTAACATCTTCTTTGCATGAACCAATGGATGTATCATCACTATACTTGGTTTGTTGCATCCTTTGATGGTCCTCATAGAATAGAAATACCAATGGTTGGATCATCACCAAATTTTGTCTGTAGCATCCTCCAGTCATCCTTTTTCAAGTTTATAATTGTCCCCCATTATCTGCCCAGAAGTGTACCTTTATTATCTTTTTAGTAACAACTTAATTAACATTTATTCTGGTGAGCAATGTAGGGCCATCTTGACCCTCTAGCTATGTACCTTTTTCCAAAGTGAAGAGTTTGTGCGTATACTCTTCCTCCAAAACGAAGAGTTAGTATGTACACATTTCCTCCAATGTGAAGAGTTCAAATTTAATTCATATTGTGTTTTTTTTAATGATTCACTTTATTTTGTAGCTTATTTATCTGTGATAATATGTTATAGTTCAATTGTCTACACTGTTCCTGTGTTCACCTGTGGTTATTCAGACTTAACTATTCCAATATTGACCTTTTATCTATCTTTTGTCAAATATGTTCAATGTTATTCCATCCATATACAATTGTCTTAAATCAGGATAGTGAGTTATAATTATGTTAAACTTACTTATTTTCTCTACTATGCAAGTTTATTCGCTCTTCTAAGATAATTTACCTTTAGTTTAGGTGTGTAGTCATTTTCTTTGTAATTCTATGAGTGGTCCTTGTATCGTACAGTAATATCTTGCTTATATTTCTGTGATATGATCAACCATGTGAGTGTGTGTGTTGGGGGAGCTCTTGGCTTAGAAATTATTTATTTTTGGAAAATCCCATAGCATTGAAATTCATGGACTCTGTATATGAACTAAATTACTTCTGGTCATTTTTTTATACTTTCATATTCATGGGTCTGTGTCCGTGTATGGCTTTGGCATTCACATTGTCAACACTCTAGAGCTCACATTTTTAGCTCACTGAGCACTATGTGTGATCAGTCAGTCTACTCCGGTGTCCTCACTCTAGTGGTCACACTTTTGAGCAAATCTTCATCAGACCTGGTCAGAATGTTTGTCTCAATGATATCTTGCACAGGTTCGAACATGGGTCATATGGGGTCAAAAACCGGGTTACCAGGTCAAATCATTGGAAAACCTTGTTAACCCTCTAGAGGTCACAGTTTTGATTGAATCTTCATGAAATCTCATCAGAATGTTTGTCTTAATGACATCTTGGACAAGTTTGAACATGGGTCATCTGGGGTCAAAAACTAGGTCACCATGTCAAATCACTTGAAAATCATGTTAACCCTCTAGAGGTCACAGTTTTGATTGAATCTGCATGAAACCCTGTCAGAATGTTTGTCTTGATAATATCTTGGACATGTTCGAACATGGGTCATTTGGGGTCAAAAAGTAGGTCACCAAGTCAAATCATAGAAAAACCTTGTTAACACTCTAGGGGTCATACTTTTGATTGGAGGTTCTCTAGACTTTGTCAAAATGCTAGTCTTAATGATGTCTTGGACAGGCTCGAACATGGGTCATCTGGGGTCAAAAACTAGGTCACCAGGTCAAATCTCTGGAAAACCTTGTCAACCCTCTAGAGGTCACAGTTTTGATTGAATCTTCGTGAAATCTTATCAGAATGTTTGTCTTAATGACATCTTGGACAAGTTTGGATCTTTGTTAAACTGTGTCAAATGTTTGTCTTTATGATTTCTTGGACAGGTTTGAACATCGGTCCTCTGGGTTCACAAACTAGGTCACTAGGTCAAAGTTCCTTGTTAACCTTGTTAACACTCTAGAAGTCACAGTTTTGATTGGATCTTCCTCAAACTTTGCCAGAATGTTTGTATTAATGATATCATGAACAGGTTTGAAAATAGGTCAACTCAGGTTAAAGACTAGGTCACCAGGTCAAATCACAGGAAAACCATAGATATTGCAATTTCTTCTCAGGTGAGGAAAAAAGGGCCATTTTGGCCCTTTTGTTTATTTTATTGCCAGATCATATAATACTGTAAATATAAGCAAAAAAAATGAATTAATTTGAAGACCATATTTCTTGGTTATATAACAGGAGATTTGCTTCCATACTATAATTTAAATTTCAGCCTTTTCATAATTCAGTTCAGTATTTTATACCTTCTTATTTCAGTGAATATTCATATTTTTGAGTCATGAATTATTTTTTATGATCAATGTAAAATCTCACTGAATTTTGGTTTAGTTACCTTGGATCCATATTTCTGCTTTGATTCTTGGAAATTAAAGAATTTTTTCATTTAGATGCATTTATACTTAATTTTTTAAATAAGTATATAAGTGTGTGTGGGGGGGGTTGAAAAAGTTAAATTACATAAATTTAATCTTTTTTACCTTCAGTGTGTATTTTGTTTCTGGTAAGAGTTCCGCCTTGCGTAAATGGTTTCAAATGTTGTATTCTGGATTTTAGACTAATTGGGATGTAGTACACTCTGTTATTGATTAAGGCCTTTTTAATGTATTTTAGATTTCGTTTTTGATGTTGCATTTTTTGTTGTTTGTTTTTTATTATTTGTTTATTACATTTTTTTTGGACTATTATAGTCTTGATTCCAATATGCATTTTGTAAGAATAAGGGAAAATCAAGGGCATTCAAATAACAAGGAATAATGTCTCAACAGTGTAATACTGCTGTTATCTATTCTTTTAGGGTAGTAAGCTTTAGCATACAGCATTGCTTACCAAGTCATCACATGGCTGTGAAGACTTCAAATAACTCTTTTTTATAGGATGAAATTTGAACCCCCTTGAATACTAAATATATTGGTGACATTAGAAGAGAATTCTAATCTACGTTTATTTTTAACACATTGTCTTGAGATGAAGCTTTAGGTCATGATTATTCCTAAGTGGGTATCCAAGGACTCAAAATTAAGGTCAGTAATTCTGATGAAGTGATTCTGCCTTCCGAGTGATATTGATCAACAGACAGTGTTGTTGCCTTGAAATAACTAATATTTTTATTTTTCCTTTTGTCATTTACATTTCTTTGAAAAAGTAGGTCTTTGAATTATGTCAGATACCATATTCACATTGATGACAGTTAGTGGTTATTGGTCTGCTGGTGAACATTTTAAGATTTATTGTGTAGTAAGCCTAAAGATGCTGTTTTACAGTTGGTGGAATGGTTTTGTATAAGTCTGTGTTAGGGTATTACATGTTGCTTATACTGTTAAATGGTTTCTTTTGAAATTATATTCCTTTTTATATCTAGGAATAGTTGCGTCTTTCTACATGTTTTCTGATGTGATTTTGTTATTGTTTAATGCATTATTCTGATGCCATAAATTGAATATTTTTATTAAATTTCATTATGTGTAAATGTGTTGTATGAAGGAAATAGTTGTGGACTGGGATGATGTTCCTGTTGAAATTATTTTCTGATTTTGCAACAATTGATGTTTGTTAATGATACTTATAATTCAATCAGGTGTTTTCATACTGACAATTGCAATTATCTACTGAAGCATTTGCTATTAATGGCATTGTTATTGATGAATAATTTATGTTCAGGTTTGGTATTTAATGTTTTATACAGAAATGATGTAAATATGATCATATGCAGGATGGATTTACATCTACCTAGCTGAAACAACAATAATAATTATAAAGATTTTTTTCCTTTTTAATTTCCCTAGATTACTGAAATATCCCATGTGGAAAAAAACACATTAATACTTGTATTTTATGCCAGGATGTGATATCCTGGATATATTTATATGGATGTTTCAACTTAAAATTAATCTTTGTTTGTTTGTGTTTTACTGTGTCTGAGGTCAAAAATGAGTTTGAAGGCTATGCTCAAAATGCAGTTTTTCCATTAGTCAAAGAATCAGCCATTCAAATACTGATATTCAGTTTTATAACATAAGACTCTGTACATTGATTAGAAGAAAAAGTGAAGCCTCACATATGATGCAATATTCAGTCTTATGTAGTACAAATGTATATTCTTATTCTTAGTTAAGTGTAATGTTACAAGTAATAATTGATTATTATGTGTACCATTTTAATTGTATATATTCTGTATGTATACTATGTACTATGCCATGAAAAAAATAATATGTTAATATAGAAGTCAGATAATAATATGAATAAAAACATCTATATAGCAATGATTCTCACAGTATTTATTAAACATGATAAAATATATTGTACCATTTTGTCTTTTCTCTTTGAGAGTATTGATTGCATTGCATATGTTGCTATGGACCTGAGACTGAGTGAGGATTGAAAGTTATTCATATTTATCCCTCATTAATACACTCCTCATGTACATGTAATTATTGTAATGATGTGTTGCTATAGGTAAACAACAATTATAGTGAGAACCATGGTAATAATGCTACTAGATTGAAATCCACTCAAAAATTGTTCTTTGTAACTCAGCAATGATTCTAATTCAGGGACTACAGAAGTAGAGAACACTGATGCTCAAGAATATCAAGCATATATCCCAGCAATAATATCACACACAATACAACAAAGTTTAAAATACAACACAAATATTAATAAACATCAATGCCATCAAAAGTATGACAGACAAACTGAATATGCAGGATGCATTACACGTACTTGTTTTACTGCAGTATACTCACGTAATTTTATGAAGGGCTTAGAAGATGACCGCATAGATTAACACAGGGTATATTGGTTTCAGGTCGTCCGTCTGTAGACAAAAATCTTATGTGCAAAACACATTGTTGGATTTTTATAATTTAACCAACACATAAGGCATTAGGTCTGCATGCGCATGTTATAAAAAAAATATTCGGATTTATTTTCATGGAGTTATGCCCCTTTGGTACTTGTCTCCAAAACACATTGTTGGATTTTTTATAAAACTTTACCACTATATTAGGCATTAGGTCTATTTGCTCATATTAAAAAAAGATATTTGGATTTATTGTCACAGAGTTATGCCCCTTTGGTACCTGTCTATAGAAAATCATGTGTACACTTCTTCTCCAAAACACATTGTTGGATTTTTATAAAACTTTACCAGTATATTAGGCATTAGGTCTATTAGCTCATATTATAAAAAGATATTTGGATTTATTTTCACGGAGTTATTGTTACCAAACTTGGGTTTAAGCATCTTTAGATAGTGTTCTATCAGATTTGCTGAAATAAAAATGGTTGGCCCCAATTAGGGGCCGCTAGAGCTAAACATAGAAATACCCAAAAATGACTTCTTTTCATGCACCAGTGGTTGGATCATCACCAAACTTGGTCTGTGGCATCCTTCAGTCTTCACGAATATTCTTTTGTAGTATCCTTTGATGGTCCCTAATCAAGTTTATTATTGATCCCCATTATTTGCCCACAAGTGTACCTTCATTACCTCTTTAGCAACAAGTTAATTAATATTTATTCTGGTGAGCGATGCAGGGCCATCATGGCCCTCTTGTTTTATTTGTAGACAAAATCTTGTGTGCGCCTCTTCTCCTAAATGGCCTGTCCTAAGTTATTAAACTTTAAAAAGCTCTGCAGGGGTTATTTTATCACCTTCAGTGATAGTTCTAGTTTAATTTTAAGCTATGGAAACAGAAATACACAGATACTGAAAAAAAAATAAAAATTCAATAACTTTGATTACAGGTTCGTATAAAAAAGAGCATGATAGCATAATACAAACATTAAAATTATCATGCATTTTTTGACGCAAGCTAATTGGCCATACATTTACAGATAAATTAAGGAATCTTGTGTCAAGTGAGGTAGGGGTTCAAATAAAAAAACACCTACAATCAGGTATGACCACTACCTGAATTTGTAACTTAGTGCATTGCTAGCGCATAGAATCATTTTTAGTGAGGATTTCTGCTTGTGGAATATTGTTATTTTCCTGAATTAGTGCTTGATGGAGGTCATTTAGGTTCATGGGTGAGTTGGGATAACACTTTACATGTCTCTCTAAATTGTCCCAAATGTGCTGTGTTGGGTTCAGATCTAGACTTTTAGTGGGCCAGTTATCAATGAAATCAATATTATTTTACCTGAGAAGCTGTTCTGTGATTCTAGCAGTATGACTTGTGGAATTGTCAAATTGAAATATGGATATGTGGCATTGTTTGCAAAAGAGGAATGATGTGAGAATCCCATCGTAGTAATGTTGGGCATTTAAATTGCTGTCAACCACGTCTAATGGCAAACAATAACCATGGATGATGGCAGTTGTGATATCCTACATTACTGTATGTTAGTATATATGTGAGACCACCAGTCCAGCATCTATATATCATGTAATATAATACTGAAAACGAACAGTATCGTCCTGGATTAGAAATAAACAACATTAAATCGTTCATACTCTCGTTCTTATTATATGCAACATAAGGACATATCATCTGGCGACTAGGATATTTTAACGAACATTAATTTTGTGGAAATAAGATGTTAAATAAGACAACTAAAAATGAACGTTTCGAGCCCGTGTATATGAGTACAAAAGTATGTTGAAAGTAAAATAAACTTATATATTTATGATGGTGTTAAATTTGTATTTCACCCAATTTTGCATCAAAGAGAGACATCAATATTGTTATTTTATGTTGTTCTGATTTTTTTTATTATGGTATTACCAAACATACTTAGGCAAAAACTGTTCTTTATAAACAAAAACAGCACAAAATATTGATCGTGCTCATATTAGATATGTATTAAGGTATTAATATTGTTATGTTATTACATATTTTACAAAAGATAATCTTTTGGGGTCGATTTGACTTGGGCCGATTTGACTGAAATTTATTAAATCATTGTAAATAACTTTATATTTAGGGTTTTCTTATGTTTTTTTTATGTATTTAATTAAAAAATTCTGTTACTGAACGCTTAAAGTCACAATGAAAATAAAAAAAGTAATTTTATACATTCTATACAGGACTTTGTATTAACATTATCATCATAAACAACACTATTAACAACAACAACATCATCAACAACAACGACGTCATCAACAACAACATCATCATCAACAACAACATTCAGGTTTATATTTTTATAGTGCCTTGTTTATTACTACTTGTTTATTTTTTTTTCAGAACCACCATCGTTCAACCTTTTTCTTGACTATTGACATTTCCTGTTATTAATTTCATGGAATAATTAACTGCAATTAACTACATGTAATTGTGATTTGTTTTTTCATATTGTTAATGCGATAATTCTAAATAAATATGTCTGTAACAGAACTGAGTTTCTTTTAATTACTTTTGCAGCTAGGACATGTAGCTACAGAAGTTTCCCACTGAATCGGGCGCCAAAAAAAAAAACGTACCTCATGCTAATCTTAACAACATACTAACATCGCCTAACCGTATCGCTATTTGTCACCTATTTAGCACCCGGTGAAATAATCTTTGATGATCAACGCTGTAATTGATGTTTGCAAAGACATCAAGGAAATAAGAACTCTTAGCTATAATCATGACTTCTGTGGTATAGATAAATTATAACTTCGAACTTTTATTTACAAATCGGCAAATACTTGCCTATGGTACACAAAACAGAACAAAATCAGTACATACATTACAAAAATATAAAAACATACATACAAAATATGACACAAAATCATTAATACATCTGTATAATACATTCAGTGGTTGGAAATAAATTGAAACGTCAAAATTAGCAAGAGAGATATTTGTTTGGTGAAAATGCCTCTTTTAGGAATAAAGCTAATTTATAAAGATTTTTTATGCATATTTTATTTTCATTTATTTTATTATGTGAGTTATTATAAACGCATGAATCCATAAGTATGTTTCCAGATCTGACGACGGTAATGTGGTTCTTTTTATTTTTCAGGATGTTTTTTTTTCTTTTCCTTGGGAAATGCTAAAGTAAAATATTTCTAAAAAGTAACAAAGAACTAACGTTTTGTATCAGTTTGCTATCCAAGCATTTTACAATTTTCATCACCAACGTGCGTGCGTGCGAAGGGGTATGGTTTATTATGTAACATCAGAGCACATCACAATAACGAACCTGATTATGAGTTTTTAACTTCCGATAATTATCATTTTTGTTTTCTAAAATATAACAATTTTTCAACATGGGGTTTCAATGACTTTAATCTCTTTGATATATTAAGAATATTGAATTAGAATTACACAAAAAGATATGAATATGTTGACCCTTGCACATGTCTCATCTTTAAAAGGACATAACGATTTGTGTATTTTTAGCTATATACATCTAAATGTATGTTCAGTGTACTAACTTTCAGCATGTTATTTTAAATTTACAGCGTAATTTAAACTCTTTTCAACTGTCCTTTATGGCATCTGATTTACACAGATGGTTTTAAAGTGTGACAAAACCCCGTGTCCACGTCAAAACTATAAACTTAAACCACTTTTTAAAAATGCTGTTCGGTGCATTTCTATGAGCAAACTTTGAAGTCATTAATACTGTGAGGATACAGGTCAATTCGTAACTAAACCAATTCGTCACCTATTTTTTTTTGTTTTTGTTTATTTTGGGGGGTCGATTCGTAACCATTTTCGCTAGTCAATTCGTAACCTTTTCAAATCATTGGTCAGTTCGAAACCTCTAAGTATTTCTCGTATTACATTATTAAAGAAGTGTTTGTTGGTATTTTACAAATGTAATTGGATGATAATTGGCTAAAGTGGTTATGTAAAGAGTATGTTAAGGATATAATACTTGAAATATTTATGAATTGTTCGATTATTTTCTGTGTCTGATTGCTGTATTTTTTCAGTATGAATGTTAACATCTAACATCTAACATCTATAATTCTTTGTAAATGTTTTATTGTTTATTTTTTTATTTTCTGTTTTTGTGTTTAGTAGATATATTAGTGCTGTTAAGAATTCATGTACGATGAAGTGTATGATTGGACACTTTCTGTGGGTTTGGAATATAAATCTGAACATTATAAAAGTGTCTTTTGGGGATATTTGCATGATATAAATAAGACAAAAATGACCAATAAACTATGAAAAAATGTTTTCTTATTTATTTTCATATTCAAATATAATAAAAATAAATAAAGTAAAACCGGGAAAATAATAACTATTCATTTGCAATAGTAGAATCTTGGCATGGAGTAGAACTCAATGTGAGAAATGTACTCTATGTATAATTCTTCAATTGGTGATGAATATCACTATCTTCTAGAATGTCAATATTTTGATTACCAAAGGAAAAAATATCTGAAAACCAAATATTATTGAAGGCCAAACAGTCAGTCCGTTGATGTGATTATGAATATAAATAACCATAGCGTTCCAGAATATAACAAAATACAGTTTGTTGACAAAGGAAATTATTGGAACATTTGTATAATTAACTAGTTTAATGGTCTCAGGTGTAATAAAGATATTTGATTTACAAGTTGAATATAATTATACTTTGCATTATCACCTTGATTGACACCTATACCAATTAATCAATTAACACCTATAGACTTGCCAACGACTGTACACATTAATTATGATGATTGGATTAACTTTTCAAACTGTCTCAAACTAAAATTGGTAAGATATTTTACATACGCGGTAATATCTTTGACACTTCATTGTATATATTGACAACCTCTTGTTTCATGGGGTGGATGAATGTTCACCATATGAAGATAGGAAAAATGAAAATTGCATTGAAAAAGTGCTGGATCTATGTACTTCCAAACTTAATATTGAGAACGCTAAAACAGTGATCAAAATAGACAGAGCTCACCGCATAGGGAAATACTCACGCGATAAAAACAGGCCAATTGTAGCCAAGTTTAATTACCACCAGGACAAGCTCACCATCAAAAGGAAGGCTTATGAAATTTTCACGAGAGATTCTGACTACGGAGTTTCAGACCAGTTTCCTAAAGCTATTCAGGAGCGGCGTAAGAAATTAATTCCTGCATTAGTCGCTGCCAAAAAACAAAACAAGTCAGCATCCCTGGCTTATGACAAACTGTATGTTGACAATAAAATGTATATTGTTGATAATGTGCATCGGCTTGATCAAAATGTCTCAAGATGGGAAGGATACACAAAACAGTTATCCTTTGTTCTGTTAAATGTACAGGGTATAAAATCTAAACTCGATGACTGTGATTTCTTGAACTTTATAAATGATTATGATATTTTGCTATTCACTGAGTCTTGGAACTCGAAGTTATCTAATATAAACATTGACGGATATCATCATTTCACTTGTCCCAGACCTAAGTTTAATCGTTCTGCAAAAAGGTTTAGTGGCGATATTTCTGTATATTATAAAAATATTTATCATGATTATTTAGAACTAGTTAGTTTAAATAACAATGGTATCCTTTGGTTTAAACTTTATAAATCAATTACAGGCTATAATGATGATGCGTATTTCTGCGTATGCTACATCCCTCCAGAAAATTCGTCGGTGTACAAAAATAATAAATCTCCATTGTTCAATTATGATTTTTTTCGACGTTTTAGATAGAGATGTTCGTCGATAAAGTGATCTTGGTATCGTGTATGTGTTGGGAGATTTTAATGCCCGCACGGGTAATCTATCAGATTGATATAGCTTCAGATCGCTTTGTTGATTTACCTGTTACAAACTCGAATGTTGTATATTCGTCTGAGCGAATAAACATAGATACATGCGTGAATTCTTTTGGTCATAAGCTTTTAAATATGTGTAAGGCTAATGATTTGTTGATAGCTAATGGTAGATTGTGTGATAGTAAATTTACATACAACTCTATTCATAATAATAAGACCATAGGCAGTGCGATTGATTACGTCATATCGATGTCTAATTACTTACATTATACCTCCAATATGTGTATTCTTGATATAGCGGAATTTTCGGACCATTGTCCAATTGTTTTTATTATGTCTTATGACATAAATACCGAATCAAAAGATGACAATCGCATGCATGATGGAATTGTTTGGAACTCCTCTAACTATGAGGCGTTCTATACTTCGCTTGAGGATTCGCGTACTTTATTTGACGAAATTACCGATAAGTTAACAAACGGTGAAACAAATATCAATCAATGTGTAGATGATTTTTCCAAAATAATTTATAATATCTCTTTTGAAAATTATGGTAAACGTTTTTCAAGATGTAATCGTAAACGTCATAAGTCTGTATGGTTTAACCAAGAGTGTCGTCAGGCTAAAAATATCTTTTTTAAAGCAAAAAAGGAATTTAAAACTTATCAGTCCGAATATCACAAGCGCAAGTTCCTCGAATCAAGGTCAAATTATGCAAAAGTTAAGCGTCGTAACAAATTAGCATATCTGTATGGTGAACGAAGCAAACTCTCATCGTTGAGTAAATCGTCGCCAAGAAAATTTTGGAAATACATAAAAAAAGTTCAGAAAAAACAATACCAATAAATCAGAGGCTGGCATTAATGATTTTATGAAACATTTTGAATCTATCTCCAATAAATTTAATTGCGATTTTGATGAAACTAATTATAAACATTCGCATGAAAATACCATTTATATAGAAGCATTAGATGCCCCGTTTACTCTAGAAGAGATATGCAAGACTATACGCCATATGAAGCGTAATAAAAGTTGCGATATAAACAAAAATGTTGCAGTTTTTCATAGACTCCGCTGAATTCATATCTCCTTATTTGTGTAAAATTTTTAACCATATTTTTGATACCGGTCTATATCCCGAGGCTTGGTCCAACGGTGAAATTATTCCTATCTTCAAAAAAGGTGATCCAAATTGTGCGGCTAACTACCGAGGTATTACGATAATTGATGTTGTTGCTAAATTATTCTCTTTACTGTTGCGAAACAGGATTAACAGTTGGTGTGAAAATGAGCACATTTTTGATGACTCACAATTTGGTTTCCGAGATAACAGTTCCACGTCTGATGCTATTTTTATATTGCACAGCCTGATCCAGAAAATTTTGTCTAAAAACAAAAAGCTATATTGCGTATTTGTTGATTATGAAAGAGCTTTCGATTCCGTTATACGTGATGCATTGTGGGTTAAATTAATCAATTCCGGTATGAGCTGTAAAATGATTTCAACTCTTAAAGCCATATATAAAGATGTTAAATCATGCGTGAAATTGTCTAGTAACATGACAACTTCTGTGTTTTTTAACGTCGCGCTGGGTTTGAAACAGGGCAAACCTTTGTCCCCTCTTTTATTTATATTATTTGTAAATGATATTAGTAACGTCATAAATGTTAATAATTTATCATGTGACGATATTGAATTATTGTCTAGATACTTGATTTTGTTTGCAGATGATATTGTTCTTTTTACCACAGGTCCTATTAGCTTACAATCACAACTTAATCATTTAAATGCTTATTCGAAAGAATGGGGTTTAAAGATAAACATTGCAAAGACAAAAGTATGTATTTTAGAAAAGCGTGAAGTTCACCATAATGTCAGATTTTTTATTGATGATGAGTGTCTTGAAATTGTAGACAGATTTATATACCTAGGTATTCATTTTACACGTAACGGTAATTTTAAGATTGCTATTAATACACTATCTGATCAAGCTTTAAAGGCTTATAATAATCTCCAATTTCTATTCGACCGCGTTAAAAATTCCGTTAGATATTAAAGCGAAACTACGCCTATTAGACACAATGGTTGTTCCAATATTGCTTTATGGCTCTGAAGTATGGGGTGTTTATGATTATAAAGAAATTGACAAACTACATGTAAAATTTTGTAAATCATTATTAGGTGTTAGTAAACATACTCCAAACATTGCTGTTTTGAGCGAATTAGGTAGATTTCCCCTGTATGTTATAGCCAAAGAAAGAGCAGTAAAATATTGGCTTAAAATTATGTCTTTAACTGACTCCCCCATGTATAAAATTTATGATGAGCATTGTTCCATGCTTACACCCAATCGTTGGGCTGGCTGTATCAATTCCCTCGTTGATCATATAGGTTGTTCATATATAAAAACATTTTATAATCGTGATATAAACTATTTTCCGATATTGAAATCCAGAATTAGAGATCAATATATCCAATCATGGAGAACTGCTATAGACGGTATGTCTAAATTGTCATGTTTTTGTAAGTACAAAGAAAATTATTCATGTTCTAAGTACATAGAAATATTACCAAATATTAAAATGATTAAATAACTTGCTAAATTTCGATTAAGTTCGCACTCTTTGGAAATAGAATTAGGACGCAGAAATAATATCCCGAAAGAAAATAGAATATGTAAGTTTTGCAATCTTAATCAAATTGAATCTGAGTATCATTTCTTAAAGAAAATATCTATTCAACACTTCCTGGCCATCTTTAGGTAAATTTGTTTCTATCATGTCCTCAAACAGTAAAAGAAATCTTTTAAACTTATCATTATACTTAAAGGAAGCTTTTTTTATTACGAGATAATTCACTTAATTACACATGACAAATTTACATTATATTCATTTATGAATATGGTCCTATAGACCTATTTTATTTTATATAGATAGTATATAGATATGTTATTCCCGTTTCATGCCATGCTGTTTTGTGTTGCTGTATATATATGTATATGTGTGTGTATGTATGTGCGTGTGTGTACAATGGCAAGTACATGCCGATTTCTGTAAATAAACTGTATTATATATAAAGTTTATGATTACACGAAGTTATGCTTTACAAAAAAGTACAATTACAAAGATAAACGAGACAATACAATTAGCACGTATATATGTAAAAGATTGAAAGAATCTAATTAAGTGAATAAGGTGTTAAATTGATAATTTGATATTTAAAATTAATAATAGAACAAACACGTGTCATATCAGACAAGATAATGTCCAATGCATGAGATACTCATGCATATCAGCTATAAAGCAATGTGGTTATGCATTTCAATACGAACAAACAAAAAAAAAACATTTGAACTATCATAGTTGGTTATGACATACAACAATCTCGCGAGGTACCTAAGTCTTAATACCATTAATTTACGAAATGATAATCCAAAATGATCCAAATGATTATCACACAGCAACATGTAACAAATATCCGTTTACTAAATCTGACAGTATTAATATGAAGTATAAAATCAAATCTTTGTAAAAAACTTAAATTAGTTTTTTTTTATTTTCTACGTATTGTGCCAGTTAAGCCACATTACATCGCACAGGGAAGCGAGAAGATGTTGAGCGAGAAGCTAAAATTAACGAAATATTATAATTCAATATGAATTTGTACATTTGACAATTTAATTGATGTTATATTTAGTTATACAATTAACAATTTATCTATCTAGATTAAATCTTTGAAATATTGTTGTGCCGCTCATCACCAACGTGTTCTATACATACATATTTGCGTTTATTTCTTATTATTAGACAGCAAAAATGACATCGTGTAGATCGTATACATGTATCGGGTAATTTAGTTTCCAAGACCATCCAAAACCTTGAATTTTCACAAATGACATTTTCTCAACGGCGTGCCTAATTGAAGACCTACACGAAATTGAAGACCTACGGAAGACCTACACAATTACAGTATATATACATCAAAACTAATGTTATTTTCGTGTTCAGCATCATCAAAATATGTAAAAAAGATAAAAAAATGTTTAAAAGTCATCTATAAAAGGATTTTGAAAAATGGTTACGAATCGACCAAAAATAAATAACAACAAAAGACAGGTCATGAATTGGTTTGGTTACGAATTGACCGCAACCCTCAAATGAATTGGTAAAAATGAAGCAAACAGTTCTTTTGCCCTTTTGCAACGTAAATGTTTGTAAGTGAACATTCATTCACATAAGGATGTTGAAATTTGCCACAAAAGTCAAATATCCAATTATTTATAATGCAAATTAAAACAATCATCATGCCTTTTTTAACTGACTTTTAAAGTTCATATTCGTAAAAAAGTTCATTTCCATAAATGTACTGAAATACTCGCATACCGCTCCGAATTTTATCCAATCAAATTTGCAGTAAATTTTCAGTGCTGGACTACTTGTAAACAAACATGGCGGACGACGGTAATATTTCGCATTTTTTTCATGAAAGCCACTATTATCTGGGACATTTTGATGAGTTATTACCACCGACGTTACCTGTTTTGTCTATAATAAAAATACTAATTTATGTCCGCACTGGCGCTTCGTCAGTGCTTAACAAACCATGATGCTGAACAGTTTTTCCATGCAAGACAAGAATGAACCTGATTTTAAAATTCCCAGATTTTTACCTTTCCTATTTATCACCTTTATGTATTTCTGTGTTCCTTTTATTGCAAACGCTTCTGAATGACAAGTTGTAGAAGAATCTTAGAATGACATTTTTCCATATGTGACACTGCACTGGTTTTAGTCTGTGAGTGAGTCATTTAAATTTTCAAGTTGTAGTGCAAATAATTTTCTGCGGAATTTTCTGTTTACATTCAATCATGGATGCTATGCGGGTTTAGGGTGGGCCGATGCATCGAAATATCAATGCATTACAATAGTTAGTGATCTGATATATGATAGTTTTTCATTTTGTCCCTTTTTCTCTTCATGTATATCACATATTTTTTAATAACTTGCTTCCCAAAAATGGCACAGCTAAAACCAATGCACACAACCTCTGCAAAGGGTTGGGGAGGGTGCCCAATATCTCAACTGCTGGTGACTTTGCTCATTGCTGTTTCAGAATAACATATTTTTAAATCTGTTATCGAGGATAATACTGTGTAATCATTTATTTTTGGTTTTTAGTAAAATGACTATTTCATGGGGATTTAATTCATGGATTTTGATTTTTGGAAAATAAAATATTTTGCCTTTTCATTCTCAGGCATTTTCTTCATGTAATATCCTCACTAATGAAGCAAAAATATTGCTAATTGTCCTTCACATGTCAAAAGGGGACCCCATCGAAAGTTGTACAGCGTATGACAGATATGCGCTGATAATCTTGAATACATCTGTCATTTGCAAACTGATGATGGTGCAAAGATGGAGCAAAATTATAAGAGATCTTTCATGTTCACACCTTTCTTAGGTAGCTTGTGTCTGTTATTTTAACACTATTTCAGCGTGGCCCTCATATTTTTGTCTGTTTAATATGATACAGAAATGATTATTAATTATCATAGAACATAAACTAAGACTTGTTTTGCTACTAATGTTGGTAAACATACTTTTCCTACTGATGATTACTCATACAATAACAGATCATCGGAACTTGTTATTTTCCAGCTTCTGAACATACCGAAAGTTGTATTGTTGTACGATTTCAGATACTGTCAAATTTCGGTTATCTCAGCATTTATATTAATGGGGATTTGGATTTGTGGATCAGCAGACCCACAAAGTCCATGAAAATTAGTGAAACTACAGTATTTGTTTCAAATTACTTGCAATTGACTCTGTATAGTGGGTTTATTTATGTATACAATTATAGTTAACTTTTTAAAACTATAAATTGGTGAAACTTTATATCACCAAGTAGCCACTTACGCCACATTGAATCAATGCCAATTCATTCCAATTTTACATCATTGAGTTGGAAGAAACTATTTTAATGCAGGACATTCAGTTTATCAGTTCAGTTAGGCTTTAAATGCATGTTAGTTTCATACTTATTTTTCCACCTTTTATAGCCATAGTATGTTCAGGTTAGGTTAGTGTATGATCCAGATTCATTACTCAAAACAGACAGTCTACAACATTGTTAAGTTGTTATCATAATCATTTTACTACAATATCTAGACTATGTACGCTATAGTAGTATAAATTAGAAATTCATTTACTTTTTCTCAGACAGCACCATGGTGGAGAAACCAAAAAAGACAAAACGGCCCAAGTCAGGAAAGAAAGCTGCAGAAGATATTCCAATGAGTAAGAATTTGCATATTTGTTCAAAATATAATTAATGGATGATAAAATAGATCATGAGTTAGGACTTACATCTAATTTGAATCTTTTCCTTTATGACAGTTGCCTATGTTCAGCCCCTTCTTTAATTCTGAATTATCCTTTTTCTCTGAAATCTTTCTTTATACTTTCAGTGATGTTCCATTTATATTTATCTGATGAGTATTCACCAGTAATAAATATCTCACCAATATTTGTTTATTTATTTTAGCTACAATGGATGGTGGAAGTAGTAACAAATTTAATGAATTACTACAACAAGCTGTTGGCCAAAGTTTAAGGTTGGTCAGTTAAAAATGCATTCTTCAAATACTTTTTTTGTGAACAGATCCAGCTGTTGATCTTTTGTTGGAATTAGATATTGCTTTGTTTTGGTGTTGTGATTGTTTGTTGATCTAAAGGTTTCAGTACAGAATTTGGTTAGGTTGTTTTCCTTTCATAGTGAAATTATTTAAGTGGAATTAGCATATGAAAAAGGTTATTATCATGTTTTATGTCCCTGTTCTATTGTGAATAAATATTTTTTGTATCATTACAGTGAAGCTAAAGCTGAAAAGAAAAAGAAAAAGAAGAAAGGAGATGACTCTGTCGTAAGTTACTTAAATTGTCATTTGATGTTTCTAATGTTGCAAAAAGGAATTTGCATTATTTCAGTGAAAAAGAGCTGTTTTCATATCAAATTGTTTATGAATCTTAGAGCATTCCATGCTGAACTTTGATTGTAGCTTAGATTATGAATTGAAATCATCATACTTTGAATGTTTTATAAAGTCCATCACATATCTCTTTCTTTCAGCTTGAATCACTACGCAAAGGTGAAGGGCTCCAAAAAGAAGTTGATGAGACCAAAATAGCCAATACATATGACCCAGATAAAAAGTACGAAAAAAGTAACAAAAAGAAACAGAAAATAATAGAAGGTATTTACTATGGTATTGCTTTAATTAAGGTGGTGTGACTGGCTTAACACTTAAAAAAAGTAACAAAATATTTTAAGTTATTTACAAAGATTAAATATTATACTTTCATATTATGCAACAAAAAAATCTAACCGAATGCACAAAAATAGCGTTTTAATTGCGATAAACACTGTACCCCTTTATCGACTTCTCTTTATCAGCAAGAATCATCTAGGGGACAGCTCGGTTGAGGGCTCAGTGAGGTACAGATTTGTATCAATCGATACTTTATTTAGTATTGCTAGCATAATATTGACCTAAGAGGTTAAATTGATAATGTTTTCTGAAATTTATCTATTCCAGCATCATTCATGTTTTAAGTACATTTTAACGCAATTTATAGAACTACAACATACTTAAATTGCCAGTATATTAATTAATAATGTTTGATTTAGTAAATAAATATCATTGTTTTGATATTTCATTGATATAATAAACCAATTTTACTTTAAAGTAACCTTTAATTAAAAAAAGCTGTGCATTTTGGTGAAATAGTGAAAACCATATCAAACAAACTATTGTGTAGAAAATGCAGTAACTTATTACGGACATAGGATTTCTTATGGATGTCCGAGGAGCATAATTTTTGAAATTATGTTATTTCATTATATAAATCCTTTGAAAATTTCATGCATCTAGACATCTGTATTAAATTACTACATTAACGAGACAAAAACGTCTTACTAACCAATCACAATTAAAGATGTTTAATGAATTAAAAATTAAATTTTTATAACAAATAATTCACAACTACTTATTCAATTAATGGCAGATTTTTTTTAACCTGATTTCCAATTGGCAATTTTCCCCGTTGTGAGCCTCTCTATTGGCGTGATGTGTTGTGTATGGCGTTGGTACGATATGATTCAATTTTTTGTGATTATTCCTTATATAGATATAGTGAAATAGATGTTCATGTTCAGCTCATAACTTTATCATGTTTGATGGGATTTCAAAATAATTGGCATAAATGATCAGCATATGAAGACGAAATCTCACATGTCCTTTGCTGAAAGGTGACATTGGATGCTTGAATTTTTTTTGTGATTATTCCTTGTATGGATATAGTGAAATAGATGTTCTTGTCTGGGTCATAACTTTATAGTGCATGTTGGGATTACAAAGCAATTTGACATAAATGATCAGCATATGAAGACAACATGTTGCGTGCAAGAACCCTTGCTGAAAGGTCAAGGTCACAGTTGAAGCTTGAAGTTTTTCTGTGAATAGAATACCTCTGGCTATTCTGATGAAATTTGACAATTGCAATGTTTGTAGAGATACAAGACTGCAGTCATCATTCAATTTGTTAACATTAGATTACAGTACAGTTCCCTATATTACCAATGGAAGTAAATTTTCACCATCAGGAGGTAAAGCTGCTATGACTAGGAAACAGTTCCCTCTCAGACTTTGTTGGGTGTCTTCTGTACATAGAGTACAAGGTGCCTCTGTGGATCATATAGCTGTGTTGTTTGTAAGAGCTCTGACAGCTAGAATGTTATATGTTGCATTCGGCCGATCAAGAACATTAAATGATGTGTATATTACTGGGTTTGATGACAAAAATCAAAACTGATCCAAAAGTTCTGTCTGAAATGAACTGTCTGTTGCAGGAAGCTTCCTGCCCAAACCATTTGAAATTTTGAACTTGGCCAGATGTATTCTGAATGCTCATTCAGTAAGACTGACATCAAAAGTCACCCAATCCTTCAGCATGCTGAAATCTTGTGCCTCACAGATACTGATAACTTGACCAGTTAGATTGACCATAAATCTGCCTTTATCTTGCCATATGATCCTGTGGCAAACTGCTGTGTACAAGCTGTGTCCACAAAATCAAATGTGTTTGATAGTAACAATGTGGCAACCACACATAGAGGCTATTTCCATCGGAGTTCAGATAGTTTTGGCCATATTCATAAAGCTCCTTAGGTCCTCAGGAAGAAGGTAATGCTAGTTTACTGCTCACCATCATCCTGATGTCAAGCATTCATCAAGGATATTAGTGAGCTTGTGTCTGGTGAAAATCCTCATAATATTGTTAGAGACTTTAATGCAGATGTTACCACTGCTGCTTATACACAGTTTATGTCTGCCTACTAGCAACATGTGAATAAACCCACTAACAACTCAGGATCAACATTAGATCTTACGTTTATAAAAAAATGCAAACAAACCAGTTATCAACATCTATATGACATACTTCTCAGATCACTCAATTGTGCATTTCGCATTCAAAGTCACATACAACTGGAACAAAAAAAACATGAAACAGATGTAGTTATCACACAGTTGTTACCAGTCATAATACTACAGGAGAGAACTTTCAAGGTCTGTCTTGATTCATGTAAGACAATTTCATGAACATGAAAAGCATGGGACATCCAGTCTTCCAAGAAGGTTGATAGGCAACAGTTGCAAAGATAAATACCTGATATCTCTACCTTTTTCATAATACATGTTGTACAAATATACATATATGCCACTATCCTCATTTATGCATAAGAACATTCTTGTTTCAATTTTTCCCATGAATTGTTTCTGTTTATTGTAGTCTTAATATCAAATGATTGGAAATATCATTACTTGCTACTGAAAGTCATATTTTGGCTTGTTGATTTCTCCTACAGACCAATATTTGATACATATGTAGCATAGATTTATGTTTCTCCATTATACAAATTTAGATTTTAATACAGACAAAAGAATGGTACCAGAAAAAGAGAAGTGTATTCTATACAAACATTACATTCATCATAATATGATCAAGCTATGGTTTATATAGTAAATTTAGTTCAGACACAATGGGTTTCAGATTTACGAATTGTCCCAATAAACCGTAATGGTTACTGAATGACTGATTAGAGATATTGTTATTTCTCTTAGAGGAAATGGGAGAAAACATTGTACAGGGAAAACAAATCAATTTCTACAATCAATTACGTTAAATGGTAGATTTAAAAAGTATCTTTGATATGTTTATGAACTTAGTCAGTATTACAACAGTTTTATCACTTGAGTCTGTGTCTAAACTGACTGATATTCAGGAGACCATCACAGTTGTTGACACAGATGTGTCAGGAGAAGATGCTGATACGGAGGATCATCTTACAGACCCCCAACATTAGCCATGGCTCTGACAGGAATAAGATCCTATCAGCAGTTTCTCTTTTCCAACGAACCTGTTTGTGTATTTGCCAAGAAACCAGAGAAGTACATAGAGATCAAAGTTGTTCCAGGAAAAGAAGTTAATGTTCCACATGAACAACCAAACATTGGACTAGTAGCAGGTCTAACAGCTGAACAATTATGTTACCTTGTCACGTATGTTAGACACAACCTCATGGGTGTAAACAAAGACATGACATGTTTCTACAGAGGATTTTAGTTATTTATAATTACATTATTTGTTAACTATATGAAAGTCAATACAAAGGTTATACATATTTTGAAAACAAGAATGTTATATAGACATGTATTACCATGGCAACAACATTAAGATGTAATAGATACTTGTGTTTGTATTTAAGTTATATATATATATATATATATATATACATATATCATTGTTATGCACATTGTTTCTGAATTAATTATTGTGAAAATCCTGTCTTATATAATGATTACTGTATGTGTGAACTGTTGCTAAGTATAGCTTGAATATTGACTTCCCTGGAATACTTGTTATATCCAAAATGCTTCAGGCGTTTCTGTAACTTTATTTGAAAACAACTTTGTATTAGCTTATCAACTATAGTTAAACATGTATTATCATTGTAAAAGAGAGCTTCTGAATAACAGATATGTTATTTTTTTGTGATTCTGTTGCCATAGCAACATAATTCATTGCAAAATTAGTGTACTTCATAAATAGCTTATTTCATGACAATGCGTATAGCAAGATTAATGTTTGTTCTGTGAATGATACATGATGAATATAGTAAAAGACATGGATGTGAAAGTACAGAGAGAGTAGCCATTTATTGCGTTATTTATGAACCATCTTCAGTGTACAAAATGGCTCAGTCACCAAAATTTAAGTTGGTGAAACATTTGTCCAACTTAAAACAATTATTGAAATTATTTTACTAATGTATTTAGTAGGCATCCTGATATCAGAATCAGGTAATATCTCATTTTCCATTAGTATTGCTATAAAAACCCTTTTTTTTCATGGGGGCGGCTCTTATGTCATGTTAAAATTCTATATTTGTGAGGTTCAATTTTTTTGTATGAAACTCTACTTTTGAATTTATTCATTTTCTTTTGTTTTTATAGATTCAGTGTTTGAAAATTGCCTAGAATCACTTTAGAATAATCATATGATTGTTCAGCTAAATTCAGAATAGCCCTTGTCATTTTTGTTCAAATGTATGTGTATTTATGTGATGATATCCATTTTAAACAGGTGTTAAAAGGCTTAATTTGTTTTCATTGTCATATATAATTCTGATATTTTAGATCGCAATCGACAGAATGAACTTGAGATAGTGGATGAAACCAAAAACAAATCAAAGAAAAAGAAATCTAAGACACATGATGAACTTATTGAGAATGTGTAAGTTCGATATTTGTCAAGTGGTATAGTTGATTGGCTTGGTAATGTAATTGTAATTGGTTAGGCTCTTTAATGTGTTGTTTTGCATATCAACATTAAGCCTTAAATGTTGATGTTTGTCATATGATCAGTTTGAAATTGATTTATTCCATGGGGCCTCCTTCAGGCCTCCAGAAAGTGCCCGAAAACTTGCCTGACATTTAGCTAGACAAACTTAGAATACCTCGTTGTGCATACTTGTGTTCTTCCTCCAACAATAAGTGATAGAAAAGTCACCAAATGACTCTGGCTGATTACCCCAAGAAAAAAAAGATTCCACACATTACAAAATGCATTGTCAATTATGTGATAGTTTTTCTTGTTTTAGTGATGAATCTCAGCTGGAAACACAAGATAAAACAATGTCTATATCAGAACTTGAAAGTACTCCAAAGAAGAAGAAGAAAAAGAAACAAACTGAAGAGCCAGTTCTTTCTGCTAGGTGAGTACTTTGTGTGAATTGAACTCAATTGTATTCTTTTTTCAATTAAATGTATTATGTTTTTCATGTTTTTGTTTCTTTAGATTTTGTGCTGATTATAAAACTTGGATTGGAGGTTGTTATTGAACATGGCTGGATATCTTCCAGTGTTATGATTAGATCAGAAATAGCCGATCGGATTGGTCAGTTTAGAACTTTTGTAATATTGTTCTTTATAAAATACTATAGTAGTTCACTTCATTGATCAGGTGAGGAATTGTTTGGACAGGATATTGTTCTTCCATTAAAGTTTGTATTTTTCATGTATTAAAAAGATGTATACTGTGTTTCAGATCTGAAGATGAACCAAGTATGGTAGAAACACCAAAAAAGAAACCAAGAAAGAAACCACAGAGAGATGGAACACCAGAACCTGACTCTCAGCCAGAAACTCTACTCACTCCTACAAAAAGGAAGAAAAAGAAGAAAACTGGGGGTAAAAACCACTAATTTGTACAAAAAAAGAAATTACTCAGCTTGAATACAATTCATATCATTATTTTATGTGTATTATTTCATTGTTGAAATTTTGCTACTGCTCATATATATAACATGTATATTTTTGTTCACTTGTTTGAATTTTACCTTGAAGCCGAGTCAGAAGAAGAGGCAGTGCTCTCTCCAAGTGAAGATGTTGTGTCTCCAAAAGAGAAAAAGAAAAAGAAACGAACTGGTGGTGAAATTGATGAAGCTGTTTTATCCCCATCAGAGGAACCAATTTCACCAAAAGGAAAGAAGGGAAAAAAGAAAAAGAAAGCTGACACAGAAGATGAAGCTGCCCTCTCTCCTTCTGAAGAAACCACTACTTCACCTAGTGATGGAAAGAAGAAGAAAGGGAAGAAGAAGGGTGAAGGTGAAACTGAAGGTGAAGCGTTATCACCAGCAGAAGATGAGGAAGAAACTAAAGATAAAGGGAAAAAGAAGAAGAAAAAGAAAGATAAAAAAGAGGAGGTAAAGGATTTTTTCCTGTTAAGATATTTTTTACCTTACCAGTTAACCAATCTCTTAACTTGATATCTGTGTTATATACATGCTTATTCCTTTGTTAAACAATTCACCTAATAAACGTAACTGCATTTCAGTAACTGCCTACACTTTATATACTGGCACTTGAAACAACCCCTTCAAGAAATGAACACAGATAATTGTTTTGTTTATTAAGATATTTCAAACCTGTTGTTACTATTGTTAATTTAATTACTTAACTTTTTATGCATCTCACATTTCTTCTTCTGCTCCTTTCAACACAAAGTTGGTAAGAGAGGTAACTGTAGCTTTATTTTCTAGTCATGTTCATGTTACATTTTTCTTTCATCAGGATGCAGAAGAGGAAGAAAAAACAGAGGAAGAAACTCCAAAACCAAAGGAAAGAAAGAAGAAGAAAAAGAAAGGTTATAAAAACATTTGGTGTTTTTTATTTAATATGTATTGTTTAGATTAGTTTTGAATGACTCAATGAACTGTTGTTCTAATCTTTGTTTGAGACTTCACCTTAAGTGTGAACGTAAGAGAAATATTTCTTTTCTTGAAAATTTTGGCTAAAATAATCTAAAAAAAGTTAAACATTCCTTTGTAGAATTCACAAAGCACTGTATAGTTTTAGTAAAATTGAAAGTTGTACTTGTACCTTTAATTTTGGACAGTAAGCGTGGAGAAATTGTTTTTTGTCATGGTGTTTTGTGTCTATGTTGAATTATTTGTTTTTTGTATTCTTGAATCAAATTTATTTGACATATTTTAGGTGAAGAAGAGGTTACCGAGGCTACTGAGGAGGAAGCTGGCCCTTCAGGACTTGATGTTGAAGATGAGGGAAGAATACTTGCTGTTACCATACATCGAACTGATAAACTTAAAAATGATTTCTATATTGCACATCCTATGGTTCGAGTTCATGTTTTAGATGAGCTGACTGGAAAATACCTTCCCAAACAACATATGTAATTGTTTATATAAATTTTTGTTAACTTGAAATTTGATTCATTAAACTTACTCTCTTTCAGTTCTTTGTAACATATGAAAATTGTCAATTTTGCATTGTATAATTATAATCATCAGTTTAACACTACTATGTCATTCATATAAATATTCAAAATAATTTGATATTAGCCATAAGGTAAAAAATTTGAAACAAGAAGTTGTTAGTAGATTTTGTTTATTTTTATTGATTTTATAATTATCACCCTGGAAATAATTGTTGTTGTTATTTTTGAATTAATGGAAAACAATTTATGTTACATATTGATCAAAACTGAATTTCTATGTGTATTAAGTGTTTTTTCAGTTCACATGTTTATAATTATATGACTATTTTTTTTGTTTCATTTTTCAGTGATCGTGCCGTCACATCTTTTTATGAGACGAAAAATGAAAACGTAAAACATGTGCTTCCAATTATGACAAAACCATTTGATTTCAAACAAAATAAGTAAGTTGTACAAAATAAGTCTGTTCATAATGTTTGGTTCTAAAGTATACCCCTAGTCTTTGTCAGATGAACATTTAAAACATGTTATGTTCTGTTTATCCTATGGGGGATTTGATGGCTGATCGGTTTATAATTTCTGATTTGTAATCTCTAGCCCCTCACTGCTGTGAGGTCAAATCATCTGGGTACCAAATTTCATGGGTGAAAAATCTGTCCAGCTAGCCTACGGAATGTCAGTGGTTCTACCTTGGTATAAGCCTGGGGTCTTCCTCTGCCTACAGAGCTGGAAAAGATGCTAAATAACCATTTGCTGTTGGTGCAATGTTAAATCCCAATAGACCGTATTTGTAGATACTATTTATACCTACATTTACTTTTAATTTCTGTTAAATACATTTTGAGTAGCAGAAAATTGTCAAATAAATGCTAAAATAGCATTTGTCATTTGTCATTACCTTTTACTAGGCCTTGATATCTGCTGACTTTGATATTTACTTGTTTACTTAGAGTTGTTGCCTCTTTGAATACTCAAAAAAGCCCTTATTTTCCAGAAATGTATATGCTAAAAGGTAAAGTTGAAAAATTATACCTAAGTTTATTCTTTTTTGTAGATCTGTGATACCAGTGTGGGAAGAATTGTTAGTTTTCAATGAAAATTATAATTACTTTATACAGGAGAGACCAAAAGTTCTTCTTGTGTTTGAAGTAAGTTTTGTAAACTCACTGTTTCTTCTTTTTGTATAACTGTCACCAAATTCTGAAGAACTGAAAGAAACATAATCAAAGTTGTAGAAATGTAGATTGCTGTTTGTTATGCCTGAAAATGTTTCAATCAGTGCTTATATCAATAAGAATGGCTTTGATGAATATATTTAATACTTTATATGCATTGTCTTTTGCAATAGTTCATGAATTATTATTATTGTCATTACTCTGTTAATTAAAGCATAAGTTGTTTTAAATTGATTGTTGTTTTTAGCTTTCCAGAATCTAAGGTTCAGAGTGAACTGTTAGATTCGGAAGGGTGATGCTCCAGCATCTGTCGTTGAGCGTCAACAAAGGTCTTCTCTGAAACTAATGGTCAGGTTTACTTCAGATTAGCAGCGTAGAATTGTTTAGACATTCTTACTGCAATTTGCTCATTTTATACCAGTTAACATCTTTTAATGGATGGATTATTACCTAACTTGGTCTTCAGCATCCTTAGTGTTTTATCAGTTTTACTCAAATAAAAATGGTTGACCCTTTTTAGGGGCTGCTAGAGCTACAAATAGAAATACCTTTAAACATCTTCTTCTCATGAACCATCACTAAACTTGGTTTGTAGCATCTTTAGATAGTCCTGTGTCAAGTTTGCGCCAATAAATTTTAGGGGCCACAAGAGCTAAAAATAGAAATACCTTAAAGCGACTTCTTTTCATGTACAAATGGTTGGATCATCACCAAATTTAGTCTGTAGTATCCTCTGGTCATCACATATATTCCTTTGTAGTATCCTTTGATGGTGTTTTATCAAGTTTATTATCTGCCCAGAAGTGTACCTTTATTACCGTTTCAGTAACTTGTTAACTTACATTTATTCTGGTGAGCGAGGCAGGGCTGTCATGGCCCTCTTGTTTTTTGTGTGTAAGTCTTGTTTAATTTTATTGTATGAATTTTGTTTCAGTTGATAGACTTTGTCAGTATGAATAGAGCAGCCCAGAATGATGAAGGTTGGCACCGGATAGGTTGGGCATTCTTAAAGGTAAAATTAATTAATCTATTCATTAGTGTTTAGAAATAAACTAAATTTTCACTTAAAATTAATTGAACTTGTACATGTAATGACCAAGTTTTTATGTGTAATAGCTTGTTTTTCATTCTCTGATTTGTCTTCTTATCATTTAGGTACTTGGAAACAATAAAAAATTAAATGTTGGCTCTAAAGTTCGTTTACAAATCTTTGAAGCTCCCCCATCGAACTTGAAGAAAAAGACTGATATGGAAGAGGTATGTTAGTTGAATTGTTTGAATAAAAAATGAACATAGATTTGCTTTTTCTGTCCTTCATACATGCCGTTTTTATTACAAAACTTTTAGAAGTGTAATTTTATCTTTTATGATTTAAAGATTATTTGGTGTTAATTTGAAAAGAATAGAAATCAGTATATAACACATTCCCAAACAATTTCATCGCTATGCATGTTTGATTTATATGAAGGAAAACTGTTACATGAACTAAGTTCACATATATAGTATTAGTGACTAGTATATTCTCAAATATTCAGGCATTTGTATGGTGGAAGGAAGCTCCGAGGAAACCATATCCATCTACTTTGTATGTGACATTGAAGGGAATTAGCCCACCTCAAGAAGTGGAGCCAGCAGAAAGATCATTGTTTGCTACGCAAGAGGTAACCTTTTTAACCTCTTTTAATTGTGTGAATGTCTTTATTTTAACTATAGAAATAATTTGATATGCATGCTTCATGTATATAGCATGTCATATGTACAACACTGTCTTATTACCCACTCATATATTAAATAGTAGTAATTAGAGTGTTTAAAACATTCTATATGGAATCATAAAGTTGAATTTATATGTCACATATTACAGGAGAGGGGTAGAATGACTTATGAAGATTTGAAGAAGAGTATGAATTGGACTGGGAAAAGGTTGGTGGGAAGATTCAGGCTGTAGTTAACTTGTTCATCCATACTTTCCCTATTTGACCTATTTAAAGTTTAACATATAAAGTATTATTACATCTGTTATTTAACCAGGTACCTGATTAGTGTTTACTCCCAATGCTTCTGAATGAGCAGTTTTTGCAGTTTCATTTCTTAGTCTTTTATTGAAGGACTTTTAGATTGCTTTTTAACCACGCTTTCTGGAGGAAAATCTAGTTATTAGATTGTCACATGTCAGTGGGTGGGCAGGCGTTAACACTTGGTTTATTTTTATTTTTTATTTTAATTGACAGATTCTTCCCAAATTTTTATATAGCATGCTTACATGAAAACCTACCTTGGGATTGTATTTGATGGCTCTAGGTAGGTCCAAGGTCAAGGTTACTGTTACACAGAAGTACAATAAAAATTCTTTGCACAACTTCTCCATTTCTCAAGGGATTTTAATCAAACTTTCATAGAACTATTATAATCAAGTGACCCAACTCATGTTGTCAGGGCTTTTTGATTTGATTATTTTTGGACTTCTGGCTCATTGTTTATTTTGCACATGTGCAATATGGGGAGAAATACTCATCTGAGCACAACTCCTCCTTTATTTCTCAAGGGAAGGGAGTTTGATCAAACTTTCGTAGAACTATTGTCATTAAGTGACACAATGTGTATTATTGGGATTTGTGATTTGATCATTTGTGGCAGAATTATGGTCTTTTGTCTACTTTGCTGTATTAGCTATTAAAATCAAACTTGTGCATGTCATAGGCAAAATGTTTCCACCCTATGGCTGAAGGTAGGAATGGGGTAAACATCTTGAGAATGAAAAACTTGTTGTGTGACTGTTCCTGTCATTTCTTGTTTCCCTTTATTTTTCCTGAAAACAATACTCATTAAGTCTTACTTATCTTCTTACAAATATTATTCTGTGAAACTGTAGCACTATGTATTGTATTGCTTTCAATTCATATTTTGATTAATTTTCAGAGTACCTCAGCAAAGAACATTATCATCGTGGTCTCGTCTTGCTGGTCAGTTGTGTCGTCTTCCTAATACTTTATCTCAAGCATTACCCACAGCAAAGAAAGGCTGTTACGCCATTAGATTTTCTCATGATGGGAGAAAGATTGCCTGTGCTTGCCATGGGAAAGATGGCTACCCAATTCTAGTCTATGAAGTAAGTACACTAAACATTCATTATTACGAGCATCAATATCATGAACACCTGACTTAACTCTGGGAGATTTTAAAGTCCTGTCAATTTTTATACTCCCATATCACCCAATGTTGATTTGACCTTGACTTTGAACGAATATGGACTAATAATGTGTTTAAGGGACTGTTTCTTGGTTAACTAAATTTCACCGTTTCTCTTGCTATGATATTTACACAGTTGTTGCCTTATACCAATCTTCATCCGCCCAAATCACCTAACGTCGATTTCACCTTATACAACCAACCCACTTACTAAAATGCTAGTGTAATGGATACCCTTACATTATTTACATTACATTTACTAATATTGCATTAAAGTTTTAGGACTGTGGACATAACAAATATTATTCTGTGAAATTATCTTTATAATCAAAAGTGCTTCATTGAGTCGTAAAGTCTACAGACTTTACTTTTATGAACAATATTAAAAATCAGGTCATGAAAACTAGTGACAATCGCATTTCTTCAAACATAGTATCAAGAAAGGACAATATGAACTTTGTGCATAATCATCAGTCTCGGTATTATTGTAAAATCATTAATAAGTCACCATTCTGGATGTATCAACTAAGAACAGAGGCTATTTATATTGCTTACAAAAACAATCTTCAAGTTCAGATGTGAACTAAAACATTGAACCAGAGGTGTAGAAATGAGCCAGTAGCCAGAAAAATGAACCAGCTATTTTAACATTCTCTCCACCTACTTTTTCCCCACAAAGGGTTTTCCCCCTTTTCCTACGACTGGGATGGACCCTCAGACCCCCCTTCTACTTTTAGTAGCTCACCGGCTATATGAAAACAATTCTATACATATGAACTGTCAGTCATCGGATTACCACAGGACATTGTGTAAACTTATTATGAACTAACTTACAAAGTGTCCAAGTCATCCATGAGTTTTGTGAAAAATTCTGCAGGAAGAATTTTCAATGAACCTCCAAGAACTACGAATTTTAATACACCCAGTGATGACATGTGTTTCATCATATTCAAGTAATAGCAGTCTGTGAACTTTGGGACTCCTTTTACAACCAGTCATGTGATCAATTTTCGCAGGTTATATAAGTTGTGACATCAGTCGTGATTTTCAGTACAGTACCTTTGTGTCAGGTATCGAACAAAATGGCAGATTGCAATGAGGCGTATCAGTACTTGATTCTAATTGGCTGTTAAGACCTGTCAATCAAATCCTGTCATAAGGTCAATTTTTGCCATAGACCATTCTCAGTCCACCCATATTGCCCAACCAAGATGTTTACCTTGAACGGCTTTGGACCAAACCTTGATTTGACCTACAATTCACTGTTTCATCTAGCACTGACATCACTTACTAGAATGCTTTGATACTTTTTGCTTTAAACTTGACCTAATCTGTATTTGGATTTATAATGAGTTAATTGGGCTATTTCTTGGTTAACTAAATTTGACTCCTCTCGATTAACTGGATTTGACCATTTTGTCTAGCCCCAACCTGATCTGTTCGATAGTTATACAGTTGTTGCCATATAACTCACAATCCACCTATATCATCTATCCTCAAACTGACCTCAAATCTAAAATTAATCTCGTTTACAGTGGGAATCCATTGACAAGCATGCCACTGGGGGCATTTGCATTTATTTAAATTTTAAATGCAGTGTCTTGTTGTTTATAAATTTCCTTGTTTATTATGCTCAGAGTTTTCTTGATATCTTGAGCACAAGTGTTGGTCCTATGACTTAACTTTCAGTATTAATTACTTTGATTATCTCAAGCTATTGCATGTTGTATCATGTTTGCTCTTAATACAATGACATTTACCTGCCAGTGAGTGCAAGTTACTCAGATGTCCTTTGTTCGCATGTGTGATGAAGTTAAGTATAAAATACAAAGTTCTCACTATGAATGATATTTGTTGACTGCTTTCTGGTATACTGATCAGTACCTTACAAATAAGTATCTTGTGTTGATTCATTCTTACTGGGGAAAATACAGAACAAACTAAGATGTTAATACATTTTATCATTTGATTATCGGAATAAGCATGTGTTACCAAAAATAGTCTTGGAGATTCAATGATTGATGCATGGGCTGTTAGTTGCATTAAAAAGCATGACATCCAGCCCTATTCCTTAGCCAAACTCATTTCATAAACATCAATTACGATATATATCCGAAAATGAACTATCCAATATTGGTACACTTTAGTATGGTTTTTATTTAATTAATTCATTCCTTTGATTCATACACCAATTTTACAAAAGAAGTCACTTGACATAATATTAACCAATCATAGAGCACTGAAAATCGTATAAGTCATGATGCTACTATACGTTAGAAATTCCATTAATAGGTCGTGACACGGGACATTACTCTGATTTTATGAAAAAAGTCCATACTTCAGGCATTTTTGCATGAATCAAGTTCTACATTGAAAGGTATTGACATGAATGTTTTTAAAATTGAAAAATCATATGATTAAGTATTACTGGTTGGCTTAATGATAGACTGAATGTCTATGGGTATCTTTGATTTTGGCCCCCTTCTATGACAATTATCAATTGAGCAAGTCAAACATTCACACCTTTTCACCTTTGAATGACAACTTTATTGCCTCAATATTTAATTTAAAATACAATCAACTAAATCTGGTATGCCAAAGTTAGTGTCATGATCACATGAACCAATCAATATCTTGGCGTCAGTTAGTGTATCACATGTCCGTTGTCTAAGTTCAAAATGCCTATTCCGGAAATGATTTTGGTGTCCGCTGTCTGCGGTTGGCAGATGTCAGGGGAATTACAGTGCCCGTTGTAGACAGGTTTTCGTTGTTCATGGTATCTGTAAGCACAGGTTAGACTGAATTTATGATTAGAAAACGTATTTCAGGGATACAGCACCTTTTTCTTGGTAGCCACATGGGCTAAAACTTTGGGCCTGCCTGGACATTTTGGGGCCAATCTAAAAAAAATTGAATATTTTGCTTTATTACAAAATTTTATACTTCTTACACATAAGATGCTGGTAAATATCAGTGGAAATAATAGGAAAAAATATATTCATGTTAAAAACAAAAATTTTTTTAGCAAAGAAAATAACCAAAATGAACGAAATAAATGAAAAATAAAACTGGCCATTTTTGTATCTTTTTGTCTTTTCTTGTTATTAGTGGCACAATTGGCAAACATTTGTTGTTGATTTCCCAACTCAGGTAGATGTCTAGATTACAAAATCTGGGAAAAGTGCAGAAACGTAAGGGATTTTTGACAAAAATTATGAAAGATTTATTTCTATTGTTGTTTTGATGCGCCATTTAATAGATATTGTCTCTGGGAAACAAATACATTCAATTTGTCCTGGTTTTGTCTGTTTTTAGTTCTGGGAAAAATTGGATTGAGTGCTATGTCTATGCATATGTTGCACCGGATTGGATGTAAAAATATGTGTCTTATACACTAGTGATTATGATAACCTAAAGGAAAATACGGCAGAAAGGGGACCAGTGTAGAAAATGAGAAAACACATCTCTGAGATTTTTTTACTTGCCTCAGATGATTGGGAGAGTGCTAATTTGTATCCCTGTATTTAATCTATCAGCTTAATATACTGTGGTTTCACTAATTTTCTTTGGGGATTTAATTTTGTTGATTTTTGGATCAGATGATCCATGGAGTCAAATCCTCACAAATATAAATAAAACGCTGGACAATCTGTTATTGTTTGAGTAGTAATCAGTTCAAAAGTATGTTCAACAAAATCAGTAATGAAACAGGTCTCAGTTTATATTCAGTGATAATTAATAATCATCTACATGTACTTATCATATAAAACAGACAGAAATATGAGGACCATACAGAAATAGCATAAGAATAATGGACATGACCTTAGAAAGGTCTGAACACAAAAGGCCCCTTAAAATTTTGCTCTATCTTCGCTCCATCGTCAATTTATAAGTAACAAATGTCAAATTTGACACATTTATTTAAGATTATCAATGGATATCTGTTTGATATCTATCCCCTTTTGACACACAAGGGCCAATTACCTGTATTTGTACTTCACTAGTGAGGTTATTTTATTAAGAAAATGACAGAAAACCAAAATATTTCTATTTTCAAAAAATCAAATCCACAAATTTATATCCCCGCAAAATAGCTTTTACAGTAATAACCATGAAAATTGAGCCCAACAAAAGTATTCAAACTATCAACAAACATGTATACTCCTCTCTGACTTCATAGAGCACATTCTATTTAAGCATTACTTATTATGTAAATATGCTCATTCTGGCACATGACCTAAAACATTTCCAACAAGTAAACAAGTAACTTGTAATTACAAGCACCCAGTTTATCTCGAGCACTTAGTCTGTTTAGATGACTCCTCAAGATAACAAGGTTTTATTGTAAACTATTATGGCTCCAATGTCTTGGACATAAATCATAGGTAGTGCCATTGTTGAAAAATATAGAAATATGTCACTGGTGTTCTCTTCTACAATTATATATTCTAGAAAGCAGAAACTCGGTATTAGGTTATTGTGATCTAAATAATTGGTTTTAATCTGGTAACATTTACCTTATTTTTTTCAGATTCCATCTGGTACATTGAAAGGCAAATTCCTGGGTCATTTTGGTATAGTTTATGACTTATGTTGGTCCAAGATGGATACTCATCTACTTTCAGCATCTTCAGATGGGACAGCAAGGTATGAAATGTGGTTAAATTTTGTGCCTCTTAAAACATTAGCTTTTATTTTTCTTTTTGGGTTTACTTTTAGAAATGTTAATCAATTGTTTAAGGTGGTGTGAGTAGCTATTTGATGATATCAAGTTTCACCAATTTATAGTTTTAAAAAGTTAACCATAATTGTATACATTTATAAATCCATTATACAGAGTCCATTGCAAGTGATTTGACATAACTATTATCCTTGGTCGATCTTCTATAAATCAATATCGCATGTAATTTACATATTTTTGAATGACGATAACTAATCTGCATATAAGGATATACTGCAAAAATTACCCTAAAAATTACAATCATGGTGTCATGCCGGGAACGATGCCTCAGATTTTTTTGATAACGTCCTCAGTTTATTGGATATTTGAATTAAAAGAAATTCTATAGTCTGAACCCTGCTGACAATTGCATAATATGCCATGGATTAAAACAAATATCAAAATTCTGAGACATGGTTCCCTAGATAAGCATTTCCGCAACAAATTACCGAAAACTGCTTTGAAATTCATCTTCAAATAAGGCAGCAATCTTTATAAAAAAATAACACCTACTTTCCTACATTTTTTTCTAAGTGTGAAATTTACAATAAAAGTGTCAGATCGTTATCTTCACATGTAATCAACAATTATTAGATTAATTAATGCAATCAATTCAATTTTGATAGCCAACCAAAGTTGTTAATCATTTGGGATTCAATTATTGAAACCATTCTCATTTTTGATGTCTAATAAGAGTTTTAATTACAAATTATTGTCAAAATAGTATCATATCGTACCAACGCCATGAGCAGCATGTTAGATTTCACACTAAATTCAAAAACTCTGCCTATTCAGAGATTGGGAAAGAAATTTCCTTAATGGGACAATGGCCGTTTCATTGATTATTGGTTCATTGATTATGATATGAAATGAATGATAGGATGAAATTATGATATGAAATATCAAAGCAATGATATTTGTTTATTAAATCTAACAACATTAATATACTGGCAATTTAAATATGCTGTAGCTCTATTTATTGTGTTAAAATGTACCAAAACATAAAAGACGCTTGAAAGAATAAATTTCATTAAACAATGTCAATTTAACCTCTTAGGTCAATATTATGCTAGTGATACTAAGTAATGTATCGATTGATACTAATTTGTACCTCACGGAGCCCTCTACAGTGCTGTCCCCTAGATGATTCTCGGTGATAATGTAAAGTCGATAAAGGGGTACAGTATTTATTGCAATAAATTGCTATTTTTGCACGTTCAATTAGATTTTTTTGTTGCATAATATGAAAGTATAATATTTAATCTTTGTGAAGAACTTACATGTTTTCTTACATTTTTTTACGCGCCACCTTAGGCCTGATATTGTACTACATTCCTTTTGATGTGTATGTATGGTTAGAATGATATATTTTTTGTTTCATATACAAATGTTTCTGTATACTGATGGCAAATCTTTAATATTGTTTACTTATTGTGTTTCAGAGTTTGGGACCTAGAAGACTTTGGTGAAAAACAACAGAAATTATTACCACATCCAGCATTTGTATATTGTTCACAGTTTCATCCACGAGTTGATACCATAGCTGTAACAGGTGGCTATGACCAGGTTGTACGTGTCTGGGACGTGGGAGATAATTCAGGGAAGCTTGATGTAGGTTTTAGTATCTCGTACTTTACTATCTTTATTCTCTTCAGATTTATATTACAGTAATGTTCCGCATGACTATCGGTCAGATATTACGACTGCTTTTTTTAAAGAACCGAATTTCCCCTATATATGTCTATATAATCAATAATTATTACGAAATTACGACCAATCTGCTTTTACATAATACGACCACTTAGTGCAGAACATACTTGTCATATTGTGTTGTTTTAGGGTCCAATAAACCGACCACCTAATTATCACGCATGTCAAAACTTCAGTGTTGAGTACTTGAGGATGACTTTATTTAACAACATTTAACGACATTCGAACACTTTACATTAACAAAGGAGCAAACTTGTGAAAAGCTGTTTGATAAACAATGTGATGAGTGATAATTGAAGCCATTGAATGATTAAACAATTGTTTGATCTGTTTAATTGACATTAATGTCAATGGTCGACTTAAGAAACTTTGAATTCATTTCTATTTGTCGGATAGGTACAAACAAATTAAAAGTACTACTAGAATAGAAAAGTATGGTCTTATGACGTGACATTCAAATGATTCCCAGTACAGAAGTAAAGAACAGTATAAAGTCCATGGTGCGAAATTTCATCCAGTTTCTAGAATTTAGAGAGTACGGTATTCAGAGAGTGTTTTACAAAAGATTATATAGAGAGAAAATCGGGACTTTGAAAATCGTCTGAAGTCAGGTATTCAGAGGTTACACTGTACCTGCGTCATTTCTGAATCATATGTTTGCATCTACAAGCATTAGTTGATTTGTATGTTACTTATGATTCCATTCAGCTTATTTTCTTCATATTTTAGTTACGCCAAGAATTAGAAGATCATGTTGGGTTGGTGAATTCAATATGCTTCTCTGAAGATGGACAGAAAATGTATTCGGCTGATAGTGTTGGTGTGATAATTATATGGAATTCATTCTTTACAGAAATGCCTTCAAAAAGAGGTAGGATTTCAGACATTGATTTCCATTTAATAAACCAATTTGAAATATTGTGTATAATTCTTCTCTTTTTTCTTTGTTAATCAATGTATTCGGAGTCAGTTGCTTATAACAAGAGCTGTATTTAACTTAAATTCAATCTTTTTGCTGCCTACTTATTGTTGTGAAAATTTAATGAAGCTGGTGATACTTTTCTTGAACTTTTAGGTGTAGCTCGAGATTGGACAGTCTTTGCAAAAATAGAAGATCCTGATATGAAGGTATGTTGATGGCTGCTAGTTGGAAACTTTGATAAGAGCATTTTCAGCATTAGTATTGTTACTTCCTCTTCCTTACCAAGTCATTATTTCAATTTGTTTCTAAATGGCAAATTTGATGAAATAAATCTCTTGAAGCCATCCTAAAAATGTGTTATGCAACCCAAACTTTAACAGTGTGTAGGCAGGTAGGCCTTTTTGTTAAATGGTACGTTATATGCTTGTACTGAAAATGAAAAGCTGGAATAAAGAACAAAAACCTTTTTTTTTGTCAAAATTGCCAAAAATTTTTGAATGAATCGATCATGTAATTGCAAACCAACATTTTTTTCGGGATGACCTAGTTTTGATTGTTTTTCTACTCATCATATTCATTTTGTGTTCTGTTTTAGGGAACAGCAATAAATTACATCTCACTCCATCCTAGAGAACGTCGATTATTGGTTCATTGTAGAGATAACATTATAAGAATGTTTGATCTGAGAATGTAAGTTTGTCTGATGAATTGAAAAATGTATTTTTATTTTGTGACTTTGTCCTGGTACTTTATGCATATATATAAACTTGATTTATATGGAGTAGTCGATCTCTTGTTTTCCTGTGGTTTTTTTCCCATCAATTAAGGATACATTATGTTTGTTTTCAATCTTCATGACTTAGTAAATTAGCTGCCATGAAAAAATTATGGCATTGAGAGTGTTTGTGTTTGGAAAATGTGTACAATTTGTAGATGATTATTCTTTGTTCTGTCAATATGTTGTTTGTTTGATGATTTGCTGACTTAACTTTCAAAATAGTTTAGACATTGGACTTACTTATGATACTGTCTCAAAATCATCCTAGTAGCACAACTAGGAGGTAAAGAATACAAGTAAAAATTCTTTTCTATTTATTACTTTAAGACTGAACTAGTTAACATCCATAATCTTAATCATAATAGGATTGTTTATTGTTAATTGGCTTGTTTTTCTGCGTAGAGGCATGAATATTACAATATATCTCTGTCAATTTACAGCCAACGTGTTATGCAAAAATATATTGGTGCATTGAATTTCCGAGAACGTATAAGAAGTGCTATAACTCCATGTGGATCGTTTGTGTTCTCTGGAAGTGAAGATAATTTTGCCTATGCTTGGAACACCGATACTGGTACGGCAGTTTTGGTTCAATGCTTTATATTTTATCCTGTTAATTCACTCTCTTTTAAGGACAAACTAATTATATTGAGTTAAATTGATGTTTAAATGTTAAATTAAGTAGTGTTTTTAATTCATGGAATGGCCTCAAAATGGAATGTATATTGATTTAAAATATTTGTATGTTTGCAGGAGATCAAGTACTTATGTACTCAGAATTGAATTATCAGTATCCAGTGACTGATGTACATTATCATCCCAGAGATCATATGGTGGCATTCTGTTCACTTGGTGAAAATCATCCCGTTCTTATTTATAGTTACGATGCAGCAAGTAAGCATATCAAGTTTTTTTTTACAACTACACTTAATAAAACTTCTTGTTTTAACTGCTATTTGCTTATTTTGCATTTTTGTGACTAATCTATAATGAAAATTGATTAATAGCACTGGAACTGACTAATAATGGTTCATTGCTCTGTATCAGATGTTTTTACTTAGTTTTTAAATTTTGAACTCGCTGCAGTGAGGGGCCAGTGATTACAAGTCAGAGACCATAACGGCTTGACCACAGAGGCCCCTAATATGGTTTAATATGTATTTATTAGGGATGGGACCGAATGTTCCAATATTTGTATAATTGGTTTTTGGCCGAATATTCGAATATGAAAAACAAATACAAATATTCGTTGGAAAATTTGAATTTTCAGTTGACAGGTTGACACTCATAATTATTTCAATTGGCATTTGACACAATGTTAATTGATGCATGTAATTGGTGTTTCTAGTCATCTTCTACATATTTTTGTTCATATTCTTCATTTATTATTATAGTGCCTCTTTGTGCCTTGTCTATTTTACGTATTATGAAAGTACTAGGAAACTGTTTTCACTAAAACAAGAAATAGCACAAATCATGTATTCCTTATAACATAACAGTCGGACATATTTAATGGCTAGAAAATGTAGGAGGAATAAGGACGATGTCAATGATTTGTTCCTACATCTGAACATTACTGATAGCATTGTAAGAACAACAACAATTTAGCACCTTTTAAAATTATACAGTTTATAAATTACACACATGAAAATGTAAGAGTCGTAAAAAAGAATACAAACACAGAATGAAAACTACAAACTATATCTGTTTTCGGATGCAACAGGTTCAGACAGATACAAAAATGGACCAAAAACTAATATTCGAATATATTAGAATACCCCAATGGAATATTCAAATACACTTGTTGATACTCATTCCCATCCTAGTATTTATATATCTTTTTATGAGCCATTGGTCATGTAATTATATTGTAATACAAACTTACTGAGTTGTATTTTTAGTTGCACAGTATGAGGCTGGCCTCTCCCCTAGGGTGATTTCTCCAGTACCAGCTGATGAAGATGAACAGTTGGGGTAAATATGATTGATTTTGTTAATTTCATTTAGTATTAGGTTTAGTTAAAATTTACACACTTTGATTTGTTTATAGGAATCATAATTATATGTGTAGTATGCATTTACTGAAATCTTAGATTTTGTAGTACTTCTTTAAACTTTTGAAGTATTTAATCTAAATATGGTATATGGTTGTATTTAGTTGATATAATTATGTTTGTTACATATATGTACTCAAAATATGTTAATTATTGTCTTTTTTCAACCTTAGGAATACATAAGTGTTCAGCTTCTTTCATCCAATTTTACTTTACATCATATATTATTTATATAGCAACAGTTTTCTGTTAAATGAATTTTGAACTCTTACTTATGGGTTCTGTTTAAGTGCACGTACATGTATCAGACTGTCTATTTTAGACTTTGTGGATGGATTTATTTTTCTGATTTCTTTTTTTTTTGACTGTATGAAGTATTAAAAGGTTTATGCATGCATTGAATTATTTATTTTAAAAATATAGGAAAGAAAGGTATATTCAATTTATTCCTATGATATTGTGAGTTTCTTCCCAGTCTTGTTACTTGCTTCCATATATTTATATTGTCTGTCCTTCTTGGTGCTTGGAAAGCTTGTTTACTTTCAGCTGTATATACATAATTATATATGTGTGCTGCTTCTTTTTATATAATGTCTGTAACATTGGGGCTAATATCATGAAATATTTCAACTGAGATCAATACTTGTGGTTTTCAATTCTAGTTCATAAATCAGTCTCAGAATTCATCTCATTTTTGTGCATTATTAGTCTGAACTCAGAATCAATCAATCAAAGACTAAAGTTTTGATCTTGGTTTCAAACTCAGGTATGCGTGCTAAATATATCCAGGTATAGGCCCACAGTTTTACAACAATATCGTAATTTTCTCCTAGTCTAAATTTTGAGATGATTTATTTTGTATCTCATTGAATTAATAGTCATTCAATAAAAATGTGCATTGGTCAGAGCAACAGATAAGCTGCGTATTTGTGTATTTACTCAATTAAATTTACAAAAAAATGCAACTGAAACTATTTTAGATACATATCAAAAAGCAATTACAAAAGCAAAATACCCAATTAAAATATTTATAATGCGTATTGAAACCAATTTTCATGAATATACATGCATATTGTCATTTTCGTCTGTCAGTCGTTCCTCATAGTCTCGGACAAACGTTGTAGCGATGCGGTTCAAAACAACCAAATGTGTACAGTTTAGACTTGATAAGAGAGCATAAATTCCCAATTGATATAAAAGTCATAGACTAACAGGTTTCAGGAAACCCAATTATATTTAGCAAATACCCAATTCAAAATGAAATGATGGAGTAATACCCAATTCACTAAGAAAGCTTATCTGTTGCTCTGATTGGTTCATGAATAGATGAATAGTAAAATCATGTTGATAATATATATAGTTTAGTTCTACTTGTTGTCAGCAATTTTCAGTTCAATAATATTCTGTGGAGTTGTTTCCCTTTAATGGTAGCAGATATGAGTAATATGGCAACATCTGATTTTACTAAAATTAATTGTGTCATATCATGTGATATCTAACATCCCCTAGCAGTACTTTAACAAGCAATACAGTTTATGTAAATATACTGTACATGTATTTCAGTACATGATATTTAAAATTGAGTGTGTTCTGTCTGTCAGTATTTATTCTATCTTAGTTGTCTATGGTTTGTGATTCCTTCCTTTAGTGGTGTCCAAAAATATTGCATTAATGCTGCATGCATGTTGTATGCTAATGTCACTTTGAGTTTCATTTAGTTTCTGGTAATATTTACAGCATTTTTATTTTCACTATTTTTTTTGCGTAATGGTTGCATCATGAATTCATATGTCCATATGAATTTACTTCTATAACATACAGAGATACCAAAAAAATTGTTCGAAATATGGTCAAGTTCAACAATGTATACCAGCCATCAGTTCACAATTTTTATTGAATAAACTTAAATATATTTAAATAAATTATGAATAAACTTATGACTGCTTAGCCATAATTTACTCTCCAAGATGCAGGTATCCAGCAAAAACTACAAATATAATTTCCTACATAATAAAAATATGCATGGGAGATTTTAATAATGTTCACCACATCACAGTTCATAAACATACACAGATACTCCAGCAATCACAGAGGCATATTAATCACTGAAACCACTTTTCATGTACTGCTTAAAGACAGAATTGATGCTAAGGTCTAGAGGGTGGAGTTTATCCATGCCGCTGGCAGGGATGTATACAACATGTAAATTTAATTTTTTAACAAGGTACTGTGAGCTTCTACTGGATGTGCTTTTTATATGTCAAACAATCTGAGTGTGTGTTACCTGAGGAAAGATCTATCTGACCCTTTGTCTTCTTGACACATGGAAAAATAATCTTGCTCATTTTATCATGATAATAATAGGTATTTATGTAATCATGACTGCAGGAATTGGAATTTCATGAATACATAGAATATGTATTGATTATATAAAACCTTTGTGAATTTCAATTTCTGATCCTGCCATTGTGAATTCATAAATTTGTGAAATAATTCATTGTGTGGGAATTCGCAAATAAAAATCATGCATGTATAAAGTGATGTACAGAATTATTAAAGAATTTATATTTTTGTTAGTCAAATTGTTCAGATGTATATTTCATATTTCATCCATAATCAGGAAATCATATTTCTGTGCAAAATTTTTTTAGCTCACTAGAACTGAAGGTTCAGGGTGAGCTATTAGGATGGGTTGGTGGATACTCTGTTGTTTGGCGTCAACATTGGTCTTCTCTGAAACTTCTGGTCGGATTTACTTGAAATTTGCTGTATAGAATGCTTTAGATGTTCTAACTGCAATTTGTCCATATTATACTAGTTGACCCCTTTTAGGGGTCACCAGAGCTAAAGACAGAAAAACCTTAGAGCATTTTCTTCTAATGAACCAATTGATGGATCATCACCAAACTTGGTCTGTAGGATTTTTAGATATTGTTCTATCAGATTTGCTCAAATAAAAATGGTTGGCTCCTATTGACGCTGCTAGAGCAGAAAATAGAAGTACCTTTAAACATCTTCTCATGAACCAATGGATGGATCATCCCTAAACTTGGTTTGTAGCATCCTTAGATGGTAATATGTCAAGTTTGCACAAATAAAGGTTTGCCCCACTTTGGGGCCACTGAAGCAAGAAATAGAAATACCTTAAAAGGACTTTTTCTCATGAATCAATAGATGGATGATTACCAAACTTGGTTTGTAGCATCCTTTGATGGTCCTTTATTAAGTTTATTGTTCCCCTTAATCTACCCAGAAGTGTACCTTTATTACCTTTTTAGTGATGAGTTAATTTACATTTATTTTGGTGAGTTATGTAGGGCCATTAATTGCCCTCTTTTTTAATATTTTACCAATCATATGCTTCATATTGCTGTTTAAAACCAAGATATGACTCTATCCTTCTAAGGCAAAAAAAAGCAGACACCTGGTTTTCTCTTTCTTCCACCAAAAATTTAGGGTCAGCATGTCAGCAGAGCTTGTTTTCATGTATATTCTTTTTAGTTCAGATGTATAGTTCATATGATAATAGAAAAAAAAATTAATGAAACTGAAAACATCTAGGTCAACAGAAAATAAGTCAGTTGGATTAGTGTAAACCAGGAACTTTTTTATGCCTTATTGATATTATACGTTTACTGCTTTAGTACATATTGCTCTTAACCATGACATCATTTGGGATGTGAGTGTATTTATATGATCAGAACTGTTTTTGATGTAATACTGTGTTGACACAAATTATAAAACAGTATGTTCAAATTACAGTGGAGAGCAGACTGATTTGTTACAGATTTTAGCTGATTAATGAGTTTGATCAGCCTTTGCATTTTTCATTATTGTCTGATCTAAGCTGATGCTTACAAAACACATTCTTAGTTATTCCCAATTGTTCTAGAATGTTGGTAAAAATCGGCTAGATTTTAAAGTTTGTATCAATAACTTAAGTTGTAAATGAAAAGCTAGGTGAGGAGTTATTGTTATCTTCTGTTGTGTTTCTTGAGATAAAAATATTCATAAAGTGAACCAGCCTTTTTTTCAAGTGTCTGTTCGTTCTTATTTTATTTTTGCCATAATTTTCCATATGGTCAGAATGATTATTTTTGGAATGGTGGTAGTGTAAGGAAATTTCATTCCTATTTTTGAATGGCAAATTAACAAACAACAATTCAACTGTTCTTCATGAAATTTTGAGTTCAATATCCCGACTGACCATTTTTGTTACATATAATAGTTTTTAACCTATTCGGTTTTGAATGTACTACCAGTAATGATGTAAGGTGATTTTGAGAATTGTTACTCCAGGTATGACATTGGAACTGTCTTTGTACAAGGAGTTGGGTTTATTCACCTCTGTACTGAAAATGCACCATACATTTTCATTTTGTACATTTATATATTACAGTACACAAGCTTTAGCAGATGAGTTAGCGACTAAAGGAGTTATGAGTAAAGAAGAATTTACCATTCATACAACCCAGAGATATGACAAAGTCATGAAAACACTCAACAAAGTTACTGTGAGTACTAGTTCGGTGTATTACAATAATTGCGCAACAACAAATATGTCTGCTTATATCTATGTAATTATTTGTATGGTCTTGATTTGTTTTTGTTTTATTGATATTATAATATTGTAGGCACTTCTTAAATAGTTTGATGTGAAGGAATGAATTGAACTGTAATAACATTGTTGTGAATATGTTATCAGGTTCATACCTGCCTGTACATAAGTATGCAGCTGAATCCACATCATTCCCTCCCCCCCCCAAAAAAGACAAGGTAATAATAATAATATGTTAAAATAAAACGGCTTTAACAAAAAATTAAAATCAATCAAATGCTTGACTGAGATAGGGTTAAATTAGCTACTATAAGAATGTATCATATTCTTGAATTCCTTCAGTTTAATCTTGGTATGCGCCTGGTTATTTTCCCCACCTTGTAAATTATGAGGTGCTAAATGTCCAAATTTTGAAGTATGTACTGCACTCTTTCAGTTTATATTTTTATTTTTATTGAACAAAGGAATACTCCCTGTGAATATGTACATTCTATTACACTTTATCTTTTCATGTGACCATGTGTATGAAGCAACTTTTCTTAAGCATCTTCCAAATTCCCTGAGCATTTTTATGGGTCATACTCTTCAAAAAATACAAAATTGATTAACTATTGCATCTATAATTGTTTATGAGCATAGCAAGTATGACTTACATTTACTATAAAAAAGTATTGATTTATTTTCTGTGTAAAAAAATGTGTTAATGCTATGGATGTGGGATTCTATTGTCTATGGTCAATATCGGTCCGGGGTGCATCTTATACATCAGAACAAACCAACAACATGTTTTCCCCAAGCGATATTTTTGTGAGCATTAATTCAAAGGCCAATTATCAAACTTACACCTCTTTAAATTTACAATGACCTGGTAAAATTATGTTATTTTGGTGAAAGTTGATAGGACAATTTAATATTGTCAACTTAAACTGCTAGATAATTCATTGATATTCATGATTTTTTGCTGATTATACCAATTATAATTAAGATATCTGTATCAAACCTAAGTGAATATATCATGTCTCTGAAAACTCTCATGTGTTGGTTTTATTTTGCAAGTTTGGTGTAAAAAGTATATCATAAGAGTAAACATATTTGAGTGCTGGGATATTAGCATGATTGAGCCACATCTTTGCAATTCCTATTTTATGCATAAGATGCAAGCGCTGGTTTGTAAATCTAACAATAGTAGTAAACATCAAATGTTGAAACCTGTTTTGCAGTTAGTTTGATACAAATATGTAATTCTTAGTTTGAACTTAATTGTTTTAGTTTGCTGTTTGTTTATATTCAGTGAATAAAGCATAAATGATTTTACAGGCGATGCATAGAGAGAGAAATAAGACATTGGTAACGGGTTTAAAGTTTGATCAAGACTTAACACAGATTTGGAAATATTTGGTCACTAAATCACACCTTTACGTTATAAACCACTGTTTTTGTACTGTTGTCATTCAATTGTTGCAAGTTGTGCTCTTTAATGATTATGTTTAAAAGTTATTGTTGTGTAGCCTGTGTTATCACTGTGAGACAACCTATCAATCATCTTCATAACCTGACTTACGGTTCTGAAAGTTATGCTTGAAAATGCAACCTATTTACTGTAATAGAATTCTGTCTGTAAGGATCCCTTTTTCTCATTTTAGATTATACCTTTAGTTATAAGTTAGTTGTTTTCTTCTAATTAGTCATACCATGATTGTTGTCAAATTGATATTTTATAAATACATTATGTTAAGTGTTGTTTTTAGCTCACCAGAACCGAAGGTTCAGGGTGGGCTGTTAGGATGGGTGGGTGGATGCTCCGGCGTCTGTCATCTGGTGTCAACAATGGTCTTCTCTTCTGAAACTTTTTTAGATTTACTTCAAATTTGCTGTGTAAAAGCCTTTTGACATTTTAACTGCAATTTGCTCATATTATATCAGTTAACCCCTTTTAGGTGTCACCAGAACTAAAAATAGAAAAAGCTTTAAATGTCTCATGAACCAATGGATGGATTATCACCAAACTTGGTCTGTAGCATCCTTAGATAGATTTTTTTCAGATTTGCTCAAATAAAAATGGTTGCCTCCATTTAGGACCTGCTAAAGCTAAAAATAGAAATACCTTTAAATATCTTCTTCTCATGTATCAATGGATGGATCATCCTTAAATTTGGTTTGTAGCATCTTTAGATGGTTCTCAGCAAAGTTTGCTCAAATAAATGGTAGGCCCCTTTTAGCAGACGTTAGAGCTATAAGTTTAAATACTATAAAATGACTTTTTCTCATGATTAAATTGATTCATCATTACTAATATTGGTTTTTAGCATCCTTCGATAGTGTTCTATCAGATTTCCTGAAATAAAAATGGTTGGCCCCTTTTAGGGACCACTAGAGCTAAGAATAGAAATACCTTTAAACATCTTCTCATGAACCAATGGATGTATCATTACTATACTTGGTTTGTAACATCCTTAGATGGACCTCTTTCAAGTTTTCTTGTAGGGGCCACTAGAGCTTAAAATAGAAATTTTCATGAAGCAATGGTTGGATCAATGCCAAATTTTGTCTGTTGCATCCTCCTGTCATCACCATTATCATTTGATGGTCCTTTATCGAATTTATTATTGTTTCCCTTTATCTGCCTAGAAGTGTTTTATGACCTTTTTAGTAACAGGTTAAGTTACATTTATTCTGGTGAGCGATGCAAGGCCATCAGGCCCTCTTGTTTGGTTTGGGAGGGAATTGAACTTACATTCATATTGGAAATTTCAAATGAAGATTAAATTTTTGACTCCCTTTTAATAAGCTATTATGTTTGCTTTGCTGATAATGTTGCAAAACAATTAAGGCCTCTGTAATCTTGTTTGATAGATTATTTATTAATGCAGTACACTCACACTATGAACTACATCACCATGTAATGTTTGAGAATTTCTCTGTATTGTAACTTCATGTCAGCACACCATTCTACTTTGATACTTCATATGTCGGATAATTTTCACTTCTTGTTCATATTCATAGTTTTAATTTTCTCTGTTGTTTAACATAGCAGTAATGGGTAGGGTCATTTTGTGACATTTCCAGTCTTAAAAGTAGAGGATGACCCCCCAGGCATACCTTTCATACACTAGCTGTACTGTTGGAATTTGAACTCACAGCAGTGAAGGGCTGGTGATTACTAGTCAGAGACCATAACCACTGGACCATGGATCCCCATTGTTTTTAATTTGTAAAATTTAGAATTTACCAGTATTTATTTCAGGTGATGATTTAAGACAATTTTCTTGAAAAGATTTCTAATTAATCAAGTAATGCAGTGTCTCTTTGTCTATAAGAGGCCTCGTTGGTCCAGTGGTTAGTGGGCTGGACATGTAACCCAGCGATCCAGGTTCAAATCACAATTGCAGTAGGTCTTACCCGATAATGAAAGTTTGAAAAAAATGTTGACTTTCCTCCATATGTGGAGAAGTTTCTAACTCCTTGTGGAAGGGTAAGTTAATTCTGGTTAGTATACAGTTCAGGAAAACTGGTTAGTGAACCAGCTACTGTATATAACTGAAAAATTGTTGAAAAATATCATTAAACCCAGTGAAAAAAGATGTCTATGAGAATGTGTACTTGCACATTAATAGTTGAATTGAAGATAGTTATAGATATAGAAGATATAGAACTGTACATTTGCTGTGATGTTAAAATTGATACTCCAGTATGTGTGATCAATAGCTGTTCAAGTGATTTAAAGGTAGCAGAGATGTCACATAATGAAATATTCCATATCAAATCCTCCTCTATTTAATTCTCTTTTTTTGCGAGAATAAAATAAAATCTGTTTTATTAATAGTTTGATAATCCTTCAAATTATACCCTATATGTTGAAAAAAATTCAAAGAAATCATAAATGGATTGAATAAAAGAGTAAAATGTAAAGCTCTTGGGGGCAGTTGTAAGGGAATCAGTTAGTTTTTGATATAGCTTGCCATGTTGGTGAGCAATTTATTTCTGTGAACTTACTGTTGTGTATTTTGTTCAGGCACAAATGACATCCACTCCTATGTTGGATTTACCTGGCACAGCCGTTATGTCACCACGTAACACAATGATGACCATGAGTTCTGGTGGATATGACATGTACGGTACTACCCCAAGATCTATGGTATGTAAACTTTATAAAATATACTGAATTTGTAGCACCCTTTTTATTCTGCAAATTTCTTTTGTCCCCATGTTTGAAATTTTGGCAAGATCTAAATTTAGCCAGACTATAATAAAGTGAGTATTTATGCATTTTATCTCTAAAAATGGTGTTTTAATGTTCTAATATTTAATTTATTGTTTTGATTAAGTGTTAATTACTGTCTGTACTACTGTACTACTGTATTTATATTAATGTATTGAGTTAAGACACACTTTTTCTCTGGTTAGTTTTTGATTATATGGACATAGTTTCAATTACCATAAATATGGTAAAAAGAATACAGTAAAACCCAGATTTTTTCGACAACGGATTATCCAAAAACCTGGTGTAATCCAAAAAGAAATTTCAATCCCGATATTTTCCCTATATATTTCATTGTAAAATGACCCCGATAATCCAAATAATCTAACCCAAATATGGGTTATCCAAAGTGATAATCAGGTTCCCAAAGTCATTTGAATGCATATTTTCACACCTGTAATCCAAAATCGACAATTAACTCTGAGTGACTAGACTTGTCCATTTAAGGATTACCTTAATGTGTCAGAAGGTGTGAACAGAATTTTCTTACTCATACACTGCCATGGCACTATAAACAGTATAAACCAATCAGAAATCATGTAACATTTGTATCGGCAATGGTGGTGTACTACTAAGAAAATTCTGTTTGAAAATATAAATGTTGATAACTCGAATATTTGGGTCTTCTGAACTCGGTCGCAGACCTATATTAATGTATTTAATAGTTCCCTCTAGGACTTATTGGTCAATACAACCTATAATATGCTGACAACCTTGCATTAGTATGTGAAATTAGGCCATTTCAGTGTGGCTGCATTTATGTCGACTAAAAGAAATCGGGTCGTATTCTAATTTTTCTTGTTTGATTTCTTGGCAGCGGCTTGGGCTAGTAGCTTAGTTTTGGTCTCATTTTGCGCGAAAGTATACACCTGAAACCACTGCAAACTTTGTTTTAAAGCTTTCATCCCTGCTGTTTTATAATTTTACGTTTTGTGAAGACAGTGGGCATTCACCGGAACGCAGAGTTATACAACTTCTATTTGTATATATAACAGTTGAACGGGGTCAACTTCTGTGAAAAAGTTTTTTCATTTAAGGTAATTTTGGGTTAAATTATGATGTTTTATAAAGAATTTATTGCATTTTTATCATCACAGGTCTGTTACCAATTCCAGTGATTATTGTTACATAATTAGGACAAATGCAATATTAGTGATGCTAGTTTGTGTGTGTGACTATATAATGAAATTTTGTTTCAGACTTTGACTTTATTTCAGTGTTTGTTTCTATTGAAAACGTATGCTCACAATATTCTCATAACATGTGTATACATTATATTTTATTTGATAATCAAGTTTTATGAATTTACCTGTTCACTATGATTTATTTTGGAGTATTCTCCCTTTATTTTCGTATAAAACAGTCCAGATTTTCCTTTACCCCGGATTATCTGAAATAATTTTTCAATCCTGTTGTTTTCGGATAATCGAGGTTCTATTGTACTTACAATGTTAACATCAGATGTTGTCCATGAACATTTGATATCACAATACTCACCCATTGTTAGTCATACAATCAATGTTAGCTGTTCATGTTATACCTGTGGCAGTTGGTACTGAAATTTGTCAATTCTCCAATTTACCCATTTAGTAGCATAGATAATAATGTGACATGTGTTGCAACACAGCAATAATATGATATCTGTTTGATGTAATTTAAGGTTTGGAGTGTTTATATTGTACTACAGTGATTACATCGCTTACAATCTGTTACTGATCAATGAAAATTTTTATTTCAATCTTGTGAAGTAAATCTTCATCTTTTGATATAGCACTAATTCAGTACTTGTGTTAACTTTCATGTGAATAGTAAAAATTACTGCTAGTTATCTTAGATCTTATTGGTATTAAGATATTTTTCGGTGTAGCTGTGTAAGGTCAGTTTTGACCTACATTTCTCGGCATGACGTGTTGATGATTAAGAGGAAACTCCTCATTCTATTTGATAATTTCATTAGTGGGAAAATGACTTATTGATATACCAGAGAAATCCTTCCTTCTATCAGGGACGAAACCTTCAAGAGTGGGGGGAAATAAGGCTACCCCTACATACAGTGGCTCTGCAATTGTATAATGTGGACTTTTTTTCTATTTGTAAAATTTGTTATGTTTAAATGTACGAAACTGTATTCTTAGGTGGTCAAAATAAAGTAATACAAATGTTCTTGACAAATTTTTCTGTCTCTCCGAGTGTGTTGTGAACAGCATTTAATATTCGTTCACAGAATACAACAATTATTTAGTACAAATTAGATGTTTTGATTTAATTGAATATTTTACAACATTAACCACTCATTCAATACTGATGTGCTATTTTTCTAATTAAAATGTACAGCATGTGGTTAAGATATGCAAGAAAGAAATGATGAAACTATTCACAGAATTCCTTTTGTTTAGTATTTTTAAAGATGCTTTATTCATTGCACTGTGGTCAATTGTAAACATCAACAACATGTTTTATGGCCCAGTTATGTATATTGTCTGGAATATCATACAGATAGGAATATAGAACAACACTAATCATACTTTTAGTTTCAACAATGTAAATAACATCAATGAACAAAATTGTTTTTCATTTCTGCACCGTTTGTCTTTTTTAAAGACATTTCTTGTTTCTGTAATTATCTGCCTGTAGGATCCATTGTGGTCAATTTTTTATTTCATTTTGTTTCAAAAGTTACTTTCATCTTATACCATTTTGATATCCTCAGAATTGCTCACTAGTATTCTTATAAAGTGGTTGTCTTTTGTCTTAACTTCCTATTATACGAGGGCCATTTTTAAGTTCTTAGTTAGGCTTTTTTCCAATTCTGTTAGCAATATTAAAAGTTGGTTTATTTGAGCCCTTCAAAGTATGCCTCATCTGCCTCCATGTCCATTGCATTAGAGCTGGGCCGATATGACCATTGCATATCGCGATATGTATAGCAATACGGATAAGGCAATACAATACTGATACAATATGGACATCAAAACTAATCCTAAAAAATACTTCAGTCCATAAAAACACTAATAACTGTCAAAATTTATTTTGAATACTATGATGTTATTCTAGAATAAATGGAATTTATTTGCATGTTTTTTTTTTTGCATTAATTACTTAATAAAACAGTGCGATTTCTGGTAATTTTTAAAAAAATATGTTTATCCTTAGTGCGGTGAGCAATGACAGGTCTTTCAGCCTTGGAAGTAATCTAAATCGTATTTCTAGACATAAACTTGATCTCAAAGTGGTATGTGTCCAGGTTTCATCACCTGTAACTGTTTCTTTTAAATGACGTGGATCACTTTTGTCATACTATTCAACTATCTGTGATAGTCAAACCCTTGTTTGTTTCTGCACATCCATGAACAAATGGGGTACTCAGCTGGCACTGACCTCATGAAGCCCAGGTTGTTTACGCACAATATCTTAAAAATACTTGACAAATGAATGCCACGTACGTCTGCTAATTTTTGCACTGTATATCATGCATCTTCATCAAATAATGTTTTGACATCAACAACATCCTTTTACATGACAATGGAAACATGTCTATCATCATTTAGTTAGAGAGGTATTCTATGGACTTAAAGAATTGCCCTCATACATGACCAGCTTTAATATGTTGAAAAACTTTTTGTACTTTAGATTTTCTCATTTTTTTACTTGTATTCCTGCAGTGGTTAAACTTTTAGATTGGTTGTTTTACATTTTGTAACATTTCTGCTTTTAAAGAATGGTAATCTTAAATTGTGTCACTTTTCTACATTTTTTGACTGATATTCTTACAATATGCAATATTTTCTACTTTTTAGACTGGTAGTCCTACAATGTTCAGTCCACATGCACAAAGGTCAATGTCATCTGTTGCCCATCAGCAGCAATTTACTTCACAGAACATGTACATGAAAGGTGTTGACTCTTGGAGACCTCAGTTCAGTGAAGGTTGGTGAAATTGAGAATAAATCTATGATTAAATTATTCTTACACTGAACCAACAACATATGGGATTATGAATTATGTTTTGATTTAAACTAGAACGTTGTATCATTGTACTAAAATTTAGTAGGAACACCTTTTCAGTTTTATTTTGTTGAGGTGTAAAATTCCAGTAGCTATAAAAGTATATGTATCAATACTAAGATAATAAGAAATTTGTAGTCTAACTGTAAATTTTTCTGTCATGTGTTTAGAAATTTATGAGAGGTGTTCAACTAATATTTGAACACAATAAAGACATTGATTTCATCGTGCACGCACAGGGTAGTGTTAACATGTCTATTGACAAATGTAAATATACCTTCATTCTTTACTGTCATACTGTTGAAAGTAAAGTACATGTACTATAATGATACATGCAAAAATAAGTGATAAAGTAGACAGTATTGTAGTTGGTCTTTTGAAAATTAAACATAGCTATAGAAATGTCATGAAAATAGTTAAAGACCTTGGGTTTAGTGTTTCTTAGGGCACAATTAACAATATTCACCATCAGAATTGCTTACAGTGGAATATAAATCCATCTCAGCCTTCTGTTACAAAATTTAAAAAATGTCCATCTGCTTCATCCAACATCATACAAAAGATCTCTGTTATGATCAACAAGGTCAATCTGCCAATGCAACGTGAAATGGTTTCTAAGTTGAATGTTTTGGAATGGTCAATCATAATATTCATCGGGTACTTAGGAAAACTAAAAAAAAATGCAGAGTCCATCAAATAAACACTGCCCAGATTACTAAATGGCCTTGGAAACTCTACCTAGAGTTGAGTGGTGGCAAATGGAAGAAGGTCATAACATCAGATGAAGCCAGATTCTATCTAGGTAGAAGTTATTGCTGTGGTGAAGTTAGCAACATTCGTTAGGGGCTTAATGGTGATGACAAATTTGATTTTGTTAAGCATGATGCCTTTCCAGCAGGGCTGATGGCATGGGTTGGTGTTTGTTATAGTGACAAAACAGTAATCAGAATCATTGACAAAGGTACCAAAGTTAACTCAGACATGTTAAAAATGTTCTGAAGCCATTCCTGAACAAAGATGTCCCCAGATGGTTTCCAGGTGATACACCGACAAGCATGATGTTTCAGTAGGACAGTGCCTCAAGTCGCACTGCCAAAACACATTAAACTCCTCAAAATCTAGGAAAGTCAACTTTATTTCACCAGAGGAATGGATGCCAAATTGCCTGATGCAGCTCCAATAGACTATTGAATCTGGGATATTTTAAAATGAAGGCTTCAGAAGAGAAACATTAACACAGTAATTGGTCTTAAAAAAGCCCTGTAGCACGAATAGGAAAATCTTGATCAAAATCTGATAAATGAAGTATCAAATTCATGGCTGAAACTTTGCCAAATGATCTAGTAATGTCACAGTTCACGCACTGAACACTTATTGAAATGAAACGCCATTACCACCTATAGTACACTGGTGTTTATTATGCCCCCCGCACAACAAAGTTGTAAAGGGATATACTGGTTTCAGGTTGTCCGTCTGTCTGTAGACAAAATCTTGTACGGGTTTCTCCAAAACGACTGGTTGGATTTTTATAAAACTTTACCAATACATTAGGTCTACTTGCACATATTATAAAAAAAATTATTTTGATTTTTTTTTATGGAGTTATGCCCCCTTTTTATTTGTCTGTAGACAAAATCTTGTGTGTGGTTCTTCTCTGAAATGACTGGTTGGATATCTATAAAACTTTGCTAGTACTGTAGGCATTAGGTCTACTTGCGCATATTCAGAAAAAAAAAATTCAGATATATTTTTGCAGAGTTATGCCCCTTTTTTATTTGTCTATAGACCAAATCTTGTGTGCACTTTTTCTCTGAAGCAGCTTGTTGGATGTTTATAAAACTTTAGGGCATTAGATCTCCTTATGCATATTGTACAAAAATTATTCAGATTTATTCTCATGTAGTAATGCCCATTTTTAGCTCACCTGAGCACATAGTGCTTAGTGAGCTATAGTGATCAGCAAGTCTACTCCATTGTACAGTGTCCAGCGTCCACACCTGGGGTTGACCCTAGAGGTCACACTTTTTAGTGAATCTTCATCAGACCTGGTCAGAATGTTCGTCTCAATGATATCTTGCACAAGATCGAACATGGGTTATCTGGGTTCAAAAACTAGGTCACGAGGTCAAATCAAATGAAAACCTTGTTAGCCCTCTAGAGGTCACTCTTTTGATTTGATCTTCACCAAACCTTTTCAGAGTGTTTGTCATAATGATATATCTTGGACAAGTTTGAACGTGGTCCATCTGGGGTCAAAGACTAGGTCAACAGATCAAATCACTGGATAACCTTGTTAGCAATATAGAGGTCGCAGTTTTGATTGGATCTTTGGTAAACTGTGTCAAAATGTTTGTTTTAATGATGTTGTGGACAGGTTTGAACATGCATCATCTGGGATTGCAATCTAGGTCACTAGGTCAAATCCCCTGAAAATATTTAATGCTCTAGAAGTCACAGTTTTGATTGGATCTTCCCCGAACTTAGTCAGAATGTTGTATTAATAATATCTTGAAGAGGTTTGAACATGGGTCAACTCAGTTTCAAAACTAGGTCATCAGGTCAAATCACAGGAAAACTATAGATGTTGCAATCTTTACTCAGGTGAGCAAAAAGGGCCATCATAGCCCTCTTGTTTATTTGCTTAATGGCTTGTTCTGAGTTATTAAGCTTTTTAAAAAGGGCTCTGCAGGGGGAATTTAATCACCTTCGGTGATAGTTCTAATTTTGTTCAAATATGAGTTCAACACCTCTCATATTCTATTTGAATGAACTAAAAATATTTATGGTTTTGTAAAAAATGTTTAACCAGCAAGATCATCTTTTGAATTTTAGCTGGACGTTTTGGCAGAAGTACTAGTCCAGTGTTCGGTAGGACTGCACAATTGAACATGACTGCTGTAAGTTTGTTTTGTTGTTAATTATATCATTAGAGCAATGACATAGAACTTGTCATAAAATGTATGAGAGCATTTTGTAGAGTTAAGATAATTTTATTGGAAGTTGTCTTTATTCAGAGGTTAGGCTATAAAAAATAAAATGCCTGTTCTTCATGTTCTTCACTAACATTCCCCCAAAGATTTTGGGTTGGTAGGTCAGCTGATTTTTTCAAATACAGGTTTTCAGTTCAGAGATATAGTTCATTTGAAAATGAAAATGTCATGAATAACTGAATGAGACAAAAAAATCTTGGGATAGAAAATATTGTCAGTTAGTGGAAACCAGGAACATTGTTGGCCTTATTATTAGTCGCAAATGAGATTAGACTTGATAGAGTCATAGATATAGCAGTAAGAGATTTAAATGTAAGGTGATAAATGTGACTTCATTAGGATAATATTATAGATGTGTTTTTTTACAATAAAACTTCAATGTTAATACTAACATTGGGATAAAAAAGCAGTTTATATTTATGTAGTCTCATTGTCATGATGAAATAAAGAAAAAGTGGAGAATTGGTCTGAATAAGTGGTTGTTATAATGAGGTGGTCTTAGTATTGAAGTGGTTTGTTTGATAGATGTAACTATACATGAATAAAAGATGAGTTCTGTGAGAGATGTAACTACACATGAATAAAAGATGAGTTCTGTGAGAGATTTAACTATACATGAATAAAAGATGAGTTCTGTGAGAGATTTAACTACACATAAATAAAAGATGAGTTCTGTGAGAGATTTAACTATACATGAATAAAAGATGAGTTCTGTGAGAGATTTAACTATACATGAATAAAAGATGAGTTCTGTGAGAGATTTAACTATACATAAATAAAAGATGAGTTCTGTGAGAGATTTAACTATACATTAATAAAAGATGAGTTCTGTGAGAGATTTAACTTTACATGAATAAAAGATGAGTTCTGTGAGAGATTTAACTACACATGAATAAAAGATGAGTTCTTTGAGAGATTTAACTATACATGAATAAAAGATGAGTTCTGTGAGAGATTTAACTATACATGAATAAAAGATGAGTTCTTTGAGAGATTTAACTTTACATGAATAAAAGATGAGTTCTGTGAGAGATTTAACTTTACATGAATAAAAGATGAGTTCTTTGAGAGATTTAACTATACATGAATAAAAGATGAGTTCTGTGAGAGATTTAACTTTACATGAATAAAAGATGAGTTCTGTGAGAGATTTAACTTTACATGAATAAAAGATGAGTTCTTTGAGAGATTTAACTATACATGAATAAAAGATGAGTTCTGTGAGAGATTTAACTTTACATGAATAAAAGATGAGTTCTGTGAGAGATTTAACTTTACATGAATAAAAGATGAGTTCTTGTCTATTCACAGTCTCAAGGTAAAGCACAGTTCAATTTCCAGGCTGCTCCAGGCAAACCTGCCAAACAAGAAAAGGTAGGTTAGGTTACTGAACTGGTTTTAAATGGTCTGTCATAGCTGGGATATGTCTGTAAAACAAGGGCCATGGTGCTTAAACTATTCATTTCTTTTATAATGGTATGGTTCATTAGTGCTTAAAGTATACATTTCTTTCATAATAGTATGGTTCATTAGTGCTTAAAGTATACATTTCTTTTATAATGGTATGGTTCATTAGTGCTTAAAGTATACATTTCTTTTATAATGGTACGGTTCATTAGTGCTTAAAGTATACATTTCTTTCATAATAGTATGGTTCATTAGTGCTTAAAGTATACATTTCTTTTATAATGGTATGGTTCATTAGTGCTTAAAGTATACATTTCTTTTATAATGGTATGGTTCATTAGTGCTTAAAGTATACATTTCTTTCATAATAGTATGGTTCATTAGTGCTTAAAGTATACATTTCTTTTATAATGGTATGGTTCATTAGTGCTTAAACTATACATTTCTTTTATAATGGTATGGTTCATTAGTGCTTAAAGTATACATTTCTTTTATAATGGTATGGTTCATTAGTGCTTAAACTATACATTTCTTTCATAATAGTATGGTTCATTATGAAAGCTGAACACTTCAAACTTCGTATGCTCCTTGTTTTTTTAAATATAGTGTTCTGTATTTATTACAGGTGTATGTTATGTATGATTATAAAGCACAGAGATCTGATGAGTTGGATATATTTGCTGGTGATGAGATTATACTCTTATACAAAGATACTGAAAACTGGTGGATGGGTGAATTATCTGATGGTAGACAAGGTTTCTTCCCATCAAATTATGTCACATATGAAGGTAATACATGTTTTATGACCATCTGGGATGTTATTTTCATTTCATTTTTAGCTGTTAGGATGGGTGGGTGGATACTCCATCGTAATTTAATAGTAATCAACAATGGTCTTCTCTGAAACTACTCGTCAGTAGAAATTTACTTCAAATTTGCTGTATAGAATCCTTTGGACAATCTCACTGCAATTTGCTTATATAATACTAGTTGATCCCTTTTAGGGGTCACCAGAGCTAAAAACAGAAAAATCTTCGATCACCTTCTCGTGAACCAATTAATTGATCATCACCAAAATTGGTCTGTAGCTTCCTAAGATATTCTTTTATCAGATTTGCTCAAATAAAAATGGTTGGCCCTTATTATGAGTCGCTAGAGCGAAAAATAGAAATACCTTTAAACATCTGTGGATGTATTGCTACTATACTTGATTTGAAGTATCCTTTGATGGTCTTCTTTCAAGTTTACTTGATTAAATTGGTTAGCATTTTTAGGGCCCACCAGACTAAAAATAGAAATACCTTCAAAATGACTTCGTTTCATGAACCAATGGTTGGATCATTACCAAATTTGGTCTGTATCATCCTCCGGTCAACACGTACGTTTCTCTGATGGTCCTTTATTGAGTTTATTATTGTTTCCCATTATCTGCCCAGAAGTGTACCGTTATTACCTTTTTAGTTACAAGTTAACTTACACTTATTCTGGTAAGCAATGCAGAGCCATCATGGCCCTCTTGTTTGAGGATTGCCTCCATTTGAAATTTTGAATTCAGAGAAAAGATCACTCTTAGATCAGTTCAAAATATTTATTACTGAAATACTATGTGGTGGATAGGATGATTTTATTTCACTGAAGAATTTAAAATTAAATACTCTTTTTTTATCCAACATATGTCTCTATTGCAGATTCTTTGCTGGAGAGTCATAGATCTGATGGTCAGATGTTAGAGGATTCAGATAATGAAGACAAGAAACAACTTACAGCTGTGCGTACAAAGAGTGGGGATCTTAAATTTGTGTCTGGTGAGGAGGAGTCCGAGGATGATATACTAAACTCTGTTCGAGTGTATGTATCATGATGAAATGAGATACCTCTTATAGTCTGTCTTCTTTTTGGCATTGACAACTAGCTTATGCATCTAGATGTAAAACTGAAAATTTAAACAATTTGTACACAATTTTTACTGTTTTAAATCTGGTATAAGTTAGACCATTTGCACCAGAACGTTGATCTGGTTGTCATTGGAATGAGTTCCAGCTTTGTATAGATTCAGCCTTGTCTTCATCATCAGTAGATAAGGCAGAAATTATAGTTAAAGAGCAGTCATTTAGAATAATTAGATTACTTTTAAGAATGAATTGTATGATTTGATTGTTCACTAATTAAGTGTATAATAATGTGTTTTATCTAACTTACAGAAGAAGAAGAAAGAAGAGAAGTTCACAAGATAGTGGCTCAGTATCAAACACTAGTCAAGCAAGTACAAGTGGAATCAACAGTAAGAAGCCACCACGTAAAGCAGGCCAGAAAGTTCGAATCAACGAAACACAAAATGAATCGACGGCATAGTTGAAGGCTGATAATTTCAACATTTGGAAGATACATAAAAGACACAATATTCAGATATTTGAAGCTAAAAGAACTTTCAGTACTTTGATTTATTGTGATGATATAGTGTTGTGAAGGAACATGTGAATGAAATTGTGATATTATAATTCAGGAATGTATGAAAGGAAATATACATTATGATGATAGAGAATTACAATGAGGATTTTTATATCTCAATTGGCAGCATGTATTTATGGGAGCACTAGAAATCACCCCAAATTAGAGGAAAAATAAAGTTTGTCGCCTTGTATCTTGTATGAAGCAAATTACAAGTATTGAACAGTATATGTTGGCCTGTGTTAGAACCATAAAACACAAACATGGTTAGATCGGTGCCTTTGTTTAGATTCTTTTCAGTAGCTTATCTGTGATATATATGTATACATGTATATTTATGTAGAAAAAATGTAGATATATAATATGCTTTAATGAAGTGGGGATTCAATGCAGGTCTGATCAGATGACCAGCATCGTTGGAATGTGATAATTGGTCAGTTTGAATGATTGTGCATTTTATCTTCTTTTAGCGCCTACTTAACATTATTGTTTTTGTGACATTTTGACCTTGTATGGTAATCTAGTGTTAATAGTTTTCCATAATGCTAGGAATATTAATTTGTGCCAAATAAGTGTAATTTCACATTAATACTTAGAATGTAAGTTTTTTTTCACAAGATTAACTGCACTAAAATGCTTGGAAAATGCTGAATTTTTTGTTGGTAAAATTCTGCGTGTTTCTTGAGTTGCCTTTTAATGCTGATGTCCAAAACTGTTAGTAAAACTTTTTTCGAACATTATTTGACATCAGCACATTTTAATACTAAATATAATTTTGCTGTTATTTTTTTAAATGTGCAGAGTTAATATGTAGTATTCTTGTAATCTCTGTATTCACCTCCCAGTTATAATCAGTATTGATTGATAGGGAGTATCATGTAGATGTAGTTTATGAAAATCAGTCTTTCTAATCACATGCATACAAAGGCATCTATAGGTCACTAGATTTTGTAATTTATGGAAAGAAAATTATGAAACACGATTGTTGTGAATCTAACTGTAAGGCAGATAGGAGTTCAGTTATTTTCATTGACTTTTAGATTTATTAATTTGTTGAAAATTAAAATTAAGTATATTTTCCAATTTTTTACTTTCTTTTAAGCCTGTACATTATATGGTTGTTTTATATACCTGTAGATCAGTATACTCCTCAGAGTCTCAAAGTGGATTTGCAATTAAGCAATCAGTTATTTATCATCTTATGATCTTATGTTGGAGAGAATTGTGTTTCTTTATTTTATGTATTTAAGTGTAATTGACCAGATATATCAAACATATGTATGTATTCATTATTATACTTAGGCGTAAAAAAATAGGTTTGTTTCTGGTTACCCAACTGACTCATCTTTTATCTGCCGACTCACATATTTTTGGGCATGTAACCAGAAACAAACCTTTTTTGTTTAGGCCTTAGGGATTAATCAATTAATGAATCTCTTTGTTAATGTATGTAATATTTGCCATAATGGTCTATCCGTCCAAATAGTTTACATGAAAAAATCATCATGGTTATTAAAGTACTGGTATTTATTTATTTTGTACATATGCCTTTGTAAATATACGTAAAATGATTTATATGCTGGTAGAAGCATTGTTTCAGCTCATTATTGTTCTGTACCGGTAGTTTTAAGTGCCAGTTGTTTGTGAAATAGGAAAAAAAGCAGCTTGGGATTTTTCTTTGCTGTAAATTATTGGTGGGTGAGTATTGCAAGTTTTATGTATTAAGTTTATTTCATTTGCTGTTACTTTTTCTTGATAACTGTGTACAAAGTTCAGGTTGTCTCTTGTCTTTAGTATTTAATAAGTGCTTACCTCACATATCACCTTAACTATATATATATTTTTCAATTTTATGTTATTTGAGATTTTATAATCATCATTATCTTTCAATTTGGAAGACTGCATGTTTTGAAGTAACACATTATTTATCTATGATGTAAGTAAATTGACTTATCTAAGTTTGGTGAAATAGAATATTTCTGTTAGTCTAAAAAGTATTTGTTAACTGTTTCTTTTATAAATATTTACAAAAATGTACACAATGACACAGAATGATAGTCCCCAGATTGATGATCCAGTGTTGTGATGATATAGAATATATTTCATGGTCCTGTAAAATTCTGCTGTTTAAATGTTACTCTTTAAAGAGTTGTTTAAATGTTACTCTTTAAAGATAGATATTGGTTAGGGTTAGGTTTTATATTTCCACCCATGTTGTTTAATAGTTGTATTTTGTTACATGTTTTATGTAGAATTGTAAAAAAGACTTGTATGTATTTTTTATACATGATTGATTATAATAAATATTATAGATATCACTATTTCTTGTGTTGGTGTTTTTCTATGTTGGGTTGTTCATTCACCTGGGTGTTTAGAATCTTAGTGACCTGATCATTTTTTTTCTCTTATCACAATGTTTGTTGGCAATTTTTAGTCAGAACTGATGTTAATGGCCAGCAGCGTGACAAAGGATCCTTATGACAAAATTTTTCATTTTGCAAATTTCGTATCATTGTTAAGTGCGGAATTTCTATTTTCTAAACAAGTTTTCATTAGTTCTTTGTCTTTTCTAATCCGCAAGTAACATTAATTCCAAAACAATACACAAAAATGTCATCTTATATGAAAAATGACATCAGCAACGTCATAATTTTGTCCATGATCTTGCACATTAGGCATGTGCTTCATTGACAAGTTTTAGATATACAGCGATTAAAAGACTAATTATTTATTAAATATCACAAATAAAACATTGGATATTAAAGTTATCAAGTATTTCATTCATAAAGTGATCATAGTTTCCATGACATAGTATTTTCTAATAAATCTTATGAAAAAGGGAAAGAAAAAATGTGACTTTTTCACAAATTTTTAAAAGCAATCTGATGAAATAAGCTAATATTTGATTTTTTTTCTTTCATATTGCAAGATAATACCATCCCTTATCTAAACAGGTGTCAACAATAACCAGAATATCAGCAGTGTCCGAATTTTGCCTATTTTTCATATCCCGTTTATGGATCATAACGCGTAATTTTGTGCTGCTGACTGTATAGAATCAGCCAAAATTAGTTGGCACTAATCTCTAAATGCAGGGATTCAAAAACATAAAAAAAATGAAAAATGTGTTCATCTTTGAGGCTTTAAGGCATTTTTGTCAAGCCCACTTGCTGTGAGCTCAACATATTTGTCAAAATGATGGATAGCTTCTATAAACAAGATGGTTATTTGTCTGTGCATTTGTGTGTTAGTCCGTCCAACTTTGTATGTACCATAACTTCTGTATACATCAATGAATTTTAAAATGACTTGGCATAATTGTTCACAATGATGAGACAGCGTGTCATGCACAAGACCCTTGACCAAATTTTAGAGGTCAAGGTCACACTTGTGGTGTAAAGGCAAAAATTGGCAAGTAAAACCAATGGACAACCTTTTCAAGACGATAAGTATCTTAGCGAGCTCAATATGTTGCCATTTAGTGACTTTAAGTTTATGTTGAAATGTTACAAATTTGTTACATTATGATCACAGAATGAGTCATACAGACTGGGGTACTTGCTTTATTTATCATATTAAATTCACAAAGGTATACACATACTAATATAGATAGTTCACATATACATACAGGTAAATGGAATTTTCAGTTAATTAAAGAATATACAAATCGTGAAATTGTCAATATAAATGTTTACTTACAAATGTACAAAAAAATTCCATTCCATCATTTCATACACTTAAAATTTCATATTTAAAGAGCTCCTGGCAAGCTTAGTTTAATGTTTCACATGTTTGCACACCTTTCACAAACCCCATATTACAATAACCTCCCACACTATCTAAGTGTGAGACCCCTGTTAGTGTAAGTAGCTTTAATATCTTAAAATTACTAAAGCAGCACTTAAAGAGATTGATGTCATATTGGTTTTCTTTGCAAATGCAACAGACAGTAAAAGCTACCAGCTTAATGAGTTAAAGCAGAGCTCTGGATGTTGTGCAATAAATGGCTGAAATTCTTACATATAACTATGCACTAATGTAAGCACTTTACATCATCTATTCATTCACACGGCTATGCAACTGTGTCTTAATCCAGTGTAAATGTACATAACAACTGTTTGGTTTATGAGTAGTGTTTTAAGACATTGCAAAGTTTGATGTCAGAACTGATCCCTCATCTTTCATTGCAGTAATATCAAGCGGAGTTTAAGTAACTATCAGATAAACACAAGTGATGGTAAATCCAGTCACAATAATGAAATGAATGGAAAATAAAATGTTCTTCAACACCGATCCCTGAAAGAACAATTTTCAGAACAAAACAGTAAATTGTGCTAGAAAAATATACTGTACACGCAGCATTTACGTGTAACATCAGACTCTTTATAGATAAGAATAAGCAATAAATGGAAACTGTCATATTGATTCTCTCACAGTCTGACACTTAGAGGTAGGTGGTATTTCAAGTTGGAACAGTCCAAATAAAATTGAAAGATTCTAAGATGACAGTATATCAGCATTGTCATGAATTATTCAGGCAATGGGATAGCTGCTGACAGAAGACATTTATTTGAAATTCGTTTGTCCACCACATGGGACCAATATATGTGTATACTGGTCCCAGCTACCACTTTGAATTCATACCATAAGTAGAATTGTTGTTACATGTATGTTGAATGTGGAGGAATAGGCTAGCACTGTGAGGTCAATCAATTTAATCGTTTGAATACTGATCAGATAGACTGACAGATGATTAAGGGTGGGTATAAAACTCAAATGCAATACGCACACAATATAGAAATGGAGGGAAAGTGTAGACAACAAACAAAGAAGGATGTTGGAGAACAGACAACAGTGATAAAGCATAGGCACTCAGTTTCCTTGATTTTTGTATATGTATAAATGTTATTCTTTAAACCCATAAAACAATGCAAATCTGTCAAAAAAATCTTCATGTCACAACAGTGTGAATAAGAAAATACAAAGGTAAGTCAATAGCCATATTTTTGATTGATGGAAATGACATCCAGTGTGTGGTCCGGCATTATTCTGAAATGTGTGCGCTTTTTGGGAATCACGCTCTAGTTCTAGTGTGTCAAGTTTAACAGCGAGGCAAAAATCAAAGAAACCGAGTGCATATGAGATAAGGAGGGATAGTAATAGAGAAGACGATATGCAGTTTTTGATGCAAAAATGAATAATAAAGAACATTAGTATCATTGATTATGAAAGCTTACTTCATAAAAAATATGGAATTATTCTTACGAAAAAAAAAATCAAAAAATCATTTATCTATTTAATTTTAAAAAGTGATAGAATATGCAATAAAAAAAAAGAAATTATTGGTTGTTTAATAGATAATAACATTTACTTGTTTAATGAGAGATGTTATTAAGCCAAGAAAATTTCAAAAGATTAGAATATCATTTATTTAATTCTTTTTAATTAAGAATGTGATAGATTATGAGATTATAGTTATAGATATAGATATTGAAAAAAATCGAAATGTTGTTTATTTGTTTCATAGTAAGTACCAATTATTTGTTGAACAAGAAAATGATAAATTATGAAATTATTATTATGCCAATATATAAAAAAAATAAAATACCGAAATACTATTTATTTGCCTAATTTTGATAAAAATTATGAATAGGTTTCATAAAATATTATTTTTTAACATAAAAATGAACAATAGTTCAATTTATCTATATTTTTTCATAAAAATTAATTCATAATAACCTTTTTATTAAACAAATTTATTAAACGAATTTATTAAACAAATATTTATATTTTTTTCATGAGAACAATTTCATAATTAACACTAAATTGGAATGTGAAAGTTTTCTGTCATTCTTTTTCAAACAAATAAATGATATTTTGACTTTTTTTATTTTTTTAATTATTAGAATAGTTCCATAAAAAATTTTCCATGAAAAGGATAATTTCATAATCAACAATACTAATATTTTTAATTATTCATTTTCCTCCAACAACTGCATATTTCCTACTATATTAGTAACTCTCTATATCTTTGTCATCAGCATTTTCCATCTATTTCTTTATTGCCTGCATATTGCGTCAGCTTTTTATACCCCCCGGATGATTAAACAAACAAATGATAGAAGCATATCAGAACTACAGGAATAAAATTCATCCATATATCACTATTTCTAACGCTGCTCTACTATCATAAAGTAGAATCTACTCACTGTTTTATTATGTATACATACCGGCGGTTGTGGTATTTTTGTTAATGAGTTGCGAATCACTGACATTTCTCTCATTTCATAGTCTGATTTTCGACCTGCATAATATGATGGGTCAAAATCATGAACATCAAAATTGAAAATTAATGGGCTTAACAGACAGACAAGTTTACCACTTTGTGTTCATACAATTCATTGGTGATAATATCAACATTTTTTTAGAACATGCACATTCTCAAACAATGAGGTGGCTCAGGGAAATATGTGATATTTTCAAACTTTACAAATACTCAGCATATCAAAGAAAATACTAGTATAAATCTAACGGTCATAAAATAAAAACATGTACCATAAAATCATTACTTATTGGATGAAAAAAAAACAAGGCATATTGAAACATGTCTATGATAGACTAGTTGGAGGGCAATTCAGTGTTCAGTGGTTTTTGCACTTAGACGCTTAATACCCAGAGGGAAACGACAGTCCTTCTAAATTATAAGAGTGGTTAATATCAACTCTGATCAATGTAGTTGTAAGTAAAGACTGAAGATCAATAATCGGGTAATTGGTAGTAAAAATCAATATTTACCCGTCCTTATAAGAAAACATTCATGAGATTCCATGATAATCTCAAACACAACCACATAAGCACCAAATGCAACAACGATCCATATTGTATATGACAGGGCAGCTGTTTTAGGAAGCGTTATGCCCAGTATAATATTCAGAACTAAAAAGCAAAATACAGCAATCTCCTTTAATGTGCAAAAGTATGTTAAGCATAAATTTAAAAGAATAATAAGGTGGAAATGGATGAAGGAATTATTGGTAATGTTTAACAAATCTCAAACATTACTGTGATGATTAATACAAAATAAATACTCAAACAAACATTATAAAGTAAAGATCCAATATCAATAATGGTCTAAATATATGCTGGTACCAAAGGCTGTTAAATTCTTTACATAAGTTATGATCGATATTGTATGCTACTTTTTTAGGCATAAAATCATGTTTTCATGATTCATGTTTTCAGTTTTTTAAAAGTCAGAAAACAGGTTGTCAAAGTTCAAGGTATTGGTTCAAATACTAGATTGCTCTTACTAATGGTGACTGAAAAGACACAAATACGGAAGAACAGTAAGGATCTTAGCCTAATTCCTCTTAAATATTGAAAAATAAAATGTTCGAAAACAAGCACATTACATTAAAATTTCTTATCTTCAGATACAGTATTTTTGTACATGTGCAATGCTGAATATTTGATTAAAAAAGTACTCACTTCCTAGTACATACACAGCTGTGCCTATAAAACCATGTACGTATTTAAAGACAGGGCGTGTTACATTGCTATTACCTGGTCGTAAAAATGCCATAATTGGCTGAAAAGACAAACAAGGAACATATTAAAATTAGCTAACTACAAATCAAGGAATGGAAGTGAAAAAGGTTAAGAAAGACTTGTTTTAAATTTAATGTCACTAATTTGCTTGTGTACCTCACACAGTAATAAAACATCCAAAAGAACATTGTCACAACTGACAACAGAGCACTTGACATAGCAATCTTACCATTTTCAAATGTACCATTGTCCACAGTGAGGGATTGTGTGCAGTGACAGACGGAGAAAGGAGCCACAAAATAGTGAATTATGAAAATATGGTAATTAATAAGATAGAGTGATAGAACGAAATTATTTTGTTTGGGCATCTGCATTATGAACATACCCGAGTATTCTCCTATCTCATGACCATTGTTCACGAATATTTCCAGTTGGTATACTAAATACTTACATTAATCAATGTCAACCCCATGACAATAATACCCAATGTTGGATGAGCTTTCTGGATAGAATTGGTGCCTCGTAACTGTAACATTATTGTATGAATGGTAAATCCCGACAAAGAAACATCTCATTTTAATGATAGAACTATATTTGTCAGAAAACAAAACTTGGAGAAAGCTATTTTTTACATTTAATTGTTTAGAATGTATTTTATATGAATGCATGTAAGAAAATCTGGAAAGTTCCTACTTGAACTATAAATTATGATTGTAGTGTTTTACAATTTATGAAGCTCCCTGACAGCTACCACAATCAAAATATCGCACATAGAATATGTACTTATATACATATATGCGTGTCTACAGGTAATGATCTTGTAGTGGAAAATAATTATGATTGACATTCTTCTGAAACAGATCTAACCTTTGGTAACCCCTTTGTATGTGTCCAGATCAAGGTAAAGGACACAGAAACACACACTAGCACAGACAACATGATTATCTTATGAGCCTGCAATACAAATAATTAAACTTTGATAATTAAAAAAGATAAATTCTATAAAACCAAAATGATCAAATCAAGTTAAGATCATCAATATCTGATATTCTCATAAGAATTATTCAAATACATGAAATGCAAAACTTGAGCTCTAAGAAGTGTCTGTAAATAGAGACTGTCAATCTCTTCACACTGGTACTAGTATTTTTTCCAGTTTTCTAACTTTTCAATTAGAAGTCTGTTCAAACAAAATAAATGTGTATCGCTTTGAATAAAGAACATCTTTTCAGTCTCTACCAAAGGTAATCTTAAACAAGAGGGCCATGATGGCCCTGCAGTGCTCACCAGAATAAATGTTAATAACTTGTTACTAAAAAGGTAATAAAGGTACATTTGTGGGCAAATAATGGGGAACAATCATAACCTCGATAAAGGACCATCAAAGGATACTACAAAGGAATATTCGTGATGACTGAAGAATGCCACAGACCAAATTTGGTGATGATCCAACCACTGGTTCATGAAAAGAAGTCATTTTAAGGTATTTCTGTTTTTAGCTCTAGCGGCCCCTAATTGGGGCCAACCATTTTTTTTTCACACATCTGATAGAACACTATCTAAAGATGCTAAAAACCAAGTTTGGTAATAATCCATCCATACATACATGAGAAAAAGTCATTTTAAGGGATCTCTATTTTTAGCTCTAGTGGCCCATAAAAGGGGCTGACCATATTTATTTGAGGAAACTTGAGAAAGGACCATCAAAAGATGCTACAGACCAAGTTTGGTGATCATCCATCCAATGGTTCATGAGAAGAAGATAATTAAAAGTTTTTCTTTTTTTAGCTCTAGCCGCCCCTAAAAGGAGCCAACCATTTTTATTTGAACAAATCTGATAAAAGTTCATATAAGGATGCTACAGACAAAGTTTGGTGATGATCCATCCATTGGTTCATGAGAAGAAGATGATTAAATGTTTTTTTATTTTTAGCTCTAGTGACCCCTAAAAGGGGCCAACTGGTATAATATGAGCAAATTGCAGTTAGAACATCAAAATGCTTCTGCACAGCAAATTTGAAGTAAATCCGATTGGTAGTTTCTGAGGAGAAAACCATTGTTGATGCCAGACGCCGGAGCATCCACCTACCCATCCTAACAGCTCACCCTGAACCATTGGTTCTGGTGAGCTAAAAACTGGACATTTCATTACATTAAATTAAGTAATCGTTTAAAAGATACAACAGAACAGTGCTTCAACAAAACGCTAGTATAACCATGAAAATAATCACAATGTCTTGGAATCTATGTTTAATGAGCTGTCTTCACACACATGACAATAAACTTTTCCAGGCCATGTAAATAGAAGTATTTCAGTGTGTCTGTTTGAATCACTGAACTACTATTTCACAGTAAATTTAACCTCACCTGATACCATACCCTGCGCCCACAAGCCCGTCCCTCGGGCCATTGATGTTTGTAGTAGCGAGCCAATATGATTGATAGACTGGCCAAAAACATCCATGCCACTATCATCATACTTCCTGTTTATAGAAAAATAAATATCACATGATTACAGTTATGAATAACAAACCTTAACAAAAAGAGTATAGTCAACGTGGAATTATTGTCCTCATGGAATCATTAAGGCCTTGAAAAAATTTAAGAACGATGATTGAATACTAGTTCTGTATTGATATATAGAAACAGAATGGGACTTTGAAAAGTAACATTTGACTTGTCCAAGTCAGTTAGATCTCAATCCTCTCAATCATAGACAAATGGATTTGTCAATTCTGAATTCATAATGTAGTCTTGGTTTTAGAAAAAAGATATGTGATTTCTGTGTTTACAAAATTTTTTTCCAAATTTCATCGAATACTTACCATGGATTTTCACCATGTAATTGTTGTGGTCTTCATAGATATTTATGTTTTCTCTCAAATCAACCTCAGTGGGTGTTATACGAGGACCATTGGGATATATATTGTGACGTAACTTTGTGTCTGTTGTAATATTGTATTATAGAAATAAAACAAGCAATGAAACATAGACAAGTATTTTCTGAGATAAGCAAGTATGTGTTCTTCTTCCCAAAAAATGGTTATATTACCAGTACTAGACTGCAAATTTGTGTAATAGTAATTAAACATATTTTATCATTATACAATATACTTCCTTGAAAACAAAACAAGTAAATCTATGAGGCATCTTAGAGCAGACATTGCTGTTTCTATTCATTAAAAACGCTGCAAACTTAAAAGTTTGGGCTTGGGGAAACACTGTAATAAACTTACCATGGTTGAGGAAGCCATCAGTGGCGAAAAGATACCACGGTTTGTCAAGATCAAAGATTCTGTCGATGAAGGGGACTTTCAACATTCGAGTGAAATTACACGCCAACACCCCATCACTCACAGAACCAGACATAGCCCTCAAACCAAACTTTGGCTAAAGAATTGTTAATATATAACTACAGTAAAACTTCAATATTTAGACTAACTATGGGAGCGATCAAAAATGGTCATGTGGTTGAGGTGGTCATGAAATATGAAAATAGAGAAAAATGTGTATTTTCTCAAAACTGAATGGCCATTTAATGAGGTGGTCTTAATAGTAAAATAGTAAATGTAAGGGAGATTTTAATGTACAGAAAACATTTGAGATCATTGTTTACTCAGTAATAATTTACTGAATATGGTATATATGAAGTCCTTACAAATTATAACGCATGTGAGTAGCATGCATGTACATCATACGTAATATGATAAAAGGACTTCTGATAAAAAAGTATGGATCCTTAAATTAATAAATATATTTGAATTGTATACATAATTGTTATCAGTTAATATCCAACCTAAAGACTTAGCAGTATATTTGTTCAATGAACAGTCAAACCTGATTTAATGACCACCTGTAGATGGAGGCCATCATGTGAACAACAGCCATGCTTTAGCATACATTTATTGAGACAAAGGACAAATAATCTTCTCAATGAAAGCCAACTGAGCATAAAAACATTTTTGTGCTCATTTGATGACTTTCATACTATGTATTTTTGTATACTATCTCAGCAAATACATATACTGAATGACAGCCAACCATTTAAAAAAAGGTACAAAAATGTAAATTTCTTCTACCCATATGGTGAGCCAATAGTTATAAGTGTATATTTTGAGGTAAAATTTAATATTTGTTCCCCACACCAGTCTGACTACTACTATACTTACATGGCTGACTTCCACATTATAATACTGGTCGTTGTACGAATGTCTTATATCTGCCCATAATCTGAGTAGGGGATCCGAAATACATTCAATAACACTGTCACTTCCCTGCAAGTCATTGTGGAGTGAAAATGAAACAAGTTCTGGCAGACGGAAACTTCAGAAGTTCTTAAACTTTTCACTTTCACCCTTATATATGCATTACAAATACAGATTAAATCAAACAATTCTAAACAATTCTAAAATATTTCACCGGTTGAAATTAAATGTTCAATCAGTAAAATAACATTATGTAACTGAAACATGTCACATGCAGAATGATTTGTGTTCTGTTGATTTTCAGGAGATGAAATAAAATGAATACATGTATGATTAAAATGACTTTAATTGTTTACAATTAATGTGATCGAGCAATTACTAGTAAATAATCTGTTTTTACAAGTGCATGCCTATCTATTATTTTACAAGATTTGATGAAGCTTTACCATTTGTTTATCATCTGACAGACCTAGAGCAAACCAACTTTGTTTATAAGGATCTTTTAGCTTCATCGCCATAGTAAATTCTATTGCCTCCAACCACTTCAAGTACTTCCATGTTATAATGAAATCACAATTATATTCATCACAGTTGTGGAAACAACCACGTGACACACCACACGACTCATCAAATACCTGAAAATATGTAAAAAATAATACTTTAGGACAAACAAAATAATATTAATCCTCTTTGTGCAAGAATGTGTCAGACATTACAATGTAATCACTTATTAGCCACTACAGTATATCCCAATACATATATCAACCTTCACATACTATGAACATATCAACCTTCACATAGTATGAACATATCAACCTTCATTGTATATGTACATATCAACCTTCATATTATATGTACATATCAACCTTCATTGTATATGTACATATCAACCTTCACATAGTATGAACGTATCAACCTTCATAGTATGTACATATCAACCTTCACATAGTATGTACATATCAACCATCATAGAATGTACATATCAACCTTCATTGTATATGTACATATCAACCATCATAGAATGTACATATCAACCTTCATTGTATATGTACATATCAACCATCATAGAATATGTACATATCAATCTTGACATAGTATGAACGTATCAACCTTCATAATTTATGTACATATCAACCATCACATAGTATGTACATATCAACCTTCATAATTTATGTACATATCAACCATCATAGTATATGTACATATCAATCTTCATAATTTATGTACATATCAACCATCACATAGTATGTACATATCAACCTTCATAATTTATGTACATATCAACCATTACATAGTATGTACATATCAACCTTCATAATTTATGTACATATCAATCATCACATAGTATGTACATATCAACCATCATAGAATATGTACATATCAATCTTGACATAGTATGAACGTATCAACCTTCATAATTTATGTACATATCAACCATCATAGTATATGTACATATCAACCTTCATAATTTATGTACATATCAACCATCACATAGTATGTACATATCAACCTTCATAATTTATGTACATATCAACCATCATAGTATATGTACATATCAACCATCATAGTATGTACATATCAACCATCATAGTATATGTACATATCAACCATCATAGTATGTACATATCAACCTTCATATTATTTGTACATATCAACCATCACATAGTATGTACATATCAACCATCATAGTATATGTACATATCAATCTTCACATAGTATATGTACATATCAACCTTCATAGTATATATACATATCAACCTTCATAGTATATGTACATATCAACCTTCATAGTATATATACGTATCAACCTTCATAATATATGTACATATCAACCATTATAGTATATGTACATATCAACCATCATAGTATATGTACATATCAACCATCATAGTATATGTACATATCAACCATCATAGTATGTACATATCAACCTTCATAATTTATGTATATATCAACCATCATAGTATGTACATATCAACCTTCATAATATATGAACATATCAACCATCATAGTATATGTACATATCAACCATCATAGTATGTACATATCAACCATCATAGTATATGTACATATCAACCATCATAGTATATGTACATATCAACCATCATAGTATATGTACATATCAACCATCATAGTATGTACATATCAACCTTCATAATTTATGTATATATCAACCATCATAGTATGTACATATCAACCTTCATAATATATGTACATATCAACCATCATAGTATATGTACATATCAACCATCATAGTATGTACATATCAACCATCATAGTATGTACATATCAACCATCATAGTATGTACATATCAACCTTCAGAATATTTGTACATATCAACCTTCAGAATATTTCTACATATCAACCATCATAGTATGTACATATCAACCATCATAGTATGTACATATCAACCTTCATAATTTATGTACATATCAACCATCATAGTATATGTACATATCAACCATCATGGTATATGTACATATCAACCAGAACAATATAAGTAATAATAAAATATCGCAACATCTATGTTTGTGCTCAGAAGCAGTTCTGGAAGCCTTGTAAAGCAGTTCAATCACCTGTACAAAGCGAACGTCAACAGACGTCTATCAAAGCAATCAACAAGGAAATTTTCGTGTAAAAATACTCACAAGATGACCATGTCCATAGTAACTCAATGCTAAAGTACATACTATACACCAGAACGAGGATTTGCGCATTATTGTTCAATGAAGACGTTCAAACATGTTTAACAGAACAGAATTTTCCGAGTACGTCTACAATCTTAAAGGTTGATGATCATCATAAAATAGAATTACTTGTTAGACCCATGTATTGATTCTGCATCATGATGTCGTATCAAAACGGGCAGATAAAATGTAAAAATGCCTTTAAAGCCAGTATCAATCAATAGAAACCAAATGTTACCCGAACATCATGATTTCACATTTAAATGAACACGTTGATGTTTGTACGGGATGTTTTTCACATCCAATATCGGTTAATAATAACATTGACACGTGTTTATCGACCAGGATTGCCCTGGCAACACCTAAACCAGTATAGGTTTACATGTAATCAATGTAAAACGCGTGATGTTGTCATAGTCCGTGCTGATATTGCTGGCACATATGGAACAATTACCTTCATATCATCAATCCATTCGTCACATCTCGTCCGACTACGTGATCGGAATGCTGGTCTATCTGACCATCTGAATATCATCTAGCATTATATATTATAGGTTACTATGATGACCTCAAAGTTCACGCGGCTTATCGCTTTATCAAATGAACATTTTCATTTAATACCATGTATCATTAAGGCCAACATTTAATTAACTCTACGGCCTGCATACACTTCAGAATTATTGTTTTGCTAGTTTCTCGGGGAATCAAACATTGATAAGGCAATGGTAATAAAAGTATACGTTCAGAAATCGCGATCACTGTTCACCGGTTAAAGTGAAAAACATTGAAAATAATAAAGTGTATGTTCTTTTCCCCCAAGCAAACAAATAAAAATATCCCATGTAAATGTATGTGGTATCATCTAATTTCGCTGGCATGAAATTTCGCGCAAATGCGAAAAGATTCGCGCGGTCATAAATTCGCGCATTTTGAATTTCAGAAAAAAATCCAGACGCTGAAGCGAATCATGCCGTTTTTCGCTATGTACAGCGCGTGTCACTGGACCACGTACATTAATTACACCGGCTTCCTTTGTTACCATGATCGATGAACAATATGACAGCTGTCACTTTATTTAGATAAAGCGTGTCCAATATCAAGGCATGGATAAACAAGTAAATTAGGTAATGTTCGGGTCCACTTCATGTTACGGCGCCCGATCAATTACTAAAAAAGGACAGTCAAAGGTGCTTTTTACTAGAAATGGTTTTAGAATGTTTACAAACGCATCTATAGTTTACACGAGAATACCAATAATTAAATATGTTTATTCCTTCTCTGTGGGAAAATATTATTAACGTTTTTCCTTTAAGGTATGTATCGTTTCCCTTTTACTTCTAAAAAAAAACCCATTTACTTCTCGCAAATCGGTAGAGACTTAGCCGGAAGTAGATACATAACTTAGGTGACATAGTATTCGGACATTGAAAATTTCGGATAGTCACTTCTTTCTGGATGGTCTTTTATTAGCGCGGCCTTAAATTCGCACGACAAACGTAGCGCGAAATACGTGAAAATTCGTCCTGCGCGAACAAAAATGATACCACAGTATCAATATATAAATACATGCAGTGATTGATCAGTAAAGACATGCAACAAGTATAATAAAAAATATAAAACACTATAAACTTTTGTTTGTTGAGTTTCTCTTCGAACTAAGAGGGTTGTTCGGTATGCAATGCATATTGTACGATATTTCAAAAGCATGCATTCGACTCAAATAGTGAAATGAACATTATATCCCTTCAAAGTATTCTCCGCGGTTTGAAATAAATAATTTCAATCTCTGAATCCATTTCTGGAATACGTCATGGTGCGCTGATTTAGGTATACCTCTGAGGCTGAGCCAAGGGCCAAGACGGCAACCTTCTCCGACTTCAAAAATTGCTTCACAAGCTCAGATGTATGTGATGGCGCATTATCATGTAGTAGACGAACATGCCTAAATCCTGACACAGGGTGTCATTTCTGATAATATTTCTTGAACCTTTTTATTATAACAACTCGGTTATACTGACTTGTAACACTTTTGCCCATCGGCACCGGAATTTGTACGGCTATACCATCACAAGAAAAGAATATGAAATAAAGGTACTTCTTTGTGCTCATGGTCCTTTCGGCAACTACAGGCCTTCTATAATGCAAAGCGTTATTGCGCACATTACATATCGAACAACCCTCGTATGTTTGTAAACACACGAATTAGCTGTGATCACTACTACATCTGAAAATGCACATTCCGATATGAATCTGAGCACAATTCGATCGGCAAAAAAAAAATAAAAAAAATATCAATCCATTTTGATTTTGAAAACAACTGAAGTTTGAAAAATCGACTCGAATTTCCTCAAGTACGAAGGAAATCTTTTTGGCCTAATCTGTACGTATACAAGTTATACAAGTTCATATAATTGTTATTATAATTTGACTCGTCCTATTCGAGATACTAGTAATTATTTTAATGGCGCCATTCACTTACAAGGAGACATCCAATAACGACGGGAATCACAGAGAATATGATTGGATAACAAAAATAACATTTATCAGCGCATTTGCTTAACTATAAACCTGTAGCTAACACGTGTATCTTAGGATAAGTATTCACAGTGTAAATTATACAACTGCAAAACTAATGTTAACTCCAGTCAACGAATCCACAAATACTCATGTTCATATGTTATTGTTTCGTCATCGTGCCAAATGACGAAAGGGTCTTACATTCATTGTCGGGTATTACGTCAGTCTTGGAGTATTCGAATAATCGCACATTTCCTGCGCATGGGTTCTCGTTAATTAATGGAATTAAGATCAATGTAAAATATTTTTAAAAAACTCGTGGTTCTATACGATTACCGAATAGTGACTTGAATGCATAACACGATAGCTTATTATATTAGACATCTGTTACAAAAGCTTACAGGATTGTATTTGATCTGTAATCGCTAAACTTTTGGCACAGATAGTTGTTGATAGGTAGAAACATGTTGGGAAAAATTAAGAGAATAATTCTGATTTTGTTTCTAGGTTTTTTATCATGTCAATTATTTTTAAAACTGTATAGGATTAGTTCATTTGAAAAAACTATGAAAGATTTTAATGACGCTAAGGGTTTACTCTTCCAAGATCAACATGGGACCACAATTAACAGAGAAGATACACAACCAGTGAAACACCCTGAAGAAAATGTAGTAGAATTCAAAAGAAATGAAATACGCAAGCCGGAAGAATATAATGATAAAGATGGTAATAGTGATGAATTTGAAGAGATTAATCATCTGAATATTAAAGCGGACGCGATCAATGAAGATTCTTCTTCGACGACGACTACACCAGAGCAATCGTCAACGACTATTAATTACCATGGTCGCAACCTAATGGTGGACGTGAGTATTCTGCTAACTTCATAAAATACACGAAACATTAGTTTTATATATTGATTAACTTTAAATAAATTAAAGAACACAATAATATGACATCAAAATTTTAGGGGTAAGTCATCACGATTACATACTGTGCTATACCGTTCCATATAAACAGTCACTACTAATCATCATTGACGAATGGTTTTAAGACCATTCAATCTCTTTACTAAATGCACAGTGGTTAAGGAATAGAATATTACCCAGAGTAAAGGATTTACGGAACTGGGTAGATAAGAATTCCGATCAGAAGTACACCAAAACGTTACGGGGTGATGCTATTTTTATTGGATAGATGCATTTCTCTCGCCTTGATTTCGAAGGGACCTCTGAGGTGGAGTGATTATAGTCTCTGACTTGTAATCACTGGACCCTCACCGCTGTGAGTTCAAATCACACCGGGACCAAATTTCACATGTGAGGAAGCTGTCCAGCCAGCTTACAGAAGTTCGGTGGTTATACATAGGCAAACATGGGGTCTTCTTCCAATGTTAAAGCTGGAAAGTCGTCAAATGATTTCGACGAAAATTGATATCCGTACATGATTAACCGTATAGAGTGTCGGTACAAATCCGAACTATGCAAAACGCGTGTCACTCCTTGAACATACTAGGATACGTCGGTGTTCCGCAAGAGCCCTGAAACAAATACATGTCGTCCATAGATTTCTTATAAATATCTGTTTGAAATCTATCAACTGAATGTTCAGAGTATCTCAATGAAAAATATAAATAATTTGGTAGTTAAGTAAAAATGCGGCACTTTTTGTCTTTAAAATCTGATAATATTTGAAAGAATGAAATCGACATTATTTCCGATAGACTCTCGACTTCATTAATTTGTGTGCATCATAAACACTGACCCTTTATTGCATATTATAACAAGGACTTAAAAAGGGACAAAACACAGTCTCCCGTAACGTTCTGTAGCAAATCTTCGTGTAGTTGAATTTGTTTTATTGGGGGGGAGGGGGTAACTTCACACACAAGAAGAAACAAAAATAAATAAATAAAAATGACATAAAAAACGGCAGACTGACAAAAAAATAGATAAACATGGCATCCCGATAGACCTACTGAGGGATGAAACATAAAAGTATAAATCATGAAAAAATAGTTTCACCCGAAAATTGAGGAAAAAAAAGAATTTGGAATTACATGTAAAAATTCTTTTAAATTTCAATCTCTATCGATAAATTAGAACCTGGGGTGATCGAGATTTGTGTCGCACAATTCCGTCATTTTTTCTATCCTACGTACGGAAATAGATATGTTAAAGTTTAAATAGTACACATATATATCATACTTTATCTTATATTAACCGTAAGATAATGAAAACATATCAGGAATTTATAGCTTGATAACAACAATCTGCTCAATATTTACTTAAGGGGAAGACTCGAGTGTGCACGTAGTGATTGTCATTATAAACTCTAAAAAGCAATATTGGATACAAATTTGACTCTGAATACAATTTTGATTCTGTCCTTTGTTGTAGAATCAGTATGTTGACTTTTTGCCACAATTAAACAAAGATATCTACTATGGATTTTTCGTGAAATTGTATCACGTACATCATTTGTTTCACTGAATGAAATCGTTCGATGTAACAAAAGATTGGATTAGACTGACAATGCGAAAAAGGACGATGACAAATTATTCATGTAAAATCAAATAGAACCTTTGTTCAGGAAACCTCTATGGAGTGTGTCATTGAATTGTATAATGTATCAATTTGTGAATAATTATTGAAACATTAAATCATAAAATGAACTATGAATATGAATATATCGTGTTACGATCGATTACTTTAAAATTATAATTATCAATAACTACCGCTCTTTCAGTATCGAAACCATCTCTAGTGTGATCTGTTCGGTTATTTGAGAGTTATACGCCCCTTAAACCAGTCTGTATCAATATTGTATTGCGATATTAACCTTCTACACATACCGTTCATGTCTTTAATACCTCTTAACAAAAAAAGCTATCAATATTTGAAACCATATCAATTGGGTAGTGAAAATTTTATGTTGTTAAAGTATTAAAATTTCTGTGAATGTGACAATCAAATACGCCATCACTTACTTAGTACATGATCCGGCCACATGATAAAATAATTGTCCTCTTAATCTAAATATCTCACATGTTTCTTATCGATATCCAATTAATATTACTACTATTGTTACAACTGACCTCCAGCAAGTCAACGTCCATTTTAGCCTGTCTACACAGATCCACACATTGATAGCATTAGGCCTAAACAAAAAAGGTTTGTTCCCGGTTATATGCCCCCAAATATGGGGCGACAGGAAGGGATCTTTTTTATGTTTTTTTTTACATATTTCGGCAACAGTGTATGGGAATATGTGCGCTTTAGTATTAATGAGTTGTGAAAATTACAATATAGCACTAAGCCTTGGATGCCGTAGAAGTTACGTAAAATATTGGGTCGGTCGAGTTTATACTGATTTTCAAACGCATCCCGTTAGTACAGTGTTTTTGTACGAATACCAGTAAATAGTAAATCAGGTAGTTAAATATATAGGTGCCTATAAATATACTATTGTATACATATTTATCTAGTTTGAAACATCATGCAATCTAAACATTATGTCTATCATATAATTACATTTCAGTTTCCTTATTTTCAGCCACCGTTTAAGTTTGATCCAAATTTTAAGAACCCTTGTTGGTTTGAGAAAGAACAGTTGAGATGTTTGCCGTACATGTTTCTCATCGGTGTGAAGAAATGCGGAACAAGCGACCTCTTCTTTCGTACTTCATTACATCCGGATTTTATTAGACCCGGGTTTAAGGAAGCACAGTTTTTCGCACGAAAACGCTTTCGTGAGTTATAGCATTTTTAAGAGAATTACAATACTTCAGCGAGAGGTTGTATATTACTAGTTTAAATTATTTTGAACATTAGCATACTGTATCAAGAATTAACATACTGTTTTCAGTAATAGCGTTCTTATTATTCGCATACTGTTTTTATTATTAGAATACTGTATTTATTATTAGAAAACTGTTTTCATTAATAGCGTTCTTATTATTCGCATACCGTTTTTATCATTAGAATACTGTTTTCAGTAATAACATACTGTCTTTATTATTAAAATACTGTTTTTCAGTAATAGCGTACTGTTTTTATTATTAGAATACTGTATTCACCAGAACCGGAGGTTCAGGGTGAGCTGTTAGGGTGGGTAGGTGGATGCTCCGGCGTCCGTCGTCTGGCGTCAACAATGGTCTTCTCTTCAGAAACTACCAGTCGGATTTACTTCAAATTTGCTATGCAGAAGACGTTCTAATTGCAATTTGCTCAGATTTTTCCGGTTGACCGCCTTTAGGGGTTACTAGAGCTAAAAATAGAAAAACTTTTAATCATCTTCTTCTCATGAACCAATGGATGGATCATCACCAACCTTGGTCTGTAGCATCCTTATATGGACTTTTATCTGATTTGCTAAAAAAAATGGTCGGCCCTTTTTAGGGGTCGCTAGAGCTAAAAATAGAAAAAACCTTTAATCGTCTTCTTCTCATGAACCAATGGATGGATGATGACCAAACTTGGTCTGTAGCATCCTTAGATGGTCCTTTCTCAAGTTTGCACAAATAAATGTGGTCGGCCCATTTTAGGGGCCACTAGAGCTAAAAATAGAAATACCTTAAAATGACTTTTTCTCATGTTTCTTTGGATGGATTATTACCAAACTTGGTTTGTAGCATCTTTAGATAGTGTTCTATCAGATTTGCTCAAATAAAAATGGTTGGCCCAAATTAGGGGCCGCTAGAGCTAAAAATAGAAATGCCTTAAAATGACTTCTTTTCATGAACCAGTGGTTGTATCATCACCAAATTTGGTCTGTGGCATCCTTCAGTCATCATGAATATTCCCTGTAGTATCCTTTGATGGTCTTTTATCGAGTTTATTATTGTTCCCCATTATTTGCCCACAAGTGTACCTTTATTACCTTTTTAGTAATAAGTTAATTAACATTTATTCTGGTGAGCGATGCACGGCCATCGTGGCCCTCTTGTTTATTATTAGAATACTGTTTCTAGTAAAGCGTACTGGTTTTTGTACTAGCGGAGTGTTTTGAATATCGTATACCGTTCTTAGTGTTAGGATGCTATTTTTAATATTAGCATACTGGTTTCTTGTATTTTAGTAATAGTATTGTTTTTATTGTTAACGTACTGTTTTGAATATTAGCATGGTGTTTGATTATAAGAATACTGTTAATTTTAGCATACTGTTTTGAATTTCAGAATAGTGTTTTGAATTTTAGCATACTGGTTTTAGTATTAGCATACAGTTTTAAGTATCAGCATTTTTTAATATTAGCATATTGAGTATTGAAGAAGCATTCTGTTTTAGGTACTAGCACACTATTTCGAGCATAAACATTTATTTTTTTGAGTATTGCCAAACTGTTTTTGAGCATGAGCTACTCTGTCAAATCAAATTTATCTTATGAATGAGATGATCGTGGTTCTATGGTTGTCGCTAAGTGAGGTTTTACCCGGTCTTTTCTGTCAACAATTGTGTGATATTGTCTCATTAAAAATGCGCTGACAGATCAGATCATAATTAACTGACCATTCATTCTTTGCATGTATTAGGCGGACCAGAGTACGACAATATTTACAACTACGTCAGTATGTTCGATAATGCTGCCAGTGAGATCCTACAAGAAGCGAAAAATTCGTCAGATGAAATACAAAATCTCAGAAAAATAACAGGTTACTATTTATGCAATTAAAACTAATTGCTATCAAATTTTCGACCATATTTTGTAAGCGTCTTTATTTGTTCATTGAATAATTTTATCATAGAATAATCGTTAATGCATCGAGTAGGAATCTTGTTAATTTGCAGATTGTAGTATGCCGAGTAAGAATCACTGAATTGACCACATTTGGTATGTAAAAAATCGTTTTTGTGTAATCTTGCATTAGACAATCATATTTGTAAAGGCACGCACTAGGCAAATTATTCGAAAAACTGCAATATGATAACACACACAATATTTGACTTTTCATGTTTAAGGCGAAGGTAGTCCATCTAATCTGCATCTCAACACACATTGGCAACACTTGCCCGGGAACGAACACCTAGAGGAGCCAAAATATGTAATTCTTGATTATATTCAGCACTTCTTACCGAAAGCTAAAATCATGATTACATTTCGGGATCCTGTGGAAAGGTACTTACTGTATTTTATATCAAACTTTTCGAATCATTTTGTAACATGTTTTATGTCCTACCGAGCCACTATGGCTTTAACTTACGAAACGTCTTTTACAGTAATTTAACAATATAAATGATTGTACAACAATTGAACAATTACAATGTTCACATAAATAAAATTTCCCTGGGACTGCTTTGTCCGTGATTATTTAACTGAAACAAGCACTTATAGAAAATATACAGCATGCAAAAATCAATTTATAAATCAAGGTAAATCGAGAGACATATATTCAATGAAGACAAAGATGTAAATGTGGACTGAAATTTTGTACTGGAGTTGTCCAAGACCCGGTACTGGTATTAGGGAATAGAAACCTCTGTCATGGTACATACGCGGCAATCAAGAGGATCTAGCACTTAGATAGATAGATTTATATGTGATGCTTTCAATTTTGGTTACAGTAATAGTTTTATCTTAACATAACTATCATAGAGAATGAAACTAGAGCATCAGCAGAATTGCCCATTAAGTCCGAAGACTTATTTTCAATGGGGTCCTACTGATACAAGTATAAAACATACCTATATATCTAAAAGCCAGACAGAAAATAGACAAAAATCTGTAATTTAAGGTTAAGAAATTCACAAATAAATCTAGGATAATGAATTAAAACATGTGATGAACATAATACAATAAGAATACAAGAATTTAAAATCACGTTCATAAAAGATAGAATCAGAGTGTTCAACACTGTACATCACATCATTTAAATGTTGTTTAACGGCTGTCTTAAAAGTCTGATGGTTGGTTTTTAGTTTAATGTTGTCTGGCAAACTGTTCCAAGCTTTAATACATTGATAATAAAATGATATCTTAGTGTAAGAGTTTATTTGTTGTACATAAAATTATATTGCTTTCGATTTCGGTGCAGTATTGAGGCTAAAACAAAATTCTCTTTCATGTAAGATGGACATTTGTCATAATATATCTTATGTGCATGATTCAGTCGTAGCTGTTTAACACGATTTTCAATATGAAGTCATCAAATGCCACAAAAATCATCAGTCCTACTATCATATCTGTTAATATATCTAATGACCTTGTTTGAACAATTTGTAATCCTTTTTTAGTAAGGTTATCAAACCAAGAAGAACAAGCGTAATCAAAGTGACATAAAATCAGGGAGTTACACAGCAATTTTCTTTGTATCTATATATAAATACTTCAGTCTGGAATTAACCTTTTTTATGATATTGTTCACAATGATAATTGCAGAAAGATCATTTTCTAGGAAACTTCCCAAATATTTTATAGAATTTGTGGACTTGATTACATAAACATTACTAACAATGGAAAAATCATCAATTTTACAAACTTTTTTCTTGGGTCCAAAAAGAATACATTCTGTTTTACCATGGTGAAGAGATAATTTGTTGTCCACTAGCCATTTACTGCAATTATTCATTTCATCACTTAAAACATTTCTGATCATAGTTGAATCTTTATGGGAAAATAACATAGCACTGCCAGCATATAAAATCAGTTAACAGGTTTCACTAATGCTGTTACACATATCGTTCATACAACATAAAAGCAGTAACGGACCTAAAATACTACCCTGAGATACGCCGCAGGTAATAGTATTATTAACATTTACTAATTGCTTTCGACTACTTAAGTAAGATCTAAACCACTCCACTAACCCAGTCCCCATGATTGTAATTTGTAATTGTAATTTGTCGCACATGTACACTGACCAAACACGCATCAGAGGCAATATCGAAAATATATGCAAGAGATACTACGATTCGGTACGGGTATTGAAGGACTGGTATAAAAACTAACAAATTATTGAACTGTTGATGTCGTCCCATCAAATAAAATAATGTTATGCAAAGAACACAATGTAAATTATGTTATATTATTATGTTAATTATGTTTTTATATAGTATTATTCTACGGAGGCTGATTTCTTCACAATTTCTAACTTTTCACCAGCATCAACAGCTGCCTGTACTACCGGGTGGGCCAGGCTTTCCATTCTTCCATAATGTTTCGTGAAAACAATATTTCTGTGCATAAATAAAGATGACGGTACTTTTGGGGTTGGCGGTAATTTAACAAAGGTGTACTGTAGTTTGTATTCATTTACACATAGTATAATATGCAGCAGTATAAGGTATGTTTGCATCAGTCAAATAAAACAAACATGATTCGGAACGTAAGTTTAGAGTGACTTTTTCTATGTATACTTTGATTAATAATAGTCCTGTATTCAAGTAGAATATGACGTCCAACAATTCGAAACACTGATTATAACACCGACTGTACACCGTTGAATATTTGACTATATAACGGTGCGTTTTTTTTTTCTTCAAGCGGCTGTTTTATGCAGCAATGTTTTGGTCTCATTCTGTATGTACTTAAGCGTATTTGTATTCAGTTTGGCATGTTTTACTAATACAATAGTATTAATGCGTTGAAACTGTAATTAAAGATTATATGTGTTCATTAAAGTTTAAAGATGATCACTCATTGTGCCATGTTTTACAAAGGTCGTTTTTTCTGAATATTTATTTGTTTGAGGGACCATTTGAAAACATATTAAAATCATTGCATTATAACAATAATTGATACTTAAGATGTGTGAAAACTCAATTTTACTGTAAACCAGGCGTGAAAAAAAAACGACATGGAGTTGAAGGAATATCGTAATAGTTTATTACCATAAACTTTTAAGATGGAAATTCCGTCCGAAAATAAGTGGTCGTTGGATTAACGTGATCTTAATGTAAGTGGTTGATAAATGAGGTTCTTGAAATCTCTGCACTACAACTGTACGTTACGTTCTTCGCTTACTTTCTGTTTTGACTCATTTTCAGGTTATATTCAGATTACTATCATGAATACGGATCTCTGATGCGACACAACAATCCAAACCCCGGACAGTTTCACGAAGTTGTGACCAAAGGCGTACAAGCGTACACTGAATGTTTTAAATATCACACTCTCAGGAGTTGTGTGTATAACCCCAAATTATATGCGGAAACTCGGGTAAACCTTTTCCTGCCCTTTCTAGTACTTACTGACTCCATGTTCATTTAACGAAACGTCAAAGTACGATTCAACCTGGTTTACTCGATTTTATTGAGCACATTACAGTTAATTCGTATGGGCATACATGTACCATAATAGGAAATAAACAAAATCACTTCATATGACCAGAGTACAACGATTAATTATTATGATACATGTATACGCAACTTCTATATCGTCAACCATTGTTATCTTTACTGCTGAAATATAGACCGTTGCATACTAGCATTACATAGATTAGTTCCTTAAATATGTTTTGAAAAATATTTTAGATTCAAATACAACTTGGGATTTATTGTGTATTTTGGGAAGATCTTCGTAGACTTTTTCCAAGAGAGCAACTGCTAGTGCTGCAGAACAAGAACTTGCACGACAAAGAGACTACAATGAAATCTGTGTACAAATTTCTGGAATTACGTAAGTTTTCAGATTTTACAGAGAGTTTCATGAATATCAATTGGCAAGTTCACTGAAACATTGCTCCTTGGTTAAACCCAACTTCACCTAACTTCATCCCATATTGCCCTTCCACCAGGAGCCAGTATAGCATAAAATTTTGACTCCATTGAACAATGGCGTCAAGGGTCATTTCACAACGTTGAAAATCGACCCCGAAAGGTTTCCAATATTAAATTTTGATAAAAAAGTCGTTAAATATCGATCAAGAGTTAAATTTTGATCAGTCCTGAGGTCAATTTTTAATGATAACTAAAACCTTACATAAATGTCAGACATCAACAGTACGAATAAAGGAATTAGTACTGCAGGAGCGTAGCTTTCGTAAAGCATTGTGTATTTTTATGCAATATTGTCATTGGGGTTTAACATCGTTTTTCAACAATTGTTTAGTAATTATATATGGCGAACGGTTCACCCAACCAGATTTCCTAGACTGTATAATAACCAGTACTAACTTACCCTTCCACAAGGAGCCGGTAACTTCTTCCCATTTAGAGGAAAATTGTAATTTTTTCTCAAATTTTCATAGAAGGGTGTGACCTGCCGCGACCGGGATTTGAACCCGGATCTCCGGGTTACAAGTCCAACTAACTAACTAACCACTGGACCACGATCGCGGCCTAAAGCACTGTGTAACACAGTTAATACATTTCTTGCCCTAAGTGCCCTTTTGTTCGTGTCTATATGCGATTGTCATCGATTGTCATCGAGGTCATGGGGTGTCATCCCATCCATCGAAATCCCGAGTATTCCTTTATTTTGTCATGTGAACTACAACTACACGTACGAATATATTACTGTACGTTATATTCTCACCAGAGTGCCGAAAACGTAAATTGTACTTCACGAGTACCAACAAATGACTTTCCATCATACTGCGTACCAACCTTTTAGTTTCCTTAAAAGGAGGGGTTGCATCAATCTTAGTATGCCTCTAACAGTGACAATACATCAAAATGAAGCTAACTTTGATAGTTTAACATAGAAGATTAAAAACCTGGCTTCCACACGTCATGCAAACGTGTGAACGAGTGCGTGTGCATGTGATGACGTCAATCCCGACGAGTTGCGTTCAATGCCAAAGTACAGAACTCAGTCTAAACTTCAGTTTATTCAAGCAACATGAGAAACGAACGCTGCAACTGTATCAAGTTGGGTTGATTTTCGCTGGTAGGCAATAAATATGTTGCCATAAATTGAATATGAATTACAGAAAAATAACCCATGAAATTTCTAAATTCATAAGGTAAAGCATGTGTTCTAGACATGCATTAAAACAATAATAATAAATTAAATAATTGTAAACTCTCTCCTTATATTACTATATATTTCTCAAATTTAATCCATTCCTGACAAGTTTGTAATGTTTGACAAAAACAACCCTTTTTTCTACAACACAGAGCTCTACTATTAGACCTCTTTTACTTTTTGTGGAAATGGCGACATGTGTGCTCCAGCTATTTTTAGAAAATGCTAATCAGCAATAAATATCCATTATTGTGTAACAGTTGCAAACAAAGGTTTTTTTTCTAGCCACCCTCAAAGTAGTACAGTACTTAAAGTGGACCCAGTGCTGGCACATGTCACGCTGGATCCAGATAAGAATGAACATGATACCATCTAACTTATCTCTGGGTATATAAAACTATTACATACACAACAAACTAAGACTCAGACTCTAAGATATTTACACATGAGGGTCCAGCTTGTGGAGAAGTACCATGAGATGACTGGGTATTTGGTTTCCTTACAATAGACTTATTTGCTTTTGACAGTCCAGTCTTTCTGGATGGCACTGACTGACATGAATTCAAATTTGACTTGATCTTTCTTTTTGGTGCCCCTTCTTCTAAATATGCTCTCAGACTGACTAATGTGTCTCCCTCAATAGCCTCCCCCCATAACAGAACTTACTTTTTTTTCTCTTTTTACAGGGACGGGTTCTGAATGCTTTTTTATAATAGGCATATGTAACTCCATTAAGTCAATGGGAGTTGATACAATTGTTTTTTTTTTCATCCTGACCAGGCTCATCTTCCTCGGTAATAATATAGAGTGTAGAAGGCTTTATAGCAAGCCCTAACTGCTCACACATAGCTGAGCCATTCAGTAATGAGTAAATGCCTGCTCTCTTAAAAGGTTTCTGCAAATTTGATGCACTAAGGGCTGTAGAATATGCCTTGCAAGCGAGAGAACAGACATCATACGTGGTCACTACCCGATGGTTCATGGGTTGTAAAATATATAATGTATGCGGAGGTAGAACAAGCAATACTATGTTGTTTTATAATGCCCATTCAATTAAATCTATGGCAATATAGCTCCTATGACCATCATACATAACAAGTATCTTCACACCCACTACCTTGAACATATTTTATGATTTTTCATGTAATTTCCAGAAACATCTGCATTAGACCATCCAGATTTGGTCATACAGACATATACTCCAGGTGTTTTACCCTTTAAAAGGGTATCAAGGAAGCTTTCCCTTGGAAATACAAAATATGGGGGTATTTGCATACCAAGAGCATTGCCAGCTCCCAACTACAGTCACTGTCTTCAATCTTTCTGCCATAATAGCCTGTAACTTACAATCTTTACCACCTGCAACATCTGGGGATTTATATTCAGTATTTATACACTTCTCATCAATATTATAGATGTTTTGATGTTTGATAAGTTAGCCATACTTGGTCATAATTCTGCCGAGTTTATCAAAGTAATTTTTCACTGACAGTTCATTGGTGGCATTTGGCCTTTTGTTGTGACAAACTGGATGGTTTTACCAACTTAAGTCCTGGCCATCATCTCATGAAGTCAGCACACCATTGGCTTGTTGAAGGTTTATCAACTGTTCTCTTCTCCCAGGTGAACAGCATAGTCAGTTGCTATGTTGATAACTTCCGCCTCTGCTAATTCTTTGAAGCGGGTACAGGGTCTTTATTCTTCAGCTATGGACAGGACAGGTCCAGGACCAGGCTTAACATTATCAATTGATATCCTGTCGTCTACTCTGACCATAAGGGTAGTGATAGGAACCTCATACAGTTAAAAAAAACGACTTTTTGTAAAGTAACGTCGACTTTTTTTTTAAAAAAGTCTTTCATGACACATGTTAATGGCATTGAAATGACTTTGAATACTAATGTAGAGGAAAAAGTGCATATTTGTACCCATAGCGCATGAAAAATACTCCTAGAGTGACGGATCATTTTTTAATGAAGGTCAAATTTTCAGGCGTGATAGGGTCATTATTTAATGGTAAGGGTCAATTTTTAACGTTGAAAATTGATTAATAATAAAAATTTTATGCTACACCAGCAACCTCTCCATATATGGAGGAAAATCGACTTTTTTGTTTTGTCAAATTTTCATAAAAGTGTATGACCTGCTGCGATTTACCATTCTTACAGGGGCTTCATAACGATTTTGCATTTGTCATTATACCAATGCTTGTCATGTTTTTTTGGAACTTGTCGAGGTCTGGGAGATGTATTTTCAGTTGCCTCTACGGGCAGGGAAGTAAAAAGTCAGATGCTACCTCACTATCGTCTAACTTTTCACGTTATATTCTGCTCGTAAAGGAGATGGAATTTTTCCCAATTGGCTTTTGGTAGTTTCCATCGTTTGGGCTGGTCATAGCTCGACAGGCATGTTGATGAAATAAAGATGAGGAAGTGATCACTGCCACAAGTGTCATCACCAACTTTCCATGTAAAATCTATCGGCGATATTGGATAACACAGAAATAGACCTATAGAAGAGAAAAAACATACCGCAGGATGTCGATAACTCTTTGCATTGGCATCATTCATAATTGCCAGATCGTTAATATTTATAATATTTTCAAATTGGGTTTCTCTGTGATTGGTATTATTACAACCATTAAAATCTCCCGCTTGTATGTATGGAGCAAGAAGATGACAGTAAATTGTTTCTTTTTTTGTTAATTGGTTTGTTTGGTGATACATAAATAGAGCATAAAGTAGTATCTTTGTGTAAGGACATTCTTAGCTTGGATATTTGTATTTGAAGGTTCTTGTTTGTGAGAAGTATTATTATTTTCTTCACCTGGAGCAATTTTAAAGAAAGAGATTTGAATGATACTTTGTTTTAAGAAAGTTCCCTGGTTACAAACAGCAACAGACTTATGTTGGTTGATTAAAAGTGATATTTTGGCCCTTAGGTCTCGGCAATTTCATTGAAAAATATTTTTTGGCGTTATAATGATAAAAACAAGTTAAGAAGGGGTTAATTTTGAATTTTTTTGCACAGATGAGGAAGATTTTGACGTAGAAGGGGGTGTTTTAATTTGTGGGAGGGGCAGCTTTAGATGCGGGGATAAGATGTAAAAGATGGATTTTTTGGGTGTGTTTTTATTTTGGTTTGGATGGTTTTACAGGAGTCGGAGCAGAGGTTGAAGTGTTCGGTACAGGCTGATTCAGTGTATGTGTAGTCTTGTTTTGAAGGAGGATTAAGAGGAAAGTGAAGGGACCAGACTATTAAGTATATTAGTCATATCAGGTTTTTTTTCTAGAAGTTTTTTTTATTAATATGCCACAGGTGTGGCAGAGGGATTTTCCAGGTGCTGGAGCAGAAACGGTAGTATAGCTTATTGTGCTCTACTGGTCCTGGTCCTTTCGGCTGTTTTGTACCACCTACCCGGCTTCGTAAAAGGATACATGTTCGTGATATTTGTATGAAAGAATATCGTTTTCATCCCTCCATACTGGACAGTCTTTAGAATAGACGGGATGAGAAGACTTGCAATGAAACAGAGTGGTGCATTGTTAAACGCTTTGTGATCATAGTCTGGTTCTTTGTGAGAACATTTAGTACATATGTAACGTAAATCGAGCGAGTTGAACTTTTCGCCACCAACAACTTTATTTATAATTTTCCTTTGACCTATCTTGGCTTTGATTATGCACTAATAATTAAAAACTAATAAATCTTTAATGTTTTCAGATAATTAATGTTGATGAACATTGATTCAAATGATTAATATGAAACAGCAGATCTTGGTCTCGGCTGACATTGATTTGATTATAAATCTTGAATAGTCAACTATTTTATAAAACTTTAATGGATTACCGATTACTATTATGAGATAGACATAATATAATGATCGTCTAACTGATGATAGTTAATCAAATGTACATTTACTGTTTAAAATCTATCTGAGGAACAGAACTGTGACTCTGTTCTGGTCCTGTAAGTATAGTCTAACCGACTCTATAGACACCATAGCGGTCTCATTAACTGATGTTAGACGATGCGAGCGCAAAATCCTCGACCGATCTCTCTGTCTTATCAGTTATATATATATGTATATGCACGTATGTTTAACTGTCTAGGCGACAGAGCTTCCTCACACAGTAAATTATAATCTAGATAGCAATGAGTTCGTCTCTAGACGGATACTAACCCAACAACAACCACTTGAAGTACTGTTACTTATACTCTGCTGGATTAGTAAAGTTACCCTGATTGGTTGCCTAAGCTTACAAATAATAGTCGGTTAAAAATAAAAGAAGATGATTGGCTTACATGTTCTGAACATATCATCCGTTTGTAAATTAGATCATTTGATAGATGCATTTTCTTTATCCGAAGTGTATTAATTTTGTACAACTATGGTCCATAATGTAAACAAACAACAAATACAAAAATTCCTGCAAATCGCAGCAAAGGGTTAAGCGTCCATGCACCAGTAATTGTCCGAGTTGTGTGCGGTAAAGAACAGCTGCAGCAACTGTTAAAACTTTAATGTTATCACAGGAAAACAATAACATAAATCGTCGTGTCCCGTGATCTTTACCGTATGCAGTTTGTCGTTTCAAGAATTATTGTAGTAAACACCTTCTAATTGATTGTTCATGTGAATATGTCGATGTAGTGCTTTAACCCCATTCGGGAGGCATTATGGTATAGAGGTAGAGCGTCCGACTTCTGACTTCGACGGGTTTCGTTCATAAACTTTACCAAGCTTTTTATCGGACGCATTGCTGGTGTAATGTCCAGGAAGCGGACTCAAGTGTGGTTAATACATGTATAAGCAAAATTGATTTTCTCACAATCGAGCTAATCTAAATTATTATAATCTAACCTCATTGGAAACCTCTATTGAACTGTTGGATGCCTTTCAGCACAAATGTCGACACTAAGAAATTTCAATGGATAATAACAACCATTTTTTACTCTTGCAAATTACCCCAACCCAAATATGCGTTGCGCTAACGAACAGTTAGCGTTAACTCATTTAATAAATTGTAGTAGCAAGGATAAAAATCAAAATAAAAAAGCTATTTAGACCTAAATTACACAAATTATTGCTAAAAATGATCTTCAACAAAATTACTTACATTTCGATGCTTATCGAAGACGATAGCTACTAATCATGCAAATGGAGATTTCATAAGTAAGGGAAGCAACTTCGTTACACGTAAATGATTGTTTTTACATTTGGTTTCGTGATAGTCGTACCACTGGCATCTAAAACAGCGGGTTGGGTACATGCATGCCAACCTTGATAGAATGAAGGCCTATTTTGATGGTGGAAAGAAGATTTGGTTTGGAGAATGTATGTACATGTATTTATTTGTAATGTATTTATATCAACTTTGGTGCCATTGTTTGGTTACTGTACTGATGCATTTAACATCAAAAACAGTCTGTGCCTTCAGATTTGTTTTAATCTCGTCGAGGGATTCACTGTATGTGAGATCCCTACAACGGATTAATCCCTTGTATAAGGTGAATGTTTCCTGTGCAAACAACGCAATCTTTGCTCCAAGAAAGTTTTAGTTATAAGATTTTTTTATTGTTGCACTCCACAAACAACGTTTCGTTCTTCATTTTCACTGACTTTGGTGTTCCCAGAATTGAGATCATTTGGGGTTTCTTTTATTAAAAAATGTGAAATGTGCGTTATTGGTTTAACCGCATCCACTTCCGATACGACAATGAATCTCGGAAAATGTGTGTTGCTAGTATTGTAGGTCTAGTGTTAGATTCGGAGTCTGAATCCGGGAGTTGACGCTTAACTTCTTTTGGGATGCCATGATGGTTTAAAGTTTCTCATCACCGATGCTCCCCACCCATCATGGAGTCCAATAAGGGGACTGGCCTGGAGATGCTGATGACATGATTGGGATATATAAGTGATATACACTGAGTGGAAGGGTTGGACTGGACATACGTATTCTTGCATAATGTTTCCTAAGTTTAAACTATCTTTAGGAGATTACAAGTGTCAATCAAAGACTAAACATTCCACCAGATTAGCTCATGAAACATCGCCTTCTGTTTTGTTTTAAAGGTAAGTCCACGACAAAGAAAAAACATACCGATGATCCAATAAAACACACTCTTTTATTTGTGAAATGAAGGGGAGAATTAAAAACTACTCAAGGGTTCGGCATGACCAGCCGATTGATCAGGATGAAGTTTCTTGACTTCCCGTTCACCTTAAATTAAAGCCAAATTGGGCAGAATGTTAACAGTCGTACCCTGGCCTTACTCAACCACCAGGGTCCTGTCATCAGGCGACACGGGTCGCAGCCCATTGCAAACGGGCAGGCACAATGGGGGATCTTAACCCCCTGTAGTGCGACAGCTGGGGAATTCTAACACCACCCAGCGCTGGGGTATGAACGTTTAGAAATTTTGCTCAGTGTGGTAAAAATGTAACGGTACATTTCTCATTTTAGGTACGCTGTCTGATGATGAAATGAAAGCAGTTGTTGAAGCTAAAGAACACTACACGAGACGACAGTCCTACGTGGACCAAGGTCCGATGTTTCCGGAGACTGTAGAATTATTACAAGGTTTTTACAGACCTTTTAATAAACGTATGGCTGAATTAACCGCAGATACAGATTTCCTTTACGGTTATGGTGTACAGGAGTAACTCAGATTCTGAAAGCTGTCGACATATTTTGTGTATTCAGTGTTATATACGTGTTATAATTTGACTATTGGTCAATTTTAGATCTAGCTGACATTGCAGCTAATTTACTAAGTTTGAAAAACTCATTGTGCTAAATTATGCATTATAATAGCAATACAATGTATTATTATATTATCATTGCTGGATTCACAATAGTTGGAATAAGGAATATTCCCTTCAATACATTGGTAAACCAATTCATGCTTCTCGGATTTATGTCTGTGAAACCTTATCTGGTTATTTTATGTGTTGAGCAAATGTTCGATATCAGACGGTTGTTACTCTGTGCATATCATAGCTTCATATTACGCTTTTATATATCGTTAGCAAATATCATATCACTTTTTCGATAAACTGTTTGATTCTGTCATATGTTACTGTCAGTTGATTTTAATAGCAGTACTTCAGATAATAATGATTTGTAATACTTGGTTCAAACGAAGATTTTATTTCTCATCCTAGAAAATCTCAAGAAAATGAGAATGTAAATATGAACGGCAACTCTCTTCTAGATTTTGGTAAGCACACAAGCCTGTGCATTCTTAACGGTAGATGTTGTCTAGACACTACACTGGCCAAATACACGCTTGTATGCCTTAAAGGCTGTAGTGTAGAGTAGTTGATCATATTATTGCATCTAAAAACGTATTTGACAAACTCGCATCACTTATGTCCACGACCCTAATCCATCGTCAGATTATTGTCTGACTGATTTCTCGCTAGAAAATTCATCGTATATACATGAGTATGAAGTTATAGAATATGAGTGTATTGATGCAGACGATCATGTATCTATCGAGTGTAAATATACAATTTATATGGTGCAATGACAAGAACGAACAACACATTTATTCTGTCAGCAAAAACTGTGGAATTAATGCCGACGAAAAAAAAAACAATGTAGTATTTACAGCAAACCTGTTGAAGAATTTAGCAGAATAATAAAATTACGCCGAATCATAGTACACTAAAGAAAATCTGTTACTGAAAACATAATATACCAGAAGTATACAATGAATGATTTTATGATGGCATATTTGCTAGAGATACCACAATGTTTTATTTATTAACGCAGGTTTGCTTGTTGTCGCACACATTGTGTATACACACAAAAATGTCGGTAATCATCAACTTAATCATAAATAAATCTAGATGAAAGGAAACACTCCAGACTAAATATAACAGAAAAAGTGTGATAACGAACGTGAAAATGGAGTTTTAACTTAATGAATACATGATAATAAAAGTAAAACATTGTGAGCAGAAAACTTCCCAAGAACACGTCTTGTAAAAATATCCCACCCGGTAAAGGCTAAAGACAGAATGCCCGTAGATGAAAAATACACATAGAGGTGGTTTACTTGAAGCACCACAGTGTCTTTTCCAATATTCAAACGTAATAACATGCTTAGTTGTGATATAGTAGTATAGGTATTCAGACAGAGTTACTTCTTTCGCTTCATGCGGACGACATTATGAATTTGCGGTGTCAGGTCTCCAAATAGGTTTAGATTTATTTTTGACTATTGCAATAGATGGAACTAAGAGTTACTGTCAAGAAAACTAAGATAATTGAAGTAAGAAAGCGGGACTATTGTCACACAATTTTCAGTTCACTTTTGATGGCCAAGTTGTAGAAATCGTAAATTCTTTTTCTTAGGTATGGTCATCACACGAGGCGGCTCCTTTAATGCATCACAAAGTTCATTAGCTGGTGAAGTACAAAAAGCTATTTTTAGATTAAATAGATACCAGCACAATTTTTCGTATTTAACAGTTATTAATTAGAATTCTTTGAAAAGTTGATCCTACGAATCATGAATTATTTCTGTGAAGTACGGGGCATCCACAAAGTTAACAATATCGAACGTGTATATACTCAGTACTGCAGACGTATTTTAATGTAAAACAGAGAACACAAAACGACTTTGCGAACAGAATATTAGGCAGGTTTGACCTGAAATTTTACCAACATTTTATAATAATTAATATACTAATCGTGTGTTTTAATAAACTGTGATTTAACGTCGCACCAACAGCCATGGCGACTTTTGCAGCTTTAACGTTGAAGGGAGGCCCAGACGTACACTTGGATAGAACTGTCGATTTTCATTGAGTCAACTAGCTAATAGTTAGCTAATAATCTGCATGTATCAAAAACCAATTCAATATAAGGACCTTTTTTGAACGTCTTTCGATATTTCCTGTGTATTTCAAATAGATACTACCTCGTTATTTAGACCGATTTGTTTTATTCGAAAGATGGTCTTAACCCCGGTATTTTACCGTTAAAGTAGTTAAACTCCACCGTAAAATGCAATCAAGCATGAAACCAATGACGATACTCACGCAAAATATGACTGGAACTATACCAAACCAAAAAAGAAACTTTCACAAAGTATGTCCTAAACTTATAAGGTTAAACACATAGTAAAACATATGTAGAAAAATGTGTATATGTAGTAGTTAACACTGACGTCGTAGTTCGGGAAACCGGTCAGCTAATTACCTCATGTCGAACGATATCATGTGATATCATGCGATATCCATTTCCACGTGCACGCACGGGATGGATATATCTGGTTTACGTGTGTAAACGTTTTTCAATGCAAATTATTGCACTTGTCGACTACAGTCATGAAAATACCTAAACAACTTTATATCGATGCAATTTGGGCAAAATTACGATGCCTCGAATTGCGAAACATTTAAGAGAGAGAGAGCCGTTGGGATGCTGGAGGCAGAAGCTTCAACGGAAGTGGTTGCTGCGCACGTTGGATCATCTGCACAGTCAGTTAGAAATCTGAGACGGTGGTTTGTGCAGACCGGCAGCACGTAGCGGTAGACCACGTGTGACCACGCCGGCGCAAGACCGCTATATTTTAAACCAACATTTACGAAATCGTTTTTAACTGCGACTGCTACAGCGTCTGTCACCCCAGATAGTCATAACCCCAGGATTTCCGCTCAAACAGTATGAAATCGTTTGGCTGAGAACAATTTACGCACACGTCGTCCCTACGTCGGAACAGGCATTAACGGGTCGTCATCGCCGTGACAGGCTTCAATGGACACATCAACTGGACAAGGCAAGACTGTAAATGAACTTTGATGAATTGATTTTGAATTATTATGCAATAACAAATACGAACAAAAATTGTTTATATACACCTATGTGGAAAGAGTCCCTTTAAAGTCTCCCGAAAGTTTCTTTTTTAGGTTCAGCATATTTGACACTGAGCCCAGCCTGTTAGCTAGTTTAGTAGGGAACATGATTGTTGACTGAATAGTGCGTCTAATTAATTACCATACCATTGTTAGGTGACCATTCTACATTATATATTCTTTGTCTTCCACTCTTAATTCGTAATTTCGTGGAAATATTGTCAATAGCTGAATGGGTAGGGGTGGGGGTGGAGAAGTGATAATAGATAACACAGTCCAAGAACACTAGTCAGGCTGAATATCGTTCGTAAAAGGAAAGGTTGAATCAAAGACATATACTATACAACATTTTATCGTTATATCAATCACTATCAGCACGGTGTCTTTGGCCGTATGGATAACCTTTAAAAGTAAAAAAGTTCGTGAAACGAAACTGAATTAGCTCAATAAACTGCTAAGGGATTACTTAGTTAAACACATGGATATGTGTATATGTAGTAGTTAACACTGACGTTAGTTCGGGAAACCGTAATAATGTCGAACGATATCATGTGATATCATGCGATATCCATTTCCACGTGCAACGGGACGTGTGTAAACGTTTTTTCAATGCAAATTATTGCACTTGTCGACTACAGTCATGAAAATACCTAAACAACTTTATATCGATGCAATTTGGGCAAAATTACGATGCCTCGAATTGCGAAACATTTAAGATTGGGATGCTGGAGGCAGAAGCTTCAACGGAAGTGGTTGCTGCGCACGTTGGATCATCTGCACAGTCAGTTAGAAATCTGAGACGGTGGTTTGTGCAGACCGGCAGCACGGAAGATCTTCCACGTAGCGGTAGACCACGTGTGACCACGCCGGCGCAAGACCGCTATATTTTAAACCAACATTTACGAAATCGTTTTTAACTGCGACTGCTACAGCGTCTGTCACCCCAGATAGTCATAACCCCAGGATTTCCGCTCAAACAGTATGAAATCACAATTTACGCACACGTCGTCCCTACGTCGGAACAGGCATTAACGGGTCGTCATCGCCGTGACAGGCTTCAATGTCAACTGGACAAGGCAAGACTGTAAATGAACTTTGATGAATTGATTTTGAATTATTATGCAATAACAAATACGAACAAAAATTGTTTATATACACCTATGTGGATAAAGTCTCCCGAAAGTTTCTTTTTTAGGTTCAGCATATTTGACACTGAGCCCAGCCTGTTAGCTAGTTTAGTAGGGAACATGATTGTTGACTGAATAGTGCGTCTAATTAATTACCATACCATTGTTAGGTGACCATTCTACATTATATATTCTTTGTCTTCCACTCTTAATTCGTAATTTCGTGGAAATATTGTCAATAGAGATGGGGGTGGAGAAGTGATAATAGATAACGTCCAAGAACACTTCAGAATATCGTTCGTATGTTGAATCAAAGACATATACTATACAACATTTTATCGTTATATCAATCACTACATCAGCACGGTGTCTTTGGCAGTATGGATAACCTTTAAAAGGTAAAACGGAACTAAATTAGCTCAATAAATTATTGTGTGTGTACTAAATGTTTATTTACTAAATCAATACATGCATAAATATACCAAAGAGAACAATCTACTACGCCGCGGAATCACACGTTAGTTAAAATTGTGTGTCCAATCTGCGTATAGTATAGGTTTTGGTTAAACCAATTCAAACAAGAAAGCACTCCGAAGTAAATGTTGGACTGAGATAATACGTTTGAAAATGTGTAGTATTTAATGTGTATTTAAAGGAAATAACATTGACAGTTGCTATTCTTTTATTTTGTACGAGTTGTTTCGCTTAGGGGAGTCTGTTTCCGGTTCCGTTAAAATAAACATGTTTCAATCCAATCTCTATCCAGAGTTGCCGTTCGTTAACCCTCACTTACATCTCTGTCAACGTCTGGAAAGTAGTTCAAAACATGTGCCGAGCCTTCTTTAGTTTCCTTCCGATACACAAAATCACGCCTTCGTTTTCTCTAAATGTACATTTGTTGTCATTATTTTACAAGATTATCATTTCCAAGTAAGCGATTGAACTTTGTGACCTAATTGCCGAAAGTAAACAATTTGTCCCCGTCGGGAAATAGTGCGCTTGATAAATGAAAATAAGTTCTCTGATGTTCTGGTAAATTATAACATCTTTTGTCTCGAACGTATTGTGCGAAAGAAATTGTTTCACTTAGTTTAAATTTTATACCGTTTGTGACTTTATTTCTTGTTTTACAAGAATCTTATTATCATTATTTCCTCTATATTTTAACATGATAATAAGATCACCTTTTATTAAGAACGGATTGTACGGCCTAAAGGTGGTCTTAATATGTATGTAAACACCAAGATAGAGTAATATGAGTCATATAGAGTATATTTCCTTCAAAACAAACCATAAATAACCAAAAATTTAGTTTATCCAAGAATAGGAAAAAAAGTTATTAGCCAGCCAGAACTCACAATGTGCTGTGTGATAGCTCTGGGTAATGGTAGTAGTGTTTCCAAGTTTAGCAACTGAGTCCGGGTACGTAGCCCAATTCGGTGTGGCTGGTCTCCCAGAAACAACAAATGACCTGACCTCGTTCTGCACTAAATCTTCCCATATTGCATTGTATTTTAAAGTATTTAGATATAATTTATCCATTGTGCCGAAAAATCCAAAAATGTCTATTCCATGGAACGCGTATTGTTGAACTGATTGAAAGAATGCTCGATTGAATCCGTGTGGTATGTATGTAGCGACGTATCTGAAAACGGGTGATTGATATGCTGACGACATAATTGTTGCTAGGTAATCGTTGCCACAGGTGACCCTCATATCACTAATCATGCTTGTTAACTGGTACGCAGGTGTTTCTACTCCTTGTGGATAAAGATTGAGAGCAGTTAAAGCAACAACATCCCCAAACTGACCCAATGACTCTTTCACATAATCAGAATAATTCTGGTCATTCCATGTCCAATTAGTGGCCTCGGGTGGGGTTGTGAAAAACGAAACCTCTTGAGCTGTAGTACCTATACATTATTAAAAAATAATACGTACTAATACGTGTATACAGCATTTCCGCAAGATGACAGCATAATTGTCATTCGGTTTGAATCTTGTACTGTTATAACCTTCCGCCACATGAGCGATAATAACTTTATAGAAACTTGTAATCGAATCTCTGTCATTAAGCGGTGGATATAAGATGTGCGTACTTTTTTCAGCTTTGCCTTATTTAAGATTCCAAAATATGAAATGAAAACACAACTTACTCAAGCGCGATTGATACATCTTTATAAGTCGATACTAACCAATTAATACTGGAACGTCGACGCCATTTCCATGCACCCAAGTGAGAAATGGTGTTTCTTGCAAAACATAACCTGTAAATAACTAACATACTAATAAAAAAGATGTTCAAAAAGAATAGTATAATTCAACCGCTGTTTAGATTCACGCAGTGATATAAGAAATGGATTACGTAGATATACCACATGCAATGAATTCCGGAGTTTTTTAAACAGACTTTCATCGATTACCCAACGAACATTGCTACATTTAACAGTAACAACTACAACAAGCAATATACACCGGTAGAATGGTATGACGATAATCAGTACAAAGGAGGGATTCAACAAGTTCAACCACTCTTCCTTCGGGATCGGTAAAAGCCCAATCACCAAGTTGTTCCTTGTAGTTTTTCCCGAACAAACAGTAATACGAATATACTAAATGGATTCATATTATGTGCAAGACAATAAAGATCACGAAGAATGGAATGTTTCCATCATAAATGTGACTTAAAAAGAATATGATTCATATGTTATATGTATGTAATCAAACATGATTACCATCAATTATAGCTAAAGCCCCGTAGAACTGCCCCTTCACTGGCATGGTAACAAGACCTGACATTGCCCAGTACGGAAATTCGTCCCATGGTACACTTTGTGTAACTTCTTCTGGCGTCAAGTTATATAGACAATGGACATCACTACATCCGGTATTTTTTAGAAAAACTTCGTTATCAATAAATGCATCGTTTGCAGTTTTGTTTAATATTGGAGAGGCACTAAGCATCCATGCTTTGTGGAACAGATTATGACACAATGGTGAAGCTAGCAAAGCAAATATGACCGTGCCTCCGGAACTTTGTCCAAATACAGTCACCTACATTACGAATAAATACATTATGGTGATAATTTGACATCAATATAAAGTAAGAATACAATAAAAAACGTTCTAATATACTGAATGAAAAGGAATACAAAATATAGGGCGCTAAGTTATACTTTAGCAGTAATTAAACAGAATTGCTTTATCAAATTTAATCAGCCGTACGAATGACAACAGAATGGTAGTTAACACATAACCTGTCTAGGATCGCCTCCAAACTGATCCACATTTCTTTTAATCCATTTAAGCCCCTCGATCATATCCATTAAACCATAGTTACCGGATGTGTTCGTTGGTGAAACATCTTTCAGCATTTTCAGTGCCATGAAGCCAAATGCCTGCAATCTGTAATTAATACCGACAAGAACAACACTTAATTTTTTTGCTAGGTCGTCGCTCGGTCCATAAATGGCATCGCCACCATTTCCATTAATTAGTCCACCACCATGTATCCAAAACATTACCGGCAACTGTGCCGATGAATTCAGTGTCGGGGTGAACACATTGAGGAAAAGACAATCTTCATGTCCGATTGTGTTGGATTTGTTAGTTTCATCTCGTTGGACACATTGGTTGCCATATTTATCAGCTTGTAGCGTACCCGACCAACAGTTTTGGTTCACCTTTGATTTTGGCACAGGGGGTCGCCATCTGAGGTCGCCAATTGGAGGACTTGCATACGGTATCCCGCGAAAAGAAAAAGAATCGCCGCTTGAGGAAATTGTTCCACGAATTCTTCCGCAGTCTGTATTTACAACAGGATCATTTTGAACGGTAGGTGTCTCGAGAAACCCTTCAATTGCTGGACCAAATATTAAAATCACAGACACAGTTATCTGACAAACTGTAGTCGATTGAAACATTGTGATATAATATGAATTAGTGTTTCAAATTATACTGGTATACGAGTTATATAGAATTGCATGGCTGCTGCGCAACGAACGAATTAAACTCTTTGATGGCCTTCACGTTTACGTACACTGACTTTGATAGATTAGGTTCCTATATTAGCCGCAAAGCAATGTAAATACCACATACATATATTAAGCCAATTCGACTTTTATCGCTTCAAATATTCATTGAACGAATCTATTGCACTTGCAATGATTTGGATAGCATGAGTTGAAAATGCAACAGTCTCCCATGAAAATGCAATACATTAGACCGCCTGCATGCGCTCGCCTAATAACCAATCCTAAGGAACATGTAATATTCATATCAAATAGAATATAACTAATTCTGATCAATGATATTATGTTTTCATACTAATATACAGTAAACCTCAATGAAAATCACCTTTGTGGCAAAATACATCGGTCTTAATATTGAGGTGGTCTATTTATCAAGTTGCATCATACTGAGATAAATATTGATTTTTAGTCTGTCCTATTGTTAAAGTAGTCGATAATTGAAGTTTTCAGCTTGAATAGATGGTATTATACAATAGACTCAACTCAAAATGCTTAATTTTCTAAAATGGTATACTTACATATACCATGACCAATTGTCACCACATCCGAACTGAGCGACAGGAGGTCGTATCGAAAATACAAAACCCGGTACTGGGACTTGCTATACGCCCAGTAAGTACGGTACTTGCGACATCTAAGTATGACTTCGATGGTTCGGTCTTTGTGTAAAATTGACAACAGTTATCTGAAATGAACAGACGTGAGCCAAGTTCTATCAACTTATATGATGTAAATCGGTTGCAATACTTCTTTGCTGAAATGTCATAAAATAAATGCGATTGGTATGCCGTAAATATGATTGATAAAGAAACAAGTAATGTTTCATTCTGATGTTGCGTATATTGGAGGTTAGCCTCACCAAACTAGTTTATCTACTTCCGTGTAGCTTTCCTACAAACCATTCCAAGGTGATAATCTCCGTGAGACCGTGTTTTGTCCTCCACTTTGTGTATGCTCCTATTGTAGGATGGTTTTTGTGGTTGGTGATTTTTGGGGAGGGCGTATTTTGTAAAGGTGAAAATTCTTGTTTTTCTTTTGAGGAATCATTTTTTTACTTATTTTCTAGTACACTTTATGTATCATGATCTCACATTATTCAGAAGAATTAGAGAAGTCTAGCATTGTCCCTTATTAGCATGATTGTGTTTCCTTGGTATGAACTGATGTTAAGTGCTAGACTTTTTTCAGTATCGGTCAATTTGACGATATTTTCATTTTGATATAAACTATATCATCAAACAAAAATGCATTTATCTACCCACCCTATATTTTGGGATATGTAAGCGAAAACCGTTCGGTCAGCTCAACCAGTCGAGTGCATATTAGTTAATCGAGGGGTTGCACATTTGAGGTATGTGAGAGGTATGTTTCTTGGTGATAATTTGACCAGATACCGGATTGAAAGACATAAATTTCTCACCACCTCTGACTCTCACATTATAAAGAAAAGTAGGTAATTACCAATGGAATACCAAGGATCGGGATATTATTTCAGGGCAAAATGGGGGTTGTGTTGACTGTTCACTGTACGATCGAATAACTTGATCAAATATTAATCGAATAACTAGACCGAAAGTTCGATGTTCTAGCCAAAAGACTCAAGAAATTTACCAGTGCTGGGAAGTAAGTTATAATTAACTTGAAAACAACCGAGTTCAAGCCAACGAGAGTATAATAAACGTTTGAAAACGGTTTGCAATCACGCAACGGTACATAATTATGTATTATGCGCAGGTACTTGACTACTTGACATAAAACGACATTTTAGCTCCATAGGCTTCCTATACCTATATTTGTGTCAAGTACCAGTAGTATTATGAAAACGAGTCACGATTTGAAAAGAGACCGTGTTATCAGTAACACTTTAATAGAAGAACAAACATGACTATTGAGGCTAAATAATCTAAATGTGCACGCAGTGAAATTCATTAAATTTATAGCAACATCGTAATTCTATCGTTCAAAACATACATTACAAAATTGTTTTTGAAGCTCTTTAGTTCTGCAGAACATCAAAGATGGTTTGGGTGAATTTCGTGATCGCGATTTCTGTTTTCAGTTTTACTGTTGATGGGTTCCTTGAGACACCTATCATGCAAAATGATCCTGTTGTAGATATAGATTGCGGAAAAATACAGGGAACTACTTCCTCAAGTGGTGATGCATTTTCTTTTCGCGGGATACCATATGCAAGTCCACCAGTAAGAGATCTCAGATGGCAACCCCCTGTGCCTATGTCAAAGACGAAACATAACTGTTGGTCAGGGACATTCCGAGCGGACAAGAATGGTAACCAATGTGTCCAACGTGAGCGTACGAATCAATCTAACACAATCGGACATGAAGATTGTCTATTCTTGAATGTCTACACCCCAACGCTGAATTCATCAGCTAAGTTACCGGTGATGTTTTGGATTCATGGTGGAAGTTTAAGAGTTTCAAATGGCAGTGACCCAATTTATGGACCTAACGTAGAGCTAGCGAAGAAATTAAATGTTGTTTTTGTTGCTATTAACTACAGATTACAGGCATTTGGCTTCATGGCACTGAAAATGCTGAAAGACGTTTCACCAACAAACACATCCGGTAACTATGGCTTGATGGATATGATTGAAGCTCTCTCATGGACACAAAGGAATGTAGACCAGTTTGGAGGCGATCCCGGACAGGTTAGATAAAAAAGTTTTGTGTTTAAATATCTTTAAGTACTGTTATGTCCACTTCTCGAACGTAAATCTAATAATTTCCAGGATTCAATGTTTCAGAAAACTTATCATACTGAGATTTTTCCTAAGTCAAACATTTTCATTTTTTGTGGATTGGAAAATCCTACAACAAACGACCTGTTGCTCGACCTGTTGCGAGTGTCTTTAATCAAATTTGCTTGCAAGTTATTTCGTTTCGCACAAAAGCAAATAAAGTTGAGTTTACGTTATCCTTTGTGGAATTGGTGTAAGGTGCGTCTTTTCTATGCTTAAAATGTTTTATGGCGATGCTTAGTACTATTTACCATTATCTTTTCCTACATAGAATATTAGAATCTGTTATATTATATTGATGTCAAATTATCACCATAATGCATTTATTCGTGATGTAGGTGACTGTATTTGGACAAAGTTCTGGAGGCACGGCCATATTTGCTTTGCTAGCTTCACCTTTGTGTCATAATCTGTTCCACAAAGCATGGATGCTAAGTGCCTCTCCAATATTAAACAAAACTGCAAACGATGCATTTATTGATAACGAAGTTTTTCTAAAAAATACCGGATGTAGTGATGTCCATTGTCTATATAACTTGACGCCAGAAGAAGTTACACAAAGTGTACCATGGGACGAATTTCCGTACTGGGCAACGGCAGATCTTGGCGGTTTGCCAGAGATAGGACGATTCGATGGTGCTGTTGCTATTGTTGATGGTAAAGCGATTTCGTTCATTAACTTCCTTAGTAATTATTTCACTAGACAAGAACGCAACGTTTACTGCAATGTAAATGAACGCCCGCGGAAAGCATACAGGATTACATGGATACAGAACGTAGTAAATCATGAAATTGTATGTTGTATTGAGAAACACAATTATTATAAAATACGTCGTATTAGAACATGCTTACAATAAATATGAATCACGGATAGATTATACTCTTCGTATGGAATGCTGATTAATTTCAGGATATGTCTTGCAAGAAACTCCATTTGACACTTGGGTTCATGGAAATGGCGTTGATGTCCCAGTATTAATTGGTTAGTATTGGCTTTGTTTTCATGATTATAATCGATAAGTAACTCGCCTTTTTCCTAAAGAACGTCGCTCTTTCCAACAATTTATCAACAAAAAAAAACCACTTCAATATAAATGCACTCTCAATATTTTTTAAAAATATAATTATTTCATTTTATTGTAAATTGCAGGTACGACGGCCCAAGAGGTGTCAGAGTTTATAACACCAGCAGAAGCTGCAAACTGGTCATGGAATTACCAGAATTATTCTGATTCTGTAAAGAAATCCTTGGGTCCGTTTGGAGATGTGGTTGCTTTGACTGCCCTTCATCTTTATCCAGCAGGTGTGGAAACTCCACTGTACCAATTATCGAGTATGGTTAGTGATGCGCGGGTCAACTGTGGCAACGATTACCTAGCAACAATCATGTCATCTGCATATCAATCTCCAGTTTACAGATACGTCGTTACATATGGAAAACAAAGCAAATCAAATAAACAATATGCATTTCATGGAATAGACATCTATGGATTCTTTGGAACATTGGCCGCCTACAGCAACGATAACAATAAAGTTTGGGAACGTTTAGTTCAGAATGAGGTTATGACCTTTGTTAATACAGGAAGACCATCCACAGCAAACTGGTCAAGGTACCCCGGATCTGTAGCTGAACTGGGGAATATAACTACAGTTGGTCAAGGTTATAACACAGCACAATGTGAATTCTGGCTTGCAAATAACTTTTTCTCCTATTCATGGATTAACTAATGTGACTGATGATTAGCCTGTCTAAGTATGGGGGGCTAGCATGTTGTTGGGATGATGTTAATGGTGAATTTAAACTTGAAATGGCCGCACAGACCAAAACCACAAGTTATCATGCATGCATACATATACATCCCAGTGATATACTAGTCCCATATGTGTCAAAGTAAATACGTACATATAATCATTAAACAAAGGTAAAAAATAAGTTATTTATACATACTATATGTATAATATATAATTTACGATACAATGCTCCAGATAAAGTTTTTTGTCAATTAGTTTTTACTATAAGATTGTTAAATCAACAAAATTTTCACTGCTTAAATTCTGTATAAAATGCTTTTTTCAGTAACTGCAAACAGTTAAAAAGCAACAACAAATTCAAACAGGTCTTTTTTCTGACCAGATTTTAAAACACTGTCTCATCATCAGACTGATGAGGCACAAAATAAAGAAAACTGAAAGAAATTGTAAGATCATATCAAAGTAAAATTGTTCTCTTTAACTTTGATCATGGCCGCTTGTTAAGTAAAACCCTCTCTTCATTGCATACAGAAATAGATAAATAAATTTTGTCATAGATGGACACGTAAAAAATATGTGTACTCATAGTACACAGTCCCAATAAAATGACTCTTGGTCATATGACCACTATTTTGTCACATGCTTCTGTCAATGATTTACATTTAACAATGATGAAAATCTAGTGTACATGCTGTATCAGTGTGCAAACAGCCATTTCTAACATCATGTGGAATACCTTTGATATTATAGCTGAGCAAATTTAATGTAAACAACAATGAGGATACCAATCACAAATCATTTTCCAGTTCTTTAATTATTAATTCATTGAAGAACGATGAACTTTTCATTTCAATTTATTTTTTCCCAAAATCTTTTAGTAAAACAACAAAATGATGATTATCTGGAGCACTGAATGATTTCAAAAATCCAAAAAACTATTGATAAAATGGATAATGCTGCAAAGGCAATACATGTGATTTGCAGGCTATTTTAAAATGGAAAAATGGAGTACATATATGACATACAAATCTGGTATTGAACAATTTGTTCATTGTTCTGATACTTCTACAGTGGTTTTCTGATAGAAAAAAAAAACAGTTGTTGGAAATCAGATCTAAAAACTGTCAAAGAAATATTAGTGAGCACTTCATGATACACTTTCTGATGTCATGTAAACCAAACTGTCTCGTACAACAAAGTCATAAATAATAACTAAGACTCATTGTTACACATTTTAATTCATTAGAATACAGATGAAAAAATATTTAGTGTGAGAATGGATATCAAACAATAACTGTCACTGAATGTGGCATATGCCCCCGAAGATGCAACACATTTTTAGCATCAGTTTCCTTGACACTTTCCTCATAACCCGCCAAGTAGGTATTCATATGACCAAGATTGGCAGCAAAAAAATATTGTAGCAGACAGTATACACCAAATACAATTTTTTTTTCATTTGAGTTTAGTGTCACACCAACAGCCAGGGTCATTTGACGACTTTCCAGCTTTAACAGTGGGAGAAGATCCCAGGCTTATACCTTGGTAGAACCATCGACTTTCTGTAAGCTAGCTGGACAGCTTTCTCACTTGTGAAATTTGGCCCAAGGTGGCATTCAAACTCACAGCGGTGAGAGGCAAGTGATTACAAGTCAGAGACCATAACCACTCAACCACCAAATACAATGAAAATTCCATACATACTGAATGCCCTTAAATATGACCATGACCTAAGTCCTTCAGGTCAGAGTCGGATTTAAGAGTTTTAGACAAATAATTCAAAAATCCATCAAGGATTTAAGATATAGCCAAGGATTTAAGATAAAGCCAAAACACAAAAGTACAGCATCAGCATCCATACCTAATGAATGACCTTAAATATGAACTTGACCTTGCTGCTACAGACCATGGCCTAGTGCGCAACACACAGTCTAGTGGTAGTGAACGTCAGTACCAAGTTATTTCAAACTACATTCAGAAATTAAAAAGTAAAGGCTGAGAAACGAAAATTACATACATAATGAACGACCTTGAATATGACCTTGACCTTGGTGCACTGGGTTAGAGTCTTGTACACAATACATCTTGTGGTGTTGGTGAACATCAGTATTAAGTTATTTCAAAATCCATTCAGAAATTGGAAAGTTATAGCTGAGACATGAAATTTCTATACATAATGAATGACTTTGAATATGATCTTGACCTTAGTGCTATGTGCCAGGGTCTTGCGCGTAACACACCGTCTAGTGATGGTGAACATCACAACCAAGCAATTTCAATAGACATTCAGAAATTAGAAAGTAATGGCTGAGACCAGAAAATTCCATACATAATGAAAACCTTGAATACGACTTTGTCCCTGGAGCTTAGGTTGACCTTGGGGCTTGTTGGTGAGCATTTGTGCCATGTTATTTTGAATCAATGCAGAAAATATAAAGTTAAAGGATGGGAGGATAGACAGTGCAACTGCTAAATGCCACCTTCTGGGGCATCAAAAATATAAAATCATATCAAAATATTGCCATGTTATTTTATAAAAATAAATATATGTACATGTGATTGGAAAATATAAATAATATAAAATAATAATAAATTAATCATTGCACTAAAATGTAAATAAATCCTGAGCTAGATCACTCTGAGAAAGCAACCTATTGTTGATTTAGAAAGAATATCACTTAATGCAGATATATCCTAAGAAATATGATTGCACCGAATAATTTGATGGACTGTGACAGTCAAGATGTTTTTAGCATTGTATAACAAATGCTGCAGTACATACAATCAAAAATAACATACAATCAAAAATAACTACACAGTTTGTCAGCATATTGACCATTCGCAAGTAATAGTATATATGTTAATCTTTATTTCCTCCAAAACTGAAGAGCATAACATTAAGAAAGCAAAATTGATTGTTTTTATTGCAGCCCAAAAATAAATATTACAAAATTGTATGCATATAATAATTATACAAGCAAGGTAGATGGTGTAGACTTTTTCAATATTTTCTTATGAGAAGTTTGATGATACAAAGGCTGTTGGAAGGAATTTGACACTGAATGTATGAATATTGAGCTTCTAGAAGGTTAAAGCTTAAACTCATTAACTCATAGCTGAAAATTTGATTTTCAAAACAAAACTGTGCTTAGTGAAATTAACAATACTGAAAGGGACTGACCACCACATAAATATAAAATGTAATGAATTTCAAAAACAAAACTAAAGAGAAACAGAGCACATTTTTCCATTACACAGATATTCTATCAGTCTGTTTCAACACTAATTTCCTGGTACTGTTTTCATGTCATGTCTTCATTGCGTTACTAAGTCCTCAATATTTACTATATTTTACAGGCTATATATAAGATTTGATAATGAAATATTAGATATACTTACATGCATAAATAATCTCAAAGTAAAGTTTTTTTTTCAAAAAGTGACAGAAATCTCCTGATTCAATAAAAATGTTACTATATGCTTGTATTTCCATAATACAATAGGTGCTAAAAGCCCTTTTTGGTCATAAAATGATACTTCTGTTCAGAGAATTTTTAGTACCACTATGCCAATTATGTGCCAAGGTGCTTTATTGTAGTTGCAACTTTTTTATACTATTACTTGCAAAAGAAATCGAGAGGTGAGTCCCTTGAAGCCAAAATTTCATTCTCGTTTTGAGTCATACACTTTCATTCTTTCAGCTCGCTGACTTTCCCAGGTTTCCAGTTCATCAGATGGGTAGATACACTTCATCAGCTCCTTCATAAAGATATCACAGTCCCCAAACACACGACACCCTTTTGTTTCGTCATTATGTCCTTTACTAAGTAGAATACCATCTAGAGCTGTTTCCTGTCTGCAAGGAGATTTTCAATGCAAAAATAATTTCATTGAAAACTAATCTATTATATACATTGTAGAAAACCATGAGAGGAGAGATAATTCTTTGTGTAAGAAAAGCACTAAAATCATTTAAACAGTACAAGTGTCACAAATCTATTCACAAAGGTAACTCAGAGGTCACAATTCCAAAATAAACTTAACAATGATGTGTGTGCATGCATATTATTGTTGTCTATATCATGGTAAAACCTAGTTTCAAAGATTGACAAATGGAACTAAAATACCTCCGATGATAAAGTTATGTGTAAAAAATGATCACTAATGCAAAATTTGTGGAACATGTTGCATGGAGCACTGGGGTATTTCAATGACAAGTTCAATTAGGGACATACCCTGTATAAAAAGTAACTTCACAGTCAGTTTACGTCACATGAAGTCTACACAAGTTCTTGCACATTGTGATATACCATTCTCAAAGGCTGCTTCCTAAAGAGAATTGCCTAGTATTCTCATCGAACTCAGGGATAACACTAAGTTACTAACACAGCAGAATCTTGTGAAATGACCTCAGAATTTACAGGTCCAGGCAGCCACTATTCCTCACAACTATTATCAAGGACAATGATTGAAAACAACTATCCAGTAAAGTAAAATACCTGTTGCATATAATAAGCCTGTCTTTACGTTTCATTTTTCGGACTAAGTTCGAAGCTGGAGTAACTTGTAAAGTTGTCCCTAAACATAACATCACATCACACAACTTAGACTGATTTTCAGCTGCCTCTAAAATGTCCTTATCCAGAAAATCACGAAAATTGATGATTGTGTCCTTCAGGTAACCTTTACATCTCTAGAGAAAAAAGACATGAAATTAATGCAGAGATTGGGAATTAAATCACCTTAAAAAGTCAAGCTTGTCCTGAGAGATCATCTTTGTAAAATGAGAGTGTTCTTTAATCGAGGTGATCTTAATCAAAATACAAAATTTAGCAGGGTTTTCATTTGATTCTTAAAACAGCATTTTGACTCAAAAATCAGTAAAATGAAGCTGTTGACCCTTGAGAAGTTGTACCAAAGGGTTAAATTCACAATAAAATTAAAAGGAAATTTTATGGACTCCTCAAATTATCATCAGCCAGGGATATTTTTGACCATCAACTTTTGAGGTCAAATGAAAATCCTGATTTAATAACCGCAGAATTTAATATTCCAACTGAATTTTAAGCTACTGGTTAGCATTCTCTGTTCTAAGGTGATCTTCTACTAGTGTAAATCAATTATAGACATTTTGTAAATGAACATGTACTACCAGTAAATTTCTCGATATGAAAAGTTCTAAAATTTCTCAATTTAATACTGAAATTTCATATAGTAAGTACACTGGCTTGATCTTAACTAATAAAAGTATGAAGAATTACATCTATATCAGAATACATGTACAAGATTTAACATTATATTTTAAGGCATCTTTTCAATATTCATATCCTACCTTGACTTCACATTTGCGACCAGTACGATGGCTCAGACCACAAAGTTTACATTTTACGACATATTTTGGTTTACTAACACTAGATTTGCCAAAATCTTCTAATTCCTCATAATATTGACTTCCAACATCATCCAAAACATAATGATCTCTGACGTATTTGTGGCTGCATGATTCACATATTTCCATGAAAACGTTTCCATGTAGTTCTGCGATGTTGTCCTCATGGATACCAGATAAGCCATGAAGCCCATCGCCATTCTGACTTATGATAAACTTTAGGTATCCGTCTGACATGAGTTTATTTAAAGCTTCATGAGTATATGTTGGCCGTAATTTCTCGTAAGGGACACCTTCTGAAATATGAAACAAACAAAACATTTTTGAAGCACGCTTAATCATTTATACTAAGTATCAGACAAAACATTAGGCCAGAAATAGCTTTGATTCCAGTTACCCAACTGACACTATTTTTTGGTGCCAATTCTAAAGTTTCTAACAGCAAAATGCAAAGTATAAAAATATTTAGACTGAATCATACTTCTAAAGAACAAAAGGCATATTTAGAAAAAAGTAGAAGAGAAAGTTTTTACTACCTACTTACCCCATTTGTTTGGTCAAGTAACCCTAAACATGACATTTCTTAGCCTAAAGAATCTGTAATCAATTGTTTCATAAATAATAAAATAACAATAGAAAACAGATATAATTCCATCACGTTCATTTGAGTAACAGTATACTATTTCTTTTACATTCAGAAACATTGAACCATTGCTTAGAACCAAAAGAAATAGGAAGTCACCGTGACAAATCTTTTATATCTATGGTTCATTCAATGTATAAAACTTTGAGGATATCATACCATCTGTCTCTTCTTCTTCGTCCATGCTAGTGTCAACTTCTTGCTTTAGTTTTTTTGTTGGAGGCTCAATATCATCATCATCACCCGAACTATCAAAGGTAGATGCCCCTGACAAAGCACTATTTTGATCTTCTTCAGTCCATTTTCCAGCTTTCCCACGGAAATCTCCAATCCCAGCAGCTGTTGATATACCAGCACCTAAACAATATTAACAAATTATAATGCAATACAGGTATTGGTACTTCAAAGTCATTCCCATTAAAGGTTTTCTATACAGTCATAGGAACGTTTTTAATGGTCACACCTACATTTATGATACAAATCTGCGTGGCTACTTTTACATATTTTATTCTGCAATCTAACCACACTATCAAAGCATTGTTCTCCTGTTATTTGTTATACAGTGGACTCTCATCAGCTTGAACAGGCAGGGAAAGACAAAATCCAGTTTTCCGGAGTTCTAGCCATCTTTCTTCTAGACATTTGACTTCATGAAATAGAATAGTTTCTTTCGTATACTTTGTATTGTGTTCAAATTGTTTGTAGTAATATAATATGATCATTTAACAACAGGTACATTATGAATTTTCATTTTAACAAAATGTATTTTGTATACCAGTAAGCAAAATCACTTTTGACATTTCATACTCATTATTGATTTTTTCATTTCACAAATAATTACAAAATGATCACCCTCTAAATACAATTACATATACACATAAATACATAATATATTTGTTGACTAACATGATTGTTAATGATGCCCAATTAATTACAGTTAAATCTACAAACAAAAACATTATTATTGTCACAAGTTTGCAGTACTATCACGTGCTATATCTAGCAAAATTTGAAGATCAATTATACTGAATTAGTGAAAATGTCTTTTTCTACCAAGACGTGTGAATATCAGAGTAAACACTGGACAGGGGACCTGATTATTGGTTCGAGCGTTATAGTTCATGTGGGTCTAGCCAAGCGAAGTCAAATTATATAGAACATATAGCAAAATCAATCAGGACTAGGGAATGTGTTATAGTTTTCCAGGTTACTGAGTTCCAGCAAACAAGAGTCCACTGTATTCTAAAGTTACTGTGAAGAAAATAACTGTTTAAATATTTCAAATGTCTAAAAGAAAGCATTAAAATTTGACAAGACATTAATGTATGATCTCTCTTTAATTACACATTTCCATACATTGATAAATAATATGTTAACCATATTTCATGTGTCAATTCATTTTAGCTTGATTGTAATAAAGCATTGTTTATTTGTGTTAACCATGATACTAATTTCTGAAATAAACTAGTAAGAAATTACCAGTAATGTTTCATAAAGAGATGAAAATCACAATGATGTGTGGAGTCAAATCAACAAAACTATGGGACTAATGAACAAAAGATCATTAATCATCTGTCATGATGTAACTAAATTATTAACTTCCATTCCAAACCATAAAATCAATCATAAGTACCTGTAAAAGCCACACAGTGATTTGAATTCTTCACCCACAAAGCAGCTTTTCTGGCTTGATCAAAAATTTTACTAACACAGTCAAACTGTTCTGGAGCTTGAGCAGCGATATCAACTAGAACCTTCTCTTCTTTTGTCATACATATAACATTCTTTTTCTTTCTAGATCTAAATAGATAAACACAAATGTAAATGTATAGATGAGTGAGTAAGTCAGAAAATAATAGGAAGTATCTGTGTTATAGATATTTCTGAAATACCAAAAAAGAATTAGAAAGCTAGGCTGAAAAACCAAACTCTGTTTCAGGAGGTAGAAAATTTAGACATTGTTTAAAGGGCAAAATCATATTAATCATGAAATTTCAAAAGATGAGGAAAGTGATATCAATTGTGTAATTGTAGTTAATTATGAAAAATTTTGAAATTAAGTAAAATTAACAGAGAGGCTAGATAAAAATACTAAAACAATGAATAACTTTAATCAAAGTTAGGCTGATAGCATTATGTCTGATATTGCTTCACTATTTTTTGAGAACAACATCTGAGCTTAGAACTGAAAGTAATATTTTTAATGGTAACTCAAATAGATCTTGCCCAATCTGGTTTGGGCATAAATGTAGAACAGCTCATAAATAATTTCATTGAGCAAAATATCTTCATAAAGTACAGAAATCAGATACAAACAAGGAAAGGCTAAGAGTCAAAAGCAAACATTATAAAAGTACTATGAAAAAGTATTATAATAAATCTAGGGATACAAACATCAAAAAACTAAGAAACCTTAAGAACTTCAGATCCAGAAAAGTATAGGTAAATAATAAAAGGAAACAATAATGATAAGGTTGAATGTGATATAAATGATTTGTTTAAAGTTCTTTTACATAATTCTCAAGCTGGTTTTCATCAAGGTTTTTCAACTCAAGATAATATGTTCATCCTTCAACACTTAATTCAATATCTTAATAATAACAGAAAGAAGCTCTTTTGTGTGTTTATTGACCGTAAAAAAGCACTTGATACTGTCTGGCGAAATGGTTTATGGATGAAAATTAATCACCTTAATATTAATGGCAAGTGTTTCAATCTCATCAAAAATATGTGTACTATACATTGTATAGCAATATTAAATCTGTATAAAATTGAATTCAAATATATAAAACTTTCCTTGTAATATTGGTATTTGACAAGGTGAAACCTTCCCCCTTTACTTCTCTCTCTTTATTTAAATGACCTACATGTTTGTATTAATGTAAACTCATACAAGCATAAAATATTCCGACACACCTTTTCTGAAAGGTGCACTAATGTTTTGTTTTTCCCCACTATTTCTCTATGGAAAATGAAACCATTGTAATTGGGGCAAACTGCTAGTGTCAAGGTAGATATCTATCGGTGTCATAGTAAAAACTTTCCATCCACTGAATTTAACCCATCACCGGTGCAGTCGGGGAGAGGTGTTAACAGAGCTGATATAAATTTTATATGCAGAGCACGCAGCATCTAACAAAGCGGTTTACAAGTACAGAGTGGAAGTTTTGAAACATCATGATATGGTAAAATATATGGTATGGTATGGCAGCTTGTATACTACACCCAGGTTTTTTTTTAGGGATTGGGGAAGACACTGGACGCTGGTCAAACGGGGAAAAATCATGCGAAAAGGGGAAATTTGGGGAAATTATATACAGCAAATAAGGAGTTCATCCATCCAGCATGCTTTGTGTCAGAGATCTTATTTCTTAATTTCATCAACTGTGCATCATTTTACCAGAAATGGAAATGTGCGCCTGCTTCCAGGCATCAAACGGGTGGATATACGCATGTGGCAAGGGCCAGGATCTAGTACTGGTCCCGTCACTGTGTATATAGTTCTACTATCGCAGGGAATAAGCTCATTCGGATTCTTCCGACACCTCTAATGTCCTTATTACTCATACAACTCTTGGTACCCACCCATCTAGACAGTGTTTTTTTTGACATTTGAAGAATTTTCCATCAACTTATCTTCCCAATTCAAACCAAAATGCCGCTAAAATTCCCAATTCCAATGTCTGTGGCTATGTTCCCAAAGTAGTGAAAAAAAACGCTGGAATGAACTTACTTGGAAATATCATACACCTTTTCCCAGCATCCCACGTGAAATTCAGCTTCGCCATTGGCGTGCCAATCGATAAGAAATTTCTTCCGCAAGGATGATGTGATTTTAGGAAGCACAGTCTTTACTTCTATATGATCTTCTATATTATTCTTGCAACCACAGTTCCTATAACAGCAAATTATCTGCTTTTCTGCCATTTTGGAAGATTTCGAAAAGTTGCGCAACTTTTGTTTGCCATAAATCAATGTTTAAGGTTTACGACTAATTGTCAAATTAAGCAATAAATGAATAATATCACGAACAATTCGTAGTCGATTTGACTCGTTCCTATCTATTTGTTAATGTATATACTTTGGAACTTCTGCCACTTTTTAATAGAAAACTTATATGTCGTAAATTTGTTTATCGATCTGACTTCCGGTTATAAAAACACGTGTTTTCGTGACATTAATTAGTATCTCAGGTTAATCTTACATGCATTGAACAATTATTCATATTTTTATCAGCTATCATCAACAGATTACGTTTTCGACTTGATGCCAACCCAATTTCCTATCAAGTGTTTGTGATGCCCTTGCAAAGTAAAATTTTCACCGGTTTTCGTGCTCTCGGATTCGTCAGCAATGATGTCCCTCTTGCTGTTCGGTATCATCAGAAACATAAAGAGAATTACATAGTGACATGTGTTGGAAAGTCATTTCACATATATAATGTAAGTGATTAGACTTTTTCTCGTCTTGTTTGGTTTAGAAATGAAAATTGTTAAGTCCAAACATACAATTGGCTATGTAGTTCCGGGCCACTAACGATTAAACAGCGGTGATCATTTTAATCGTGATTTAGGCAAATAAATCTATACATATTTTGATGGACAGATATCTCTGGATCAAAATGCATGATTGCAATATTGATTTACGTACTCGTGTAAAATTGTGTGCTGCAGCGCATGGACTGATTGTGCTAGTTTCGAACCATGTGAAATTATTGACTTAAAATTGTTCGTAGCATGTCATGTTCAAGTGGACATGCCATACCATATATTTTACTTTATTGTTATGTTTCCAAACTTCTACTCTGTACAATCGTTGTGTTAGATGTGCGACCACATACAAAATTTAAATCCGCTGTGTAAATTCCTCTTCCGGAATGTACCCGAAATGGATTAAATACTGTGGATTGGAAGTTTTTACCATTGCATTGGTAGATATCCACCTCAACACCAGCAGTTGTCCGCCATTACGTTGGTCTCATTTTCCATAGAGAAATAGTGGAGGGAAACAAAACATTAGTGCACTTTTTAGAAAAGGTATGGTGGAATAATTTATGCTTGTCCACCGAGCGGTTCAAATTTTTTGTTCACAGATATTGTAGTTATCGTGCCCAACGGGTTTTAATTGGGAATTTTCTGCGCACAAACATGCATTTGTTTGTTATACTGTGAGTGTTGGTGCCAAATAAAAAAATGTCTCGCTGTCACAAACAGTCTAATTAATTGGACTACCAGACTGTTTTTATTCATTCAGTGGTTGTTCCAAAATTAGTTTTCACTGTCAAAGTGACATATAACTTTTCAATCATGGCTACCAATATTTTTTACCATTTTTAAGCAGGACAACAAATGATCGCAATATAAGAGTTCAGACGTATTGTACTGTAGTTTTTCATATTATATAAATACTCTGTATAGTAGTTTAAATGTACGCAGCAGAAAGAATATACATTTATCAACCAAATGATACCAAGATTGAGTCTATTCACTTGATATCTTCGACGTTTAGTCAAGAAGGAATCTCTGTAGCTCAGTTTCAGCCGGAGGGGTTGAGGTAGATTTTTTCCTCTGTGATAATTAGCAAACCCACTTTCTGGTTCATTAATTAACATACAGAAACGAAACTTTGCTGATTTACTTCCAATAGATATTTCTTATAAACAAAAATATGTAATACTCTATATGGAAGAGTTATCATTAGTTTCAAAACCATTAATCTCTAAGTAACCTGGAATTACCAATGATTTGGAATATGTACAGAAACTGTATATGCTCTTCAAGAAATCGTGAGCTTGCCTAAGATTACATTAGAACTCATTTATAAGATAAGTCATTGCATGGTGCGACACTAAGGCATGTCTGAATGTAAAAGTTGGTCCAGACTAGTTACATCAGCATTATATTGGTGTGAATGGTCGCATTTTATGATTTAACCTTCAGCCTAAAATTACAGACACTGACGGTGCCGTAGGATGGTCCTGGCTGGTGCTGTGGTACCTAATTTGACAACAAATTACCAGAATTGAAATAACTTACCTGTGTAATTGGAAGAGGAAATACAAAGTACTTTCAACCTCCTGCTCGCAAATCAGATGCTCTACCTACTGAGCAAATCAGGCTTTAGTTTGAAAACATCACAATATGGTAAAATATATGGTATGGCACAGACCAACTAATTAGATTGTTTGTGACAGCGAGACAGTTTTTTATTTGCCCAGTCCCTCTCAGTCTAAAAAGGAATGTTTTATTACCTCCCTTGCATTGAAATAAATCATCTGTAAACTCATCAATTACAATATGGAAGACTCGGGGTTGTCAGAATTTGATTTTGAGACCTTTTTTGGTCATTTATTCAACTCTGCGTCTCAAATTCTTGCTTTTTTCTTCAAATAGTCGCAGCAGTATAAGTGTTGAACAGCTGATATTTGATAATAATTCGCCAACGCACGACCATGCATTTTTTCATTAATATAAACAAAAATTGTTGTATTGTAGATTTTAACCATTTATTTAGTTGTTCAAGAAGAAATTGTCCACATTTTATTGTTTGTTTTAACATATTCCATGAAAAATATTGGAACTATTGGAAATTCATGACCATATAGGAGTTAATTGGTCATTAAATTTGAGGCTCCTTATGGGGAATTAAGTAATCGCTCAATTTGAATCTAGTAATAGAACCGCTTTAAAACCAAGATAAAGCATAAAATAAAAGCAAATTTGTTTGACGGTGGTTTATTTCACTTAGTGACCATTCGATGCAATATTTTCACAAGTGACACACTTGTTCATTCTACAGAATAATTATTTTCCGTGATGATATGCATTGTATTTCATTACATATTTTGTATTTTGTATTTATCAATTGGTATACTACTTACCTTTTTATACGCCCGAAGGGTCGTATTATGTTATGGCACTGCTTGTCAGTCCGTCTGTCTAGAGGTGTCATTGATAAGGATTTTTGTATCGATATATCAGTAGATGGCAAAACTCTTACATTTACCCTCAGAATTTCAGCTTACAGGTCTTTTTTGTTTTAAGAGGGTATTTACCAAACACAGTTATATTTGAGCATATTTATAGTGTAAACAATGATCAAAGATAAAGGATAAATAAACAGTTGAAACTGAATAACTTGTTTCTTATTATTAGTTGAACTGTAAATGAGTTAATCACTAGGAACTTCTCTATTAACTTTAAACAGCTTAACAACTACTGGCATCACTTTCATGTGATTCGATACTCGATATTCTAAAATTGGAATCGATATCGAATCGGAGTACAAAGATCGTTGATATATCGATATTGGCAGAATTGATTACACCCCTACATCTCTCTGTCCGTCTGTTTTCCTTGTTAGGACAACTCCTACATTACTTGACCTATTTTCTTCATACTCTCACAGATGATAGTTATTGATGTCTAGTTGTGTGCAAAGGGAGATAATTCACATTGCTGTTTTTTGACTAAACTATTGGCCCTTTATATATTTTTATAGCACATTCTTTTGTGGACAACTCCTTCATTATTGGACCTATTTTCTTCAAATTCTCACAGGTGATATCTATTGATGTCTAGTTGTGCATAAAGGGAAGATAATTCACATGACTGTTTTTCTTTACTGAGTTATTGGCCCTTTTTATATTTTTACGGCAAATTCTTGTGTAGGCAGTTACACTTTCATATTTCAATTGTAAGGTGTTTATTTTAAACTTCCACAAAGATCTAGAAGTGTCACAGTTGTGCAAGAGGGAGCATAACTTATCATCATAGCATGTTATGGTGGTACCCATGTTAACACAGCCTTCTGGCATATTTTCCCCGCTCTGCAGAGCTCTTGGTTTTTTTGTTGAGGAAAATTTGGATTTTCTGTCTGGAATCTGATTGTAGCTGCTGAATTTTTACTTGTCCATAGACAACTAAAGTTCACTTGCCTGGGCTCACAAATGTACAAATTAGGCAACTTGAATGATTGATTTTGCAGGCCCTGATGACAGTTTGTTAATGGATAACTCTAATAATCAAGATATCCTCCTCTGTTTATTCAGGTGTGTCTTAAACATGCATGCTCAAAATCAGTAGAAAATGAGTTTGGTAAATTTTGGCTTTAGTTCTGATAAGCAAACTGTGCAGTCCGAAATATCAAAAAGGGAAATGGTGAAGCAAGAAAATATGAAAAGGAAAAGGTAAAAATATAGCATACAAAATGGAAAGTTCACTTGGCTAAAATTTGATGGTGCAATTAAGTGTGTTATATCCCATGCATACAGTTAGAAACAGTTTGATGATTGGTTTAGGGTACAGGTAATTGATGATATCAGAAGTCATAATTAGTCCTTGTCACACACTAAGAATAAATGCAATTTTTATATTAAGTGTGGCAAGTCATCCACAGTATTGGTAATATTGCCTCAGAATGTTCAACTGTCTTCAACATTGTGTTGTGTATATTAATTCATATCATAACATTATATCAGTTGATGTATAAAAGTTTCTGCATCAGCTGATGTGCTTTTTATGTTATGCTGTAAATGACTGTTCATGTATTCAACAAACAGTTCTGCTTTTTAACTTGCTTTAAGAAAACTAACTTTTATTAATACTTGTTCTGTCAGCTTGTATAATGTCAATTGAAATAAAGAGTCTGTTCATACGCATGTTTCTGTTTTATGTAGATTACTCTTGCAGTAGGAATGAAAAGGTTAAAACATAAACAAAACACTTGTTTGATTATTAGTGTTTTTTTTTAGATCAGTCAGTTTATAAGTTTTGTCTAGTTGACTTTCAGTCAGGTCTAGTGGATTTTGGATCATCAATACATTTATTTTCTACTCCTTACATATCCTTGTTCTCTTTTACAGTGTTCCAAGCTTGGCATTGTCAGTGTCAGTAAGTATATTCAGTTAAATTTATGTCTGAATTGCCTCAAAAGCATCATTAAAACCAATTGGTTTACTTTAATTATAACATTGTAATTTTATCATTCTCATCAGATGTCTTAGTAATTCATCCTTGATTATTTGACTTATTATTTAAATGACCATTGATATTTGAAATGATGATAAACTTAGTCTTTTGCATTATACAGGTGACTCTCATCCAGATGAGATAAGTGTGCTGGCAGTTGACAGAGATCTTACCTTTACTGCATGCAGAAATATTATCAGAGCATTTGCTCGGGGAAAACAGGTGACTTGATCATGCCCCAAGATTTGTCATTATTAAAAAAATCGTTTGTCTTACTCTGATTGTTTTCTTTGTGTCTGAAGAGCTTTACTTAATAAATGATGTATTAGAATATACAGAAAATACAGATTTAGTTATTTTGTTTGATAGGTTGATGTGTCAGATATTTGATTATATATTGAAATGATTGCCACTAAATATCCAATCATCGCAATAATGCTTGCCAGCAGCTGTGGTTAAATGAGTTACATTTCAAATAAGTGAAAAGGACAAAATTTGCTAATGAATAATGTACTAGAAAACATTGAAGATGGCATTCACACAAGGCAAGTACTGAAAACTTAACTGTGTTTGTTTATTTAGGTTCTGCATGTATATGAAGGTCATACGTCTGATGTACATTTGTTGTTACCATTTGGGGAACATCTCATATCAGTAGATGCTGACAGTAGGGTTGTGGTATGGGACATCAAATCAGGAGGTATTTATCTAGTTTTTGTATGTTTGTTGTCATAAGAGTAAGTGAATCAAAATGTTAGTAAAAGTCCAGTACCCTTCACTTTCAAAGTCATTCAACAAAAATGGCTGCATGTTGCTCAGAATTTCAAACTCACTATTCCTATCTGCTAATATTTCAACAGTTTATTGAAAGTAAATTTATCATATCCATATTATTTGGAGAGGTTTCATTTGTAAAATGTCGCGAAGTTGTCACTGCTAGCGATGTCTTTTATTAAATTATTATTGTATTTTCAGGTCAGTACACAGAGATAGAGTTTAACAACAAATCCTTTCAGATAACTACTGTATTACATCCTAGCACATATCTAAACAAGATTTTGTTTGGAAGTAAACAAGGAAAACTGGAGTTATGGAATATCCGCAGAAATACATTGATTTATTCATTCAGTGGTTGGGGTCATCCTGTCACTGTACTTGAGCAGGTAAGAATTTAAATCTTCAATAAAAATATGTTTGCCTGAAGTCAGAGACTAGAAGGAAAATGGACTTGAGCAAAGCCTAAAAATGGCTAACCCATAACTGCACAAAAATTAAATTGAGATCTACGCTATATTATGAGAAACTTACCCTTGTAAGTTCAGGGATTCATTCATGTTACTTTACAAAAATGTCCATAACCAGCTTATCACTCCAAAGAAGTGGTTGAGTTTCTTGAAGTATGTACTTTATTCAACATTTAAAATTGTAGAAGTTCTAAGACTGTGATTTGATGAGCCAAAATAAAATTACTGAACAAAAAAAAGAAACTTTCACTGCGTTTAAGTGCAGATATGCCTAAATAAGGAAAGAAGGGCTAAAATGTTTTTACTTGTAATTCTAAGAGTATTTCAATATGAATTGGTGTGTGAAATTTTATTGCTCTACATTCACGGAAAACTAATGAAATGTTTGGTTAAATGTGGTAGGGGTCCTAGACCAAAATCTCACATTAATACTGGGTATGGTCACCTTAAGTATTGAGTACTGCTTGGCATCGTTGATGCATGGAACTGACAAGTGTGTTGTTTTCTGTCAGTGGAATGTTATTTCACTCCTGGATTAAGGCTGATGTTAGTTCATTGATGTTCGATGGTGGAATAGGGCGAAGTCTAACAGGCTGGTCCAAATTATCCCACAGGTGTTCTATGGGATTCAGATTTGGACTTTTGGCCGGCCAATCATTAACGAATGCAATATTATTTGTCTAGCGATGGCGTGCATGTGCCCAATTAACATGATTTACGTGGTGACGTCACATCAATACACAGCCAATGTAAGGATAAAGTCCATGTAGTCTTCCCTCGCGAATATAATTGCGAACAGTTTGGGCAGATATTCTGTTTGTATGTGTACCAGGGGTCTATAAAATCAGACTGAAAAGTTTGATTTTATGAAAACAGGTTACACTAATCCATGCATACATGAGAAAATCAAGTTCAATGTTTTTGTGTGTGTAATGCATGCAATTTAGTAGTAACTGGTTTTATTTCGCCTGAACATATTTAGGGCATTGGACATCTTGATTTCTTTTCATTACATTAAAATATTTATAGAAATCAGAAGTTTCTTTTTTTCAGTATATTTTAATAGTGTTACTGATGGTGTTAAGTTTGTGTGTCATTGTTTCAGGCACCAGCTGTTGATGTTGTGGCAGTTGGACTTGCTAATGGTCAAATATTGCTGCATAATATGAAATTTGATGAAACTATTATCAAGTTCCTGCAAGATTGGGGTCCAGTTACAAGTTTGTCCTTCAGGACAGGTAATGATTATTCAAGATAGAAAATTGATCGATAGCGTTTGAATATTTGTTATTTGTTGTATTTAATTTGTAAATCTCTTAGTTCTCCATGAAGGGTGTTTATTGGTATGAACTACTCATTTAGGGGTTTGAATGTAGCTTTTTAGGAAAAATTAACAAAGACTTATACTGGTAGTATAAATCACAAAGGTTTCGAATAATGCTGGTATAAATTTGTTATGCACAAATACTGTTAAACATGTGTTACCCCAGTACTGTTTGTACGGGCTCCTGTGGTGGGGTGGTTATGGTCTCTAACTGGTAGTAATCATTAGCCCCTCTGTTCTGGCTGAATTTGAATCCCACCTGGAACTTGACATATTTCATATGTGAAGTGAAAAATGTACAGTCTGTTAATATTGATATAACCCAGCTTCAGATTTTTTGTGGAAAAATCATTCCTGTTTTAAGCTTCAATGAAATTTGTAATACAGCACACACTCAGTGAGGTAGCTGATTTGCTTTATTTCCACTTGCTTATTTTTGACAGTGGCGGCCATATTTGTTGTGATTCCCAATGCAATTTGATTTTGTTTACTTTCATTTCCTTAGGTGATTGCATCTTTACACTTGCAACAAATTGTAAAATGCTAGGTATCTAAACCAATAAGGTCTGAACAAACATACCTTGATCATTATTACTTTCATTATTGCATATTGTACAGAATTACAGTATTTTTTGGTGGAGCTTCATTCATTTTGAACCAGATATTTGATACTTTCTTTTAGATGTCATAGTGGTTGCCAGCATTTTTTGTATAGAACTGTTTCCAAACGTCTGTTTGCTAGCTTTGAACACCATAATTACATTAATCGCCCAAAATGTACAATTACACATTATTGATAGATTCTGTTCTCTGTGTTTGAGTATAGAAGAGCCAGAGAATGTTCAATTTCAGTCAGACTTTATTTACCTTTTAGCTGAGACTCTTAATTTTTGCTTCAAAATTAATAATTACTATTAAGCAGTTTTACTCATTTCAACTGTGGAGTTTCATCTGCGGCAGTTACTTAGACACTTAAATATTAAATCAGATGGTATTCATTATGTTAACTTTAAAATAAACTTAGAATTTTATTACAAATACTCTAGGCTGCAGGAAACTAGAGTACATACAGTCGACTCTCGTTAGCTCGATTTTCGTGGGACTGGGAAAAATACATCGAGCTAACGAAAATCGAGCTAAAAATCGATGATCATGATCCACTTCATTGTGTGTGTGTGCTACATGTTGTACTTTATCGTCTACTGGTGTGTGTTGTGTGAATAGCACGTCGTGACGTTTACATGTTTGTAATTAATAAATAAACAAATAAAATTTATTTGCTATAGCACTATGGCTGATTAAGTGTCATTCAATATGTGACATGTTTGCACCCTGGAGTAAATGATGACAAACAAATTTTCAACTGATCTTTATCCATTGTTGTAATTGATAAAAGGTGTGAAAAACAGCGAGCTTGGGCAAATCTCAAACGCATCAAGTTAAGCTATTGATTTTATGTAGAGATACGTCGAACGGGACTGGGTAATTTGGATCGACGTAACGAAAAAAAATCGAGAGGTAAGTTCGTGTTAAACGCCGATTTTAATATGAATAAAGAAGGACAAAATTCGGAACTTTTGAAATTAAGTCGTGCTAACGAAAAATCGTGCTAAGCGAAATCGACGTAAAGGGAGTCGACTGTATTACAGAACAACATAATCAAAGCTGAAAAGCGCCAAAAGCTGGACTGTAACAATATTATTACTTGTATTGATTATTACTGTATTTACTTATCAGACGGGCATCCAATTATGACATCTGGAAGTGCAAATGGTCATATAGCATTGTGGAATCTAGAGGAGAGGAAATTATTATGTCAGATGAGAGATGCCCATATGTCTACAGTATCTGGTATGAAATGTCTTCCTTCTGAACCTTTGATGGTTACTTCATCAGCTGATAATACACTCAAGGTATATTGTTTTTTATATTTTTAGCTTACTAGAACCAAAGGTTCAAGGTGAGCTATTGATATTGGTAGGGTTATACTCTAACATTCATTGTCCAGCATCCAGTGTCAACAATCATCTTTTCCTCTGAATGTATTGGTCAGATTTCTGCATCCTTGTGACCTTCTAACTCCAGTGTGCTCATGTTATACTAGATGACCCGTTTAAGGGGCCACCAGAGCTAAAGTAAAAATAGAATAACCTTTAAGCATCTTCTCATGAATGGATCATCACCAAGCCTAGCCTTTAGCTTCCTTATATAGTCTTCTTCATTTTTGCTGAAATAAAATGGTCGCCCCTCATTGGGCCAACAGAGCTAAAAATAGAAATAGCTTTAAACCTTTTACTATCATCTGCTTGTGAACCAATGGATGGATCATCACTAAACTTGGTTTATAGTATCCTTAGATGGTCCTCTGTCTAGTTTCCTCAAAAAATTGGTCTGCCTGCTTTAGGGGCCATTACAGCAAAAAACAGATATATCTTTAAAGAAAACTTCACTATCAAGTTTGGTTTTGTAGCATCCTTGGTTCTTCACCAATATCCCTTTCCAGTATCGTTTGATGGTCCTTTGTAACATTTATTGTTCCAGCTTATCTGACAAGAAATGTACTTTAATTATCTTTTTAGTACCGAGATAACCTTACTGCTCCATATTTTGATCAATTTAGACATAAAATGTAATTCTATTTATTTATTAATTTTGCAGTGTCATTTGTTAATGTCAGTTTCAAAGGTTTTCTTAGTTTGAAATAATGTGTCATTGGAGTTAAAAAAAAAACACAAAACTTTTTTTTAAAAAACAACTTTTTAAGAACTAATGTAGCATTTATTCTAACCATTGATACAGGGCCATCATGGCCGTCTTGTTTTCTATCTTATATTCCCTAATATATGGTATATTCTTTAGCTTGCCATATCTTACTACAACTAACTAGTTGTTGCTACAAATAATAGAATCATTGAAGACTGAGTGCGGGCACAGATATTTCAGAATGGTTATGTTGCTTTAAGTCTGAATCATTTAAGTTAATTGCATGCAATGAATTAATAATTTATCTCTATTTAGTTGGGTTGCAACATGAAAATATTTTGTTTTGAATAGAGGTGTAAAAAAAATAGGTTTGTTTTTGGTTACCTGACTGACCCATCTTTTACCTGCTGACTCAAAAGTTTTTACGGCATCCAAATCTTAGTACTATATTGTAATTTTCACAACAGTGTTGCTGATATTTGTCAAAAAAAGCATAGAAGAAAAAAATCTCTACCTACCAACCCATATTTTTTTGGCCATGTAACCAGAAACAAACCTTTTTTGTTTAGACCTTAGGGAATCAAATTAGACCTAGGTTTTATTTACGGATGATTCTTTTGATTTGATTTGTATAGTTGTATATTGATAGGTTTGGATATTTGACTTACCGGATGGTGGTGGTCGGTTGTTAAGAGAGAGGTCCGGACATTCAGCACCAGTCAACATGCTCAGACACTATGGAACTAATGGACATAATATTCTTAGTGCTGGTAAGGTTTCTTTTCATGGTGGAAATAATACCCTCAAAATGTATTTGAAGGTTATATTGTTCAAAAATATAAAATTGGTTAACTATGACAAATATAATTGCTTACAGGGATTAGTAAGTATGTATGTATGCCATGATAAGACTCTCTAAAAATAGAAGGACTGAAAAACGCAGATTTGTAACATGGGAGTTAAATTCTAATAAAAATTCAGCGAGAGTGGCTTCCCTTGAACCCATTCATTGGAGCTTAAGGTAACATGAATGCCTTAATAAATAAGAAATGCAATACAATATATCCATATGCAATGTTGTTGACAGAATATATTATATATTACTAGTATTCACATTGATCAATGTCAACTTTGACATCATTAACTAAGGGAGGTAATCGTGTCAATATTTTGGCTAGTGCAATTTTTGTCCAATTTTTATTTATGCAGCCAATTTTCATTTTTGGAAGGTTAAATTTTGTTTGCATATGCAAAATTGTGTATGTTCAATTTATACTTATCTAATTGCTCTCTGTGTGCATTTTTACCCTCAAAATGAAGTGTAAATTGTTCCAGTATAATTGGACAAAGATTTGATTATCAAAATGAATCAATTTAAGATGATAGTACATTGCATCTTTCCCTACAGTTAGAATGTTGGATATGAAACTGTTTTGCTTAATTTGTTGTGGAAGGAATTTTATGTCATAATTTATGTTCCAGTTATGATTTCTGTGTTTTTTGTATTTCAGGTCAAGACAGCACAATGAGGTCATTTTCTACCTTACATGATAACCAGAACAAAAGTCTTGGTAGAGCTTCTTATAAGAAAAATTTAACCAAAAAGAAAACACTGAAATATGATCAGCATAAGATGCCATATGTGGTCAATTTTGTAGCAGGTACTTTCAACCCTTAGTTAAAATCACTTGTGAGCAGGGACCACCTGTGAGTGATGCCATTATTTAGCTCACATTTGTTGAGATGGTAGATTTGAAATTCCCTGAAAAATGACTTACACACAGGGGGCTAGCACATTGAAGGGATGGTGTATAGTGTTGTATTAGGCTTAAAATGCCCACATGGACCAAAAACAAGTATATCATATCTATACATATACAAGGGTTACAACTTCCGTAATGTCAGTTTCTGTACCAAGTTTGTTTAACACCAAGTAACTTTTAAAGAAATCGCTCAAATTTCTAATAACTGGTGTCTACGGATAACTAATACATTATACTACACATAACCAATAAACATTTGGTCCAATTCAAAACGATGAAGCAGGTATTTCATCTTTTTCCTTCGAAAAATCGTCAATTTCGTTTAGTCGAACACGACCTCGCAACACCAAATTGATTAGAATTACCATACTAAATACACCTTAAAACAACAGGTACAGTAATGACAACACATGCTTACTATAAATATTACTAAAATAGGAGTATTAGTATTATAATACTAGTATACAAGTTTTGACAGAAACACATATCCAATGTTTTTAACCTTTAGTGGAGCCATATCATGTTTAATATTGTGTATTTGTTGATTAATTGAACGTATTGATTTTCCTATTGAAGGAAGTTAATTGATGTATGTTCTATACATTTATGCTCTCATTTGTTCACATGAACTTATATATACATAATTATGTATGTTTGTAGAGCCTACACGACAGAGTGACTGGGATAATGTATTGGCATGTCACAGAGGTCTACGTGTGGTGACTACGTGGAACTACCAGAAATCTACCATGGGAAAATACAAGTTTGAACATCAGACTTTCACAAATGATGAGAAGCTACATATGCACACAGTGGCCCAGGTTTGTACCGTATTACTGCTATCTGTCCCAGTTCTTATATGCCCACAGTATCTGTTGATAGGGATCATATAGTGATTGACTTATTTGTCTGATCATTTTACTATTTTGTCTATCGCTTAAATGCATTGTGGCCTTAATCATTCCCAATCCACCCATATTACCCAACGTCAATTTGACCATAACTGGATTAGAACTTGTAATGTTTTGAATGGGCTGTTTCTTGTTACTAGATTTTATTGTTTTATCTAGCACCAACACCACTTGCTAGAACACCTTGGTACTTATACAGTTGTTGCCATGTACTATTTGCAATCCACTCATATTGCCCAACCTCGAACTGACCTTGACCTTTATTGAATGTTCAATTTTAAATGGGTTATTTCCCTGTTAACTGGACTATACCCTTTCATCTAGCATCAATGGCTATTTCTTGGTTAGCTACACTTTACCATTTTGTCTAGCACCAACTCCACTTACCTGTATTGATTTTGGTTGATGTCACATATTTTTAGGCACAGTTATGGGACTTGGTTATTTTTCCTCTATGAAATATATAGGGCAATTATGTATACTTGAAACTTTGCCAAAACATACACCAAGACCATCCATAGGCTAGCTGGACAGCTTCCTCATGTATGAAGTTTTCTTGTCCAGGATGGAATTCAAACTCACAGCAGTGTGTGGATAGGGATTACTAGTAAGAGACTCTAACCACTCAACCATGCTGGTTTTTGAAAATTTTATTATGTATTCTATATATTTTAGGGCAAGTTTTATCTATTGTAAGGTAACCAAATGCATTATTAATTCAAAATATTCTTGTCAAGAGCTTATGGTAAATGGTGTAGTGTAGTTAATCTATCTATACATAGGATTGACTTTTTGTTTTGAAAGGGGATTGTTGATTCACAACTTGTGTTACTGTGTTTACTCTGGGCAGTAAGGAAACAAGGCTACATAATGGCTGTCATGTATCAATTTAAAATGTTATTGTTTAAAATACAAAAATATAGTTTGTGATATAAAGGTTTCTTCTTTATATTTAATATTTCTGTACTGCAGTGTGTTGAGATTACATCATGTGGTAACTTTGGCCTGATAGGCTACAGTTCTGGACATATACACATGTATAACTTACAGTCTGGTATATACAGAGGCAGTTTTGGTGATCCAAAAGGTAATAAAAAGCTGCTTTTAATGTCTATTTTACTTCATTTTGCCGTTCAATAAGTTTAATGAATGTAAAGTATTACCTCCATTGCATGAACTTAACATTTTCTATATGAACTTGTATACTTTCTATGCATTGCTTTGTTTGATGTTTATTTATGTATTATGTATAATGCATATCTACAATAATTAAGAAGGCAGTAAGGATGTATATATAGAGTAATATAATCATTCTTAAGAAAAATTACTGCATTGTCTGTACCTGTTTTTACAATTTCTAAACATATTTTAGTTTATGACTTTTGGGCAAAATGCTCAATGAAGTTAGAGACTGATTATAAAAAATAGATGTAGTAAATCATTGTGTGCTGGATACCCATAAAATTCATCAGTATTAGATCAATGTTATACTCTCTTTATGAATGTAATATGTATACAGTGTGTTTATGATATCTGAAATTATTTTTACATGGCTTGTTATGAATTGCAATAGTACTAAGTGTTTCATTCAATGTATGTATTAAATTAGGAAAATAAAACTGTCATTATTGGCATGTTTCTGTTATCCACAAATCTTTTATCTTTTTCATTAGCCCACGACTCGTGTGTTCAGGGGTTGTGTGTGGATGGATTAAATGAAATGACTGTCTCTGCTGGTAGAGATGGGAACATAAAATTTTGGAAATTCAAAACTAAGGAGTTAATTGACTCGCATAAATTGGATTCAACAATAAATAGAACATTACTTCATAGAGAAAGGTAAGACGGTGCAGGATGGAATATAGTATATGTTTGTTAACTTCTATAAGAACGGTTCTAAGAGTAGATGTATGCCAGTCTGAAAATTTGTCTTTAGTACTCTCTCTGTTTCAATAAAAGGGACATAATTATCGTTATTGTCTTTTCCCCATTCATTTTTAATATAATTATCATTATTTTTTCTGTCGATCTAATATTTTCATAGATTTGATGTTTGAACTCTTTATATTTTGACTTAAAACATGGAATAGAAATGGATGACCATTCTAGATGTCCAGCCCAATATGCTGACTTTAACCATTGTCCCAGATGGCTGAGATCATTTAGGTCACAATTCCATCCTGTGCATTTTTCTGAGTCAATCATTTTTAGAAGGAGAAGACAATACCATTTGTTTATTGTAAATTTCTTATTCCTTTCCTTATTCTAAATGAACAGCAGGAGATAATAACTGCCTTCTCTGTTACATTTTTTGTTTATAGTTTTTATTTATATAAATATACATGTACATGACCAATATATTTGTTTATTTTGCAGTTCCATGTTAGCAGTTGCTAGGGACGACTTCATTGTTCATATTATAGATCTTGATACACGAAGAATTGTCAGAAAATTTATAGGTCATAATAACAGAATTACTGATATGGTAACTTAGTTTGTATACATATAAAATAATTGTTCTGAATGTGAAATTATAGTACTGAAATCAGCCTTATCTACTTGATGGATTTTCACATTTGGAAAAAGTACTGATATACATTGTTCTTATCATATTAAAATAAACAAAACGGTGTAAGAGGCATTTGTATTTGTGGTGTCTGCTTCATTATTTGAAGATATTTGAACTGAGATATATTACTGTTTATGATAAAACATGTAATGTATGTATGTTTTATCCTGTCATAGACTTTCAGTGCTGATGCTAGATGGTTGATTACGGCAGGAATGGATTGTTCTGTCAGAGTATGGGATTTACCTATCGGCAGGTATGGCACTACTTTATAGCACCATGTATCAAGCCCTGTTATTGTTTAAATACACAATAGATAGTAGATGCCAATAATTTTTTGTCTGTCATCTTGCATGTTTCATTAAATAGTCAATCCTTCTGAAATACCTGCCCAAGTGTAAGATCTTTAGATATCTCTTGTTGCCCATCTTGGAAACCGTTCTCACCAAAACTTGATTGTACTCTATTTACCTTCATGGAAGACTTAAAGGCTTGCCATCAGATCTGTTACTTATATTTTAAACTTTTGTCTGGATTTAACTGCTCTGTGTAAAAATACAAGAATTATTGAAAAGAAAGATTCATGGAAATTTTAAATGCAATAAAACAAGCTTAAACTAACATGCACTCTATTCATTTTTTTCAGAATGGTTGACTGTTTCCTTGTTGATAGTCCTGTTATGTCTATGTCAATGTCACCAACCTATGATTTCCTAGCAACCGTACATTTGGATGATGTTGGTGTTTATCTATGGGCCAACAAGACACTATTTTCACATGTGTCACTTACAGCCTTGCCTTCTAACTATGAACCACAAGTCATTGAGATGCCATCAACAAAAAGACAGTCAGCTCGTAAATTTTTAACTTGTTTTTATTACATTGTATTGAATGGTTCAGATTTAATTCATAAGTCATTCAGTTGACAGCAACATTAGTTTGTCAAATATTTTTTTGTTAAAAAGAGGTAGGGCTGACAAACATCACAAATGCCTTCAGCTGCTGTGAGTATCCAAATACTAGGATACTCATGGGTTTAACTTGAAAGTACAAATACTTGCCACTTGTGATATTGTTTGCAATCTTAGTAAAAAGTGTTGCTTGATGAAAAAAATAGTTCAGAAATCATGATTGACCTTGCAACAAATGTGTCCCATCATACATTGTTTACAGATAGCATACCCATTTAAAAATAAGTAAAGTTAGAAGCATCATGTTTTCAAATTCATAACTGATATCATTATATGTGAAACATATATTTATATTACACTACTTTATATCTTGTGGAAAGTATCTGATGTTGGGACTTTAACTATTAGTATTATTATTAATAGATACAGTTGAGCCCCGCTAATAAGACCATCTATGGTTCTTTGAAAAAGTGGTCTTAATAGCGGGGTGGTCTTAATATAGGGGAAGACTGACCAGAAAAGTAGTTTGTGTTAAAGTATGCGGTATGCTGAAAAGTAGTTTGTGTTAAAGTATGCAGTATGCTGAAAAGTAGTTTGTGTTAAAGTATGCGGTATGCTGAAAAGTAGTTTGTGTTAAAGTATGCAGTATGCTGAAAAGTAGTTTGTGTTAAAGTATGCGGTATGCTGAAAAGTAGTTTGTGTTAAAGTATGCGGTATGCTGAAAAGTAGTTTGTGTTAAAGTATGCGGTATGCTGAAAAGTAGTTTGTGTTAAAGTATGCGGTATGCTGAAAAGTAGTTTGTGTTAAAGTATGCGGTATGCTGAAAAGTAGTTTGTGTTAAAGTATGCGGTATGCTGAAAAGTAGTTTGTGTTAAAGTATGCGGTATGCTGAAAAGTAGTTTGTGTTAAAGTATGCGGTATGCTGAAAAGTAGTTTGTGTTAAAGTATGCGGTATGCTGAAAAGTAGTTTGTGTTAAAGTATGCGGTATGCTGAAAAGTAGTTTGTGTTAAAGTATACGGTATGGGATATTTGCTCTACAGAGATATAACACACAAATGTGATATTGTGATATATTGACTAATACATGTCTGAAAATATATTACTATTCATTTTAGTTAATGACCATGCATGAATAATACACAAGACAGCATAAAACAAAAAATATCTGTTCCAATGTTTTCCGTAAAATACCGCTATGTACGACACTTTGATACCGGAAAGACTGGACAGTAAAATGGGCTTTTATTCACAATTATTATAATTAGTTTATTCGGCAATGTTCTGACTTTATCCTTAAACATCGATAGGAAATCAGCAGAATATCTAAGATATTGACGAATTTCTTAAAGTGAAAGTAGATTTTCAGTAAACCTGTAGGTTTACCCGGCAAACACTGCAAATGAATTAATATTTAAAGTTTAATCTGATGTATTAAAATTGTGTCCATCCAGAAATTTAGATTAGGAATCATTTGTGAAAAAATGCGACATTGACACATAGTTTACGAGTCAGTGATTTTCAGACCATTTCTATAAACTAATCAACATCTGGTAGCTCTAAAAACAACAAAAAGTTTCGAATGTCTGTCATTAATATATGCTCTACTCAACAAATTAATCATAAAACGTCACTAAATGTTGTTAATTCAAGGTCCAGACCAAGAACAATTAAGCCTTACGGCAATCTCATTATCTGAGATGCAAAGGTGATGCTAGTGTGATCAAGTGTGGTCTTGATATTGGGGTCAGAAAACACACAAATGTACAAGTTGGAGAGAAGTGCTCATATTACGTAATAGCGGGAAGGTCTCAATTTCGGGTGAAAAGACCAGTAAGCAAAGAAGGAAAAATTCTGTTCTTTAGAAAAATGCCCATATTAGCGGGGTGGTCTTAATTTCGGGGTGGTCGCAAGCAGGGTTCAGGTGTATATTTGTTTCTTTCCTATTTATGTATGTGCTTTATTCAAGCTAAACGTAAACAAACATACATTGTGTTAAAGGTTCAATAATATACTTTCAAATTTAAGTTTTAATAAAATGTCAAATTACATGATGTCCGTTTATCTCAAACTCTGGTTATCTCAAACTAATTTCCATAGTCCCTAGGAATTTGTGGTTACGAGAATCAACTGTGTTTTGTTTATCATTTATTTTGGTATTATTGAGTTACTTTGCACTAATGTTCAACATGATGAGACAATTTTGTGCACCTTAGCCATGTTTTAAAACTAAAATGTCAAGGTTATTACCAGGCTCAACTTAGTGTTTTAGGACATCTGTACTTCGTATTAATCGTATTTGTTTAATTGTAATGTATAAATAATGTCATTGTTTTCTTAGGCAGAATGAAAGTTAAGCCGAGCCGAAATCAACACCTAACCATTTACATTGGTAATTGAACTAAGGAATTTTGTCTGAATGTATTTTTTGTAGCTGAGACTATAGACAAGGAATCAGATGATGAAGAAGAATTTATGTCTGCAGAGTTTAAATCAGCTGAACAGATCAGTGACGAATTGGTTACATTGTCACTACTACCCAATTCTAGATGGCAAAATCTACTCAGCCTGGATATTATTAAGGTATTTTTATTGAAGTTGATATTGTTGTTAATTAAAGTGGAAGGATATGCTACAAACAAGATTTTTTTGTATTTTTTTTTTCTTTCAAAAATATCAGATACTGATATATTGTTTCATAGTATGCTTTGGGTGTTTTTAGACATAAATTGTAATTATTCAAGCATATGTTACAATATTCCATTGATAGCTGTACAAATATTTCAGCTCAGAAACAAACCCAAAGAACCCCCTAAAGCACCAAAAGCAGCGCCGTTCTTTTTACCCACAGTAGCTGGATTGAATCCTAAGTTTGCTGTGGAGGGAAAAGAAAAGGAGAGCAAGGTGAGAGCACTGTTTTCCTTTGTTTAATGTCAAAATAAGAGCACTGTTTTCTTGGTTTAATGTCAAAATGAGTGCACTGTTTTCCTTTGTTTAATGTCAAAACGAGAGCACTGGTTTCCTTGGTTTAATGTCAAAATGAGTGCAGTGTTTTCCTTTGTTTAATGTCAAAATTAGAGCTCTGTTTTCTTTTGTTTAATGTCAAAATAAGAGCACTGTTTTCTTGGTTTAATGTCAAAATGAGTGCACTGTTTTCCTTTGTTTAATGTCAAAACGAGAGCACTGGTTTCCTTGGTTTAATGTCAAAATGAGTGCAGTGTTTTCCTTTGTTTAATGTCAAAATTAGAGCTCTGTTTTCTTTTGTTTAATGTCAAAATGAGTGCACTGTTTTCATTTGTTTAATGTCATGATGAGAGCTCTGTTTCCCTTTGTTTAATGTCAAAATGAGTGCACTGTTTTCTTTGTTTAATGTCAAAATTAGAGCTCTGTTTTCGTTCGTTTAATATCAAAATGAGAGTACTGGTATAAGTTGGGCACAATGATGATAAATTCAAGCAAGTATAATTGGTCCTTGATAATTTTTGATACCCATTTAACATACAATTCCATGAACATTGTTGCGGTGAGATTTCTTAAAATGCCATCCTGTATTCTTTTAGGTAATTGTTTTGTATCTAAGGATGATTGTCTGTTGTCCATTACTTTAAACTTGAAGACATTACCATAGTTTCTTGCCTAGATTTGTGTCTTATCTGATTGTGATTATAAGTATAGTTTCTGAATTTGAAGTCTAGCTGTCGACCCCTAAATAATAATTATTAATGTTTCCATGTTTTTTTTTCTTGCATAAAATTGAGTGCTTTGCTTTTTTCAAGTTCACTATAAGTTTTGGATATGATTTATGGTAACTTTATTGTTTAGTGTTCAGTGCTTTCAATTTTTACAGACCAGTAAAGTAGAAGCTGGAAGTTTACTGCCACTGTGTACACTTGGTCAGTTGTTGAATGGATTTTCTTCAACGGATAATTTAGCCTGTGAGTAATATTATGTTGAAAATCAATTGTAGTTATACTGAGGTGCAATTATTTGAAATATACTGTTCAATTCCTTTTATGTTTTAATGCATTTTTATGCAGCATTGATTTAACAGCAGTTTCATTTTTTGCAAAGCTAACCTAAAAAAATAGATCTATGAAAAAATCTAGATAAAATATAATTAGTGCTCAGTGTGCACCTTAGTACCAAGTAATAGTCTTAACACTGACATGGCCTCATTGTGAATTTGAAATACATGTGATAACATGTATTAAGTGACTTTTTTTAAGCGTCAACTTCAAACCCCCCACCCCGAGTGTTTTTTATATATTAATCGACCTTTGGTCAATGCGACCAGTGACTGCTAATTCTTGTGCAAAATGGGACTATCTTTTAAGTGACATTGTTACCTGTCATGCCGGTGTTTCACATGATGAAAGTAGCATTTCCAGAGTGTGTGGTCTGAATGGACTATTATATATAGGAGTCGTTTCTAAATATAAATCATGCAGAGGTGTAAGTGAATATAGTAGTCATGTGACCAAGAAATACATCATCAAATACTTGTGATATGTCATCAATGATGAATTTCATTTCTGTTTTGTAAATCATGAACTAATTGTGTCTGTTTATACACATGGGGATGACGTCACAAATGACAATTTTGAGGCAGCAGATGAGTCTGTTGAAACCAAATTTTCATTTTAAGATTACTGGTCAATATGAGTGATATATCAAATATTTTAACATGTTTATGTTGTGATACTGTTTATTTCATTTATTGTCCAGTGCTATTATCTGTAACATATTTGAACACCTATTTACCAATAAAATGCCCTTCAGAAAAAATATCATACATATATATGAAGGGAAGGTAACAATACAACTTTTACCTAGATATAAACTCTATATCACAGTTAAATTATCTGCGACTTTAGGTTTTGCATTAGGAGACCATTTTATTTCAGGAGACCACTTTTGGTTTTTCCTTTGGTCTCTGAATACAAGATTGACTGTATAGAGAAAAATTTAAAACCAGTCCAAATATAAGTGATGGTGTTAAGATTGAAGTGGAGCTAAATGAGTTTTACTGTATACATTTCAAAGTACATTTATTTATGCAGGTGAGAAAGTGTTGGACTATTTGAAGAATCTTGGACCATCGGCTATAGATACTGAGATACGTTCACTGTGTCCAGAATTAGGTGGATCTACTGAAGTTATGAAAAAATTCCTTATATTTGTACAAACTGTATTACCAACAAACAGAAACTTTGAGATCATTCAAGCTTATCTTGGTTTATTTCTGAAGGTAAGATGGTTGTAGAATATTGAGGTCTTGAGTTAGAGGACTCAGTATGTATTTTGGTAGTTCTGAAGTTCGTATGAAGCAGAAGTAGAAACATGGCCCACTAGTCAGTTTACTGTATCCCTATTTTTTTGATATTTATGAAAATTCTAGAATTATTACCGTAATTGGTATACATTTGAGACAATATATGCATGTACCCAAACTTGATCAGTTTGCAAAGTATGGACAGGAGTTCGGCTACTCTTGAATGAAAATCTGAGTGAATAAAGCATATTAAATAATGGAATGTTATATGAATGAAAAATGATCTGTGATAGGGTGCAGTCAAAACGTTTCAAAGCTTCTTTATTTATTCAGTTTATTTTTAACAAATGATTATTCATGTGTTCATTTTGTCTGTTGTTGTAATAGAATGGTTCACTGTCATCTATTTTAGGTTCATGGTGAAATATTATCAGAAAATAAAGAGCTTGTAAAAGAATTGGAAGTAATATCAGATTTACAATCATCGTCATGGAGAACTGTACAAGATTTGTTTAATCAGACGTTATGTTTGGTGAATCATGTGAGAACAGCTGTGTTATGATTATTTTATGTGTTAACTTGCCTTAAATAAATCTTGTGAAAAAGTGTGTTGTTTGTTAAATGGAGTCAGTGAAATGCTTAACTGATACTTGATTGAGACGTGTCATCAATCAATTCTCAAATGAAAGCTTAGATTTTGTCGCAGATTTTCATATTAATCCATGACATGAATACATCCTTTTACATGGATACAAAGTTACGAAATTTATACATTGTGGTCACATTAATTTCATATGGCCACGACGGTGGTCCAGTAGTTAGTGGTCTGGACTTGTAACCCAGAGATCCGAGTTCGAATCCCAGTCACAGCATGTCATATTCTTCTATGAAAATTTAACAAAAATGTCGATATTCCTCCATATGTGGAGAAGTTGCTGGCTCCTTGTGGAAGGGTAAGTTAGTACTGGTTAGTATACAGTCCAGGAAAACTGGTTAGGTAAACCGGTCGCCATATATAACTGAAAAATTGTTGAAAAACACCAGCGACAATGTCTCATAAAAAATTATAATTCCATACACATTGAGGAATGATTATTTGTAAAGCATTATTTTGTACCAGTTGTAAGTTTGATTTTGGCGTAAGCTTCGCTTCAGAGAAGCAGTTAAGTAAAGTTTCCACTACAAGAATACGAAAAACAAAATAGACAAAGTAGTATTGTCTAGTGAAGAGGTAAGATTATAACGTGTGCAATTTGAATTTACAATCTCCTGGTTGAAGCGTCGATGTCTTTAATTTCTATACACGGCCACTCTTAACAAGAGCAAACGTGTCATTAAAATGCAGTCATAAACTAGTACTGATTCCGTGATAATGGAGGATACGAATTGACCACATGGTGTGCAAAAACGCAGCAACGTCATACGAATATACAATTTTATTACATTATAATTCTAAATAGCCATGTAGTTAATTTATAAATGATAGTATAGTATTGTAGCCGTCAATGTTACTAAAGTAAGAAAGTGTCAGTCCTTACAGAAACGCCTTTCGCCCGAGCCACCACTGACTTATTAGCCATAGATTTATGCCACCATGAACAGTGTAATATGTTAAGAGGATTGCCGAGACATTTTGATTGCATAACATTACATGCGGTAACAATTTCTTCAAATATAACTATACAACTGTTAGATGAAATCATGCGAATGTCCACGACTGTACCAAATCGCTCGAAAATTGACCAAAGTTTAGACAAGTCATAATTAAGCAATGTACGTTTTTGTTGCCATCGAACAGAAATTGTTGCTAATGGAAACTGCAATTTCCGTTTTTCTTTATACTCTTCTATTGCCTTTTTCATCCACGTAGGACGAACACTGAAAAAGAAATTAAAACTACTCGTAGTTGTTTCAATGTGTTCAACCGAAACATTGGTCAGTGTTTGTGTTTGTGATGATTCTGTATCATTACTAGACTTGTTTAGGATTCTGAATTAAAAAATAGTTCAGTATGTTCTAAAACACATTTGTTGATCGTATCCTAGGTGAACACTCTTTTGAAATTCCAGTCTGTGGTATACATGACTTTGTTACTTGGTATATCTCTCGTATGGTAAGCTTTGGTGCACGCAAACTTTAAGAATAAACCTATATCTTTCAGCTACTATAAATTGTACGAACGGACGGACGGACGGACGAACGAATTATTACTCTACAAACCTATCAAGCCCAAGTCTGGGTGGTTTTCTCGACGGAACTCTATAAACAACCGGAGGAGGAATATTTGCGCTGTCTTTAATGATTCTCATTAAGTTTTCATAACACATACACTTCATACCATCACGATCAGGATAATCCAATGTTGTGGATACTGAAATATATGATCTGATGACAATATAACACCAATGTTATGTTTCAAAATACAAATTAACAGTCCAACTACAATGTAAAATGAAACGATCGATGGTACTGCTAATGAGAAGAGAAAAATGTATGGTACCGTTTCGTAGTTATGTCTTATGTAAGACTAGGCTTTTATATTCAGGTTCCTGCAGGTCTATAAAGAAGAAATTTCTCCGAGCAACTTTACATAGGTATGTTGCATGTAATTAAAAATAAATGCCTGGAAAACATATCATTATGTGATTTATCTTATGTTTAAAGTGGTGCTTTCTCGGCTAAGTTATGAGGACGAAACATTAGTATGGTCCCTATTTTAAATATACTGGACCTGCATACTGAAATTGCTTAGACGAATACCCGTCTTGATCGGCCACCTATTTGTTTACTTGGTCAATGTGTACTTGCGAGATTATGTGAAGCTATGTCCAGTCCTATGCATGCAGCACATTTAATGAGAAATTCATCGTTTAAAGAAGACCCAAACTCCCATAACAAAAAAGTTCTTTTGAGAATCAGAATGTACTGTTTTATTTATACTAGAACTGAATCACTTCTAGAGTACATACTTAGGAGACTTTATACAATATTGCGGGTGGCTGATGTCGAACGTTATAATATACATGTAGTTTCAGTTGTCCACTCTCTAAATTGTAGTGATTGTAGGAATACAATCCACTCAAAACAACTTTAATGATGCAGTAACATTTTAGTGATGAATGTCTACGCACAGTTCTATCAGTCCTGGTTTTAACCCTTTGTTCAAACCAAAGATCTTTTTGCCTAAACTTACTACAAATTGAAGTGTTTCACTTCTACATTATCAAACCGCCTCATTCTAATTTGAAAGTTTGTAGTTTATGTGACTTGGATATTTGTACAGATTTTATAAAACTTTCAAAATTATAGATCTCTCAAAACAGTGTTCGTCCAATTATTAGAGGAGATTCATAGATATTAAATCACAGTCTAATAAACTGGAAGACACGGGGTCTTTCAACAACGTCGTTGTATAATAAACGAATTATGTGACTAAGTATCCAAACATTTAATACAAAATAAGTATGGCTTTTATCAATGTGGTAACGGCAAAATGTGCTTAATGTTGCGCGAAGTTCGCATATTTACATGAGTTTCCATGGAGTTTTTTGCTTCCAATATTCTCCACTTGTGAGGATGTCAGTCGTCTGTAAGTCTTCCAGAGTTCTGAATTCTAAAATTGTGGAGAGAGAATACGTTTATTCATTCTCTTGGTAGCTGTTCTTTTGTTTTACAAATATTTTTGTCAACTGTGAATAAAAATGGCCTTCACTGTTAGAATATTAAGCAAAAATACATGGACTTGGTTTCCGCTAAAATCACCAAAAATATACGGTCGGTGGACTTGCAGAACTGTTTTGAAATATATTTTTATTTCAGCGATCAATTACATATGAAAATGAAAATATCGGCAAAAAACTGAGCATGACCGACAGAAAAAAAACAAGGTCGGTCGGGTTAGCGGAAACCAGACGCTTTTTTCGCCTTACATGAAATTTATGCTTAAAAATATATTGTACATTATCTATTGGATTTGGCGGAATGATTTGTTTTGTAACGTGTTTTCTGTCCTACCGAGCGACTACAGCTTTAATTTACAAAACGGCTTTTAATACACAGTAATTTAACGATACAAATTATTGTACATGATTTAAACACTTCAACGAATACAGTGTTCATATACATTTGTACATAAATTTTCCTAAGGATTTTTGTAAAGTGAAATATTGCACTGGAGTTGCCCACGACCCGGTTTTGGTATTAGGGAATAGAAACCTCTGTCATTGGTACATACGACTTAATGGTGAGGATCTATCCATTAAGTATACTGACCAAAGTCCCGGACACGCACCAAATGCAATAAATGCAATATATATATATAAATGTATATACAAGAGATAACCACGATTCGGTTCGGGTATATGTGCAATGGGAATAGAAAAAACCTCGTTCATGGTCGTAGGCAGCAATCCGGAGGTTCTAGTCCTTAAAATCAAGACTAAGTTCAATAAATGGGAAAGAAACCTCTATCATGGTCCGTATGCTACAATCAAGAGTATTAAGCTCCACAAATTACCGACGAGTCCTCGAAATTAAAATGTAACTTTGGATTTTAATATTGCGACATTTGGAGGTTTAACAAACAGTCTGACGAAAAGGTCTAGTTCATGCGCTTTTATAACCAGGGCGCAAGTAAGAAGGAATTAAAAGACTGATATAAAAATAACGAATTATTGATATGTCGATGTTGCCCCTTCAAATAAACAAATACACAATGAACAAAAGTAAATTATGTTTTTTTTGTGTGTGTATTTTTATTATCATTATTTTATGAAGGCTGTACAGTTAGATTTAGGAGTCAGAAACGAGTATTCATTCTATTTACCTCTTTATATAAAGGCTTCTTCTTTTGGATGTCTATCCAATGTTCTGACAATTTCTGTTCAAGCAGTCCGTCTCTTGAAAATTGGCGCGGCCTGGCAGGCGATACGTCCATTGGCAAAGCAGGGGAGCTTTACATTCAAAATGTAAGCGAGCTTGTTTTATTCCGTAAAATGCAGTTCAATAATTATAATAACTTTGATCATGCAAATGTACGTAAAGTGTCTGACAATGTTAATGACTGTGGCAAATTTATTTCGTAGTGACGTCGTACGTTACCATAACGAGCATCGGTATGACGTTACGTATTTGACGTCAATCATTTTTAGGTCATCTTTGACAACATTGTTTTGTGCAAGTTACATCGTTACCGTTTGACTTGAATAATTCGTTTGTATGAGTTCTGTTTTTAGAAGCGAAAGCTTCTATAGGTACACACCGGATTTTCTACTTACAAACGCGTGACGCCTCTTATCCATACAATCGCGGATGAATTTGACTCTGATATTGACCCTCCAGAGGGTGAAGCAGAGGTTTGTTGTGTTTTTCATAGCTTTTATGCTAAAAAATTCATTTGGACTTCCCTTTATATGATGTTCAATAGGTCCAATGTGATTCACGTAGCCATTGGGTACATCTTAAATATTGTACCCCCTCAGTGTGGCCAGAAAGGAAACTAAATTCACCTGTAATTGTTGTCTTTCAATGTAATCGTAATTATTGTTTTATAATGTCAATTACTGATGAGTGTGACAGACTCTCAATGAACCAAAAAAAATCATAAATCCTGTAGAGTACATGTATCAACATAAAAACGTGTTGTATCTTAGAGGAAACTGACTTCCTCAATAGTTTGCTGTAGGTTTCGGGGATTCCGTAACATGATCGAGAACAGGTGACGTCATATCCGTAATCGTCATTTTGACCTGAACGAGTTTCGGATGTTACCATTGAATGATAAGTTGTGCAGATGAAGTTTTTCGTATGAATAACAATTATTGTATGAATAAATCAGGAATTCATCCAAATTCGGGTAAAATTGTTTCGGTTTGATTTTATACTTGGTTACTTTCTTAAGTTAGCGACAACTGGTTACGCCAGTTTAATAGTTATGGAGAACGTCATTGCATGTCAGTTGATAGTCAATTACTGTCATTGATATTTGTAAGATGCACAATTTATATTACAATATTTGCCTTGTAATATTGTATCTTACATCTGAATTTTAAAAGATAGGAAGATATTTTATATTTTGCACGTCATCAGAACTTACAACATCTCATATGATACTCTCACTGAGATATAGATTGATAAATTTGTTAATGTTTTCAGACCTTCATGTTTAATTACAGAGAGAGAAGTATTCATGGAAAAGGAAAGCACCTACACCAAGAGCACCACCAGTATCAAAAAAAGCAAATGTTTGAAGCCTCGCAAACACTACTGTCTCTGCAAGATGTTTCCCAACACGAGTTATCTGCTGCACTTCTTTCTTTCCAAAGTACAGACATTGGTTCATCAGATTCTTCACCCATGAATATAATAAATTTTATTCCTTTCAAAAGTTTATGATTTTAATATGCATGTTCAGTTTATTTTCATACTCATTATTGCATTGGATCTCATATTTTTCCAAGTGTACAATTTTATTTCTACTTTATAGACAGGGGGTAAGCATTTACTGATTACTGTGATAGTGTTTTAGATTTTGAAATAATCATGTTTACTTATTAATGTTATTATGCTTTAGGATCTTAATAAAATGTTTTTATTTCAGGACAATCCACTTCTCCTGAACATAACTCATGAAGTATCGAGAGGTCAAGTTTGTACTTCATACATTGAGAGAGACCAATAAGAGGAAGTGCAGTGACCTGGAACAATAATCTATCTTACCAGATTTTTTGTTAACTTCCCTTATTTTTTACATGCATACCATAAAACTTATTAAAGAAATTGACATAATTCTTCACAATTTTTAACTTTCGCTTCTGACAGTTCTCTCAGTGCTTTGATTTTGTACAACGTATAATCATATACAGAACCTCTGGCTGGTGACCTGTCAAAGTAGGTCACTGACAATGCCGAGGAATTAGATACTTTTTTAGTCATCGTGTGTACAAATTGTTCACTTTGTAGATCTGAAAAGGTCGTTCAATAGTAGAAAATTAACATCTTATGTTTAATTCTCACACAAACTTATTTGTATGTGTACCACATGTCACATGTTTTGTGTGCTGAATTTATCAGTTAATCTGTAAATTATCAATTGTTTTGTCAGTTTAATTGTACTCTGTAGCATATTTAGCTTGGCTTTTGATACACACATCATGTATGAAGTTCTCCTGCATTTGTATCCAATTGTGATGTGTTGTGAAAACTAGTATTGTGCCAAAATGACTACAATCATTAAATCATTTACAATGTTTTGTTTGTGTTACTTAAACTGATTTGGATACATAAATCTTCTTTGGTAACTATAAGAAAAACTGAAGAATAGTGCTTAGTAAGTATGTTATAATAAATTACACTCAATAATTCATTCATTCTTTATTATTACGATGCCTTTGGCCATTTACATACATACTATGATGTATTTTATATATTAATTTGTAAGAGAAGTGATAACAGTGCTGACTTTTCAACATGAAGATTGTGTGTTTAAGCCCTGAAATGACCACCACCACATTCTCATTAAGATGTTAGTTTTGCTGTTCCAATGCCACAGGTTTAAGAGCTACTCAAATAAGTGATGCCTTTTCATATTTATTGCAACTGAATAGAACCAATTTATGATAACTATCATGGTGAGAGAAAATAAAATCTCTCTAAATTGGTTCTGTAAAACACTTTGTTAAATGAGATCAAATTCATCATTTGTTCGTCAAAACACAATTGAGAAACTAAGAAGATAAAAACATCAATATTTTCACATTTTTTAATGAAATCATATCACAGATTCAATAAGCAGTTACTTGAGAAAACATACATAGTAAATAACAAAAAAAATACTAAGGCATAAAATAAAGTTTCCTGGTTTCCACTAACCAGAATGACCGATTCGGTTAACTTTTCTCATGCTGATAGTTTCATTTTCATATGAACTATATCACTGAAATTATAAAGACATATTTGAAAAGTATTTTTGACAACTTACTGACCACATATTACTATGGATGTAAGTGGAAACATGGTATTTATTATTTTTGCCTAACCTAACAACACTGTCAAAAATATCAACAGCAAAATCTTAAAAAAACATTTTATTACATTTTTTATCATTTTCTTTAAGCACACAGAGACAATTTTCCTGTTGAAATACACAAACCATGAATTCCTTCGGAGTTTAGCACATGATACAATACCATTTTTTGATATTTTAAGCATTTGTTTTTAGACATACAGAGTATCATTACCAGTTGTTTATAGACAAACAGTGTGTTACCAGCCATATACATATATACATGTATATATATATAATATGATGGTTATGATGTATACACACAAGACAACTAAAGTCAAATTAAACTAAGGATGTTCATTTTGCATAAATGAATACATTTGACTTAATTTTTCACGACATCAGAAATGAAAGCACTAGAAACTGATATCACAGACAGAAATGGTAAAATTAGACGTAATCATGCGATGCTCATAAAACATCAATAAGTAATTACATAAATTAACTTGAATTCCACAAGTTTAAAATGAATTCTTTGAAATAAAACAAGAAATGTTTTTACGTAAAAAATCATATCAAAGAAGTTATATCTGATCTTTAAAAATTGAAGAAAAATATGTTCTCCTTTTTACAGGAAGCATCATTGTCTCTAAAACATGACCATAAGAACATTAAAACAGTCAATAAATCATTAAAAACATGATGACAACAAACATAACAAATTACGAGGCAACTTCTATTGAGGTGGCAGTTTTTGGTTTAAATGCTTTCTTCTCAGCTTTTGTCTGCTTTGCAGCTGCCCGCTTCTCTTGTTTGTGCACGTTATCCCAAGCTGTCTTCCTAATGGCCTCACCAGTCATTTGTGTTTGTAAAAAGTCTGTGATATTTCTTAATGCATTATCCATACTTTCTTGTAGATTTGTGACTTTTTCACCATTTTTGGAAGACATGTCCTCCATACGAGCTAATTCAGATGAGTTATATAATCCTCTATACTTGTAATACTCCATCATGGCACCATGCATTCGTATCTGTAATGCTTGAAGCTGTAAATAAATGACAATGGAATGATACAGAAATTCAGAGAAAATTGGAATTTTTGAACAACAATCAAGCCTGTCAACAAAGGCTATTAAGCAGAAAGAATTTTGTTCTTTAAGCACAATTGGCCATTATTCAACAATTTATTAAGTCTATAACATCAATAATCATGTGGTAAATAGTGGCTAATGTATACATGCATACACACAGATGGACATAACATAAATTTGGCTGAAATTACTATGGTTGCTAGCTTTTAAAAATGTTTGAATGTCACTTCAGACCTTAACAAATAAACTTCTGTTTTGAAAGTCAGTATTTTGAAGTCAACAATCATACCGGATGAATCAAGTAATTCATTTCTAATAAAACTGAGTCAGGGAACCAGTAAAAACATTGGTGCTTTCCTATTGGGCAATTTTTTAGACTGACCTCAGATACAACCAATCAAATACATGTATCTGCATTTTGAAACTGATCTTCAATTTAGAGGTAAAACATTATATCAAGAAGCATATTCCTACAAAAGAAATGTTTTTTCAGGATAGAAATATAAGAAAAACAAATTATACCTCTCTAACATCCTTGATAGCATTTTCCATCTTCACACGATCTTCAAAATTATTCATGAGTTTATCCTTCAACACCATCTGATGATTCTGTAAAGTTCTATACCTGGATGCCAATTCCTTGTTTGCTATTATATTGGTATGCTTCTCTTCCTGGAAACAAAATTAAGACAATCTACCTTAGTAAATGTTAGGGCTGTATTGATATATTGATTTTAAATAAAAATTTGTAAGTCAAGAAATTGATTTGTACTATGTTCACAAATACAGTAGTAAATTCTGCTATAGTAAGAAAATATTAGAGATTATATTTTCACTGACTTTGCTAAATGACAACCAGTAGAAGGTGCACACTAAGTGTGATAGAGGACATGATTGTGGGCCGATTGAAGCTCGCATAAATCTTAAAAGGGTGCCCCTTAAGCATAGCCTTAGTGTCACTCCATCAGTAATTTGCAGCACAGTTTGCTGCTGCCTCCAGAATAGTTAGCATTCATAGTTTCAAATAAAAATCACAGCTATTGACACCCAGTATATGAAGATTCTACTGCTCTATTAACTATGGAGGTAGGTATCGTGCCATATCGCGTATTGGTACCCCTGTATTGTATGGCAAGTCACCTGGTATACACAGCCTTAGTAAATGTACAGGGGCCTCTGTGGTCAAGTGATTATGGTCTCTGACTAGTAATAACTAGCCCCTCACCATTGTGAGTTTGAATCCTATCTGAGACAAGACAAATTTCACATGTGAGGAAGCTGTCCAGCTAGTTAATGAAGGTAGGTGGTTCTAGCCAGGTATTTATTTTTAACTGGTTGTGATTTTTTAAATTATTAATTCCTTGATTTAAACTTGCCAACAGTAAAACTAGAAAACACTTTACATGTGAATATTGACTGTGCCTGTATTTTTATATATCCATATACTTCAGCATTCAAAAAGTTTTTTGAAGCACTAGTCCAAACTAGACACGGGCTATTAAAAAAATAAACAATTTACCACTAGCCTGAATACACAATTTTTAGAATGCTCGCTAGCCTGAATAGAAATTTACTAGCCCTGGGTTTTGGGTTAATAGATTAGCGTGAAAACTGATACCTTGAAAAAGGATTGGCCATATATGACAATGTTAGAGCATAATATTATAATTATTGCATATATATATATATTTATATGTATGCGTAGACTTTTATGTACATGTGCAATGATTAGTTAACGTCAATTTTATAAGAATTTAGAATTATTTACTTTAATTTAAAAGATTTACCTCTAAGTCTCGTAACTTCTTTTTTCTGTTTTCCATAAATTTTCTGTGTTCTGACTCATTAGTCCTGATTCGAGCTGAAACAACAAAAAAAAAACATGTGATTCAAATTTGTTGAAACCAAAATGGGACGTTGATTATAAAGAAGGTACATAATCTCTTGTTGCAAAAAACTACAGTTAAGCTGTTTTTATTGGAATTGAAATAACCAATTTTGCCTGATACATTAGCCTACATTATTATGTATTTGAGTTTACAGCAATTACAGACATTTTTTTTCTGAGAAAATTGGCCCTGAAAATTTGAACTGTCACTAAGGCCATCCTTAAATATTGTTGGTATGCAGCTATACCTTTTTGACAATTTTTTTTATTCTTAAATCCAGTATACATATATATGAAGCATACAATGTTACCAAAAATCCTAATCTACCTACCTACCAACAGTTAAAAGTTTGGGTCACATTTACCAACAGTAAAATAAATATAAATGATATTATTTAATATAATATTTACAGTTTATTGCAAAATAATATCCTAACAAAATTCAAATATATATATGGAAGTGACACTGTACTGAATGAAAAAATTAAAAAGTTAAAGAAAAAACACCAGGTTTTTAAAAATTAAAATAACAAGATATTCGAAAAATCTTGGAATCTTACTTAGCACATTTTCAAACTGTATCTTCAAATCATCTTCAATATTTTGTGCTGCTTCAATTTGTAAACTCAATTCTTCTGACTGACCACTGAAGTATAGAAAGAAACAAGAACTGTCACTGAATGTAACATATGCCCCTGTAGTTGCAACACATTTTTAGCATCAGTTTCCTCATAACCCACTAAATAGGTATTCATATGACAAAGAATGGCTGCAAATGATATATTGGAACAGAATGTATACACCTAATACAAACAAATTCCATACATAATGGATGACCTTAAATGTGACCTTGACCTTAGCACTTAAGGTCAGGGTCGGATTTAAAAGTTTTAGACAAATCATTTAAAAATCTATCAAGGATATAAGATGTTCTAGCCAAGAGACAAAAGTACAATATCTGAATCCATACACAATGAATTACTTTAAATATGACCTTGACCTTGGCACTACAGACCATGGTCTTGCGCCAGACACATCGTCTTCCGATTGTACGCATCAGAACCAAGTTATTTTAAAATCAATTGAAAAATTGGAAGTTATTGTTGAGACATGAAAATTACATGAAAATTGAATGACCCAGAATATGACCTTGACCGTTGCTCTATGGGTCAGGGTCTTGTGTGTGACACATCATCTGCTGATGGTGAACATCAGCACCCAGTTATTTCAAAATGTATTAAGAAATTGGAAAGTTATGGCTGAAACACTAAAATTCAGTACATATTGGAAGACCTTGAATATGACCTTGACCTTGACACTATAGGCAAGAGTTTTGCATCTTCTGTTGTGAACATCAGTACCAAAAAATTTCAAAATCCACTCAGAAATTGGAAAATTATGGCCGAGACATGAAAATTCTATACATATTGAAGGACTTTGAATACGACCTTGACCTTGGCACTACAGGCCAATGTCTTTCACTTGACACATCATCTAGTGATGGTAAACATCAGTACCAAGTAATTTCAAAATACATCCAGAAATTAAAACGTTATTGCTGAGACACAAAAATTCCATACATAATGAATAACATTGCATATGACCCTGACCTTGGAACTTTGGGTCAGAGTCTTGCACCGACACATCATCTTGTGTTTGTGAATATTTGTGCCAGGTTATTTTGAAACCCATGCAGAAATTATAAAGTTATGGCTGAGACATGAAAATGGGACGGACAGACAAAAGGACGGACAGTGTGATTGCTATATGCCACCCTTTGGGGGCATAAAAAGATATTATCAATAGTTAGAAATCAGGATGACTTGTTAAGAAAATTAGTTGGAAACCAGTCTAAGAACTGAACAACATTGGTCAATTTTATGACCATTCTAAGAACTATTCAGTCTAAACATTGGTCAGTTTTAAGACCTAGCAAAGTACAAGTTATAATATTTAGCTACAGGTAGATAGTTTTTCAACAGGAAAAATGGAATGGTTTAATTCAAATGTAAACTATTTCTGAACACAATCTGAAAACACAGAATGCAATGGTTATAAAATTCATGTTTCACACCAAAGACAGCAAAACTTTATGTTGTTTTTTTTTACCTTTTGAACAAGAAATTATATTGTTCTCAAGAATTTTAAAAAAGGTATTGACCTCAAGAATTGGTCTACATAAATGGACCAGTACGCTTTTGCAATTTTTTTAACATTCCGTAAATGAATTATGTTATTTTGATAAAAATCAGGCCAACTTCTATTGAACTGAAAGTAAAAATATGTTCATAGTTTTACCCTAATTCCTCAAGTGCTTTTGTGGTATTAGCAACAAGACGATCCATCATTCCTTGTGATTTATCCATATCTTCCATCTTATTGTTCATAACATCAGTCTTCCATTCAATATGGTCTAATCGCTTTTTCACTTTCAACAGTTCATCCTACAAGGTTCATATGCCACGTTATAGCAATATCAGAATGTTAACAGTTTATCAGACTTCATTCTTCCACAGCATTATTACAGAAGCATAATTCCAAGATTCTCAAGATCAAGAATGTTAACAATGTTGAAATCAAAGCACTGTATGAACTATAATGACTAAGCTGTGACAAACTTGGAACTACATTAACAAACTCTGATACACTACTTACAAGCAGGATTTACCCTACATGAACAAACCATAACATCTAATAAAAAACATTAATTATCAGAACTACAAAAAAAAAACTAAAACCTGTTTCAACCACTGATCTTATAGAACTTCTACATTTAAAAAAATTTTGAAATTTTTGACTTACATAATGAACACCTTTATTAATTATCAATAAAAAGACAGCATGTCACAATCTATGTAAATAATAAGGTAACGATGCTTGAATTAACCGCCAACTGTGAATGAGGGTCACTTAAGCAGAATCTTATCGATATACATGCGATAGACCAAATAAACCCCTAAATAAAGTCCAACTGCTCATGAGGACCACTTTTCTTCTTTTTTTTTATGTAACCCTTGTTCACAAGTTCAAACAAGCAAATACTTACAGTAAGTTGCCTGTGGTGAGGTGAAATGTGCTGTAATCGTTCATCAAACCTTTTCTGTGATTCTTCCATCTGTTTCTTTGTTTCTTCCCTCTTTGATGATAAGTCACGCTTTTTCTGAAATTGTTTATGAACACAGAAATCAAAAAATGTGTTGATATTTGATACACTTTGTTGAACTGTGTATTGTATTTCTACCAGCAATCTATTCATCATGGATTTGAATTTTTCAATAGTACTGGAGTTGTTAAAGTTTAGTTACAAATTTAATTCAATGGCAATAAATTAAAGCACAAACTTCTAATGAAACTAGGGAGTTATATCAGCGCTCCGTTTTCATTTCAGGCACATTTTCAAGCAGTGTTTGTCATCTTAGTTTGCTGTATGTTGTACATACATGTAAAGCCATTGTACATACACAAATGTATAATGCTAACTGCAAACAAAACCACTGAAATAAAAAGTATACTATGATCATGTACGTACCCTGGATTTAGATTCTTTGGCAGATCGAAGTTTTTCCACTTTTTCTTTCACATTATTGACGGCAGTGACCACATCATCAGCCACCTTGGAAGCCTAAAATATCAACAATGACAGTGAAGTAAGGAACTAAAAATGGTGTTCAAACAAAAGAAGTGACTGATTGATATCAAGTTTTGATAAAATGGCTTAATGTAAAACTAGTAGAACAAATGGAAAATGTTCAAGAATAGAAGTGATGCAGAAAAGCAAAAAACAGTAGATTACAGAATGATTGATTTGTGCATATGTGTGACCAAACATTAAGCATGGATAGTTATTTTGAGAAATCAACGTATCAAACAGAAGTCTATCATCATTTTCAAAGTTTAAGGTAACTGACAGCTTTGGAATCCATTCCCCAAGAATGTGTAATACTGGGTTTTGTGATTCAAGTAAGTTCAGAAAAAATCAATGACAAGTCAGAAATAAAATACATATCAAAAATTGTCCTATATGTACAATCAGAAAACAGTGTTAGACCAAAAAAAAACTTAGTTTATAAATAGACGCTTTCCCATCACCAATGATATTTAACAGGCACACACATTCATTTTTAATGGAATACTATCAACAGACAAACCAGGAATATTGTTGTGTAATCCATTAGAGTAAATATAGTTTATAGGGCATTTTCACCTTAAATAGCAACATTTTGATTTAAGATTACAGAAATTGAATTTAATGTTGTCCTTATCATGATTTACTTTCTAATTCCAATGTCTGTAACTTAAACATAATACAGTGATATTCTCATGATGATTGGTTGTTTTAATTGCTAGCAATAAATGAGACAACCAATGCTGGAGGCAACAGAATGAAAAATGTAAATGAAAATAAATTTCACAATTTTTAGTGTCTCCAAATATATACATATATATGAAATTCCAGCAATGCAATAACTAAAAGTGAAGGGGCAAATCTCATCAGTGCTTGTAGGTATCTAGAAACACATGACTATCACATGACATGGATATATACAATTATACACAATGTAAGTACGTAATATCCTGTGTTCCCATTTATAATTCAAGGGTAAAACATACTAAACAATTAATGCAGAACCATCATAATTTCTAAGGATTTAAACTCGAAGCAATACAAATTGTCATCTGATTGGCAACTCATAGTCAACTTCAGACAAAATGAATTGTTACACATAAGTCTCAAAGTAGAACCATCACATGACCAAATACTACGTCCTTCTTTAGTCTGATTATTTCAAGCTGACCGATTGACTTTTATACCTATAAGGTTAAACTTGTTTTGTGAGCTCTGGTATTGCATAGTGAGTTTACTTAGAACACACGAACTAAATCCTGTAGAAATGATAATTATTCTACAATAACATGCTTGGCAAATACACAGTATCTGTTTGACCAAAACAGGTATATAAAAGTGTTAGTGACTTACTGGTTGTTTTACAGAGCAGTTAACTCCAAAGAATAACCAACTCTCATTGTTTTCCATGATAGCAGGCATCCATGGAATACAATGGACAGTTAAAACTTTATTCAAAAGCCAATCAAAAGAGAGACATTTGGTCTTCCTTCAGATGCCCATAGCATTTTACTATCAGTAAATGTAAAATGAAGAATGACCTTTCATCACATGGTTCCATTGAAGGCATTTGATGGCAATTTACAGTCAAAACTATACTTTAGAGCCATAGTAATCATTCTGATCACTGTTTTATTTCCATCCCCAAAAACAGCAAATTACAAATTATTGAAACATTTGACAAATCTGGATTATTACATTTCTAAAGTTAACTGCACCATAATTGTCGGTAACTGATCATCACAGACAATGTCACCAGTATAGCATACAATCATTCAATCATATAAGTATATCTCCATCTATTCACTGTACATACAACATCTAGTGCAACACAGTGATTTAACGTATCAGTATAGAATTATTATGTATTATTTTTCTATATTATTTCTTACTAAATTACCCTTTTCACAATTGGCTGAAAAGTCAAAATTTTGTAATTACATACAAAACCTACACAGGCAAGAGAATAACCCGACATGAAATGTTTAAGGTGACGTAACTGGATCTTTGGCGATAGCACGTTTAAAAAGTTAACCATGATTGTGAACATAAATAAATCTTTTATACAGAGTCTACTGCAAGTGATTTGAAAAAAAATAATATACTTGGTCAGTCTTCTATAAACCAATATCGCATGTAATTTACATATTTTTGAATGACAATAACTAATCTGTATAAAGGATACATTACCACAATTAGCCTTAAAATAACAATCATAGTATCATGCAGGGAACTGTGCCTCAGTTTTTGGATAATGTTCTCAGTTCATTAGATGTTTGACTTAAAAGAAAACCCTGCTGACAATTGCGTAATATGCCATAGATTAAATACGAAAACAATATCAAAATTCGGAGACACACTTCCCTGGATTAGCTTTTCAGCTACAAAATACCGAAAACCACTTTGCAATTCATCTTCAAATAATGCAGCAATCTTCATTTCATTTTTTTCCAAGGCGAGCAATTAACAATAAAAGTGTCAGATCATTATCTTTACATGTAATCAATGATTATTTGATTATCAAATGCATCCCATTCAATTTTGCTAGCCAATCAAAGTTGTTAATTGTGTACAGTTAAATTATCAAAACCACTCCCATTTTTGATATCTAATAATAGTTTTAATCATGAATCATTATCAAAATAGTATCATATCGTACCAGTGCCATACACAACATGTGAAATATCACGCTAATAGAGGCTCCCTATGGGGAAAATTGCTGATAGGGAAATCAAGTTAAAAATCTTTGCCATTAATTAATTAAGTAGTAGCAATATATTTGTTATAAAAATATGCCTTTAAATTGAGATTGGTAAGTAAGAAGTATGTTTGCTTAATAAATGCAGTAATTTAAAAACAGACATATACATGCACAAAAAGTTTAACAATTTATATAAAGAATAACGCAATATCGAAAATTATGCTCATCCGTAAGATGTTACTGCATTTTCTACACAATATTGTTTGGCGTAGTTTTCACTATACCACTAAAGATGTACAGATTTTTTTAAATTAAAGGTTACTTTAAAATAAAATTAGTTTATAGATTATGTCAATGAAATATCAAAACAATGATATTCGTTTACTAAATCTAACACTATTAATATACTGGCAATTTAAATATGCTGTAGTTCTATAAATTACATTAAAATGTACTTAAAACATAAATGATGCTGGAATGAATAAATTTCAGTAAACATTATTAATTTAACCTCTTAATTCAATATTATGCTGGCGATACTAAGTAATGTATCAATTGATACTAATTTGTATCTTACAGAGACCCTGCAGCACCATCCCCTAGATGATTCTCGCTGATAAAGTGAAGTTGATAAAGGGTAACAGTGTTTATCACAATCAGATGTTATTTTTGTGTATTTCGTTAAAGTTTTTTTGTTGCATAACATAAAAGTATAATATGTAATCTTTGTAAACAACTTAAAATAATTTTTCAATTTTTTTTTTACATATTTAGCCGACTACATCACCTTAATCAGTTTAGATATGTTGTTATATGGGCACAAACTGTTAACAAGAATGCTTAATTCATTGTCATCACATTTTATACAAGAATGACAGGGCATATCATAAATGGTATTTTAAAAAGAGCGGGGTGGAATGTCTCAAAACATTAGAAGGTTAAATCACTGTGTTGTAATTACCGTGGAATTTTTATCATCACCATCATCAAGGCCAGTACCATAGTAATGTTCATAAAACTGATCATCAAAAATAATAATTAGATTAACACATATATCTACTAATACACATACCACTATACTATAATAATACTGATATGCCTTACTAATCAAATGTTTATTTTTTCTCTATTAAAAATGAAAAATTTGTGGTGCTTAATAATAATAAGAATATTGATTTACAGTCCTCGGCTTACATTATTAATGCAACAAAAGATTTTTGTTCAAAACAAGATAAAAATTGAAAAACAAAAATTAAGCAAGACATACCAGTATCTGTAATGCTGTACATTGAATATTACAAATTATCCAGTTTTTGGTTAAGCATAAATACTGATTTCAATGATTTGATAAATTATTCCAATTCAGATGAATTGAAGCAAAAGCATGAATTGTAGAAATTTTTTGTATAGACTCATCGTACAGCAACAGTAATGAAACCTTACCAATTATACTATATGCTTTCTATCTATAACATAAACTATATGTATATATATATACCAGAGCCAATATACAGTAGAACCTCAATTATCCAACATTGACGGGACCAGAAAATTATTTTGGATAATCAGGGGGTTAAGGAAATCTAGATTGTTTTATATGAAAATAAAGGGAGAACCCTCTAAATCAAATTATGACGAACGTGTAAATCTATAAAACTTGATCATTTAATGAAATACAATGTATAGACATGTTATGAGAATATTGTAAGCATACATTTTCAATTAAAACAAACACTGAAATAAAGTCAAAGTCCGAAACAAAATTCCATTATTCAGTCACAAACACAAACTAGTATCACTAATATCGTTGTCATCCTAATCATGTAACAATAATGGGAGACCCAGTGTATTGTTTGCTTTTAACATTTTGTGACAATTTAACCAACTCCAAAAAATAGAGAGAACACTTTTTAATGTTAATTGCACATTAAAGTCAAATTATGATATCATTAAAGCAATTTATCAATAAAGCCAAAGTTAGAGGTGAATCATCTAACCGAATTTGCATCATAATAAGATAATTCTGTTCCCTAAATTGTAACCAATTATTTCAAACAAACAATACTTTGTTCAGTAGGGTTTTATAAATTGTTGTCTGCACATTCTGACACGTTTAATAAATCCTTCAATGGGCAAGTCTGGTTGATCGGAGTTAATTGGCGATTTCAGATAATAGGTATGAAAATACACATTCAAATGAGTTTGGGGAGCTGATTATCACTTCTGATAAGCCATGGTATTCAGATTAGACTATTTGGATAATCGGGGTTATTTTACAATGAAATGTATGGGGAAAAAATCAGGATTGATATTTCTTTTTGTATTACACCAGGTTGTCGGAAAATCAGGGTTTTACTGTATATCATACATGCAGCTAAATGATTCTATGTATGGTTATAATATATGAACCATTGCCAGATTATAAATATCTAATATTAATTTCTATATTATAAGTAAAGAACTAATGAAGAACTAGTCAACTGTCTTTTTTAACATTTACTAAAAATTACATGCATCTTATACTCTTGAAGTGCATGATTTCACAAATAAATAAAATTGAATATTTTGACAGAATGTAACAGTATAGCAATTGTAATTTTTTAACTGTGGTTCAATGTTGCACCGAAAGTCAGGGTCGTTTGGAGACTTTCCCAGCTTAAAAGTGGAGGAAGACCCCGGGAGTACACCTGGGTACAATCATCAACATTCCATAAGCTAGCTGGACAGCTTCCTCACATGTGTAATTTGTCTGATCCTGGGTGGAATTAAAATTCACAGTGGTGAAGGGCTAGTGATTACTAGTCAGAGACCATAACCGCTCAACCATGGAGGCCCCTCACAGTAATGTTATACTTTACCTTTATGATAACACAGTAGTGAGGTAAGAGGTTCTTACTCACTGAATACAATTCTTATAACAAATTATTAATAAATTCAATATTTACACAAAAGATTCAGAGTCTCAGATGAAAAAAATCAGCATTCATAAATGAACACTTCAACTCAAGAGTTGGAATCTCTGGAGAGAAAAAAATGTACACATTTTTTTATTGCTGCAAAACAAAGTAACATATAAAAACAACAACCAAATGTTAGTACAGAAGCATTAAACATTTACCTTGCTCTTTTTCTCCCTGATATCAGATTGTGATTTGGCAAGATCTTTTGTATCTGAAGATATTCTAGCAGTTAAAACCGACCGTGTGTGAACTTCCTCTTTGACTTGTCTCTTCAATGTCTCGGCTGTTACCTGCAGGAGATTTCAATTCTGTTTATGGAATTTACAAGTTTTCTAATTTTACCTGTGGCAGGTGATCTAATTTGGAATTTTAAATATACAAGGTAAATTTTGGTCCTAATACATGGATAACATGGCTTATGTGTTCTATAAAATTGACAATGAATATATGATACTGTTTCAAGGTAATGAATAAAACGCTTCATGCATCAGTCACTTATAGCTAGTTTTTAATACAACATAAATTTATACCAACACAAGATTGTAGAATTGCGCCAAGTTGCCATTACTCTTAATATCTCACCATACTGAAAGTAAGATAATGATTTCAAATGTCTCAATTAACAAAATTCATAGGGAAATTATCCCTCAGTAATAAGCCACAATTTATTTCATGGATTCAAAATTTTAAAGTTAATATTTCAAATTTCAAGAACCTTTAGACTTTCTTCCATTCTCATAGTTTTATCTTGTTCTGACATGAGCTGGTCTCTGATAGATGCATTAATGGTGGCAACACGATTGTATTCATCCATGGTTACACTAAGCTGCTGTCCAATCTTCTCCATTTCCTTATAAATCCGTTTAACATTCTTCTCATCCATGTCTTTCTGTCGTTGACTGGAACACAAATCAGTACAGAAAAAGTCAGAAATTGCAATATCAAAATGAGTTTCACGAATAAAATTTCCACATAACATCAACATAATTAAGTAAGAAATTGCATGCAAGCAGGTGTAATAAAAATACTGTAACAAACTAATGCAAATGTAGTCAAACAGGATATAATGACAACCTTTGAGAAAGTCACTGAATGAAAAAATCACACATTAAAACATATTTGTTGACATCTTCATCACCTGAGTTTAACACTGCACAAACAGCCAGGGTTGTTTGGCAATTGTTCCAGTTTTAAAGGTAGAGGAAGACCCCAAGCATACACCTGGGGAGAACCTCACATGTGAGATTTTCTGGGCTGGAACCAGACTCACAGCAGCGAGGGGCTACAGATTACTAGTCAGAGACTGCGGCATTTTTTTCCTCTTCATGGAAAAGGTGGTTGGCCCTTTGAAAGGGGACAAATAGCATCATGACAGGAAAAAGGGGAAAAATTACATGACAAAGCACACAAATCTCCCAAACATTTGATTACCAATATGTTATAACCTTGATCTTACAGACAAAACGCTATTCAACAGGTCAATTTCTATGACCTTTTTGACCAAAAATATCTGTGATGAAAACTGAAAGGGAATCTTTTATGATTATAGGAGGAAAAAATGTACTTTTCAGACAGGGGAATTTCAGCTCCAAATCAGTCCCAAAAAACCTCAGGGACCATAAGCACTCAACCTGGAGGCCCCTATTTATTGATATAAGAGAGCATAACATCCAATAAGGACCTTTTTCATGGACACCATATTTGAATCTTTTTGTCACAGCATGGTCACTTGATACTTAATATAATCAGTCCCAAAACAGTTCACCGTTAAACATGATAATTATTACTAACAGACAATTAGCAACTATAAGTATAAATAATGACAAAAAGATGTCAATAAATTTACCATTCATTCTTTTTATCAATAAAATCTTGTACTTCCATTTCAACTTCTTGATTTTTAAGAAGAACTTGACGTAATCGACTGTCTCGTCCCTTGATAGCCAGCTCAAGTTCTCTAATTGTGTTGTTGTACTGTTTTTTCTGTAAAACACAAGTGTAAATGTTAACAAATAAAAGCAGTGCAGCTAAAATTATCTATTGAAGAAACAACAATTAAGGCAATTAAAATTATTATGAGTATAGCACTTCTAGAAGAAAAAAGAGAAGTGTCATGTACATTTTAGAACATAAAATGCATTTGAGACCCAATAACAAAAAATTTCTTGCACTACTACCACCAATAAACTCACCTTTATATTAAGATCGGCCTGTAACTTGGCATTTTCAGAATCCAATCTTTGGTGTTCAAGTTCAGAATCTTCTATCCTCCTTGTTACATCTTTAACCTATGTAGTGTATTTGTTAGTATAAAATTAATATTGTAATAGATATTGGATAGTAAAAAGTGTTACACCCAGACATTATACAAAAAAGGTGGGACTCAATACAAAAAAACAACTGACTACAATATGTTTTATACTTTCTCTAACAATACCATCATTTTAAGGAACATTTTTGTATCGAGACTGAACACATTTTCAAACATCACAAATAAACTTCCATCCAATCTGAACAGTTTCAGTTCAACCATGCTGGTACAGACCTTTATTAGAATTGAACAATGATAAAATAAACTCAGACTTAAAAAGTATCACTCACACAAGAGTATATACATGTGTAGTTATACCTTAGCCTCCTGCATTTCAACAGCAACTTTAGCATTCTCATTCTTTACTTCCAATACTTTCAGTTCTTGTTCATTGTCTTTAAGTTGTTGTGTTATATCATTTATCTGGTGTATGTAAGCATTGAATGTCATCTTAGCCTCTGATAACTCTTCACTGAGGAAAGAATTTGATATGACTGAGAAGATAACCTCATTGAATCATTATGTGGAAAATATTTTCACCATATGAAAAGACACAGAAAAAATAACAACAGAAAATAAGACACCATTCAAAATGACAATGCATCATCTTTATAATTGTATCACAGCTCAAGAATATACACTAAACAATGTAACATCAGAGGTCAAAAGCTGCAAGCTAACTAGGTACACAAAAGTAGACATGGATCTCAATGAATTATGAATTCACTTACTTAATACCAGATAATGCTTCTCTGACAGTGTCAAGTTCATGTTTTATATGACCTCTCTCTTTCTCTGCTTTGTTAGTAGCTTCATTACTTTTAGCCTCAGTTTTTTCCTGTCGACTTTTAGTACTGTCTAATTCTTGATTGGTCTGAAAATCAAGTTTCAATATAAAATCAAGATCATTCTTTATGTATCATAAATAAAATTAAATTATTTCTGACAAAACTTCTATTAATTTATTACTTTGCACACAGATGTTCAAATATGATTTGGTTGTCAATATGGAGATGAATAAAAAGAGTACAAATCTTGATCATGTAATACAAAATGGCAATTTTTTAAAATTGGCTGGACCCCAAAGCTTACCAGCATATCTGCAAAAAATGTACATTAACATTTCTTGATTGATTCTATTACAAATGAATCCATTTCACAGACTTACATCTTTCTGAGCGTTTCGAATCTTAGCCATTGCTTCTAACTCAAGTTCCAATTTTTCTTCAACCAGAGGTCTAAAATAACACAATAATATGAATTATACACTGTTACTAGTCATTTAATCAAAGTACGGTAATATTACACAGGGCCATCTGACAACTGATGGAAGGATAAACACTGCAATTTATGTGTGAGGCTCAGATGGTTGTATGATAAACCCTCTCCACATTTAATTTAATTTAATCAAACAAAGGAAAGAATCAAAATGAAAAGATTGGGAAACTTTAAACAAACTCAGTTTGATGACAACAAAGATGAGAGAATCAATATTTAAATTTCACGCAGAGAAAGCCACAGAGTTCAAAATAGTACTTACATGTGTTTATTTACAAATTCAATATCTTCTTTCAACCGTTTATTCAAAACTTCAGCTATCTCCACTCTTTCTTTAATTCTAGCTTCATTCCTGCTACTGTATGCAACATGCCACTGTAGTTCATTAATATCTACTATACATTCCTCGTGCTCTGTCAGTGCAAAATGGTTGTAGATTATTTCTATGATTTAAGAATTTTTTATACAAAGATATCATGTATCATACAAAAATATATCATTCTGTCCTTTGATTTCACATTACGACAATGACATTCAATCCTGTGTACAAATGTTGATTTAGAACATAGTTCAATTATGACAGACATTTGCATCATTAATTTGTGATGACAGAATAACAACTGGCAAAAATAACCTTACATCAACTCAGATTTCTCAGAGGAGACATTATTTTTCATACCCACAAATAACCATTTCTTGTCAGATTCATTAAATTATGATTCACTTTAACACTAACAAAAATAAACTAACTAACTAACTAACCATCTAAATGAAATTTCGAAAGCTAATATGATAATGATTTTACCTTTTTGAATTACTATAGGGAATTCTTTTATTCTTTTTTGACAAAGGGCATCAATTTTAGCACCAAGAATTACAACTCTTTCCTTCTCCTTCTTTAATGCATTTTCTGTCTCCTGTCTGTCATTTTCTAGTCGAGCCAATAATGTTAAAGCTTCATTAATCACTTCTTCAGCACCAAGATATGGGGATGTGTCCTTTACGGGAGCTTAAATATAAAGCCAGGATTTTGACTAGTGATGACAAAGACAGTATGCAGTACTTTAAGAAGGAATAAAATGTTATGTAATAAGCCATTGGCTTTATAACTTAACAATAGATTGCCACATTAATAACATTATTAGATATTAACCACATCTGAAAATTGAAATGAAATGACAGGAACTGTTATAAAACAAGGTTTTCCTTCTCCAGATACTTACCCCATTCCTACTTTTGGTCATAGGGTGGAAACATTTGACTATGTCATCCACAAGTTTGATTTTAATAGCTCATACAGGCAAAATAAACAAAGGGCCATAATTCTGCCAAAAATGGTAAATCACAAACCCAAACAATACGCTCTGTGTCACTTGATGACAATAGTTCTTTGAAAGTTTAATCAAAATCCCTTGAAAAATAAAGGAGGTTGTGCACAGATGAGTATTTCCCCATAAAATTGTGCAAAATAAGAAAAGAGCTACAGATCCACCAAAAATAATCAAATCACAAAACCCTGATAACATGAGTTGGGTCACTTAACGACAATAGTTTTGACAGTTTGATTGAAATCACTTGTGAAATGTTGAAGATGTGTGCAGAAGAGTATTTTTCTGTATATTACATGTGTCTAAAATACACAATGGGCCATAATTCTGCCAAAAAACAATCAAATAATAAAATCCCAACAACATGTGCTGGAGTACTTGCTGACAATAGTTCTGTGAAAGTTTGGTGGAAATCCCTTGAGAAATGTAGAAGAAGTAATGCACAGAATGTTTCATGTGCAAAAATTAAACTTTTGTGTAACAGTAACCTTTGCCCTAGAACCATCAAATACAATCCAAAGCAGGTCTTTATGTAAGCATGCTCTTTACAAAATTTGGTGAGAATCTGCATATCAAAACAAAAGTTATAGAGCAGAAACCAATTGTTGATGCCTGCCGCCTGCCCATCGACATGTGGCAATCTAATAACCAAATTTTCCTTTGGAAAACCCAGTTAAAAATCAGAAATATTTCATAGCCTCTAAATTTGATACTAAATTACCAGGTTCTTCTTTTAATCCTTGACCCTGGACTGACAATGTGGGTGTAGCAGATGAGTATCTGGAACTTGTACTTGCTGTACCAGACCTGGTGTTCTCACGTGTGAAACGTACATCTTTTTTGACTGAAAGTTACAGAGTTTGATAATGAAAAATCATTTAATGCATCAGATAAAAAAATGCTGAGGTTTTATTTATTTTCAACATCTTTCCATTGTCTTTCACCACTGACAGGACTGTTTTGACTCTGTGAAATTATATGTCTTCCATTGAGTCTGATTACATGTTTTTTTCTTGCAGTACCCCCATTCTAAAAATGCTTAGGGTATGTTGGCATGTCACTTGTGTTTTTTCCTATTTTATATATATTTCAGAATTATTGCACAAAGAAAAAATCATGAAGTATATATAACTTGGTCAAGGTGGTCAAGGTGGTCAAGGCACAGTGAACAAAACAATTTAAACAGGTAGCCTGAAATGCACTAAAATCACTTACGTCCAGTAGTTGTTTGTCGGCTAGGTTCTTCATCATCTTTCTCCTTATTCCATTCATCAATAACATTTTGTAGCAACTCTAAATGGGATATGGCCTTGTTCACACATGGTTCAGTACTTGTAGTGAACTCACAGCTTCTTCTACGAAAAATCTGGGGAAGTTTAGGCCAGTTCTCAGGCAGTGGATATACCTTGTCTAAATCAATCAATGATAAGTTCAATATCAGAATATAATTCATTCCACTGCCAATATGGCACATGACAGTCTTCTGTACATTTTTAAAATATAATAACCATTCATAACAAAGGAAGGGCACACATGTTTCAGATGGACACATTAGTGCTGTGAAACAAAAAACTGTTATAACACCAAATTTCTAAGTCATGATTTGTTCAGACTTATTGATACCAGCACAAATTGAATTAAATATAATACAGTCAAGTAATAATATAATGTGGTGCCTGGAATTTTAGTACAGTACACAATAATTTTATCAAGAGCATATTGGTAAAATGACAGATTGTGAGATATATACAAGACGAGACTAAAAACAGGAAAAATATTGTTCACCTTCGAGCTCCCCCTCCTCCTCTTCATATATACCTTCTATGAGATCATCATCTGCAACATAACAACAATTCACAAATAGAACAGACTAGGCCATTCTGATTTATTATACAGTTTCTCGCAAAATCAGTATCAGAAAAGCTAGATTTCTATGTTCTGAGTTTAAACTAGTTAGCTGACTGTTGTTCTTTATGATGTTTCTGATAATGTCAAGAAATTTGTTTTTTCAAAATGGGTTCGTGCATTTTTTGAATCGGTAGATAGGTTTCACAAAATGAGGTTGATGCTTAACAAAATAAACAAGAACTGTCATTGAATATGACATATGCCCCCAAAGTTGTAACACATTTTTAACATCAGATTCCATGACATTTTTTTTCATAACCAACTAAGCAGGTATTCATAAGACCAAGATTGGCTGCAAATGATGTATTGGATTCAGGAGTTTTACACAAACAAATTAAAAATCTATCAAGGATATGAGACATGATAGTTAAGACACAAATTTACAGCATCAAAATTAATACATAATGAATAACTTTAAATATGACCTTGACCTTGGCCCTACAGACCATGGTTTGCGCACGTCACATAGTCTTCTGAAGGTGAACATCATAGTTTACCAAATTATTTCAAAATCCATTCCAAAATTGGAAAGTTATAGCTGAGACACAAAATTCAGTACAGATTGAAGGACTTTGAATACAACCTTGACCTTGACACTATGGGCCAGGGTCTTGCACATGACACATCATCTAGTGATGGTTAACTTCAGTACCAAGAATTTCAAAATACATTCAGAAATTAGAAAGTTATTGCTGAGACACGCAAATTCCATACATTATGAATAACATTGAATATGACCTTGACCTTGAAACTTTGGGTCAGAGTCTTGCACACGACACATCATCTTGTGTTAATGAATATTTGTGCCAGGTTATTTTGAAATCCATGCAGAAATTACAGAGTTATGGCTGAGACATGATAATGGGACGGACGGACAGTGCGATTGCCACCTTTTGGCCTCAGAGAAAATCTTAATGTCAACCAAGTTCTGGTATTGAAGAAATGATGCTCAATAACTTCAGTATATATGCATTATGAGAACAAAGCCTATTTTCTGATTTGATAATGATGCTGTCTTCCTCTATTTTGTTTTCACTGGGTTTAAACCATTTTTCAACAATATTTCAGTTATATTTGGTGGCTGGTTCACCTAACCAGTTTTCCTGGACTGTATACAAACCAGTACTAACTTACCCTTCCACAATGAGTCAGCAACTTCTCCATATTTGGAAGAAAATCAACATTTTTGTCAAATTTGCAGAGAAGGGTATGACCTAACACAGCTGGGATTTGAACCCAGATCACAGGTTACAAGTCCAGTGCACTAACAACTGGACCATGATCGCTGCCCTCCTCTATCTTAGCAGTAGGGTATCAAATGTAAATTTATGCTGGTGATAAACTACCTATTAAACAAATACATGAAAATTTCAAACAAGTCTTTCCAACATGTGCGTTAATTATTTGCAATTTCAACTTGATAATCACTGTCAAAAAAAACTATTAATGTAAAAAAGTTAACATTTTTCTCTGAAGGATAAGAGATTGACTGACTCATTAACAAGTTGTCATGTCTCAAAATGAACATTGAGATATGAATGTACTTGAATATAATACTTAAATAATGAATCAAAAAGTCATTGAAATAGTGTTTCATAACTACCTAGTCGGCTTGTAGGAATTACAGATGATTCTGTACCACATGCCAGAAGGTCGGTAGAAAATGTCTGATTGGTTTTTGCCCTTTCTCCAGGAAGCCCATGTATTTCTTCTACTTTTACAACTTTTGAGGTCATTGTGGGCTGAAAATCATAGATCATTATGATACTCTGTGGTTTTTAAAGAGTCGAGATAAGGAGGCTACATTTCATGATTCAGAAGAACACAACATTCATATAAGTTATAAGGTCGGTTGACCTGTTTTCAATACATACATGTTTTCTGCGCATAAAGCTTGACAGGAAGTAGAATGATGTTATTTTTTGTTCATGCAATACACCTGTCCTCTATACTTTATAATCCACATAATGTATTTTCAAAATGTGGCTTAAGCAAATTAGTAAAACAATCAATTAATCTGAAGCATATGTCAAATAATCATGCAGTTTACTACACTTTGTTTAACATTTTCATAACAACATCAATAAAAACTGAAATAAGAAAGACTAAGAAAATATTTTGATAGATATTGGGTTCGCCTTCGACTAAAATCACATGACCATCATGCTACAATCGTATTTCTAATCTAGTATTACATTATATTATTAATTTTTTTGGCAAAATTTTTTAAAATGCATTGTAAGTGCATCAAACAAGTTCAACAAAAATCAGTGAAACAAAAGTAGGCTAAGACTTTATAATAAATCAACTCAAGAGAAATGTGGGATGTACTACACTTCTATGATACTGATTTATCCTTGTACTGAAAAAATATTGATGAGTAAGATAGATTACAAAACTGTCCATAAGTTTCAAGTCAAGTTTTTCTGTCATTTTGTAAACAAATTTACACATTTTCAACTATCAATTGTAATTAAGTGGTATAAAGGTCATATTTACAAAATATGGTTTCCTCATAACACTGCATTACATATTATATACTTTGTCTGTATTAAATATTGTTCAATTTGGGAGGTATCGTATATTGGTCAATTTGAAATAGTGGCTGTCACTGCTCACTATGTTTGTTGCTTCGAAAACATATTTGACCATGGAAGCATTGAAATCACTAGTAATAAATCAATTTGAAGGAAAGGTATGTCAATTTCATATTTATTAGTATTCATTCTACATCAGGCTCACTTAAAATTAAAAAGTTAAATGCTTCTGGTATTGAAAACCTGTAAATCAATGCTACATACTTACAATTGCTAAGTCTCATATTGAAACTAATTACTAGCAATGGCAATTATAAATATGACTCATCCAACAAATACCAGATAATTTTCTATAACAAATGTTTTTGTTTTACCAAGAAAGAGTTATCAAATTTCTGACAGCCTTTCGTGATCAAGAACCTTAAATACTGCATTCTGGTGCAATCTGAGACCAAATTTTGAGTTACAAAGTCCTGTCAAATGAATCAAATACATGTCTGCATCCATGGTTTTATATGGTCTGGTAACAAACCTTTGGCTGTAAAGTCTTCATGAAACAGTATCGCATAGTTAAAGGATATAAACCTTGTATCTTCATTGTGTGATAAAGAATGACCAAGCACCATGATCTGGAGTTTTGTTACCTGTCTGGACAGATTTCTTAGTCATTTCTATAGCCAGATAATGTAATTTTTTCTGCATAACTGCCATAAGACCTATTTGTGACCCATCATCAAACACATTATTTGCTCATTACTTACAGATTCACAGTCGCTGTCACAGTATCTTTTACGTCAAAGTCTGTTGGCCTGGCATTATAGAAATCCAGCTGTTGTTATCACAATTATAGAGTTCTACTAACATTAATACGGAATTACATGTTAGTACACCCCGATATTTACTAGAAAAAAAAACTCCTCAAGAAAAATAATGAAAACATTTTCCACTGCAAGGATAATCAACAGTTAGCTGTTTTGTAATTGTCTGTGTTACAAACTAATTAATTGATTTATTGAATAAAATAATGCATGTTGGCACCCACAAAACTTCATTAATCTACAAACATCAGAGAATATTTCGTGGCCATCTGTAGAGAAATTTATTAAAATTATATCATTCGAAAATAAAAATTCCTTATACAAATTAGCTTTATTTATTAAAGAAGCACTCAAATTAAGAACAACTCATTTAAGCAGCAGTAACAAAGTATTCACTCAAAATATATTAACAGTCTATATAGGAACAATTTATTTTGATATCATTGAAAAGCTGTTCTTGTTTGTTGTATATTTGTTAACTCATAATTTAGTTGTATGTATGTTTGAATGTATACATATGTTAGTTATGCTCGACATGTTTCTTTTTCTGATTCTTTTTCCACATAATCTTGTAGTGATGTATTTTGAATGTATGTATTACCATGTTCTTTTTGCATGTTTTGTGTCATAGACGTGTATATGTCGATTCACACAATAAACTGTAAATATATTTAATCTTCACAGTGTTCCTTCTCCATATTAACAAAACAAGGTCATTATTTATAACTTCAAACTAAAACTCCATGCTTGAAATTTTTACACATATGAAGGTGTAACAAGTTTTTGTGTTATTAACAAATCATTGTTGTATCTTATACACAGTATTTATTATTTCATGATATTTTACAAATGATCATCATAGAAATTCATTATAGAACTTTTATCTGTTTTTTTCTTATATAGAATTTCCTCCGATACATTCAGTATTCAGTATAAGTGTTTCAAGTTAACTAGGTCAACGGTGTAGATGTAGAAAATTTGGACTGGTATTTTCATGAGTCGCCTCTAACTATCCCAAATATACTGCTATTACTGAATGATTTTTGGTTTTATTATGTGCTTATCTTGATATGTTTGAAACTGTTCTCTAGGCAAGGAACCATCTGTAACTCCACCTATCTACTGAATATTTAGTACACAATTAAAGGTGATGCCTGGAATAAGAAATCATTGAACAATTCAAATTCAATTTTGAACCATGCAGTCACAAAAAATAATGAAATTAGTGTATAATTATAAAAGCCTGGTCATGGTGTATTCTTGCAAAAATCGACAAGCAAACAAAACTGTCAAACAACTTGTTAACAAATTTTCTGTAATATTGTGCATGCACAAAAGGGAACGAGTCATAAACTAAATACCATGAAAAATCGTTAATTTGACTGTTTAAAGGAAAAATCTGTAATTTTTCACACAGACATCTTGTTTACCGTTTTCGCGTCCAAATAGCATGAATCGAACTGTAGCAGTCAAACAATATAATTAAATAATCAACGATAAAAAATAGTGACAATCAGTTTATACAAACAATTCATATTAACAGAAATGTATCTCACCCGCGATATTTGGTCAAGTAAATTGATAATCAAACCATAGTTTAATGTTTACTTCAACAAACCACCTTGTCCGCCATTTTGACGCTGTTTCGTCACCAAGCGCGGAGTTTGACGACTTTTGATCGGCAAAGACCGCTACGATCCGTATTAACATCATGTGCAGACATGACGGGAATTACCGAGTTTATGTTTATGCATATCAAATGCTTCGACGGAAAACGGTCGGTCTAATTACCGCAGGACACCGCAGGATACCGCAGGACACCGCAGGACACGTGAAAACTACCGCAGGACACCTCAGAACGGCTTAAAATGGCATCAAACACACATATCAACCTATAAAATGTGTCATTTTTTAAATATATTATTGATAATATTTATGTAAACACGTTTGAAGCCATTCATATATGCAGAGTTGTCGTTCGTTAGCATTCATTTATATATGCAGAGTTTTCGTTCGTTCACATTAACATACTTATTGATAGAGTTTAGACCCCTATCCAAATCCAATGTGATAACGCTTTTTTATTATGTTTAATGCATCCCAAGTTTATATAACATTTTATGTGAATTATATATATTATATAATCTTCTTAATAAAATCGTGTACACTTGTACATATAATGGTCTCAGACTTACTGAATTGATTTGGATAAGAACAGTTAATAAGAAATAAATTAATTTCAAATTGTAGTATCATTATATAATTTGCATAGATTTCGCATATAGATATATGTCTCTGATTACGTTTGTATTGATTTTTTTGTCTTTGTTTTATTCACGTACTATTCATTTTTTATCATGTGCAATTTTGTTGTTAAGTCTGTTGTTGTTATAAAGAGACATCTCCCTGTTACACAAATAAACGTTGAAATTGTTTTATTTGTTTGAGTTAATCAATTATATTTGATAATTGCATATTGTCACATATAAATCTAACTGTTATGTTGTCCATTTGATCATATAGACCCCATTCAATTAATTTTCACACCCGACCACCCGACTATGACAATAAGCGGGATTCGCCTTTAATCATTGCAAACTGATCAATAAAATTTGCACTTTAATTTGAGCACGAAACGTCAATAAGCGGGATTCGCCTTTAATCATTGCAAACTGGTATAGTTTGCACTTTAATTTGAGCACGAAATGTCAAAACATAACACCATAACCAATTAATTAAGGCATACCCATATATATGCACTGTACATGTAATTCAAAAATCATACTTTCTTAAGTAAACAATTGCAAAATGGCTAGATATCAGTATAGGTGATAAATGTGAACAAAGCTAAATTGAATCAACATTCCTTTGACCGTCACATCAATATCCAACCCCGATTAAACTGATTTGTAGAACGCCCTCTGTTTATCTTAAATAATAATAATTATATTATTGATAATGTTTTCAGAAATAATTTTATCATATTGTTTTATAATGCCTTTTTAATATTTGCCATCCTTCCACAATTAAGAACAACTCGTTACTATATAACGAACGACAACTCTGTATATATAAATGGCTTCAAACGTATTTACAGAAACATTATCAATAACATTAAAAAAATGACACATTTTATAGGTTGATATGTGTGTTTGATGCCGTTTTAAGCCGTTCTGAGGTGTCCTGCGGTAGTTTACATGTGTCCTGCGGTATCCTGCGGTGTCCTGCGGTATCCTGCGGTGTCCTGCGGTATCCTGCGGTGTCCTGCGGTAATTAGACCGACCCGACGGAAAATACCGAACTTTTCCGTCATGACGCGTCACGTGACGTATAAATCCAAAATGGCGATTAACGAAGAAAAGAAATTGAAATTGAGATATGTTTTTCTCATGTTGCAATAAATTATGATCTGTTATTGTGTCAACTCACGAAGATATGTACTCGGATAATGTAAAATCAAAGCAGACCAAGAGGAAAACTGACATATCATGGGCTGAGGCTGCAAAAATTGTAAGTTGTTGACAATATCCCTGATCGACCAGCTCAGTTTTATTTGATCATCTTTGGCGTTTTGACAAACAATACTCTGTATAATTATTTGACTCATTCGATGTAAACTTTGTGTAATTGTAAATGATGTCCTTTATATTTAAAAAATACGTAATGACTGTTCATACGCGCTCTACTAATGTGTCAAAATAAATTACCTCACACGGCACGGACTCAGCTTAGTCGGACCATGTCGTAAACGGCACGGTCAAATTGCGAACATGACTTTTTTGTTTATCATTTATTATGCTGTTTGGATGATTTAGTAATGGAGACAATGTTGTGCATGTTTAGTTGACGTGATTTTTTATACTTACTCCTTTTGTAAGCTTGTAATTTTTACTCCCATAATACAACTCATTAATGGTGCATTTTCCAGTATTTGTTACTGTAATCTTATTCAGACTAAATTAATGGCAGTTTTACCAGAATGTGTTCAGAGTTTTTAGCGTGATTTTTACCATTTTGGGAAAAAATTATAAATCATTTAAACACTTACTGGTCAGAGTTGCATCGTCAGTATTGACAGTTACCTCAATATCAGGTTCATTAGGGCTTACATTTGATATTTTTGAAAATAAAATGCTGTTGTGTGTTTTCAGCTCACCTGAGCACAACGTTTGCCTGTTTTTTGAGTCTTATTTAGGCAATTTTAGCTTGCAGTGCCTCTAGTTGTGCGACATTTTGACATACCATAAAACGTTCTATAGGGCACGCTTGATTGATCGCTTCAGTTTACATTAATGTCATAAAATATTAATTGAATAGTTTTTATGCTCGTTCGGAAGATGGAACTTGGGAGGGGAATTTTTTATGTAAGGGGAAAAAAGTAGTCAGTTTCGGGAGGAGAAGTAGTGTCTCTTATATAAGGTAAATAGCATCTGAAAGCTCATTTACAATAGGCGGAGTTTTCATTCTCGCCTGCATATGTTCATTTAAATACCATAAAGCAGGTTATTTCTGTAAAAAATCAGCATTTTTCACAAAAAATGGAGGTATTTGTGTCTGCATTTTTTTATTCCTGTGGATCAAAACTCATGAGGGATAAATTTCTGCAATTTGCTGCTCCAGCGGTGTAATTGTTAGAATAGTACGGATATAAAATGAATGTTTGAGGGAAACAACTTGTGTATATTTTTTATCAGTTATAAGGAGCTGTTACGTAAAATGGTCAGTCTGACCATTTTGATTCAGAACAAGGTGTATTGTATTGGATTTGGAAACTACAATCCTTATAGTACCAGGGCGCTCACAAGACTTTGAAAGCCAACCTTGAGTCAATGACCCTTGAGGCTAAAATTCCAAGAGTCAAGCTGAAATTCTGATGGGTCAAGCTGAAATTTTCTAGAGTCAAGGTGAATTTATCAGTGTTTTCTCTCGCATAAAATCTTTCGTAAATCACACAGCAAAATTGGAAGCAAAATTGCAACACATTTTGATATGGTGCGAAATATGAATATTTTAGGGACAAACTGCTGATTTTCTTGAGAACCCATTATGAAACAAAAATAGATGTGTCGTGATTGTTGTGTTGCTTTGACAGACTAGGCTGGTTTCGTTAATTCTAGATGACTATGCTTTTATGTTTAAGCAGTCTTCTCGGTTAATTTTTTTTGCCATAGTCCTCAGGACTATGCCTTGTTAGAAAAGTTACAGCTCTTATAGAATTTCTGTAGTAAGAGCTTGTTTGAATGGTGGTCTTGAATATTTGTTAAATTACTTAGAAACATCTATCTACATAAATGATTATCCTGGTATTGTTCTTGAATGTCTAGAATATGCCATTTAATATCGTTTTTAACAATTACCAACTGGAGTCAAATCTTTCTTAATCATTAGACCAAATTGTTCTGTCTAAGCTTTCTGGGTTACATTCAGTTAAACTAGTGATATATAACACTAAGAATCATGGCAACATGATTGTTACAGAGAATTGGATCAAATTCAATTAATCAGTTGTATTGCAATGTTTTCTACCAATACACAGTCTTTGAAATAACTTAATTAGCATTTTGAATTTGCTCGCCCGTTGGGCCAGTAACTTTACAGAAGTTACTCGCCCAAAACCAAAATTACTTGCCTGAATAACAGAATCCAGTGTTGATATATTTTCTTCCTATTTATGTTAACAGATTTACCGGTAGGCGGTACTAGGCTTTGAACTTTCGACATACCATAGGAAATTCATGATATCTAACAAATACTTATTCCATTCTTTAAAATTTGGTTGCATCATCAAGCTCAGTGTCCAACAATTTAGTTAGTGTGTGGTAGCCCAGTGGGCTACAAGATTTGTTCTTGTAGCCCAGATATAATATGAATACACAACAAACGGATATCATCATAATTTATATTAAAAAGAAAACAGGCATAGGTCATAAAAGCACAGTTCATGAAATCAAACTCTTCAGTAAAAAAAAAATATTAACAGAATTATAAGAATATGTCTGATAAGATATAGATCTACAGTGTTTCCACAAAGGTGCGTTTCTTGCGTATTTGACGCAATAATTTCATTGATGACCTGGTAAAATTGGTCTTGTGCGTTTTTTCCAAGATATCAGTTTAGTCTGAACATTTGTTTATATTTCTGTAATAAAATAACATCCGAATTAAAAAATCCTGTCCTTTCGCGATGTTTACAAAACACATTTCCTCTTTAAGGGTGTAAACCGCTACCCAAATCATCGATTCCATCTATCTCTATCCAGAGTAGCCGTTCCTATTCTTACATACATTGTTATTAACTAGTCCCCATTCCATGTTGCAATGCACCAAAGGTGTCTGTACACCAGAGTCCATGGGTACCAGTTAGAAAGGAACGACAACTCAGGATTAAAATTGCGATTCGGCTATCCGACATTCGTCCACGTCTTAGATAGGATAGGTCTGTGTAGCGTAGGTGCTTACCAAACAATGTTAGACAAACCTAAACGAAAAAAGCATAAGGGAATTGCAGACTTTATTGCAGCCCCCTTCAGTGAGTAAGGACATTGTTAACATTACTAAAAATGATCCCCAGAAATCAGGATCATGATCAACAAGCCAAGTTGATAAAAACGAGTCCATGGAATCAAAGGGAAAGTCAAAGGCATCAGACGCAGTAAAACGAAATTTCCCTGGCTTCGGTACATGTATGATAAAATGACACGCGATGTATGTATTAGTGATGGAAAAGACAGCCCTTTCACGTCTGGGTGCACAAATTTTAGACTCTCCACTCCAAGCCATAGTCATGTATATGTTTAAATGCATGGTATTAATAAAACAATAAACTGAACTAAAGCAGTAGTAAGAGTTTTTTTGTGTAAGTACCTTCTAATAGTCATATTACATCACTGACCCTTAAACATTTCCTATGACCCTCAAAAAATAGATAAGAGGGTCACAAATGACCCTCAAAATTTTGAAGCTGGCAAAAACACTGGATCTATGTACTTAATAGTCGTGTGCACAAAGTGTATCTGAATTCAGTTCATATCCGAAATAAGTACGACTAGTCAGCCAATAAACACTGCACAGATCGATTTCACGAAAGCTTAGCAAGAAAACGTTTTCACACTGAAGTTTGCATGTCTGTTTGCCCTTTACTGACCCTGAATTTTGGAAGAGGGTTAGTTAGTAGGAAAAATATTTTTTCTGAATTCAATCTTTACCTAGCATGAAATTACACTACTAAGTTCTATCAAGGGCCATTTTATTAGTGTTGAAACATCGGTTCAAGATCATAATCAATCATCGGTTGGTACATCTGATGCAATTTTCCGATTATATAATCTGTTCTAGTGTAGTAGTGTAACATAAGTTGACCACTAGTGTTTGATTCTTACACAACTTGGCAAACACAAATTAATTCTCATTGATGTTTTTATACTCCTTGCGCAATCAACAAATAGCTGTGTTCATTGCAAGGTTTGCTTTTGACGTGGGGAGATTTTCATTTATCCTGTAGAAACCAAAGAACTTCCAAACCCGGGACTGTGCCTTAACCCCGGGATGGTCAGATATTGTTTTTTTGTCTCTGTCTCAATTCAGCCATCTTATTTTGAAAACAGCGTGAGTGATATCCCTTGAATGCATGTTTAGTTTGCGGCACCAGTAGTTAGTTTATGGAGCCTAAATGAGATAGACCGATAATCGATTATGAAAAAATGCGATCAGTTATCGGAATCAGCAAATGTTTTCACGCCTCCAATCGATAGCATCCAATTATCGTTTCATCACTACATTCTATTGCCATTTTCTGTATAGGCAAAATACTTCATAGGCTGTTTGTTCGATTGTCCGGTACAAGTGAAAGTTGACATCAGACAAGTGAAACCATTTCACCGTCTCGAAACTGTTATCTGATGCAAGAATGAAAACGAAAGTAATTTCATGTCATCCGTTCATATTTATTGAGGGGATGGTTCTTTAGCACAGTATGAAATTCATTCTGAAATTCTCATGTTATTGTCACAAAACTGTTAATTTATGGAAACAAACTAGCTGCATTATATTGGAATATAATTACCAATATAAACCTGTATTCATTTGTCTGATAAGCCCCCAACAACGAATAGATAAACTTCCATCGATCACATGTTTAATAATGACAATTGGAATTGCTTTACTGCCGCTTCACTCAAAAAGGTCGGAAAATGTCCAACTTAATTGCTCTTGGCTTTTCATTGAAGACAAATGAAGATAAATTGAGAGGTAAAACTGATGAATCTGTTATGAAAGGAAATGTCCAAATTATTCCGATTGCATTGTTTACAGTGTGTATACTTTCATGTTGGTCGTGAAAGGGCAAACAAGCTTAATTTTAATATAAGGCTAACCAGTGCATGCTAGTAGGTAACTCTGGAGCATTGGTCAAGTCAACTACTGGTATATGTAATTGCCATGAATAAATCATTAACTGAAGTGTTATTGATTAACAGCATTAGGCCCTATTCAAACAATGAAGATTGGACTTGTAAAAATGTGAAACACAGGGTTTTCACAAGGTACATAGTTGAGTGTCAAAAAACGACCCTTGGCTGATGATCATTTGAAGAGTCGACAAAATTTCCTTCTAAATTTACTGTAAATTTGACCCTTTTATACAACTTATCTTAAGTTAAAAGCTTTATTTTACTGATTTCAAGGATCAAAATGTTGTTTTAAGTTCAAATGAAATAATTTAGTTGGTAACTATGTATTTTCTCTTATCAGGTTCTGGAAAATCATCCTAAGACTCCTATAAGCTATAAAGAAATTCTTAAAGAAATCCAGGCAAGAAATATAAAAGAAACAAGGTTTGTAGTAAAGTTTGTAGTTTCAGTTTGGACTTGTATTTTCCTCATGGTGAAATAATTTCTTATAAGATGCCTGTATTATACATACAAACTTCTAATTTGTATGGCAGCTTCTCTGTAAGTACAAATGTAGCAATTGTTTCCTATGTCTATATTTGCTTATTGCTGTTAGGAATGTTTGTGGATTTTCATGGTGTTATTTTTTCTTTAAACATTTTTTTTGTTATATGCCTGGTTATAATCAATTAATAAAAGCAGGACTTGACAATCTTTTTCAGGCCACTCATCCTGTAGGACGACCAGCTTAGAATATTAACTCAAACTGTTGCAATATGCACTTATCCTTCAATGTTATTTCCCCATCCCCCCCAAGAAAATGAAATAGTCCCCCTCATTTGGGATGCATTTATGATGCAGTTTCACCTTGACAATGAATCAGGTTGTTAAAAAGTTACAGAATGGATACAGGTTATTTAGCTCACCAGAACCAAAATTTCAAGGTGAGCTGTTAGGATTGGTAGGTGGATTACTCCAGTGTCCGTCATCTGGCATCAACAATGGTCTTCTCCTCTTTTGATATTCTAACTGCAGTATTCTCATATTATACTAGTTAGGGGTATATAATATCAACGTCTTCTTCTCGTGAACCAATTGATGGATCATCACTATGGCATTCTTAGATAGTGTTCTATTAGATTTGCTCAAATAAAAATGGTTTGCCACTTTAAGGGGCCACTAGAGCTAGAAATAGAAATACCTAAAAACATCTTTTCATGAACCAATGGAAGGATCATCAGTTAACTTATTTTGGAGCATCCTTAGATGGTCCTCTGTCAAGTTTGCTCAAATAAATTTTTGTTGGTCCCTTTTATGGGTCACTAGAGCTAAAAATAGTCCTCTTAAAATGACTTTTTGTCATGAAACAATGGATAGATTAATACCAAACTTGGTTTGTAGCATCCTTAAATGGTCCTCTATCAGGTTTGCTCAGTAAAAATGGTAGGTCAAGTCCTTTGTCAAGTTTGCTAAAATAAATTTTGTTAGCCCCTTTTAGGGGCTGCCAGAGCTAAAAGTAGAAATACCTTAAAATGACTTTTTGTCATGAATCAATGGATGGATTATTACCAAACTACATCATTAATATTCCTTTGTAGTATCCTTTGATGGTCCTTTATCAAGTTCATTATTGTTCCCCTTTATCTGCCTAAAGTGTGCCTTTTTCTGGAGTCGATTTCTACTCATAATTACGAATTGATGAGTGAATTTATTGGTCCTTGAAAAGTTTATTCTATTATGATTTCATGATGCTTATGACTTTGTAAATCTTATTTTCTCTTTGTAAATTTGGGCTATTTTTGTCCTTCAGCCCAATTGTGTCGGTGGCTTGTTTGAATTCATGTTTGCATGCCAATGCCAGAGGCCCTGGGAATACCTTTTACAAAGTTGCTGGACAGATAGGGATATATGGTCTTATGGTGAGTGTATTGTATTTGTATAAAACATTTCTATTTTTCTTAAACCTCTGTCAGTCTGTGATGTATGAGAGATATCCCTGTTTGTCTATACCTGCCTGATGTTGGCATTCATCAAGTATGCAAATTTTACTTATTTGCAGCAGATATTTGTTTGTTGCACTATTCTGGGATAAGCAACAACAACAACAACAAAAAAATATCAAACATCATCAATTCTGCCATTCAGACTGGCCATGGTGATAATTGTTAAGATTGTTTTACATCCCTGTATATTGTATATATGTATCTGTATACATGTCACTGTCCTGGTAAGTTCTGTTTTGAATTAGACAAGCAAACAGTATGATGTCATCGAAATCTTTGATTTCAGACAAAGAAATGTCTGAGTTGTTCGTAGATTTGAGGTTTCTTAGTCTAATATAATTCCAACTTAACAAGGGTCCAAACTCCATTTCACTATCAGATGTAGATATTTCCATAAACAATCTAAATCACCAATGGTATATTGTATGAACAATATGGCCAGTTTAATTCACTGTTTCATTTTGACCACAAATTTACGTTCTAAACTGAAGACAAAGGATCATTTCAGTTGGATATATTTACCACAAATCATTTGTTGACAGATTCCGTCAAATGACATCTGTTTTTACTTGACATGTTCATCATTTGACAGCTAATTGCAAACGCAACTCCAGTCTGTATTTCATGTATCGTTATCAGATAATATTATGCATTCAGTCTGGATTTGGCCAAAAGAAGTTGAACACTGAAGGAATGTATGGACAACCTAGTGCGGTCTTCTACAAAGTGGCGGACATACCATGGTCATAGCACATGTGGATGGGGTCATAGCGAGAACTCTTATTGACATAGTAAGAATGCAGTGACGATGCAATGTGAAAACTGCCAAAACTTGGTTCAGTTTTCTTCACTTTGGGGCATGTGTTATCCAGTCTTTCTTTTGCTAGAGTAGTAATAAGAAATAATAACAAATTATGAAGATTTTTAATTTTGAATATTTCAGAGTGATTTGCCTCCTGGATCAGAAATCCTTGAGGTTGATGAGGATACTACAATGAGTTCTGGAGCTCCGGGCTTTACTGTGATGGTTGGAGCAGAATCAACGGCTGGTGCTGTTAAACAAAAAGGTATTTTGATAGTACTTTTTATAATGCAACACCTGTAGAATACAGTGAAACCTCTCTGATTCAGACATGTTCAGAATAAAGTTTTTGGGTATAAGAGGTTTTATTGTGTCTTGTTCCTAATATTTAATAGCAGTAAAGTCAAACAAATTTAGAATTTACTTAATAGTAGCACTAATATAAGAGAAAAGCATTAATGCAATAAAATAACATTTATCCATGACTTTAGACATGTTCTGACTGGAAATACATTACTAGTTAATGCTTGGGTCTATCTTTTGATTATTGTATTACACTCCAGAATCAAAATGGATCAATTCAAAAAGTTCTAAAATACATTTGTTTATGGACATTGAAGATTGTTTATAGGGTACTAATATTTATTAGCTCACCAAAACTGAAGGTTCAGGGTGAGTGGTTAGAATGGATAGGGGATGCCCCAGCATCTGTCATCAACAATGATCTTCTACTTGGAAACTATTTGTAAGATTTACTTCAAATTTGCTTTGTTCTAACTGCAGTTTGCTCGTATAAGTTTACCTCTTTTAGGGGGGGGGGTCACCAGAGCTAAAAACAGAATATAATAAAACTTTATCTCAAGGAGTCTACGGAACAAACAAAATGCTCAGCATAAACCTCATCATAATAATAACTGAAAAATGAACTGAGCATCATGCCCGTAAGTGGTTGTATTTACAATAATAACACGAAATACTTACCTAAATTGTACTTAACGATGTCTAAGATGAATATACATATTTGTTGATATACATGTTGATTGTTTGAATAAAGTTTACCCATCAATGTATTCGTGTTTTCAATTGTACAATGTCATGTCTGAAAATCATGTTACTGGCATGTGGTGAAATGTCATAGTGACAAATTGTGAAAGTTACGTATGTTATGTCTGTATTAAAAAAACAACAACAAAACGAACAAACTAACAAACAAACAAACAAAAAACAATCACTGACATTCAAACTTTTATTGTTTGCATGGTAGCGTATCATAAAAAGTAGCAATCATCGAAAGAATTCCCACAGATACACTAATCCATTTCATTAGCAGAGTCAATAATTATTAACTTGTAAATCATTAGTCTTAGATCTTAAAATTTTACTATAAAATTGTAACAAACAAATACATTTTTTATTTTCTTTTAGGTCAGAATGCGTGAAATACAATTCACTCAATTAAGATTCATACTTTTATTGTGTAGCTTTAATGATATGTGAAAAAACAAAGTACTCAGTTAAGATTTGCTCTTTTATTTTGTTACTTTAACGATGTGTAGAAAACAGGTGCGAACAATATCCAAAATGACACAGCTCGAGATAAGCAAGGTAATTTAAAGATAAGTCAAGTGACTGTGATTTGTGCTTGAGAAAACAAGATAACAATGCTCATAATAAACATATATTTAAATCTAATGTAAACACAACTAAGAACAAAAAATGACTTAATTTCAAGATATCCTCGAGATAAGTCTAATGCTCGTGATATCGATGCTCGTAATAACAAAGTTCTACTGTAATCTTTAAACGTCTTTTTCTCATGAACCATTGGATAGATCCTCACCAAACTTGATCTTTAGCATTCGTAGTCAGTCAGAGCAACAGATAAGCTTTCTCAGTGAATTGGGTATTACTCCATCACTTCATTTTGAATTGGGTATTTGCTAAGTATAATTGGGTTTCCTGAAACATGTTAGTCTATGATTTTTATATCAATTGGGAATTCATGCTTTTAATTATCAAGTCTATTCTGTACACATTTGGTAGTTTTTGAACAGCCTCTCTACAACGTTTGTCCGAGACTATGAGGAACGACTGACAGACGAAAATGACTATATGCATGTATATTCATGAAAATTGATTTCGATACGCATCATAAATATTTAAATTGGGTATTTTACTTTTTTAATTGCTTTTTGATATTCATCTAAAATAGTTTCAATTGCATATTTTGTAAATTTAATTGAGTGAATACACAAATACGCGGCTTATCTTTTGCTCTGGATAGTGTTCTATCAGATTTGCTCAAACAAAAATGGTTGGCCCCTTTTAGTGGCCACTAGAGTTAAGAATGGAAATACTTTTAAACGCCTCCTTCTCATGAACCAATGGAAGAATCATCCGTTAACTTAGTTTGTAGCATCCTTCGAGGGTCCTGTCAAGTTTGCTCAAATACATTTGGTTGACCCCTTTTAGGGGCTGCCAGAGAAAAAAATAGAAATACTTTAAAATGACTTCATCTCATGAATCAATGGTTAGGTCATCCTCTGGTCATCTTCAATATTCCTTTGTAGTATCCTTTGATGGTCCTTTAACAAGTTTATTATTTGTTCCCATTAATCATCCCAGAAGTGTACCTGTATTACCTTTTTAGTGATGAGTTTTAACCCAAATTTATTCTGGTGAGTGATGTGGGGCCATCAAGGCCCTCTTCTTACATTTGTATTTTTTTCTGTTACACTACTTTATGAATCGATCAGATTATGTCATAAAACTGAAATATATATCATATTAATTAATATTACACTCTTTATGAAATATCACTTTTTAGCTCACCTGAGCGAATCTTCATCAGACCTAGTCAGAATGTTTGTCTCAATGATATCTTGGACAAGTTCGAACATGGGTCATGTGGGGTAAAAAACTAGGTCACTAGTTTGGAAAATAGAATGGAAAATTTGTGAACTCTCTAGAAATCAACGATTTGATTGGATCTTCATCAAACTTTGTCAAAATGTTTGTATTAATGATTTTGTAAAATTAGGCGAATATGGGTCATCTCCGGTCAAAAACTAGGTCACTAGGTCAGCGCACCACAAAACCTTGTTAATGTTCTAAAGGTTGCATTTTTTTGGAATCTTCATCAAAATTTGTCAGAAGCTTTGTTTTAATAATATCTTGGACAAGTTTGAACATGGGTCATTTTGGGTCAAAAACTAGGTCACTAGGTTAAATAATAGGAAAACCTTGTTAATCCTCTATAGGTCACAGTTTTGATTGGAGGTTCACCAAACTTTGTCAAAATGATTGTCATAATGATATCTTGGTCAATTTTGAACATGGGTCATCTGGGGTCAAAAACTAGGTCACTAGGTCAAATCATAGGTAAACCTTGTTAACGCTCTAGGGGTTGCAGTTTTGATTGGAAGTTCACCAAACCTTGTCAAAATGATTGTTTCAATGATATCTTGGTTAAGATCGAACATGGATCATTTTGGGTCAAAAACTAGGTCACTAGGTCAAATCATAGAAAAACCTTGTTAACACTCTAGGGTTCACAGTTCTGATTGTTGGTTCACCAATCCTAGTCAAAATGATTGTCTTAATGCTATCTTGGTCAAGGTTGATCATGGGTCATCTGGGATCAAAAACTAGGTCACCAGGTCAAATTATGTAAAACCTTGTTAACCCTCTAGAGGTTGCAGTTTTGATTGGATCTTTGTTAAACTGTGTCAGAATGTTTGTATTAATGTTATCATGAACAGGTTTGAACATTGGTCAACTTAGGTTAAAAAACAGGTCACCTGGTCAAATCACAGGAAAACCATAAAAGTTGCAATCTTTACTCAGATGAGCGAAAAAGGGCCATCTTTGCCCTCTTGTTATTTGATTCAGTAAAATTGTTTACTGCTGTTGTATAGTTTCTTTTGACTTCAATGAATGTTTAATCTAGGTAAATCCTTACTGAAAGTATTGACTCTCATGTCTGATTCATGTATATGTATGTATTTACAACTGTTGCAAATATGCTGCCTTCATCTTCTTTTGTGATTACTATTATACTGTATTTAATAGAATATCACTTTTACACACCTTTGATGTTATGGGGGCAATCATATCAGCTTTGTAATGTACTGTGTGTGTATTTTATTTTATTAGACAATAAATTTACTTTATACATAAAATACAGTTGATATGAAACTCAAAAAGTATCAAACATGTCTGTTTTATTCCAGTAATCTATGCCAAACTACCGGCTGGGGTGAAGACATTTACTGGAATGAGCACTAGTCAGGAGAATGGGGTGGAAGTGAAACCAAGTGTTATAACTGTCCCTCCTATTTCATCAAGTCAGTCACAATCAAAACTAGATGTTCCTACAAGACGTAGTGTAAGACAGGCGCAGAGAAAGAAAAGGAAGCATGGTTTTATTCCAAAAATTACAATAAAACCCATTGTACCTCCAAAATCAGATGGTAAGAATAAGTTATGTGATGATATATAACTAACTTGAAGATGAAGATCGATTTTCATATAAAGTAAAATTTTAATAGATTTTTCATATGCTTAACACATTTTTTCTATCAGATGTAAATTTTATTGAATTTCAGTGATCAGTGAGTTTCTTTTTCCTTAAAAACTTGACTGTTTCCATGGCTCATTTGAAAAAGTGTAAAAATGTTTTTCCTAATTTTAAAGCCTGCTGGTTCACTAAAAAGCAGTATAGTATTAGGGGACATGCTGATCTTCAATATAAATATATAAGTATTAACCAGAGACTGACTGTTAATTGTCACTTATTAGTGTATTCTCAGTTTGATGGTATTGATTATCCATTAAAATGGCCGTTGATCACTGTTGGAGCAATCATTTTGATGGTTAATGCCTGTCTAGATTCACCATACAGATCTTTTTATGAAAGTTACCTGGAATAGAATGTTTTTGTTGGAATGCTTAGAATAAATTTAGGTGTTGATTGATGAAAATGAATAACTTGTGGCTGTTAATATACAGTTTTCACTTTTTTTATCTGCTAATCATTTTAGTGCCGCACAGTTGTAGCATTTTCTTTTGACTTCTTTTTAGTCAAAGATGTCCATATTTATTCTTACTCTGACCTTTTATTATTATTTAAGAAGGCAAAACATCGAGTAGTGCTAGTCAGGTGCGATATGTGGCCACACCTTCAAAGCCAGTAACAAAGGTACAAGTTAACAATCACAAAGATGAGACTTCAGTGAGTACAGATGGTTCCCAGGCTAGTGAGAAGAGACAGTCTTCTGGTCTGATAAACAATGGGGAACCAAAAAAGAAGACATTGAGGGAAATGTTGGCTGGAATACCAGGATTTAGTATGAAGGTTTGTCGTATTTTATATTATTTATCTACTTTGAAGTAGCTCATAAAACTGGATAGATGTGCCAAATAGACTGACTTCATTTCACAATTTTATTTTTCTCTAAATATTAATAACCTACAATACAATGCCTCTCTACCATCCTTACTAACACGTTATTTTACCAACATATTAATATCCAATAATAAGGATAAATTCTTCAATTTGGAATTTATAGAATTCACTTTGTACATGTTCATTTTACTATGGATACTTAAAAAATGTATGTTTAATTCATACTTGTTAAAGGGACATAAACTTATATTTAATTTGTATTATTTTAGCCACGGAAACGTACAAACAAGAAGTTAAGTCATGCTGCTCAGATTGCTCAGACTATGGAAGGATGTATAGATTTAGAAACACCTGATTCAATACTGGTTAACACTAATCTCAAGGTATGCAAGAGTTTCTGGTAACTTTTTGACATCTTAATTTAAGCCAACTGCTGCTTGTGAGTAAAGGATACTAGATGAACAATGGCCATATGGAGCATAAAATATGAATGATATGTTTAATTATAGTTTGCACCTGTTATAACATCATCGGAATCTGAAAAAAATGTTTGAGTGTCGTTTAAATGAAAAGACAATTGTGCACCTAACCAAAGTCAATTTCTTTTAACATTGATTGATTCCTTATGTTTTTTATTTCACACTTTATTTCTTCTAAGAACTTACATTTTTGATTATCAATTTTGATGAATTTGTCATCAACATACAAGACAAAATTCAATTACAATATCTGCATCAGTTTGCCTTAACAGTCCTAATTTGTTCTTTGATAGTAACGTAAGCTGTGAGATCCACATTAATTAAATTAATTACAAACTGTTACAAATTTGATATTGTATACATAACAACAGGTCAGCTGTGTCATTCATCGTCAATTTACACCTTGAGATGGTTTGTATTATATTGATTTTAAATCCGGTTTCAATTTATTGACTGAATTGGCACTCACGTGCCTTTGGTCATTTACTATTAATATAAATATATACATAGAAAAACATATGAAGAACAATATAGAAAATGTAAATAAGGCAGTACATACACACATGCATACATGCACACTTGCTAAAACATAGTCTGCAGTCCAAGCACCTATAATAGATATTTAACAATATTTAACGATTAAATAACAAATTAAGCAATGAATTAGTTACGACAAAAAATTAAAATGTAGATAAGATGGAGTGAAAAGTGACTCAGTGACTGTTGTTTCATAGAAAAATTAATTAGAAAAATGTCAATTTAAAAACTGACTTATATCTGTGTACAGAAGAGTGAAAATCAGCAGTTTTAAATGATGTCATTTTAAGTGAAATGTTGATTAGAAAGATGTTGTTATAATGAATTTTGACTGTATTATATGAGTTAGTGACCAAGTCAAGAGTTCTTAATCTTATATCTTTAATTCTTGTCTCTGATCTTTGATCTAATATTTATCATTTCTATACCCTTTTTATTACAAAGTTGTAAGGGGCGTATACTGTTTTCAGGTTTTCGTCCATCCATCCGTCTGTAGACAAAATCTTGTGTCTTTGAATTGGCAAGTTTTATTTTGATAAAACTTTACCAACATGTTAGGCATTCGGTCTACTTGTGCATATTTTTAAAAAAAATTATTTTGATTTATTTTCATGCAGTTATGCCCTGTTTTAGCTCACCAGAACCAAAGGTTCAGGGTGAGCTATTAGGATGGGTAGGTGGATGCTCCATTGTCCATTGTCTGGCATCAACAATGGTCTTCTCCTCAGAAACTACCAGTCGGATTTACTTCAAATTTGCTGTGCAGAAGCCTTTTAATGTTATAACTGCAATTTGCTCATATTATACCAGTTGGCCCCTTTAAGGGGTCACTAGAGCTAAAAATAGAAAAAACCTTCAGTCATCTTCTTCTCATGAACCAAGGATGGATCATCACCAAACTTGGTCTGTAGCATCCTTAGATAGACTTTTATCAGATTTGCTCAAATAGAAATGATTGGCCCCTTTTAGAGGCCACTAGAGCTAAAAATAGAAAAACCTTTAATCATCTTCTCATGAACCAATGGATGGATCATCACCAAACTTGTTTTGTAGCATCCTTAGATGATCCTCTCTCGAGTTTGTTCAAATAAATTTGGTCGGCCTCTTTTAGGGGCCACTAGAGTTAAAAATAGAAATGTCTTAAAATGACTATTTCTCATGATTCTATTGATGGATTGTTACCAAACTTGGTTATTAGCATCTTTAGATAGTGCTCTATCAGATTTGCTGAAATAAAAATGGTTGGCCCCTATTAGGTCCCGCTAGAGCTAAAAATAGAAATACCTTAAAATGACTTGTTTTCATGAACCAGTGGTTGGATCATTACCAAATTTGGTCTGTGGCATCCTTCAGTCATCACGAATATTCCTTTGTAGCATCCTTTGATGGTCCTTTATCAAGTTTATTATTGTTCCCCATTATTTGCCTACAAGTGTACCTTTATTACCTTTTTAGTAACTAGTTAGTTAACATTTATTCTGGTGAGCGATGCAGGGCCATCGTGGCCCTCTTGTTATTTGTCTATTGACAAAATTTTGCGTGCACTTCTCCTAAACGGCTTGTTGGATGTTGTATTTTATCACCCTCAGTGATAGTTCTAGTTTAATCAGTTTTGTCGTTCGATGTATTAATATCATTTTTCATTCATTAATAAAACCATATGCAGGAATCATTGGTTGGTTATAATCAGCTCCATAATTGATTCTGTATGTCTATTTCAGGGTTTGTTGACGAAACACAACTTTTCACTACTTCCTGCTGAATATCAATACAAATTAATCACTCTCCTACCAGAATGTGACAAAATTGTAGGCAAAGATTGCGCCCTAAGGCAAGTGTACATGCTTTTTGTTTACTATGTGAATCATTTATTTGATTTACTTGTTGTTTGTTTGAATTAGTTTGTTTTAGCAATTATCATAGCTTAATTAAAAGTCTAACTTACTAAAGGTGTCTTGTTATGTCTTTCAGACTTAGCAGTACTGCTTTGAACAATGAGTTCTTTGCTAAAGCCTGCAATGAATGGAGAGAAAGATTATCAGAAGGTATGGATCATCATAAATATTTATATAATATTTTGCATTGTAAGAAAAATGAAATGAAAATAGGGTCATGTTATAATGGTTTTAATCATCCTGTACAGTTTTTTATTTCCTTTCTGTTACTATTGTAGATCTTTGAACATACCATTCTAGAATAGCATACATCATGCGTTTTAGATGAAAATTATTCAAATTATTATTATATCTTTCATATTTAGAGATTTGTGACCTTGTATATCATAATATGTATAGTTTACCTGTCAGTCCCAATCCAAAATAGTTACCATTTATCCCAAATTCAGGAAGAACATCTCAGAAGACAAATTCTTGATAGAAATATTTGAATATCACATTTACAATTTTACTAACTTGACATAGTTCTTCAATGTTGATAACAAATTAAATACGTCAATTTCTGTAATACAAGACATTAAACACTGTTGAATAATTTCACCCCTTTGTCAAGTATTTGTGAATCAATGCTATGAAGAATCATACAAAACTGTATTAGTGTAAAAAAATAACATTTTCTGATAAAGTGACATGATTTCTCCCACTGGTTGGTACCAGTACCTTTCCCATAATGTGGAAAAAATCCCTGGTATCATCTTGTTATAGAGAGTCATGACTGGATTTTATTCAGAGTAGTATATACATCTGAATTATTTATTACAGGTGAATTCACACCAGAAAATCAACAAAGACTGAAACAGGAAGAGGAGAAGGAACAGATTAAACTGGATCCGTGGAAAGTGAGTTATGATCTGTAGTGTAGTATACTACTGTTCCATAATTTTGTTGGTTAACTTCTTTTTTATTGCTTCATCTAGCCCAACACCACTTACCTGTATTGATTTTGGTTGTTAACTCCTGTTTTTGGCCCACTTATGGGAAAATGTATTGTCAAGCATGCCGTGGGGGGAGGGGGGAGCATATGTGTTGATTTTGGTTGTTAACTCATGTTTTTGGCCCACTTATGGGAAAATCTATTGTCAAGCATGCCGTGGGGGGAGGGGTAGCATATGTGCTAATTGAAAGCAGCATCTTATTTTACTTGTACATTAATTATGTCATACATGTGATTTCCCTTGGTAAGTTGTTACATTAAAAGAATATATTTGAGCTCAAGGTTTCTCCTCTCATTTATTTGTATAAGTAAAATTGATATTGAAGGCCATTATTTTATGTATTCAATTAATGAAAATGAGGAAAAGGTAGCCGATATATTTTAAATGTTAAGATTAACTGTTGTACAACAGTTTACAATGCATTGTCATGTTCAGTTTGTAACAATATGTCCAGGAATATGTGTAAATATTTACATACATTATATTTGAAACTATGCTGTTCTTATTTTAGGCAAAACATTTTGAACCAGTTTGGGGACAAAAGTAAGATATTTTTACTCTATAATTGTTTATCTGTATTTTAGTTAAATTTATTGATGTACTGACGTAATACCCATGTTAAGCTGTGAAAGCTTTATCCTCTTGTTGAGGTTTCCAAGTTTATTTCACTGTTTTTTTTTACGATACTTTTGTATATGTTTGCCCATCTGAATACTTAATATCTTTATTATATCATTCCCAGTTGATACAATCTATTTGTCATTGTAATAGTTGTTATTGACAAAGATGTGAATTTTTCACTATTTTCAAGGTAATTTTGGGTACATATACATATTAGGTATTTTACCATTACAGGTCAGTTAATACTGCTTCTGGATATGAATGGTTGCAATTGCATGAATTCTTTTTCTGAAATTTAATTTTGAATTTTATTTTTTCAGAACTCTGCCTGATGTTCCTAAGGCCGATGATGTACATCAGACACCTAATAGTGACTCACTGTCTGTAACATCTCCAGCTCAACCTGTGCGAGTGACATCAGTAAAGAAACCCACTCTAGTCTCTACTATGTTAAAACAAAGAACGATATATCAGAATGTGCAAGGATATAGTTCGGCTGGGCATCTTGGTGTGAGACATGAAACAGTTGGTGGATTACTAATGAAGTTACAGGCATCCAAATCTCAGACATCTTTACCTGAACAACCAAGAATTGTACAGGCCCAGGCCTCTAAAAGGCCTGTTGGAACACAAGCTGGTGATAATACAGTTGTCAGTGCAAGTCCACCGAAACGACAGAAGATAATGTTGACCCCGAAGCAGATTCAGGCACAAGCTCATACAAAGACACTGGCACAGATAAGAGCTCAGACACAGGTTGCTCGTATGCAAAAGTCAGAGAATAAGTTGAAAGTGTCAGGTGCTTGTGTTCAAACTCTCGTTTCAAAAACTATCTCCCCTGGTATGGAACCTCATATTGCCAAACCATTGATAGTGAATGTACCATCTACTTCATGCGGGCCGGGAATGAAGTCTCCAACTCGTACTCTTGCTCAAATTAAGTCTCAGACCCAGGCAGCAAAGGCTAAGGTCCAGAATCAGACAAGAACTCTGGCTCAAATTAAAGCAGAAACAAAAGCTCGGGTTCAGAATGCACAACAACAGGCAGAAGCCCAGGCTAAGCTTCATGCTCACTTGTTGGCAAAAGCTCGTGGAACGCCACCTCATTCAATGCCAACTGTCTCAAAGACAGTACAGAGTGTAACTGTACCGGCCAGACAGAAACAGACAAAGACGCCTGAAGCTGATAAAACAGTGGATGGAATAAACTTGAAAAGATCTCTGGAAATTTGTGAACAAGCTAAAATCTTGAGTAAAAAGAATGCATTATCACCTGGTGTGTCATTGCTACAGAAACCAGGTGTTCAAAATGTGGCTAAATCAATTGTCAGTCCTGCAAAATCAAATTCAAATGACAGTATATTTGGATCTTATCTCAAAGCAGACATTGCTAAAGCTCATAAAACAGTGTCTCAGATCTTACAAGATAAAACAATAGCTGAGCAACAAAAGTTGGCAAAAGTGTCACAGATTGTAACAACAGTTAAAAGTAAGCAATGTGTAAGTCAGCCTAAGCTAGGAGGGATATCTACTTCAGTGATTAATGTATCTTCTACCTCGGTTTCAAACGTGCCTACCCTTCAGAACGTGCCAACTGCCACATTGAATACTTCTAATGTATCTTTTGTTGTGCTCCCTCCACCCACAGTGACTGATGTGACAAGCATCTCCCCAGCAGTATTTAGTGTTCCCTCAACAAGATATGTGATCAGTTCCTCAGCAGCTGCTTCTAGACAAAATTTACTACAGCAACTAATTCGCTCAGCTGCAGGGTCCCAGACTAATGCAATATCTCAGCAGAGGGCAGCGAGTGCACCTCCGCAGCAGAAAGTCGTACAGAGAGTCGTGACGCCTGTTAGTGCATTGGTTAGATCTGCGAGTGTAGGTACAAGTGCTGGTTCACTAGAAGAAATGGATCAGGCTAAAACTAGCACACCCCAGAACGCTTCTGTGCCTGGTGATATTATTGTGCAAATACCGTCTGATCAGGTTAATTTTTTAGCGAAAACGGGCACTGCTATCATTCCAGGAGTAAACGGGTCTAAACCTAATTCTCAGCAAGTTTATCTAACATCCAGTGGAAGTCCCATTGTCATTTCTCCATCTACTGGTGTTATTCATTCTCCGGGATACAATGGTAGCGGTGCCCATACTTTGACTGTTTTACCGTCAGTATCGGTCAGTAAACAAAGTGGTCAGACTGTGAATCGCACATCATCCAGTGAAAACATTATAGTGCTTAATTCAGGCAATTCAAATGAAAACCAGAAACTAGCAACTGTTCAACAAAAGTCACATTCATTGACTATTCAAAGTTCGAAAAGTGAGAGCTCTTCACAGTCAAATTGTGCTTGTAACTTGAAGGGAATGAAGACTTGTTCTAAATGTGGAGCATTTTGTCATGATGATTGTATTGGTTCCTCAAAATTGTGTGTTACCTGTTTGCATGTGATTGCAACCTGAGATTATTTATTATTCTTTTTTTAGGATGGTTGTATTTTTTGTACAGATATTTTTAAAATCATCTGATGTGGCATTGAGTTTGATAGAGATGATACAAGACTCCAATCATCAAAATATAGTTCTTGTAATATTATTTTGTAAGGGAAAGCACTCTGTAGAGATTGTATATTTACAAAATTTGTTAGCTATGTAAGGATCATCAGGTGTTTAGTCATCTGAAAGAAGTAATGGCATTTTGTTATTACGTCAGAAAGTGTTGGATTAGTTAGTAATATTTCTGGTCAATATTATTACCAAATTTCATAACATTAGTACATGTACCTTGAAATGATAAATCTCCATAAATATCAAAATTTGATCTTGAAACTCATGAACATGATATTTTACACATTTTACCTTTTGCAAACTGTGGTATTTGTCCCATTACATGTACAACATTCACAGACAGCCAGTCTGAATACCTTGATTATGGCATTTAAATCATCCTTATGTTCACTCCTTATTTAATATAATTCTAATAAAGATGTGCATGGGGGGAAATAGAGAGCTGACTACTTCAAATCATGTTTCAGTATTTAATTCAGCAGTAATACCTTGTAGACAAAGTACTGTCAGTTTAACGTTGGGAATGTGCTTTAAGTTTATAAACCTGAAGTTTGATTTCTACATGTGTATATGGTCAAATATTGCCTTTTTTAATTGAAATGATCTAATCAGCCAGTATTATTTTACTAATTTGTTTTCATTGTACAGTCAACTGATTGTTTCTTAATGAAAGTTTTACTGTCAAAATAGAAGCAGTAATAATTTTATTATGTTGAAAGACAATTGTGACATCAATGCTACATACTTACCATAACATTTATTACTACCATGTTCCTTAAAATATAGTATCTTAGTTCATTCACTTTCACTGTAGTACTTTTGTGAGCTAAAATTTAAATGAGTTTATTTAATTTTTACCCTCAGAAGTCTCATTTTAAACCTACCAACTACTTGATGGATCAGCAGTCGGAAGAAGCCAGATTTGATGATTTTCAGCAGATTTGAAAAAAAGGAATTGAACTTGAATACATGTACTACATGTATTACATGTATCGTGTTATTTGTAAGATTGCTTCAAATTATTCTCCAGTAATAATAATGTAGATTGTCATTGAACAAAGGCATTGTTGTTTTTGGGATAGGAGCATATTATGAAGAAATGATAATCATCTCATTTTTCTTTTGTTGAAAATGGAAATGTTCTGATAAGGAGTGACCTCGTAATATTTTGGTTAGATTTAATTGACACTGATTAAATGTTAGAAGGCATATTCAAGGGTCATCCGTAAAGTTCATGGACAATGTACGCAATGAGAACAATCATAAGCGTTTTATTATGTAATTTTATGTACTTTGAATATAACATAGTGACAGTCTATGCCAAATATTAGGGTGAAATATTAACAACAAACAAACACTACCTAGATCAAATGCTAGTATAGAACCCCAGAGCACTTCTGCATACATTACATCAACATCTCAACATTAGACTCACAATCACATTTTCACACAAAGTATCATTCCACATGTTATGCACTTTTGGTGTCTCCACCTATTTCAAAAATGTATCATTATACCAGCTATCGTCACGTTTTGAAGAAACTGCTCACTGCCATTCTCATTTCCTCAATTCCGTTGAATCGTTTTCCTTTCAACTAATATTTCAAATTTTGGAAGATTGCCAATCCTGACTCTTGGGACTGTGTTCCAACTTCTCAAAGCCAACATCAAAATCTATTGTCATTATGGTATGAGCTGTATGTGCAGGTGCATTATTTTGGTGAAAGATTACACTCTATTTCCATATCGGGTTTCTTCTTCCAAAAGCAATGTATAAGATCCTGAAAATTGAGATGCGCACTCATCAGGATTGTAGCTTATGAAATTCATTTTTACTAACCCAAACATTATGACAAAACATATTTTATTATGATAAAAACAGATAATTAATTAACGACAGATTTATGAAGTTAATGTTTCAGTAAATGCTAATTATGATTTCTTTTGATAATAAGAGTTGACTTCAGTAATTTCAGACACTGATTTTCTTCTGTCATGAGTCACAATAAGCTTATCCTCACTTACTGATTTCTAGTTTTGGTATGTCGGATCTGCTATCATCACCAGTAGAATCTCTGCCATCAGTGAAATGTTTATGCTGCTTAAGTATGAAAGATCTTGATAGATTTTGAGATTTCTCAGTATTTGAAATGAACTTGGGTGTATACCCAACCTTACTGTAGTACTTAATGTTCGTACATTCTGACACCACCATATTTTTTGTTATGAATTCAAATAAGCACCATTCTTTTACACTCAATAATTTTGTTGTTGCATTTGCCATGACATCAAAATTAGGCGGCATACTTGTCACAACTTCCAACGTCTTTCTATGCACTTCTGTGCATTTTTCTACAAAGCATAGCACAAAGATTACAAGAAAATGTATCCGCTTAATTGTACACATTCAAAGTGCTCCATAGGCACTGACTGTGGTTGCCTTGGTAACTTGTATCCAGTTATGCGTAAAAGTGAAATGTACAAATAGAAATTGGGTCAATAGATGTCTGTTATTGCCATGACATTTTTTTTCAAAACTCGCATCAATATAACCAAAACAAGTGAGGTTGTCCATGAACTTTACAATGGTCCTCATAGATCTTAATTTTGTTATGTTTCAGTTACAAAACTCTGGCGCTTTTAGAATGAGTATTAAAAAATAAGACACTTGCAATGCTTAGGGTATTGTTTTACTATATGTGACAGTGAATGATATAATAAAACTTTAATGTACAAATATGCAAATATTCTCTACTTCATACTAATTTCAAATGGTGCTTTGGTGGGAGTTTGTATATTTACGTCTCATTTTCATATAATCACTGTTGTCATTGTCAGAAAAATCATTTTTATTAGGAAAACATGTGAAACTAAACTTGTGTGAGGTTTGAAGTTAACAGCTTTGATGCTTTGTTGAAATAATACCTAGGAATGATTGTGACCCACATCAAGAAGATTAAAAAAACATGTTAGCAAGTTGTGGTTTGTTTTTTATTTTGAAGGAAAAACTCGAGACGAAGTGAATGTTATGTATTAGATCTTGTTTATTGAATTTTCATTATGGCTATCACCAATGTTACACATATACCTAGAATTGTATTCAATGAATAAAAAATTAATGAATTGATTGCAGTCCAAAGACTACCATTCACTTTCACTGAAACATTAGTGTAACAAGACAGAACACATTTAAGCTTAAATAAGAAATGACAGGAATTGTCACATAACCAGGTTTTCATTCTCCAGATGCTTACTCCATTTCTATCTTCAGTCATAGGTAGGAATCATTTTGCCAATATGACTTGTACAAGTTTGATTTTAATAGCTTATACAGACAAAATAAATGAAGGGCCATAATTCTGCCAAAAATGATAAATCACAAAAACCCAACAATGCGCCCAGAGTCACTTGATTATAATAGTTCTATGAAGGTATGATCAAAATCCCTCAAGAAATACAGGAGTTGGGCAAAGAATTTTTCTCCATATATTACATACATTCAAAATAAAAAAGGGCCATAAATCTGCCAAAAAATGATCAAATCACAAAACCCTGATAACATGAGTTGGGTCACTTGATGACAATAGTTCTATGAAAGTTTGATTGAAATCCCTTGAGAAATGTCGGAGAAGTATTTTTATATATATTACATGTGTCTAAAACTGACAAAGGGCCATAATTCCACCAGAAATGATCAAATCACAAAACCCCAACAACATGAGCTGGGATACTTAGTGACAATAATTCTGTGTTTGGTTGAAATCCCTTGAGAAATGGAGATGTGCACAGAATTTTTATTTTACTTTTGTGTAACAGTGACTGACCTAGAACCACCAAATACCATCCCGAAGTAGGTCTTCATGTAAGCATGCCGTGTACAAAATTTGGTGAGAATCTGTCAATTAAAAAAAAGTTATCAAACAGAAACCGACTGTTGACACCCGCCGACATGGGTATGTCGACCAGATTTTCCTTTGGAAAACCTGGTTAATAACATTCAGTCTCCTTCATTAATTGGAAAGTCATTCAATCTCACAAACAGGTGAGAAACATTCACAGATAGTATATTAAGTATATAAAATAAACCAGAAAGCATTTTACATTTTATTCAGTTTGGTTTTACATCTGTATCAGTTACACTTATGATGTATTTATCCAATATGGCATACATCAGTCAGAATAAAGTATTACATAGATGAGGATTGCTCACCTGTAGGTTAGATATAGTACACAGACTTTGTTGTAGTTGAAGAACAAGGCTGATAGCAATGTTAAGTACATAGTATGAGTATAGCAGCTGATTCATCAAGTATGTATAAAGATGATGGAAAACAAAATTGCACTAGGATGTCTTCCTAAAATTATATGCTCGTTTCCAGTATGTTATATAAAAATATCACTTAATGGTCTTCCATTTAACAACATTCACAATAAGATTTTCCAATCTATCTATATTTACCTTAGAACAAAATATGACTATTCAAATAAGTAATGTATTTATTGCCTTTTATCACCTGAAGTATTTTTGATAATGTACTCTTCAAATTGGGCATCAGCTGCTATAACAATATTCAGCATCATTGATAAGCAGAAATTGGTTTATGAAGGAACATCAAAGTTATATTTATGAACACTACTGAACATCACAAGTTTGAATAGAGAGTATTTATGTATAACTTTAATCAAGACCAAAGAGTGATCACAATCCACCATCCAGATGTAAGTATGAAAAAGTACAAGTCACATGAGGCAAAGACTTGCAGAAGAAAAAATATCGCAGATATTTAAAAATACAAAAAGACAAACATTCTATTTTACAATAATATACAATGACGCTAAGTTTTACCTTTTATATACAGTCAATATTTCTACATGTAATACATGATATAAACCATATGATGTACGATAAAGCAGTAAGACTATTGGTTAACATACAGAACTTCAAGCAACAGACAGAAATTAGTCATTTCTAAAAATTAGACAATGTTAGTGAGATTACAATTAGATGGATATCATTCACAATATACTGTCCTAATAAAATCTGTGGGCTTATTATAATTGCCATGCCAAGCAAATCTGGTATAAAAATATACTGTTACAATACAAACGTCATATCATGGTACTTTTCAATGAGATATAATCAGTTCTGGATAAATCAATAAACCCTTAAATAATTAAAACACTTCTGACAGTTCAATATGTCACTAGCTCATTTGCAAATTCATCCATTTAGACTAAAAACAGTCCTATTTTGAAAGACACTGATTGACACATGCCAAACATATCACTTCATCTGTAGATAAACAAAATTCCAATCTATCTTATGAGTAGATAAACAAAATTCCAATCTATCTTATGAGTAGATAAACAAAATTCCAATCTATCTTGTGAGTAGATAAACAAAATTCCAATCTGTCTTGTGAAAAAAATCCCAGGATAACTTGTAATAAACCAGAAACGGGTTCATCTAAACATGCCATGTATGAGATTCATATAACAAGTTAAATAAGGTGTTCATTCTAGATCAACAATTAACCACCTGACAATTAAACATGAAAGAAACGTCAATGTATACAAAGTAAAAGTATAACAGTTTGAATATCATCGAACCATAGTTTCAATTATTACAAAGTTCAGATCAAGATACTTTCACCAAAATGCCCTAAATAAAGTTTTACTATCCTAATTCAGCAATACTGTAAAACAAAGACAGGAAAATGAGTGCAAGGAAAAAGAAAAACATACAAAAATAGAATAAACAGAATTCAAAAATAATCTAAATCATTAGAACAATATCTGGGGGAGCAAAAGATTAAGCAAAACCAATGAAAAAGTTAAAGAACTAAAGTCATCAGCTAGTATTCAATCAAATATACAAACATAATACAATAAAAAAACTACAGTCAAACCTGTGAAAGACAAAATGTGACCATTATAGTTTGGAGGTCAGTTTGTTCTAAATAATCAGTAACAGTTTTTCAAATAATGGCCTTCATTCACAGGGTGGTCCTGATTTCGAGGTGGCTGCAAACACAGGTTTGACTGTAACTGAAAATAGTTAACTATCGTATATTGCAATGCAAGCCAGTATACAAGATGGACAGAAAGCAATTTTAAAATTATAGTTTAAGTCACACTGGCCCTGTTTTTATTAATTCACATTTTTAAGCACGAGTTAAGCTATATCATAATGGGCTTACAATAGCCTGCAGAATACTGATAAGTGAGAACATTTTATAAAACACATAAATAAACTCTGTTTAGCAATAGGTTAACATTTTATATACTACTTATAGCAATATTATCCAATGTAGATACATCATAATATATTTCAAACAATTGAAAAACAGTATCCAAAGATCTAGCATTTTGAACTATTCACAACCACAGTATTTTTTGTAACAAAGAATTACATTTATATCATTATTTTATCATAGTTTGAAGCTACTAAACAGCAAGTTTTTTGTATATCCACCATTTTTTATTCTCATTACGTGGACAGCTGAGAATTAAATAGGTGACAAAAATAACATAAGTAAGAACAAAATGCCAGATCCATGGTAAAAAATGATTGAAAAAATAAATGATCAAAATGTTGCCAAGTGAGAAAATAAATAATACTACAAGTCATTGGAATATCATACAAAAATGTACAAAATAATGCCAGTATGAGACACTGATCCCTATATCTGCATGATTATAAGTCACAACACAAAATGTAAGTCTGCAGAGATATCCAACAAAATTATGGTAAAGTGATATAGATATTCATATACAACTATTTTGTGACAGTTTTGAAATGCATACAGAATTTTATATTGTAAGCTGACTTTGCAAATGAGTTCTCTCAAATGTAAAATCATTTGTACTTGAAAGTGGCATTTACTCAGGTTCGAATCTCAGTAACCGTATAAGAATAGAGTTCTGATACTGGAAACAGAATATAATTATATAACTGACACACTACTTCCAACAATTGATCAAATTAACATACATTTGCACTTTGAACACAAGCTAATGTCCAATCTTATATAACTTCAAAATAGATCATGTTTAAATAAATTTATTGCAGTGAAACAAAAAAAAAACTATCCTAACTCATCTTATGTTGTTCAGCTGGAGCCAGTCTCATTGCTGACTACATTTCACATCAACTATTCCTGCCAACTGGCCCTTTTATGATACATATTTTCTGTAAATATACACAAGAAGTGCCAACTAAGGACCTTAACTAAATTACTTTGGAAGTATATTGTCCAAACTTACTTGTTTACACCAAATAAAGAATAATGTTCATCAACCATTGCACTAATAATTTCAATCTACCTTAAGAACAACAATTTCAGTAGAATTCATCATGCTGGACTGACAATTGAACTTGTTGGGTATAACAGTTTCCTGTCCAACTAAAATCTACACACCAACTAAAGATTTTATGTAAATTCAAATTTCTTTGAGCAATTGCTAGCACCACATACTTTACAAAGAATATTCCTAGTTTACAGGTGTAAAGAATTAAAAATGATACAATTACAGCTAAATCTATGGACAAAGTAAATAATACGAAGTAATAATAATATCCCATTTTGTTTGATCATCTAACCATAGTTTAATTGTGATGTGTCACACAAGGCAGAGTTCTTTATTGTAAATTGAGTGAAAGGACATAAAATTTCTGAGTCAGCAGTTTCATCATTAAAATATGAACTTGACAATAAAGCATACACAGTAAAACTTAGCACAAATTTCATGACAGAACAATACTTCAACAGACTGAAATATGAGATTTCTTTACATAAATGGAAGAAAAATTCCAATACATCCAGGCCATAAGTTGATAGTTATATCAGTGCATGAAGTAATTTGTGAATAAATATTCATAAATATTATTTCATGTCCATTTCACAATATGGATCTACTACATTGATGATGAATAAGTCACAGTGTTTGGTAGGCAACTCTTGGTTCTACTGTTTCTAAACATACCACACCAATATCTAAATATCCAATCATTTACGCAACTGATTATACTGATAGCAACTCAGTTCAAAGTAAAATGGTTTTCAGGTATATCACAATATTCCTCATTTTTTTCAACATCATAATTATGACTCTGAAAACAAGAGTATTATGTACAACTCTGATTTGTCTACAATAATATGTTGTAGCTGAATTCTCATCATCCTCAGAATTCCTTTGATTCTTCATTTTCATTTCCATGGCAAGTTAAAAACATATTGGTGTGCATAAACAATTTGTAAACAATCAAAAGTTTGTGACTTCTATGAGCTGACGGAGTACAAATTGAATCCTGTTTTAATAACTACTATCACAAATAACTGCATCTAATGTGCACATATAAGTCCACAACAACATTAATAAATAAATATCGGAATAGAGAAAAGCATATCCTAGCAGATCCTATTTCAACAAAGAGTATTTGATTAACATTCACACATGACGCACTTTAGTCGTAAAGAAAAAAAAACATTAAGTCACTGGAAAACACAACTTGAGGCTATGGTAATGTAATGGCGACTTTCAGGTCCCATTATATAGTTTTTCATCATCATGAAAACGCATTAAAACGCATTAAGGAAGGACATTTCATGATCTCATTTTTTCTTGCCCATTTTCATGTTCTTACTCAACGTCTCCTCCTCCTGAATATCTTTGCGGAAGTTGGCAACTTTCTCACGCAATGCAGTCAATTCTGTAATTTTCTTCACAAGCAATGAATCTAGCTGCTTTGCATATCCTAAAATAAAACAAGTATCTCAAATGTTTTTTAAATGAAGCTCAATTACCATACAAAAAATAAAGTCAGCATTCTATTCCATAGAATATTAACAAACTTGTAACATTAACAGTAGATAATGATGAAGTAAAATTACTACACAGGACTGGACAAGCTGTTTTAGACATATTTTTGACATTTGTCCTTAAGATGGCATGACTGGCTTAAAAAGAAGATAAAAAATATTTTAATTTATTTACAAAGATTAAATATTATACTTTTATATCATGCAACAAAAAAATCAGTATATCAACACCGTTAGGTTTAGTAAAAGAATATCATTGCTTTATTTCACTGACATAATCAATAAACCAATTTTAATTTAACGTAGCTTTTAATTTAACAAAGCTGTGCAGTTTTGGAGATAAAGTGAAAACTACACCAAACAAACAGTAGTGTAGAAAATGCAGAAATTTCTATCAGACATCAGACGAGCACAATTTTCAAAATGATGTTATTTCATCATATCTTTATTATAAACTTTTTGCGCATGTATAAGTCTGTTTTAAATTACTAAATTAACGAAGCAAACATACTTCTTACTAACCAATCACAATTTAAAGTTGTATTTTTTGCTGTCAGCAAGATTCAGGGTATGGAATTTCTTTTAATTTAATTATCAAATAAACGGAGGACATTATCAACAATCTGAGGCACTGGTCCCTGCATGATACCATGATTGTTATTTTAAGGCTAATTGTAGAAATATATTCTTATATACAGAGTAGTGACCGCTATTCAAAAATATGAAAGTTATGTACGATATTGGTTTATAGAAGACCGACCAAGTATATTTGTTTCAAATCATTTGCAATAGACTCTGTATAGTGGGTTTATTTATGCATACAATAATGATTAACTTTTTAAACTATAAATAGGTGAAACTTTACATCATCAATTAGCCAGTCATGTTAACTTAAAGAGTAGACTTTGAGCTACACACATGGATCTTAACATGCTGTCTTATCATTGTTAACATTTGAGCTAAGTTCTTTCAAAATCCCCAATTGAATGACAGAATAATGATCCGTACAAGCATACTGTATGAGAATTCGAATTCACAGATGCAAATTTTTGTGAGAGGCCCGTTTCAAGGGTCTATACAAATATTCACGCTATTTTGAATTCACAGAGGTGACCTTCAGAAATTATAAATTCGCTCAGAGGGCTCAGGTGAAAAGAAAAATATCAAGGGAAATTACTCTTACAGAATCATGCTATGGTATAAAATTGTGGACTAATGCAGATGATTATACGGATTAAATGATGAACTTATTAGTACTAACTATAAAGATTTCAGGTCAGGAATTTGTTTTTTTTGCGTAATTTTTACTCATTCCGCTGTTGTAGTTCACAGTTTTTTTTTTCAAAATACTAAGCATCATGCGATAGGGTATATTGCATAACAAAGACATTGTATAGTGGATAAATTATGGCAAACAAAAGAATGCCTATTAACATGCCACGTTTTTTCAGTTTTAAAAAGTTTTAACTGCATTAATTGTAAGTGTTATCTTTTCATCTTTCAGTAATGTTATACAGCCAAACGTTTAATGGTTTGTGACAATAAACATTTTTGACATCTGATCTGAGTTATTTTTGTTAAACAAACTACACAAACATAAAACAATTTTAATTCATGGTATCTTTGGAAAAACATAATGACTAGGTCAACATTTCGATTCTTTATTAAAACATATTTATTTAAAGCATATGCTTATAATTATAATAAACTAACAGTTCATGAAATCACTAACATATACCTACATGCATTGTTCTGCAGAAGGGCAAAAATACGACTATTTAGAAATTATTGGAGTAGAAATATTTGCTCTAATGATGAATTTGCGGATCCAACATCATCATGAAAACTGCGAAAATTTGAAGCCAGCCAATATTTTTACACTTACAGTAATCTGGACAGACACACCGAACAAACCACCATTGTGGTGACCATGTAGAGCTCACTGCATGTAAATAATAATAAATAAAAAATAATCACAGATTTCAAACTTGATAAGGAAATTATATTACTCGAAATACTTCTAAGTATATTCAGCTGCACTCACCTTCCACATCATAATCAACTTCATCTGTGGTTTTCATCAATTTTCTTTGTTCTGTGAGCCACTTTTGAGTGTTCTGAAAAAAAAAATCTTTAAAGCCTCGCATCCATTTGTCTGCTAATCTATAATAGCTGCAATCTTGAAAACTATATATAGAATTATAAATGTATATGGTTTGTAGGAGTGTAATGATTCACCGGTGCATTGCATAATAGCATTTCAAAAATGCTTAGTACAATACATACCAGTACGAAACTATCAAACTGAAATGAGTAGTGTCCATAACCAAAATGGTGGCCCACAGAGATGAATACGAACTGATCCCAAACAAAGCGGCAAAGAGTGATACTGTGGATTCACTAATTCTCACTAATTAAACTGGGGATTTAATTTTGTGGGTTGGCTGATCCAAGAAATTGAATCCCGATGAATATAAATGCCAAGATATCTGTCAACCATCCAAAAATTGGCCGTATCCAAAATTGTGCTACTACACAACTTCAAGTATGTTTACAAAACTGGAAAATAACATGTTTCAGCAACCTGTTATTGTTTGAGAAATCATCAGTTGGAAAAATATGTTAAACAAAAATTAGTAACGAAACGGGTCTCACTTAATTTTCAATGACAATTAATAAACATTTACATATCATATCAAACAGACAGAAATATAAGGACAATGCTGAATGAAAGAGTGTTAATCCAGTGGATACAACATACCTAAACAAGAGGGCCACGATGGCTCTGCATCACTGACCAGAATAAATGTAAATTTACTTGTTACTAAAAAGGTAATAAAGGTACACTTCCTGGCAGATAATGGGGAACAATAACAAACTTGATAAAGAACCATCAAAAGATACTACAAAGGAATATTCGTAATGACTGAAGGATGCCACAAACCAAATTTGGTGATGATACAACCATTGGTTCATGAAAAGAAGTCATTTTAAGGTATTTCTGTTTTTAGTCTGGTGGCCAACCAATTTATTTAAGCAAACTTGAAAGAGGACCATCAAAAGATGATTTTGTCTAGTGTCAGCTCTAATAGTGTCGAACTATATGTTCATAAATAATATGTTAACTTTCTATTAAAAATCTTATCATATATAATGAAAATAGTCATTATAATTAAAATTTTTAAGCACTAAACATATTCAATATGTATCAATACATACTGTCATAGGAAAAGTAGGGTATCATGATATACCATGATACAATTTTGGGAGACAATACACATCCCTAATGGTTTGAGATAAATAGTTGTGAAATTTGAATCTACACATGAGTGAATGTGTCAAAGATAATTTTATTATGATGCCTAAAGTAATCCAAAAGATGTTTTTGTGACAAGTGTACTTACATCAATTAGAGATTTTTGATCATCAATTATTTCTTCCTCTAATTCTTGCATATGGTTCACTTTTTCATGGAAGGTCATCAAATCTTCAGATACTTCATCTTGCTGAATAGCACAATATCAAACAACACATATACAAAATAATTCATCAGCACAGAAAATGATTGTATGTATTTCTTAAATGCTTTTCTTAGAAGTTTTGGTAGATACTTTAAAATTTAACTTTAACAAGAATGTCATGGAACTAGATGAGGTAAAGTCGGATTTATTCTGATGTACTTGCAGTAAAAGAATTGAGAATGCTTTTATTCCTGGAATTCTATCCTCACATTAATGTTCATTTTGGCCAGGATAACATCTGTTGGAAGTCAATATACAAGAAAGATAAAAAGCACACAATTAAACATTGAGACCAAAATGAACTGCCTTAATACTGAGTTGGCTTCATAATTAAGTTGACTTACAGAATAAATAATGTACACGGATACATATACATTATACATGTAATTGTTACATGACCAAAAAGTATATATCATGTTGACACTAACATCATCCAAAATATAAAGGGTTGGTAGGTTGGCAAAAGTTCTGAGATAAAGATCATATCAAAATATCATCAAGAAAAAATTGACAATGACTGGAAAGTCATGGGTTGGCAGAAAAAAATAGGGTCGGTCATGCTAGAGGAAACCAGGAACTTCTTATTTTATGCCTAATGTATAAAAGGACCTGAACATACATTTTGTGTCCTCAGTAAAGCTAGAGCACTATTTTGTGGTGACATGGCCCCAAGGTTGTTGTAGTTAGATAGTTCTATCTCTGCTGGTTTACCTTCCACAGGACCACCAGGACCAAGTTCTTTCACTCTGAAATATTTTAAATCAAATTAGCATTGATACACAGTATTTAAGTTATGTAATAGCAGTTGGCTAAGAAAAATTCAATAATAGGTTTAAAACAAGGTAGCCAGATCATTATATTTCGTTAACATACAAGAAAAGACAATATAACCATTTTTAAGACTATTAACCATGGTGTCAAATATTGATCTACAACTATGAAGAACTGGGCTATTCCCTATCATGAATAAACTAAACTGACAAAGAAAGTCAATCCAATCCTTAAAGACGTCAATCAAATACACAAAGACAGATCATCACCATACCACCTGTAACCATACCACCTGTATCACAGTAGATTCACCCTAACACTTAAACATAAAAATTCATCATAAGTATGAGCTTGGAATCTTAAGAATATACACAGCAAATTTACCATTTTCTTTTTCAAGTTAACATAGTATCAAATATAGCTATCAAGACATTGCTTTAAATTGAACCTGTGGCAAAATGTACTCACCTGTCAGCATATCTCAATGTATTTAAAGTGTGTTCACAACAACTCATACCAGGTGATATCATAGATATCTGAAATGCATAAAACATTAAAATTTCAAGGAGCACCATCAGATGTCTTTCATACAGTGATAAAAACAACATCAAAAGCTGTCGACTACTGTTCACAAAATCTGGATGAAAAGCCTATTTTCACAACCCTTTACAATAGCTAGACTTAAGTTTTTTTACATTGTCAAGAAACTCAAGCTTTGTTATTAACATTGTAGTAGTTATAATAATCATTAATATCGTTGTTATTTCAGTCATTGATGATGTTTTATGGCACATCATTAGCTTTGTCACAGATGTTCTCATGTACATTACCACAGCAGTATTACATGGGAATGAAACAGTAACTTTACTTACCATGCAGGTTCTAGAATTGTCACCTATAAATGAATCTCTCAATACTTGGGTAAGTTTACTGGCTCTAAATGGAAGGTATGCTCCAGTTTTTCTTCCTAACGCTCTAATACATTCCTGAAATAAAATACATTCATTATGTATAGTAATGAATCATAACAGAACAGTCTCTGAGATTGTCAAATCGTGTGAGACTTTACCAGATCAAATAGATTCTTTTTCTTCATGTCTTCTATTTCTACAACAAAATTTCAAATTCTTCATCAAACCACATGCATTTCATCAGATGCTTGGACAAGTTAGAAGTTTGAAGACTTAGATACAGCATTATGTAACCATACAATATCAGCAACTTGTAATCTTTAAAAGAATACATAGCAGTGAGGTCTGCTTACCACGGTCAAATATTCTCACGCTGCTTAGTATTGAGCAACATGATAGTGGAATGAAATTAAGGCTATTAAGCTTTTTTTTTCAATGTGTGTATATATATATATTGAAAATAAGCTTAATTGCCTGTTGCATTCCACTATCAGGTTGCTCAATATATATATATATATATACATGTATACACACACACTAACATATATACACACACATATAAAATAAAGACATCAACTAAATGGAATGAAAAAAAAATTACAAACATGTATACCTTTAAAGCTAGTAAACTTTTATTGATTTCTGCACCTTCCATTCTTGTTTGTCTGTCAGAACTTTTTGTATCTTGACCCCTTTCATTACCTGTCATATAAAATACATAAAATATTGATTTATGATAGAGAGCTGTTTACAATCACACACAAGGCACACACACAGTCGCACTAAGCTAACACATCAGGCAAATTCAGACTTTCAAAAAAGCGTTAAATCTTCAACCTCTGATGTGCAGTGTAGACCTGACCATTAACATAATTGACCAGTCATATGGCTAAATCTGAAGAGGTTGTCCAGTACTTCTTCCAGTGTCTGTTTTTGGTGCACTTTTTCAACCTTGATGCAATGAATTCAGTCTGAGTGTTTTCTCTGACACAGGTTTTTATTTGTCAGTGAATTATTCAAAGCTGCATTTTATTTGTTCTTATCTGACTTTCAGTCATTTTAATGATTGACTGAAAAGGAGGCTTCAAGTGACAATAATTTGCCAAATATGTAAACTTCAAATAACAATTTATCAAGTGAAAACTCAGAAAAAATTTCAATTGCCCACATTCAATTTTTAGGTATGACCCTCTAAAATTTCCAATGACCCGCAAATTCTGATAGAGAAAGTCAAAAATGAACCCTTAAAAGGAAGAAACACTGGTCTTCTATTTGTAGTTAAACAACTTATAGTCTGTGAATTAAAAAAATAGTCTGGCCCATTTCAGGAAGCTTTATCGATATCATTGCAGTTAACGACTTGCAAAATTTGACTATTTTTCATGTAGAAAATCTTCAATATCGAGTTTTACATACATTTGAAGGCGGTAAAAGTATACATTTTTGGTTAGTGTGTGGACATATCTACATGTTGCACTATAAATGAGCAAAATGCTTTAAACTGCGGTGCAATAACAAAGACTTTAATGACATGCATTGGAAAAATACAATGATCTAAGTTGTTTCCCTTACATGGGTTATATGTGATATACATGACAAACCCCTTTGGTTTGAAATATTGATACTACACATATTTCCATTCTATTTTTGTTTATTGGTCAGTAATTGTTCGATTTTATTTAATTAGGTATTGGACTATGAAAGTTCCATTCGGACCACAACCTGTTTTGCAACAAAAGACAATTGTTCAATTTTCCTTTTCATACAGACAGAAAATTCTACTAACCAGCCAAATCAATCAGTGAGAATTTCCCATAAAGTTTACTGGTATTCCTGAAAGATAAAGAATACAATAAGGTGAATGTGAAATAATAAAGTGACTGTAACATAGAACTCATTATAAATATTTGGAATTCAACTGATATAAACTTACATACAGACATCAAATAATTTATTCTTTAAAATATGGTTCAACATTTTGTCCGACGTACAAACAAATTATCGAAACTTCAGTGAACTTCCAATGACAGTTTTCCTGCTTACCACTCTAACAACCAAGTTCTGAGATGAGTGTGTACTAATATCATACCACACAGTGATTCATAACCAGTGACCTCAGAATGTCAATAAAAGATTTAGGTAAGTTAATATTTCACTATAAAATAGCTATAAAATAACCATAAGAATCTAAATATTTAATCTACTAATATCTAAATTGACCTACTTTTTACGTAAAATAATTTGAAACACAGCATGTGAGCGTGAGGAATGCTGATTGGCTGAAGTGACACCAGATGTTCGCACATTATTTCCATGTGCTACAAGTCGCAACACATCATCAGCACTAGTAATAGCCTCTTCTTTCAGACCAACAACTTGAACTTGGCCCTTATGGTCTTCTAGAACACGTAACTTCTGTTTTTTATTTAATAAGTCAAAGACCTGAAAAATAACGGGGAAATATAAAAAAAATAAAATTCATACCTGTTGTACAGATAATAGTCTCAAATTTGAATTATGTACACCAAAGAAACTCACCCAAAAATACTGACTTTTTACTTTACAAGTAATAATGAAAGCTGATGGTTCCTACATAACAGGCACCAAAAAAAATGATAAACTAGAACTATCACTGAAGATGATAAAATACCATCCGCAGAGTATATATTTTAAGGAGACCTAATGCCTACTGTGTTGGTAAAGTTTTATAAAAATCTAACAAGTCATTTAGGATAAGTGCATACAAGATTTTGTCTATAGACATATAAACAAGAGGGCCATCATGGCCCATTTTCGCTCACCGGAGTAAAGATTGCAACTTCTACATTTTCCAGTGATTTGACCTGGTGACCTAATTTTTTACCAAAGTTGACCCATGTTCAAACCTGTTCACAATATCATTAATACAAACATTCTGACAAAGTTTGGGAAGATCAGATCAAAACTGACTTCTAGAGTGATAACAAGGTTTTCAGATTTGACCTATTGACCTAGTTTGTGACCCCAGATGACCCATGTTCAAACCTGCTCAAGACATCATTAAAACAAACATTTTGACACAATAAAATAAAGTCCCAATCTAAACTGCGACTTATAGAGGGTAAACAACGTTTTTCAATGATCTGATTTGGTGACCTATTTTTTGACGCGAGTGGACCCATGTTCAAAACTGTCTAAGATGTTATTAAGACACATGTTCTGACAATGTTTGATGAAGGTTCCATCCAAATTGTGACCTATAGAGTGTCAACAAGGTTTTGATTGAATTTGACCTGTTAACCTAGTTTTTGACCCCCGATGACCCATGTTTAAACTTGTCCAAGATATCATTGAGATGAACATTCCAACCAGGTCTGATGAAGATTCACTCAAAAGTGTGACCTCTAGAGTTTTAAAAACCCCTAGGTGAGGACAACGGACCACAGAAGACAGACACTGCATAGACTGACTGATCTATATAGCCCACTGTACACTTACATGCTCAGGTCAGCTAAAAAGGGGAATAATTCTGTGAAAATAAATTTGAATAATTCAGGGGTGTATAATGATAACATACTGGACTTTCACAAAATGCAGCATGTCCCAATTAGGCACACAGTAAAAAGGCAAAAAGACAATACCATACAGAAGGTTATTTATGCGCATGGAGGTAAAATTTCAGTAATTCTGCAGTCTCTGATTAAAATCCGATTTAAAGACAATGGTGCAATCCAATTATCAGCAATTAACGTCTGTATCAATTTACTGTATAATAATGTAGTTTGAAGGTGATGTTTATTCAAACTGTTAATTGTTTGCCAGTTTGTAGTTCAAAATAAATAATCTGAGAAAATTTTAGTGACTTTGTTATTATTATTCACATGTTCCTGTCACCTATATACATGTATATTGTAAATGGCACAAACATAGTAGCAAAATGAGCATCCAACAGTTTCTAGAAAATAAGGATACCTCGGTTGTAGAACTGGAAACACAGAAATTTATCTCTTGTGAGTTTGGATCCACAGAAATAAAAACCACAGACATTATCATTCCATTTTCTTTTTTTGCAAAAACACAGAAATTTTTACTGCAGAAATAACATGCTATATGGTATTCTTATTAAATCAAATTCCTGTATGAATTATATTACAAGTAAATAGAACATTCTAATAAAAATACCTTTCCACTATAGATTTCAAAGAAACTGGCTCCAACAGTCAGATCCAATTTCTTGAATTTTGTATGAATTAATTTGAAAACATCACGAGCTGAAAAATAAGAAATAAAATTATTTCAAAATAAAAACAAACAAGATCTTGATACTTTCAAAAGGAGAAAAACGAAAATTTTCAATGCCATATTTTTCCATACATAAACCCTTTGGCCAGTCCAGTCAAAATCTACACAATTCATAGTAAGCAGCAACTTATTACATCCATGCAACCATGACAACTAAACCCTGAGATCACAAAACAAATATAAGATATTTGATTAATTACCAGCTAAACAATAGATTCCTTTTGCACATTCTTGTTGACCCCTACCACCAGTGAACTCTCCACCCATAGTCTGTAATAAAAAACAAACCCAGATATATCACTATCCATAACAGAATCATGTGCAGAGACTGAAATCACAAGAACATGGTAAAAAATTCATCACAGTATTCCAAATCATAAGTGTATGACAATATTAGCGTATAAAAAATCAAAACATGTCCTTATTAATATTATTTGTATTTTATATATACATATTATGAATTATTTATCATTTATTATCGATATCATCAATATTAATATATTTTGTATATTACATACTGTATACCTTAAATGGTAAAGTTTGCGACATCGAAATGTTCGCGTTTTTCGCTAATGACAATTATTCTATTATTATGAAGTAAGTTTCAGCCATCTACGAGAAAAAGTTTACCTAGACGCTGGATTGTAATCATACTACTTATATAACTCAACTTTTAAAATCATGTCATTAAGAAATAAAATACATCATGTACAATATTTACTGATAAAACGATCTATAAAATAAGACCAGGTACGATACAAAATTTTAACAATTGATCAAATCATTGTTATATCCACAACTATTCTAGATGAGAATGGTATTCGTCTTGTTTTGAAACAGAAGATTAAAGTAATTGCTGTCAAGGATTAAGTGTTAATATAAGTTTGATACCCTATTAAAACCTGATATACCATACTGTTGTAAGCACGTGTCATTGTATCAAAATGTGAATATCATTCAACAGCTTATTGTTAGCAGTTTTAAACACTTTGATAATAGGTTTGTACATCTGCATCCAATTGTATAAATATTGTTTAACTTTAACCAAATGGTTAATTTAACCCAAGGTTATTTAAACATTTAAAAAGGGCTGCCATTTTGGTACTGGTTACCGTTTATGTTAAGATTTATCCAGCATCTTAGACTTGGGTTAGATTTATTTGAGCTTTAAACAAAAACGACATTTGGTTAAACTAAAACAAAATTTTCTACAACAGCTTACCGACAATTTAACCAAAATTTTAGCAAAATCTTATTTAACCCAGTGGTTAGAGTTAACCACTGTTTATACAATTGGGTGCTGATAATATATACGTAAATATTACACACATGACATGCTATTATTATGCTGTTCCCAATATCCTATTTTTGTGAACTTCTCCGCACATGAAGCGTCTAAAATTCCATAAAATGAAAAATTTGCGAACTTTTCGACACACAATCATTTCCACTTATACAGTATATACACAGAATGAACAACTTACATGAGTTTTACCACTCCCAGTTTGACCATAAGCAAAACAAGTAGCCATACCCCCATCAAATATACAATCTACTAATGGCTTGGCTGTATATCTACAAAGAAAATATCAACCATTATTAACATAAGACAAACAAAATACCAATCTGTCAAACAGACCAAGCCTCACCATATATAAACAAATGCTTTCATGTACAAAGTATGATTTTTCACTTTTTATGAGACTGATCATTTTTTAACTAGATTTTATTTACTTCCTTTACAGAATCTACTAAAACAAACCTCAGTTGATAGTTTTTAGGGACGTAAATAACACTGGTGAAATACAAGAGATGTATAAGAAACAAAGCATTTGAAGAATAATACATTAACTTTACATGACTTTTTTCTTAATTGAACAACAAATTCCATTTGAAGCAGAATTTGAAACAAAAAATTAATACTCAATCTAGAAGCCATTCAATTTAATGTGCACATACAAGAAGGCTATCAGTGCTCAAGCAATTCATATATAAAAGCCAACCCGTGAATTGTATTTACCCATCGACATATTAGATCATAGTAACACTACAACAACATATAATCACCTGTAAACCATTTCATTCGAGGCATTCTCATCAAATGCATAGTCAAAACGGAAATTTTGATTCTCTAAAAATTTTGTTAGGTCCACTTTTGTTTTAGGCTCGTGAACTATCACATTTTCCTTGTTTGGAACAGTTATCACATTGACTTCCTTTTTATTTAATTCTGAAAAAACAATAGAATATAGGAAACCCTTCACATATATCAGTTTTATTTTATTCTATCCAATGTAACACAATAACAGAAATCGTTTAGGAAGGGACATGTTGGAGTAAATATACACATTTACAGGCATTGCATAGAAATGAGAACATTACTATTCATGAATTTCATTTGTACTATTTGTTATGAAGTATTCAACCCAGCATATGATGTTACTGTCATGCCATGCATTTGCTTACTTCATGAAATAAAACAAGCCAAGTGACTTCAAAATCATTTACCCCTGACATAGTTAGCATTAAAAAGTACTACAGGTACGTATATAGTTTTACCATTCAGGCAAAAATGAATAATTCAAAGTTGAAATTTGGTAGAGCATATTCCTATCCATCACAAATAAACTGAAATTAGTATTTTTATAGTAACATGATATGCAATTCAATTCAACATCTAAAATCTTAAATTACCAACCTTTTCTATTGAGTGGTCTGGCTCTAACACAGACACATATTTGATGATTGACTATAGGATCAGAAGATGTCAAAGGTCGATATTCTAAATGGGCTCTGTATTCTCTGTAAAGAAAATGACAAGGTGACGTGATTGTTTAAATATACAGTATTAATTGTTTATATATTTCAGATATACATTTTCAGTAAATTATTCATATACTGATGCAATATACTAAACCATTTTATCAGACACAAAAACCGAAAAATTCAATGAGACAGGATATTCAAAATTTCTTTTGTTCCATATAACTGAGTGAATACAGTCAAACTTGTACTAATGTTCCCTGCCAAAAGTGGACACCTAACATTAATGGTCGTTTTGAACTCTACCTGACAAACTTCCTTCTTTACAATACTGCATTAGGCGGTCACCTGATTCATGTAGTCAGTGGCTACGTTTTTCACACCCAAATCCATTTATGGCCCCAATTAATGGCTACTAAACACTCTCCTTATACTGGATGAGCAGTCATAATTACTCTGCTTTGAATTACTTTCAATTGATTTAACAAAACTTGCCGATTGAGAGAGTCTTGTTTTGGCAGCCAATCTAATTTTATTAGTTATCTGACGTGAGAGCTTTGTTTATTACTGTCATTATTCTTTATTAAGCACTCATAACATAAACACTGAATAAACAAGAGGGCCATCATAACCCTTTTTCCCTCACCTGAGAAAAGATTGCAACCTCTAAGGTTTTCCTGTGATTTGACCTGATGACCTTGTTATTGACCTAAGCTGACCTATGTTCAAACCTGTTCAAGATATCATTTCTACAAATGTTCTGACGAGGTTTGGGGAAGATCCAATCAAAACTATGACTTCTAGAGTGTTAACAAGGTTTTCCAGAGATTGGACCTGGTGACCTAGTTTGGGATCCTGATGACCCATGTTCGAAATTGTCCAAGGCATCATTAAAACAAACATTTTGGCACAGTTTAAAGAAGATCCAATCAATATTGTGCTAACAAGTTTTCCTTTTCTTTCTTTGATAACACATATGCGCATCCAAATATCAAACTTGACAATGTCAAACTACAGTTCTTCCAAGCAAATACTACATCACTTCTACAACCCATGGATGCTGCGATAATCCAGACATTGAAGTTGTAATATAGAAACTATTTGTTAAAACATATTCTTGCTGAAATGGACAAAACTGGACTTCAGATCTTATGTGACATTATTATTTTAAAGGATATTTATTGGATTAAAGGAACAATGAGTGATGTAAAGCTTGATACAATTCAGAAATGTTTTTATAAGTGTGGTTTTAGTAGTATGGTATTTGGTCTAGAGATTTATTTGTTGTGACATTAAGGATCTACTGGAAAATGACAATGACTTCATTACCAGTGATAAAAACATGACTGACTGGGATCGACCAGTTCAAGAAATTCTTAAGGACAATCAAAATGAAATCTTCAGTGATGTAGATAATAATCATGACAGTGGTGTAAATATTCTACCTCATGCCTCAAGTAGTGAAGTGAGTTACTGTTTCCAGAGAGTAAGATACTTTGCTCATGCAAAAAAAACACAAAATGTTGGACATGCTCATGAGTGCAGAGAACTTATATGTTGACTTCAAAGTGGAGAGGTGAAAAACAGAAGAAAATTACTGACTTCTTCAAGAGTATATGTATGAATGTGAGTATGAATACTTGTACAAATTATCTAAAATGTAAACATATGTATGTTGACTTCAGTGTGGAAAAGAGAAGAAAATTACTGACTTCTTTAAGTGTTGAATATGTACACATGTATATCCAGTTTTTTTATACCTATGAATGAATATCTGCATAAATGATATTTACTGCATGTATAAGTTGTATGTTTAAGTCAAAACACAAAATTAAAGTTCATTTACTGCATTATGTTTATTTTTCATTCAGTAAAACCATGTTATATATTATGTACAGACTGATTACGTAATTTGGTCTCCACAACTAAATGCATCAAGTCTTAAGCAGTCGAATTGGCCATTTCCCTTGACAGGCTGTCTAAACAAGTTTGACTGTAAGCACCAAACATATTAAACATTCCTGACATGAAGGAAACTTTGAGATGCATTACTTGCTTAGTCTTCACACTACCCCACTAGCTCAAAGTCCGGGGCTCATAAATTTCATTTAGCTGTTAAACTTTTCCAAATTTGTGTACTCAGGATATTGGTAGTTTATTTTCAATAGTCAACTTATAGTTTGGGCTAGTACCTAAAATAATTAGTTTGAATACTTCTTGATGTAAAAAGCTTACTTTATCATGGCAGCAAATTGCCAATTAGGATCAGACGTGTCATACTCTCCTTCTTGTTGCTCTCGAATAGCTGCATGTTCCTTGCGTCGTTCTTTCCTTCGCTGTTCAATCTTCTCTACTTCCTTCACACAATTTGATTTTCGTCGATCCGCTTAATGAATATAGCACAGAAGATAAATCAAATGAATTAATAATCAGCAAAGGAATTAAAGATACGCTACATACCTAAGCTTCCAAAACCACAAAAGCTAAAACAAGAGGGCCATGATGGCCCTTTTTTGCTCACATTTGCAACTGATTTGACCTGATGACCTACTTTTTGACTCCAGATGACCCATATTCAAACTTGTTCAAGATATCATTAACACAAACACTCTGACAAGGTGAATATCTAGTCAAAACTATGACCACTAGAGTGTTAACAACGTTTTCCAGTGATTTGGCCTGGTGACCTAGATTTTGACCACAGATGACCCAAGTTAAGCACTTTGTGCTCAGGTGAACTAAAAACAAATGGGTTTTCTTCTTTTTTGCTTAACAAAAAAATGCATGCAACAATTACATATTCAGTAAGAAAAATAAAAACAAAGATAAGATCAGAAGAAATTAATATTTCCGATATTCCAGTACAGTTCAAGTATGCAGGTATATATTACTTGTTATTTTACTCATATTCTGTGTGTTGGAAGTACTTTCCTAACATGGTAGACTTTAGGGAAAATATGCTTGTAAAATATAACTAAATTATTGTTCACAAAATGGTGGAAAAAATCAATTGGAATCCATGGAGATAGTACTGATAACTGAAGCATATCAATCTATTTCTAAGTACAATGTATAAATAATATATTACATTTTGCATATCTGATATTGTCACATGTCACACATGGTTGAGCTAGCAAGAGTTTCTACATCTCTAAAAAATGGACTATAAGATATAATAAGACATCTGATAATTCTAGTCGTCAAATTGTTTCAGTCTTCACCAGACTGTGTCTTGTATCCATAGTATTTTTCATTTTTTTACCACACTAAATGATTAACTGACATGCCAGATATAATTATTGAACTCTGGTGGAAGCATACTGATGATTTGAAAAGAAAATTTCATGGCGATCATTATTTTAATTCTACAAATTATTGTTGAAGGTAAAATTATCACAACCTATGTGTTGTGAGAACATAGTAGTCAGTCTATTGTGGACATAATTTGCCAGTCTAATTCAATATCAAACAAATACATCTCAACTTTGGGTGATCTTGTGTGGAAAATCTACTTCAATTTTACCTGCAACTGGAATTCCCCCTGGTTTCTTCACCTCGTTTACATCTGCTTGACCATTTTGTTGAGTGGCAGGCGGTCGTGCAGCATAACTCTGTCGTGATCTGGCTGATCCCGCTGTCAAAGAGAACAAAAGATTTCAACCAATGAAGATAAACATACAAAATGGCAACCTATAGGCAATGTAGCTTGAATATTTATACTATGATACCAAATGTGAATAAAAACCAAGAACAAGCCAAAAAAATGAAGAGCCTGATTAAAGCACAAATTGACCAATTATCACAGTAGTCCTCATAGTACTGAATTTAGAGCATGTAAGCCAAAAGTCACAAAAGTGACTGCTTTGTGTACTCAATAGTTTGTACTTAAAGCTAAATACATCCTTGACTTTAACTTAATTGTAACACATAACTTAGTTACATTAAGAGTCAGTAAGTGAAATAATTGCAAAATTAGAATTTAGTTAATAATTGCATGAGGAGTAATTTTAAGTCTGCATTTCTACACTTACTATGTTAATCAAGTGAGTGCATCAAACGTTAACAGTGATTTATACATCAAAAAGTTTATTGAAGGCTTTTTATCCAATAAGTTACAATAAAAAGCCTTCCGTTCTCATAATACAACATTCAGCCTATAACAAATAAGATGTTACAAACGTACGAATAGTAACTACAATTCCATTTAAAATACATTTGTAGAACCTTTCAAAATCAATACTAACATATATCTTGAAACAACTTTATAGCTCATAAAATGTTCATATCATTTGTTTTAAAAAGGATATTTATCAATGTTACATCTACTGATAAGAAGTTTCTCCAGGTTTAAAATTTAGGGTTCTTGAACGTTAATAGACAAGTCGAAAGATTGGACACAAAACTATTGTAATTAAGTACATATATACATAAAAAGAACAAGTTACAATGGTTTTGCAACAAACCCTCAATTAGCAGTAAAGATCAAATACTACAAAATAAATTTATCTATACAATAGACAAGTTGTGGATTTTTTGTAGTGGCCATCAAACTGAACATAAAATAACCTATAAGTGACATATTGCAACAACATACAAAATACACTAATGACATTTTACTACCACAAAACCCCACCCATACAGTAACACGCATTCTGATAAGACACAATTTCAAACAATCAGTGCATCAAAATTGTAAAAACTTCTTTGTAAGTATAGAGATACAACCATGTTGAATTGACATGGAGAGAGGCTAATCAAATATAAATACTTAAAACAATCTTCATTTTTTACTACCAATTATTAAACAAAAGTAAAAAGTTTCAAGTTTCAGTTTAATGAATGTATCAATGCAAATAAAGATATTTTGATATTTGTTGACTGAAAGCACAAACCATTTTATACAGATTTGTGCAAGATTGAGACAAGTTGCTAACTGCTTAAAATGCATTACAATGGACTTATTATCTGGTATGTGTGAATAATATATATCATTGATAATGCGAGTGACTAATACTTCATTATTTCAGTCTGATAAATTAACTATGTAGTAAAAACTTGAGATAATGACAACTAAAAATAAAGGTCATCACATGAACAATTGCATCACATAAGAATACATTTAACAATAAAATATAACAATAAATAACCTATTACTGTACAAAAGGCCATCCTTTATATCTCCATTGTACAGACAGCCTTACTTCACAGTTAGACTATTTATCATTACATTATAAATAGATGGTCAAATATGTTAATCGAACTTAAAGTAGTGTAACTGGCTAATTCGTGATAACAAGTTTCACCAATTTATAGTTTTAATAAGTAAACCATAATTGTATAGATAAATAAACCCACTGTACAGAGTCCAAATATACTTGGTTGGTATTCTATGAACCAATATCGCATGTAATTTTCTTATTTTTGAACAGCAATAACTATCATGTATATAAGGATAGATTACAACAATTAGCCTTGAAATAACAATCATTGCATCATGCAGGGAACTGTGCCTTGGATTTTTGATAACACCCTTCATTCACTAGATATTTGACTTTTGAGAAATTCTGTGGCTTGAATCTCGCTGACAATTACATAATATGCCATAGATTAACAAGATGACAGGAACTGTCACAAAACCAGGTTTTCAATCTTCAGAAGCTTAACCCATTCCTATCTTCAGTCATAGGGTGGAAACATTTTGCCTATGGCATGCAAAAGTTTGATCTCAATAGCTCATACAGGAAAAATAAACAAAGGGCCATAAATCTGCCAAAAATAAGATAAAATTTTGATTGGAATCTCTAGAGAAATGTAGGCGTTGTGCGCAGAAAAAATCATGGACATCAGCATGTCAGTCTGCTCATCCGCCCGCTGACATTTGCCAATTCAATAACCAGGATTTTTCCATCGGAAAACCTTGCTAAAAACGAACATCAAAATTCTGAGGCATGGTTCCCTAGATAAGCATTTCCATTACAAAATACTACCCACCACTTTGAAATCCATTTTCAAATAAGGAAGCAATCTTTCTTAAAAAATAACACCTACTGCCATTTTCTAAGCAAGCATTTAACTATAAAACAGATAGATCATTATCTTCACATGTAATTATTCTATTAATTAATGCAACCTTTTCAATTTTGCAAATCAAAATTGTTAATGGTTTGCGGTTCATTTCTACACGACTGTTTGTTTAGTATAGTTTCTATTTTATTACCAAAGATATACAAATTTGTTTAATCTAAAGGTTACACTGAATAAAGTTGGTTTACTGATCATGTCAATGTAATATTGAAACAATGATATTCATTTACTAAATCTTACAGTATTAATATACTGGCAATTCAAATATGTTGTCGTTCTATAAATTGCTTTAACATTTATTAAAACATAAATGACGTGGGAAGAGATGAATAATGATTCTCGCTGATAAAGTGTAGTCGATGAAGGGGTACAGTGTTTATCACAATTAAATCCTTTTTTTGCACGTTTGATAAGATTTTTTGTTGCATGGTATGAAAGTATGATATCAAATCTTTGTAAATACCTTAAAATATTTTTTTACCTTTTTTTAGTTAATAATGCACTTATGCTACCTAATTGTGTGCGAGACACAATCCACCATCAACAGAATAAGGGCATCAATTATAAAACTAATATTACAGTAACTAAATGCAAAGTTATTAACACTTACATATCTAACTGGGCAATAATTTTGACCCAGGTAACAGACTGATAATGAGAGGAGTGCATTTTAACAAAAACATCTTGGATGAACACAGATATATATGAAAACATTGAGGATTGAGAGACGTGAAGATCACAGAATCAAGAGTTTACCCAACATTAAATAAGACCAAATCCGTATAAATACATTTAAAAAGCACATTAGCAAATAGAAAGAGTATAATGACATGAATTAAACCAGATATATTTAACCCTTTGCCTCATAAGTATATTTTGGATTCTTCCAAATTCAAAGCAAATACAGTGCTCTCCCTGTAACGTCACTTCCAAAGACCGATTCCCTCCAAGAAACAACAGTAAAAGGCAACATACACATAATAAAAAACACCTTTCGTGAATGTATCAACTCCCTCCACAGAACAACACTTTTTGCGACTCTGACAAGTGTTACAAGAGCACTGTATACAAAACATCAACTTATTTAAGAAAATTGAGTTAATTCTGTATGACAGAGTGGGAAACATGGTGGCAAAAGAAGCCATTACTCATTACAAGCAATGGCTTCTTTCACCACAAAGTTTTCAAAAGTTGTCTGTTTCAGATGCAGGGAAATGCGGCATTATGAGGCAGAGGGTTAACAATCAGGTACATGACAAAAAACAAAGCACTGAAGAACGTAGAACTGCAAATACAGAATAACTAAATATATACTGGGAAAAGATCATAGTACTTTGTGACAGAAGGTGGAATACTTTAAAGGAGAAACTAGTTTACTGAGTACAGCCAAATGGCCACTAGATACATTGAAAAAGGGATTATAATGGTGCATTATACACTGATGAGATTAAAAAATTACTGAATACAGCCAAGATTACATATAATCAATCATAAATATTTCCTCTCTCAGCACTTATGTCTGTTGCAAAAATGTTCAATCTAGTTTTCAGCCATGCAAATTCAAAAACTATTTGGATCATAATTTACATCAATCATTCACAGCTATGTAAAAATCAGGTATTGTTCCTTATTTTTTCACAGCAATGATACACAAGGGACATAACTAGTACAAACACAACATGTACTTACATGTAATAACACTGCTATTTTTAATACAAGTGACAAAACATTGCATTCTGGATTACAAATTATATGCCACAACATACCAGGCTGTGAGAGTTGGGAGTTAATGCATAACATTAAAAGCACAAAAAAATATTCAAGCAAAACTTCAGAGATATTAACTAAACAAAGAATAATAAAATTATAATTTGGGTTTTAATATAGTTCTTCTGTTCAAAGCCAACACACTTACTTCCTTTACTAACCGTCCCCTTGGAAGATGCTGATGACAGAGCTACAAATTTATGACAATAATATAAAATTTAAATAATCAATGCTTTCAAGTAATTTACTGTCTTAGGTGCAATAGAAATATAATGTGATACTTTGAGATAGCTCAAGCCAACTTGTACCATCTTAGACAATGTTAATATATATAATACTAGTACACTGGTGACTTGACAGTGAATTTAAACAAGTTTTCATAGAAACATGAGTGTATAATTGAAAAATGGGCAACACCTGATACCAGTATATTTATGTAAAGTGCAAACAGTTTTATTACTACACTAAACAAGAAAAAATATTTCAGTTCATCATATTTCACTAATAGGGAATATTTCATGTATGATAAATTTACAACAACAGTACAAATGGTAAATACTTCATTAAAAAATATAAATGTATGTGAATAGCAAATAATTAGATAATAAAACAAAATACACAGTGACAAAATTTGCCATTCACTGTGATTGTTGCAGGAGAAACTAGCATAAATTATTACAAGCATACAATATTTAACAGAAAATACTGCTATAACAGAAAAATAAGCATAAACAAACATCAATGGTTCACGCATACAGAGTCCACAAGCAAATTAAATCTGAGATGTATACTTTTGATGAGTATTGTAAATTTATCAAATATAGGGTATGTTTTGTGTATTGAAGAAAAGTAACTGAACCACAAACTAGCAGATAAAAACAGTTTGTAGAACCTGTATTGTGATAGTGTCAAATATGAATTCTAAGAATCTCAGTATATTCTTTTTTCTCTGAAGTTTAACACTGCACTAAGAGCCAGGGTGACTTTTTTGGCGACTTCCCAGCTTTAACAGCGAGGAAAACCCTAGGCGTACACCAGGGTAGAATGACCAACTTTCCATAATTATCTGGACATCTTCCTCACATGTGAAAAATTTTCTGGTCCCAGACGTAATTCAAACTCAGCAGTGAGGGACTAAAAATTACTAATCAGAGATAATAATCCCTGAAACTATATTCATGAATACATAAAAATGATTTTTATATTCATAAGTTTCAAATATATAAACAAACATGTCAAACTGAAAGAAAACAAACTCAGAGTCAATTTAAACCAAGGACTTCTAGAAAATCTATGTTTCAATCACTTCCAGAAATGATAATTGCTTTCTTTACAAAACGAAAGGGGTTGAATTATTACTCATATTCAATATATCAAACAATTGTAATCAACAGATAAAATATCACAATTATGTTTAATTTATTGGACGGTACAGAAATAGGAACAAAAAAACTGAGACATTTGTCCTGACAGAGAAATAACTAATCAAATTCTTAAAGAGGCATGAAAAGTCCTATATTAATGTTGTTCAATATATGAGTGTATTTTCAATAATGACTAGATATTTTTTGTTATATTAGATAGCATACTTAAATGAAATTTGACGTTATTTTCAATATACTTCCAAAAATTTAGATTTTATCTTACTTGCCAGTCATCATCATAGGAGCTAGCACGTTATAAGAATGGTGTCTAACTGTGTATTAAGGCTTAAAATAGCCACACTGATAAAAAAACACAAATGTTGAAAACAGAAGTTTCATTGACTGAAGCTCACAGAATTATAATGGGGTAGTGAGGTGGAAATCTATATATATACATAAATTTGTCTTTGGTATGTGTGTGGCCATTTTAGGCCTAATACACCATCATACACCATCCCTAAAAAATAAGAAAGCTGATAACATATCAACACATAAATGATTGAAACACATCAGGTCCTTATTTTAGGGTAAATGTGATCACAAAAAGAAAAATGATACATATGTGTGACAAACTTTAATACGACAATGAAAATACATGCTTACCTCTATTGTTAAATCGGGGTGTCTCTTGTACATTGTTGGCTCGATTACTCTGAAATGCAGATAGAAAATTGCAGCTACTAACATATGTCAACTTTTAATAACCTTGAAAACCAGTTCCCTAACATTAATTAAGAAGATGCTATAAGCCAGAATGAATACTAAGATCTTCTACTGTGATAACTGAAGTTAACCACATAAAACATAAGAGTACTTAGACTCAATTATGTGAATGTTGTGGTACTGAAGAAGTTACAACATTTTTGCATTAAATCCTTAACATGAAGGGACACTGGGGACTGTCCCCTACTGGTGACAACTCAAACAGTCCAAGACAACTTTTCATCTGTTGAGCAAAATTCTATTCCAATACTTGCACATAAAATCATCAGAGAGGTATAAAAATTCATCTGATTTTAAATTACAAATTCTAATGTTAACACTGTAATATCAATAACCACTGAACTTTAAATTCCACTTATCACAAAAAGAATTCTGTAACTGGTTTCTTTGAAAATTTAGTAATTTCCAAATCTTTCATAAAAATTTATCATGAATTATATGTAATATCACTGCTTCAACAAAATTAATGTTTAAGCCACTAGTTTCATAATAGCAACAATGAAGTTTAGAAGAAAGATGCTGTAATAATGATACAATGAAAATGCATTTGAAACTGAAACAAGAGGGCTCACCAGAATAAATGTAAGTTAACTTGTTACTAAAAATGTAATAAAGGTACACATCTGGGCAGATAATGGGGAACAATAATAAACTTGATAAAGGACCATCAAAGAATACTTTAAAAAGAATATTTGTGATGACCAGAGGTGATGATCCAACCATTGGTTCATGAAAAGATATCATTTCAAGGTATTTCTGTATTTAGTCTGGTGGCCTAAAAGGGGCCAACCAATTTATTCAAGCAAACTTGAGAGAGGACCATCAAAGGATGTTAGAAACCAAGTGTAGTGATGATACATCCATTGGTTCATGCAAAGAAGATATTTAAAGGTATTTTTAGCTCTAGTGACCCGTAAAAGGGGCCAATCATTTTTATTCTTCAGCACACCTAATAGATGACCATCTAAGGATGCCACAAACCAAGTTTGGTAATAATCCATCCGCAGAATCATGAGAAAAAGTCATTTTAAGGTATTTCTATTTTTAGCTCAAGCAGCCCCTATGAGGAGCCGACCAAATTTTTTTTAGCAAGCTTGATAAAGCATCATCTAAAGGATGCTACAAAATATGTTTAGTGATGATACATCTATTGGTTCATGAGAACAAGCCATTTAAATGTATTTCTATTTTTAGCTCTAGTGGCCCCTAAAAGGGGCCTACCAAATTTATTTGAGCAAGCTTCACAGAGGACCATCTAAGGATGCTACAAACCAAGTTCAGGGATGATCCATCGACTGGTTCATGAGAACAAGACGTTTAAAGGTATTTCTATTTTTAGCTCTAGCAGCCCCTAAAAGGGGGCAAACCATTTTTGTTTGAGCAAATCTGATAAAAGACTACCTAACAATGCTACACACCAAGCTTAAAGATGATCCATCCATTGGTTCATGAGGAGAATAAATGTAAAGGTTTTTCTATTTTTAGCTTTGGTGACCCCTAAAAGGGGTCAACTGGTATAATATGAGCAAATGACACTTAAAACATAAAAAGGATCTGAAGTAAATCTGACCATTAGTTTCAGAGGAGAAGATCACTGTTGACGCCAGATGCTGGATGCCGGATACATGAGAATCCACCCACCCGTCCTAACAGCTCACCCTGAACCTTCGGTTCCGGTGAGCTAAAAATAAAAATTCATAAATATGTTATACCCAATGCAGGCAAAACAAATTGTCAGAAATCAACCATGCATTTACAGTGCCTGAAAATTTCAATGTACCTTTTAAATCAAATATTAAAAGCGACTTGCATTTTCATATGTAGTGGAGAATATGACAAAAGAATTAAAATATCATCCGACAGCAATAATTTTGTACTCAATGATCAAGTAGACCCAAATATTTTTTATTTACAAATTTCAAAGAGTGACAATACACTTTTGAAACAAAAAAATAGACAGCATCTTATGAAATACTGATAAATTTCTTTATCTTTTTAATATGAAAAATGACACAGCATAAAGCTTGTACGATCAAGGATAGAATGTAGCAAATATTATAAATATTTCAAGGTTTATTTAATCTCAACCATTAGAGAAAGTTCACATTTACATTAGTAACCTGCTAGTTGATTTATAAACAACAACTCCACTTTGTAAATGTTCATCCTAATTTAGTTCAATTGTTAACTTATAAAAACAATATACCTTTTTAAAGCTTTGGTTTTAAACTATTGCAACCAATAATATGTAAAACAACAACAACACATGTATTACACCAGGAGTCTCAGAAATATGAATTTTAATGGTTGGAAAAACAAAATAGAAATGTGTTTTATAGTAAAATCATTTTGAAATTCTAAATTTAGCCCAATGCACAAGCATGAGTACCAAAAATGAACAAATATGTCTTAGGCTGCTAATCTAAATGATGACTCCAGTCTGACGCAATTTTCACACTATTCATTGGCTTACAATAAACTCTGATATCCAACTGACCAATGACAAGATTGTATTCTGTGTCTGGTGTCTTATAATAAACTTAGCAGATGGCTTCATTAGACTCTTAGGTAAACTTTACTATTAAGCATTTACAATCCTTTATAAAAATCAATGTTGGGAATACTTCATGTCATACATATTAACAACAGGGCCAAGATGGTCCTTTTTCGCTCACCTGAGAAAAGATTGCAATTGATTTTACCTGATGACCTACTTTTTTGACCCTAGATGACCCATGTTCAAACTTGTCCAAGACGTCATTAAGAAAAACATTCTGACAAGGTTTGGTAAATATCCAATTAAAACTATGACCATAAAAATGTTAACAAAGTTTTCCAGTGATTTGGCGGGGTGACCTAGTTTTTGACCCCATATAGCCCTTTCTTAAATTTGTACAAGACATTAAGACTAAGCCACTCACCAATTTTCATGACCCTTTGATGAAAAATGTGGCCTTTAGAGTGTTCACAAGGTTTTTCTTAAATTCTACCCAGTGACCTAGTTGTTGACCCCACATAACCCTTTTTCAAACTGGTCCAAGATATCAAGACTAAGCCATTTAACAATTTTCATAACCCGTTGACAAAAAATGTGACCTCGAGAGTGTTCACAAGGTGAATAGCAGCTTACTGGCTATGAAAACATTTCTACATCCCCTGTAAATGGGTTTTGAAATTACTTGGTACTGATGTTCACCATCAGAAGATGATGAGTTGCACACAAGACCATGGGCTATGGCCCCAAGGTTGAGGTCATATTTAAGGTCATTAATTATGTATGGATTCTGATGCTGTAAATTTGTGTCTTGGTTACAACATCTTAAGTCCTTAATGGATTTTTAAATACTTTGTCTAGAACTCAAAATTGATAGTACAAAATGAGCATGCATTTATGTACGCAACGTTCTAGAGAACACATATGATTGTTATAAAAGTGATGTGGTCAGGAAAGTAATTATGCGTAGGGGAGTTACCTTATTCCTGGCCTACCAATCAGTTTTTAAAGGAAGTATTTTTAATACTTACTCTTACAGAAAAATCATAGAAATTAAATAATGCATATCACTTGTATTTTTATATTTATATAAAAATAAATATATTTTTATTTTATACTTATATTTGCAGCTCGAAAGTACATATGTAACATCTGCTGCAAAAAAAAGGCAAATGGTGAAAATAACATTACACTGAAAATTGTGTATTAAATCACGACCCATGAAATGAACAATGTCATTTCTATTGACTTAGAAATTACTAAGTAAAACTCCAGATTGACTTCATCAAAATAAGGTTAACTCTATCAAACAATATGATAGCTTTGCCTTACAAAGGTGTGGAAAATTTGAATGTTGTTTTCAAAAAAAGCAAATTTTAGAAAAAATTTATAACGCCCATCGAAATGACAACTGTATATTTGGCATTTGCACATCAACGGCGTGTCAATTAAATAGTAAAACCAACAAAATGTTACAATCTGTAGGCACCTTATTGACCATGTTGACTATGTAGTCTCTGTATGTGAGTCATTGAGTTTGATGGCAACCAAATAGTGGTCTGTGTATAGGAGTGGTTTGGTAACTGTCTGAAGGGTTGGCAACTGGCTGATAATGAGGTCCAGAGTGTCTCCAAGGCTATGTGTGGGAGTTTTGACATACTGCTGGAAGCCATTATCTTGTATGAAGAGGTTAAATACCTCAGTGTTTCTAGTCTTATAGAAGTCACCAAGTATGATCACATTCTGTAGAACACATACCTGTCTCTGTGATGGCATGTGACTTGCATCCCCCCCCCATCCACACACTTCTGCAAAGTTTAAATGAAATCAGGCCAACCACTTCCAAGATATGGCTCCGGACGGACAGAAACATGCAAGCACAGACACACATACACAGAACAGTCATTTTCACAACTATATCGAGCTCACCGCAAGGGGCTTGACAAAGCTATATAATCTTTTTTTTTTCAATTAAATTTTCTACTCAAGTTTTAAATGAATGTTGATTCAATGAATTATTTCTTTTGAAGTAAAAACAGCATTTCATGTATATATTTAAATTTACAATTGTAACTCACTCTTGCATCTTGCGAAAATGATTTTTTCTGTAAAAGCCTTTTTGCATATATTTGCATATACAGATTTTTTACCTGGTTTTTGCAGCAGATGTCACATATGCAGTACAACTTGTCAAATTGGAAGTCAATAATACAATACAGTTTTCCAGATTAAGATATCCCTATTAATAAATGTATGTTAAGTTGATCATAAGATTCACTGTTTTGGAGAACAGAAATTGCGAGAGATAGTAACAATCTAGCTAAGTTTTATGCAATATGGATACATAACAGAGTAGCATTCACACAGTTGACTTTGGGTACATTTTGGAGTAGAAATCACCTGTCCACTTTGGGTACATTTTAGAGTAGAAATCTCACATAATTTGGATAGATTTTGGAGCAGCATTCACAAGACAATTCATGTACATTCTGAGCAGCAATAGCATGATTTAGGGGCATTTCAGAGTAGTCATAACCCAATCTACTTGGGAAAATTCTGAGCAGCGATCACATTGAGTAATTTATCACAGAATCACACAACCTATATTTCAGTAGGTACTTTAAGAAAATGAAATATATGCTTGAGGAAAATACATCAGAATTTCTCTTACATTGACCACTGACAAGGCTGTTTTTTTCCATTTCAGTTCAATTTCACATTACAATTTGCCTTAAAACCAGACTAAAGATAGATGAAGAGTTATGATTCAACCTAATTTATTTCAAGTACTGATTTATATATAATAGATAAGTGTATGCCTTCCAAATTCCGATCTGAATACAATAATCTATAATGACAAACAATCTGAAATTTGCTGGCAGTAGAAAATACATGAAACACAAATCATGCGGACTAGCTTACCACAACACACATGTTACATATTGAATGGTAATAGGAAAGTATTAGAATAAATTGCTCTACAACAGAACATGTGATTATTACAAATGGGGCTATGGCTATAGGTTGACCTTTTTTCCACGGCCCCTGCCAGCAGGGGCACCTTGGTCGGTGGGGCTTATACTACCATTGGTGTAATCTTCATCATCATCAGCAATCTGTGAGAAATAGTAATTCACAAAACACACAACATTAGGAGGACAGCAAATCACAAAAAACATAGCTAACATCATTTTTCATTCATTGACATTTTACCAGATAGAAATATTCTCATCACATAATTACAAATTTAGTCAGTGAGGAGAATATTGTGTAAGATAAGGTTTAAGGCCACACTGGAAAGTTGTTCTTGTCCTAGTCTTGTTGTTGTTACATAACTTCCAAGATTTTAGCATTATTTTTGTAGAATGAATTCAATTTGAAATTAAATGAATGAACACTGAAATCAAAATTAGCAAATTTAGTAATAAAACACAATCTAATGTCTACAGGACAAAGGCAAGAAGAAAATATTGATGGATGACAGAGTAGGTAAGTCTAGGATACATAAGGATGTTAATACAATACTTTTATAGAATGATACAATAAGGACATAAAACTTCCTTAAATAGCATCAAATCTCAATAAGTGATTTTGAGTCTAATCTACATGTAGATTTAATATTATTTCATGTATCTGTACACAGTATGTTTTTACATCACTATCAGCTAAAGGAAACATATGTATATGATTTGCAATAAGCTATAAAATGTAACAAATTTGAGACACATAGCATTTAACAGGTGGTTAGAATAGATACAAATATCCTCACCATATTATGTCATATTTCATACTGGCTATTTAAATACTGACAATTATAAACACATCAACAATGAAATACAAAACTGACTACTTCAGTGTTAGAAAAATCCTTACAAAGACAGATTATTTGAACCGAAACTGCTGAGTTCATATCTATGCTTCAAGCAAACTAATAGATTGACCAGAGTAGCAAGCACAAAGACTATGTAAGCGACGGTTGTATGTATTTAGAAAATTTATACATCAATATCAACACCAACATTACTTTATCAGGTCAAAGGCAATTTTGTTAATGCATGAGAATTTCATAATATTGACTTTCTCATAGTGAAAGGATTTTATAGTTATTAGTGATAGATTTAAAGCATTTCTTTACTTCAGTTACTGAATCTGTAAATCTAACAAGTTCTCCAGGTTTACCAACCTGCGAAAACCTGCTTGTCTGCAAGCAACTGACAACTTCACCATTCAAAAGTGCATCAAAAGTGAGAAAACAAGTGACAACAATGAATGTAATATCTGAAGTCAAATAGAGACAAGTACCTCATACAGGTCTTGAACCAGTGACACCATTAACATTGATCCCATGTCAGCATCCACAGGCAAACACATTTATATATAATTTACATATATTCTTTCACTTCAGTAACTTATTACCAAGCACTGACATTATGCAAAATCTACAACCTTACAAATAGAATCATATAAAAGAACTAAAATAAAGAATAAAGGGTGGCAACACAACCAATGAAAAAATGGTTACCTGAGAAGAATGAGTATCCCTACTGCCTGAGGCTTTGTCCATTAAATGAGGATTCAAGGAGAATATTGCTTCAGCCTCAATCTGAAAATATATACAAATCAATGTTGTTGTTAAGAGCAAAATAAACTCATGTAAACCTTCACTAGTCTCTTTTACAAACACTTCCATTCATTTCAAATCAGTTTCATTTATTTGTTTATTTAGTGCATTCTATAAAGATTCAAATACATGCATATGATAAATGTAAGCAACAGAAGCTAAGAACTTATTAAGGACACAAATTCCTAATGCAAAATAAACCACAGAAACCTGTATTAATAAATGTTTGAAAAATATTTTGGTAAAATAGGATAAAATTTCTAAAAATCCACTTCATATGTATTGAAAAAACAATACAATTGTATCATTTATTTTTGTTGGGCTCAATTTTTGTGGTTTTAATTGAAATGACCATTTTGTGGATTTTGATTTTTTGAAGAGCGCCTTGATGGCTCTTTCTTGCTCACTTGAGTAAAGATTGCAACCTCAAAGGTTTTCCTGTGATTTGATCTGGTGACCTAGTTTTTGACCTGAGTTGACCGATGTTTGTACTTGTCCAAGATATCATTAATAAAAACATTCTGAAAAGGTTTGGGGAAGATACAATCCAAATTGTGACATCTAGAGTGTTAAGGTTTTCCAGTGATTTGACCTGGTTTTTGACAGGAGACGACACCATGTTCTAACTTGTCCAAGATATCATCAAGAGAAACATTCTGACAAAGTTTGATGAAGATCCAATCAAAAGTGTGACCTTGAGAGTGTTAACAAGGTTTTCATTTGATTTGATCTAATTTTTGACCCATAATGTCCTATGTTCAAACTAGTCAAAGATGTCATTAAAACAAGCATTCTGACCAGGTTCGATGAACATTCAATCAAAAGTGTAACCTCTAGAGTGTTAACAACCCCAAGCATGGATGACGGATGCGGGATAGTGACTGATCACAATAGCTCAGGTGAGCTAAAACAATTTATCAGTTTCTGTCATTTTCTTCAATAAAATAACCTTGCTAGTGGAGTAAAAATATAGGAAATTGGCCCTAATGCGTCAAAGGGGACCCCATCAAAAGTTACAAAACATGCAACAGATATCTGTCAATAATATCAATTACATGTACAAGTATACATGTAAAATTTGTCATTTGCAAACTGATGATGTTGCAAAGTTGGAGAAAAAATTTTAAGGGGCCTTTCGTATTCACACCTTTCTTCAGTATGCCATGTCCGTTATTTTAACACTATTTTGGCATGCTCCTTATATTTCTGTCTGTTTGATATGATATGTAAATGATTATCAAATATCATTGAACATAAACTGAGACCTGTTTCGTTACTAAATTTGGTAAAAATACTTTTTCAACTGATGATTACTCAAACAATAACAGATTGTAAGAGACGGGAGATCTGTACATTTATATTCGATTTGATTTCATGGATCAGCTGACCCACGGTATCCACGAATTAAACCCCTAATGAAAATTAGTGAAACCACAGTAATTAAAAATCATACCAAGCTTTTGTACCAGTCTCAAATCATCACAACAAAAAATATAAAATCACAACATACATAGCAATAAGATCGTAAGGAAGTGGTTAAATGGAGTATATCAAGGTATTAATGATTGTTTTATGTGGATTCTTTCTTATAAAATATGACAGGTGAAAAATGTCACTTTTTGTGACAATTTCACACCACTAAAAGTAAGTTACTTCATCACACATCATTTACTTACATATGTGGGCTCTCATGGTTAACTAACCTATCATAAAACATTCAGTTTGTACCGTACTGGGGTCAAATGAACAAAGTAATTGAAAGGCACTGAAGTACGTCTCATTTATAAGTAGTCTGCCAATGAAGCATGAAACTACTGAAAATATCATATGACGACTGATGTAACATTGTGAATTCAACATAAAGCAATAAGCGCAAGAAGAAGAAATCATAAAAGTCAGTAAAAAGCACCTTCTTTCAATATTTGATGGATGATTATAGTATAGTCAGTGAATTGTTGCCATTTGGAGGTATTATTTGCGCTATAGCTGGATTAAATCAAAAACCTAAAGAAAAAGCAACAAATTATGAACAATACAAACGTGTAATATGCATGTGAGACAATATGTGTTTCAGATGACATATTTTTTTACCAATTGGAACTTACCTAGGAATTGTTTGAATCAGCCATTACACCTGGCAGTTGGGTCTTAATGAGAACACTGAAACTTCTCTAAAAGATTGGTGAAAGCAGACCATTCAAGAACAAGAACAACAAATACAACACTACTGACAGGATAGTGTGGTAGTTGCCTCATGATACCGCATTTCCCAGTATCTGAAGCAGACAACTTTTAAAACATTGTGATGAAAGAAGCCATATTGCTTGTAATGAGCGACGGCTTCCTTTGCTACGTTTTCCACTCCCTCAGAGAGGTCACCGCCAGGGTCCAGTGGTTAGTGCGCTGGACTTAGCGCCCAAAGATATGGATTCGAATCCCAGTCGAGGCAGGCCATACCTTTCCATGAAAATTTGACAAAAAATGTTGAGTTTCCTCCATATGCAGATGTTGCCAGCTCCTTGTAAAAGGGTAACATCTATGGTTTTCCTGTGATTTGACCTGGTGACATATTTTTTAACCTGAGTTGACCGACGTTCAAACATGTTCATGATATCATTAATAAAAACATTCGGACAAAGTTTCATGAAGATCCAATCAAAACTGTGACTTCTAGAAAATTAACAAAGATTTCAATTGATTTGACATATTGACCTATTTTGTGACTCCAGATGATCCATGTTCGAACCTGTCCAAAATATCATGAAAACAAACATTTTCACAGTTTAACAAAGATCCAATCAAAACTGTGACCTGCATAGTGTTAACAAGGTTTCCCAGCGGTTTGACCTGGTGACCTACTTTTTGACCACAGATGACCCATGTTCAGTCTTGTCCCAGATATTATTATAACAAATGTTCTGATAAAGTTTGATGCAGATTCAATCAAAATTGTGACCTCTAGAGCATTAACAAGGTTTTGTGGTGCGTTGACATAGTGGACTAGTTTTTTACCAGAGATGACCCATATTCGCACAATTTTACAAGATCATTATTACAAACATTCTGACAAAGTTTCATGAAGATCCAATAAAAACAGTGATTTCTACAGTGTTAACAAAATTTTCATTCAATTTGACCTGGCGACCTAGTTTTTGACCCCAGATGACCCTTGTTCAAATATGTCAAAGATATCATTGGGATGAACGTTCTGATCAGGTCTGATGAAGATTCACTCAAAAGTGTGACCACTAGAGTGTTAACAACCCCCAGGTGTGGATGCCGGAGTAGACTGACTGATTACTATAGCTCACTGAGCACTATGTGCTCAATTGAGATAAAAAGGTGTTTGACCCCAGTGACAATAAGAAACATAAAAACAAACAAACTGTCAGAGAGAAATAACCCAATTTTCTTAAATAAATTGATGTTTTGTATATTTGCTTGAATTTTGGAAGAGTCCACAGTATGCTTATGAGGCAAAGGGTTAACTACCTCATGCCACACTCAGGCTAAAATACAAGTAGTACAGTTGAAAGATGGGTTGTAAGTGGGTAATTTATATACCTGGGTGTCTGATGCTGTATTATTGCATAATTATTTATGTAAGATATTACTTAATGGAAAAGATAATTGGTGAGTTATAACTAGTAATTATACAGTTATCTTTTGAGTAGGAATGGATACACATTAATATACAGAAGAAGTTAGATGAATCTGTAGTCTAACAATTACATTAGGCAAATAAATCTTTAAGAGGTCCCAAACCTAGCTTTGGGAATAAAATAAATACAGCCATTAATACAAAGACAGTTAGATAACATCAACATTGATACAGAGATAGCTTACAGTCTAACAATAAACCTTTTGGTTTTAACACTCTGGTAGTGTTTCAGATAAAAGCTGATAAGCTGCAGAGGAAAGGATGCAGATTAGTTAGGAAGACTTTTCAATAAAAGGTTTCATTGTAAGAGGCTTAAAAACAGTAAAGCTTGTATAACAGTTTTTACCTAATCGTTCAGCTTTAAGCTATAGTTGTGAGAAGATATGTGAGAGAAAATACTCAGCTGGACAAAATAAAGTACACCATTTTCTTTAACGAGTTAAAACAGACAAAACTGTTTGTATTTTTTTCAGATTTCAAGCCATCAGAATACATCTGATTGGAATATTAACTTGTGGTTCACAGTGTGACTAGGATAAAACCTAATGTCCATCATTTCCATTAACTGTTCCTTAGAATTAAGAAGTAATTGTATCCATGTATTTAAAAGGTACAATTGATAAGGTTTTGAGATAAGTTGTTTAATGAGATTTTTTTTGAAAAAAAAATAGGCCATTAAGAAATAAAAACTTAAAGCCACAAAATGTATCATAGCAAATAAATAAAAATAAAGCATTTTTTAAATTATTTTGTTTATTCATAACAATACAGAAATTAAAGAAACTTTAACCATTGAGATATGTTTGTTTAACTAAGAAATATCCAGATTTTAAGTTTCCATACAACACATAATTTCCATTACAGTCTATGCAAAAAGAAAAATTGCTTTGCAAAATTAATTGCAGTATTAAAGGAACTGATTCATTAATAAATAAAAACATTTACTGGCCAGCAACCGAAATTTTATGAATATGTGCTTTTTCAACAGAGTCCAGTATCAATATTTGAAACACTAAAAATCTTTACTTCCATACAAGTTAGATTACATCATTTCATGGTCACTATTTATCCTTAGTAACAATCATTTTAAATTCTTTTATGACTTTAAAAGGCATAATTCATAAAAACTAACAGAAAAACAACAAAGTATGAGACCCTGATTTTTATATGTCCAATTCTTTAATAACACTACTGTAGTCTGTTATGCTACTTTAGAATAAGATGGATTATTAGCTCAGGAGATTTCTCAAGGCTTTTACTTCCACTTGCCCATACAGCGTGTTAAACAGGTTGTCCTAGTTTGACATAATTTTAAGTTTAAAATACTCATGTTAACTCTTTCAGGCTGAATCCCAACTGAAGGCGTGATTAAAGGCCTCAGAAATATTAATGAAAACCAATCAAATTATACATAAAATAAGACTTTGATTGCGCAACACTAAAATTATATTTGGATGAGTGGGCTTATGTCGGTAACAGTGTCAAAAAATCTTTTTTTCCACTTATACTGGATACGGCGCTCTCTTTAAACAAGTTATGAACAAACTCTGGCTTAAGTAAATCTTTAACATTAGACACTGGCTTAGGAGTGTAATAGCCTTAATACAATGAATAAGAGACACTTCCACCAAATTTTTATTTAACCTCAGTGCTATCAGGTACTAAGATAGCTTTTACTTAAATTTTAATGGCTCAAATTGCAAATATTTGTATCACAACTTATTGAAATTTAACACACTCTTGCTATGTAAGGACAGGAGTTCACCAACAGATTAATATAATGAAATCCATTTAAGTTGTCTTTGTGAAATCGTTATATTTACAATACATGATTTTCATGATAATGAAACAGGAAACATTTGACATGGTTTCAGGGGTGTTTTCATGTAGCAGGCAAGCTACTAAAAGAAGAAGGGGTCTGGGGTTTCCCCAGTAGGAGGTAAGGGAGCCACATTGTTTTGAAAAGTTTCTTGAGCTAAAAACATGTTAAATGCAACATTACTTTCACATTCCATTGGATAAGTGATGATTTCATGAAAAATGACGTAATAATATAATTAAATATGTTGTTAATGTCACAAATCAATACATTATAAACAATAGTTGCATTTAACAACTGAAAACAACTTTAATTTACCACATCTTGCTGAAATAAATTCCACTAATATGTATGAAGCAGCAAACTTCCAATAAATTTATCAGTACTGCAACATATTGATTAAACAGAACAAGCACTTGCAGCATCATAACACACATACATCAAGCTTCACTAAGATAAACTTTAAAATTAATGTTCTCTGAATGCATTATTTTGAAAATTATACACAACAATTAAAGCTGTAAAATGCATGCAACAATAATAAACCCAGTGACTCATGACCAAAGTAAAAAGAAATAAAAAAACAACATATATTCAGGGCCTTTATTCCTTCCATAATAGAGGACAATATTCAGTGCCTTCACAATTGCAAAATGCCTCTTTTTCCTAATTGATGAAGTGCCAGGTCAGTCGTTTATTATTATTTATTATTTTATTATTATACCTTTTCCCAATTCGGTTGAAAATCATACTTGAGTTTCTAAAAATGAAAGGCTAAGGCCCCTTCCCAATTTTTGGAAAAAAAGGCCCTGCATCAATATTAAATCATGAATCAGAAATAGCACTTAAGTTATGCTGAATGACATGTGGGAATGACGTCACAAATTGAGGAATGTGTCAATTTTGAGCCCACCAATGGGTCTTCAAAATCAAACAGTCATTTTAAGATTACTATGTGCTATGAGTTGATACATCATGTATTTTTTACATGTAGATCTATGACTAAATTTTTTCATCTATTGTGATATGCAACGATGAGAAGGTATTACTTGACAAGCAGCAGTGATCAAGGTTAAAGTGTACAATATTGCACTGTCATGATCTCACAATTTCTTATAGTTTTCCCTATTTCGTACCTAATCATAAATATGGGTTATTGCTCAGTTGTCTATGAGACAACAGAAATGGTGTTATTTTCAAGTTACTTTGTTATATTTGTTGATGTCATTTCTGAGTCAATATTCGTCATCAGAAACATTCGTTTTTAATTCTTGTTTCTGCCTGAGTTATGAAGATTCCATCGTTTCTTGATAGAATCATCATAACACAGTGGAAACAAGAATTTTAATGTTCAAAATATTGATACTGTACGTACCTACATTCAACTTTTGATTACTGGCAAGTAATTGTTAAATCTTTTTAATTAATTTAATTAGGCTTCAGACTATAAAAGTTGAAGTGGCAAACAAACATTATTTTAAGGATGGCACTGATTACTACAGCTCATCTGAGCACTACACACTCAGATGAGCAAAATATTAAAGAGCAAAACAATGTAAGTATTAATTTGAAGTGTCTTTCTGCTAGAGGACACTAACAGATTATAGAGCAATAGAACTGAACAAGATGTGACTATTGTAGGACACACAGTGATTTTTTTCCTTCTCTGTTTGGATACTGTAAACGGACCCTTCCCAATAGAAAATAAAGACTATTTCCTAATTCCTAATTGGACAGGAACCGGACCTTTTCCCAAAATTGCCAAAAGATCACTGACACAGTATATACAATAGAAAGATAATGGTTTACTTACAACAATAGATACAACATATCAGTATGTGCAGCTAATGATGACTATACTCTATAAATTCCAACGGTTCATTTAAATAATTAATACATGACATTTCCCAATCATGTTAACTAACACTGTTTACTTAACTACCAAACATAATATTCACAGGAGGTTGTTGCTATATACTATAGAATAGTAATGACAGATAATTATAGACAGTGTTTTTCTTCACTTTTTGGGAAAGGTGGCAGGGCCCAAAGGTGGGGAAAAATGCATTGTAAAGCAATATTAGGGGAAATGTAGGGTTTCCTAACCCCTTGACTGCCACTATAAATGTGCACACCATATGCTTGTACATAAGGTACAAAAAATTGTAACATTCAATTTCATATAATCTATCAGCTTTTTTAAGGCCAATATATTGTTGAAATTTGGCGACATTCCCCATATTCAAAAGTATATCTTTTTCCCAATTTTAAGATAAAAATTTCCCTCCAAAAATCTTTTAAAAAATATGACGAAAAATTGCAATTATCACCAAATTCCATTTTTTATTGACTTGTCAGCTCCCTGTTAGTGTCTGTGTTTTATACATGGTACAGTTGCCCAGGCGCTTGTTAACCTTTGCTGTTATCTGTTTGATCATTTTAATTCATGATGTTAAGGAAAAACATTGGATAGTAAGTCATCTATTAGGTCAAATGCATTGATTTACTATTCTAACAACGGAGTTTAGACTCTAATTAAAACTGTTATTATGTGGTCATCATTGTTATTTTTTAACCATTCACTGCCCTATCGAATGTTATAATCTAAAGAGGTAACTATAGATGTACAACTTAAATGTGTTAACTTTCCTGATTCATACACTAGTTTGGATGAACTATCACAAAACAATGATTTGGAAAATAAAAGTGGACATTTGGTCAAAGAAATTAGATTTTATATAAAAGTTTGCACAAAACTTGGTCGTTCAGTAAAGCAGATTTTTACTGAATTAGGGGAAGTTTATAGGTGTGATAAGGTACCTTATTCGTAGGTGGAGAAGAAATTTCTCACTGGCACAGAGTCCGTCAAAGATGCAGCAAAATCTGGCTGACCTGTGACCATAACAGGCAAGACAAATGTCTCAAAAGTCAGGGAAATGATTGAAAAAGATGGCAGGTACACGATTCGTGGTATTGCTAAAGCTGTTGGCATATCGCTATCGCGGATCCATTTCATTTTGAAGCATACTTTAAAAGTAAGGAAGATTCTGCCAGATGGATATCCTTCATATCGACAGATGACCAAAAAAGGGTACAAATACAAACCATTAAGCAATTGCTCAAAATGTTTCCAAACTTCAATCAAAGACAATTTGCAAACATTGCTACTGGTGACGAAACATGGGTTCACTATTTCGAACAAGTGAGAAAAATTGGAAACAAAATATGGCTAACCAAATATGGTAGAAGGCCTGTTAGCAAGTGTTAACTATGTTTTTCTATGATTTGACCTACTGACCTAGTTTGCAACCCCAGATGATTAATGTTCAAACCTGTCTAAAACATCATGAAAACAAACATTTTAACAAAGTTTAGCAAAGATCCAATTAAAACTGTGACCCATACAGTGTTAACAAGGTTTTTCTATGATTTGACCTGGTGACCTAGTTTTTGACCCCAGATGACCCATGTTTGAATTAAACCAAGAAATCATTAAGACAATCAATTTGACAAGGTTTGACGAACCTCCAATAAAAAACTGTGATCTATAGAGGGTTAACAAGGTTTTCCAGTGATTTGACCTTGTGACCTAGTTTTTGACATCAGATGATCCATGTTCGAACCTGTCCAAGATATCTTTAAGACAAACATTTTGACAAGGTTTGTTGAACCTCCAATCAAAACTGTGACCTACAGAGGGTTAACAAGGTTTTCCAGTGATTTTACCTGGTGACCTAGTTTTTGACCCCAGATGACTCATGTTCGATCCTGTCCAAGATATCATTAAGACAAGCATTTTGACAACGTTTGGTGAACCTCCAATCAAAACAGTGACTCTAGAGTGTTAACAAAATTTTTCTAGGATTTGACCAGGTGACCTAGTTTTTGACCCCAGATATCCCATATTCAAACTTGTCCAAATTATTAAAACAAAGGTTCTGAAAAATTTTGATGAAGACCCCAGGCATTAACAACCCCCAGGTTTGGACACCGGAGTAGACTGACTGATTACTATCACTCACCGAGCACTACCAGCTCAGGTGAGTTAAAAAGCTCACGAAGTATTATCAGAAACAACGCCCAGTGTCAGGATTTAGGCATGTTCGTCTACTACATGATAATGCTCCATCACATACATCTGAGCTTGTGAAGCAATTTTTGAAGTCAGAAAAGGTTACTGTCTTGCCACACCCACATACTTTCTAGATCTAGCCATATGCAACTTTTTCGTATTTCCAAAACTTAAAACTTCTTATCTGGTCATTGATGATACAAGTCACGACAGGCCCTTGGCTCACACATCAGTCAGTGTCTCAGAGGTATACCTAAATCAGTGTACCGTGACGCATTTCAGAAATGGATTCAGAGACTGAAATTATGTATTTCAAACAGTGGAGAATACTTTGAAGGGACGTAATGTTCATTTCACTATTTGAGTCAAATGCTTTTGAAATATCATACAATACACATTACATATCAAACAACCCTTGTCTATACAATCAAGAAGACAATGAAAATTCCAATAGCAAGTAACCCCTAGATACATATAACTGTCTTCAGTGTTCCCACTCACGTAAAATCTTATGTAAATCCCGCAATAAAATCGGAAATCCCACTACATAACTTGATCTGGTGCAAGATCGCACGCGTACAAATATGTTTAGGGACAAATCACCGATTTTCTGGAAACACCCATTTCGATGTATGCGTATACATATGTTTGTTTTAAAAAAATGTCCATACCCCCCCCCAAAAAATAATTCTCTTACCCCCAGATTTCAGACCTATGGGGTAAACTTACCCCCAATTTCAGAAGTGAGTGGGAACACTGTGTCTTACATGCAAACATAAAAAAGAATAATACTAACCTCTTTGCCTTTTGTTTCTCCCCTCTCAAACCATTCAACTGTAACACATTTTCCCTCTTCATTTACCCCACTTATGACTGCAGAATGAATACGACCTGAAATGGAAAGAATACAACAACAATATATCCTGAGGACAGTTAATACATAAAATAATTATCTTTTGCTTTCTACTGAACCATAAATTTTGATCTCAAAGAATCCAAGATAATTGCATTAATGCAATATTCAGTCAGATTCTAAATTCTCTACATAAGCTTATTTCCCAAAATTTTGTAAAACCATAACTTTGGTGATACACACGATATATTTGTCACACCTTGGCCAACAATGTTTAACCTCAGCTGTACCTAGTAAGCAAGACTGGAACTACTTTGAATTTCCTCGATATAAAACAGACAAATATGGTGGCCTACATGAACGAAATGCCCGCCAAGTTTGGTTTTTAGGTCTAAATTAAAAATGTTTGTTTGCTCTTTACAGACCCTGAATTTTAGGTCAGTAGGTAGGAAAAATATTTTTTCTGAATTTGACTTTCACCCAACATGAAATTATACTTCTATCTAGAAGCATTCTACAGTCATTTTCTGTGTTCTGCTTTCTGCTACCACAGAACATTTTATTGCATGCTTAATCAACCATATGGAACACATGTACTCAGTGTCTTAATCCCAGCTTGTGCTTAACTTCTTGCATCCTTGTAGATGTAGATTAACGCCTGTGGTGTGTAGTGATGCTTCATAAATAGTATTTGCATTTTGGTTGTGGTTTTCCATTTACAGTCTATGAACTTAGCCACTGCTGTACTTATATACAAATAGCAGGCCAAAAAAATGACTGGAACCTAGTTTTGGGTCCAGACAAGTATTTACTGCTTCCAAATTGTCCAATCAGACAAGTAGACAAGAGAAATATAATCAAAATAATCAAGATAACTTTCAATGTCTTTTACCCTTCCATTCATCGTATGAAAATTACTATAAATAGAAAAAATCAAATGGTACAAATCAGCGAGTTCTAAACGGATGTTGGTAAATTGTTACCAAATATGCATGTGTGACCTAAAAAGTGTCTGGGTCTAAAAATACCTGGGCTATGTGCTAAATAAAACTACTGGAATTCTGCGTAAATGAGGCGTTATTTTCCCAATTTAAGATGACAGGTAAGCTTTAAACAGTGATCGTGAAAGGCATGCGCCATGTGCCTGTCACATTAAAATTTAAGATGTCACATTGTCTTTGGCAACTGATGTGCCCGTGGCACATTCACACGTTTTCAGTCGTTTCGCATATGAAATGAAGTGAGTATGATGTAAATACTGCTGTTCTGCGTCATCTAACGCTTAATGCAATTCTTTCCTTTTGCAAAAGCAAGCACCTAATGGTAGATGCTCTGTGTCATCTGACGCTTTACGCTAGCTTTTTCTTTATGCAACATGCGCCTAGCTGATAGAAACTTATAAATAGTTATGAGAACTGTTTTAATTGCTACTCAGTTATCGCCACATGAAAATGTCACATTGGTTTTCAAAATGTCACACTGATTTTGCATCCGAAAAAGCCATTGTCCCATTAAGAAAATTTCTTTCCCGATCACTGTTTAAATTAACTTTAAATCTTTTTATATATAACAAATGTTTTGTTTATGACCAAGACAAAAATTCTATGACCGCAGAATCGGGACCTGCAGATTAGACCCAGTCATGGCTTTTACACTATCTCCAGAAATGGATCCAGTGTGGGAGTTCTTCAGGTTCAGATATTCAATGAAATGTAACAGTGTTTTATATATAATATATGTGTTTATAGTAGTTTGTATGCCTGTCTGTCCGATTAGCTCAGTTGGTAGAGCAGCTGACTTGCAAGCAGAAGGTCGCAGGTTCGAGCCCCGCATCGGGAACTTTATTTTCTGCCTCCTACTACATTGGTGCCGTGAGTGTGTGGCTAGCCTTGGAATCCTAGAGCTAGGGTGAAGCAAAGGCTGGGTTAGCTTAAAAGAACCTGTGGTTGTCGCTTAATAATTGATTGAAAGGAAGGAGGAATGTAACAGTGTTGTATATATAATATATATCCGCATCGGGAACGTTATTGTCTGCCTCCTATTACAGAATAATAGTAATTCATATCAAAACTACTCATTATAAAGCAACTGTCTGTAAACTTTGTGAGCTGGTAATATGTCAAATATGTTGACACAGAGCAACAGATAAGCTGTGTATTTACATATTTACTAAATTAAATTACGAAATTCTCAACAGAAACTATTTCAGATGCTGAGAGGATTTCATCTATGAAATCGGCCAACCGGAAAGCTGAATAAGTAAGCTAGGACAAGCCCATGAACACTATTTGTTTCTTTTTCTTGTTTATTACCTCTTCTTAATGTGAAGTTTTAATAAAAATTCCCAAAATGGCTTTTCTACCCATAACTTTTTCCCTAAATTATTGGATTTCACAACTTGTTTTTTTTTTAATTTGGCCAGGGTCTGTTTCCCAAAATGGCTCTCGAGAGTAGAAAAAAGCCTGTCATCCAATTTTAGCAAAATAACGATAAATAGGCAGATAACAATTCTACACAAGAAAACCAAAAAATTTAAATTTTAAGCTATAAATTGTGAATAACTACTGAGTTTTTTTCACTCTCTATATATTTTCAAACTTCATCAAATTTACTATTGAACCCTACCCCACCCACTAAAATTTACCACACTTGAATGAGTCACTGTCATTAACGATTGGAATTTGACATCGGTTCGTATTATGAGTCCAGAATAAATAGAATCTTAAAGTCATAATTATCAAAATTATAACATTCGTCGTTGGCATGTTACAATAATTTACACTGGGTGGCTCATGAAATATTTTAGGTCGCATTATTTATGTTGGCAACAAAATGGAGTCGAGAAAGTAGACAAACAGGACCGGTTTACGCACCATCTGTACGTTGAATGTCAACGTTGATCCCTATTTTCAAAGAACCTAAATCCATCATTAGTCCTTATGCTGTCGATAAGTTAAGACACAAACTTAATAATAAAAACAGTTTATTATCTCCTCTTATTCATTTCTCAGGACTCAATGCGCATTCCGTTAAGAATTTGAAAACTGGATGTGCGCATGAGCCGAAAGTGTGTGTTAAATTCTACACCTTCCCCGTACACAATGGAAACGTACCGTTTCTAAATATTCCGGAGTCAATTTTGGACGCAAATAGATTCAAAGGGATTGTTTTGCTTCAATTTCACGGAAAATAGCAGTTTCCTAGATTTTATTTGTCGAATATTTGAGCATTTGAAGGTAAAATTAATCTGACTTGATTAATGGATCAATAATACAAAAAATGCAGCTAGATCGAAAAAAATATTTAATTCACATTGAATTTGCATAAGCGTAGAATTTAACAGATTCTCAAGAATTCATTTATGAAAGTTTTTAATCTTATATATTGCCAAAATCACAGTTCCTTTATCAGACAATCCTAATGAACGCGTAATAGTGCAGTTGAGAACCAATCAGCGTATTTTAAAATTGATAAGTGTGTTCAACTCCTGTTTGCATAATCAGTCTAATCCAGCTGAATCTTAAAAATAAGTATTTGACGTTCATTGATTGAATAGAAATTCAACGAAAATGATAAATGCAGTATCTTTGTCTCCCATAGGTGGAGTATCAAATTCATAGCACAACCACTTTTGATACTAATTAAGCATCACAAATAAAACACAGTACATTTTTCCAAAAATTAGGAAGGGGCCTGTCATTTTTCAGCCAAATTGGAAAAAGGTAGACGTACTGTATTGTGTACTGTATACTGTATTTTGTGGAAATTCTTTCACCAAACTAGGAAAAAGAGTCACCGAATATCGACTTCTATTATAGAAGAAAAAAAGGCCATGAAACAGGTATTTAGCTTGCCAAAACTTACCGATATTTCCAGTGATAACCCCCGTCGGTCCACGATCCGTGCATACATGTAACTCTCTATTAGCACCATAAAGAATCATCCTTAAACATTTATTGTGATGATTTGGAACCTGGTGGTCCAGGTATTGTATCATAAGAAATGTTTTAAAAGACGAGTCTTTTTTAAATTTAATCATAAAACAAATTGTTTCATTTATTTGTTTTAATCAGATTGTAATAAGATATAATAACAATACATAGAGTATAACATTCTATATATTCTCTATATATAACAAGATGGGGTATGTTTATAGAATTAGAAGTAGTAATTCAGTTGATGAAGTAATTAAATTAAGTTAGTAATTCAGTTAACGTAGTAATTAAGTTAAGTTAGTAATTCAGTAAATGTAGTAATTCAGTTAATGTAGTAATTAAGTCAATGTAGTAATTAAGTTAATGTAGTACTTAAGTTAATGTAGTAATTAAGTTTATGAAGTAATTAAGTTAATGTAGTAATTAAGTTAATGTAGTAATTAAGTTAATGTAGTAATTAAGTTAATATAGTAATTAAGTTAATGTAGCAATTAAGTTAATGTAGTAATTAAGTTAATGTAGTAATTAAGTTAATGTAGTAATTAAGTTAATGTAGTAATTAAGTTAATATAGTAATTAAGTTAATGTAGCAATTAAGTTAATGTAGTAATTAAGTTAAGACGTTTCTGTGAAACACCATTGAGGTTGGTAAAGTCGATGTCATTCTCTTTCTTGTGAATTCGTTTGACGTTGTTGTTCTTGTTCCAAATTATTCTGCACAACTATCTCTTCCATTTTGTTTCGACCAGTACTTGGCTTTTATTTTTAGACAAATTGTATGTAACAGAAGTGCATACATTTTCCCACTAATTATTAGACTAAAGGTCTTCACGTTCCGCGGATCTATTGTCATAGTTTTCATAGCTGCCCGCAGGTTTTAAAATCTTATTTATGCTACAACATTTTTTCATGTCATCATTCATAATGAACTAATTCGTATTAACAGAGTTATTTTCATACTGATTTTCTTGCATACAGATGTGATTAGCATTTTCCATGTTAAAGTATTGATACAGCTTGAATTAATGAATTAAAATTTCATGGTCAACCATATCGAATGCTTCTGTAAGCCAAGATAAACGGCTCCTACATAATTCGTCGGGTTATTTCTACAAACCCGTATGTCATCATGTTCTTCCCATTTTGAGAAAATCGCAATTGAAGTTATGAAGTGCAATGACTTTAACCCTTTACCTCGTAATATCGCATTTCCCCGCATCTGTAGCAGATTACTTTGCCACAATGTTTCCTCGAGAGGAATAATAAAGTTTCTTAAACAAATTGATATTTTGTATATTTGCTTTGGATTTGGAAGAGTCCAAAATATGCCTAAGAGGCGAATGGTTAATTGAGTTACGGGTTCATGGAATTGGGATTAATCCTGTTTAGGGTAGATCTACAAGCTGGTAAGTTTGATCATTGTAAAAAGCTCATCTAGACGACAACAATGATACTAAGATCTCAATATTGCCAAAAATTGAGTTATGGGGTTGTAGAAATAAGCCGACGAATTACCTGAGTCTTTGTCTCTGAGCCATGTATCAAGCAAGATGTAGATTCTGGACCCCATTCTCAAGCAATCGTGTAAGGGCTGTATGACACGAGTATTTTGATCGAAATCCATACTGTGTTACATGAATAATGTCAGTGTTTGGAAAAAATTAATGAAGTTGTTGAGCCACATAACGTTCAAAGACTTAAAAAATAAAGCTTCTGGAAATAGTAAGAAAATGAAAATGAAATGCTGAACGAACCTTTTGGACTGAAAGGGTGCTGGTAACTTCGGTAAATAACAACTTCGGTAAATTGATTTTATGTAGTGATTGTCTTGAATGTTTCGGTAAAAAGGATTTATGTATAATTAGCTCAAATACTAGACTGTAGAATTGGTTCATATGACAATGGACTTTAATACATGATAATTAAGTTGTTTGCACATATTGAATATTTTGCATCCGCTAATTGCAAAATTTAATTGGCATGCCTTACTCAAGCAATTATTCCACATTCCACAAATGCATTTGTATTTGCAATCAAGTCGACGTTATTTTACTAAATTGAAAAAGATGACCTTGTAACGATTATTTTTTACAGTAGCTGAGTACTTGAGCAGTAATAACAGATTTTGTACAGACATGTACATATTCGTCAATGTCGCTCAATGGCAATGCATTTTGTCGGTAAATGTAAGATGACTGTATGAATATAAATAAAGATGTTTTTTTTCAGAAGCTGGTCGTCTGAACAGTATTCATGATTACCATTCACGCAATAATAATAATTATTTTCATTAACGTCGCGCATTGGCAAAGCATGTTGTTAATGAATGTTTATTTGTTCTGAAGTCTTGATGACTTAGTATGTAAAGTATGAATGAAGTTTTATATCATTATACTTCGGGCTGGGAATCGAATCGGAGTTTCTTTTCATTGTCGAGCTGTGATGACTTATCACAACGATATACGATTGCTTTGGTCTAGGCGTGGAAACCTTGGTCAGCACCAGTACATTAATATTTGGGAATTACTTGGACAAAGGTCGTTGTCATTGTATGGTGTAATAAGCAAGACATATTTTCAAAATATTTTATTTACTCGTCAAAACAAAATATTTTCTTACAAAATAAAGAGCAATACATAATATACATACATGAGAATCATATTTTGCCAATACATACACGCACGCGCCCTCGCACGCAAGCATGCATACATACGTAAAGGTGTTATTTTGTATACAGAATATTGCCGACGCAAAGCTATATACGAAAACACACACATTATACTAAAATCATACATACAACGTAAACATACATCTTTTACTGTCCTTTACTGCACTGCACTGGAAATTATATTCTTCTTAATTGGCGATGTTTGATACTGTATATACATTAAACTTTTTTCATGCGAACACTTTTTATGACATTCGGCTTAATGCTATTACAACATTTTGATACGTGATACTTGGGAACACGAGTCATTAATAAATAATCAACGAGTACTTATTTTCAAATAAAAAATAAAAACTACTTATTAACGAATGAAATTATTAAATATGCAAATCTTTTTATACATCATTTTTATAATATTTGTGTTCAAATTGTAAAATCTTAATATAATAAGACAAAACTTCATACCAAGTCATCATAATTTATACTTAAAGCAATGTACATATTTGTACAACTTGAATGAATTTAAGAGTAATTTTTCACCGATAAGGTGTGAATAACCTCCGCAAACCGACTGAAATAGCCGGTACGGATAAACCGAGAAATAAACTAGTCCAAGTTATCGAGAGTTATCTCTCTTGTACAAACAGTAGACACGTTCAGTAGATTATGGTAAATTATTTATTATTTAAAACACAAAATCATCTTTCTTTAAAGGTTAATATTCTTCCTGAAGTATTAATTAATTCTCTAGTATAACACAATGTATTTCAAGGAAGTTTTCCTCCATCCACGATTGACTTCGAACGTCCTCAATCCCGTTCTTTACCGAATTGTTTTTCATATTCGGACTCAAATCATTCGACCCCATTATTATGGTCAGCCGGTAGTTTGTTTGCGATTCATTAACGATGGTGCAAAACTTATTTGAATCAAGATTTTTTTTAGATTTTTGAATAGCCATTATTTATATGCCATAACATTCTGCCTAAATTAAGGGCATACTGTAAATTAGTCCAACTAATTAGACTGTTTGTGACGGCGAGACCCTTTTTGATTTGACCCCGTCCTGCACTGTCTAACAAAGTACTACAGTCAGTCAGGCAGTAGCAGATTGCTAACGAAACTTTCACTGCATATGTCGTCGATAGTGCGCGTGAATTATTGAAATATATACCGATTAAAAGTAAATTTTGTGACCTTTCCGATGATGTAAATTAAATTTTTCTACTCCTTCATCTTCATGGATTAAATGCCGAATTTCGTAAGTCACTCATTACGGCAGTAGCAGATTGATTCAGGCAGTATCGGATTACACACTTTGACACAGGGGTGTGTCAGTGGTCAAACGTCAAATGGGGGCATCTCAAAGCGGGTTAAGTTACCACTAAGTCTTAGACAAGCCACTAACACAATGTTAGTATCATTGAACGCCATTCTTTTGGAAGGCGATGTATCATCGCTTCCGGTGTTGAGGTAGATATCTACCGATGTCATTGTAAAAACTACCCACCCACTGTATTTAACACAGCATGGGTGCAGTTGAGAAGAGCAAATTTACACAGTTGATTGAAATTTTATTTGTGAAGCCCAGTGCAGTGGTTGTAAAGTGGAAAATTTGAAAAGTCACAATATGGTAAAAAATATGACTGCTTGTGCACTGCATGTTACAAAAAAGTTTAGGTCAAATATTTGAATTTTGGCATTAGATACTGAGAATTTATGGCTCGGTATTTATTGTATTATATAATTTAAGGATTATTTTTGTTTTCTATTGATTTGAGTAAGTTCTACCAGGTACTGATGCATTTTTACGTACTTTGTTTTCTACAGTTCTTTGTAAAGCTGAGAGGATGGCCCTTCCGAATTCATTGATGAAATTGGCCAGCCGGAAAGCCAAATAAGTAAGGCTAGGGCCATTTATACAGTCACTGAGTCAGTCAAGCATTAGTGGATTGCTAATGAAACTCACTGTATGCCCCTTTGATAGACATTTGACCTTTGAATCTTGGTTCAACTACCTGACATATAAGAAACAAAACTTAATTGAGTGCCACCTGTATATGCTGAAATCCAAGTTTCATTACAGACAGGAGCTGTGGCCGTGGTCCAGTGGTTAGTGCGCTGGACTTGTAACCTGGATATCTGGGTTCGAATCCCGGTCGCAGCAGGTCATACCGTTCTATGAAAATTTGACAAAAATGTTGATTTTCCTCCACATGTGGAGAAGTTGCCAGCTCCTTGTAGAAGGGTAAGTTAGTACTGGCTAGTATACAGTTCAGGAAAACTGGTAAGGTGAACCGGTAGCCGTATATGACTGAAACATTGCTGAAAAACGGTGTTAAACCCCAGTGACAATAAGTCACATAAAAACAAAAACAAAAAGTTTCATTACAAACATTTTATGTGCTTGTAAAAAGTGTATGAATGATAATAACAAAGTACCTGAAAATAAGTTTGTGCTAGATCAGTCTTTCCATTTTGTTAAAAAAAAATTAAGTTGTTGGTCCTTATATAATGAAATAATTGTTAGTGACTTAATTGTCTAATTTTCTAAATGTTTGTATGCTCATTGTTTGTTATCATTGGTATCTACCATAGTTTAAAACAGTTCCTGAACTCAACTCGTTACTGTTAATGCTTTGTAAGTTTCTTTACCCATTAGCTTTATCATGCAACTAGACTGACTGATTTTTACCAAATGTGATATTTAAAGTGTAGACTGATATCAACTAGTTGTAATCTTACATCTCCCAGTTATATCAGTCATATGTTGATGTTGTGTCATCCAGTTTCATATTGAATATATATATATATGAGTTACCTGGTCTGATAATGTATGAGGTGCTTGATGACATTGTACAAAGTTCATTGATGTATGCGTGATTTATTAAGTTTAGATAATGTCAGTGACTTTGATCATCCTTAAATTATTTATCAACTCCTTCAGTATTCGAAATGATCTGATACCCAAATTATTGAGCAAAACTGAATTGAATTGACTTGGGTAGGCAGCTCCAAAGAATGCATGTCATGCTGAAACAAAATTTTAACAAATTTGTTGTCTTAACCATTGTATGTTAATGTCTGTATTAATTCACCACAATAAATTAGGGCATATTTTATAATGGGATTATATTCTCTCATTTTTAATAAAAAGCTCAGAGGTGATGATATTAGTTATAACTTCGAGAAATTCTTAAATTTTCTACTAGAATGTAGTTAATATGTAATTTGTGAACATATTCAAATAAGTTCAATTTGAAGGTATTTAATCTAATTTATCATAATGTATCATGAAGATGTTGTAAAGAAATCAATGTACAATGGTTTATATTCTTAAAATATGTCTTAAATCATCATAGATTATGGCCAATAAAATTTCTGACAAAGATGTCATTGCCTTTGGATGAAACTGAAGTACTTTACAATGTCACTAATTTGCTCCGAAAGGCCTAAAAAGAAAAGTTTGTTTCTGGTTACCCGACCGACCGACCTAATATTTCACCAGCAGAGTCATAAATTTTTATGGCATCCAAATTGTGGTGCTATATTGTAATTTCACAACTCAAGACAGTGTTGCTGATAAATGTAAAAAATAAAATAAAGGATATTTTTTGGGGGGTATGTAACTGAAACAAACCTTTTCTTTTTTCAGGCCTTTGGTACAGATTAGTATCAGTGGATACATGATTTAGTATCACTTGCATAATTTTGACTGAAGTGCTTAAATTGATGTATGTTTAATGAATTTATCTATTCCAGCTTCATTTATGGTTTACATACATTTTAATGCAATTTATAGAGCTACAGCATATTTGAATTGCCAGTATATTAATACTGTTAGATTTAATAAATGAATATCATTGTTTCGATATTTCATTGACATAATCAGTTAACCAATTTTATTTCAATGAAGTCTTTAATTTAAACTAATCTGAACATCTTTGGTAATATAGTGAAAATTACACCGAACAAACAATTGTGTAGAAAATGCAGTAAGTTCTTGTGGAAATGGGACAAGTATATTTTTCAAGATTACATTTTTCCATTAAACAAATCCTTAACTTTTTTTACATGTATAAGTCTTTTTTTAAATTACTACATTAACATAGTAAACATACTTCTTACAAACCAATCAAAATTTAAAGTCGTCTTTTCATTACAAATATATTGCTACTACTTATTTTACTGATGTCAGATTTCTTGAGTACACTCAATTTACCAATTTTCAGCCATTTTTCTCATAGAGACTCCCTTTATTAGCATGATATCTGATGTGTTGTGTATTGCTTTGGTACAATATGATGCAATTTTGACAATTCATAATTTACAATCAAAACTCTTACTAGACGTCAAAAATGGTTAATGGTCAATAATTGAACCATAAACGGTTAACGATTTTAATTGGCTATCAAAATTGAATCGGTTGCGTTAATTAATCAAATAATCTTTGATGACATAATTCATTGATTATAAATTCATTGAATAAAGATTACTACCTTATTTGAAGATGGATTTCAAAGTGGTTTTCAGTATTTTGTAGCGGAAGTGCTTATGTAGGGAACAGTGCCTCAGAATTTTGATATTTGTTTTCGTTTTTAATCTATGGGGTATTATGTAATTGTCAGCAGAGCTTCTTTTTAGCTCACCTGAATTGAAGGTTCAGGGTAAGCTGTTAGGATGGGTGGGTAGGTGCTCCGTTGTTTGTCGTCTAGCATCAACAGTGATCTTCTCTTCTAAAACTACAGGTCAGATTTACTTCAAATTTGCTGAAGAGAAGCCTTTCGATGTTCTAACTTCAATTTGCTCATAATATTCCAGGTGAGCCCTTTTAGGGGTCACCAGAGCTAAAAATTGAAAAACCTTTAATGATCCTCCTTAAACTTAGTCTGTAGCGTTCTTAGATAGTCTTTTATCAGATTTACTCAAATAAAAATGGTTGACCCCCTTTTAGGGGCAGCTAGAGCTAAAATAGAAAAACCTTTAAACGTCTTATTCTCATAAACCAATGTATAGATCATTCCTAAACTTGGTTTGTAGCATCCTTAGATGGTCTTAAGTTTGCTTAAGAAAATTTTAGGCACTGCTAGAGCTAAAAATAGAAATACCTTAAAATGACTTTTTCCAGGGCTTTCATTTGACCCTTTAAACAGCATTTTGACTCTTGAAATCTTTAACATAAAGCTTTTGACTCTTGAGAATTTGTAATTTACAATAAAATTAGAAGGAAATTTTGTTGACTCTTCAAATTATCATCAGCCAAGGGTCAGTTTTGACCCTCAACTTTTGATGTCTAGTTAAAACCTGTTTTTCTCATGAAACAATGGATTGATTATTATAAAATTTGGTTTGTCGCATTCTTACATGGTCATCTATCAGGTATGCTGAAATAAAAATGGTTGCCCCCTTTTAGGGGTCACTAAAGCTAAAAATAGAAATACCTTTTAACATCTTCTTTGCATGAAACAATGGATGTATCATCACTATACTTGGTTTGTTGCATCCTTTGATGGTCCCCTTTCAAGTTTCCTTGAAGAAATTGGTTGCCCTCTTTTAGGGGCCACCAGACTAAAAATAGAAATACCTTAAAATGACTCCTTTTCAAGAACCAAAGGTCAGATCATCACCAAAGTTGGTCTGTAGCATCCTCCAGTCATCACAAATATTCCTTTATCTCTTTTATCAGGTTTATTATTGTTCCTCATTATCTGCCCAGAAGTGTACCTTTATTATCTTTTAAGTAGCAAGTTAATTTACATTTATTCTGTTGAGCGACGCAGGGCCATCATGGCCCTTTTGTTTTCTTTTTTTGTCAAATATCTAATGAACTGAGAATATTATAAAAAATTTTAGGCACTGTTCCGGGCATGATGCAGGGATGGTTATTTTAAGGCTAATTGTTGTAATATATCCTTATATACAGAGTAGTCATCGTTATTAAAAAAATTGTAAATTGTGTTTGATATTTGCTTATAGAAGAACAACCAAATATTATATTTGATTCAAATCACTTGCTATGGACTCTGTATAGTGGGTTTATTTATGTGCACAATTATGGTTTACTTTTTAAAACTATAAATTGGTGAAACTTGATATCACAAATTAGCCAGTTATGCTATCTTAATAAAAACTTAAGTTGTGTATTTAAAAGTTTATGCATAATTTAGCTTTATTATTATATATGAATGTTTTCTTTATCTTGCTATCAGTTTTACACATGTGACCATTTCCTGTTCTAGATAAATAGATTATCATTTATTGCAATAGAGTAGTTTAGGATACGTCATCGGACACTAATGCAAAACCTTCATATAAAATGTATGTACATAATTATATCATATTTAAGTTTTATGTTGAATTCATTGCATATGAATGCATTCAATACTAGAGAAATGAGTGTTAATTATTTTTGATGAATCAAAACAATGATTATCTCTGTTTTGAAAGACATTAACATTTGTGGTCAATAATGTGAACAATGGCTACTTCAAATTGTGGCATTTGACTGGGCAATTTGTGTATTTATAGTTGACATTATAAATGATATTATTTTCTTTTATTTTTCAGTTGATAGTTTTGTGACATTAGCTGCAAGTGAGACCTCATGTCTTCACAAACACCCATTCCATTTGACACTACATACTACCCTTTAAGTGTAGTTACCTGTGTATGCTTCCTGGCATTTTTTAAGTATGTATGCCCAGTACTGGCTCCAAAAATCTTCCCGGAATTTGTCTCATTGCCACAAGCCAAACAGGTCTACTGGCATACAAGGTATAGTGTTGTATTCTACATCAATAGTTTATTACCTCACCTGAGCACGAAGTGCTCAGAGTGAGCTATATTAATGGGTCTATGTCTAGTGTCTGGCGTCGTGCGGTATTTGCATTCTTGTGAACACTCTAGAGGTCGCTTTTTTGTCAAAGTGTTATGAAAATTGGTCAGTGACTTTTTCTTGATGATATCTCATATGGGTTTGAAAAAGGGCTGTGTCAACAACTAGGTCACTTGGTCAAATGGAAGAAAACCTAAGGTTCAGGGTGAGCTGTTAGGATTGGTGGGTGGATGCTTCGGCATCTGGCATCAACAATGCTCTTCCCTGAAACTACTAGTCAGATTTTTAGTTTATTTGGTGTTGCGAGATCATGTTCAACTGAATGAAATTGACGTTTTTCCATACGAAAAAGATTAACTATCTGCTTCATTATTTTGAATTGGACTAAGTGCTTATTGGTTATTTGTAGTATTATGTATTAGCTATCTGTAGACACCTGTTATGAGAAATTGGAGTGATTTCTGAAAAAGTTACGTGGTACTAAACAAACTTTTATTTCAGAAGTTGTAACTCTTGCATATGTAAAAAATATGATATGGGTGTTTTTTGTCTGCATGGCCATTTTAGGCCTAATACACCATTATTTACACCATCCCTTCAACACCCTACCCCCTAAGAGTCAGATTTACTTCAAATTTGCTGTGTAGAATCCTTTTGACATTCTAACTGCAATTTGCTCATATTATACCGTTTAGGGGTCACCAGAGCTAAAACTAGAAAATCCTTTAAACATCTTCTTCTCTTGAACCAAGGGTGGATCATCACCAAACTTGGTCTGTAGCATTCTTAGATAGTCTTTTGTCTGATTTACTCAAATAAAAATGGTTGACCCCCTTTCGGGGCCGCTAGAGCTAAAAATAGAAATACCTGTAAACATCTTCTCCTCATAAACCAATGTATGGATCATCCCTGAACTTGGTTTGTAGCATCCTTAGATGGTCCACTGTCAAGTTTTGCCCCTTTTAGGGGCCACCAGACTAAAAATAGAAATACAGTGATCTCTCGTTAGGGCGAAGTTGGTTAGTATGAATTTTCTGTTATGTTGAAGTATTTTTTTTTGGACCCCAAAAATTTGACATAACGAGAGTGGACTGTACCTTAAAATGACTCCTCTTCAAGGACCAATGGTTGGATCATCACCAAATTTAGTCTGTAGCATCCTCTGGTCATCATGAATGTTCCTTAGTAATATTCTTTAATTTGTCCGTTATCAAGTGCATTATTGTGCCCCATTATTGGCCCAGAAGTGTACCTTTATTACCTTTATAGTAATGAGTTAACTTGCATTTATTGTGGTCAGTGATGCAGGGCCATCATGCCCCTCTTGCTCATCAAAGGGTCTTGAAAATTGGTCAGCGGCCTAGTCTTGATGATATCTCAGACGAGTTTGAAAAAGGGCTATGTGAGGTCAAAAACTAGGTCACCAAATCTAATCAATGGATAACCTTGTGAACACTCTATTGGTCACAATTTTGATTGGATGTTCACTAAATTTTGTCAGAATGTTTGTCTTACTAATATCTTGGACTTAAACATGGGTCATTTGGGGTCAAAAACTAGGTCACCAGGTCAAATCTTTGGAAAAGCTTGTTAACACTTTAGAGGTCATGGTTTTGATTTGATCTTCCTTAACCTTTGTCAGAATGTTTATTTTAATGATATCGTGAACAAGTTTAAACATTGGTCATATGGGGTCACAAAGTAGGTCACTTGGTAAAATCACTGAAAAACCTTGTTACCTCTAGAAGTCATAGTTTTGATTAGATATTCACCAAACCTAGTCAGCATGTTTTGTAATCTTTACCGAATTGAGCGAAAAGGAGCCATCTTGTTTTAATACATGTAAAACATTTTCTGTGCTCTTCTTTGAACTACTTATTGCTATGATAGGATTTTTCTAGTGTTTTTATTCATTCAGATGTTAGGCTATTGTTAGTATGCTATTAAATGAGGACAATTGTTAGAGATTGTTTGAAATTGTTTAGAAACTTGTAAATTAATGAGTCACTTAATGATAGGGTTTCGATGTCCATTTGAAGACAAAGTTGGGAAGTGTAGTGGTACAAACACAATTGTAAAATTAAATTTTCTCAAGCATTGTACATCATTAAGTGTGTTTTACTTATATCACCGATGAAGCATGCTTTTTAGCTCACTATACCAGCATTTTTGTGTGTGAGGAAATTGTGTCATCTTGATATTTCATTAGAGAATACAGTAAAACTTTGTTATCTCGAGGAGTCAACTGAACATTGTCAAAATGCTCATCATAAACTGAGTGCTTGTAATAACGAGGTTTTTGTTTGTTGACTGAAAAATAAATTGTGCATCTTGCCCATAAATAAACAATAATAACATGAAATGCTTACATAAATTGTACTTAAGATGTCTAAGATGAATATACATATTTATTGATTGTTGACAAATATGTTGAGTGTTTAAATAAAGTTCATGTCCGAAAATTGCTACTGACATGTGGTGAAACATCATAGTGACAAATGGTGTTATGTTGTAGTCAATGACTTATTATCTCATATATCACAAAAAGCAGCAATCATCACAAAAATAGTTGATAAATAAAAAAATCTGTTTCATTAGCAGAGTCAATAATTATTAACTTTTAATACATTAGTCTTTGATAACAAATTTCACTGCAAACTTGCAACAAACAAATTATTGTCATTTTAAGTTACAATGTGTGAAATACAAGGTACTCAATTAAGTTTCATTCTTTATTGTGTAGATTCAGGTGAAAAACTAAGTACTGGATTAAGATTTGCTCTTTTATTGTGTAACTTTAACGAAGTGTCGAAAGCACAGTGATTGCCGGTGCACAGGTGTGAACGATATCCAAAATGACATCCCTTAAGATAATCAAGGTAATTTAGGCTTAAAAATAAGTCAAGGGACCATGATTTGTGCTCGATATAAAGAGATAAAGATGCTCGTAATAAACATGAAAATTTATATACAACTACGAACAAAAAATGACAGGACTTCAAGATCTCCTCAAGATAAGTCTAGTGCTTGTCATATCAATGCTTGTGATAACATACAGGGTTTTCCCTTAGATTTTTCACCCGAGGGTCCCCGGGACTCCCATCTCCAACATTTTAGGGGTCCTTTGGGATATTTTGGGTTCAACACAGAAAATGCCAAGAGCTAATTCCGAGTTGGAAGGGGTCCCGATGACATGGTGGTCACTCTCAAAGCGAGTCCCTTGGCTGAATATCACGTCAGGGACACAAGAAACCTGTGTCAGGGACACTCCTGACATAGTTCTACTGTAATTAAAATATACATTGGGTTGGATAAGTACAGTGTCACATTATCAATGACTTTACCTGTGAAATACTTAACATCATACACATGGTTTGGATATTGTGATATCTCCTGATGTACCATTTTAATGTAATGTATGTAATTGTATATTTCAGTGTATGTTCGTCTGTACATGCTGTGATAGTAAGCTGTATGTGTTTATATTCCTTATTGTGTCAACCACAATTAGTAGAAGATCCAGTATGGTATGATTTTTAGCTTCACTTGTTTGAGCTCTATTGTATTATGTGTTATTTACTGTGGAACACATATGGAAATATCTTTCTATGAAATCAAAATTATCCCATTACAAATTACACTTATCCACTTAAAAGTTATATTCATGAACTTAAAGTTACAAATATCCACTGAAGAATTACATTTGTATCCACTTAGAATTACTCTTAAGTTCTTAAAAAAGAACACATTTCCCAGTTATTTGGTTTGCTTTTATAAGATTTTATCTTCAGTGAACATTCAGATGAATCATATTGTGATAGACAGTGTTTGCTTAAATCTAGTATTTGTATTTCTTTCCGAGTACTGATGCTTTATTTACTGTGTTTTTTTTAGGGCAGACAGCCCACTTGTAAAGAGCAGTTGTGCAATAGTGATTGGATATTTGGCTGCAGGTGAATTACTCTATATGTACAATGTTCATATCAGAATGCTTTAAATATTCTAATATCTAGACTTTATGTTCTGAATAATTATATGGAATGCTGATTAATTATTCTAAAATTTGTAACTTCTTATTGGGGATTGTGCATGTATCTGTATTCACTTCATATTTAATTATATGTAAGCAATTGGAGTATATTTGAAAATGCTGTGGAAGTCTTGTGTAAAATTTCAATTGGACTTTGAAGTTGCGGCCTTTATATGTTCTTTAAATGAGAACATTACCTTTAAAGAAATCAGATTAAGTGTGCATGAGACAACTTACTGTAATTAATGCATTACGCAATTTTATACTTTATACCTATGCTCCTGAAAGTAACAAACACTGTTTTAATTGTTGTTAATATATGTTGTATCTTTTTTAGACACAATCCTGATTGTGGTATATTTCAAGTATATCGGTGATATAAAATATCTAATGCATCATTTTGCCTCAGTGTTTGCTTACTATTACGTCATGGTATGTACTTCATTATGTTTTGTATGTATGGCATAAATTGTGTCATTGTTTTCAGAATCCATCTAAACCAACAATTATATCAAAATAAAAAATATTTCTATCTTTAATGGCAGAAAAAAGACTGATTTTCTTCACCAGATTGAATGATATTTACCGTACTTGTCTGAAAGTTGGACACATATGGCTAATTTTTATTTCATAATTTGTGTGTGGACATTGTCAAAGGGGTTTGTGATGTATATCAAATATATGTGTATAATAGAAGGGAAACAACTTCGACGACTGTATGGATGTATATGATGGAAAAATACAATTGTTGAAGTTGTTTCTCTTCTATTATATATGGAATGCATGTAATATGCGTGACAAACCCATTTGGACATTGTCAATATCACGTAGAACTGGTCTTTAAATGACCTAAATATATTCCTCTGTCGTAAAATTATCAATTTCTTGCCAGACCAAATGAATATTTACCAGGCATTATAGATGGTCTGACACATTTGCGTGTATTTATTCATCTGATTATCTATTCTTGCATTTAGACTGTAACATATTGTGCTACATTTGCTGGTTTTAAAGCCAACTTGTTTTCAGTCTTACATAATATTAATCGTAATGAATGTCTGCCAATCCTCGTTACAATCTAATTAGCGGTTTATTTTCATTGTATAACTGTTTTATAATTCTTTAAAGGAAGTTTGGTGTGATGAACACATATGTCATAATAGTATGTTTTGTTTTTAACATTACTGAAAATCAATTCTTACATTTATAATATTGTGGTTGCATTGTTCAAAGATGGGTTTGGCTTTTAAATCTGAGTTTTTTCTCAGCACTCTTCTAATGAAATCATACTGTTGATAGATGACTCACTATTCCTCTAAACAACCAGTGGAAAGATCAGTTTACCACTTTAAACCTTGATGTTATATCTGTCTTGTGGTGCATGACATTTCTGGCATATTTCTTCATATCTATATGTCTACATATATCCTTATTTTTCAGTCTTATGGTGTGTATGTATACTTTGCAAACTTTAGACTTATGGCAGAATTTTCTACTCCCTGGGTCAATAACAGGTAAGTAACAGGGAACATTGGTTCAATATTTAGTTGTGAGTAGGTAGTTGTGAAATACAAGTTTAGGCCCAAATTATGGGTTTGACAAGTCCACAGAATTTTTCAAAAATATTTATTTTTTAGTTTAGGGTCAGCAGAAAAAAGTCCAGTTTTGGCAGAAAAATGGGTGTGTTGGGTTAGCAAAGACTAGCAACTTTTTTTCCACTTTAGTCAAAAAATAGATTACTTGCTTCCTTCCATACATTTAGTATAAGCAACTGTTGGTTCAGTGACAGTATAAAGTGTTCAAGTGTGGTAACCTATCTCTTGTTTATGGTGTGGTAATGCTTTTCAGCTGTCTTAAATAAGTTACTGTTTTCTCTGAACAACTTGAACATTTTTGAAAAAAGGTGTATAAAAAGGACGACTGGTTTTATTTGGTTAGTTATGTGTTGTGGTTTCTCTGAAAAATGTTAATTAATATTGAAAACTTAGAAGAGCACATGACTGCTGATAAGGGTGGAATGTTAGCAAATATATGAGAACATGACTGCTGATAAGGGTGGAATGTTAGCAAATATATGAGAACATGACTGCTGATAGAGGCGGGATGTTAGCAAGTATATGTTCACATGACTGCTGGTAGAGGCGGGATGTTAGCAAATATATGAGCACATGACTGCTGATAGAGGCGGGATGTTAGCAAATATATGAGCACATGACTGTTGATGCAGAGGTTGGTTATAGACTATTGAGGTTCCTTGCTGAGTTATGTACTGACTGACTATTTGTGAGATCCAACTCCCACTTCATATTTACTATTTTCATACCCCAGCAAACAAAGTGTTCGTAGGTATACTCAGATCACCCTGCTTGTTGGTTGGTCAGTCAAGCGGTCTGTCCCAAATGATATAGAAGATTTTAGTGAATATTTCTCTAACATTTCTTGTGCAAACTTTTTTAAATTTTCTATACACTTTGTGGTTGGATAGAAGATTTGCATAGCATTATTATCATGCCAAAGGACGCATTGTAGAATTATGTCCCCTTGAAAGTTAGTCAGTTGTGTGGTCTGTCCCCCAAATAATTTGGAAGCTTATGGTGAATACTTCTCTTACATTTTTTGTTGGAACTTTTTCATATTTTTTTTAATCTCCGTCATACTTTGATGAAAAACTCCTTCCATTTTTTATATGTATTGCATTTGCATGGAAGATGTGCACAACACATTGATAATGTTGCCATACTTTGAAGAATTATATCCTCTTTGTGTCAGTCATTTAATGCATTAGAAAGAGGAACATTTGAATTTATTTTTGAAGGAATTTTTACAATTTTTTTGTATGCATTGTTGTTGAATAGAAGATGAGCACAACATATTATTCTTGGTGAAGTTGCCATACATTGCAGAAATATGTCCCTTTGGCATTAGTTATTTACTGCATGATGAAGAATAGCATTTGAATTGATATGAGAGCTTGTGTCATGTTTATTTATGTTCCTGCAAATGAATAGTAATAGTGTATTGGCATATTAAGGAATTTAATATATTTTAATTATAGTTGCTTTCAGAATTGTTCAAAGAAGTAAATTCATTGAATTACTGAAAGAAAAATCTTGGGCAATTGTTTTGTTTATTTCTCTGCTTGAAAATAATTATATCCACACATGCAAATAATATAAAAGGAATATAACTGTGAAATGTAGTTGGCATTTATTTTCATTAATTAATATTTTCCCAGTATTGTGAGCCTTCCCTAATAAAATTTTGCTCTCTGTTTAATGTTGCACAATATACAATAAGAATGTATACCATTCCCTAATGCTGGTAAACAATTATTTTAGTCAACTATTTCATGCCCAGTTGAAATGCTCTCTTGCACTTTGTGCACTAATTGCATTTTACAGGGGTATTAATCACAATTAGGTGATAGGTTTAGTCTTAGGAAGTTGTCAATTGCTAGCAGATGAACTGATTAGACTGGTTAGAAAACATGTTGGTCAGTTGTCTCTGTATGTTGCTGAAATACAGTTGACAATGCTAGCCAATCAACGTTTAAAGACTTAATGCTGATTATGTGTTCTTACTTTCAGATGGTTTTTGGATGTGATGAACATGAAATCCAGCAAGTGGTACATATTGAATGGTCTGGTATTAACTGGTGTGTTTTTCTTGTGTCGGATTTTATCAATGCCATACTGCTGGTACATGATATATGTAGTGTATGGCACAGAAGCATTCTTACGTTCAGGATTTAGTCGTTTTGTGCTTGTGTTTTCGTGCATAGTGTTAGATTCATTAAATATAGTCTGGTTCCATAAATTGTGTAAAGGAGCTCATAAAACTCTTCAAAAACTAGAGGCAACCAAATTAACTGACAACAAGAACAATTAAAATGTGATTTAAATAAAATTTACTTCCTCTGCAGTTAAAATACTATTTTTTATTTTTTTTTGTGATAAAATCATACATTTCAATCAGTGCAGTTACACTAGTAGTGTTGATAAGGTTTAATTAACAAAAGTTTTATTTTTTGTTAACATTTTTTTGATAACTAAAATGTAGTAAATTTGTACTGACTCTAGTTTTTATGATACTTCCGTTGTTACCATGGAACACATGAATGTAATACTGGGTCCATTTACATGTAATTCAAATACGTTTTTCTGTGTCTTATGTAAGCGTGCATTTAAGTATACATAAAATCGTGGTTGTTGTTTCCTACAAAATTGTGATGAAGTAATATGATAAACATATAACCATTTTGGGGTCAATGTTACAGCACAATAATCATTTAATCTAATTGTAGCATGTGGAGTTGTGTTATTGCTAGGTTAGATTAGTGTTTGTATTATCAGATATATCTTAAATAGTTGTTAGACTGTCGCTTTATTTGAAATATTTTTGTTGATGTGTTTTGCTTTAACTATTTAATGTATAATTCCACACTGAATGTCTTATACAAAGGTATGCATTTTCATTTTTTATCTGCCTTTGAGCTGCAGACAACTCTTGTTATGTCGAATTTTCAGGACAGAAAAAAATACTTTGTCTTAACGAAAATTCGACATAAACGTCTGACAAATACGCATTAGCCATTTTGGCCATGGTTAGAACCATTAATTCCTGGTAATTGGTGTGTGTTGATGGATGACTTGTTTGTCTGCTATTAAGTTACATATAATTACATGTTTGCATTTAAGTGTAAACAAGGACAATCTCTCTATTGTTTTTTATTAAAAATTAAACCCAACAAGTTGTATGGTCATCATTGTGCAAAAGACATTTGTGATAAGTGCATAATGTCCAACTTCATGATGAACAACGCAAATCAGGTGCAACATCGTTCATTCGGACTTCAAAATCAGTTTGACATAACAAAAAATTCGAGAGCAATTCATCTTAACCAACAGAATTTTATATATCTTTAGAAGGAAGAAACCGAGACTTAAAAATACTTCTACATAGTGGAAAATTTGTCTTAACCAATTTTGCCGTAAGAAGAGTTGACTGTATTTGTGTTTTTATATAAACTGTTATGGCAATAAATGACAGACTGTTTTTAATACTAAAACCATTGTATTTATACCAAAGTGTATTTATGTTAATCTTATTATCAGATTGTATGTTCTAGATAATTACCTGAAGTGTTAAACTTCAATGACCATGAAGACAGGTAGTGTCTTCTTTAACTTTTGTATGTTGACTGTTTGTAACACCAAAACTGATATGACTAATACTGTATATGGTTTAATATTTTTGAAAATGATTTGATTAAAAATCACATAGGACTGTTATATATTGACTGTCATGTGTCCCTCTGTATCAAAAAATGATCAATGAAAAATGTTTCAATCAAAATTTGAGATGTGCATCTTTCAAATATCTGTTTCGTATTATCTTTCTTCCATGTTTCTTAGTTTGAAATTGAGCCAGGCCAAGTGATGGACTTTCCGAGAATTTCTTACTGGATTTTGATCAAACATTCTCAGTGGTTATTTTAAGTTTGATAAATATTTCATTATCCAGTTTAATATGTGTTCTATTTTTGTAATTAGAGTTGTTTCCCTTAGAGCTGTTAAAAACTTAGAAATCTTATTTTATCTGTAAACTGGTGGTTAGAATCCTGCATTTATCAACTGTATTTGTTTGCTCATTATTAAAATTTTATGATAGGAATTAAAATGTTAGCTGTTGGGTTAGCTCAGTCAGTAGAGCCATGTAGTTGTGTTGATGTGGTCTAGTATTCTAGCCCTCTTTTAGGGCAAATGTTATTCATTCCATGTGTGCTCTACTTTCAGCCTTAATGCAGCATCTTGTTTGTTGATTTGTTAGATCCTTGTATATAAGTGTTTTGGAGTTATTGCTTGTGGCATTGTTATTTTTTAAGGATTTTGATTGATAAACTTTTCTGTGATTTTGTATTGAACATATCCCAGTCTTCACACTAACCCACTAGCCCAAAGTTCAGGCTAGTAAATTTCTACTCATACTAATGAACTTTGTCAAAACTATGTATTCAGGCTAATGTTAAGTTGCTTATTTTCAATTGCCCGCTTATAGCTCGGGCTAGTGCTTTAAAAAAATGAGTTCAAACACTGATATCCTGACAAAATTACTTCTAACACTGATATCCTGACAAAATTACTTCTAACACTGACATTTTGACAAAATTACTTCTAACACTGATATCTTAACATAATTACTTCTAACACTGATATCTTAACATAATTACTTCTAACACTGATATCTTAACATAATTACTTCTGATTCATGGTTTTACTTTGTTGTTTGCTGCATTTTGATTTAGAAAATCAGAATCCAAATAAATCAGGTCAGATCTTGGACTTTTGAAATAATGGGATAGTGAGGGCATATTTTGGTGTATTGTATCCATGTAACGTGACTTGACTTGTAAAATGTGCTTCAGATGATTCAAAACTAATCATTTCCTTGTTGAGATATGTAGAACATGCTAATGTGCCATTTTGTGTAATTTGTAGTTTATGTTCATTTTGTCTTTGACATAAATGCTCTGATTTTATTGATCCAAAATGGTGTAAAATATTTTACAGTTTATTTATTGTTTGAATATCAGGTTTCCATTTACATTCATTTGATTGTTAGGGTTGTTTTTCGTGTAGTGTATGTTTATCCAATGGCTTTACTTCTATGTTAAAACATAATATCCTCTGGTACCTGTGTATTATGTTAAGCTCTATTTATTAATGTGTGTTTGTATATAATCAGTATGGTTAAAGTTGTTTTGTTATATTGTTCATATTGTTAATGTTGTTGTATTGATTATGTTATTTCAATACTTAAGTCCACAGTTTGCTGTTTTGACTGTTTGTTGTCAAATATGGACAACAGTTGAAAAATCAGTTAGCCTTGTTTTGGTATTCATTTTATTTAAAAAAAAAGATTATTTTATTGTTTTCACTTCCTCAACAGTTAAAAAGAATTGTTAAAGGTACTCATCAGAAAATCAAAAATCAAATTTTCCAAAAGAACAACACAAATCTGGAGTCTAGTCCCTTTAAATATGATTATTTTATCATTCAATCTTGCCTTTAAACAGTATACATGTTACAAAATTAGTGTTGAATTATACAGATGGTTTAACATTATGTCTCAAGTCCTTTTGACCATTTTTTTCATTAAGCTGTTTTTAGCTCACCTGGGGGTTGTTCGCACTTTTGTGTTTATCTTCATCAGACCTGGTCAGAATGTTCGTCTCAATGATTTCTTGGAGAACTTCAAACTTGGGTCATCTGGGGTCAAAAACTAGGCCAATAGTCAAATCAAATGAAAACCTTGTTAACACTTGTGAGGTCACAGTTTTTATTGGAATTTTCATTAAACTTTGTCAGAATGTTTGTATCAATGATATCTTGTGCAAGTTTGAACATGGGTCATCTGGGGTCAAAAACTAGGTTACCAGGTCAAATCACAGGAAAACCATGTTAACTTTTTAGAGGTTGCAATTTTGATTGAATATTCACCAAACCTTGTCTGGATGTATACCTTAATGATATCTTGGACAGGTCCGAACCTGGGTGATCTGGGGCACAAACTGTCACCAGGTCAAATCTCCTGAAAACCTTGTTAACACACTAGAAGTGAAAGTTTTGATTGGATCTTCCCCAAACTTTGTCCGAATGTTTGTTTTAATAATATGAACAAGCTTGAACATGGGTCAAGTGGGGTTTAAACTAGGTCATCAAGTCACATCACAGGAAAACTGTAGAATTTGCATTCTTTACTCAGGTGTGTGAAAAAGGGCCATCATGGCCCCTTTGTTTTTTCTTTCAGTTATATTAATACATATTGTTTTTTTTTATAAAGTTATTTTCCCTTAGGTTGTCACAGTTAACAATACCATTTTAAAAATAGAATCGAAATTCTGTTTGACTGAATTGAATTGTATGAGTTTGGAAAATGGCTATGTGAGGTCATTAACTAGGTCACTGGGTCAAATAGCAGAAAAACCTTGTGAACTCTAGTGGCCACATTTTTTATGAAAGGGTCTTGAAAATTGGCGGGTGGCTTAGTCCTGATGATATCTCGGACAGATTCAAAAAGGGCTGTGTGAAGTCAAAAATTAGGTCACCAGGTCAAATCACTGGAAGAAGTTGTGAACACTCTATTGGTGGCAGTTTTGATTGGATGTTCACTAAATATTGTCATAATGTTTGTCTTAAAGATGTCGTGGACAAATTTAAATATGGGTCATCTGGGGTTAAAAACTAGGTCACCAGGACAAATCACTCGAAGACCTTGTGAACACTCTAGAGGTCACAAATTTGATTAGATCTTCATTAAACTGTGTCAGACTTCTTAATGATATCTTGGACAAGTTTGAACATGGGTTACCTTAGGTCACAAACTAAGTCACTTGGTCAAATCTCCGGAAAACCTGTTTAACACTCTAGAAGTCATAGTTTTGATTGAATCTTCCCCATACTTGGTCTGAATCTTTGTATCAGTGATATCTTGAACTGGTTTAAACATGTTCTGTTTTATTAGTAATGGCATTTATTTGTGTATCTTAGTCATGATACAAGTAAGTCAAGTTTAGGTGCTATCTTTTGATAGAATGTCAAGTTTGATCAAGATTATAAGTTGTTGCTCTTTGATTAATTAAAGCAATTATTTTGTTTGGCAAAAGTATCAATTTTATTATGGTTTTGTTGATATTTTTACTGAACATTCTAAGCTATGTAAAAAGTATTATGTTAAAAAAACCTGAAATACTGACCACAATAAGAGTGATGTTTTTCATCTCTGGTAACAACCATTAAGAATAACTTCTGAATTTACGGTACTGAAGAACCATAATGGGTAAAACCAAGATTGTGTTTGTGTAGGTATTAAAACAGTTGTACTTTTTTATGCCCCCAGACAACAAAGTTGTAAGGGGGGTATACTGGTTTCAGGTTGTCTGTCCGTCTCTCCGTCCATCCGTCTGTCTGTCTGTAGACAAAATCTTGTGTGCACTTCTTCTCCTAAACGGCTTGTTGAATTTTTATAAAACTTTACTAACACATCAGGCATTAGGTCTACTTGCGCATATTCTAAAAAAACTATTCAAATTTATTTTCACAGAGTAATGCCTCTTGTCTGTAGACAAAATCTAGTATGTGCTCCTTCTCCAAAATGGCTTGTTGGATTTTTGTTTAACTTTACTGACACATTAGGCATTAGGTCTCCTTGTGCAAGTTATAAAAAAAAATTATGATTAATTCTGGTGGAGTTATGCCCCTTTTTTATTTGTCTGTAGACAAAATCTTTTTGCACCTCTTCTAAATGGCTGGTTGTAAGTTATTAAGCTTTTAGATAAGGGCTCTGCAGGGGGGGATATTTTATCGCCTTCAGTGATAGTTCTAGATGTATATGGTATAGCTGTATCATTACTCAGCAAGGTACTTGTGTCAGTAGTTTTAAGCTAAGTTAAAAAGTAATTTTTGAAGTGAATAGAATATGCAATGATGATTTAGCATGAAAACTCATTGGTAAGATTTGCTTTAAACTGTTGAATGAAAAACAAAATCTAAAATTTTATAGAAGTTAAGTCTTCGTATAAGCTGTATTTCCTTTGATTTACAAACAATGATATAACACTAATACTTTAGGTCTGTTTCCAAGTTTTAAAACTTGAATCATATAGCTAAAACCTCAGAACAAATGTTGTATTATTACAATTGTTAGTTTCAGCTGTTACCCAACTTTATTTAAATTCTTTGTCAGAGATTTTGTATTTGTATATTATATTTAGGGCATATTACCTTACACTATAGTCACCTACTGGCAGTTATTAGCTGCTATTGCACTTCTAGCCTGTAATTAATTTTATTTTATTATCTTGTTTTACAATAAATATGTTCCATTAATATTGTTGTTGGGTTTTTATATTATTGACACTATTCTCATTGTATAATTCTGAATTTTGAAGGTTTGTAAAAAATCAAGCTTTTGAAAGCTTTATATTTGGGCTGTGTCATTCGCACATATATGGTACATCAATTTTTAACTTACGTGAATGTGAAGTGCTCAGAGTTAGCTATATTGATGGATCTATGTCCTGCATTGTGCGACATTGGCATTCACCTTGTGAAAACTCTGGATGTCACATTTTTGATCAAAGGATTATAAAAAATTGGTCAGTTGCTTGTCTTAATGATATCTCAGACAAGTTTGAAAAAGGGTTATGAGGGGTCATTAACTAGGTTATTGGGTCAAATTATTGGAAAACCTTGTGAACACACCAGAGATCACATTTTCATCAAAGGGTCTTGAAAATTGGTCAGTGACTTAGTCTTGATAATATCTCGGACAAGTTTTAAAAAGGGTTATGTGGAGTCATTACCTAGGTCACGGGGTCAAATGTAAGAAAAACCTTGTGAACACTCTAGGGGCCACACTTTTCACCAAAGGGTCTTGAAAATTGGTTAGTGGCTTGTCTTGATGATATCTCAGACAAGTTCAGAAAAGGGCTATGTGAGGTCAAAAATCCCTGGAAAACCTTCTTAACATTCTAGTGGTCATATTTTGATTGGATATTTACTAAACCTCGTCAGAATATTTGTCTCAATGACATCTTGGACAAGTTTGAACATGAGTCATATGGTTTCCAAAAAGTAGGTCATCAGGTCAAATCAGTTAACATCTTTACTCAGGTGAGCAAAAAAGGGCCATCTTGGCCCTCTTGTATGTTTCTTCAATTACACGGCCAATCTCTGCATGGATATCTCCACCTTGAACCTTTGGTTGTGGTGAGCTATTAGTATTATAAGGGGATGCTCTGGTGTCCGGCATCAACAATGGTCTTCTCTGAAAGTACAAGTCAGATTTCCTTCATATTTGCTGTGTAGAATTCTTCTGATGTTTTAACTGCAATTTGCCCATATCATACCAGTTGACCCCTTTTTTGGGTCACCAGAGCTAAAAATAGGATAAGCTTTAAACATCTCCTCATGAACCAAAGGGTGGATCAATACCAAACATGGTCTTAAGCATTTTTAGATAGTCTTGTATCAGATTTGCTCAAATAAAAATGGTTAACTCCTTTTATGGGCTGCTACAAGTAAAAACCAATGGATAGATCATCACTAAACATGCTTTGTAGCATCCTTAGATGTCAAGTTTGCTCAAATAGATTTGATCAGCCACTTTTACAGGTTGCCAGAGCTAAAAATAAAAGTACCTTAAAATGACTTATTCAATGGATGGATCATCTCCAAATTTGGTCTTTAGCATCCTTAGATTGTCCCGTATCAAATTTATTAAATTGAATTTGGCCAGCTCTTATACTACTCAAAATTTGCTAAGGATCGCTTTTTCTACAGTGTGTTACTTTTGTAATGCATATGAAAATTGATTAAAAGGAATTAAATATAATTAGTTTGGAATTGATTTTTATGAAAATAATGACAATGGCAGTGCTCCTTGATGTGTGCCTGTTGCGGAAAGAATGCAGTGGATGAAAATCAACATTTTGGAGATCACATAGTGAAATTAAAAAGATCTTGCAAATCAGGAAATGGTTGGGGTAGGGTGTTTAATACCGAGTATGGTGTCCGGGGGCATTAGTTACGGCCTGGCATCGCCGCCACATGCTGCTGATGAGCCTGCGGACCTTATGATGAGGAATCTGGGCCCATTCCTCTACGAGTGCATGTCTTAGCTCCTGAACTGATGTTGGTTGGACATGGCGTGAAGAAATGGCTTTCTGCAGCATATCCTGATCATGCTCAATTGGATTTAAATCGGGGGACCTCGCTGGCCAATCCATGCGGACTATAGTTGCCTCCTCAAGATATCGGTTTGTGATGTGGGCTCTGTGTGCACGGGCATTATCATCCATAAGAATGAAATCCGAGCCGACTGCGCCAGCGTACGTGCGTACATGGACGTCTAAGATTTCATTGACTTACCTTACCTAACGGTCGTGTTCTGCAACACATGCTGGAGATAAGCATTCATTTGGACATCTCCAAACCTAGCTAGCGTCTGTCCATGAAGTTCACACAAAACCTTGACTCATCAGTGAAGGGGACCGACATGAGTCTGCGCCCATTGCAAACGCTCTTGAATATGGCGTTGTGTCAATGGAATGCGAATTGCTGGCCTCCGTGACCTTATCCCAGCATCATCCAACCTGTTTCTAACTGTTTGTGTGCTTACACGCACACCAGTTGCATTCTGGAAGTCGTTACGTTAAGTCGTAGCATTCGAGAACCATGGGCGCCTGGCCTGAAGGACAATAAATTGGTCCAGGGCTGGAGTCTTTGAACGTTCCCGACCTCTGGCGTGGCCCTGCAAAACACTTCCAGTCGTTTGGAATCAGTTCCACATCCTGGCGACAACACTCTGGGATACCCCAAGGACATTGGCAACATGCCTTTGTGAACAGCCAGCACCCAACATTCCAATACCCCTGTTCATCTCATCTTCACTAAGACGATGTCTAACCTGTCAATTTGCTTTAGTTTGCTAAATTTAAACACAGTTTTATAATAACACGAGAGAAGTCTTGCTGCTTGTACACGTTTAAGTGAAAGCACATGGCCATAAAACACCAAATTTCCATGGGTATGCTTTTCCATGTACTTATCGTGCAAGGTGTACATGACAAATCGATAGCTTAAGTACATAATTATGAGGTCCCCATACAGGTATATCATTAGCGGAAATATAATATTAATATAATGATAATAGGACTGAAATATGCAATGTCAAAAAGGTGATCCTTAGCAAATTTTGAGTAGTATATAATGGGCCACAAAAGCTAGAAATAGAAATAACTATAAAAGAACTTCTTTTCTTGAACCAGTAGATGGATCATTACAAATTTGGTCTGTAGCATCCTCAGGTCACCACCAATATTCCATTGTTGTATCTTTTGATGGTTCTTTATTAAGATTATTGTTCCCCTTAATCTAAGTGTATCTTTTCAGTAATGAGTTAACTTACATTTATTCTGGGGAGCGATGCAGGGCTATTGTGACCTTCTTGTTATTTAAACTTAATTATTATTTTAACTATTTAAACAGATGTCTCTGTGTCAAAGGTAATGTATTTTGTGTTTGCACAGAAAGTAAGTCCTATTTGTACTAAAAATATAATTATGTGACTTAGTGTCTATGTGTAGTTTTAATGTACATTATATGTGTAGACTAACTGTAAAAGAACTGTGATAGAGATTATAAAAAACGTGCTACATTTCATATATGAATTTGCTCAATAATATGTCTATGATTAAAAGGTTCTGCTTCAAATGATAGCATTACATGGTTATTATCAACGGTTAACCAAATGTTGGGTTGTAAATTACATTTTGTTTGCTATAATCCCAAGAAAATCATTCAGAATTGGGATATGATGATCAGTCATTAAATGCCCAAATGTTGGATTGTGATATTCACCACTGAATGGTGATGACTACTTGCTCAAATACCTAATATTTGATGATAATACTGCCCACAAAATTCCAAATATTAGATTGTAATATGTTTCACATGATCAAATGGCCAATGACCAGAAAATTGTTCATTGATAATTTCAATAACCGATCATGAGTCCAGTTTTCATAAAGTGTAAATAATTTGGGTTAAAGGTATATGACCTTCTTTGTATATTTGTGACTTACTTCAGTATAATATTTGGTGACAAATACAAGCACATCTATACGGTTGTTTATCTGTAGATAAACTTTCATTTATCTAAATGTGTCAATAATGTTGTTAATGCGTACATGTACATATCTATCAGATACTGACATTAACACTCCTTCTTTTCACTATAATTGAAGAGAATTCATTTAATTATCATAGATCGACAGTTTAAGTTTCGCCTCAAGCGAATTTACTCATACTAGTTTCATGGCTTTATTTCTACACGAATATTTTCTGCGCACATTTTACACTAATTCAAATCATTTCAACTAACTTTCCGACAGACATGGCACAGCATGTTTTAACATTGTTTAACTAAATCCAGACAATCATGAGTTAACATGAAGCGTTATTTCCTGATTTATTACCGACATTTACCTACATGTATGTAACCAGACGTCTACACATTTTTAACAATAATCTGTGTCTGCTTTTTCAAGCCACTAGCTTAAAATAAATCATAAATAAATAAAACAATAAGGTGACAATTCAACGCCTCAGAAAGTAATAGACATAGAAATATCTAAGAAAAAAAAAGAAAACAGTATACGGGAGACACGTGTATGTAATTGCCTCGTGTAGCTACGGACCAGCATTTAAACAGCACGTCCAATCATTCTCCCTCGGCATGTTTCCGGAAAGTTTTGTGACAAGTAAGTTTTCTTTTGACCTCTGTATCCTCAACTAGTCATTAATAACAAAGTTACACAAAGCCACTTATTGCATACACCGAGTTCAAGCGCGTATCATTTCAAGATACAATAACACTGTAGCGTTACAATATGCATGCAATTTAAACTTCAATTTTTGATCTTAAGAAGTTCTTGAAGTTGGATTTTGTTGTTGTTGAAGGGTCGGTCTGAGCTGTGTGAATACTAGTTGTTATGTTGAACGTTCATATGTACACGTATGTACGTAAGCTTGAACAAATGTTATGTTGATCAATTCTTGATAAGTATGTTTACAATGAAAGTTGTTGTGGTTTACTCACTGTTTTGGTAAGGTGAATTTCAACATATAAACTATAAATACAGCGCAGTAAAATAAAGGATTCATTTTTACAGGAAACTAGAGGATACCAACATTACAAGAGAACATTATATCGAGGGAAGTTACCGGTGAGATTGTTCATCATTCGATTGAATATTCAAAATTTATAGTTGTATGCATTCTGAAAAACAATATTCCATTTCACTCTATTTTTACGAGTTAAAAACAACTTCAACTGTATGATATAATTTGGGTCAACTATTTACTAATATGGTTTTATATTTTGCTGTAATGAGGTGGTCTTAATAGAGAAGTGGCTTCTAAGGGAGGTTTTACCATATTTTGACTGTTCTAACTTCTGTTCTCTTCAACCATTTTATAATTTGAAAGCTCAACGCCTGAGTGAAAAAGGATAAGTTTTTTGTATGAACTTTCGCGAACAGGTAGTTAAATAAACAGTTGAAGCGTAACATGTGAGAAAACTACAGTAAAACTCGGATATAGTGATATAGTCTGGTGTGTATTCCCCCGCTTCTTAATTTCAATGTTGTGGATATAATAAAGTATTGTTATAATGAAGTAATTATTCGGGAGTCCAGGAATTCACTAGAACCGTACATACAATTACAAATGTATTTTGAATATATCTGAATTGTAATACCCCCCCCCAAAAAAACCGCATACAATTGTGACGATTGTACTCGCAATGTTGTTTGTGTGGGTTCTTCAAATTTCAGGATAACCATAAGTAAAAAGATACATTACCTATTATATACACTGGTATATATTTTATAGAAATATATTATAAATTAATGTGACCAGAAAGCATATTTTTAACATTACACGACTATCTTTTTTTATCCTAGTCGACTCCGATATATAATATACAAATAGTTAATTTCGATTGAACAACAGATAATCATAAATTGCTGTATTTCCTGTTGAAGTCCAAACATCTTAAACTCTAGCCGAAAGTACTTTATGAACGTATCATACAGAATAATAATTATGTACATGCATATTGTCGTCTGCTTTAGATATTCAGTGAACATTAGTGTAACGTAAGTTTTTACGAAGAGTACTGTTAAACTTTCATTTACTCGCGAAAGTTAACCACATTTAATTGAAATTTTCCGCAAATTTAGCTTAAACACAAAATTCAATTTAGCGTTTCGGTTAATCGTCAGAACAGGTCTCTGTTGTTGCCACGTGTTCATGTTTTGCATACGCTTAAAAGTAACTCATGTACATGTACTACAGACAGGAATATTTACCATCTATATTTCTGAACCAGTTGGTCGAAATTCGCTAAAACATCAATTTTGTTGGTAAGAACGGTTTCTTTCATTTAAGAAAATAAATTTTTACGCGAAAATGCGATAAAATAAAGGCATCCTTAAAGAATTGTTCGTTTGCATTTACGGAACTGACTCATTAAAAGTAATTCTCGATCTTTATTCCGGCTTTTCATTTTCAATACTAGCATATAATTTTAACAAAACATGCCTACTTATGTATGTACTTGCGTAACATATAAACTAACACTTTAAGGATGTCCCCAGCGTAAACATTAGTGGTTTCATACTCAAATTAAAATGACTCAGATCTGGAGAACTACTGATGACTAATCGTGATTTTGTTGAAACATTATGATTCATATTTCGAGTTGCTAGGTGCAGTATTCAACAAAGCGGAGCTGGAACTTGAATGTACTGTTTCTGATGAAGAAGGTTCCTTCCGCTTAACACGGACAGTCGCTGTGGGGACTTTATGTAAAACTAAACATTGCAAACGAGAGAAATAGGATCCCAACATTGGTACAAACATAGATCTGTGTAGATGTAACTAAACAAGAAACATAATTTAGTTTATGAGTTTATTTTTTTATTTTTTTCAAGAAAATATGAGAGAACAAGTCCTGGAATATGAATGGTCCTACCTGTTCTATGGAGGGGGGTTATTCCTGGTGATACATATACTAATATTCAGGTTGGTGAGTCCTGTACTTTCAAAACGTTTCTGCAAAGGATATACGACATTAACGCGGGACGAGAGAGATGAATGGAACGACAGGTATAAGACTCGTTCATTTTTAGTATCATCTAGTTTCTTTTCTGACTGAAATATTTAAAACAAAACACGAAAATTATGTTTTAAAACATTAATACCAAATTTACAAGCAGCTTATATAAGTGAGCCATGGTATTGTCCTAAATAAACGTATACATTCAAAGGATTTTGTAAAGAGGCAAAACAGTCTAGACATAAACTTGTTTTCTCCTTTCATTTTGATTGTCAGAAACTGGAATCCGTTTCTAGATGAAAGTTCCCTTTTATGAAATACACATATACTTTGAATAAACGGGTCGCACTATAATCATAAACACAATAATTTACTATAGGTACAAATAATTATAAGAATTCATTCCACATTAACTGATAAACAGTTTGTCCAATTGGCTTTTATTAAATGTATGCTTGACCAAATGTTTGCCAATCAATTCAAACAGTGTAAAAATCACTTAGCTTATAACAGAATGCTGGCTTCTCTCACGAAATGATGACAAATTTTTAATGATATTCTTTCTGTATTTTCTTGTAGAATGATGTCAAATGTCAATGCTGTTCTTTCTATCGGATTGTCCGGGTACTGTTTGTTATATAACCATGGTTTGCATGAGGACAAAGTATGGTACGACAGCAAAGAAGCAAGGCTTGCCTGTTCTTTAGTTATAGGATATATGGTAGCAGGTAAGTTTTTGTTAAAAAATCTATATGAGGCAGACTGATAGGGACCAGAGGTAAATCGCTTCACTCCTGTTCTCACTCACACTCTTGAGTTTGCAATTCTGGAATTTTGGCTAGTAAAGATATGTTTCTCAGGAAACAATCATTGTCAGTGTTTGTTGCATTAACCAGGTTACAATCTATGCAGAATATCTCATAAGCATAATATTTCTTCTTTAATAAATAAATAACGCGACGTTATGAAAATGCAATGAAGTGCCACATCTTTTCACCAATCACACAAATTTAGGAAACCAGGTCATAGGATGCAACGGCGACATTGGTCAAATCTATTGCCTCCTCCAGAATATCAATAGGTCAAATCCTTAAAATCTAAGTTTGTGGATCGGTGCATGAAAGCAGGTGTATCATTGGTTAATTCTACAAACGAATCAGAGAGACTTAAGTTTTGTGACTTGTCTCCCAACTCAACTTAAAAAACACAGAAGCTAGCTCCATTAACATGGATCCTGGTAGTATCATCATAAAGTATTCTACTGGTTTAGTTCCGTGTTTTTCTTTAACCAAACATAATTACATGTATTATAAATTGTTAACGTTATACATTTTCAGATGTTGTATGTATGGTGCTATGGTGTAACTTAAATCGAGATGTACTCATAGGATATTTATTTCATCATGCCGCAACTATATATGCCTACTACTACATAGCGGTTGGTACACGGCCTTTATATGTTTTCTTGGCCTTAATCTTTGAATAGAATGATAGACTGGTTAACTTTTACTTAATAAATACAGCAAAACATCACTTAGCGAACATTGTAACATGTGTAACGACCACTTATTCAGTCGACCTCTTATTTTCGGACCGGTTTTCTGTATTTCAACTTAACAATGAGATCACATCAATATCATAATCATTTTTCTGTGGTCTTAACATCGAGGCATCGTACAAGCTAATTCGCAATCCCTTACTATCATAATTATGATAAGAATTATACTTCGTTGGAGTGAAGCTCCGTGTATTGCTAGCTCAGTCATTACTCTTTAGTAGTTGTATAAGGTTGTGGGAAAAGTCATTGTAAACCGTCTAAGACCCGTTCATGATTAAATAGTATATAGTAAAACCTCACTGTTAACACCAGCGCATTTGTTATTCGGGTTATCAGTATGTGTCAAAGTGCAATATACTTAGCTAAAGTATATCGTCTGGTGTACAAGTTGTAGACAAGTTATCTGGAATGCACTTTGAACAGCGTGATGAAATATTATAATTATTATTGTATTAACAACACGTCAAGGTCACGTTTATTGTAATCGTATTAATTATCAAGTAAATTATGCAAAAACAAAAGTATTACACTGACAAGATTTTGTTGTGCTTAATCAATTTATCATTTTTGGAACAATTATTATTATTACTACGTCAATGTTATATCCTCCCCTACCTCCTCCTCCTCACTTCCACCATCACGCAAGTTAATCATCATCATCAGTCCACCATCATGATAAGCCACCCCCATAGCAGCAGCACTACCACCATCAGTGCCACAACCAACACCACCACTAACAATAACCACCACCACCACTAACAACAACAACCACCATCACTAACAACAACAACCACCACCACTAACAACAACCACCACCACCACTAACAACAACCACCACCACCACTAACAACAACAACCACCACCACTAACAACAACCACCACCACCACTAACAACAACCACCACCACCACTAACAATAATAACCACCACCACTAACAATAACAACCACCACCACTAACAATAACAACCACCACCACTGACAACAACAACAACCACCACCACCACTAACAATAATAACCACCACCACCACTAACAATAACCACCACCACCACTAACAACAACAACCACCATCACTAACAACAACAACCACCACCACTAACAATAACCACCACCACCACTAACAACAACAACCACCACCACTAACAATAACAACCACCACCACTAACAATAACAACCACCACCACTAACAATAACAACCACCACCACTAACAATAACAACCACCACTAACAATAACAACCACCACTTACAACAACAACCAACACCATCACCAATAACTATACAATCACCACCACCACCACTAACAATATCAACCAACACCATCACCACTAACAACAACAACCAGCACCATCACCATTAACAACAACATCTAATATCATACCCACTAACAACAACAACAACCATCACCAATAACAACAACAACAACAACCATCACCAATAACAACAACAACAACAACAACCATCACCACTAACAACAACAACAACAACCATCACCACTAACAACAACAACAACCATCACCACTAACAACAACAACCACCACTACCATCACCACCTTTAACAGGAACAACGGCCAACACCTGTACCATCATCACCTCCACTAACAAACCACAACCACCATCATCACCACCTTCACCAGTAACAACAACAACAACCAACACCCGTACCACCAACATCACTTATATCAACAACAACAACAGCAACAACCATCTTCCAACAACAACAACAACAATAGCCAATATCAACACCAGTACCACTATTACCACCACCACCACCATCACCACCACCACCACCACCATCAACAACAACAACCACAATTGCTACCACTACCAGTACCACCACCACCAGTACCACCACCACCACCACCATCATCATCATCATCACCTCCACCTGTCCTTATGACTCTAAATGATTTACTGTCTGTGTAACACGCCCATATGATAATTCCTTATTACATGTCTACTGTTCCAGGTATATGGTATTCTTTGTTACTTTGCGATGCTTAGACTTATAGCTGAAGTATCCACGCCACCAGTAAATCAAAGGTGAGTTTACTGCACATACGTACACGAACTTAGATTTATTTAATGTAATAAATGCAATGCTTTTGTCACGAGATATTTGTTGTTGCAACAAAATAGTAATCTAATACAAATTATACAGAGTAATAACATAACTTTCATTCTTTCTAGCTTATGCGCATTTAATTTAGCAGAGAAGGCAGATATTTGATTCATTAGAGCATCGAAAAAGTTCTGTGTATTAGTACATGTAGTGCTTAAAATTATATGAGCAATTTTACGTAAACACATGTACACCAAATGTCACTATGAAAATGAAATAAATTTTAGTGGTTTAAGACCACAACAAAGTCATCAGTGAACTTTAAGTTTGGACCAGAAAATAATAAACATGTTTCTGGTTACATGTAAAAATAGGGCAGGTAAGGCGCAAAACTTTTCTTAAATACTTTTTTTCCTAAACTTTCCTTTAATAATTTGGAGGTGCAATTCGGTTTTAAATGTTCTCATACTTTTGGTGTTAACTCTAAAATTTAGAGTCGGTCGAGTAACCAAAAACAGGACTAATTTTCTGGTCTTATGTCGCTTCAATATAGATGTCGCTGTTCAGCATTGCAAAATAGCTTCCCGATTCTAGTTGTATCTGTCCTCTCCCCACATATTGTCTTCTTTTGCAGGTGGATTTTCGATATATTGAAGTTCCCTAGAACGAAAAAGACAGTAATTCTTAACGGATTCATCATGTTGCTGACGTTTTTTCTTTTTCGCATGATCACCATGCCTGTTTACTGGTACCAGATTTGGTTGGTTTCCGGTACAGACGATACTTTGAAGCTTGGATACATTCAATTAATAATGTACATTCCATGTTTTGTTCTTGACGCTCTCAATATATTCTGGTTTTCTAAGATGTGTAAAGGTTTTTTAAAGGCTTTGAAAGGATTGATGAATTCCACAAATAACGACAAAGAAAAACAATTGTGATGTTTTTAAGAAAAACACGTGTGATGTTTTAAAGAAAAACACGTGTGATGTTTTAAAGAAAAACACGTGTGATGTTTTAAAGAAGAACACGCGTGATGTTTTAATGAAAAACACGTGTGATGTTTTATAGAAAAACACGCGTGATGTTTTAAAGAAAAACACGCGTGATGTTTTATAGAAAAACACGTGTGATGTTTTAAAGAAAAACACGTGTGATGTTTTAAAGAAAAACACGTGTGATGTGATGTGATGTGATGTGATGTGACGTACATGGACGATTTTGAATAATAAGTGAAAGCAGAAAGTTTCCCTGATAACCGTGAAGTGCCATTTTGTTGTATTTTCATTTATAAGAGACATCATAAAGCTTTTCATTGACAAAGCTAATGTATCAAAAGTATAAAATACTTTGTATGTGAAGTGTTTAACGTTACGAAAGGTACAAATGGCGAGATTGTAAAACATACATGATCGGGTGAATATACTAGTAATTGTCCACATTTCATCACCAGTCTTGTGTCAAACGCATAATTCCTTTAGTGGAACAAAAATATTTATTGATACGCAATCCAGTGAGTAAGCCTTCCGGATGAATGGACTTATTTAGGTAGACGTTGTCTCCCTTTCGTGGCTTGTATACGAGAACACATTACAGTTAAATTTGTTCCCGTAGGAGTTATATTCCTGAATACGATATGTTTGTATGATTGCCAGTTTTATTTGATCTCATGAGCCTCATTGTGATTTAACTTTTTTTTATCACGCAACAATATATTTTACGATAATCAAGAGAGGTGTCATGTCTATACTCTTTAGACATACGTGTGCTAGGTTAGTAAGTTAACCCCTTAAGAATTAGGTTGGCTTCCAAATTTTAAGTGCTAACTTTTAAAAACTAGCCTATATATACATATTTTTTTTCGATTCTTTAAGCAGTTGTATTTTTAAGACAGCGGATGGAGTTAGATTAAAATGTGTCAAAGCCTTTTTTACCTATCTTTGGAAATTTAATTTTATCAAACAGAAGAGTTTGGTAAACATTTTGATTTATCAGTGTGTGTAACACACTATGATTCAGTAGACTTTATATCATGGTTCTTATTCAGAACCAGCACCAATGTGCAGTTGATAAAATTGTAGGATCGTTATATTTTACACAAATTATTGACAATTAATAAATATACATGTACATATTTAAGTATTATTTTCTTTCTAGTCCTTTTTAGTAGAATATTCTTTTATCGCCCAAAACTTATTATACTCCCTGCCTGGTGAGAAGATTTTTGGAAGAACCATTTTACAGTCAGAGTTTTGACTATAAGGTATTGAAAATAATCTTTACACAACAATGACAGTAACTACTTGATTGTCTCGTGAAGGGTATTAAATACTATTTCAAATTTCTCGAAATACATGTTTAAACGAAAAGCTAGCGTAAAATGTTAACTGCATTGTTAATCACGCACAATTATCGATCTTACGACAAACACGTGCATGTCACTTAACACGCGGCTAACTGTGCTGACAAGAAATGCTGTTGTAACATAAAAGCGTCATGGTAAATAATTAGATAGTGTGCGAATTTCATGTTCAAAACAAGCTTATAATACGCCTATCGTATCGTTATTTAAATGAAAGTACAATGTATGTCAAAAAGTAGCAATGCCAATACACTATCAAAAAAACGTCAAAAACACAATACGTAATCGCGGATTTGGCTTGTAGCCTACCCCTGACCGGGGACTGTTTTGTAATACAATACCAACAGTGTCACCGAAATATTGTTTTATCTGAATTGATCGACATTTTCTCTATTGTTTTAAAGCAAACTACGTAAGTTAATAATTTCACTGAGTTATTTAATAGCCCTTTGGAGGTAATTCGGCGGTTATTGATACGTTATTTACAGTATTTTGGATATTTAAATACTTACGGCACCTATTTGTCTGTTGAAATTCCATTTATTTAACGAACAGCGTTGTATCAAATGCGCCATATCGAAATAGATTCGATTTTTATTGTGTTTTTTTTTTGTAATCAGTCGTCCTATTGCGTTTTTTACCAAAGTATTTTCTTTCGTGCTAATATAGTTTGATCTTGATTAAAAGAATGTCCTTTAAACTGTTTTTCTTACATTATGCTAAAAGTAGCATATCGTGATCGTGCGCAGTTAAATGGTGTACTGATTATTGGTTATGTTCTACTTTCATATTTTCTGTGAAAGTTTAGGTGTTTTGGCCTAGAGACAAAATATTTAACAGTAATAGCAAACATAGCCGCACTTTACCAATGATTATAAAGCGAGTTGTACCAATTTTATTTATTTCAATGAACTTGTTATGGACAATGTCTGTTCTGTAGTTGGAAGTCGCTATAATAGTCGTTAACTAATGCAAAATTAAGCAAAAAAACATAATGTTTCTCGCTCAGTCATCATTACACGAAATAATTACATGAAATTTGATTTGAACCTTACAAATTAAAACCCACCAAAAAACGCTATTGTAACTCTATTGCATTTTACAGATAACATAATTTTATTCTGGTCGCAGTTTGCTTTGAAAATTACACAGACATACGCAGAGTTAAAACGACGTACATTTTATTTGAGGTAAAATAGAAAGACAATTGCAGCTGTGAATAATTTTATTATTAGTTTGTTTTACTTTAACAATTTAATAAAAACAATCACTGATTACAACGACAACAATGAACAACAAACGAACTGAATTTGCCAAACAAGACCATTTACCACTTTTGGCAACAATCCGATGCCATTCGTAATGGCCATTAACTGAGTATATAATACTATTTGTCCAGTATTACTACTATCATTACAATACTAACTCAGCAAATATATATTTGAAATATATTTGCATTTTTATGTGTAGTATCTATTCAGACTTCAGTTTGCAACCGACCTTTCACCATCTCTGTAACCTGATGCATCCACTCATGGATTTGTCATCTCGGTCATTTTGAACGGTCATGTAAACTTTCTGGTAATTTCAGAATTGCCTCTCCTCCTCACTACGACGAACGACAACTTCTATCCTAACAGAGACGGGTAATGTCCCTTGTTGTTATCACTTAGACAATGAAAGTCTCGTGGTGTATGAATTGTGTCAAATATTCATTTTCCGAAAACGCGCTTCATCAAGCTGTGTTTCTTCTTTCTAAACCTCAGACCAGCGGTTGTCATCACTTCAAACACATGATTCACTGTGTCACTAATGTGTGCTGAACACTCAACAAAAGTATCAGCGCCAATATCTTTCGCCAGTTTCTCTCCTTCCTCATAATTTACACTTTCTTCATTGTCTGATTTTCTTAAATCAGTTTGTGTTCCAACCAGAATGATTGGTTTCCGGCGCCGTGAACAGTTATTCACTTCTGGTACCCAGAAATCCTTAATACTCTCCAAAGAGTTTCTGTCTACCACGGAATAACACAAAACGAGAACTTCGCTGTCTTTATAAGTGCAAGATCGCATCGTCTCGTAGTCATGCTGACCAGCGATGTCAAGGATACTAATGTTGTGTTTATGTCCCTCAACATCTAAACATCCTGAAAATTATAATATAAAACCATGAGTTCTCATATAGGCACATAATTAACAGAAAATTATCGTGAACGTTGTAAATTTCTAAGTGCATTTAAAACACTGTTACGCAATTATTATATGATCATGACTGGACGATTTAATGTTTTCAATACATGTAAATACGATGGCAAATGTAAACGTTATTAGTTTACTATAAAACAAATTAAATAAATGCCGGAAGAGAAATAAAAATAAAATTTTCAAAAACCTACCTTCATAAGTTTCTAACACCGTGGCAACATACGGCGTTTGTGGAATATGTTTCTGCATAAAAGATTGCACTAGAGTACTTTTTCCAATCATAGCATCACCGACCAATGTACAGTGTACAGGTTTTTCAACTTTAACCACCATCTTGTAAATGATTTCACGTAAATATTTTTGTCAAGACGAAAGAGTTCTGCAACTGTTGCTCGATCAGAGTGGAATGGTTGGAATGAAGTAATTCGCTGGTATTTATATACCGAGCCTATCAGGGGAAATTGAATACAAAAGAATCGCTAACATAGACGAGATACTTCTGTAGGACCTCCTTAAGAGGTGATTACCCCCTCAAAGACGGCAGTCAGTTCAATCTACGTGTGTCATTGCACTAGATTGACTTAGTATTAACTTACACCGAGCATATCAAGTTTCTCTTATCATAAATAAATACATTTTAAGAAAACCAGAACGGGGAATTTTAATCAAAACGAATGTTGTATATATGAACGCAATTAAATTGATTTGTTTGTTAAAATTCATTTGAATTATTTCGAAACATTCAAAGTGAAGTCATGTAACACCCAGTTGCAACATTTTAATACTTGATAAGGTTTAGAAAACAGCTATTCATGATTTTTCTTTGGGGCGATATCTTACAAAAAATAAATCAACAACATACGACATGTGACAGTCTTTGGTTGTATGAAAATTGGCACTGAAAGTGTTTTCTACTTGACACTTGACGTATAAAGTTTATACGGACGAGACACCGAATAAATTATTTGTATTAACATTTCGAATTTGGGAACCCCCTATATTTGATAGCAATCATAATCAAATAAACAACCAGTTTGTTTCAAGGATTAAAATGCTTTTTTACAATAACATTAACTTAAGTCAACGGATATGCAACATAAATATTTATAACGATAGTTAGGCAAAAGAAATATTTTATAATTTTGCGCGGATTGGCTGCATATTTTTTCTCTAGTGTTTAGCGTCGCATCAACGGATCATTTGGCGACTTTCCAGCAATGGAACCAACCATCCTTTTGTATGCTAGCTGGACAGCTTCCTGACATGTGATTTTTCTGGTCCTGGGTGGGATTTGAACTCACAGTGGTGTTGGACTATTGATTACTAGTCAGGGATCATAACCACTCGACTACGGAGACCCCTTAGCTGCACAATAATAGTAGTTTCATAGCAATATCATATCATTAAAGTTAACATTAACAATTAAAGTGACTGTTATAACGTGTTTAATATTTTATTGTCGCGATTTTCTGATATCAAACAGGGGCATTGAAAATGATTAACTAGTATCGTAATGTCACAAATACAAGCAATTATGCGTACGAGGAATGTTATGCTAAAATAAGTGCATGGCAACAAGAAAACGTTTTACCGAAAAATATCTAAACATTTGTTCAATACAAATTCACAGAAAATTTGTCATAAAAATCTTCTATTTTCAGCAGTATATGAAATGTTTCACAAGACTTATCTGGTGACAATTAATAGGTCAGGTAGATAGGAAGTCCTGTCACATTATAGGAGGATCGAGATCTACTAGTATCTCTGGGGATCAAATGGATCACACTTAGAAGGTTATATCAATAGAATAGAAAAAAAACGGGACATACTGGCTTACGTTAAGTATCAATTCAAAGTAAACTACTTAAAGCATTTACAAAAAAATAAATAAACCTTGTGAAGTTCATTGACCAGCAAGATATGAAAGAGGTAAGTGAGAAATGGGTGAAAAGTTGTCAGAAATATGGGACCGGTGCATCAGGTTACTTCAATTGTGTTGAGTCCAATCACTCTAGTCTCAGATAATAGTCTTGGGTTTGAATTTCTTTTTGATGAAGCTAAATGTTCTGCCAAAATCTCCCTTCATTCTGTGTAAATCATTGGTGTGGTATGTATTCATTTGGATGGTCAGAATCTCATAAAAGCTAAGCCTTAAGAATATTTCATTATATTACTCATTCTAGCAAATAACTTATAATTTCCAACCATGTTGTGGAAGGGTTGAATTGGCTTTAATTAGTTTAGTCGAGTCAAGTATGAACATCTAGGAGTCCGCTTTTCCCAATTTGACTCCGTATCGTGATTATGGACAGCAATGCATTGCATCAGCAATTATTACTAAGAGTAGGTTATAAACAATATCGGATTTGATTTTCGACAGTCTAAACTCTCACTCACACCTGGTCTTCAGAATCAGAGGAAGTTTTGACTTTGTTCAACCCTAGACAGATATTAATGTTGCCAGAAGAATATTTTCCTTTCACGGGGGCTCAAGTATAGTTCCAAAAAAACACCTAAGTTGAAGATCATTTCACTAGCCATCCAGTGTATACGTTTGGGTGAATTTTCTGTTTATGTTTTATTTACAGAAAGCTCGGGATTCTTCAAAGATTAGTAGACTGAATGTTTAAAAAACATAAAAACAGATGGAATTTGCAAAAGAAACTATACAATCGATATGAGTGCTTTCAGAAAATCGTTTTTGCTACAATTTTATAAGATGATATGATCCGACCGAAACTATGTTACACGGAATGAGAGTTTCCATGATCATGTACGCAATCTTGTTTTTGAATAATTACAGACTTGCGGATAAATTATAAATGGTACGGCACACAAAAACTTTGAAAACATCCCTTTCTGCTGGCAATTCAACGTCAGAGAAATACTGTACACGTACTTAGTTTTTTTATGTTTAACTTTCTGATCATAATTTCGTTTAAAAGTGTAGAATTTCATTTGCATTGTTGAGGTTTCAAATTTTGTCAGGGGCTAAGATAGTACCCACTAATTAAACGTTGTCGGAGGTCATGATCTTATCAGAACGTGGGTTATCGGATTACCCCTGACTGAGCCATTGTTTTTATTAATATTTTGTAACAATTTGGCGACACCTTTTAAAACATACGATGTGTCAAACTATAAAATTAACCTCCTGTCAAGTTGATTGAGTTTAAGTCTCTGTGAAAGTGACTGATTTCACCAGTCCTAATCAGAAATATTAGACTTCGTGTGTTTATAAAGATATACGCGTACCAGTGATGATAAATGTGAGCAACTGTGTTGTAGGTGTAACTTAGAGTATAATACCCCTAATGATCGATGATTTTTTTCTGTCTTACCATGATTGTTGTTCGGGGTCTGAACTCGTATTTCCGAGGGCTGTTTTCATGCAAACTTTTCTTATAGTTAGCGGTGTGTGTTTCTTGCTTCTGCACCTTTTAACATTTTATCCTCTATAGTTCTCCTATGTAAAGTATTTTAATAACTCGATTTACACACGCTGACGGTACATAATAAAATTTATTGTGAGGCTCTGTGACATGTTTCCTCTCATTAAGTAGTACACGTGTCAATAAGAAGTTCTAAATTGCCGCAAACCCCTCTTATTGGAGCGCGCCTGTCTGCTTTGGATCAACCATAAATTAAACTTTTCAGCCATCCAAAGTGGAGTCCATGTTCATTAAGATGGCAAATTAGTAATAGGTGATGTCAATTATTGTCGCCGTTCACGGACGGCGACATATACGATTAACCAGATTTGATCATTTCTTCCCTTACACCGCCTGCTCTAAGCCAATCAGAAAGGAGAATTTAATACCACATGATAAAATGGCAGATCAAAAGACCTCAAAAGGGTCTCCTACGGGGCACATTATCCGCCATGTTTTTGTTGGGTTATCTCTTTATATGACTGACATGCCTTTTTTAATGAATGGATCTCGAAACCAGTTTATGTACGCTCCTACAGGGTAAACAACATTTCGAATATTTCACTCAAATGCATTAGCTTTTATTGTAAAGTTCTAAACAAGTCTATTTCTACGAAAAGTAGGATTTTATTTGATGAATATTTAAATATGAATGCTAGTTTAATTCATCATGATCGATATCCTTTGTTTCCTCTGAATGCGATACTTCGATATTTTAGTTATGTGTTTTACATACACTCTTTTGGGGCGCTTCATATCGTCATTAACTGGTCCCCGTTCCATGTTGCTGCGCACTAAGAGAACGTCGTCTCTGTACAACCAGAGTCAACGAGAACCAGTTTAATATCGTCGTAAACATAGAATGTGTTGCAAACTCTCATTAAGAAATGAAACCAGAAAGGAATTATCTAGGAAATCTTTATTCTTTATTTTAATCTTAGCTCTTACATTTGTCTGAACGGCGATTCCAAGCATTTTTTGGAATTGCTAATAATACTTGTATTTATATCTTTATAGTCAAGTTGAATATGGGAAGTAACCATTAAAAGAATATTTTATTGGGGTTACTTCCCTTGGAAATATAATCCAGAGGACTTCCGAATGTAAAAAACATGGCAGCCACCATGACACAGAACTGTCAAAAATATTCTGTCTGCTAAAATGCCCCCCATTATGTTAAAATGTTTTCAACAACTGGTCTGTTCAAAGACATATCATGTCCATATTTTTTGTTCGGTCTTTGTGAGCGGCCATTTTGTCATTTCAAGCATTCGAAACACGAAGAAGCAAAAGGTAATGATATCGGCGAAGAGCATTTTTATCTTTTCTACACAAAAGAATTTCAAAAGGTTGTGCAATAATCCTGTTATGGGTGTATTTTTAATATTGCTTACTCAGCTGGTCTATTTATAGTAATAAATAGTTTTAACTATGATTAACGTTGTTATTTTATGATGGGATGTTAAATTGCATGAGAAAAGTTGTACAAATGTACAAACTATGAATATTGCTTAAAAATGCTTAAAGTAAATGCTGCTTAAATCATTTTAATGGTCTATATGTAGAAATATATGCACTGACTCATTATAATCATGTCAAAAGGTATGTATGTTAAATTTTCCTTTGGGCATTTTCTGTATCGGGATTTTTTTGTCTGAACATTTTTGTTTTCAACAAGAAACACATACTTGAATTGAATAAGTAATGGTAAATTGACTTGAATTGATCAAAAACTGTCATAATTTTTAAAACTCGTGTATTTTTTATGTTTGACTGAGCCCTCGATTCTCCTAGAATCGATGCCCACTGAGTTGATAACCCATTAAAATATGATTATTATATGAAAAATCCACTAACAAATCTTTGTAACATATAATTTTTCAATTGCAGCTCGTATAGAAGTGGAGAAAGCTAATCTGTCTAAAAAAGAGGATGAAGATGAATATAAACCACCAACAAGTTCTTTACAAAGAACTTTACAAGAAATTGAGAGCAGTATTCAATCAGAGAAGAGAAAACTTGGTAGTCATGACAATGCTGGAGGAAATGATGTGAAGAAATCAAAAGATAATCATGTGAGAAATAAACCAACTGGAACTCCAGAATATAACCCAACACCTTTATATGAATTAAAGAAAAAAAAGATTAAAGAAAAGTTAGGAAAGTCAAAGTATGATTTAGCCTTACTTGATGAACCTTCAGCAGAAGGCGAGTATGACCCTGCTAGTAATTTCTCTACTGGTTGCAAACCATCTTACAATGACAAATCCTGTGAAAATTCACCTGAAACCTTACCTGACTATGCAAATGTGCTGCATGGTGTCAAAAGGCCGGCAGAAGATGATGTAGATGAAGATGATAGTCCTTTAGCTAAGATTCCTAAATTTGTATCTGTTGAATATACTCCCACTGTTAATGATTCTGTCGAATACAGTGATGAGGATGCTGCAGGTGACATGCAAGGGAGTTTTTCAGAGGCTAATAGTGATGAAGGTAGTGACAGTGAAAGATTACTCAATCAGATTAGTAAATTAGAGAAGGGGAACATGTCAAAAGAAATGGGGAAAGATTCTGATGTTGAAAAGAACAAAGATCCTTTGTCGCCAATAGAATTTACTGCTGAAGGTTTTGTCAAAAATATTTATATTGAGCGAAATGATGTTGCTAAATTTAAAAAGGAAGGTGATAAAAAAGATAAACCCACTTCAAGTAAAAAGCAAGCAGAGGATTCAAAAGGAAACAAGAAAAGAAAGGAAATTAATATCTTCAGTCTATTTGAGGATGAATTTGACAGTGCTTTGGAAAAATGTGATTCTGGCTCTACACCTAATGGAATTGAGTCAAAGGTTAAGTTAAAAGATACTAGTTCCTCACATAAAACCCATCATTCATCAGAAAATAAATCAGGTGCTGATAGTGACACTAAACATAAATCTAGGTCTCATCACAAAGGAGAAAGACATTCCTCTTCTAAATCTCATGATAAATCAAGTTCCTCATCTCACAAATCTCATACAAAGCAAAGTTCTAGTAGAACTGACAAGGAAAGTAATTCAACCTCAAAACACAAATCTTCAAAAGATTCTTCTTCGTCATCATCGAAGCACAAATCATCATCTTCACGAAACAGTAGTTCATCCAAATCTGACCACAAATCATCCAAATCAGGTGATCACAAAAAGTACTCTCATTCAAATGACTCCAGAAGCAATGGCAAATATTCTGATAGTACTAGTAAGCACAAAACGTCTGATTCTAAATCATCAAAAGACAAAGCAAGCAAAAAGAAACATATAATGAATGTGGATGTAGATTTGTTCAGTCAAATTGACAGTGATCTGGATGCAACTGCTGATCACCATGCCATCGATGATGATGATCTTGCTGACCTAGATAAATATTTTATGGATGAAGATCCATTTGAAGAATGCCTAAAAATATTTAATGAGGATAACAAGAATAGACCATCAACAAGTAGTGCTTCTGATAAGAAGGTATGATGTTCCTGTGTTGCATATTTTTATTATGCCCCTGAAGGGTGGCATATAGAAGTTGCACTGTCCTTCTTTCTGTCCCATTTTCATGTCTTGGCCATAGCTTTATAATTTCAATGTATTTCAAAATAATGTGGTACAAATGTTAACCAACACAAGACGATGTTGTTTTGCCAAGGTGAAGGTCATATTTGAGGTAATTCAATATGTATGTATGGAATTTTCGTGCCTCAGCCATAACTTTCCAATTTCTGAATGGATTTTTAAATTATTTGTCTAAAACTCTTAAATCTTACTCTGACCTTAAGTGCTAAGGTCAAGGTCATATTTAAGGTCATTCATTATACATGTTTTTCCCAATTGCAAGGCAAAAATTCCCAATTGATATCTGAATCAAATTGTTATAAAACTATTAATGTGTTTCTTGTGTCCTTGGTAAAGTTGTTCCATGATTTCAGATTTTAAGTGTAACAGCCTATATGAATAAATTCATTAAAACTTGTGGAAAATGATTCATTCATGAAAAGTTATACTGCAATTATGACAACAGCTATATAAGTTTGAGTTCAGATTGAGACCACCTTAAAAGCTCCATGGCATGAACATTCAAATTTATGAGTCTTTATGTATCATACCAATAGATGGGAAACATCCGCATTTTTTATTACTTGAAATTTTGTTTTTCAGAAGCTAAAGAAAACATCAGAAGAAGAAGCTATCCCACCTGCTTCAGTTGGAAGGAAAAGGGTTGCTTTGAAGCAAAACAGTGCAGTAAGTCGATATTTATTATTATGATAAAAAAATGAAATATTACTTACCACTAAAATTCATATTTTCTGTTGTTTAGTTTTCCATAAAATTACTTTTTATTTACATACAGTCGAAAGAAAGTTACCATAAGATAGGATTTTTTTGTACAAACTTTACATATATCATAAATGATTAAACAATTATTTAATATTCTTTTACAGCAATTTAGTTCAAATACAATTTCAACTGTCACAATGGTTATTAGATTTACATATATTTTCAATTAACCCTGGTGGTTACTAATAAGCCAAATACTGATTTGGTGAATAAAATGACTTAAACAAATACTTCTGTAAGGGGTAATGGATTAACATATTTATTAACGTTTGAATTGTCGTTAAAACAATTTTTGGTCATGTTTGATGTAATTTAAAAGAATATTTAAGCATTTATGGTGAGTAATAATGAACTTTTATGGATTAAAGGGTGCATTTATTTGGGTGTACTCAGTAGTTCTAGCTTCATGTTGTATTGTTTAATATTACTTAGGATGATGTGAAAAGAAAGGTGGTATCAGACAAGCCCACACCCCGCCCTTCTCCAGCACAAGTAATGATGAACAGATATAAAATGATGCAGGAACGGGCTCTTCAAGCGGAACAAGCTGAGAAAGAGAAATTAAAGGAAAAAGTTAGAAAAATATCAAAACAAAACGTAGAGAGAGCTTCAACATCAGTAAGTAAATTTTCATACTCTCATTCTATATTATCTTGAACCGAAATAAGATCATAATTTATTAGGATATTTTGTTAAGTTGATAGTTTTATTTGTATTGTGAGATGATTAATTAACATAATGTAGGTGCATTTATTACTAGACCAAAATTTTGTTTTTGATAGCACTTATCGTACAGGATTCATTGGAATCAGTTAAAGAGATTGCCAATATAGAGCAAAGATAATGAATTTTTATATAGAATTTGTGATAATAATTTTCTAGGCATGAAATTTGTTCTCACAATCTGCTGTTAATAATTTATTGAAGTGAAGTAGGAGTAAAATATTTGTGTTCATTGATTACTGAATTAATTACTCAATTTATTGTAAATGTTTTAAACACTTTCTGAATTTTCTAAAATATCTCCACCATAGCCTGTATCTAACCTTACCCTTTATCATTTACATTCTGAATGATGTATATTTTAGGCATCATCATCTCAGCCAAACTTATCAAGTGCATCTTCAACATTTACTACTTATTTGGCCAATAAAAACAAGAAAACAACAGCTGTTACTGTGACCAAAGGTGGGAAAAGAAAAGCTCATGCTCCCACTGTAGTAAGTTTTGAGGACCTTACATTAATTTTTGTTTCTGTTGTATTTTGCTTCTTGAACTAATTATATTTACACATATGTTTATCATTGATTTGAAGCAATGAAGTATGATGGCGGGACTTATGTATGTCGAGCATTTCTCATAATTAAACCATGTGTCAGTGATTATTTAGTTGTTTATATGTCACATGCTCTTCAGTGTTATTTTGGATTGTACCAAACTTGGAACAAGTTTGCTATTCAGAGAGAGAAAAGTGTCTTACCAAGTTATTTTAACCTTGCCAAAAGTATAGAATAAGTACTACATTCCAGTGGCATTCATATTGCACTATTTTGGTTAGGTAATCTTGTGCGAAACTTAATGACTTTGATGAATTTTGTGATCAATCTGTATCGTTGAATTACAGCCAATTGCTAAGTTGAAACGTCCAACGGTAGAGGTGAGTGCAAGCTCCAAAGTAGGAACAAATGTTCGTCAAAGATACTTGAACTTATTTATTGATGAGTGTCTCAAAATCTACCCCTCTGAAGAGGAGGCTTTCAAAAAGGTAATTTTACTGTATTTATTTCTCCAGGGCATTGTCACCATGGTGAATTAAGACTTTGGTTGGAACAGTAAAACCTCAATATAAACGCCACCATTATTATAACCACTTTATTTAACTGGTTTTAGGTATTTCCTGTATAATTCACCTTGATTAACAGACCACCTTAATATTAAAACTGACCTTTTTGGAATGAAAGGTGGTCTTATTGAGGTTTTATTGTGTAATAAAATTACATGCTGAGCGTAAGTGTTGGCTAACCTGTAACAGAGTGGACTGTTTAATCTTCATTTCTTGTTTTAAGTTAAAACAGCTGACTGGGTACTAAAGTAATAACAAAAATCAGTTTTATGAAGTGCAAACATCTGTGTTATTTGTTTTGTTTGTTTTTTATGTGACTTATCTTCACTGGGGTTTAACGCCGTTTTTCAACAATTTTTAAGTTATATACGGCAACTGGTTCACCCAACCTGTTTTCCTGGACTATATACTAACCAGTACTAATTTACCCTTCAATGAATGGATGGATAATTTGGCTTTTAAGATGTCTTAATGTCTGTAGAAGACTGTTACCTGTTGTAACTATGTAATTATGATTGCATTAGTGTGATATTCATTAAGTGTAACAAAGTTAACATGAAATATAGTCATATTTTATCAACATCAGCTGCAGAGTCAATTGAGCACTGAAGGTTTTCTTTCTATTCAGGGTAAAGAAGAGGAGGAAGCTGTTTATAAGCGTTGTACAAATAAGAAAATCTACCTCAATTTTGCTGTAAATACCATCAAAAGACTGCGTACCTCTGCTGAACAGAAGAAATCTGGATCTAAATCAAGTAGCCCACAAAAGAAACTATCTCATGCCTCAGTGCTTGATGGACCTGGGGCCTCTAAAGCTACGTATACTTTACATAGATCAGGTGGGGCTGTGAAGATTCAGGAGGAAGATTTTACAGGTGTGCTTGTAGTTTGTGTTTTTAGTAATGTTTTGTCATAAAACTTTAGGAAAACTTGTGATCTAAAACTTTCCTAATAAACCACATTAATTGCACTGTAGATTCATGAATTATCTTAAAGGATATATTTTCCATTTATTGAGTTGCAAACTTTGCGAAAATCACTCTTGCCAAATATACAATGTACTTTCATGAACGTCCTAGTTTGCTTAAATCTAAATACAAAACTGAATATGTGAGCTCAACTCATTTTACTTAGTAAAGTATTTAGTAATATGATAACTTTTGAAACTTATTTATAATAGGTATGCCTGATTCTTGTTTTGCCTGGTCTAGGAACAATAATACCACAATGAGTGAACATTATTATAATGTGTTTCTTTAGGTGCTGAACTGTACAAGAGATTGCAGCCTTATGTGTTAGACAAAGAACAACTAAAGGAGAACAACTTTCCTCATCCTGATCCTGAGAAAGGAGGAACTGCAATATTCTATGGTGAAGAGAAGAAGTCTCAGAAAGGAATCACGAAAGGTAATTATAGCTACATCAAGTGAGTGTTTCATGTGAACTGTGTAAAAAGTTTGGACTTGTGTTTTTCGGGGATCATCTCAAATTACTTCAAATTCAAAGCTATCACTCAATGAATTTAATGTTTTATTACATGCTTATCTTGATGTGGTTGAAATAGTCCCTTTGTGAGAAGCTCCACCTATCTACTGAATATTTAGTATACAATGAAAAGCGATGCTTAGCATAAGAATTCTTTGCATAATTTAATGGGTCTGAATTACTTTTTCACAAAAAAGTACAAAATTACTGTATGATAACCCCGTTTGAGGAATATTGTTAGCAAAAATAGTCAAGTTATCAAAACTGAAGGTGATCTGTCAACAGATTTTCTAGAATAGCATGCATTATTATTTTGTAGACGTCAGTATGAATTCATTTTTTTATAAGAAATGATCAATAATGGATTCTTTTATGAATACACTAGTTATGTAGATAATTGATTGTTTCCGAGTGGAATTAACAAAATACTAGTGATAAGAAAGCTGAGTTTTAAAGTTCTTAGTTGGAGTAGAAGTTGATCTTTGTGATTGAAGAAATCAGACATACTCCAGATTTCAGCATGATTTCTGTGGTATGTACAATGTGCTCTTTCTGCAGGCTATGAGAAACTGTGTGTTAGATGTGGTAAAATATTTGAAGTGTATCCCAATGGTAAATATCCTGTAAAGGAAGAATGTGTCTATCACTGGGGGAAAGCTTGGAAGAAGAAAAGTAAGTACTTTGTACTGAAGATCTCTGAAATAACCTTTGGTAGAATGATATCATTATTTTAGCTGATTACCACATATAAATGTAAAAATCAGGCTTGGATACAGTGCTCTGCTTGTGATGTTTGGACAGCTTTGATTGTGATGAAACAAGTGGACTGATTTGTTGCATTAGTTTTTTCGGTATGAAAGTATGTGATTTTGAAGTATTGAGTATTTGTCACGGTAGAAGTTGCATTCTGTTTGCTGTATTCATGACAGTAAGAAGATATCTTTAAGGTAAAAAATATCCTCATATGATACTATGATTTAATTCATGACAGTAAGAAGATATATTCAAGGTAAAAATGTCCTTATATGATACTAATATTTAATTCATGACAGTAAGAAGATATCTTCAAGGTAAAAATATCCTCATATGATACTAAGATATTTAATTCATGACAGTAAGAAGATATATTCAAGGTAAAAATGTCCTTATATGATACTAATATTTAATTCATGACAGTAAGAAGATATCTTCAAGGTAAAAATATCCTCATATGATACTAAGATATTTATTTCATGACAGTAAGAAGATATCTTCAAGGTAAAAATATCCTCATATGATACTAATATTTAATTCATGACAGTAAGAAGATATCTTCAAGGTAAAAAATATCCTCATATGATACTATGATTTAGTTCATATCACTGCTATCAAATATATTAATGCTATGTCTCTTTTTACAGTTGCTGGTTCAATAGAAACCAGGTATACCTGTTGTCAAGGAGATTTAGCATCAGAAGGATGTCAGGTTGCCAAGGTAATATTGCCAATATTTGATGTGAGATATAATGTTGTTACCAGTTGATTTTACATCATGTTATGTAAAGATATAGCGTATAAGTAGGAGTGTATTAATAATTTTACTGTAGTTTGATTCACATTTATTTTTTATTCTATTTTCCTTTTACCAAGGACATTTGTAACCATTGTCAGTTAAAGTTGATGCATACATCTTGTTTAGAATAATACTTTTTCATCACAGTTACATGTTCATGAAACCAATAAGAACGAAATAATGTCCGGATTTATGAAAACCATTCCATGTTCTCCACCATTAGATGGTGACTATGGTGTTTATGCTCTGGATTGTGAAATGGTATGTTTTCAATTTTCTATTTTGCTCTGAACACATTTACCTTATATCAATGTACGTGCTGAATTCTTCCCTGTAAGTCTTGTGAAGACTGAATTTTCCTGAAACTGATAGAAGATATCTGGTATTTATAAAAACTTGATGTACATAGACATGGCTGACATCTGTGTGTTACACAAATACGGCTTACATCTGTGTGGTACACAAATACGGCTTACATCTGTGTGTTTGTGGAGTTTTGGGTTGATGAATTTTGGGTGGACGAGTTTTGGGTCTGCTGGTGTTTTCAGGAGGGTGGGATGTTTTGTATGTTGTTGTTTCTGAGAGTCTTTTTCTTATCTATGCTCCAAAGAATGCATACAGTTTCTTGTTCAGTTACATAGGTTTAATAAATCAAGTTGAAACTTTTAGCTTTAAATACATTTTTTTTTTTACTTCAATTAATAATGACAAGGATATTTCTTGTCAAAACAACTGAAAACTTGTTAGTTGTCTAAAAGTACAGCTTTCAGTAATGAATCTGGTTTTTAGGTTTAAAATAATCTCTGGAAAATGTCTAACAGAGGCATGCACATAGTTTTTATAATACTTGTCATAATGATCCAGGTGTATACTACTATGGGTGTAGAACTGGCAAGAGTTACAGTGGTTGGTGCTGATGAAGAACCTGCTTATGAATCTCTTGTGAAACCTGATAATACTGTCATTGATTGCAATACAAGGTTTGTGGTAATTTTATTTATTTATTTGACAGTTTCATCATTTGACAATCATCATAGCTGTTTTCATACTGTTCTGTTTAAAGATCTTTATGTCCTTATTTTTGTTCCAATTTGATACCTGGAATGTGTTTTCAATTATAGCTCAAGACAATATTTTATCTTAATTCGATGAATTAGATTTTAATTGATTGCAAAGTCTCAATGGATTTTGAGGTTTGTATTAATTCAATTTTTTTATTATTTTGGTAATAATTGTTTTTATTTAATTTATAGGTTTAGTGGAATAACTGATGAAGATTTAGAAGATGTGCAAACCAGTCTACGAGATGTACAGGCTGTGTTGCTCAGTCTGTTTACAGATAAAACTATTCTTATTGGACACAGTCTGGAAAGTGATCTCACTGCCCTAAAGGTTTGTTAACTGGAAGAATGATTATATTTTGTACTAAATACCATTTTTGTAGCACCTCTCAGTTTTATTTAACCACAGTGTAATGAAATTCCAAATTTATCTAAGTTATTTTCTTGTAAAACTAATGAATCTGTTATTAATTTAACTATTGAACGTGCTATTAATTTAGCTACACATGTCTGTATTGTTGGATGGTTCAATTAACAAGAAATCTAAAGATTTCTCAGTTTGCAATTTCATATTATAATTGAATACTTTACCCCTAAAATCATCCATTTTTTAACTTTATGTGTGAGAGATTGGATTCTTAATTACCTTGAGTTATATAAGTCATGTCTTCTCCTCATTCCATTCTATTTCAGTTATTTCATTTCACAATCGTGGATACCTCTGTTGTGTTTCCCCATAGACTGGGATATCCATTTAAGAGAGCTTTGAAAAACCTCATGGCTGATTATTTGAAGAAGATTATTCAAGACGACGGTTAGTATTACATGAACCATTAAGTTTGGCTTTTAGATTTAGGAAACAGTTAATATTATTTTTTTATTTGTTAGTTTATGCTGTTGATGGCAGAAAATATTTTGGCTTAAAAAGAATAACTTGATCAATAAAGTATTGTACAACATTGTTACATACAAATGTATTTTAATGGACAATGTGAATCTCATTTGCACCAAGCATAACACAAATAGGGAGAATGTAATGTACGGAATGAAAAGTACATTGTATAGTCATTTTAAATGGTTGCTTATATGGCAGCTATCTTTTTAGTAGATAATATTTTAAATGAAATTTTGTTACTGATATAATTCTAGTTGGTGGACATGACAGTATGGAAGATGCACTTGCTTGCATACAGCTGATGCAGTACAGATTGAAAGAAGACGCTAAGAGAGAAGGACGAGGGAGAAGGCTGTCATCTTGATATTTCTCAATGCTGACACATTTATTTCATTATGCATTTGATAAACAAACTGACGTAAAGAAACAAAAAAAAATATCTCTCGTTCTATTTCTTTTTCATTGTTCTTTTAGTATCTTATGATATCTGGATGTATAAGTGTTTTTGCATTGTTTGTTTATTTTTTCACACAATTTTTACATTTACATGTGATTCATGACCATGAATCTCTTTTGTTTTGTTCTCAGTATGTAAAACTGAGCTTTGTGCCTGTTTTGGTTGTCTCTGAGCGTGTTGTAATTTTGGCCAATGGAAAGGCTACATGATAAGACTTATCTTCATATTCAGGTCTTATATCCTTAAGCTCTGAACAGGGCTTAGAATAGGCTTAAAAACAGACTATAGTCCAGGAACAACAGGCTTGTATCATGCATATCATATCGCTGCTATCTACTTGCATATATTTGTACAGTTATACATTTGTTCACATTGGTCACATAGTGTAAGATATTTGATCAGGCAGTTTATTTGTGTAAGATATTGACCAGATGGGTCATTTGTGTAAGATATTTGAACAGGTAGTTTATTTGTGTAAGATATTGACCAGATAGGTCATTTGTGTAAAATATCTGACCTCGTAGGTCACTTTTTTGTATATGATAAGATTATGCTTTATGTAGGCTTAGTCTGTAGCTTACACCATTTGCCAGATATCAACAAGTAAAAATTTCTTCTGACAAGTAAGAATGGTATAACAGAATTTTAAGTTTAATTTTATTTAGTTGAATGAGTTTTAGGATCTTGCGTTGCTCCCTAATGTATTATAGGAGTACAGCTTCTTGCTTCATTCTAGTACTCTGTGATTATCAACATAATCTACTTTGTTTGATCTAATCTCATTCAAGACTATTCCATCTTTCTACTGCCATACTATTTGTGATGAAAATAGAGGCATGCACCTGGATGTAGGTATAATGAGATTAGGTTTCTCACTTTTCTAGTCACTGTTCTTAATTTATACTACCGTGAGCTTTCATCATAGGAAACAGCCAAAACTTTAGGTTATTAATTTATTATACCCCCTGCAATAAAGTTGTGGGGGGTATACTGGTTTCAGCTTGTCCGTCCATCTGTCTGTCCGTCTGTAGACGAAATCTTGTATGTGCTTCTTCTCCAAAATGGCTGGTTGGATTTTGATAAAACCTGGCCAGTACATTAGGCATTATGTCTTCTTGCACATAGTATAAAAAATGTATTTGGATTTATTTTCACGGAGTTATGCCCCCTTTTTTTGTCTATAGACAAAATCTTGTGTGTGCTCTGAAATGACTGGTTGAATTTTGATTAAACTTTGCCAGTACATTAGGCATTAGGTCTTCTTGCACATATTATAAAAAAATATTTGGATTTATTTTCACTGAGTTATGCCCCCTTTTTATTTGTCTAAAGACAAGATCTAGTGGCACTTCTTCTCTGAAATGGCTTGTTGGATGTTTATAAAATTTTACCAGTACATTAGCCATTAGGTCTACTTGTGCATATTCTAAAAACAAAAAAAAATCGATATATTCTCACAGAGTTATGCCCCTTTTTATTTGTCTGTTGACAATCTTGTGTGCGCTTCACTGAAAGGGCTTGTTGAATGTTCATAAAACTTTACCAGTGCATTAGGCATTAGGTCCACCTGGCAAATATTTTTTTCAAAAAAATATTTGGATATATTCTCACAGGGTTATGCCCCTTTTTTATTTGTCTGTCGACAAAATCTTGTGTGCACTTCTTCTCCTAAATGGCTTGTTTTAAGTTATTAAGCCTTATGAAAAAGGGGCTCTGTGGGTGGAGTATTTAATCACCTTCAGTGATAGTTCTAGTTGTGACTGTTTTCATGGCCTCATCTTAAAATTTATCATAAAATGTAATTGAATGGAAATATTTGATGTCATGTTTTAATTGAATGTTTGTACTTCATGGCAAATAAATAGATATTGAGTTTGTCATATATTGTATTGCATTGGAAATTTACACGAAATAAAATACGCATTTTGTTTAGTGGATTGTTGTTACATTTTTCTCATATTGTATATGGCCATTTTTCCATATATTGTATATGGCCAATTTTCCATGTATTGTATATAGCCATTTTTCCATATATTGTATATGGCCATTTTCGATATATTGTATATGGCCATTTTTCCATATATTGTATATGGCCATTTTTCCATATATATGTGTATATTTCATTGTCAAATATTTTAAGAATTTTGACTTGAGAATTTGAAGCTAAGGGTCACATTTACAATAAAATTAGAAGGAAATTTTGTCAACTCATCAAATTATCATCACCTATGGGTCATTTTTGACCCTCAACTTTTGACATCTAGTGAAAACTCTGTTTTTGTCTAAGTTGTGTATTTATCAGAAGGTACTGATTGCGTTGAAAGTGTATTTGTATTTTTAGAGTAAATTTTCCTGTATGCATGTTACTGATTTTGTGAGTTTTACAAGTTGAACATACATTGTGTTACTGTTTGGATGTGCCAGCCTGTGAGTTAGACTTTTACTTCAATGTTTTTGAAATGTCTGTGAATGTTGTAGATCAGCTGATTGGTGTGAGCCTGTTTTGTAAATTGATGTAACTATTGTCAGGTACATGTAGTTTTGGTGTCAGTTATACTGAAACAATACTCAGTTGTATGTGTATTTATTCTTTCGTACCTCTTATCATTGTTGAGTGCAAGCTAATTTATTTATTTCTGCCCACAAAACTTTAAAAGGAGTTGTTTGGTGACTTACATGTACACACAAAGTATTAAAATTTGTGCTTTTGATATACTGTGCTGTTTCGTTTTAATTACATGTATATATTATACATGTATGTACATTTATATACAGGTATGCATTCTTTGTTGAGTTGTAACGTTTTTCTATGATCATGTATTTCAATTAGTTTTGGTTATCAAGTGCTGTTTGTTTTTTTAATGATTACTTTCTGATATGTTGAAGTAAATATAATACATTTGTTTTATTAACAAGTATTTGACTATCTTTATTAGTGTGTTTAATTTAAAATTATCCGAGGTACCCCAATTTCATTTTTGTAATTTCTGTTTTGAGCTTATTTTTCATGCTGTATTATTTCGTTTTTATGATTGACCTTAGTTTCCTTGTCTCTAAATGTGGTACAGTTGATATTTCATGCGTGTCGAACATAAATGTTATGCTGATGATAAAATGGGGTAATCATACAAGTGACCCACATTTGGTATATTAGCTGTATGCCTGCTTCATTGTGCTTTGATTGACATATTCAGACATTAAAGTGAGATGTGTATTATGGTGTTGCTTTATTACTTTGAGTACCAAACAGAACGAAAGTTCGAGACTTGCGCTCGATGTATGTTCTTATGGATGATTTAGTTTTCACATGTTCAAGATCATGCGTCCTCCACAGCTAGTTTGAGTGATTCGTGTTAAGAAGTTGACAGATACTTGTAGACAACAAGGGTGATACTAATACTGAATCCAGGAACACTAGGTAGATCAACTGTCCTGCAGCGTATGACTAAAATAATGAAAGAAAAAAAGAGTGTAAAGCTCGTGGCCACTAAAGGGTTAACGGAAACATAAAGTTTATTCCGAGGTTTAAGTATCCATGTACACGTATATGATTGTATGGTTGTTGTTCTCTTCGTTGCTTAAATAACGGGTGATCATTAAATAAGACGTCCAAATCTGGGGTATTTTCAGGACAGCCCACTTCCGTGTCTTCATACATTATAATGAAAATATACATCCTGTTTATAAGAATCATAAAATAATTACATTAAAGAGACTAGAAATCGCTAGCACATCACTTCTGTGTGTTCTAATTTCACCCGGGACTAGATTTTCGCGTGAGAAAGCTGTCAAGCTGCCTCATGATTCGGAAGGTCCATGGTTCTACCAAGGTGTACGCCTGGGGTCTTCCACCACTGTTAAAGCTAAAAAAGTCTACTCTGGCTGTAAGGGCAACATTAAACCCCACATGCGGATATCAACGTCTTAAAACCAACCCGCTTGTAAACATGAATGTATTCGTTTTAACCAAACTAAACACAGCGTGATAACAACGATTATGCTATTCATTTATTCGGCTTGTGAATGCAATACATACATATTACACAATTTGCAGGTAGTGTGGTTTAAATATTTTTACATTGGTTATTGTGTTAGATAGTTTAAAATTTACGCACGCTTCGTGTAAAACGCTTCTTACGTAGTCCATCATAGGATATGGAATTTTCTAATCACGGAATACACTAAAACAGGTATTATCTGCACATTGTAATCATAGTGCAAGCGCTTGGATGCTGCACAAAAACAACGCGGTATAGGGTTTAATGCGTTGAAAACATTAATGCAGACTTGAGTTCGTCATTACCTGAGACCATTATACTCATGCGTATAATGGTCTCAGTTATTACTAGGACATTGGACTAAAATAGAATTACACATAAAAGTCTATTTTTGTTACCGATATACAAACATGAACGTCATTTTTCTGGGTTTAACGTCGCACCAACAGACGGGTCATTTGGCGTTTAGGAAGACCAGCCGTACAGTTGGGTGAAACCAGCGACCCTCCGTTAGCCAGCTGGACAGCTTCCTCTTTTTAGTCCCGGATGCAATACGACCTCAACGAGGCTAGTAATTACTAGTCATAAAGGATAATTACACGAGCCTGTGGTGTGATTAATAATGTGACATTTGTACATCTATTCCCGTATAGTTTTTCATGATTTTTACATGTATCTTATGCTGTCTATCACAACGTGCTCAGAGAGCTGCCATGTATGACCTCTTAGTGGTAGTGATAATAATACAAGCTGTTTTGTTTTGATCGTGTTTTCTGTACGATACCACTGCGTAACAAGTGTTCTATATCGTCATTTCCACTATATTTGTCCCCAAAGTGTTTCATTTTTAACACAAAAAGCAGTATTGTGTATCATGAAATTAACACTTTTGTTGGACAAGTACATACCCAGGCCACATTGTTCTGAAGAGGTTTTCCTGTACTAGTGGTCTTAAGTAAAATATCACCTGTTAACACCATGTACATCCGTCGCGGACACTACAAGTAACAATTGTTATATGCAGATAGATCTCAAACATAATTTATGTAATATAAATTTCTATGACTATGAGTAACTACATTCAAAAGGATATATTTATCACATTTTTTGCAAAGAAATTATTAACTAAGTTTTAATGAGTCAAAACTTAATAAGAAATGTACAAAATATTGTCATCATCTTTACATAGCTTTTACAGCTTTACACCTGGGTCTGAGTAGAAAGGTATCCAATTATATCAAACTGTAAGGACTGTAGATGAAAGTAAAAAGACTATATGACGCCTGCTTAAAGACATTTACTGGAAAATTGTTTTCCTTTACAATGCATGATTTTGTTGTGGACGCTACATACCAGTAGTTGCTCTTATAAGGTCTACAAGAATGTAAATAATTTTAAATTTATAATAGTTAATGTTCATTTCAATCATTTATATTCGCATACTATAATGTATCATGTGTATGGCAGATAACAAATAACTCTTTTTTGAAAATAGACAACTCTTGAAAGGTTTGTTTCATATGCATACTGTAAGGTATTTCTTCACCCATACTATTTATACCCCAGCAAACGAAGTTTTCAGGGATGTACTGGAAACACCTTGGTTGTTAGTTGGTTGGTCGTTTTTTTTTGTTGGTAGGTCAGTCGTTCAGTCATTTGAAAAGAGGAACATTTGAATTTATTTTTGAGGGATTTTTTCAAATTTTTAGTATGCATTGTAGTTGAATGGAAGATGTGCACAGCATTATTCTTGCTAAAGTTGCAATACACTGCAGGGTTAGGTCTAGTTGTTGCTAAAATTAAACTTAATATTAACACATTAAACATGATTAAAACCCTGTAGTGTCCGCAACACAAGAATCAGAAACAAATATGTGTTAATCATTTGTTCGCTCTAAGAAAAGTCTCATATGTTTTTTTTCTCTACACGTTCTTGAGCAAACCTTCTCCATTTGAATTATATATTTATTAAAATTGTTAGAATATTTCAAATGCCCTTACCAGATCATGGGAAAAGTACACTAATTTCATTGTTATGTCATTCTGGTCAGAAAAACAAATTATACTATGGTGTTTCTTTAATATAATTTCATTAGTCTAATCAAAACAAAGGTATCAAGACAAAAAAAGCATAAAAATTGATGAATCTAAAAATTAGAGGTCAATTTTATACTTCTGTAGCGGACACCACACCGTTGCGGACATAGCTTTTCACAAATTGCGATCAAACTAATAGACATATGAATGGAGCACTTTATATGTGAAAACATGTGCCAAAGGCATTTTATATAGTAATAAAATTGGCTCTGTATCTCATGAATGGTGGTTTGAGAGAGACTGTGTGGCGGACACTTCAAAATATTACCCTTTTTAGTGACCCGAAATGACACAATAATACAAATTTCCAATGAAGTGCAATTCAATGTTTTTGTTTCAACAGCAAATAAATCTGCAACATAGGCTGTTGATCATGATTATTTTCAGTATTGCATTTTCAAATGCAGAATTTGGCGAAATCTATAACAAGTTACTTCCTTTAGTTAAACACATACCATTTTTTATCTTTTGACGAAAATTGATGAAATAAAAATATACATACAACTAAAATGAATTGTCTTCATAATTACATTGGCATATGAAGTGAAATGTCCATGCAAAGTGTTTTATTTGGTTGTTCAAAATTAGTGATTTTTAAATGAAACAACTTAACCATGAAAAAGCACCCTTTTTGGCACTTCATTCAGTTATTACTTAAAAAGGTGTATATAGGCATGTTATGTATCGTTTATAAGCTAAAGCAACATCCTGCATGAACAAAAATAACTGTTTTCCTCTAAATTGACCATACCAAACCTCTACAGGACTGTATAACATGGGCATATTTTAGGGGGACAAATATAGTAAAAATGGCGTATGTAATATTTTAAGAGCAGTTAACTCTACATAGTATTACCACATGCATGGTTATCTACCCTGTTGTAGATAAGACAAAAACAAATAATCATATATATGTATTGGGTTACTTAAAGAAAAACATTACGGTCTGGCTAAGTCGAAAAACTTTTCCATTATTTTTTCTAAACACTTTTTTGAGAATACGAGATAAAATTTATCCCCAAATAGGTAACTACGGTACTTATGATATTGCTGTTAAAAATTTAAGAGTGGGCTCCAAAAATAGGATATGTCCGGTAGCCGTAAACATGACTAGTTTTTCAATGCTTTGACACCATGCTAAATTGTTGTACAGGTCAGTTCTAGGTCTATTTTACACCTTCATATATATGTAATGCTACGTTTATTTTCACGAAGCAATTATCCACGACAATCAGAATTATAAGATTATTATATTCTGTCACCTGGAAGATGACATTCATGATATAGATACAGATATTCACCACAACAAACACTGTCACACTGGTATTTTTTCATTTGGGTTTAGAGTGGTATCAAAAGTCAGGGTCATTTGGCTACTTTTCCGGTTAAACAATGGAAGAATACCCAACATGTACATTTTTGTAGAATTTTAGCAGTACTGTAAAGAGTACTTAGGTAAAATAAATTGTTTGTGATAGTACCAACCCGATTAGCTCAATTGGTAGAGCATCTGACTTGCAAGCAGGAGGTCGTGGGTTCGGCCGCCGCATCAGGTACTTTGCTTTTGCTCTTCCTATCACAGAATGACCAACCTTTCGTAAGCTTGCTGAACAGCTTACTCGCTCATGAAATTTTTCTGGTCGCTGTTGGGATTCGAACTAACAGTAGTTATGACCTAGTGATCATAAGCTCTCGACCAAGGAGGCAACTGATACATCAAATGTATCAATACGATGGTGAAACCTAGTAGACCCACTGATACTGGTGCAGACGAATACGGAATCCAATAGAAACGTTATTGACGGTCAGTATCTACACTACTCTAAGAGTCATATAAACCCCCAATAAATCGAGATAACCTTAGTTATTTGGATACATTTCGTTATTTTGATATTTTACATGAGTACACATTCAACTGTTTGACAGTTTTGAGTCAATAAGATATGTTGTTATGGTAATATAGGTTATGTGAAGTAAGGATGAATTAGTTCTTTGCAAGACAATGACAATTCAGGCCAACAACAAACCAGTCAACAACAAGCCCATCTCCCCACAGTAATCATCTCTCTACAACAGCCTATTTTGATATGAATGGTGGCTGACCACTGAAAAGATTTCTGTTTTATTTCTCCTGCTAATATAAATACATACAAATAAATTTGTTTCAGTACATGATGACCAGTAAATGTGTAGAAACAAATGAAAATGAGGGAATTTATCATAACGACAGATGGATAGAATGTTGGGAGGTTGGAGACATAGGATTTCATAAGCCAATACCAGACCCGTATGTTCTGCTTTTTATTGAATTTTATCTGACATTTAAAATACATTGGCCATGTATTTTAGCATCGATTTAATATTCACTCCGTGGAAATTATGGAGCTGTGCGGCGTTTGTTGTTATCTCTTAAAATGGCTGTAACAACATTTTAGTACACAGTCCGTTGTTCAGTGAATAACAACTATTACCAGATCAATAAAACTGTTCAGACATTAACCACCAATAGAGCCAAATTGTTTTATAATCAGGGTTTATCATCAATTTGAAAGATGGAAAACTGGTACATAGTACAAACATTTAGTGGTCATTATAATGAGGTGGTCCTAATACTAGTATATAAGTAGAATCTTATGTGGTTTACTTTCGAGAAAAAAGTAGACTTAAGGGAAGTGTATGTGATTTCAGAGTGCTATCTTGTTAAACTTTCAAAGTTTACTGTTAGTGCTAAATATATATATATATATATATATATATATATATATATATATATATATTATTCTTGCAGCTATCTAGTGGCAAGTGAAGAGGACATATTTGAAGGAAAATCAAAGTCTATTTTCCTTCCCCTCTGTGGAAGAACTTTGGACATGTTGTGGTAATTTACATCCTGCTACCAATTAATTTTCAGTAAGGAATAAGCAGAAACGTACAATTTACTTCTTTTTTTATCTATAGAGAAGTAAGCTGCAGTTGGTATGCCACCTTCACAAAAAACCTCCACAGACCATTCTTTGGCGTTTCGAAAATGTGTAATTTGCTAAAAGAGAGTCTTGACAGGAAATAAGAAGAAATATAATATAATCAACATTGAAACAAATATATAATCAACATTATAACATATATATAATCAACATTATAACATATATATAATCAACATTGAAACAAATATATAATCAACATTGATACATATATATAATCAACATTGAAACAAATATATAATCAACATTGAAACAAATATATAATCAACATTATAACAAATATATAATCAACATTGAAACAAATATATAATCAACATTGAAACAAATATATAATCAACATTGAAACAAATATATAATCAACATTGAAACAAATATATAATCAACATTGAAACAAATATATAATCAACATTGAAACAAATATATAATCAACATTGAAACATACATATAACCGACATTGAAACATATATATAACCGACACTAAAACATATATATAATCAACATTGCAACATGTATGATAAAAGGCTAGGATTATTATGACACCTATTCAGCTCAACTGCTTAAGTGCTGTAAATCACGATTTGCCGCTCATATTTAGCGCGGACAGCGATCATTCCTGAAGTGCTGTAAATCACGATTTGCCGCTCATGTTTAGCGCGGACAGCGATCATTCCTGAAGTGCTGTAAATCACGATTTGCCGCTCATGTTTAGCGCGGACAGCGATCATGTCTGAAGTGCTGTAAATCACGATTTGCCGCTCATGTTTAGCGCGGACAGCAATCATTCCTGAAGTGCCCGGCGATTTGGGATTAGACGGTACCTTTAACAAAATGAAATATTCAAACATCAATATGTGATACTCCAAACTGTCTTCTCTATAAACTGCTTTTTTCATAACTGAATCTGTGGTTTGCTTTGATAAGCATTTGTGAGGTTGGGTCCTCAAAACTTTTTATGCCCTGTAGCTTTGTTACAAGCCGTTCCCAGCTGATACCCTCCGGGAGACTGTGTTTTGTCATCCATTGTTTGTATGGTCCTATGCGTTGGTTAGGTTTTAGGTTAAGGGCTTTGGGGGAAGGCAATATTTTTGGAAATATGGAACTTTGTAATTTCTGTATGGATTTCGAAATAACCTGGCACAAATTTTCACCAACACAAGATAATTTGTCACGTGTAAGACTCTGACCCAAAGCTCCAAGGTCAAGGTTGTATTCAATGTTATTCATTATGTATGGAATTTTCGTGTCGCAGCAATAACTTTCTAATTTTTGAATGTAGTTCAAAATTTCTTGGTACTGATGTTCACCAGCACTAGATGATGTGTCGCGCGCGGGGCCCTGGTCCGTAGTGCCACGATCAAGGTTGTATTCAAAGTCTTTCAATATGTATAGAATTTTCGTGTCTCAGTCATAGCTTTTCAATTTCTGAATGGATTGTGAAATTACTTGGTACTGATGTTCACATTATAGGACGATGTGTCGCATGCAAGACTCTTGCCTGACAGTTCTTGTTTATCTTTGTTTAAGTAAACAATTGCTTCTATTTCAGGATGTATAATAAAGGGCATACAATATGTGGAATCGATATAGCTGAACAAGCAATATATACAGGAATTTTTTGTAAAACACAACATTGAAAAAGATGTTGAAGAGGTTGAGGGTTTTGGAAAATTGTATAGGGTAAATGCATGTATATAATTAAACGCATATGCATATTTTATGATCAGAAATATATGATGATATAGTGGTCTAGATGTTAAATGCCCGACCCTGATCTAGAGGTCAAGATTTCAAATACCACCTGTTATGAGGTAAATACATTTTAAACTGCTCTTTGTGTACATATTCACCATCACGTTTAACATAAAAAATGGAAACTGATATTTTTGATAATACATGTAAGTTCATATGTATGTTTGATCCATAAGAATGATTAGGTGGTTTTATTTTAGAGTAAAGATGCACGAATTAAACTATACGTTGTTGACATATTCGACATGGATGCGTGAGTATATTGTTATGTACTATTGAGTTATGACTATAAAGTATCAGAGTCTCATGTAAATGTCATTAAACTTTCCGGACAGAGATCTCCCTTTACAGATATTAGAGAGCTATGATAGCACAAACTTTCGTCAAGGTTTAATGTGTGGTGGCAGTGGGTTTGTAGTGTTGCGTACTAGCCGAAGGAGTTTGAATATCTACAACCAAAAAAAAACATGGCTTAAGCTTACAGCAAAAGATAGTTCTACGATATTTACCACCTAGACCAGTCGGCAGAAGAGTTTAATGGGAATGAAGACTTGGATTTACCAGTCGTTTTTTTACAAGCTCTAGGCAAACACCTCGATTTTCCGTAAGCCAGCCTGACAGGTTCCTCATTTGTGAAATTATTCTCGCCTCAGTTAGGTTTCGAACTCATGGGGCATTATGTTTTCTGAAATATTAAAATTTATGACACGGACACAGGATATTTCATTTTTTAAAGGTCTGCGTTTGGTCAGTACGACATTATATGGGATTCAAGAGCATTGGTTGCAATCAATGTAGCTGATCATGACTTGTAAGTAGTCCGAAATCTGTAAAATTTCCAACAGAGACTAGTCGTCATAATGTCCGGAAAAGGCCGTCACTTTGAGCGCATCCTATAAAACTATAAAATGCTGTACTTGTTATGTAGGTAATATATACATCTTACATCATCAAAAACTTCTTTCTGTTTGGCCGTGGTCCAGTGGTTAGTGCGCTGGACTTGTAACGCGGAGATCCGGGTTCGAATCCCGGTTGTGGCGGGTCATACCCTTCTATGAAAATATGACAAAAATGTCGATTTTCCTTCATCTGTGGAGAAGTTGCCAACGCCTTGCGGAGGGGCAAGTTAGAACTGGTTAGTATACAATCCAGGAAAACTGGTTAAGTGAATCGGTCGCCGTATATAATTGAAAAATTGTTGAAAAATGGCGTTAAACCCCAGTGACGATAAGTCACATAAAAACAATATGAAGTCAGATTATCTCCGTTGATAAATACATGTACTAGCCCTTGAAATGGTCACAGATATGAAACACCGGGATGTGAGTCTTTTTATATGTAGGCAGTTTATGGTACTTGGTAAATGCGTAAGAAAAAATAATTGCTTCGGTAATATGAAACAATAAAATGTTTTATATTCCGATGATACCGATAACAATCCACGGCATTTCATTTAAAAGATAAATACATTTATTTCATCCAACATGGAAGAGCGTTCTTATATATAAAATCGATAACACTTTGTTTAGGCCATCCTTAAAAAATGTTGGTTTGCAACCAAATTATTTGCCAGTGGCAAAGGCATTTTTTTTTAAAAAATATTTTTTTTGTTAACATCATGCGCTCGTATGAGAATTGAAAAGCTGGAATAAAAACAACGTTTTTTTTCTGTCAGAATTGCTAAAAATCTTTATGGGTTGGGGATTTTTTAATAAGTCGATCGCGTAACTGCAAACCAACATTTTTTAAGGATGGTTTTGTTATACAAATATATGCACCGGTACCAATATTTCTTTCATGATGGGAGAACAAGCTTGCATAAATTCCAGCTTATTTATTTTGCATATTGATTTCTAAAGATATCGTTTTTCAAGATATTTGAATGTGCTGTTATCAATGCTGAAGCCTGATGGTGCGTATTACCTGGCAACATATGACTATGATCCTTCTGTATGGCCTGGTATGAATTATTTAAGCTTTTATTCATTCACTGATTTAACGTATTTATATTTGTGCGGAATTTTCTTATCATATTCAATAGTATGTGCTTCATACGGTAACAGAATATTCCAAGTTAACAATATTCCAAAATGATCTTGAAATGCATTATACCTGGGTTGGTAAAAGGGTAACAAATTCATGCGGCGTTCTGATCCGGCTATGATCCAGTTAGTGCAACATGCTTTATATGATATTCATAGCTTTTTATCGATAAAATATTCTCATAATCAAGTGTGTTTCACAATTAGAAGTGGCTGAAGTCTTGTGCAGACTAAATTTCTAAATTACTTGTCATGTAAATATAGATAAGAAAAGGACTAGAAAAAAACCCCCCAAAATCCTATCTTATCCAAAATACTACCATCCCAAAACCGACCCAATACAAACATCGTCTCCCGGAGGGTACCGCCTTGGAACGTTCTATAGAAATGTTGATGAGCTGTTTCCAAAGTTTAGTAAGCATAGAATGTCTGTGGCACTGTAATGTCGCATTGCCGTTAAATGCTGCAACCGCCGCTAAATGTCGCAATTTTAATGTTAATATCGCAATGGTTTTTTTCAGGGGAAACTCAAAGTTGCTGTTGGGATTATACTGTTTTAATCGTTTGGGGATTATTTGTAATATTTGAATTCAAATCTTGAATAACAGAGGTTTATTCATCCACCTGCTGGTGACGAGATATTCTTTTATTTTGAAATATTGACCTCTTATCTTGCTTAAAATATGAAATCCAGTAAGCATATGTTATTGATAGCAAAATACCTGAAATTGAAGATGAATTTCATTTGCATTTTATGTTGAGGATCATGAGTAAAACATTTCCTAAAAATACATTGTACATGTATATTGTTTTATATGTACAAGCATTTTAATTACAAGTAGTTCAAAATCCTTGCATAAGGACAAACTAATTTAGATGTAAACAGTTTTTATTAATGTCTGACACTGACTTTTGATAGCGTTTTGATACTAACCTACTGAACAGTTATGAGTCATTCAATTGCACATTTCGCTTAATCTTATACATGTACGTATATTCCTGCAAAGTTTAATGAAATCTTACAAACCACACCCAATATGGCTCTTAATGTAAAAATGAAATTTATAATTAACTTTGATCAGATATGTACCGAAATGTTGGGGATGAGGGCGATTGACTTCAGACACAATGGCTTCTATCAAATGGTCACAGAGAATTTGACCATTAATCTTGCGTGTGTCCCTCTGGGAACCCCTAAAACTGTTACATACACATATTGAGTTTTTAAACTTGCGTCCAGTTATTTGCATTCCTATATACACGTAGATATTTGACTCTCATATTCTTCAATCTTCATAATTATTAGAAGTCAAAGTGACAGCCATCTTGGTTACCATCCTGGCTTTCACGGCCTGTATCAAATTTGCATGTTGCAGACCGATTAACTTCAAAACTTTCCCAACATTTTTTGTAGCTCCTTGTGGCCGGGAAACTCCTTAAGAATACATGTATAAAAAATGATTGTCAGTGCCAGAAAGTTTTAAATTTTAGATTTTAAACAAGATAAGTCCAACGGAAGCGGTCTATAATTTAAAGTAAGAGCACATTCCATCGCTAACTGCCAGATGGGTAGGCCTCCATTATTCAAGTTATGATCTCATTTAGAGACAAAATACTCAACAATATTTATCCACCTATGGAGATTATTATTCTCACAAGATACCTGGAGTTTTCCGTTAAAACACACATTGCGACATTTAATAGTAAGTTTGCGACATTTAGCTTCGGAAAAAAACGTTAAAATTTAATAGCAGAAGATTTTGCGACATTTAGCGGCGATTGCGACATTTAACGGCAACGATGCGACATTTAGCGGTATGTGCAACATTTAACGGCGATGCGACATTTAACGGTACCCCAATGTCGATAAGTGATACAAAATTAGGCATCTGAGTGCTTCTAAATTTATTGTCACTTTATCGACTTCACCCCTCAGCAGATGTGCACTTACATTCAACTATTCCAAAATGTCTTTCATTTTTATATACCATTATGTAGTGACATAAAGGCAGTGTTTAATATTGGCTTATTCATCTATTTCATTACAGGTCCACCGCACGTTATAACAAGCGAATATGTTGAAAAACTATACGGTTTTTTTTTTGTGTGATGTCTGCAACTTCCGACTGATAAGAATAAGATTAACAACTTAATAGTTCATTCATAATTGTACAATATTACAACATTTCAAGTGTAACACCGTACCATGTATGTTTTCTCTGGAGTTGGTTGTTGAATGCAAGTGTAACCTTTCACAGATGATGATATTGGTCATTTATTCAAACTGTGATAGAATATAGTTTCATTTTCTTCCTTATATAGAATCGCCATAATGATTTTGTTCAAATACAGTCACAACAACGATCATAATGATTTTGTTCAAATACAGTCATTACTCTTATCATATTTTGCACCATTCTTTTAGGTAATCGATGTACTTGGGACATTGTTGATGAGGTAGGAAGAAGCGAGCCTGATCCGAACGCTACAGAGGAGGTGTTCAAGATGTTGGGAGAAAGGAAAGAGAAAAGACTTTATGATGTTACACCTGCATTAAGCACCTCACCATATCTCTATAACAGATGGTACAAACTCATATTCAAATAATACCATTATTATTATCGATAGTTTGTCGATGATTTAGTAATTCTTATTTTAATTCGGTAAATATTGAACTTTCAGGAATTAACACGTTAATCGTTAAAATCATGTTTTATGAAAATATGAACTTGAAATAGTGGTTAACTACATGTAAAGGGTAATGATTGTGGTCGAGTGGTTATGGTCTCTTAATAGTAATCACTAACCCCTCACCACTGTGAGTTCGAATCCCAACCGGGATCAAATTTCATTCATATGGCAGCTGTCCTGCTAGTTTACGAAGATCAGTGGTTCTACCCAGGGGTACACCTGGGGTCTTCCCCCAGAGCCTAGCTGTTGATGCAACGTGAAACCCTAGTGAAAATGAAATACAATGTAGTGTGATGAAAAACTGCTGCATATTTTTCTCACAATTTGATATAAAAGGAAACACTCGGAAACACGATTATGACACGATTCAATTTTTCGTCTGTTTCCGTTTCTCTCCGAAGATCCGGAGTTCCGATGTTATACGAGTTTAGTGATGTGCTGCATTGATGCCGGCTCGCCACAGCGAGCCGATATAGCATAAAATTTTGACCCAGTTGAAAAACGATCCTTTATATGTTACTGTTAAATAAATGACCCTATCGCGCGTGAAAATTTGACCTTCATTAAAAATGATCATCCCTTGCAGGGTTACTTTTCACGTGCTAGGGTTACAAATATGAAGTTTTTATTCTGTATTAGTATCCAATGTAATTTCAAATGTCATTAACATGCGTCATGAAAGATTTTTTTAAAAAAGTCAGTGTTACATTGCAATTTAGTCATTTTGTTAGAGTGTCTAGGAGATAATATATTTTTGTGTGGAAAATTACCAAAAATGGGCTTATATATTGCACATTTTCAATGCGACATAGATTTAAAAATCTCAATGTCTGTTTCTGAGCTCAAAGCGTGTGACGGGATTCCTTGAAAAACTCACTACTTTTGAATTCCAAATATGAGTTATTGGAGTCTAATTTTAGCGTCTTACCCTATTGTCTTCACAAGATGCGCCGCATTAATTTACATAAAACAATATCAAAATCAGCTACAAATGTCATTGGGTGCTAACACCCTCGTCATTTACGATACCAGCATATTTGAGAGGATGCCCGGAATATCGTTAATTAGGCCAGAAAGTATTCCCCAACGTCAAATCCTGAATACGCTCCTATTGTGTATCGACTGTTACGTATCTTATGAATTTAGAAATTTCATGGGTTGTGTATTTTTCTGTAATTCATGACAACACATATTTGATGAACAATCAAAGCTTAAACAATACAATTGGAACGTTCATTTCTCACGTTGCTTCAACAAACTGCAGAAGAATGCCACAAAGTTATTCGTTGGTACTCGTTAAGCACAATTTACGTTTTCCGCACTCTGGTGAGACTATAACGTACATTAATACTCGTACTTACATCTCAAATCCCGGTCGCGGCTTGTCATACCCTTCTATGAAAATTTGACAAAAATGTTGACTTTCCTCCTTATGTGTAGAAGTTGCCGGCTCCTTGTGGAAGGGTATGTTAGTACTGGTTAGTCAATCCAGGAAAACTGTTTAGGTGAATCGGTCGCCGTTAATAATTGAAAATTTGTTGAAAAACGGCGTTAAACCCCATTAACAATAAGTCACATAAAAACAAACAAAACAATAAACAAAACATCAAGTTATTTAAGAAAAATGGGTTATTTCTCTCTGACAGAGTGGAAAACGTTGTGGGAAAAGATGTCATTACTCAGTATAAGCAAAGGCTTATTTTGTGCAATGTTTAAAGTGATCTGTTTCAGATGCGGGGAAATGCGGTACTTTGAGGTAAATCGATAAACAGTGCTTTAAGAAAGCTACACTCCTGTGGCGCTAATTCTCTTATTCGTCGATCTCTGACGTTTATATTGGATTTTAGTTATCTTTAAAAATTGACTCCAGGATTGAGCAAAATTTAACACCTAATCAATATTTAACGACTTTTTTTATAAAAATTTAATATTGACCTTGGGGTCTTTTTTCAACGGGGTTAAAATTTTAGGCTACACCGGTATAACAATAGGATTTTACTGATAAAACAGTAGGAACTAAGCTAAAACTCTGAAACCATCCAAAGTTTCGCCGTGGCTTGGTTTCCAGCTTTAGAGTACATTATTTTGTATGAGCTGGACACCAAAATATCATGGGCCAAAAAAATTGATAGCTGCTTTTAACCCTGGTATTTTGACGCCATTGTTAAATAACGACAAGTTCCTTTAAAGCGCAAAGATGAATCAAATTAATAGTCTACTTTTGTTGTCTACTTTTTCTCTGTTGATTTCCTGATGACCTGTTCTGATGACATTGAGTTTTGATTTACTATCACTAATTCAAATTTTCTCAAGAGGGCATGTTTTTATTTAATTATACAAAAATATTTTACTCCTTGTTCTCCGCATCTCTTTAGCTTTTTCGTTCTTCGGGTTGTTTATTAACCTTTCGGGTATTTTTGTGAACTTTCTAAATTGGAAGTTCCCACGAATTTCTTCGCACAGCATTTGCATTATTTTTCATGCATAAATTTGCCAAAACAATCCCAGTTGTATTTATACATTTATATTTTTTTCTTGTGCAAAAACAACTGTTTGGACCTACTTCATTCTGTAATAATGTAATAATATCTTAACCTGTCAGTTATCTACCAAATTTTGCCGAGACTTAAGCTACTACTTTTTTAATGCCAGGAGTGCTAATATTTTTCGTACTTTTGTATTTTACGTTTTACACTTGCAAGTTTCTTTTATTCTATTTTTCCATTTTATTGTTTAAAGCTTCAAAGCTGCACATAATATACATGTATTGTCTGTCTGATCAACAGTAATTTTCTGTAGTCATGGTTTCTCATAGCCTGGACAATTAATACCTTGAAATTTAAAACATGACACGTTACCTGAATATATATACATATACTGTAGTTTAAAAAAATCAAAATTCAGTTTTGAATTAATGAAAACATTACTTTTTACACCCTTTTAGATACCTCTTCTTCGCTGTTGGGTAGGATTCTCTAAATATACAATTGCTATAGCATGAATCTGAACATTTATACGAGGATAGCTTACCTTGCATTATGCACTACATGCCTTAGATAAATAAATAAGGTCCGTCCTAATCAAAACTAACATGTACACATGTATGAAATGGTGTTTTAAACAGGAGAGAACATTTCCATACCTCTTAATCTCAGATAATTTTAGCATTTGTCAATGTTTTGTTATGCACGAAGACCAATCATCAAACGTAAAACTAGCAATAATCTTCAGTCTTGGCTCGTATTTTACCTTGTGTTATGGAGATAAAACTGCACAGTTTGTGAGCATCATTGCAAGAGTAAAATTCTCGTTTTGAAAATTCTTACACGGATTTTCGTCCTCCAGGTAACGTTTGTCGATTTACTAATAATTATTTTTGTGGTATAGTGAATATTAAACATGGAAGGTATTAAAAATATGTCTGTTTTTATTGTTCCTATAACTATTTTTACTCACTGTTCTAGTTTTTACATATTTATATATTGTATACTGTACTTTTTATATTTCTGCTAAATGCTACTAAAAAATGTTAATGTTATAAAAACAGTAAATGTGTTACATGTTACTTCTTTGATAATTACCCTAGATATTTGTATTTTACGATGCATTTTGAAAAAAAATGTAAGAGTTGTTGCTTTGGGCGAAAAATAGAAAAAAAATCTGAAGATATTGTACGATGACTTACGTTTTCTTTAATAAATTAGATTGATATTATGTTTTTACATCTTTCTACGGTGAATTGAAATGGATCTTTTTTTATTTAAAACTGTGAAAAATTGACCGGTGAAAAAGACTTCATAGCAAATTTAAAGGAACAATAAGTAAAAAAAATTGTCATTGTTTTGAAAATTCCCACGGTAAATCATTTCTTTCATACCTATAAAACCTATAAAATTATAAAGGTTCCCAAAATCTGTCCGCTCCTTTTTGAGATACTATTTTGGATATGGTGTAAAACCTTAAGCACGAACATTGTTGGGAAATGTAGTTGTTTGTATTCAAACTAAGTCGTTATGCCATCTAAAAGTATACGATAAAAATGTAAAACCACGCATGAACATCAAATTAATCGTTCGGTCTATCAAGTTTGATAAAATAAGAATTGCGAATTTACGCAGGTGCAAAGATATAGAAAAAAGTTATGTTCACTTCTTTCTTAGGTACATCGTGTTCGTTATAGAGTTATAGAGTTACTTTAAAGGGACCATGCGACGCGCAATCGACTATAGTGTCATAAAGTTTGCTCTTTATAAGTAGATTTGTATTTGTATTGCATTTGTAATTCACCTGTGCAAATAATACGCTTGAATTGGGTCTGTTTAGTTTTTTTTAACTTCATCAACATTCTTATTTTAGAATCTATGATAACTGTATCAATGATAAATTTTAGCATAATCCCTCTTCATCTGTTAATGTTATAATGTTGCATCTAAACCGCGGAATTCTCATTTATACTTTTGTATTTATAACAATCCTCTCAATGCAAGAAATATAGGTAAAGTACGCCTATCAAATATAGTACAAAGTTTGTGAAAATTAATAGATTGTTGTGCAAGCAGAACACTAATTATTACCTGTATTTCTTTCTTCATCTAGAACAGCCACAATTTGATACACATGTTTCATTCAATGTTCATCATATTCGACTGTCCCGTTACTACCGATTAATTATTCTCAGATGTCGTCGAAGAGGCTCAGTCGTAGCGTGCTCACCTTCTGGGGGAGAGATCTTGTAGAGAGCCCCGGTCAAGATGTTTTTCACTGGGGTTTACGTCGTTTGTTATATAAGCCGACCGGTTCACATAACCAGTTTTCCTGGACTGTATACTAACCAATACTGACGTACCCTTCCACAAGGAACCGGCGACTTTTCCACATTTTTGTCAAATTTTCATAGGAGGGTCTGAAGTGCCACGACCGGGATTGCGGCCAAGATTTAAAAAATGTTTTTTCCAAAATATGGTTTTCTCATCAGCTTTCCCTTGCATTGATAGTACGAACATTTTGTAACATTGACGAGTTAAAAATGTGAGGGATGTTTGAGAAAATCATGAACGGGTTTGCGTTTGTGGCACCGTTAAATGTCGCACCGCAGCTAAGTGTCGCACTTACCGTTAAATGTCGCATCGTCAACGTTAAACGTCGCAACCGCCGGCAAATGTCTCAAAATCGTCGGCCGTTAAATGTAGCAATTTTTCCACCGCTAAATGTCGCAGCCCTACCGTTAAATGTCGAAATGTGTTTTTTTCCTGAGAAAAACTCAGCGGCGGACAAAATGCGACATTTGGATTTAAAATTGCGACATTTAACGGCAGTTGCGACGTTTAACGTTGACGATGCGACATTGAACGGTAAGTGCGACATTTAGTGGCGACGCGAAATTTTACGGTGCCTCAGCGTTCATCAAAAACTTTTAAATCCGACTTACTGAAATATCTCTTTCGTAATTCTAGAATGGACGGGTGCACTCTGTGAGTGATCGAACAGTTTCGGGATTACTAGATTGCACATAACTATTCTGGAATGGTATCACGTAGCATATAAAACGTGAATGTAGTGTAAGATTTACAATATCAGAAAATACGAAACATCCATTTTAACTTAAGACATAAAGTCTCAATGTCGCGTTAACACAATACATTGGCGGATCAACGAGGATTTTTCGAGCCTCTATATGAACTGAATCTGTTGGACTTTATTCATATGTAAAATAGCGGGAGTACTAAAATGTATAAAGTTCTATACTAAGTATTTTTTATTACAAAATGTCAGAACTGGTATTACATTTGTACATTGATAATCCAATAAACATTTGTACTAGTGAAACCATGTCTCTATATCACACTTGCTAAGTCGGAGTTGTGTTGCAGAATATGTATGCCTATCGAATACGTCAAATGTAAAAAAAAACATAATTCTTAATAATCATGCTTAAGTCATATCAGTGGAAATGGTATTCTCAAAAGGTACGCAATGACAGGTTTCGTCATGTCCACAGCTGAAGTGCATATATATACATAGGCACGTTTTCACACAATGTAGCATAAAACAAACATAAGTTTTCTTTGATTCTGATCCTAATGGAAGAGTCAAGAGATTGATTTTCATGGAGAAAGTCTGGTTTGAAAATTAGGCATGTTTTATCGCGTCTGCTGAATTACAACAGGTACGTACCCATACCTTAGAGCAGTAAGAGAATAATGTTATTTGCATTTAAGCTGTATAACTGTATAATTAATATCCCTGATTATTATGCTTCATCATAAGTAAATCATTTGTTGACTAAGAAATTGCTAAACCCACAATAATATAATTAAATTCTGTTCGAAACATGATCAGATTATAAATTCATTGAAATGGTATTACATTGAATCTCCACTGAACTTGTAACTCTTTGCATGATTTTTCTTAATCAAAATCATGATAACAAGATATTTTGTTGAATTTACAAAGTTCTAGCTGAAATGTCTTACTATCTTATTAAAGACAAATGGTGATATATTTGCGTAATAGTGTTTTTATTTTTATGTATGATAAACGGAATAAAAATGTCAATAAAAGACGCTTTCGCAAACATTATTGGTGTAATTTCGCTGATCATGAAGAAAGTCAAACATTTGTACAGTGATATACACTAATTGAACTTCGTCTCTTAAAAAAAGAAAAAAAGTTGATTTGCACGAAGTTCAGTTTTTCGCATCATTAGCATTCTAATTTTCACATTCAGTGGAGAATCATTTATTAATGTAATGATTTTTGATGAGTTATATTAAATACTTATACTAGAACTCCAAAACAGAGATGATTTTATACAAGTGTATCACTCATTGACTTTTTATTCAATGATCTAAACGACTATCAAAGAAAGAGGTAACTGATAAGCCAAATGACTCTTAGATTTAACTTAAGACGCTACAATTATTAGAGGTGCTTGTCTACAGTATCATTCCGAAGTTACAAAAACACGGTATGAAGTATTGGATACAGTAAAATAATCATTATTCTCAACTAAGCCTTTCTTTATTACAAGGCAATGGAAATAGTAATTTTGCATGAAAATTATGTAAATAATTGGGCCTCAAGGAACATATGTGTGTTGTATTATCGAGCAATAAATGACTACACAAATTGTTCTACTTCTGTTTTAGTGAACAATAAATGACTATACAACTTGTTCTACTACTGTTTTAGTGAACAATAAATGACTACATAACTTGTTCTACTTCTGTTTTAGTGAACAATAAATGACTACACAGCTTGTTCTACTTCTGTTTTAGTGAACAATAAATGACTACACAACTTGTTCTACTTCTGTTTTAGTGAACAATAAATAACTACACAACTTGTTTTACTACTGTATTAGTAAACAATAGATAACTACACAACTTGTTTTTTCTGTATTAGTAAACAATAAATAACTACACAACTTGTTCTACTACTGTATTAGTGCACAATAAATGACTACACAACTTGTTCTACTGTATTAGTAAACAATAAATGACTATACAACTTTTTTTCTGTATTAGTAAACAATTAATGACTACACAACTTGTTTTACTGTATTAGTGAACAATAAATGACTACACTTGTTCTACTACTGTATTAGTAAACAATAAATGACTACACAACTTGTTCTACTGTATTAGTAAACAATTAATGACTACACAACTCGTTCTACTGTATTAGTGAACAATAAATGACTACACAACTTGTTCTACTGTATTAGTGAACAATAAATGACTACACAACTAGCTTAAATTACAAATTCGGATGTCTTCATTCGCGCCATACAATCGTTATTCACAGAGAAAAATCTATTACAAATGCCAATTCATCGACGTCTTTGAAGTGAATGTACTGGCCACCGATATTGATTTATATAAGTTTGTCCTCAGTGATACAACGAAGCAACATCCATATACTTTTTCATGTTTTTATTTCAGCGTATAAAAGATGACAAGTAAATTTGTGGAGACCAATTTAGACGAGGGGATTTACAACAACAGTAGATGGATTGAGGGTTGGGCAATAGGAGATACGGGATTCCATCATAAGTACTCATATCCGTAAGTTCTTGAATTTATCAATTATTCCATCGTGCATTTTTGATCATTTAAATTTGATCTTAACCGGTATTTAGTGAAGGAATATCATTTCACTTAAACATAAGGCATCATGAAATGTAATAATAAACTGCTTGTAATAATCAATCACACATAGGTACCAGCAGTCACTTTCAGTGATTTCAAGTCAAAGTTAGTTACGACCATGAGCTAATTGCTGACGGAAAGCACCAGCTCACTTCACGTTAGTAGACAGAAAATATATACAACTGTATTTTAAGAAAAGCACTCGGTAAGAAACTTGTTGATTCGCCATTTAAAATTTTATGCCAGCATTTATGTTTTATTGTAGGTTTCTGGATGAGAGAGAAGCAGAAATGTTTGAAGGAAATTCTAAATCAATTTTTCTTCCCCTCTGTGGAAAGACTTTGGATATGCTGTGGTATAATGATGGTTTTGTAACTCGTACATTAAGGAAGATATACTCCGAACTCCATATCTCGAATTTGTACTAACCGACAATTTCGTCCTCATTGCCGTGTCCTACAAATTTATTAAATACATGTAATTCTATCTCACCAATCATTGAACCGGTGGAAAAACTTCAATCATCTACCCTGGGACCATTAAACAATGAACATAGTACATGTAATTAATGCATGAGCGATGTAGGGAAACATACCGTAATGAGTCTTATGCATTGTTTGTGTAGACTAGCGATTGTATATTGACTTGTACTGTTTAAGACTATTTATTATTACGTGTATTAAGTTGATCATACCTCCATTCGTTTTTCTTTGATACAATTATTATTCAGGATGTACAATAAAGGACACACTGTATGCGGCATAGATATTGCTGAACAACCACTCAAGGAGTTTTTTGAAGAACACGACATTGATAAAGATGTTGAAGAGCTTGAAAATGCTGCAAAATTATATAAGGTATCACAAGTAATTTATATAAACATGTAATAGCAGGTAGGTGTTTAATAAGGATATATTCCAGTTTGATACCTCTACTAATCCTTGTTTGAAATTTTACATAAAACCGTTTTTAAACCATTTTCATCGTCTATTACATTAAACGTATTTCTTTGCGCGAAAGTTGATTAACTTAAAACGCCTGCATTGTCATGGTGGCATTTTGACAATTTCAATACACAAAACATATGTTTTTCTGTTAAAGAAATAGTTTATAAGTATTCGCATGTACTCTAAGTATACTAAGGCATGTATGCGATGAGTTGTTAAAGATGTATCAAACACCTTTTCTCAGACCAATGCAGTTTTATTTCGCCCCAGAGTGAAATCATAACATGTGAGGAAGTTATTCTGGAAACAAGCTGACACATTGTGGTTTCCGTTCATGAAGGCGAGCTACTGGTCAGTGTATTGTAAGGGGAGACAATTTGACATTATGTGGAGTTTTCTGTTTTATATTTCGTTTACGTCTTCCCCATAAGCAAAGCAAATATTATTTGCTGGATAAAGAGGTTTGCGTTCATCTTAATGACAATTGCCTTGCCATGATGTTATTTCGTTTAATTTAAAAAGAATATTTTTTTCTGGCAAACACAGAAGCGTAAGTCATGGCAAAACAACTTTCCTTGTATCCTTTATTTGTAGAGTAAAGATGGGCGTTTAAAAATGTACATGACTGACTTCTTTGATGCTACGGTGTAAGTATGACACAATACAAATCTCTGATTATTTTATGGCTTTTTGTTAAGAAATGTTACCGAGTAAAAAATACTTTGCATATACTATCCAACGGATAATTACTGGTACATGTGTATCATAAATTAAATTGTCGACTAAATCGTCCCACTCGCACTTCGCCTTATCTTAAAAGTATATGCTTTATTTCCTATCATTTTCTTTGTAGCTCCATGTATGGACAGTTTGATATCATCTATGACGTGTTGGCTCTGGTTGCTGTCAATGTTGCTGATCGCCATCTGTTAGTTGTTATGGTGTTTTTGTTTAGTGTATGCTCTCTTGATAACTTGATATTTATCATTTTGTCATTGCCAGTAGCAATATACTTTGTCCAATGATTAAATACTATTCCAGTTCCTTGTTTTAGACAAGTTCGTTTGGCAAAGACAATACATACACCAAGTATTTATTCGTACAAATTGCAGATATATCTTCAATTGCTTGAATTTTTATTTTCGTACGACAAGTGTTTGTTTGTACGACTTATATATCATGTTAGAAAGCTGACAGTTGCTTAAGAAACGAGGACAGACTTTTCTTGTAGTTAATCCAGGAACAATGGTTTGGACAAGAAAAGTATTTAACTAATTAAAGGCGTTAATACCTAATGAAAACCAAGACGATTTTCATATGTATTTAACTTTATTCCAGTTACAGAGACGTAATACTACAACTGTTGAAACCTGGTGGAGCATACTACTTGAATGTCTTAGACTATGACCCTGTCGTTTGTCCAGGTAAGCATTTCAATTATAATCTATGAAATGACTTTCAAAAAGTATCAAAAATACACGTGAAAAGCTCCTTGGCTTTATCTTAAGGAGGGTTTATACCTTGCAATAACACGCCCAACATGCGTAAATTACGGATGAAAATCCATAACGTAAACGCAACTTTACTCGTTTTGTTTAGTTTGCCTGATATGATTTTGTGTTATTTACTATAAATTTTAATATCTTATATGTTAATGCATCAGATATTGAAATTTATATACATGTACATGTATATTTATAGCTGTGAATCATCTGTCCGTGTTGTGAGGTATATTGAATATATCGTTGTTGTTAAGCCATGTCATTGAACTCTTACTAGCTGTTATATATCTAATTAATTACAAACATAAGTATGTCACAGTTTTACGTTATGGAGGGTTATCTTTAAAATCATGTAAAAATCGTACACTATATCAATGCTTCCTCGCCTGTTTGCATTTTGTTTCGTCAAAGACTTCCATCAGGGATTGTTATTATTATTATATGTAATATAATTACATTATATATATTAATAATATAATTTATTATACACGTTGTATATATCAATAATAATATAATCCATAATTGAATAATATGAAATACTTCCTTGTGTTTCGTTTTTTTTTTTGTTATCTTTTTTCCATCCTAAAAGAACATTCAGATTTACTCATTCGCTGTGATGAATAGTGGCCTGGAAAATAAAACTACACCGGAATATGCTCGCTTCTATTTTTTTGTTGTTGTTTATATCTATGACTAATATATGTACATTAATTGTATGTGCATCAAATGTGATTGATATTACATGTTTGTATTTGCGTGATATATATTTATGCTCTCCAATCATGGAAGTAATAAAAGATGTAAAATATTATGTTACCTTAGATGTAAAAATTAGTTATATCACCGTAACAATAAGCTTTTCTATTTCTTTAATTAGGCCCACCACATTCTATGTCAGACTGGATGGTGAGAGATTTGTATGGTCAGTATTTGATTATTTAATTATTTACAAGACAAATATTTTTCCACTGGGATTTATGAACATATATATCATAGTTTTATTTAAGAACAGTAAATGCTTAGCTGGAAAGATAAAACTCAACGCGAACATCTTTTTTGTGAGGATCTGGTATGCATTTTTGACTTTCATCTTTCATTTCCGTTTTCGTCGTTATTTTAAGAATAAGTTTTACGTATATCTACTTGATATTGGCAGGTAAACACTGTGAAATCGACTTAGTTGAAGAAACTGACAAGACAGGACAGGATCTTAACATACTCAGAAAAGCAGCTGTAGCCGTCAAATCTTCATCTTATGTGTATGACAGATGGTACAAAATGATGTTAAAACAATGAAGTTTTACGTACGGAAATGGATTAGTTTGAGAAATACATGTTCAATAAAACCATTGAATACCGGAATCGTGTGAAAATCGGAATCGTGTGAAAATCGGAAGAGTTCAATAATTTTCTCTTATATGTGTGTGACATTATTAAATGTCGCATCGCCGTGAAATGTCCCACTTACCGTTAAGTGTCGCAACGTTGCAGTTAAATATCGTAACTGCCGTTAATTGTCACAATTTTAACGCTAAATCGTGCAATTTATTTTCTACCGCTAAATGTCGCAAACCTACCGTTAAATATCGCAACTTGTATTTTCAGGGGAAACTCAAACTACAACGTAGTTGGTGGGATTATACTGTTTTATTCATTGGAGAGTATATATGAATCTTTATTTTCACGGAAAACTCCGGGTATCTTGTAACATTTAAAACTCTGACGAGAATTCTATTAAATTATAACCCTTGCATTTTTAATTTTTGACTTTCATAGAAGTTTTAATGCAAAGTCTGGCATAGTCTCGGATGTCTACATTCGTTTGGCAGTGCTCGTGTTTTGTATGATTGTAGGAGCTGCCTGGCTAACTCAATCAGTTGAGCTATATACTCGAGTGCTGTCGCGCGTTCGAGTCCGGGTGGACACTATCTGTGGGTTCCTGTTTCAATTGGGGTAGTTTCAGTCCATATCGCGTACGTGCATCAAAGCTGCTCGTCAAAAAGCAAGAAAACGTGTTTATCTATTGAAGTAAGCACTGTTTGCGTTCAGAAATGGAGTTTTGATATGAAAATCGACCTGGTACTGTTTTATAGTGTATACCTAAAGAGGCCGTCGAAAATTACAAGCGTCAAAATTAGTGTAGATTTGGTGAAATTTTGGACCGTGTTTCGTTTGCTTTGTAACGCATAGATAAAACCTTCGAGCTGTCAACCACAGGAAGAAAATAGTTATCCGGCCGTTTTTATTGCAGTTCAGCATGAATGTTTAGCATACCTGTTGAATTAACGTTGTATACCTTCCCTTTTCATTAGGAATAAGTAGCATATGGAGCTAAAACTTGGTTTTGTGTCAAGTACCTGTGTAGTACCTGTGTCAAGTACCTGTGTAGTACCTGTGTCAAGTACCTGTGTAGTGGTAGCAGTGGTGGAAGGAGTAGAAGTGATATGACGACGACGAGGGTGATGACGATAACTTGTGTTGATGCTGATGGCAGTTAAATAATGATGTTGCCATTACCATTAACCGATTGAAAATCACCAGTCAATAACTCACGATGTTACAAATGTGCTTCTCATGTCAACCCCTATGACTGACTAACACATTTGTGACAGATTGTACCTACTACAAATGTAATCACAATCTGTTATGAATATGGTCCAACACGGCTCTACCAGTAAGTTTTCGTTTTAAAACTGTATATATATGTATTTTCTATGAAATGTAATCATTTATCATAAAGATTCACATATAGAACGGATTCGGTGACAATGTATATTTAATACAAAGTGACTTCTGTAATATCAGCGCAAATACACTTCACGATGTATTTTATTTTCAATGTTTGTTACAGTAATAAATGCAATAAAATGTCATAATGTATTAATATAAAGTCGAAAATGTGTTTCTTTGTGCTTAAATATCATTTTCTTGCTGGAAATTTGAAACGCTTGATTAATTTGCTCTGATGAATAAATCTCAATGACAAGATTGTATAAATATTTGAAGATTACTATTGACAGACCTGCGATGTTTGATGGAGACACTGCAAAACACGATCATGATGAAAAGATGTAGGTAGTACAGTTAAGATCACGTTAGTATACCGCTGATTATTTGTATGGTATCATAATATTATATTTCATTTTTGTGTTTTGTTACGTTTATTATAACCGTCACATTTCTGCCGTTTTTAAACGTCAAGTGTATGTCCTATTAGCTGCCAGTAGTAAGAAAAAAAATTAATGAAGGTGCCTTTGGCTCAAAATCCGGAGAAAAGTTTTTTCTTTAAGACAATTTAACTTGCATTCCTCTTTAAAGTCCTAATCCCGTGACGTGTCTGCTGTTTTATACGTTTCGATATGCCGACGGAAAGGTTTGACTAATTGAACAACATTAAATGAAATAGCAAAATGTACAAATGTTGAAGGTCCTTATAATTGACAAATAATGCAGGTCGGTATTACCGATATGTTATACTAAAAAAGCTGAAGAAATATTATCGGAAACGACGCCCTGTGTCAGGATTTAGGCATGTTCATCTACTACATGATAATGCTCCATCACATACATCTGAGCTTGTGAAGCGAAGCAATTTTTGAAGTCGGAGAAGGTTACCGTCTTGCCGCACCCACCGTTCTCTCCAGATCTAGCCCCAATCGACTTTTCCCTTCTTCCAAACCTTAAAAAGTTCTTATCTGGTCGTCGATACAAGTCCCGACAGGTCCTTGGCTCAGCCATCAATCAGTGTCTCAGAGGTATACCTAAATCCGTGTACCGTGACGCATTTCAGAAAAGGATTCAGAGATTGAAATTATGTATTTCAAACCGCGGAGAATACTTTGAAGGGATGTAACTATTTGAGTCCAATGCTTTTGAAATATCGTACAATACACATTACAAACAACCCTCGTATGTCGGTAAAATATAGTTTTGTTCACGTTGAATTGTCATTTTGATTTTACATGACATTTGTCTACCTAATTTAACACCGTATAGCTTTGTACAGACCGTGTTTTGTCCTCCTATTTTTTTACATTGTCCTATGTGTTGGATGGAGATTGGGTTGGGGATTTAAAGGAAGGCAGTATTTTGGAGGCGATGGGATGTTTTCAAGTGTTTTTCTTTTATCTAGGAATCCTTTTCTTTTCTATATCCATTATATATCACAATACATACGAGTATGTATCAACGCTTAAAGGGAACAAAGACGTTATTTGTGCCTAGACACAATATGTTTTCTAGTTCAGTATTAGACAAAACACTTGAAACTAAATAAGAAAAAACGTAAATAAATCTGTTGTCGCGTAAGTTGATATGTACTTTATCCTGATAGTGTATATAGAGTATCTGTACTTGTTATATACATGGGTCGTTGATATCAATATGAAATTCTGACATATGGTCGCCGCTTGCATTAATAGTGGCTTGGCAGCGGCTTCGCATTAAATAAAACAAGGCTGTTAATATTACATTGTGGGTTATTATTCGACTCTTTGAGTAATACATCTCGCAGTTCATTAATGCTATCAGAGAATTAGCACTCAATGCCAACCCATGCAGTATGACATTTTGATAAAGTACAAGATTGTTGCTCAATGCATATTAAAATTGCAGCCCTGACTAGACCAAAATTGACAAAATCCATCAATGAATGACAATGAATTCATCTGGGCAAAGTATTTTGTACCTATGACCTCTAATTCGGACCCTGATCATGGTCAACATCTATGACAAGTTCTTTCTGTTTCACTCAAGAACTTGCAAACTTATGGTCTAGACACGATCTCGGTACCACTTTTTTACTTTTGACCTCTAAGTGTGACCATGGCTTTTAAGATAAGAATACGGGTTGTGCGCACAACATATCGTTATGTCTAGGCAAACATCTGTGTGATGACAATCTGAAATAATTTCACGGCGTAATTCAGTTGTTGCACTGTTATCATGTTTGTTTGATTAGTAAATAACTTTTCATTCATTGTGAATAGCTGATCATTGATCAATTGTCTTGATGTTCTCCCATAACTTCAAACATTCAGTAAGGAGCAAACGAAGTTCCTTATTTTGTTAACCTACCATATTTTCTGCCGACACTGGACATTTTCATGCCGATATTTTCATGTTCATATGAACCATATCTCTGAACTCAAAATAATATTTGAAATAAAGCTCAACCGACCATATATATTTAGGTATGTGAGCGGCAACCAGGTATTTACTTTTTGGTCACAAGCTCTGAATATAACTGATAACTTCATGGTTCATTTTAAAATGGTATTTAAATGTCTTAATTTTCTCGTTTGAATGAATCCTTCTTCTCCTTTGTTTGTTATTCAGGGAAAGTAAAAGCAAATAAATAAACTTCTTTCGTTTGATAAAACCAACATGCATCGAAGGATTTTGCTATTTCTGCACAGGTCTCCAAATTATCTACCATATCATTTAAATTACCTTTAAAAAACCGTCCCAAAATACGACCCCGTTCAACTGATATGCATATACTGTGATATTATATGTACCATAGACCATAGATAGCCGTATAACTCTATATATTTAAATTTGATGAAAAATAAAACCGAAGACAATACTTTTTTCCGTTTTTATCTAGTAGCTGGTATTCAGCAATTGTACTTGGGTCATTGATATGTCATCTAAACTGACGATTTACCAGTTTAACCTGTATTTGTAAACATGTGTTCAAATAACAAGTATTGTAAAATACTAGAATCAAATAACTTATTGTACATACGTTATCAGGACAAAGTGCATATCAATTTATGTGGCAAAAATTTATTCCATCCTTTTAAATTTGGTTTCAGGTATTTCGTCTAATACATTGAACCTAGTAGGTCTTAAACTTATAAGGTTAAACACTAGTTTGTCCTAGTCCTAGTCCTAGTTTGGGAAACAGGTCAGATAATCACCTCATGTCGAAGGATATCATGTGATATCATGCAATATCCATTTTCACGTGCACGCACGGGATGGACATAATTATCTGGTTTACATGTGTAAACTTTTTTCAATGCAAATTATTGCACCTGATGACTACAGTCATAAAAATACCTAAACAACTTTGTATACGTCAAAATCCCCCTGGTAATGTCAATGATTTCAGTGAAGCTTTGCTAGAAGAGTGGAATAATATACCCCAGGCTCAAATTAATTATCTCATCCACTCAATGCGTCGTCACTGCCAAGCTGTTGGAAATGTTCGCGGTGGGCATACTCGTGACTAAAGCAAGAAAATTGAATCGACACCTGTCTTAAGTGGAATTGAAAATACAATGGAATTGATAATTTTCAGACTGTAAATGAACTTTGATGAATTGATTCTGGATTATTGTGCAATAACAAATACCAACAAAAACTGCTAATATACACGTAAGGAAACAGTCTCATTAAAATCTCGCGAAAGTTTCTATTTTGGTTCAGTATATTTTGTACACAAAACAAATTGTATCCAGATAAAATTAACGTTTCTGTTCCGCTTAAATGTTACCACAAATATCTGATTTTGTAATATAACTAGAAACAAAATCGTAACAGGGTAGATTCTGTCCTATAATTGTGTATATTGTATAGCGTGTTTTTGAGGTATTATGATACAGTAAACCCCCTGAAAACCGGACCCTTGCCGGACTGGGCCAAAAGTTCGTTTTTCTGCGAATGCCGGTTTTCAGAGAACATTTCGTCATCTAACAGAAAGAATGGAACTTGAAAAATTTTACGAGAGTCCGGTTCTCAGGGGTTACACTGTATTGTGTACTAGTCCGGTTTTCAGGGGTTACATTGTATTGTGTACTAATAGTAAATCTTACGTTTGGCGTTATGTTTCGTATATAATATACAGATGTAATAAAATGTTGAATCTTTATGTTATGCAACTATGAATATGATAACTTTATAATTATTTAAAGAAGTTTATTTTTCAACAAATACAAATGTATAATCATATAGAGTTGTATTATACAATCAGGTAAGGCTATATAGGAAAAATGATATTTTAGGAAAAAATAGTCCGGGTTTCTGCTACAAGTATCATTCACTGCGATATAATTAGAAACAAACATCTTGGGTTTCTAACGTAACAATAAGTATGCTAACATGTGCAAAACATTCAAGGAGTTCATTGTTATTTTTGAAAGAAATATGACCAACAGCAGTTGTATTATACAATAAGGTATGACCATAAAGGAATGTTGATAGTTATGTATGTAAGTATATAATAACATACTCATACAAAATTTGAGTTATAAGTCACATAATCTCAAATACATTTTTAACAATTGTAGAAAAAATAATATTAATAATGTTATTGGTTGGGTAGCCGTCAAGGTAAGGGGATTACATAAAACAGCGGTTGTGGATTTAGGATAATGACGTTAATTTAATCATCCAAATACACCAGCCAATAACACACCAAATAATCGTACAATATATAACATTAATGCTAAACACAGACATGCACATGTATAAAACGTTAGTATTGGAAGTACGTCGTTCTTTTCATAATTTCGAGGTTTTAGATAAGAGGGAGGGAACACTTTTTAGAAAGTTTGATAAAACCTGTATATAGTCATTTTTATGAACTAGTAAATGCCCGCAGTGTATTGATTTCTCCCATGTTTTTACCACTAATGGTATGCTGGAACTCTCTCGCCAATTCTTCTCAATCTCTTCAGTGATTGAATAGGGACACAACGGGTCATTCTTACAAGCAAACAACAGTGTCGGTACTCTCAGTGGTTTATGCCAAACAAAGTCAAAGTATTCAGCATATACTGAGGCTATCCATGGATGTGTCAGTAATAGATACATTACCATCAAAATTAGTGTAATAACCCGCACAATCTTGTTTGAAGACACACCTAGTGCTACTCCTATAGCAGGTCTTCTTACATCACATGCTGTGATACTATCATAAATAACTGCTTTGATATTCTCTTGGATGTTGCCATATAGATCTGGGTTAGCATACATTTCGCTCATGCACATAGAGAAGCAATATGCTCCTACAGAAAAGGCATGAATCACAATCCGCTTATATGATGAACAAGATGTGTTTAAAAATGATAACACATCGCGACCTAAACTTAAAAGAGTGGTCGGTCGTATCAGAGTCTTAAAAAAAGAAGGCACTATTATAACATCAAACCCGAAATAATGATATAGATCACAGTATTTCGTTATCAGCCGTTTGGTTGCGCCATAAAAGAAGAATATCGCTACAATGGTATCTGCCTGTTTAATATTGTTTGGTACTTTCGCAATAGTAAAGCCCGTCATGTTTGACAATTTAGGTCGACTTTAAACAGAGTTCATTGTGCGTATCTTTCATAGAACTCCGATGGAAGTAGGATGGAACTGTCCAACAATAAATTCAACAAGTATAAAATTTATGGTAAAAGCTACATTAACTCGACGGCAAACAACAGTTTAGTGAGATGATTGATAAAAGGAAAATGCAATATTTATTTTCTTCTTTACAAATAAAATCAATACACGTACACTAAATATGTAGAATTTCGAACGTCCATTTGATTTTTACATTCATTCATACAAATTCCGTATTTTGTGCCGAATTTATTTACTCCAAAAATAAGTAATTTGTTCTACGAACTGATAAGTTTGAAATTAATTTCTCAATTGTAAGAACATACTCTATTCATACAATCAAACATCCAATGTTTCAAGCAATGTCCACAACAACACAATAATCCATATCTTCACATGTTACTATGAGATTTGTTAATTACTCTTCTATTGAAAAATCCACTAATTCTCCCCAAAAAGAGTTTGAGCGTTTTTTTATTCTTTTTACAGATTTTCGTTTTAAGTACTTACAACATATTAAATGACCTGAATTACGCCTGTCAATAATCCATCGAATATAATATACCGAATCATCCAGAAATTCTCTTATCCCATGAATACGAAAGCGGCCAGTGACGAACACTACGAAGAATTTGATTGGCTCTCATAAAACTAGGTTTTATTCACTGGTGTATTATTGTAACATTGTGCGATGAAAAATCTAGGTCAGTCGCCTGTATGTCAATTCGATCAATTACAAGAACATCTGCAATATAATAGTACTGTATACGTTATGATATAAATCTGATATGACAATTTGACTTACGATCATATATAGCCAGATCTACTTGACATACTCTAATTTTAACTGTAGCAATTTATTAATAATAATAAAGTAATTTTATTTTATTTAAGTTAAGCTTGCCACATCGTCAGAGCAACGTATTACTATTTAAGCTGAGCACAATAAATTATTATTTGATAGTGCACATCTTAACAGTTGAACAGTGTGCGACGTTGTGTGAACATTTTTCAATGTCAAGGTTTTAGTGCATTCATGTCAGAAGTGAAACGACTTTAAAAACTAAAAGTGAATGGATCATTTTAATATCGTGTGTGGTGCTCATTGGTTAGGAATTCGAACCCACTCCTCAAGGAGAGCTTGTCATAGCTCCTGGATGGTGGTAGATAAGTAGAAAAGTCTACAGATATTGCAACCTGAAGCATGTCCCAGACATCTATGGGGTTGAGGTCTTGAGACCTCGCAGGCCAGTCCATCCTGACGATTATTTCAGCTTGGAGGTACTCATTGGTCACCCTTGCTCTGTGAGGTCTGGCACTGTCCTCCATTAAAATGAAATCTGGGCCTACTGCACCAGTATATGGACGAACGTACACATCCAAGACCTCTCTTGCGTATCTCGGAGCTGTCAGAGTGCCGTTTTCAATGATATGCAGATCGGTCTTCCCTTGCATGCTGACCCCTGCCCAAACCATTACGAAGCTCCCACCATAACGATCATGGTTTGCTATGCATACCAGTGCAAAACGCTCATTGATTGCTCTCCACACCCGGGCACGCCTATCTGTAAAGTCAACACAGAATCTGGACTCGTCCAGACGTTCAAAGTCCATGTTACGTGAAGCGATGACGTCGGGCTTAAACCACAATAAAACGGTCTTCTGCCTGAGTAATAGCCCTCTGACGACCTCGCCCCGAGTCTGTGGATAACACCACCAGGCATTTGGAAGCGGTTCCACATCGTTGCTACAACGTTCTGTAATACGCCAAGTTGACGTGCCACTTGACGTTGTGACATTCCAGCATCTCAACCCCTGTGTTCATTTCTTCCACGCTAAGACGTTGTCTTACACGATAATTAGCCATTTCAAACAACTTTCAAGATGAATGATTGAGCTACAATTATAGATCTGAAGCATGTACACAAAATACAAGTCAAGGTGCTCATCACTTTTTCATGGATATTGCTTATCCCACGCAAATTGGCAAGCCTGTATAGACAGAACCGGTAAGACAGGTTATTGTTTATGTAGAATACACACACTAAAATTAGAAAGTACAAGCCTCGTCGTGTGCAATCATAAAAACTTCAAACTACATTAATTTTAAGAAGTGATCCTTATCAAATTTTGAGTATTATAGTTAACTCTTTATCAAAAGGTTTTATAAAAATGGTATAGGTATACAGGAAACAAATTGTTGAAATAAATGCATGTAAATTAAATGAAGCTCGTAAAAAACTAACATAAATTCAAACAAGACAAAACAATGCTGAAGATGACGAGCCATACAAAATTAAATGGGAATGTAAATTTTAAAAAACATTGAAATGGGAACAGATCCACATGTTACCGTTCAAATGTACAAAAATACTTAACTAAGATTTTTTTCAATTCAATTTCATACGCAGATTGATTGCAACGAATTGTTACTTATTCAAATATATGTTAAAAGAATCGAATATTTGTTCATTTTGTAGCAACGCCATAGAGAATCTAGACCAGCTCTTATAGGATTGCTATCATATTCATTTTTTTTGGAATCAAATATTACATTTTTTAATCAGAAACAATATAGAATCAGTATGAATAAAGAAACGGTATTTTTGTGAAACAAACGATGACCAAGTATCTTTTATTTTAATGTTTGCTAACCATTAGAGTTACAAATGTAATTTTTATCAACAATGCCATATTTCAATGCTTTTAAATCAAATTTGATTCACAATATCAATTTAGAAACAATGGTTCTCTTACGAAATAATAATTTAGACAAAATCACTAAAAACTTGGAAAATATTATAATGATTAAATTATTTGAAATACTCTCTCTCCTTTATTCATCACTATTTGTTTACCTTTTCTTGTCTTTTATTCACTGTTATTTATAGAAATACAATGCATATATAAATATTGTGCTAACATTGTAAGGTGTGTGTCGGATGTGTCCTCGACCGACACACATCTATGACGGGGACAAATATATGAGGTTACCCACAATGGGACATGAAAAAAATATTTTCCGCAAATCAGATATAGAATTAAAGATCAACTCATTAAAGATTTGAATATTTGCATTAAATCAATTTCTCGACTAATTTAGTCTAAATACAAAACTGATTTTATCTATGAAAAGCATCTTGATCATATTGTTGATAAAAATAAGGAAGATATTAATTTCTTTTAGATGAAGTGATCATAAATTAGAAATCGAAACAGGGAGAATATCAGGTGTAGATAGAGCAAATAGATTCTGTAGAATATGTAGTAAGAACTTTGTAGAAAAAGAATAACACTTTCTCGTGTGTTGTCCAGCATATAATGATAAAAGGAAAATATATTTCATACGCGAAATATTGTTTTAAAAAATTCAACAATATAGTGTCAACGGAATATTTGATGAATACTACTAAATCTATATATGAAGCGGTCGTTATAAGACACCATATACATGTACGGCAACATTTATAAACAATTAGGTTCATGACTAACTTGTCAATACCTGTCTTCTTTTTTAAGAAATGTAAGTTTTGTTTTAATGAAGTTTTGCATTATTCAATATCATGTTTATTAGACTGTAGATTCTCAGTCTAACTGCATGTATTTTTGAATTTTCATTTTGTATGTATGTGTGTATTTATGAGTGTATTTGCCATATGTTATTGTAAATGGCCAAAGGCTATTAATGCCGATTTGCTAATAATCTATGTATGTATATCATTACACACGTTGAGCACGTTTGTTATATTCACAAGTTGTTTGATAATGGAAACATTGATTCTCCATTAAATGTGAAAATGCTGATGAAGTGAAAAAAGTGAACTTCGTACAAATCAATTTTAAGAATTTTTTCCCGAAGTTCTATCAAGGTATACAATAGTACAAATGTTTGATTTACTTCATGATTGGCGAAATAGTCAAAAATAGAGTAAAAAAGAAAGAAAGTCACCATTAATCCAGTTTTTGCTCTAATCAGGAATGTTGCTAAAGTTTCAATTATGGTAAATAATCATTTTGAAAAACATAAACAAAGTTTGCATATTAAAACAAATGATGATAATTCACTGAACATTTAACTGCGGGAATAATGAAAAAAATAAACTGAAAAATATATTTTATTAATGTAATACTTTTTACTTTAATCAGCACACCATTAATGGTCACGAAACCATATTTCATCAGCAAATCTCTTCCATTCCGTTTATTTTCGTGAACCAAAAAAAGAAAAAAAAACACACATAAAAAATCTAGAAGTTATTTTGTATAATAAAACAATAGAATATTTTGAAATAGAATTGGATATGTTTTCTTTCATTACTTTCTATCAAACAAATAAATGATATTCCGAAAAAATCCAATTTTTAAAGTAATTTCATAATTAACATTGCAAATATTCTTTAACAAATTGTCTCAAACGGTTAAACTTGTCTTGTCTTGGCTAAACGTATTCAGTCATTTAGAGCAGGGACTCTAAATTAAATTAGTCCTTTGTTCAGAGTCAACGGAGAGCAGTGTTCAGAACGGTGAGTTGCGGGACGAGAAGTAATTATACCTGACATCCCCTGTTAGACTAAACTGGTACCCGTTGATTCTAGCGTACAGAGACTTTGGTGCACCGCAACAGAAACGGAGACCAGTTTACTGTTAGACCAGATTACCTCCCCTCCCAGTGAGAACGCCATTTGTAAACACCTGTAACTGTGATATGTAAATAACTGAGTGCAAGTTGAAGGGCTTTGCTAAAGGTTTGTTGTTTAGATTTGAGATATTCATAACAACTGGGATCAACATTTATTATATTGGTCCCATATAACAGTAATAAACATATTAACTGAGTATTTGTTTTCACGTTTGTTATCAGATATAACGTTCTTATTCTAAATTCTGACCTGTTGCATAATTTTTTGGCTGTCAGAAAATTCGACCCCTAGACAATTCGACCCCTGGACAATTCAACCCCTAAGACAATTCGACCCCTGCCAATTCAACCCCTAAGACAATTCGACCCCTAATATAGGCTTGGAGTCGGACAATTCGGCCCCCAAATATATAATTGTCTCAAAGTTACATTGGAACTATTATTAGGTATTATTTAATAAAATACATACATACTCCCGTAAAAATTTAGTTGATTTCTCGTCAAGATCGTGTTTGAAAGTCAAACTTCGGTTTGATTCTGTGTGAATGTTATCATCTAATTATTGGGTTTTGCAAGTTATAAACGATTATTGCACATCGTTTATTTCATTAATCTAATCATAGGATGAAGTATAATGCGTGGATGAAATGTTCAAAGTTGTGTACTTGTTATGCATAAACACTACCAAATAATTTCGCATTTATTTACAGTTTTATTGCACTCAGTTCTGTCTGGCGTTGGTATATTTATTTTTTTCTTTGCTGTTTATGGGTCACATACGATTAATGTTATATGATAATAGAATCGTAAGACAGTTTGCTTCAAGTATTATATTTATACATAAAACTTTAACGAAATATAACAGAAACATAATAACATATAGTAACATTGATTAAGAAACAAAACATTAACAAAAAAAAAACAGAAACACAATAACTGAAATAAATATGTTAATTTTCCACAACAATAATTAACAAATAAATAAATTTATTAACTTTAACAAGACAAGCATAAACAAAAGTCTGGGTTGCTCATTTAATAGTATGGAAATTTAAAAAAAAAGATTAACATAACAGAAGAACTTAAACAAATACATTAGTGATCATTAATAACCATAAAATAACTTTAACAAGTACGTAAATTAAACAACAAATAACTAAATAAATACATTAATTCTCTAACAACAAAACAATATTAACCAATACATAAATTTAAGAACATAACAAAACAAACATCAAGAACAATCCGTATCAGTGTCTAGACAGAGTAAACTGACCCAACCTCCTTAAAAAAATCTTCACATACAATATCTTGGTCTTCATATGCCGTCCAGAGGTCGTGGAGGCGGCCATCTAGGTCCTGGTACGCCTGTCTCTGGTTCCTTCCAACTGCCTCCTCAGAGACCAACTGCATGGTCAGGGTGACCAGGTTTGCCTCCTGCAGCAGCAGACTGACCAGCACGTAAAACTGTGTGTTACCCCTCCCGCCTTTCCGTTCAGACGCCTGTGCCAACCTGGAAATAGACAGTAACATGTTATAATAACGTAAATTAACACATTTTGACAACGAAAATTCACGTTTAAACGGTACCACATACTGGCTATCTACATACTTGTAATTCATGTAATTATAATAACACAAGATTAGGTTAAGTACATACTAGTAATATTTGCTAGTATACATGTTTCAAAAATTGTTTGTTTAATGCTGATGAACATTGTTTAACATAACACATATTTAACGCTGTAATATATTCATATTCTCATAGTCTTACCCTCAGTATCGTTGTTCGTTCTAATGGATTGGTGGTACACTGACCACTCCTTGGTCGACCACAGTGATGACTCGACCCACTGGTTGCTGACATACTGGAACAGGTGCTGGAGAGGCTCGCACCCATTCTCAGAGCTGTCCCTCAGCTTCCAGAATGTCCGCCTAATGTCACCTGGTCATTCAGACACTTGCTGCATAGACATAAAGGCTTTATAAAATTTATCATGATTCACTTTTTCTCATAAACTTCTCTAAATTAAACAGCCAAAAGTACTTAAAATTCAACATATTTACTTCAGATTTTTCTTTGGTACCAGTGTCCACTGTGATGTCCAGTCGATAACTTGAGTTATTTTACCTAAATTTATGAAACTTAGTCGTAATGTGTATTGGCATAATACGAAGGTCAAATTTGATAACAAGCCAGTACAGTTCCGGCAATTTGGAGTTATTTTCCTTTAATTGATAAAATTTTGTATAATTGGCCTTGTCTGCTCTCAAAATAATTCTAATCCAGACAGCATTAAATTTTGGAATATTGTACACAGGCATGTAATCTAGGCCAAGTTCAATAACCAGTCAATTTGTTCAAGGCAATTTTGAGTTATTACCCTTTAATTGTCAAATTTTTATAAAATTGGCCTTACCCACTTTCTCATTCATACAATTCTAATCCAAACAGCACCAAACTTGGACACAGGCATGATATCTTGCCTAAGTTTGATAGCCTGCATGCCAGTCAATTTGGATTTACTCCCCCTGTTTTATCAAAATTTCCTAATTAGCCTTGTCTGGTCTCTAATTAAAGACAATGGAAATTGGTATGTGTGGAATGTTGCCTGATGATACAAGTGGTGCATTGTGAAGTATTACAATTTATCTCTAAGTATCAAATTATTAAAAATGTCAAAGCGAACTATTCTGAATTTTTCATTTATGTTGTAGGTCTATCTGTCATTGCCCATAATGTGTTGTAGAACCTCTATAGTCCACTGTTGTTAGTCGTTGTCACATAGTCATTATTGTTTTGCTATGATACTAGTAAGGTCTAATTTTACACATCAGGTAAAAGAGTTCAGTCATTTTCACATGAGTCATAGATCTTTACTTTGGTTTAGTTTAATAACTTAAATTCAGTCTACTGTTGCTCTTGTTGTCTTGTGACATAATTTCATCAGTGCAGAAAACATTATTTTTAGAGTGTGTTCTGACAGTGGAAGGCATGGGTTGATTACATTTGTCCAAACTACTGCCTGGTGTATGAAAGGTACAAATATTACACCACTAATAACAGGCCTCCCGAAAGTTGCCGAACTGTCTTACATGTCAGACAAATTTTGTGCTGGTCTGATATTTTTTTTCATTGAGTACCGGACCAGATGTCCGGCACGATTAACAGCATTTATCATTTATGTATGATATATTTGGTTAGACAAACTTTCACTCAGTCAGACAGAAATTCTTAAGTTTGCCAGACCAAATGTCAGACAAGTTTTCCAACTGTAACAAAATATATTTCCTCACTATTAAAAACTCCACTTGCATAAATTAATTAAATTTTTGGATATGAAATAAACCAATCAAATGATCTAATTTATTAACCAATGATATGTTTTCAACAATAAGACGTTAGCCAGTCATCTTCCATAATTTTTATCTAATCGTTTGTAAGCTAAGGCATTAATCATAATCAGTTTACTAATCCAGCAGCTAGGATTTAAAAAGAGACAACAGCATTACTTAGGGGAAGGATTGACTTGGCATGCGTCAAGAAGTGACCTGAGGTCGCACTGCTACCTAAGTCATAATTAACTGTCTAGGGAAGCTCAGCCACCTAGATAGTTTAAGATATGTATATAAGACAGAGAGGGCAGTCTGGGACTTTTTTGTTCACATCCTCTAACATCTGTCTATCCATCAATTCTCTATGAGACTGCTAGGCTGTCTATTGAGTCAGTTTAACTATACTGAAAGGTCCAGAACCAGATTGCAGTTCTTTTTCTCAGATAGATTTAAAACAGTAAAAGTATAGTTGATTAACTAATGTCAATTAGACGATCATGATATTATATGTATCTCATAACAGTTATCTCTTAAATCTATGCATAATCCATGATTAGAGTTTAAAAAAAAAAAATATAAAGTTAACTATTCAAGATTTATAATCATTGTCAGTTGAGATCAAGCTTTTGAATCATTGTTCATGAAAACATTTGTGCATAATCAAAAGGCCGCGGCCTTAGTCCAGTGGTTAGTGCGCTGGATTTGACAAAAATGTTGATTTTCCTCCATATGTGAAGTTGATGGCTCTTTGTGGAAGGGTAAGTTAGTACTGGTTAGTATGCAGTCCAAGAAAACTGATTAGGTGAACCAGTCACTGTATATAACTGAAACATTGTTGAAAAACAGCGTTAAACCCTAGTGACAATAAGTCACATAAAAGCAAAAAAACAAGCATAATCAAAGCCAAGATAGGCCTGAGGCAATTTATATATAAAGTTGTTGACAGTGATCAGTTCAACCCACTCAATACATGTTACACAACAGTTTTGGGAAGCCTGCAATAAGCCTTTCCGGATATCGTGTATCTGAATTATGCCATAACAGCATCTTTTGACCATTTTAATGTGATTTCAGTACAAATCGGTATATACTTATGTGTCAGACATCAGTAGTTTGATAGACAAGATGGCAGATTGCAATGAGGCTTATCAATACTTGATTCTGATTGGCCGGTAAACCTGTCAATCAAATCATGTCTTAAGGTCAATTATCTGAGTGTCTTGCACAATTATTATGACCCTTATGATTGTGTGTATTTGTTTCAAAATAGAAAATGCTACATCAAATCTCACTATATTTTACAAGAAATTGTGTGGAATTATCTGTCTTAAAAGAGAAGAGATCTCAAAGTATAAGTAATACATTTGTATATAATTATTTATAGCATTTGTGATAATCCTGGCTGGCACTTTATCTAGGCTTACACTTGTATATTGAACCCCTTAGTTTCTTGTCGAAAAGGTTAAGAATACACATGTATTTCTAATTTTCTTTATGTGTTCCTGATATATTTTATATCAAATGACATAAAAATTACAAACTATAATATTAACAGTGTGTCATTTCAATTTTTGTTGAATTTATTTTCCTGTGTTAAAGGAGAATGTCAAATAAAGTAGTTACAACTAATTTGGAGGATGGTGTCCTTCATAATGAAGAATGGGTTCATCGCTGGGCCGTTGGGAATACTGCATTTCACCGAGAAGCACCAGATGCGTAAATATTTACTTTTTTCACTTCACTGTTTCAGCATGTTCAGGATTTCTCTGGTTAGATGTGAAGATAGAACTTTTAATTTAATATATGAATGAAATGTATAATGTAAAATTTTAGGCTTTAAGAAATAAGTATTACAGCAAACCTTTGAATTTATTTAAAATATCTTCCATATATTCATTCATTCATTCATTCATTCATTCATTCATTCATTCATTCATTCATTCATTCATTCATTCATTCATTCATTCATTCATTCATTCATTCATTCATTCATTCATTCACTTATTAAAACACTAATGATGCCACAATTAAACGGATAAAGTTAATGTTGATTGTGTCTGCGTACTTAAAATGTCAGTTTCCCTTATTTTGTACAGGTTTCTTGATGCAAATGAAGGAAAGATGTTTGAAGGAAAATCCAAGTCTCTCTTTTTACCTCTTTGTGGGAAGACACCTGATATTCTATGGTAATATTGTTGAACTTAACAGACACAGATGTATGTTTTTTTATGTATAATTTGAGGTACCGCATTCGATTTCTCTGAAATTTATAAGTTCCGGTATACAGTAAAACCTCACTTGATGATCGCCTCAATGTTAAGACCACATTATGATAACAATTACTTATTTTTCTCTATATTTCCTTCATATTTCAACTTGATTAGACCATGTTGGTATTGAGACCTTTGGTCCCAAAATTGGTCTCAATAATGAAGTTATGCAGTGAATTTAAATACACTTACTAGTAGTGCTAAACATTGCTAAGTCTGATGATATTTGATATATTATGGTTTTATGTTGAATCAATTTTAACAACATATCAAAGCTAATAGACAATATTTCCATGATATTACATGATACAAGTCAGTGTTCTGTGGAATAGTACCACAAGATCTGTCAGAACCTGGACGATCAGGAACCAATCACTGTCTAAAATCTTCTATACATGGCTGATACCTAGATAAGTGAATCCATGTTTACCTCAATTCCATATTTGATATGTCTGTCACTGTAAACAGATCATTGAAACTTTAAAGATCATCATTTTGTTAGATTTTTCTTGTGTAGTTACCGTTAAGTTAAATGTATTTTATGCCTTACTTTTAGGATGTACAATAAAGGACATTCTGTAAGTGGTGTTGAAATTGCTGAACAGCCAATAAAAGAGTTTTTTGAAGAAAACAACATAGACCATGATGTTGAAGAAATTGAGAATGTTGGTACTTTATACAAGGTAATAAATTATTTATTCATACGGTGTATGTAACGATGTAAATCCATGTAAAATTAACTGTTTCAAACATTACTGATAGTTGAAAATAAGATGATTCATATTGTCTAATCAGGTCTTTATCATGAGAATGATCACTGCCTTTCATTATGTAATAAAAATGGCCACCTTAGCTGGATATTTTCCTTTCGTGAATGGCTGTAATCGTAATCAACCATTTAAAATATATTTTGCAATATCGTTTGTCATTTTTGTTTAAGTTGAGTTCTGAACCATAGGTGTTACCAAAATGGATATGATTCTGCTCAAGTTACGAGCTGTGTTTTTCTACTTATTGGTTATTTTTGCAAAGCAAAAGTAGTGTCGTCAGTGTAAAAGGTTTTTCTTAACAGTTACATAAAAAAAAATTAATGTTATTGTCTTGAAGTAATGAAAAGATCTGCAGTTTAATGTGTATTGCTGTTAATGATTTGTTTTTTTTTATGTGACTTATTGTCACTGGGGTTTAACGGCGTTTTTCAACAATTTTTCAGTTATATATGGCGGTTCACCTAACCAGTTTTCCTTGACCGTATACTAACCAGTACTAACTTACCCTTCCACAAGGAGCCGGCAACTTCTTCACATATGGAGGAAAATCAACATCTTTGTCAAATTTTCATAGAAAGGTATGACCTGCCGCAGCTGGGATTCAAAACCGGATCTTCCGGTTACAAGTCCAGCGCACTTACCTCTGGACCATGGCTGCAGCTTAATGATTTGTAAAGGACAAGTCTGTAATGTGACATAACACACTATTATCTTTAGAGTCCTTATCTTATCTGTATTATGTTTGGTAGTTATGTCTTTATTCTAGAGTAAAGATGGTCGATTAAAACTGTATGTGGCCGATTTGTTTGATTTAACTCCGTAAGTATGACCTAGTTATCTCCCTTCGACCTTGCTGGTTATTTATGGATAGGTAAAGAAAGAAAATGACTAGGCAAGAGTGATCTATTAACTAGGGAATTCATATTGTATTTCACAATATCTTTTTGATGCTGGTACAGTTAAAACTGATTTATTTGTCTTCCTTGTACAAAGGTAGCCATGCTGACACTCTTTATCACACATTTACTGATATACATGTAACAAACCAATAAATATGTGATTAAAGACCGCATTAACATGATATAGGTCATATACTTCCCTCCATTAAGTGACCTTTGTTCACAGGTTTTACAGTATGTTTTTATTTGTGACTATAGTCCATCCACGCCCTGTGAATGGTCAAAGTTCAGTTAAGTCCATTCAGTAGGACGAGTGGCATTTTGGAATGTTTTGGTAGTTTCCCAGATGTATAAATACCAATCATTTGTCACTTTCAATTGAGATTAAGGTTATGTTCAGAAAATTACTTATCCCTATTTTAAAGAGTAAAACAATCCTTGACCATTCGTCATGCCTCACTGACTGATTCTATCTATAGTGTTTCCATGTTTGTGGATAAATATTTATTAACATGTGATATTGTCCATCAAAGTGAGCTGTATTGATGAGTCTATGTCCGGCATTGTGTGTCATGAATTGTGCGTCATGCGGCATCGTCATTCACCTTATAAACACTCTAGAGGTCACATTTTTGGTCCAATGGTTATGAAAATTGGTCAGTGGCCTAGTCTTGATGATATCTCGGACAAGTTCGAAAAAGGGCTATGTTGGGTCTACAACTAGGTCACTGGGTCAAATTGAAGAAAACCTTTGTGAACACTCTTGAGGCCACATTTTTCATCAAAGGGTCTTGAAAATGGGTCTGTGGCTTAGTCTTGATGATATCTCAGACAAGTTTGAAAATGGGCTATGCAGGGTCAACTACAAGGTCACCAAGTCATATCACTGGAAAACCTTGTGCACACAGTTTTGATTGGATGTTCGTCAAACCTTGTCAGAATGTTTGTTTAATGATATCTTGGACAAGATTGAACATTGGTCATCAGGAGTCAAAAACTAGGTCACCAGGTCAAATCTCTGGAAAACCTTGTTAAGGCTCTATAGGTCACAGGTTTGATTGGATGCTCACCAAATAGTTTAGAATTTGTTTGTTTTAACAATATCTTGAAAATTTTTTAACATGGGTTATCTCAGGTCAAAAACTGGGTCACCGGGCTGAGTCACTGGAAAACTTTGTTGACATTCTAGTGGTCATAGTGTTGATTGGATATTCACCAATCCTTGTCAGAATGTTTGTCTTAATGATATCTTGAACAAGTTTGAACATGGGTCAAATGGGGTCAAAAAGTAGGTCATCAGGTCAAATCAGTTGCAATCTACTCAGATGAGCGAAAAAAAGGGCCATTTTGGCCCTCTTGTTATTTTGGCTTAACTACTGGAATTCCATATGACTGGATGTCTTTGCTATGTTATTCTAGCTATTAATTTATTGTATTTTTTGTGAATAAGATATTCTTTTTTATCATTATCTCTACAGGTCTATGTGTGGACAATTTGACATTATCTGGGACTCAAAATCACTAGTTGCAATAAATATTGCTGATCATCAATTGTAAGTATATGTATTTGTGTATTTTTATTCAATTATAGTATGTGTACACATGCACATTAACTTTTGAAAAAATGACTTGGTCTTCTAATAACAACTTATAGTTTTTTGTTTGTACTGAAGTAGTAAAATAATTATGATGATAAACAGAATTAATTGATTTCTCACTTGTCCTTTGTGTGTACATGAGGTTAACATTAATGCAGTCACCTTTTGCCATTATGATAGAAGCTACTTTGTAAGATTAACAACTTTACTTATTAGATAATTTCAGTGTATTTTTATCCTCTTATATTTTCTGATCTTGTTATAAAATGTTGCTCCATTTCATGATATTGTCTGGATTTATTGTCTAGTCAACACATATGTGAGTTTATCTATTAAGAGCAATTTAGAAAAGATTGGACATATTTCATGGTATTTATGATGCATTTCAGAATTGTATTGTTTTGTATTGCAAATTTTCATCATTCTGAATGGTATTTTATACCTGAGTAATCATTTTGAAACTGTTAGAATTGATAACCCAGGTGTTATGTATACATAGCTGGAGATTTGAATTGTAGATGTAAAGATTTTATAGACTTTATACCTAATGATGATTTATTTCATATTTTTGGTAATATAGAATATGATAGTAGTTCTTTTGAAATTCCTCATATATATTCTTTTAGAGCTAACAATTTTGGCAAGTCTTTGGTCAATTTTTGTTCACTTTTTAAATGGAAGATTTGAAGGTGATAATGATGGAAATGTTGTGCCAATGATGGTGACAGTTTACTGGACAATACGATTGTGTCAACTCCTCTTTAAAAATGTACAGAATTTTCATGTTCTTCGCAATGGTGATTCAGATCATTTTCCCATTACATGTGGTCAGTTAATGTTTCCTAAGAATGATTTACTTATATCTACAATGGATGATCATTGTAATATTTTTCATATCAAAAGGTTTGCTTGGAGGTCAAATTCCCAAGTTTGTTTCATAGAAATGTTGAATGATGTTTTTAATCGTAATTTGCCATCATTGCTTGATGTTATTACTTCTGATATTTATGTATCTGTTGATATTATTACTTCAACTTTTCATGAAGCAGGTTGATGTATGTTAGCACAGTGTCCTTACTTTTCTTCTCAACCCCCTTGGTGGGTTCAGCGATATTATTTCTTGAAACATTGCAAGTATAAAGCTTTAAGACTGTTTTGCTCAACAAATTCTAATTCAGACTTATCTATTTTTAAAGATAATTGGAACAAAATTAAGAATTATTGCAGAAAGAAATCCCTTGAATTCCAATATACAAATAGACATTTATTGTTCACTAGTCGGAACAATCCTGATTCCTTTTGGAAGATATTGAAGAAAGGTTAATCCCATAGAAAGTTGGACTTAAGCATATCCCCGTCTGAATGGTTTCAGTACTTTTCTGGATTATTGTTTGATGATGGTGTAAATATCGTAGATCTTAATGTTGACAACATCCATGAACTTACAGACGAATCAGCAAACTGCCTGAATGATCTGTTTACATTAATTGAAGTTAAAACGTAGATTAAAACTTCTGTATCTAAACTTCCTGTTGGTAAAAGTTGCTGTATTGATGGTATACCACCTGAAATTTTTTAAATGAACTACAGTTGATATTGCTCCTATTCTCTTGTTGATATTTAACTTAATACTTCAGACTAGTTGTTTTCCTTCTTCGTGGGAAACTAGTATTATTAAACCCATTCATCTGGACCAACTAATACACCTAGTAACTATAGAGGTATCTCAATTACAAATACCATGCATAAAATATTTTCTGGTGTTGTGAATAATAGACTGTATAATTGGGTGGAAGAAAATAAAATTGATACATCACAGGGCGGTTCAGAGAGGTTAATTGGCAGTTGAAAATATTTTCTACTTGCTAGCTATTGTCCAGAAATATCTCTCCAAACAGAGGAGTCGTTTATTGTTTATATGGTGACTTTTGTAAAGTATTTGATAAAATCAACCATGACTGACTATTTTTATCCTTGAAGAGAAAAGGTATTCATGGTAAATTTCTTAGCGTTTTCAAAGCATTGTATATAAATCTTAATTCTTTTATTAAAATATCCACTAATAGTATTACTGAATACTTTCCTTGTAATATAAGCAAATGTGAAGGTGATAAGTCAAGCACAACAATATTTGATCTATTTATAGATGAGTTGTCCGCCCTTTTGAGGGATTAATGTACCTCGTGTATTTTTATCCCACCTGAGATTGTGGATATGTGTCTGATGTTTAATGATGTCTCAAACCTAGCCGAAACTTCTATTAAATTACAACAGCAAATAAATGTACTTGATAGATTTTGTCATGACACAGGTATGGAAGTCAATCTGGAAAAAACAAGGGTTATTGTATTTCAGAATGGTGGACCACTCTGTAATTATTTGAGTTAGTGTTATCGTGGCCATCAAATTAAGGTTACTGAATGTGATAAGTAAATGGGTCTCTTGTTCACTTCTTGTTTATCTTGGTTTCAGTTCAGGAAAAATTAGCTTCTAAGGCTCAGAAAACCATCTTATCTATCAGATCCTATCAAAAACCATTTGGTTTCTTTAATATTTCCAATATGTTTAAAATGTTTGATACTATAGTGAAACCAATTTAATGTTGTGGCTCCCAAGTTTGGGGACATAAATATGCAAGTTTAACTGAATCTGTGCGTAATAAGTTTTGTTGGAGTATCCTTCACGTACGTAAATCCACTAATACATGAATGGTCCTAGGTGAATGTGGAAGATTACCCTTATTTGTTACATACTACGCTATTTTTATTCATTATTGGTGCATTTTATTAAGAATGCCAACTAACAGGTATCCAAAACAATGTCATCTCATGCTCAAGTCATGAGACAAAATTGGTTAATTGTGCTGGCAGGAAAAATTAAGAACCTTTTATTTTCATATGGGTTTTGGTATGCTTGGCTATCACAAGATATTTAAGACCATAGATTTTTCATTAAGATTTCCAAACATTCCTCTATAAATATGTCTAATAGATGTCATCATTATTGTCATTTAAAATCATTATTAGATGTTGAAAAGTATCTTTTACTTGATATCCCATTTAAGTTTAAATTTGCCTTGTCAAAATTTAGATTGTCAAATCATATATGTAAGATTGGAACTTGAAGGCACAATGCTGATCATTGTTTAACAATTAATGGTACAATTCAACTGGATTGTGAATTTTATACTTTGTTTTATTGTTAAAAATATACAGATAAAAGAAATGAATTTCTATTTATATGATATAAATCTGGAAGTGACCTTCATGATTTCCATTCATTATTGTCTTTTAAAAATTCTGATGCATTGCATAAAATTTCAACATACATATATCATTTGATACTTAGAATTTGTGACTACAAAAAACTTTGTCAGTCTATTTACAATTATGAATATGACATTACTCTGTATTCATATATATATACATGTATATATGTATATGTTATTGTCATGTATTTAGGCTTGAAGCCTTTAATTACACATAAAATATTTCTTCTCTCTATAAGCAACACACTCACACACGCACACATGCTCGCAAACAAATGCAGAGTCCTTCTCTCCATATCTCTATTGATAGACTGGTCGCTAGTCTAGCTGTGTATGTGTTATCTTGTATATGTTATATCTTACTTTCTTTTAGATACAGAGACCTGTTGTTATCATTGCTGGAACGTAATGGAATGTATTATTTATCAGTTTTAGAGTATGATCCTGCAGTTTGGCCCGGTAAACCTTTATTTAATTTGTTCACAGCCTTTTGAGTATTTTTATTTTACTGTTTAATGTATTGATCCTATTTTGATATGAGCACTTTGTCAGACTTGATATTTAGTGATTCACTGGTAAGATTTTTAATTTGAATGTTCTGCAAGTTAAGATTCATTAAGAGTTAAGATTCTGTATTCAATTTGCATTTCTTAATGAAGTCTCTATTCTTATTCTTTGAATAATACCTTCTTTTTGATCCTGCATGTCCAAGATTTCTATATTTTGTGTTTTTATGTGACTTATTGTCACTGGGGTATAGCACAGTTTTTCAACAAATTTTCAGTAATATATGGCGACTGGTTCACCTAACCAGTTTTCCTGGACTGCATACTAACCAGTACACACTTCCACAAGGAGACTGCAACTTCTCCACTAAAGATATCTATGCAGCCTATGAAATGGTAACCCAGTCATTGGTGTTTTTGTATACTGTTATGTTATACACTGTGGTATTTTTAGGAAACTGAACTACATGTAGAAAACTGTTAACTGATGTTATGAATTTTGAATAAATGACATATTTTATTTATTTTAATAGGTCCTCCTCACTCAACCTCAGACAAAGTTGTTAGAGATTTATATGGTTTGTATTATTTGGGAAGTTTTCATATTATTTTTGTCCTCTTCAGTTTGTGGTGATAATTCAGTATGCAATAAAATTTGAAGCTCGGTTCTTAGTTTCAAATAGCCCCTAACAGAGCTGTAGTGCGAAATAATGTCAAAATATTCATTATGATATAAGGTTTGGCCAATTTTATAGCTGATGAAATTTCCCTGGTAAACTATTTGTATCTTCAGTCTGATAAGTATGAAATGCTCTTTTTGCTGTTGAACTGTGTAGTTGTACAACACACTCCATCACAAATTATTTGAGATACAGTACAACACGCTTCATCACAAATTATTTGAGATACAGTACAACACACTCCATCACAAGTTATTTGAGATACAGTACAACACATTCCATCACAAGTAATTGGAGATACAGTACAACACATTCCATCACAAGTCATTTGAGATACAGTACAACACACTCCATCACAAGTTATTGGAGATACAGTATAACACATTCCATCACAAGTTATTGGGGATACAGTACAACACATTCCATCACAAGTTATTGGAGATACAGTACAACACATTCCATCACAAGTTATTGGAGATACAGTATAACACATTCCATCACAAGTTATTGGGGATACAGTACAACACATTCCATCACGAGTTATTTGAGATACAGTACAACACGCTCCATCTCAAGTTATTTGAGATAAAGTACAACACACTCTTAAAACAACTTGGTATGATAATAAATTTCATTTCATTTGTTTGTTATACCCTGATTATCTACATTATGTCTGTGCAGTATTGAGCTCCATTGACCCTACATGGGTTCAAGGTTATACAATTTTGAACTGATTTTGTTTTGAAAAATTAAACCACTTTTCAAACAAAAACTTTGAGACTAGATTTGAAGTCTGTGCTGATGGACTGTTCTCAAGTTTAATATCCAAGAAGGCTTTGTTACTTGGTTACCTTCAATTACTAACTTGCTACTGCCTGCTTACGTAGCCTACTTGATGAGTGAATTAAAGGTGGAGACAAATACCTTTAGTCAAATTATCACTGAGAACGTGTGCCAGTGTCTTAATCCTGCCACTACTTGATCAAATGTCTTAAGCTAGAAAAAAAGATTAAGGTTATTTGGCAAAATAGGGTAATAAGGTTGCAAAATTTTCTATTCTATTTTTTTTCTAAACATGTATCTTTGAGGGGCAATTTGTCCCCAGTTGTTTTCATACTTCAGATTGGATTGTATAACCAAAACAAAGAAATCTCCAATATTCAGGAACATAATAGAATCTGTTATGAATTTTAGAGAATGAGTCTTTGTTTTATTGCGTTATTTTATATCTACAGGAGAACGTTGTATCATTGATTTACTTGAGGAATCTGAGAGGACAGGGCTAAATATTAATGCTGTGAAAACTGATGGTGGCAACGGCGATCAACCCAAACTAAGTAGTGCAGGTGCTGCTATAAAAACATCATCTTTTGTGTATGACAGATGGTACAAAATGGTGCTTAAATAACAATCTATTGTTTTGACTTTGTTGTATGAAAATGATCTATGTATTCCAGTTGTTAAAGGTGTGGGACTTGATTTTTTTAAGTACACACAGGATTTGATTCTTTGTATATAAACATCTGTGTTTAAACTGTGGGAAACATTAAGAAAAACTGTTTAACATTTTTTTAATCTTTATGACGTTTTTGTTTTATTTTATGGTACTCATTCAGTAAAACTTTATTGCAGACCAGTACTGGGATCATAAAAAAGAGTTCAATTGAAATATAATGTCAGTGTTAAGATCATTAAAATTTAATGAATATACAATGTAACTTGCTGGTACTCATTATCTGAATTAGGTAACTTATTTCTCTGTAATAGGAAAATTGTTTGTCTTTTGAGAACTATTTTGGATCATTTACTTACCCGTGTGTGTGTTCAGTTAGCTAAAGCGGCTTAAGCCATATTTTATCATGATCATTTTGTGGAATTAATTATATAGATGTATTAGTTTGTATGTGTGCATATTCAGAAACACCAACTAGTTTCTTTTTGCATTTTTAAGACTCTTGTACATCACCATTATTACTAGTCAGGCATGTAAGGTTTTTCAATTGTGGGACCTTTGATACATGGGAAATTCAAGTACTTGCATTTACCATGCCAGTATTCTTTGTTAATGTCACTTGATAATAAATTTATTCTGTATTCAATTTTGTCCTTTTTTATCCCTTAACAAAGTTGTCTTGTTATTTTGTTTGTTCTGTGTTTTACGCAGTTTATTTCAATGAACATTTAGCTCTGAGAATAATGTAAAAACAGACAGGCAAACATATTTTGTAATAATATGTAATACTTTATGGTTAATCAGCCCACAAAAACGGATACGAAAACGTCTTTATTAACAAGTCTTTTATATTCTGTTTGTCATGCATAAAAATCAAAGCAAAGTTACGCTAAGATTACATCATTTCTTACTAAGATGGTAAGACATTTCATTTCAAATTCCAAAAAAATATCGTAAAAACATGGAACTTAAAAAATAGAAGTCAGGAAAAAAGCCACATATTTGCTTGATATATCTACGCAATCCGGTTAAAATAATTTGAAATGTGAAAAATGATATAAACCTTCACATAAAGATCTAGAACCTTTATAAAATATCAAAATGCTGAAACATTTTTTGAAATGTACTATTACATGGAAACAAACAAATACTAAACTCTATGTCATATGACTTACCTGTTCATGGTATATTTTAGCTTAACAGTAAGTTAGAACAGTGTTCCGTCAAAGGACAAAGGACATCTTTGATTTACCAAAAGCTGTTTCAAATGACATTCTCGGATTATATATAAGTCAGTTTTGGCCAAAGAGGGTATCATCGATCTCCGTCTTAAATACGATGTCGGCGTTGATATTGGCATTTTGAACTGGCTTTGTCTTTTTAATTTGTTTTCCAAAGACATCCGCTGGCATCTTTCGCTTTAGTACAAGCAATGTGTTTCGGTTTGTGATTTTCTAAAAGTGGTATGGAATTTGGATCTAAATACTAAATTTATATCTGACAGAGTGACAAAAATGTAATTATATTCACTCTAGTTTTAAATAGCTTGTCAAGAGGCTATATATTAGCACATAGAACATAGTTTAATCAAGATATAATAAATATACACTATACATATATACAAATCACATGTCACATATCCTTGTCGGTCTAATACTTTTATACAACACAATGAATAAACCTATTTTTTACCTCTTCATTTATAAATTAAGTGATGAGTATATATTGGAGATGAAATGCATTAATTTCTAAGTACAGCGTTATTTCATAAAATTAATACATCTTTAATAAACAGTGATAATTTAATGAAAACGGATAGGTTTTCACCATTCAATAATTCTACAGACTTTTACATCGATTGTTCATTATAGTAATATTGTTTGACATGCTTTCGTCTCAAAATCTGATAAAGTGGACATTTGCAATATGACATGAAATTCGTCATCGAAATCATTACTATTACAATATTGACAGCACCTAAGTTCATGTGGAATAAAGCTATTGGCGTACTGACCAGTATGAATTCTTAGTGTCCAGCTCATCTTAGTCTACAAAAGTAGAACCTATAAGATTATGGCAAAACATCTAAATAATTTACATAGCCAACAATAATTTTATATACTACTTTGTTCGACACCATTGAACCATTCATATTTAAAAGTATCGATTAATTGTTGTTTAAAAATCAACGGGAATGTATTTACATCAACACAATATTCATTATGTAATGCATAGCCAAATCTGTAGGTATTTAATAGTAATCGGACATTATAAACCTTATTTTTATAGCCATTAAAACAATCAGAAGGGCCTTGCTTAAACACAGTTTTTACGATATAATTTTACGAATTTTTAGTTTTAAGCCAGTATTTGATTATTCTAAAATATTGTGATACATGTAACAGACATAATTCTCTGTAAAGCTATATTTGGTGCAGTCTTATTAATTTTCAAAATATTTTCAAAAACTTAAGTGTACTCTTTCAATTTCTTTTGACTTTTTGCAGCCCCAATTTCACAACCGTAATTTAAAATTGAACCAACAAATGCTGTAACTGTGGTATCTACTTTTAGATAATGATGCATGTAGATGTAATTGAGTCATTTATTTTTGCGTTTTAAGTAAACCGCATTATTTCGGGGTTTTTTTGTGTGTGTTTTTGGGCCCTCATTTACATTCGCTATAGTTCCACAAGAATACGTACATGTATTGCATCTTGTATATTCAGTTTTTTTATCTTAGTGTTTTCGAAATTTGTTGCCAAGTGTTACATTTTTAGGGGTTTGTTTATCGCCTCCGTGATAATCCTATTTTGGCGAGCATACACTATTTCTTACAATATATCGACATTTTTTTATAATCTACACTGCTAATGTTCTTCACTAACTTGTCTCTGATACAATATAACTGTATTATTAGCATGCTGTAAGCAGTCAATTTTAGAGACACACACCTATGCAGTATTCCTCTAAATCATTTTCTATGTTGTCTGCGTATTTCTTAGATGTTTATATTGTCTACGTAATGCATTTGCGTTTTATATTGACGCACAACAAGGTTAACCGGGTCTCCGTTCCATGTTACATTGAACCATATAATCATACTCTGTACAGTCATTCAGAGTCAACCAGTTTTTAGAGCGGTGAGTGACAGGATGGGAAATAATTGTACTACCCCCCCCCCACCATTTGCAAACATCTCCATCAAATGATAAAACACTGAACTTATTTACCAAAATGTAGGTTGCCTATTCTATATTTGATATACCTGTCACTGTAAACAGATCATTGAAACTTTAGAGATTACCATTAAGCTAAATGTATTTTATGCCTTTTGCTAGGCCCTCAAAGCAGACATTGTGTATCTGGTATTCCTATTGTGCCTGTTTGTATTGTTTGTGCCTGTTTGTATTGTTTGTGCCTGTTTGTATTGTTTGTGCCTGTTTGTATTGTTTGTGCCTGTTTGTATTGTTTGTGCCTGTTTGTATTGTTTGTGCCTGTTGGGGCTTTGATTTAATTCTAGTTTGTTTTGTATGCATATTGAGGCTTTGTATGCATATTGAGGCTTTGTATGCATATTGAGGCTTTGTATGCATATTGAGGCTTTGTATGCATATTGAGGCTTTGTATGCCTGTTGAGGCTTTGTATGCATATTGAGGCTTTGTATGCCTGTTGAGGCTTTGTATGCCTGTTGAGGCTTTGTATGCATATTGAGGCTTTGTATGCATATTGAGGCTTTGTATGCATATTGAGGCTTTGTATGCATATTGAGGCTTTGTATGCATATTGAGGCTTTGCATGCATATTGAGGCTTTGCATGCATATTGAGGCTTTGTATGCATATTGAGGCTTTGCATGCATATTGAGGCTTTGCATGCATATTGAGGCTTTGTATGCATATTGAGGCTTTGTATGCATATTGAGGCTTTGTATGCCTATTCAGGCTTTGTATGCATATTGAGGCTTTGCATGCATATTGAGGCTTTGTATGCATATTGAGGCTTTGTATGCCTATTCAGGCTTTGTATGCATATTGAGGCTTTGTATGCATATTGAGGCTTTGTATGCCTATTCAGGCTTTGTATGCATATTGAGGCTTTGTATGCATATTGAGGCTTTGTATGCCTATTCAGGCTTTGTATGCATATTGAGGCTTTGCATGCATATTGATGCTTTGTATGCATATTGAGGCTTTGTATGCATATTGAGGCTTTGTATGCCTGTTGAGGCTTTGTGTGCATATTGAGGCTTTGTATGCATATTGAGGCTTTGTATGCCTGTTGAGGCTTTGTATGCCTGTTGAGGCTTTGTATGCATATTGAGGCTTTGTATGCCTGTTGAGGCTTTGTATGCCTGTTGAGGCTTTGTATGCATATTGAGGCTTTGTATGCATATTGAGGCTTTGTATGCATATTGAGGCTTTGTATGCATATTGAGGCTTTGTATGCATATTGAGGCTTTGCATGCATATTGAGGTTTTGTATGCCTGTTGAGGCTTTGTATGCCTGTTGAGGCTTTGTATGCATATTGAGGCTTTGTATGCATATTGAGGCTTTGTATGCATATTGGGGCTTTGTATGCCTGTTGAGGCTTACTATTGATCTTAATTTACTTGAAAAGGAATCGCGCCCTTGTATGCCAATCGTAGGTTAAATAATAAGAAATATATCCATAAATTCTATTTGTTAGGTATTACAATATATATATATTGTATTAAGACCTTGATTAAACAGTACAAATTGTGAAGACGAATTTGTTGTTTTGGAACTTGAATAGTTGCTAAATTGTTAATATTGTTAACAATGGTTGCTTTTGTGCGCTATTTTCCATAACAATGAGGGCTATTGTTTATCAATTTATTAATTTAAATAATGAATGGTTGGTTTATATGTTGCTTTTCATTTAGTTGATGTATCCATGTCTAGCGTCATGCTTGTCGTCTGTTTTGAGTCTGCATACTGACGACGGTGGCAGATCTAGATTTATTTGCCATTATTTGTCTTGTTTACTATGACAGTTAAAATTAATGTGTTGTATATTTGAATTTTAGTTTGGAATAGAAATCTAGATTTAGATTTAGTCTATTTGAATGTATTATGTCGTGTCACTGTTGTGACGTTATTTTCTCATCTGAAGGAAAAGTAGGTATAGTGTATGTGGTGTTGAAATTGCTGAACAACAGATAGAAGGTTTCTTTGAAGAAAACAACATCAACAAAGATATTGAAAAAATTGTGGATGTTGGTAATGTTAGTAATGCATTCTTATGATCTATCTAATGATGTAAGCACATTCAAATTAGACTGTATTAGACATCACATGTAGTTGAATATATAAATGATATAGGTCTTTGTCGAGTGAATATCATTGCCTTTCATTGTATGACAAAAACTGGCCAACTTCTAAGTGTTGGACATTAGTATAGAATTCCTCTTCAAAAATATTTGACTTGAGAGCTGTATTTCTCTAAAAATAACTAAATTTCTGTAAACGTTATTTTGTCAGTATAAAATGTTTATCAGGACAAGCACAGAAAACAATTTATACTTCAGAGTAAGGGTGCTTTATTAAGGCTGTATGTTGCAGGTTTAACTCAGTAAGCTGAATTTCTTCCTTTGATGTTGGCACTTATGTATTGGATAGATAATGAAAGTAATGAAAGGTAAGATTTATTAATAAGGAAATCATCCTGAAGTATTTCTTAGCCAGTTTGAGGTACTGGTAAAGTCAAAGCTGAGTTAATAGCCTCTTGTGTATCAACAAAGACCAGTCTTTATCAAATATTTGTTAATATGATTAACCAATTAATGTTTGATAAGAACCAACTCGCCAGACAGGTCTTATTCTTCCCTCACTTTGTGCCCGATGTTTTCAGGTTTCGCTGTATTTTTTTTTATATTAGTGACTGGTGTACCTATATTTCTGGATAATGGGTCCTCCCCCCCACACTCAACCCCAGACAAAGTTGTAAGAGATTTATCACTCATTTTCAAAATAAGAGCCAATTTGTGTAGTGAAAATTGGAATTCTTCGACCAGTTAAGATTCAGGCATGTCTTCATTTTCACATTGTTTTCATACAAATGTGAACAACTTCTGACTTTACAATGAAACAACGAAAGAACAATTCTTCAGAAAATTGTCATTTCTGCTTGAAATTAAGACTTTAAAAACGTCACATAAGATACTGTCACGTAAACTGTTTTATTATGCCTTGGGTTATTTTATCTCGCATATAATCAGTAATAACTGGTTTGAGTTTTTAATCAGGAAGATTCAACAAAGCTTTGATTTACATCACGTACTGAATGATAAAACTCCACTGGATAAGGCAATTGTATGTGTCACATAAGGCTACGTCATATATTGCCCTACTTAATTGATACGTGAATAGGGCTAATATTTTCATATTTTCAAAAACTTCAATTTAAAATATTCTGTATTAATCAAAAGTGCTATTTTAGTTGATCTACTGTAATATTTCTTTTTATCATTAATGTAAACATTCATATGCGTAATCAATGTCACAAGAACATGTCACATAAAATACATGAATTCTATGACAACAGAGCTAATAAAAATTTCTATACGCCTTCAGTGTGTGGTACTCTGTAATGACTCACGCAATATTTAGCAACTTATGTTGAAACACTTGTGCGAATTTATAAAGGGTAACTGCAAACGATATGCGAAGGGATACACGTTTAAAGCGTGACCAATAGACTTTACTTGGGGTCCTTATTGTGTGTGATTGCATTTTCCAGGAATAAGATCCACTTTTCAATTACTTCAAGTGTTTTTAAGAAATTCTATGTACTCACTATCTGGTAAATAAAATTGGTCTTCTGTGTTTTTTGAAACATAAAATCTGATGTTAATATACCTATGTCTATGAGATACGATTGGCTCTTAGTTTGAGAATGAGTGTTATATGACTTGTATATTATTAAGTAAGTTTTCATGTTATTTTTGTCCTCTTCTGTTTGCAGAGATAATTCAGTATGCAATAAAATTGTAAGCTCGATTCTTGGTTCCAATAGCCCCTAACAGAGATGTGGTGCGAAGTAATGTCAAAATAGTCATTATGATATAAGGTTTGGCCAATTTTGTAGCTAATGAAATTTCCCTGGTAAACTATTTGTATCTTCAGTCAATTAAGTATGAAATGCTCTTATTGCCACTTCACTACGTAGTTATACAACACATTCAATTAAAAAATAATTAGAAATACATACTTTGTAATGGCCTGCATAAAACAATTTGGTATGAAATAAATTTCATTTGTTCGTATCACACAGATTATTAACAGTACATCTGTGCAGTACGGAGCACCACCCATTGACATTACCTGGGTTCAAGGTTATAAAACTCTCTGAACTCATATCTCATACTTTGTTGGTTTTAAATTTTTTATCGTAATTAATGATACATTTTCTGACAGCATAGTCAACCTGAATATGCTTTGAGACACAAAGCAGCTGTGTAATTGCAACCAAATATATACTATACATGGAGATTTGAATTGAAATCTGAGCTTATGGACTGTTCACAAGTTTGGTAACCACAAAGCCTGTGTTACTTAGTTACCTACAAGTCCTAAACTGCCAATGCCTGTAAACCGACTTGATGACTGAATTAGAGGTGGGATACAAATATCTTCAGTCAAATTATCACTGAAAACACGTGCCTGTGTCTTAATCCTGAAACCATGATCAACGATCGAGTGTACTAAAGCTAACCGTTGTAACTTAAAAACATCTTAGGATGCTATCTTATCTCGGTGAAATGAGGTCAAAACAACGAAATCTCCAATATTCAGGAACATAATAGAATCTGTTATGAATTTTAGAGAATGAGTCTTTGTTTTATTGCTTTATTTTTTATCTACAGGAGAACGTTGTATCATTGATTTACTTGAGGAATCTGAGAGGACAGGGCTAAATATTAATGCTGTGAAAACTGATGGTGGCAACGGTGATCAACCCAAACTAAGTAGTGCAGGTGCTGCTATAAAAACATCATCTTTTGTGTATTACAGATGGTACAAAATGGTGCTTAAATAACAATCTATTGTTTTGACTTTGTTGTATGATCTATGTATCCTAGTTAAAGGTGTGCGACTTGATTTTAAGTACACGCGGGGTTTGATTCTTTGTGCATATAGTATACCTCTGTGTCTAAATTATGAGATAATACCGAAAACCTTCATGACAGTTTTTTTATTTATGGTACACAGTCAGAAAAAATATATCATTTTTTTTTGAGTTTATGGTACATATTCAATTATTTTTTATAACAGATACATAGTAAGATCACAAAAGAATAAGTTCAACTGAAATACACGGTCAGTACTAATATCACAAAAATTGAAGAATATAACTTACTAGTTCTAATCATCTATTGGACCTTTTATAACAGAAGAATTGTTTGTCAATTGGGGACTACTTACTTGCGTTTGTGCTCAGAATGGGAATTTACTTTGCAATTTGGTCACTGAAGTTCAGCGGGAAGTGTTTTATGCTAACGAGAAGTGTCTAATCACTCCTATAATACATTGTATAGGCCTTTGTCGCTATATATGTCTGACATATTTACGGTGGGGAAATTCATTTGCTATGCCAGAATTCAATGCATTTATAGTGTTGTAGTGATTGTAGGAATATAGGCCAGTTTCAACAGCCTTGCTATAGGGTTAACTCTTTAGAGTGTCCGCCTACAGTGCTAGGGGTCCCGGGTTCGATCCCCGGGGAGGACCATGAAATTTTCTCGCACCCAATTTACTATGGTGTTAATGCCATTTGATAATAAATTTATTCAATATTCAATTTTGACCTTCTTTTTTTGGACACCAATCACTCTTTCGTGTTTTGTTGATGATATACACAAATTCTCATTGATGTAGGACTCTTAAATAGCTTAGAGTTTATTTGGAGAGTACTTCAGAATTAAGTTATCTAAGTGAGAGGACTTAGAGCTCTTGTCCTTTCATCGCCCTGTAACCAGTCAGTCACAAATGAACAAGCATCAATGAGTAAAGTGGCACATTATTTAATCGTGAAGTAAATTCTTCATAAATAAGCAACCGTCTTCATGGACTACAAGTGAAATCGATGATGACACAAAACAGGCTGTGGCATCACAAACATTCCATGACAATAAAACAAATGGTATATCAGTTCAAACAATAATGATTTGACAGCAAAATAAAACTGATTCAATATGGCTACAGAAATAGATCTACCATGTAGGCTCAACGCCGCGTCATGACTCTTGCCAACATACAATAAATAGGCCTACTTGATTATAGTACATGTATATAGTATCGATATTAATATCAAATGAACACTAAAGTTCCACGGAGAAGATCATGCCCACAAGCAAATTGGTCTTACTACATTTAAAGTCAGAAAACACGTGGTAATTGCTGGAACCAGATACTTTCGCATAATTATCTTCTGACGGGCAAGGATGTCGTACATGATGTACATTTCCTCCGTCGCACGTTATTCAATTAATTTGGAGAATATCAGACGCAGAGAAGATTTATATAAAAAAGTCTTCCATTCTCAAATCTATAGCAAAATGGCTGATAATCAAATAATCATATTATTTGAATGTTAGACGACATGTGAACATTTCTGTCAATATTTATAACCAGTGACATTTATTTCGCAGGCTCAGGACTCTGTTATGCAACCAACTTTCGCCGGTAACCATTTTTTGATACATTTTTGTCAATTTGTATCATACATTCTTAGTATCTACTTCACAAATTAATTTGTACTATAAGCTCTATTTCGGCAATGAGGTAAATTATACCAGGGACTCTGTATGCTGTGGAGTCCCTGGTTAGACAAAATACGCCGGTCAAGAAATTGAAACAGAATGCGGCCATCGTTATTCCTAATTATCATACCTGTTTTGTCAGTAGGCATAAATACGATTTCAGCTTCTAAATAACTTACTGAATACAGAACTCAACATGATGAATTCTTCACACCTAACTTTGCACTCATGAACAAAGAACAACTTGCAAGTGACTGTGTTTGACCGTGTTGGTGTATATTGATCTGTTGCTGGGTGTGGTTTCGCGGTCAATATTTTTCAATAGATCCTCGGGGGTATTGGACTGTATTCGTTATTACTGTATTTTGAACATTTATGTGTCAATATTTTCCCACTAATGATGTCTGCTTAGGCCAAACGAAGCTACTACGTAAATAGTTGCTACCAATAATTTTGACAGACGAAATTTGTTGATTTATCTCCCTTGAAGATATTAGAAACAGACTATAGATAAAGGTTTCTCAAAACGAGGCTCGAATGTCAGTCAGCAGCCATATTGAAGCGAAAACAAATTAGGAAGCTGGGCGGTGGTGAGACATTCCTGGATTCAGAAGTCTTTTGTTCGATTTAATCCTACGGGTATGGAACCAGCATACCTTATACATAAATTTTCCTGGTCTTTTGTTGGCTTATTATTTTTTCTTTTTTTGTATCCATGGTATATTTTATCTCGGGTTTGTGACATATTTTGTGACAATGTCTGTAAGGTGTAAGTGTCGACTTCTTTTTGGTATTCGTCGTCATTCGACTTTATCTTCCATTTTCTTATTCTGTCTGTTGTTAGATGTTAATTAGGGATAGGTTTTTGAGGCTGGTTTTATGGGCTTGTTTCCGTTCGTTTATTTTGTGAACGAAGTCGGTAATCTCTTGGATCCCCAAAAGGTTTTTTGAAATTCAAGGCGTTCCGGTTGATGTCTGAATACTTTTCTTGTTATCAATCCGTAAGAAATATTGTTTTCAGTGATGTTATTAATTCATATACTTATTATAGTATGAAAAGTGTTCTAACTTTTTACTGGAGACATGACCATTAATCCCTACAACTCTGAAATTTACATTGTATTTAGGATTAGACATCCAGAGCACTTAACATTGATCATTGTATATACTAAGTAATTGTGTTATTTGTAGTTACTACTGTTCATTTTAGTTTTGATGTAATGACTTGCTGCTGCAACATACATTTCATTGCAAACACCTCCACCATGATTCTTTTTAGCAGTTCATTTCTTAAATTTTATTTAATTTTGTACCTGTATTTCACTATTTGGGAATACAGGAATCTAATATTATCTACATTCTATTGGAATTGGGCCGGCAACGACTTGTTATACAGGAATGGACATATATCTTAAAAATTAGTAGAGTTTGCTTCATGAATTTAATCAATTAATATAATGGTTATGTTAAATTTGTCAAATATTAAGTAATTTAGGGCCTGTTATATTTTTCATCATGTAATGATACAGACATATGTGATCATTTCAGCTTTGAAGAATTATTTCAAATTTTTCGTTCTGAAGTTCATATAGCAAACACCACTAATTAAAATAATTTACACATTATAAGTCGATTCCAGTATTCTGTGTCAATTCCAGTAGAAAGTAGATTCCAGCATTCCCAAATACCCAGTTTGAACAGGTAAACTAATCAAGGGTTGAAAATGATGATATCATGCTCCCATTAAATTTTAAATGGGCACATTTTATTTCTTTGTTTTTTTTTAATCATGAACTTTCAAACCTTGAGCTGTTTATCTGGTGCATATGGAATTTTTGTAATGTATCAAGTCATAAAAGTTTGGGTTACCAATGATGTATAACCTGAATTAACTGTTTTTGCAGGTGTGCTACATATCAAGGTACCTGGACAATATATACTGCACAGTCTGTGTGAGAGTTATCTAATCCAGAAGGAATTCTACTTAATAGGTATTATTTGATTCTAACTGTTGTGACATTTTATACCTTTTTATTTAACAATCAGGTGATAGATTGTACAGTACATGGTACAAATGACTTTTAATTTTGTTGAATTTAATAAGCACATCAAAATTTCTTTCTTAGTATTTTAAGAAGAATATCAATGTTCTGTTGGTACTACACCTAACTATTTTTTCATTTTGAATGTAGTTTGATTTGTGTTTCTTAAATTGAAATTTGTTGATACCTTATTTCATATATATATATATATATTTCAAATAGAGTGCCATTTATCTATGAGTTGGAATTGACAGAAATTCATTCAATCAGACTTTGAGATAGAGTCAGATAAATAAAGATATGGAATTATAAGAGAAGTTAGTGGATAATCGTACAGTTTGATTTAAAAAACAGACCTCATCAGAAAATACAGCCTTGAGCTGTTAATTCATATCAAAAAATCTTGGATATATATATATTTTCATGCGTGCAAATGCTGCAATTGTTACTGTACCAAATAAATGCTTAAGTTTTTGTCAAAATTATATTCTGCCAAAAAGTACTCTGATATTGAATTTCAACCTGTCAAGTGGCTGTATAGTTGACATTGCTTAAATTTGCACATGCATCTATTTTTATTTTTTTTCTATTTGGGGAAAACATGGCAAGTGTAAAATTTTACTATCTAATAAGGTTTAACACAGGCTTAAATTTGTAGCTTCAAAAATTTTGAGGTATATTTAACGTAGTTTGATAGAATTAAAATAACGTGAATTCTCTTCTGATATATGTAAAGTTTATTTGACTTCGGTTATTATTTGTGTCATCATCCTCGTGAAAACATGGTGTGTAAAATCAAGCTGCAAAAGTCTTCCATTATTCTGAGTAAGACGTGCACATGCACATCAGTCTGTTTATGTTTGTAAGCAAGCTAAAACATTTTGCGAATGCCGTAAAAATTTGACCGTTTTTTACATAACATGTTTATTACCGATGTAAAAGCATTTGTTGGGGGAAATTAATCTTGGCCGGAAAATTCCACTCAGGGGAAAATATTCCCAAGGGGAAAGGGCTATTACTAAGTGGGTGCCAACCAAAAAAGGAAAAACGCTGGATTTGTTCATAATGTAGGTGGATATGATTATTTAATTTCATGCTTTTTCCAAATTATCATCTTGCTTAAATATTGAATTATTATTCACATAGTATCTGAACTATCAATTTAAGATATAGGTCAGATAGCCTAAAATTTAATTCAAATTTCAGTATCATAGGTTATTACAAGCATCTTTCGATTTTTATGTTTAATATAGAAATTTATTACATTCTCTGCTTATAATGCAGATAACGAAAAATGTGTCGAGTGGATAGAACATTAAGTTGTATAATTGGATAATTTCATTGTTGTGTCAATTTTCTTCTGTTATCAATCAGGAAGTTTCTATTTTCATCACAAATCACTTTATCAGTCTTTCTTCCTGTTTTCTGTTGGCGTGTATATAAGTGTATACAGTGAAACCTTTATGAATGGTCACCTCCCAACAATGGTCACCCCTAAACAACGACCACTTCAAATTTCCCATACATTTTCAACATTAATGAACCTCTTGCCACTAGTCACCTCCGAACTTCGGCCAACAGTCAACATAGTAGTTCCTTATGACTGTGATATACCTCCAACTGCCAGTCATAATCAATAGATATAATGTGCATGTCAATTGTGCATATCAAGTGACAAGTGATAAGTGTAGATTAACAATCTACAATTATTCATCATTGTTTATTAATTTCAGATTGTGATTGTTGACACACTTCGTTAAAGATATTTTTATGTGTTAATTAAACAAATGTATACACTGACTTTGTTCATGTTACCATGTAGAACAATGGTCTGTTCTGCATGGAATGGGTAGTGGGTAGTGGTCACTCTCAATGGGAAACCTGCGTCACGGAAATCACTGTCCAATGCATTTTGATTTGCACAAAAGGCTTTCAACACACACATTTTAACTTACTGACTAAAAGTATTAGCATATTCACAAATGAAAATAATAAGAAAATAGTTATTATTAAAATGATGTACATGCTTGTATTGGACTGTTAGATGTTTTCCACTCATATCTGTATAACAGCCATCATCTCCCTGTCAACTACAGCCACCTCCTTGACAGCCAATTTTGTAATGACTGGTTGTTGACTGTTGTAGAGAGGTTTCAAGGTAGATGCATATATATATATTAATTATACATATAAGGGGCCACCATGATTGAGTTGTTATGGTCTCTGACTTGTGACTAGTCCATCACTACTGTCAGTTCTAATCCCACATGAGAACAGAAAAAATTCACATGGACGGTCAGAGGTCTTTCTCTATTGTTAGAGCCACAAATGTCACCAAATGATCCTGGGTGTTGGTGTGATGTTAAACCCTAGAAAAAAGAAACCTATCAAAATTTTGGCCTTTTAAGCTCACCAGAACTGAAGGATGGATGCTCTGGCGTCCGTCGTCTGGCATCAACAATGGTCTTCTACTCTGAAACTTCTGTTCAGATTTACTTTAAATTTGTTGTGTAGAAGCCTTTTGACACTCTAAAATGCAATTTGCTCATATTATACCAGTTGACCCCTTTTTAGGGGTCACCAGAGCTAAAATAGAAAAAACCTTTAAACATCATCTTCTCATGAACCAATGATAGATCATCATCAAACTTGGTCTGTAGCATTGTTTGATTATAAGATAGTCTTTTATCAGATTTGCTCCAATAAAAATGGTTGTCCCATTTTTAGGGGCCGCTAGAACTAAAAATAGAAATACCTTTAAACTTCTTCTTATCATGAACCAATGGATGGATCATCCCTAAACTTGGTTTGTTAGCATCCTTAGATGGTTCTCTCTCAAGTTAGCTCATAATAATTTGATTGGCCCCTATTAGGTTATGATAGAGTTAAAAATAGAAATACCTTAAAATGACTTTTTCTCAAGATTCTATGGATGAATTATTACCAAGCTTGATTTTGGCATCTTTAGATAGTGTTCTATCAGATTTGCTGAAATAAAAATGGTTGGCCCGTATTAGGAGCCACTTGAGCTAAAAATAGAAATAACTTTAAATGTCTTCTTCCCATGAACCAATGGCTGGATCATCCCTAAACATGGTTTGTAGCATCCTTAGATGGCCCCTTTTCATGTTTGCTTGAATAAATTGGCAAGCCCCTTTTAGGGGCCACCAGACTAAAAAATAGAAATATCTTAAAATGACTTCTTTTCATGAACCAATGATTGGATCATCACCTAAGTTGGTCTGTAGCATGCTTCGGTCATCACGAATATTCCTTTGTAGTATCCTTTGATGGTTCTGTATCAAGTTTATTATTGTTCCCCATTATCTGCCCAGAAGTGTACCTTTATTACCTTTTTAATAACTAGTTAATTTACATTTATTCTAGTGAGCGATGCAGGGCCATTGTGGCCCTCTGGTTTTCTTTCCTATGCCATCATGAATTCTTGCATTTTGATTTATATTTCCCTTTTGTGGTTTTGTTGGGATACCATACTGAACTTTGTCAGAATGTGTTATTGAAACTGAATTGTTTACTCTGAATAATTAAGCTGTAATAGAATTGTTTTTCTTTGTCCACGAAACATTGCTTGTTGGCAAATTCATTTATATATATTTATATATATAAACCTAGTTTAGTTCTGCATTTAATAAAAACCATAATAATATCATGATTCATGACCTAATGCAAACCAGTTGTTCAATGACTGCTGTATATACAGAACATAAATATATGTTTACTCATGTGGCTTGTCAGGATATTTTGAGGTTGGTATCAGAGGACCTATACCTGTTCATATCTGCCTATTACATTACTGAAAAAGCTAATTATCTGTAAATTTTGATCAGATGAAGATGACATGTATGCCAAATTGAAATTGTGATGTTTTACTGTACATAGTTAAATATTCGGTAAATTCAGACATTAATATCTTATGGACAAATTATCCTCCTAAGTAATATGTTAAATATTAAATTGTTAGACTTTCAAACTATTCAGGCAATAAGTTAAATATTTTTTCTGTCCTTGAACACTACCAGTGTTTAGTTTCGGTGTTAGATCTTGAATTTGGCTAGCAAGACCTTTAAGTTTAATTGAAAGTTAAATTGAGAAGACCTGAAGATGAAATTTCTATTTCCTGATAGTATGTCAATTTCAAGACAACTTTGGATTGATGCATTAATTTGTTTTAATTTATTTGTTTTCAAAGTAGTGTATGGTCTAGTTAAGCAATGTAAATTCAGTTTAGACTTCTTGTTTTGTCAAGCTTACAGAAGCTGTTCTAAGATTTCATGAACCATATATATTTGAAATACTAGTGTATCTGACTTGAATGTCGTTAGAAATAAGATTGACATAAGCTTTTCCACTTTCCAGGACTTTTTGTACCAGTACATCTTCTAGTTATGAAATATCTAAAAGCCAGTGTTATCAGAAAAACAGTAGAATTTGAATGTTACGTTTTGCCTGTTGCATGAAACTCTCAATTTTGTTTTCTTAGGTTGATGTTCTTTTTCTTTGAACAACTTTGTGCATGGTCATTTGTGATTGACAATTGACTGCAAGTGTTTTGTAAATTCATTGTTTCTAGTTTCTCCTTATTTGATAAAAAGTAGCAATGTTTTCTGTGAAAAGAGTTCACCAATGGAGTCTAGTTGTCTGGTAAATCCATTTTATCTGATAAAAAAATTAAAACAAATCATGCTTGAAAAACAAGGAAGTAATATTCATCTTTTAGACTATCTTCTCCATTTGGTGAACTCTGACATATGCATGTTGAAGAAGAAAGCACTCAATTTTTAAACTTACTTATTTCAAATGGTAAATTATGCAACACTTCTCTTATTATTTGTTTTGTCTGTAGGAGATTTAAGTAAAAGTGTCACTATTTTTCCAGAATTGTCAGGTGTAAATTTGTTTCGAATTTTGGCAGATCTTACCTTTGATATTTTTAGATTGTAGAAACTAGAAATCAGTAGAATACCTCAGTCATGACTGTCTTTAAAGTTTAAGCAGGAAGTAACTTTAATTCCCATATGCTGATACTTGAGTGCTTCTCTTTCCTTCATAAGTATGTCTAGCCTGTATAATTCAGTGTTGCATGTTGTGTATTCCAGTATGCATTATGTATAATTTTATTTTATCTTGAGTTTGTTTTCATTTATTTCTATCCTGTATCCCAGGTTGTTGTTGTTTTGTTGTCCATTGACCGTGTCACCATGACCTACCAGAACAAATCTGAACAGGTGATCAAAAAGAAAAATGAGAGGGATGCCCTTGTTGTCCATTTAGGAATGAAACGAACAAAGACATCTAGGACATTGCAGGATCTTATAATGTATTGCAAAGAAAACATGGATGACCCACTGATTTTTCCAGTCAAAGATAACCCTTTCAGAGATAAGAGGCACTGCACAATTTTGTAGACACTTGACAAATGTGGAACTTCTTTTGTTTAGACCATAATATATAAATGGACATTATCTTTGCAGTACTGTGTTGTTAGTCATGTGTAAAAACTTGAAACTCAATTGAAATTTTTTTAAGCCTTAAGGTGATACACTGAAAATTTGAGGAAGTATTCCGTTTAAATTAGAAGTTATTCTAGTATATGGTGGTGAAGTCATTGAAATACCTCTGGGAATAATGTTTTTTTTCCTTTCAATAAGCTTTATCTTATTATGTCTATGTTATGCTATGATTTAACGTTGAATTCCAAGTCCTAGTGACATAGTGGTCTTTTATTCATTGCATGTGTCTATAAGTTATGTGCTCAGTGTTCTGTATCATGTTTTATGAAGATGTACTTGTTGGCTTGCCTACAAATTGCAATATGAATATTTTGTGTCAATAATTTTTTTTGCAATTTTGGGAAATGGTCCGGGTCTGGTCCAATTTAGAAAAAATGCATGGTGTGATGCCAAAATTGGGAATTTTTAGGTCAGGAATTGGGAAGGGTCTGTTTATTGGACCCAAACAAAGAAGGAAAACAATTGCTGTGTATCCTTTGAATTCATACTTTCACTATAACAGGAATGGGTGTGTGTATGGTAGCCAATACTATGCAAGACTTACAAAGGAAGTTATTTACGAAGCTTTTTTTTAAAATTGTTATTTGTTTGTAGAATTCAACACAATACCTTTGATGCTACATAAGAAGGTAAAATTTCTAGAGTTCCTTCCAAAACTTGTCTTGGAATCTCGTTTATTTTTTTGCTGAAGTTTAATGTTATGCCACAGTCTTGAATCAGAAGAATACATTAATTAACATCAGTGAAGTGCTCAGAAGTTGTATTTGATTTCCTGTTCAGATCTTTAAGATATTTACACAGACTGTACTCCCTGCCCACTGAATGCCTGTGCATGGTTTGCTATGCATTACCATATAAGCAAATATTGTGTATAAATATTGTAATATTGAATGTGCACTTTGTTACAGTTTTTTTGACAAAAAGTTGCTATTGTACTGTGTTGTATTTATGCAGTGACATTTTCAGAGGTTTTATACATATCTTCAAGAACAATTGTTACTGTATGATTCATCACTATGAATTAAGAAATACTGTTTTTAGGCTCACTCTTTGCTGTATGTAGTTCTTGTAATTAATACATCTGGAATTGTTTGCATGGTTATTTTTCTGTTTTATACCAACTTATTATTCAGAAATTATGTAAATGAACTACCTATAAGAAAATAACATACACATATTTTCCATTTGTTACTTATATAAATTATATTCTCTATTGAATTATGTTACTAGTAAATAATTGCATCTTCTATTTTCTTTTAAATTGTCATCCAATGAGAGAGCTTTAATTATATTAGCATTCAAGGAAATAATGTGATGAACTGAGACTGATTGATGTTGTGGATAACAGTTTTTAATAGGGAAGTTAATTATCAGTGTTAGAGTAGTATTGATTGTAGTTTTTTATACAACATTGTACATTGTGTATGTCACTTCTTTAACTGTGCTGGTATGTAGAAATATATATTTCTGTTGATTATTTTACTTTTTGTTGTCATCTTTTAATTCTTACTTATTTTTCTTTGTTGTCATGACTTTATTTTTGTACTATCTTACTAAGAAAAAACATTTAAATGTTCTTTAACAGTGCTGTTCAGTGCTTTCGGTTACAGTATACAAAGGAATAATTTACACCGTGTAAAAACACAATGCACATGAGAATTAACAGAATTATTATCAGAAATTATGTTGTTGTTTAAATTTAATCTGTGCGGATGTTAAATAACGAGGCGAATGACAAAGGTTATCATCAAGAATATGTGAGCAAAATTCACTGACAGGATACATATGAAGAAAAAAATCCATAACACAAATTAGGTTGTTATTGATTGAAAATGTTGGATAAGAACCATGAGTAGAACAATTAAATTCTAATTTGTAAGTTAAGTAGTAACAGCACTAAATGTTGTGTGCATCTGATACCTTCATATTTTCATGATTCTTAGCTTAGTTTTTTCTGTATCTACACTTAAAGTTTCTCTTTATGGAAAACTTCAAAAATGTTATAACTATGAGATAATTTCGTTTAGTGCTCTTTCCAAAAACAATTTATTAAAACTTTATCCTATTAACATCTTTGAAAACTTGGAATCTGTGAGTTTGGCCACTACTGCTGATATTTATGTAGTAAAACCTCAAAATTCTTGTGATTTAAATTGATTGGCATTTGCCTGAGGTAAAAAATGATTCAGAAAAAATTTTGATTAACAACATCAGAATTTGTTTTCCAATATTTCATTCTTGTACTCATGTGGTACTCTGTCATGCATCTGCCATAAATAGAAGTCAATAATAAACATTTAATTCATCAGACATTGCCAATTACTGAAAGTGATCTTTAAGTGAATGATACATTAGCTTGTCCCCTTACAAGTTGTAATATGTTACAATATATGAGGTCATAGAAAAATATATTTGATTTTCAACCAGTCTGTTACCTTGCTGTAGCCCCCTGGGTTAGACACAAAATAATTGCATATAAATTGGTCTTGAACAAAATACTAATGTCTATATCTGTCCACTTTTTAGCTCACCTGAGCATGAAGTGCTCAGAGTGAGTTTATATATTCGTGTGTCTGGCATCGGCATTCACCTTGTGAATACTCTAGAGGCCACATTTTTAGACAAAGGGTCATGAAAATTAGTCAGAGCCTTAGTCTTGTTAATAAATCGGATGAGTTCACTAAAGGGCTATGTGGGGGTCAACAACAAGGTCACTGGATCAAATAGAAGAAAAACCTTGTGAACGCTCTTAAGGCCACAATTTTCAGCAAAGGGTCTTGAAAATTGCTTAGTGGCTTAGTCTTGATGACACTCGCTCAGTGGCTTAGTCTTGATGACATCTCGGACAACTAGGTCACTGGGTCGAATGGAAGAAAAACCTTGTGAACACTCTAGAGGTCACAGTTTTGATTTGAGGTTCACCAAACCTTGTCAAAATGCTTGTCTTAATGATATCTTGGACAGGTTCGAAAATTGGTCATCTGGGGTCAATAACTAGGCCACCAGTTCAAATCATTGAAAAACCTTGTAAACCCTCTAGAGGTCGCAGTTTTGATTGGATCTTCACCAAACTTTGTCAAAATTGTTGTCTAAATGATATTATGGCTAGGTTCGAACATGGGTCTTCTAGGGTCAAAAACTAGGTCACCAGGTCAAATCACAGAAACCCTTGTTAACCCTCTAGTGGCCACAGTTTTGATCGGATCTTCCTCAAACTTTGTCTGAATATTTGTATTAATGATATCATGAACAGGTATGAACATGGTTCTACTCAGGTTGAAAACTAGGTCACCACTTCAAATCACAGGAAAACCATAGATGTTGCAATCTTTACTCTGGTGAGCGAAAAAGGGCCATCTTGGCCCTCCTGTTTTGAAGGAGTTATATTTATTCTGATGAGTGATGCAGGGCCATCGTGTATTCATATTTTCAATTTTTATATTTAATATTTATGAAAGATTTCGCTCAAATGATCTGCCCGATGGACTTTTACCATTTTGAATAACGAGTATAGTCACTCTGGCGATTGATCAGTCGTGTTTAATTTCTTTAACCCTTGGCTGTATCGCATACTCAGGTGTTATTAAATAATCATAAAGTTTACATTTTTTCTATAATAATTCATGGTCTGTGTTCATTTTAGAATGAGTTAAAATTGATTTTTCAACCGACAGACTGTGCTGTGAAAACATCATTGACATTACTGTATCAATAAAGGGAAAATACCAGAAACACGGAGACTGCAAATTGATTTAAATAGGATAAAGCATGTTCTCATTAAAGATAATCATCATTTTCTAATTGAAGTTATTGCAGTTTTAGAATTACGTGCTGCTTATGTTGATTGATGGAAATCAATCAGTTTTTAAACACATTAATGATGTTTCAACAACATGGCTGTTGCACATCTGGCAACATTAACATACAATGCCAAAATCTGCCCGAATTAATTAAATGTTCAGTCCATAATAGAGTGCTGCCAAGGATTTTCTTTTGACACTGTCACTGGTATTATTGGTATGAAAGCTCCATAACGCCCAACATGGATTCTGTTTTGTGACCTAAGATAATTAGTTTAAACCAGGCACTCCCTGCCAGAGTATTTAGCGACTGGATAGCAAAGAAATTAACTTTAAAATTACTACAATATATATAGTATGGTTGAATGTATTGAATATAGTGAATTAGTAAAACATGACATATTGTGATAGTAACTAATTTAGGTACCATTCACTTACACAAAATGCACCTGAGATAGCTTGCATTTTGTGAGTTTAAAATTTGTAATCAGTCAGATTGTTTCTTTCCTAATGTGATTACATAACAATGTAGATAATATTACAGAACGATATTCTCACTTTTAATCATAGATACAAGAGGTATTTCTACGTAAGACTAACAGAAACAAAGAAATTTTCCACATATTTCGAATTCATAGCTCCTGCGATAATCGTTTTTATGTATTATGTCTCAAAGTCATCGACATTTATCTTATAACTTCAATGTTAACCCTCTTCTCCAAATAGATACTTATCCAAAATCCAATTTCGAAGAAAGGTGCGTAAATTATTGAATTGTATGTTACACAAATTGTTCCTTAGGCTGAAAAAAATCTCGTTTCTGGTCCCCTGACCGACCGCTAATTTTTAAATATTCCGGAATATCAGTTCCGTATACCGGGAAATAGTCCGCGCTATCGTTACTATTGGAAACGGAATTTTAAAATGGCTGCACAACTACGATGCTGGGTGAGACTCTTTTCCATAGGTGACTGGCCATAGATGACAGGTTAACACCGCTAAATTATATCGCCCGTTATATTTAATTGTATATACGTGTATGATAAAATTATCGTCACCTATGGCCACAGTAAATTCGCCTTTAAGTTAGTAAATCAATGACTTTCTATTGTCGTCTATGGCCACAGTGATTTCGTCTTTATGTTGGTGTATCAATGACTATTTTTGGTCGTCTATGGCCACAGTATTTTCGTCTTTATGTTGGTGCATCAATGACTATTTTTGGTCACCTTTGGCCACAGCAATTTCGTCTTTATGTTGGTGCATCAATGACTATTTTTAGTCACCTATGGCCACAGTAATTTCGTACTAATGTAGGTATTTCAATTACTTTCTTTGGTCCCTTATGGCCGCAGCAATGTTGTCTTCATCTTGGTAAATTTATGGCTTTGTTTGGTCGCCTATGGCCACAGCAATTTAGTCTTTAAGTTGGTGACTGCCAATATGTTGGGCCAATAATAATGTGAACTGACCATGGTACATTTAACTCCTCACCACAATTCATATGTCCCGCAAGATTTCCTGACCTCAATAACATTTGTCTGGAATCAATTTCTGCTTGGAATTGCAGGCATTTCTGTCTATCATGGTGTCACTTTTTATGCCACGGGCATCTACTAATGTTAGGCCAAAAATGACCAAAAATAGTCATTGATACACATACATTAGCACCTACGTAAAGACGAAATTGCTGCGTCCATTGATGACCAAAAACAGTCATTGATATACCGACGTAAAGACGAAATTACCTTGGCCATATACGACAATAGAAAGTCATTGATTTACTAACTTAAAGACGAATTTACTGTGGCCATAAGTGACGATAATTTCATCATACACGTGTATACAATTACATATAAAGGACGATATAATTTAGCGGTGTTTATCCTGTCGTCTATGGCCAGTCACCTATGGAAAAGAGTCTCACCCTACGATGCTTGCTCGCTGTAAAAGTAGATAAATGCTTCCATTTTTGTATTTTATTGTGTGTCCATTTTGTTTGAATAAGCCTGAAGCTCATCAAAATTTATCAAAGCAATGGCTTTGCATACATTAGCAGTTATTACAGATGACGGGTGTAAAAAAAAATCCCTACCTACCGACCCAACTTATTTTGATGACCGTGACCAGAAACAAGAGTATTTTTTTTCGGCCTTATGCAGTATTCTTATTCCGAGATGTTTTTTTCTGCATTGGCTGACTTAAATGTTTGTACGTATATATCCTACTTTAATGTGATTTGTGTTTTCATGGTAATGCTCAGTCAATAAAGAGATGTTAAAGTTATTGTGTCACAAAAAAAAAGAAAACGGCGTCATTTTCAAGTAACGTGCATGCCACTATATCATTTGTTTAAGGCTCCGTTTAGACTGCTTTAGAAAAACTGTCGTGCGATTTTAATCCATTTTAGGTAGCCATTAATATGAATCCAATTTCAAGCATCCGTTGTCTTTTAGCCATTGCTCGAAAACAAAACGGAACGCTTCTTTTTTTACAACAAAATCGTTCTTGTTCTTCTTGAAAATTTCGATTGTCTTTTGTGTGCAATTTTGTATCGCCATTAGCTCGAATTACTTAAAAACATAAAAAGTAACATTTCTTTCCGAGTGTACGCAGGTGTGTATTGTCCGCTAATCTGGATGTAATTAGTTCAAAATCTTTTTCATACGAAATGTCTCTTTTGGTATTTAAATTAGAGATTGAATTCAGTCTTTGCACCGAAAATAAGAAACGTCCACAACTACGAGTATAATTATATGCCATACATGAAAAGATAGTTTAATATAAGATTTCATTTTAATCGAACCCAGGAGCACCTACTAACTATCCAGATGTCAGGATGTTTTTGAACGACCTTTACTGTATACATGCAGTGAGCTGAAAATTCATGAGCTGGAATGTCTCATAATCACAAAATTAAGCTGATTCTAAGTAAATGGTTTTAAAATGAATAACAGATGTAACATGGAAACATTGGTTTTGTGTTCTGGTTGGTGCAGCATTTTTGTCATCTCTCGTTTTGCGTTAGTATTCAATTATATGAAAGAAAGCCTGTAGCCATTGCTTAATGTAGTTAGTTTGTTCATTCTTTGACGTGACGCCCTGTGGTTTATCAACAAGAAAATTACTGTGTATTCCTGAAACTATGAATTACAACAATATTACAAGTATGCATTATATTGCGATCAGATGACACAGCGGTGCTCCTGGTTTACCTATCAGTTGAAATCTGTCCTTTTTCTTCTGAAAGCAGTTATTAACCTATTCATATGGCATGTTAATCACTGGTGGAACACACAATCATGTCAAAATGTTAAGTTGAATGTTAGATCATATCAAATGGTAACAGAGAATGTGATATTAAGTTTAAATGTTATGTTTAAATGTTACAGAGAATGAAATATGTCCAAATATTACAAAGAAATATGTTTGCCCGGGTCCTGAGTCAGTGGCCAGTCGACAGTCCTGTCAGATTGAGCTTTCAGGTCTGGGAGTATGAATAAAAACATTTACATTTTGTCTGGAAGATTTAATTCAGGAAAGAGCGGTTTTCCAGGTATGAAACAAATTTTAGGCGATGGAGGCTTGAACATCCTGGTGATTAAGGCAGCACTTCTTAAGTATATTGGATATGGTCACCTGGACGGAAACTAAAAACAAATAATGAATCAGCAAAAGGAGGGAGAGTTTATATTATCACTTGACGCCGGGAAGTATTGGTCACTTTTGTCATTCAGAGACCAGTTAGTTCTGGTTAGTAACCTTATAGGTTAGCTTATTTAAGCTCACCAGAACAGAAGGTTCAGGGTGAGCTGCTATTGTGGGTAGGGTGATGCTCCGGAGTCCGTCGTATGGCGTCAACAACGGTCTAGTCCTCTGAAACTAATGGTCAGATTTACTTTGCTGTGGTATTCTTTTGACGTTCAAAACTGCAATTTGTTCATATTGTACCAGTTGACCCCTTTTATGGGCCGCCAGAGCTATTACCTTTAATAAACATCTTCCAATAAATTTAACATCAAACTTGGTTTGTAGCCTCTGTTTTGCTCAAATAAATTTGGTCGGACGCTTAGGTGCCAGCAGAGCTAAAATACCTTAAAATGGCCTCTTTTTGTGAGGCAATGATTGGATCATCATCAACTTTGGTCTACATCATCCTCCGCTCATTATCAATATTCCACTGTAGTATACTTTGATTGTCCATTTTAGCTCACTTGAGCACGGAGTTATACTGATGGTCTATGTCCTGCATCCATCGTTGTGATTCGTGCGGCGTCGGCATTCGCCTTGTAAACACTCTATAAACACTCTAGAAGTCACATTTATGGTTAAAGTGTTATGAAAATTGGTCAGTGGCTTCGTCTTGATGATATCTCGGACGAGTTCGAAAAAGGGCTATGTGGGGTCATTAACTAGGTCACTGAGTCAAATGAAAGAAAAAACTTGTGAACATTCTAGAGATAACATTTTTCATCATAGGGTCTTGAAAATTGGTCTTTGGCTTAGTCTTGATAGTATCTCGGACAAGTTCGAAAAGGGGCTTCGTGGGGTCAAAAACTAGGTCACCAGATCAAATCTTTTGAAAACCTCGTGAACACTCTATTTGTCACAGTTTTAATTGGATCTTCATCAAACCTTGTCGGAATGTTTGTCTTAGAAATATCTTGAATATTTTTAACATGGGTCATCTGCGGTCAAAAACTAGGACACCGGGCTAAATCTCTGTAAAGCCTTCTTAACATTCTAGTGCTCTTAGTTTTGATTGTTTATTTACCAAACCTCGTCAGAATGTTTGTCTTAATGACATCTTGGTCAAGTTTGAATATGGGTTATCTTGTTTAAAAAAAGTTGCCCATCGGTTCAAATCAGTTGCATTCTTTACTCAGGTTAGCGATAAAGGGCCATCTTGGTTCTCTTATTCAAGTTTGTTTATTATAGTTCCCTTTTATCTGCTCAGAAGTGTACCTTTATCATATTGGTAAAGCATTAATTTACATTTATTCTGGTGAACCAAGCGGAGCCATCAAGGCCCTCTTGTTTGTTTAAATGAACGATGTATGATTATAAAAGACAGTTTATGAACGACTAAATCCAGTCTCAAATTAAAAGCGAAAGAATGGGAACTGAAGTGGTTAAAAAAATAAAATGCAAGACGAAAGTAAACAAGACAATACATCAATTAAACATTTAGAAAAATAAAGAGAAATTATATTTTAGGAACTGACTGTTTAAATACTTGGAGGCTTAAACCAGTTTGACGCTAAAATCTATTTTACTGTGAAGAAACCAATTATCTTACTCCCTGTAACTTAATTGATGTATCTCAACATTAACACTAGAATATATGAGCTGGTTGATTTATTGAATGATTTAATATAATAACATGTTTTCTTTCTTTTAAATTAAATAACGTAAAGTTTCCTCGTGGAAATCATTGTTTTGAACACATTTTGTTAATGGGAAACTTGGAGGTGTCTACTGAGCGCGCTGAACGAAATAGCCTTTCTTATCTAATTTCCATCTTACATTTATTTTCAACACCTTTCTTCTAAAAAAGTATTATAACGTGTGATATTATACAACCATGTTGAACCAAAGTATCTGTAAATAAGTCCTTGTTGAGGTCCGACTGAAGTGAGACAGCTTTCAGTAGGCGCCAGATTTGTTTTCTTTTTTTTGCTTTTTGGAACTTAAGTTATTATCGTCAGATAATGATTCAATTGTACGGAATGACAAGCAATTAGCTGACAGTTGATCCAGGAAGTATAATAGATTCCCTGTTCTTGATTACTTTTTAATTGTGGGTTTATCAATTAAATTGAAGTTATTAATAAAGAGTATTAAATCAATCATCTTTAATATACGAGTAATTGACAAAGTGACCCCTGCAAACGCTTTGCTGTGGAATGTTAATATAATATAAAACAATGTCCATGTCTTTCGGAGAATTATTGTCAATGGGGCTTATTTATTTGCCTACAATCTTGTTTTTACTGCATCTTAGATTATTCTCAGTCAAAATTCATACACAAAACAAAACAGGCGTAGTTGCATCATATGTCAACTTCTCAAAGTAGTCTAATTGCATTACCCGTATCATTGCAATTTTGAACATTGGCTAGACAGATGATGATTTTAAGTGAAAGTTTCTCTCAGTACTAAAATGCACCAATTTTTTTTTGAAACGGGCACGCTATTCTACTCCCATCGTCTGTTTTGAAATAATGAGAATGTATATTGTTTCTCGTCTAGACAAAATGCTTTAATAATCACATTGAACGTGACCCCCTGAACCTTTCTAAATGTTTAAAGCCTGCTTTCACGCAAAATCCTGCGTGTACCGTATTAAACGTAGAAAATCGCTCGTTACATCCAGGCCGAAACAATTTTCCGCGAATGCAACGAATGGTGATCAGCCATTCAAGATATAATCTAGCGTATTAAGAAAGAATTTATTTGTTTGTTCGAAGTATATGTTACTGATGTGTGTTTTGAATGTTTTGACTTACAGATGTCTAAATTAAAATCATTCAAATCTTCGGATGCAATTTATTGCTCTTATACTACAATGCGTGCCATGTCAGTAACAATTTAGTTTAGCCCAGAACACTTCATCCTTCTTAGAGTGCAACATGCCGACATCTTCATTGTTAAATGTATACATTCTTACAATAAATTCTTACTTGGGGACCAATTTTATATTCAGGTCGCCCTATTATAACAAGTTCATGTACTTATTTACGGACCGATTTTTAGCTATCTGAGCACGTAGTGCTCGTGAGCTATTAAGATGCAGTCAATGTCCATCGTCCACGCTTTGGGGTTGTTAAAAGTTCAAATATTGGTTACCTTGGGTCAAAAATTAAGTCACCTGGTCAAATCACACGACAACATTGTTTACATTCTATAGGCCACAGTTTTAATTGGATCTTCACCAAACCATGTCAGAATGTAATGTTTGTCTTAATGATATCTTTAATAAGTTTGCAAATGGGCCATCTAGGGTCAAAAACTAGGTTACTAGGTCAAATCGCCTGAAAACGTAAGAAGTCGCATTTTTACTCAGGTGAGTGAATAACAGGCCATCATGGCCCCGTGGTAATACATTTGTATTACTTGTTCATGTATAATAAAACGTGAATACTAGACGCCCTCAATATTAAGACTGATTTATTTCTTCCGAAGGTGGCCTTAAAATCGATTTTTTCCGCACAGGCGTACATATGCATGCTTCAGCTAGCCACCGACTTGCTTTTCATTAACATTGTTTGATCACTGTAGCTTCTACATTATCTACTCTTTCTTTGATTTAATCAAACTTTATTGCTAGAATTTCATGTGTGACGATTGTAAAGAACATCAGTTTAAACAGGCTTGTTATTTCGACTTGTACATTTTGTTGTCTTGGTGTTTTAAAGCAAGTTGTAGATGCATGTCAAGTTCAAGTTAAATTAATTACTGTTAACTTGTTGCCTGTAGTGGATTCGATGTTCACATGCTGCCTGGAAGCGTATATGTGTTGTTACGGTGTATTAAATATGCTGTGCTATAAGTACTATTTCGAGTTCAGAAAACTGATGTTTTTTACTTCTCTGCAAGGCATGTTGCGATTTAGATTCCATTTTCCGGTATGGTATTGGTTTTTATCGTACCATTGGGGGCGGCAAGAGTTCATCATTGGAACAGAATCGATATCATTATAAGAAAACTCCTTATGTATGACAAGATAAAACATTCTGGCTCGAAACTAAACGAAATATAACAATGTATGCTTGCTAAATGATCGAGGTTTTGCTTTTTTGTTGAGAATAATATTTACGGTTATTTTCTGTACACATTGCACTCTCGGGGGACATAGTTTTCGCGACCAGCTTGGAAACTATCATTATCTTTGGTCGATTTTGAGACTGCGTTTGGAGAAAGTCAATCAAATTGTAGAAACTTTAGACTGATCTCATTTTTATATAAACTCCGCCTATTTTTGTGAGTGTTATGCTTACAATGATCAAACAGTGCGTAGAATTGACTATATTCTTTATTGCATTTGTCTTGAATATACATATAGGGCCGCTGGTGCAAATATATAAATATTTACAACCAAAATAAATTCGCACCCAGTGACTACCTTTTGTCACAAGCTATAAATATCATGTTATTTTGAAATATATCAAGTACTACTTATGCATTTTTTACCGAGGTAAAGGTGATGCAAAATAATGCTTCACGCATATAACGTTACATAATGACAAAAGTAATTACAGATAATACTCATTGTGTATAAAAATGTCGGATAATACTCATAGTGATATAAATATCAGTATCTAGGATTAAAGTCTTCGCTGAAGAATCTTATGGTACTGCAAGTAAAGCTTGTTCTTAATGACATTGTGTTTATTTACGTCATTTGAAGACCTAGTACATGTTATGAGTGTATTATGCAAACTGTGTTGCTGGTGCACTTTACCAAGCTTAAAACAACAATAATTTTGACCTCATCCATTTATAGGCAGTCGCCACCTATTTTTAGACTCGACACCCCTTTTTGGACAATTGACACCCATTTTTAAGACTGTGGACAATGATTCTTTGGTTGTTTGGCCCCATTTATTCTACTGTTGGCATCCATTTTAGGGCTCAGTGTAACTTTCACAATTCCATAACAGTTTGTGACACATTTTAATGAAATTATGCTTTTTGAAAATATTCTGTTAGAACATTCTTAGCTGACTACACTACTTCCAATCTACCAGTGGGTGGTTAAGATCGAACCTATATTGGTGTTAAACAATAGAGTTATTTTGTGTAATTTCTTGGCTCATTTCTTCGATAATATCCACTTGATTCTTCTGATATTTCATCCTAGCGTCATCAGGAGATACATTATGTTTTGTTCTTAACAATGATACATTGCCTATTATGTCTTGTAATCTAGTTTATGTCTGTCGAAAATCTGAAATCATTAAAAGAATGAGGTCATGTTGTCATTCATTCTACGTATTAAAGCCATATTGATTGTTAAAACTGTCTGTTATACGCAATAATTATCCTGTATATCGGCATTAATCTGTACAGACATCTCGGTACATGTGTCATTAAAAACAGGTTATTTCTTAACGTATTTTAAAATATTTTTTAAAGAGTCTTGACGGCTATATAAGTGAGCTATAGTGATCAGTCGGTCTTCTCCGTCATCAGTCGTCCACATATGTGGGTTGTTAACTCTGTAGAGGTCACTTGGTCACAGGTCTAATCAAATGAAAACTTTGTTAACATTCTAGAGGTCACAGATTTGATTGGATCTTCATGGAACTTTGTCAGAATTATTGTATTAATGTTGAAGGTTAAAATTTGTGAATATGGGTCATCTCCGATCAAAAACTAGGTCACTAGATCAACGCATCAGAAAACCTTGTTAACACTCTAGAGGTCACAATTTTGTTTGAATCTTCATTAAACTTTGTTAGAACGTTTTGTTTTTGATGATATCTTGGACAAATTCGAACATGGGCTATCTGGAGTCAAAAACTTGGTCACCATGTCAAATCACAGGAAAACCTTTTTAACAATATAGAGATCACAGTTTGTTTGGATCTTCACCGAACCTTGTCAAAATGCTTGTCTTAATGATATCTTGCACATCTTTATATCTTCGAACATAGGTCATCTGGGGTCAAACCACTGGAAAACCTTGCTTACACTCTGTATGTCACACTAGGTCACTGGGTCAAATTTCCTGAAAACTCTGTTAACACTCTAGAAGTCACAGATCTTCCCCAAACTTTGTTGTCATTCGTGTTTGTAGTCCTTGTAATGCATAAAAAATGGGTTTAAACTTTAGTGTTTGACCCATAATAAGAAAAGGTATTTTTGCCGGTATATATTTCATTCTTCTCTAATTGAACTACTGATTTGAATAAAAAATTTCTGGAAAGAGCGAAAAGGGATCCAATTTTTACTAATATCAGGCTGGTTCTGTGTTTTGACCTTTTCTCTTTCGAAAGAATCATAAACTACTAGATCTCGACCGCAATAAGGTATAAATCCAGAATGGTTTCAGAACGAGGTTTGAATAAAACCCGGATTATTGCGGACTAACTTTTGTACTGGGACGTGTAAAGGCCAGCCCTAGCGCCGTAATCGAGAAAACGTATGTAATGGCTTTTGTTTTTATTTGACATCCGATTTTTAAAATTCTTTTATTAAATTAAACATGAAATCCTCATCCTTCTGCGCATGTAAAGACATCAGATATACCGATAATACATCTCATAAAATACGTTTTTGAAAGATGTGACCTTTGTCAAAGTCATGAAAAATTGTTAAAGCTTCGAGCTTTTCCAATCGGCCGCATGATTTTAGAGTATAGGACTGAAAACTTACATTCGCGGAAGTAAAATTTGGAAAACCAAAAATACTGAATACAAGAATGAATAGAAATTTACGCGAGGATTGTTATCAATCGGGCGATTAACTACTTGAGGCGTTCTAGTTAAGATATTTTGCATCCAAGGTCATCCATCTCGTTTGAAGTTTCTTAGTATTTTGTTTATTGATGATGTCATAGGCATTGTGATTAACTTGTTAGTAATCGGATTAGGGTTATTTTCATAATTATAATTGTGTTTGTTTACTTAATCAGATTGTTGCTATCGTTAGACACAAGCAAAAATGTTATGATATCTCATAGACACTCTACCCAATGTTCATAGTTTATGCCTATTTCGCGCCTATTGCGTTCATTTTATTAGGAGACAATGACAGAGCAAGTCGCCTTCTATCTTTTTTCAAAAGCTAATTTTGTTCAGTATACAATATGCACATATGTATGTATACTCTGCTAGCGTTCTGGAACGTTTTTACGATCGTGATATATTACTTGGTATGAGGTTAATAATGTTGGTCCTGTAACGTCATAGATACTTAAATTCCAGACATACAATCTATTTTCAAAGTTTGTTTTAGAATTTTAACAATAATCCATCAATCAATTAGTATGTTGCATTATTCCCTATATACATATTGTCTGGTTTTACAAATTTAATAAAGGAAAAATATATCCTTGTGCTGCAATAGTTTGTTATTTTAGCAGTCATTATTATGTTTGCATCATACAGTGTCTCAGTTGCTTTTAGATCGACTAATGGGCTGGATATATTCGGTTAAAATGTGTGGAACACATTTGGCCTAATGCGTACAATACTTATATCATGAAAAGACTCAATAATAATACATATACAGTCAAAGTGTTATTTTCAATATTATGAGGCTTCTTCCGATTTCGGTTTATTTAATGCTGTGTACTTTATGAATGTATCTGTTCATTATAGAACTACAAATGTAGTTTACACTTTTACGTTATATCGTGATTTTAAAGCTGTACCAGATTCAACATGAGTTAACAATGAGTGTAGATGAACAATGCGTCATTTTGTTTGAATAGTTCTTTAGAACCATTGGTTAAATGCGTATCAAGGATGTTTCGAAACAAGAAGCGATTGTGGTTAAAATTAAGCATCTGTTTCACACAACTTTGCGGGTGGATGTTCTCGTAATTTGATCTGTAGCATACCAGTATTTGGAGAGCGAGTTGAACACCCTTCGCTCCCGATGTTTTGTGTATTGTCCTGCTTGCTTGTGACTTTTGTCAGTTCTATAATTGATTGTGCCTTTATTATTAATGTTCGTTTTTTTTTGTTTTTATGTATGTTGTTTTTTGTTTGTGTATGACCTGATGTTTTATAGCTTTATAGTTTATTGTTGTGAACTTGTGTTGTTCTTTCAGATTTCGCACTTAGTACACATCCCAATAATCTTTACACGGCATTTAGTAGTCTACCCCACGGGACAAAATGTCGTTAGGTAAGTTTTTTGCCTGCAGAACGTATAAACACAAACAAGGATCGACTGATTCCGAAATTTCAAGAGAACCCATTCAAAATGTAATAAATACGAGCTAAAATATGTTTGGTAGGAAAACGATGTATGAAAGAAGCAATTGACTGAAATAGTTCGTTTCAAATTAGCTTATTGTTGCAATGTTTCTTCAACATAATGGAATGATTGTTTCAATAGTTTGGTGATATCACCTTAGTAACGAACAGCTACAATTATTTAACTCCTTATTCTAGATAAATGGTAAGGTTTCAGTGAAAATTATGCTTTTGCCTACGACCAAACGAGGGCTGCAGACAACATACATCACAGATATTGTCTAGCTACAAAGACCTACCAATGACCGATCATATTTTCATCTGAATAGAGACTACATAAAGTAAATATTACTCTATTGATCTTCTAACCGTGGTCAATGAAAAGTATTCGCTGCATTGTTTGTATGAGATTTATTTGTCTTATACTTTATACTTAGATGGGCAGTATTGTATTATAGTTAAGTCAATTATTGATGAAGTCATGATTATGATAAGATAATTAAGAGAATTCCTCGGGCTTTACCTTCGGAATTTGTCGATCTGTGTATCGTGATACAGTACGTTTTATATCCGGCTATAATGTTAAACACAGCACTATAAGGATGTCTCTGCTTATATATCAGACTATAGATTTTGTATAAATATTCACCCCACCATTTCTGCAATACCCTGCTGTGAATACAACATCCACAATGTATGCAACTAACTATATATTCAATATACATGCATCTTACTCCAGCTGTATTGTATGGTATTGCTTTTTAATGCATTATTGCTGAATGGCCAATGCATGCACGTTACTTAGGAGACACTGATAAATTACCATGTATAACAATCTATTATACATATCATGCAAAGCTTATTTTGGTTCGGCATATGGAAACACCATTTTAAAAGATTTTTTAGCGCGGAAATGAAGTATATAATTTATCAAAAATTCGGAATGCCAATATTCCTATAACCGAGCCAATATGACAATATCCCGTAATGCCTACTTTTATATTCTGTTTTATTTAATGCAGACCATTTGGTTCAGTGTCGTATCTAATAAATTTTCTTATACTCTTTGATCTAATTATTGTGAGGAGAAAAAAAACATTCCATTAATGACAGCGCAAATTAATTCATTACATTATTAGTGCCTATTCTTTTGGGAACTCTTTGTACGCATTGTTTATTGGCTTACGTGTCAGTACTCATTGAATTCCTATTAAGTATGAGTTTTAATGCTTTCCTGTTAAATAGTAAATGGTTTATGTACCAGATTCTCTTTCTTTCTAAGTCTAGTCTTATTTTATGGATTTAGTGAACTAAAAAGGTGCTTTCCTCACCTTGGTAAACTTACATATATTAATTTGGATCTCGTTCTACTCGCATAGAGTTAATAGGATAGGACTAAACTTACAATGAGATCCTTAATAAACATTAGAATAAAGTGCTGGTTTCTAACAAATGAAGTTTAATTTACTCTTTAAAATCATTCAATGGTGGGATGTACTTAAGATTTGGAGGTATTTCATCCCTCAGCTTACAGTCAGAGTAAGAAAAAGACTTAAGGCCATGAGACTTAACCTGATGATTTGAAAAGCAGTCATGGACACTAAATCTAGTTCTGTATGAATGGACAGTATTCTGTGCAATAAAGTGCTCTTTCAAATAATGTTGAGCTAGATATTTTTTATATTTTTGAAAACATGACAAAGAGATATTTGCTCAACTATTTTACAGACAGCAGTCAATTCAGTTATTTAAAATATCTTCCATTTATACGAGAGCTATGCTGAAATTTTAGGGGAAGCCTTATTAACGTGTTGTGGATGACCTGTAACTAATCCTTCACGTATGAAACCAAATAGTGCAAGCTTAGTGAACTATACCAGATAAATGAATAAGGCTAGTGTTAGTAGAAACTCCTATTCTAAAATCTGACTCAAAATCATAAAGTTGATTATTTTCCTTGAGATAAAGTTATACCTGATAAAAAAACCCTTTCCAATATTTGGAAATTACTCCGGTGGTGGTTTTCAACTTAGTTTTGTCATTTTTCTTTTTAAAGAGGGATGACTTTTGCAGACTTAAGGGGGTTTGGAATAATGCTTTGAATTAAGGACAAATTGAGTCAAAGAATAAGCGATAATTGTGGCCCCATCAACAATAAACTGTACAAGAATGTCATCTATACCTGTTTTTACAACTCAAGTTATTTATGTACTTCAAGACTTTGTAGTAAGACTAAAGGAGTTGCTGTTAGTAAAAACACCATCCATGGAGTAAAACCTTGAAACAAAATCTTTACCAAATTTAATAGATGATACAGGTAATTTAGACACAAGTATCATAATACATGTATTTGAACGTTTCGGCATCCTTTTAACATGCTAGTCCTCATATTGTATCCTAGAAAATTCATCTCCTTTGATGGATGAAGTATTGACACAGACAAACTACTTATAATTAGCATACACGCTCCTTTAATTGAAGTTGTGTTATCCTCGTCAAACTACTGGTGGAATCACGAATTGTACGTCACGGATGTGGTTATTTGTCCACTATGTCAGTACTTTCAAAGAAAAGTAGAAAGCTTAATTTGTAAAACATTAATCTGCGAACGATTCAATATGTTACAGAAATCATTGATTGACCAATCAAACAAAACCAACCTGATTACGCTATTCACTATATAATTTGATGGGACAAAAACCTGACACTTCTAAATAGTTATTAAAATACCTAACGAACCTTTGTCGGTAATTAGCTTGACGCAGAATCAACTACTTTATACCAATTAAGCTGCTATAGACATTAAACTTCAAAGCTAATCTGCTTACACATAGCTTGTGCTTGTAAAATGGTTACCGGCTAATGTAATGATCATGTTTTCTGTCCTCAATTCGCAATAATCAATACAAAAAATGAGTGTTTTAATCTGTAAATGGTAATACTGGGATGTGTTTGTTTCAGTTTGTATGAGATGTATCTAATATAGAGAGTTTTGCATGGAATACTCCAGCGGAAACCAAACATACATGATGTTACTGTCGTAGTACTTATTTAATCGTAATAAATTACCTGTGTATGTTAAGTATTGATATTTTGATTTGCCCAAAATAATTTAATAAGTTAGGGTTTAATTCTGGCCTTGTGACTTTGTTATAAACGTAATAAAGTATATTTTTATAATGAAGTGAACGTAATAACGTGGTGATCGCTATGTGAGGTTTTACTGTAATATATTTCTTGCACGGAACGACTGTGTTATAGACACTCAGTCTTTATAACTTAATACTCTTTGGATGGTGGAATGTATGCATTTTCAGAGCTTTGTACTGTGTCGTAATGGCTCTGAGCGTTCTGCTTATCGCTTATATTCATGCATAATGAATACTCTTAGTTGTTGTATCCGCATGAACTGTCTTCATGCATGTTGAAATGTATGTTACAAGAAAAAACTTTAATATGGATTTCAACTGTTGTTGTTTTTTGTGTCATAATTGCCTTTTGATGATGCAAACGATTGTAGAATGTCGTATATTGTAAAGATTGAATCATCAACGACTTCATTTCCCTAAAGAGAACGCTTGGTTTCCCTGCAAATATCATGGATATCGCGGAGAGTAAACAGACTGACGTGATGATTTATTTATGCATATTTGTTAGTCCACGAAATGATTTATCGCAAGTCTGGTATGTGGTGAATGAATTATATATACTTCATGAAGAAAAAAAATATTTACTGTTTATTTATACCGCCGAGATATAGTTGTTCGGATACTGTGAAACATATTAGATTTAAATGTAAAACATTGATTTGTTGTGACGATTTATAATTACAAACGACTGTATTCGTGGATGTGTGAAATAGGTTTTATCTAAAATGGTTCGATTTACTGGTTTTTATATTTTAAATTATTATATCCCATAATGCAGTCAGTTTCTCATTGATTATTTGTTTGGGAATCATATATTACAAGCACCATATTGTCTAAAACTAATACTAGTATATATACGTAATGTGCTCATGCACTTGCATGTATGTATCGTAATAAACGATGCAGTTAACATGTAAGTTTAACATTGTTACAGACTCCGTATATGGTCTGAATCAGTCTGTTGATCTAGTTAGTTGATTTAGCCAGTTTCTTCATTAGATGATTAGTTTAAGTAGATTAACTGTACATGTGGAGTCTATACATACTTAATGACACGCATGTATAATCTAATAGTCGAATTAATTTTCTCAATTTAGTTCTATTGTCAAATGGTGCTGTTACTTATTTTCTAAAATCTCTTTGGCACGGTTTGACTGCACTTTAAGACGCTGTCTCGGTGTCAACATAGCAATGAGTGGTACGTCGAATCTCCTCTGTCCCGCAAACCTCATTGTCCACAAAAACGTTATATTTGGACATTGTGGCGGCTGCTGCTCTTTCCAGGAAGTTAATCCTGTTTTAGTATTATCAACCAACCACGGATTTGATGCATGGAAACTCAAGTTGTTAATTTTTTTCAGCGCAGTTATTAACCTGATGTTGCTATTCTGAGCTGTGCGTGTCTCGTGGTTTGGTTGTTTTGCGCTGCCGTTTTGTCGATACGCCACATGTCCCATAAAACCTAATTGTTCACTTACTTCGTGTCATGTGCTCAAAATGATCCTTTTTGCTGAGTATGGATTAGAAACGTATAAAATATGGTGTGACTTTGTCTTTGTAGCATTAAATGTATGTTTTGTTTGGTTTAAGTGATTATAATCATGCTTTAGATTAAAATCGGGACCGCGCAGAACAAACCCTACCATTTACAGTGAATATATTGTTGTAAATAGATCTTAGTTAATTCAATCATAGGCAAAAAACGTCATTCCGCTACTCTGCGTATCAGAAAAACTGAAAGGTAAGTCACTCGCCATCTTTTCGATTGACGGAAGTGACGGTATCCAGTCTGGGTCCTGGCTTTCCTCCTGAAATGCGCGTGCTTTTCGGGAACCTCGCTGTTGATCTTGGTGCGCTATACAGCAAGAGCGAGGTTCCCGAATAGAGCACGCATTTCAGAATGAATGCGGGAACCCAGTTTGGATACAGTCACTTCCATCAATCGAAAAAATGGCGAGTGACTTACCTTTTAGTTTTTCTGATACGCAGAGTAGCGACGAAATGACGTTTTTTTCTTTGGTAGATTTGCGTTGTTTGATTAGTTTAGATTAAAAAATTAGGTCTGATCGGGTATATAAATCACGGAAATCGAGTGCCTATGAATTCAATGGCAAACGATGAGCAAACTGCCTAGCAATAACGTCCGCTAAACAAAATATTTTCCCCCAAAATTCCATTGAAACTTTTCTCCAAGATTGCCAAGATTGCGCCGGTTGGGCACTTTTAATATGTTCTTAATATTTGTTAAAAAAACAGTGTTATGTATGTTGTGTTACCAACTACACGTATACTTTGTTTATATATGGACATCTTTCTAATACTTGATTTTATTTGTTAATCAAGTCAAATAACCTGCAATGATTTAAGTACTTCATCAACAATGAACTTACTTAAAGTAGTCAGCGAAACTGACTTCTTTGTATCATAAAATTTTATATAGATATATACATGTACAAATATATATTTCAAAATGGTTGCCTTTGGTGAATTAGAAGCTAGACACACACAAGCTGGCACGCATATAAATGACACATTCCCCATAAATCACTCAATGGGCCAGTCACCAAACTATGTATTCAGAATCGTAACATTCTGCGAAAATATCGACAATCGCTATTGATTTTCAAGGAGCTTTTTATTTGGTTGAAGAACAGTTTATACAAAAAGAGCTTTCCGATGTCGCGATGAAATGTGAGGCTTCGTTTTTTTCTTAATTATCAGAATAATTAATGGCTCTGCTGGGAATTCATGGCAAAAATATAAATTAAATGCATGAAATGAATTAGTTCGTGAATTCGTGAATATCTCGTGTCTAGTTACTATTCCAATACACTTGACGTAAAGTATTTCTGTGATTTGTACCCAAGGCTTTGTTTTTATCCATCGATCTTTCAAGTACAGTGGATGTTGGAAGACCGCGATTCTCACGGGAAAGTGTAGCTCCATAGAAGCTATCGAATTAGGAATGATCCATATAAGATATTGGCTGTCTTATTTTATTTGTGTTGGAATACTGATAGGTCAACACACAGTCCTGGCTATTCGTACATGTTCGTGATTTTGTTGTGATAATATTGTGTTCGGTAGAAATTACATTTCTGTGTATAAGGTTTTAGTGTTCAGTTCTCTTTTATTATTGGATTTAAAGGACTAACACAAATTACAGAATGGAAGAACCGAATGCTGTTGAGGCTGCTAAAGGTAATGTTATGCATCTCGGAAATCATTTGTAAATCATATTTCCGGATTAAGTAGATGATCTATGAGTTAAACATTTAATGTTGCTCCTTCGACGTTTTATTTGCATTTCTTAAAGTTAAACATTTGAGCACTCTCGTTATTACACACTTCTGTAAGTATATTTGGAGACTACTTGTCCTAATTGAGATTTAATCATGCAGACCTGCCACCTTTAAAATTGGTTGTTTGTAGAAGATGTTGCTTACTATTCGTGCATTGCCTTATATGCCATGTTTCGTTCTGTTTTGTTTGCCATTTGTTTTAATTTGAACTTTGTGTATTCACCACTTTCTCCAAATCTCTAAGAACCAGGAGTGAGAGTTTTCCTCCATTGTTTTTATGAAAATATCAACAATTTATTTCGGATCTGCATTGTTGTATGCCTTGCGTAAATGTTAAGCAAATCGGGTGTGATTTGCTGTGCAACCTGTGTCGGTGTTCTGTATGAATATAGTATTATTTACGTTTGCCGAAGCATAACGGTAAAAAAATATTAATAATATTTTTTTTTTTAGATACGCATCTTGACATGTTTTGCCATAAAGTCTGATTTTACATGAAAAGTTATTATTTCTTTAAATAATATATGACAAAGCATATACCATGTAGTTCGAGATATTTCGTACTCAGTATTTGTAGTCTTGAAATTTCTGATACCAGTTAGTAGCCATTTCATACCACGTGTCTGACTTTAAAAAATGCAATGTGATTACGATGAGTGTTTCTCTGACACAATTCCACTTTTTTAGCTATTGTTTGTAAACAATTGAAAATCCCCCGTCACTGAAACTCATGCTGTTCATGTTCAGAATGCTTCCTTCTTAAATCTAAAGTATTTATATTTGATTTGAACGCATAATTGGTTGTGTCTTTAGTTCACCAGATCCAAAGGTTCAGGATGAGTTGTTAGGATGGGTAGGGGTATACTCAGGCATCCGGTGTCCGTCGTCCGGCGTCAACAATGGTCTTATCATGTGAATCTACTGGACTGATTTTCTTCAAATTTAGTGTGTAAAATCCTTTTGACGTTCTAAGTCGCTCATATTATACCAGTTGACCCCTTTTAGGGGTCACCAGATCTAAAATAGAAAAAAAACTTTTAAACATCTTTTTCTCATGAACCAATGGATGGATCCTCATCAAACATTCTTAGATAGGCTTTTATCAGATTTGCTCTAATAAAATTGTTGGCCCCTTTTAGGGACCACTAGAGCTAAAAATAGACATACATTTAAACGTCTTCTTCTCATGAACCAATGGATGGATCATCTCTAAACTTGGTTTGTAGCATCCTTAGATGGTCCAGTTTGCCCGAATAAATTTAATTGGCCCCTTTAAGGGACCGCCAGACCTAAGAATGGAAATAACTGAAAACGATTTTTTCTCATGAATGAATGGAATAAATTACCAAATTTGGTCTGTAACATCCTCTGGTCATCACCAATATTCCATTGTTGTATCCTTTGATCCTCCTTTATCTAGTTTATTATTGTTCCCCATTATCTGCACAGAAGTGTACCTTTATTACCTTTTTAGTAAAGTGTTAATTTACATTTATTCTAGTTTGCGATACAGAACCATAATGACCCTCTTGTTTTCTTGGATGATTCATCTGACCAATATGAATGTATCTAAAAGTATATATTCATTCACTTGAAATAACGACAGTAACTTTCTTCTTGGATTCTGCCTGCCATTTTTTTCTCAGTGTACATATATTTCGCCTTCCATCACCATATAACTTATGAACACTTTATCCTATGTGTATGTTGTATCATGAAATCGGAATGGTTATTTCTAAAGAATTTTATAAATAGGTTTCAATTTTTTTTTTCGAACTGGACATCATCGGTGGTAATATGTGAATACGTGTACCTTATTATAGCATCGTTGTCGATATTCAGTAAACATGTACATTTAACTATTATTTTGTAGCAGCAGAATGCATCAAACCCCCTCTCCAACCAATTTTTGAGAAAAAGAACTTATTTTTGGATATACCTCAGATAGCAAATTGATAAGACTTAATACCATAGACAAGCAATAATTTTGCTAAACCGTTGTTTGTGCAAGACATTTATATGAGGAATTCAGCCATAAACATACATTTGTAATTGTAATACATGTATGTAAGTAAAAACATGAAAATCATCCGTCTAGATAATGCTTTCTGATATGGCATTAATCTAAGAAAACCTCCTCTAATTCTGACTTCTAATTGACCAAACGTCCTTTTTAAGCGGCTGTTCAAATGTGTCATTATGTCCATACTTGCCTGTGGACTTAAAGTCGATTCAATTTCAAGTCAGTCATAGAGAGTTGCTTTGTTATAGCCAAGGTAAAATAAATAGGTTCCATAGGGAATTTTCTCGTCTTATTCGCGAGGAAGAAAATGTTTTACAATCAAGAGCGTCTACTGAACGGCTTGAAATTTATCAACGTGTGTATGACCGAGAAGTCACAGATTCTGCTATTTCAAATTCGGTTTTTATTTTTGGCATAGATTTTATTTTACTTTAAAATATGTGCTCATTGATTTTTGTTGTATCATATTTTATCATGGTTTAAATTTTTAGTACATATGTATGTCTTCCATGTGTTGTTGTGTACTTGATTGTCGTTTTTATGCCCACGGCATCCTCTTTTTGTGCCCACAGCATCCTCGTTTTATGCCCACAGCATCCAGTGATGCGAGGGGCATGTAGCATGATTGCCTTGTCTGTCCGTCCTTAGGAGGTTAAGTAGATTTTACGGTTTTGTCTATCGCTTTTATACTTATACAATTGTTGCCTTGGACAATTCCCGATGCATGTATAACACCCAATCTTGACTTGACCTTGATTTGATTATGACTAATAATGTGTTAAAGGAGCTGTTTCTCGGTTTACTAGATTTCACTGTTTTGTCTAGCACCAACACCGCTTACTAGAATGCTTTGATATTTACGCAGTTGTTACCTTTGACCAATCTCCATCCACCTGTACAACCCATCTTGATTTGACCTTAATCTTGAACGGATTTAGACTTATAGAACCTACACCGATTGCTTGAATGCTATTGCTTGAATGTCAATACACGTGGTTGTTGCCTTAGACTATTGTCAGTCCACCCATATCACCCAACCTGGATTTGCCCTTGACCTTGAACGGATTTGGACCCAGCCTTGATTTACCTTGGTCTTGAATGAATTTGGACTTATAATGTGTTAAATGGGTTGTTTCTTGGTAAACTAGTCTATATATGGAATTGCTAAAGCGACTGTTTTCTTACAGCGTTACTTTTACTTTAAACGCGGGCCTCATTTACAATGGAAATGCATTGACAAGCATGCAACCGGTGACACGTGCGTTTATCAAATGCAGCGTCTTTTTTCTCTTTTGATCGTCAGCCGTGAGTTCCTTACTAAACTTCTTCAATACACGAACTGATAATTGAAGTTCGTTATGAAAGTTGAATTTACAGCCGTAAACTACCGTTATTGTAAATCTGTTCACCTTTGCGTTGTTTCATTATTTAGCCTCTCCCAGTGGCACTTGAATAAAGTGAACATATCAACATTTCTGGCTACGACGTCTGTCGGGACTATGTCTGATTTTTGACTGGAAACCTTCAGCAGTCTATGAAGAAAATGAGTTAAAAAGATACACTGCTTTAGATCTAGGCAGCTAAATTTCTATCTATTGATCCGTATTGATTCCAGTGTCTTGTACATAAGGAATAATTTCGGTGTTCGTTCCTATCGTGTTTCCCTCGTTCTTTTTTCTCAAGAAATATCTTCTACTGTCTGTGGTATTGATTTAATCATAAAACGTCTAATATTTGGATCGACCAAAGGGGGGATTCATTTTAATTCGTGCCTTTTGTCGACACAATATCCTAAAATAGAGATGCACCCGTTGGAAAATGCGGCCAGTTTGTATTGACCGTTATCCTGAATGTCTCCTTGCTGTATTAATCATTGCTTCATTCATTTCATCTAGTGATTGTATCTTTTAATAGAACTAGCTTTCAGTAGTTGTTCAATGAGATATTTCATCTTTTATAGCCTCTATCTTCGTCACGATTTGGTTTGTTTATTACGCATAACGGCGCTACTCGCTTGATGAATTTCAAATCAACTCTGTATTGAACGTGATAGTATGGTATCCACAATGCTAACATAGCCCCGTGGTGTTTTGTTTTGTTTGCATTGTGATCCGTGATAGAATTGTGTAAAAGTGTGTCACATTTTATGATTTTTCATTTGGTCAGTTAATTAATTAAATATTTTTTGTCTTATCGACTTTCAGTGACGTTTAAAACTACCAAATTCTACTAAAGGCACGCAGGGAAGATCGGGAATATATGCCTAATTGCGTTGCCTCTATAATTAAAATCTTTATTATTATTATTATTACTTAATTTTTCATTGTATTATTATTTGGAGGTGATATAAATTTTCACTGAGAACCTGACATCTCAGGTTTTATCTCCTTTTGTTGAATTCTGGTTTTGTTTGTATAATTCCTATTATCAAGCAGTTAATTATTGGTATTTTATATTTTTTTAAAGTTATATTCACTGAAGGCTTGGTCTCAATATCGCTGATAATTACATTCTGAACTGTGATTGTTGAACTGTTTTGATTTTGTAATTACCCAAGTTCTATCTTAAGTTCTTGTGGAACTTTCTCCAAGCGTTCTTGTCATTTAAATGCGATAATTTCTTCATGATAATAATGCACCCCACCACATATAAAGTTGAGTAAAACGCGGTATAGTAAGTACATTATTTGCTCCCATATACGAGTAGTACACCAACTACAACGTTCTCTCCCTTAAAGTACACTAACTACAATGTTCTCTCCCTTAAAGTACACTAACTACAATGTTCTCTCCCTAAAAGTACACTAACTACAATGTTCTCTCCCTAAAAGTACACTAACTACAATGTTCTCTCCCTTAAAGTACACTAACTACAATGTTCTCTCCCTAAAAGTACACTAACTACAATGTTCTCTCCCTCATAGTTCACTAACTGCAATGTTCCAACCCTTATAGTACACTAACTACAATGCTCCAACCCTTATAGTACACTAACTTAATGTTTTCTCCTATACAGTACGCCAACTATTCTGTACAAAGTACACTGTACCGTCACATTTGGTGTACCAAGTACTTTTTACTCCCACGTAGTCATAAAAAATGATCTGGAACCATTTATTGTGTTCATGTAACGCTTGAGACTCAAAGGCTCGTCACTTGCATACATTATACCTCGCTTTTAGAAAACTATACTGTACCATCTCATATGATGCATGAACAGTACAAACTAAATGTTAATCTTGCATGAAGCATCAAACCACTTTGTACCCTAATATTCAATACATACACTGTATCTGATCATGACTTCTCCTTCAGGGCATTGTTTGTGGAAAATCACACTTCCAATAACTTCATAATACCAGTCTCTCATGGCATCTTTTCCTGAATAAGTTTTTATCCGAGAAATACAGCGAGAAATACCAGTAGTTATTGAACGTTGACTGATCTTTCAGTTAATCACATTTCTTCTCTAAATGGATTGCTTGGAAGTGATATTTTTTCTCATAACGATTATACTATATTGATTTTGTATTAGACGGACGCGACCCAATCATACAATGTACATAGGAAACATTGCTTTCCCGTCCTTTCTGACGAAACTGTCTTTGTCTGCTGACCATTTATAGGAGTTTGCTAGTTTACTGTCCATCATTGTGAGATTTGCCAGATTGTATAGCGTTCAGTTTTGACACCATCTGTCTCATTGCCTTATCTTCTTTGAAATAGCATTATACATATGATCATACGGTCTCAGAAATTCGTTTCATCCGAATTGATTTATCCGAAAACTAATTAAGGGGTTAGATGGTGATTGGGTTAATATATTAGTTGTTTCGGTCTAATAGTGATGGCACAGTCTGAAATGTTGGTCACGTGTCATTAGTATTTTATGCGTTATATTCTCTTCCACATGCTGTATACAGAGAAATATCACTGCTCGTGATCTTCACTAATAAAACATGTTCTATTTCTATGGTAAAAGTCCTCCGGGATGATTCTCGGTTAATAAAGAAAACAGGGATGTCTAAATAAGATACTTAATGTACGTTCAGCTGGTATTTGGTGCTCTGTATTTCTTCAATTGTTTGCTGTTCAATTGATTTTGTCTTGGTGAATAAATGTTCTTAAATTCGTTCAGCAGTAGATTGGAAGTCACGTGATGAACTCTTACACTTGTTCAAACTTTGAGTTAATTTTGGGGACTTTTTGGTAATTTCTTTTTGTTGAAATGACTTTTTAATATTACTAATTAAAGGAAAAGCTGAAACAATGGCGTTTCATATCCTTTAATGCGTATTTTATATCTATTTTCATTTTGTGCTTCTGACCTACAAATATTGAATGAGATAAAATAATGACGATCAATAAGTTTCAGTTTTATCGGAAATGTTTCTTCTGTAGTCTTCATGAATGATTCCGTATTATTTTGACTTTGTTTATTTAGAAACACGGTCCATTGTTTGAAAATCACTGAATTTGACCTTTATAGTATACTGAATTATAAATTCATGGTAATGACTTTTTTCATTAATATTTAAGTCACTAAGAATTAGGGGATGAATTGTCTGTGAATAAATCATACAGTATTTCGATATTTTGGGTAATATATTTGTCTGCGGAAGACCACTAATTTGCACGGCAATAATCCAGTAATTGATTCAATACGTCTGCGTATTAGATAAGAAAAATATCGAAATTCACGAAAGATGAAGGGAAGGATTTGTATAAATTGCTATTGAAGAAAAAAGCTAATGCTGCGTTAAATTGGAAACATTTCCAACACATTCCAATTATAGATTTGTCATCTAGTTTTCTCTTACGATGAACAATATATGAAGCCAACTTTCTTGCGTATTATATGGTAAACTTAGTAATTGGTAAATATTGATATTGTCAAATTAAAACCGCTGGTACATTGTCAGTGTGCTAGTAAATAAAACACCTTTTGGTGAATAATACTCCTTTTGGTGAACAATATAGCTATTGATAAATAAAAACTTATTGATTAATATTTCGCTTTTGTTTTTTTTCAGAGGCAAGAATGAACAAATTCCAAGAAGGTCTTCAGCAGCAGAGAAAACTGGTCGAGCAGCTTCGTCTTGAAGCGGCAGTTCCTCGAGTTCGAGTCTCTGAATGCATTGAGGATATAATGAAGTATTGCGAACAACACACAAGCGAGGACGTGCTTATAAACGGTTTTCTCAGGCCTGGAGATAACCCATATAAAGAGAAAGGCGGATGTACTATCCTATGAATATGGCCATTTATGTGTGCATGTATCGTTCTGTCATGTTCAATCCTATTACATAATGCCAGTGAATTTTTATGAACCGTGAACAACTTTGTCTCTATACTCGATGACGTAATGGTGACATTTTATCGTTGTATCTGACTCTTAGTGTATTCAGTTTTTTGCTTTTTATCTGATGTATGATCATGATTATGATTCATCGACATTTCAAAAATTATATTCCACTGAAAATTTCTTTTGTTACAGAAATTCGAAAGCTGGACTACTATATTTGACGAGCTTTGAATCAAGAATATATACCAACTGTATTGTTTGATAAATCCCTTCTATACGAACTTTGCATAACGGTTTCAATAAATCTGCAAATGATTAGAGAAAACTGTGATAAAAATAGTATCATGTTGAATACAAGCATGTTCATTAAAAAAAACTAAACACGTCACGTGATGTGTTTATCCTACATTGGAGAAAAAAGTGAGACATTATAACTAAATATTGATTATGCTTGCCTCTGGGTTTTATCCAGATTATATAGACTAACCCATCAAAATGAATTAATTCGTTTAAATCTGGCTCTCAAATATTGAACAAAGCATGTACTCCGAACTGGATCCATTTATGTCAAGGATATTTCTACAAATATTAATCTGCTCATTATAGATTCTAGCTTTTGGATGTGAAAGTAACAGGTTATGAGAAAGAGTCATTCTGGCATTACTCTAGCTGTCTGCCTGTATGTTTTTCTGTTTGTGCGTGCCGATGTATGTGCGTATGTGTGTGTATTGTGTGTGAATGCATTTATTGAAATTTCTTAGGGTATAATGTGCATCTTTGGTTTCAATTCTTTACTTTCCTCTCATTACAATGAGCTCATCTTCTTCATACCTTTCTTTAGCTTTTAGTCAGAATTAAAACACTGGTAAATTGTAATTTAGACTGGTTTTCTTCTTATGACATATAAAATTAGTCTTGTTTGAACACAATTTTTTCTGGCATATGTCTCTGAAAGGATATGTTTGTTGAATAAATGTGACAGTTTAAGTTGCTTGGAATTGACCAACCTACGTTTTTACAGAATTATTCAAAAATGTATATTTTGGTCGTCCGTGTATTAATTTCTAGTCATTTAATGATATTTTCCAAGTGGTAAATTTATGTTCAGACTTAATAGAAAAATAACGAAGTATCTGTGTTTAATTCATATATGTATAGTATCAAAGTGCATTTACAAATTTCATGTATCTCATTTACTTCTAAATCACTCATCCTTATTATTGTCTGTGTAACAATGAAGAGAACTATATAATTGTTGTACTCATGTTTCACTATATGTGAACAATACAGTCGTATATAGCCATTAACTATGCTCCTGTTGTTTGAACGATTAAGCATTATACGGTTAGTTTTTTCATTGTTGAACAATCTTGATGTCAGTAACATGGTTGTGGTTTTCAGTGTTTGTTTTAATTGATCATACCTGTTTTATTGCTTCAGTACCGGCTCCCATCTATGACCTATCCCGTGTTGGCCATGGCCTGCAGTACCCATTTGAATTTCGAAATCAAAAATATTTTACCTGATCTACCGAGTAGTACGCAAGTCAAATTCAACATGGCTGTCAACCAAACTTGGCGTTACCTATAAACTGGTATCAGCCCATGTGGGACGCCACAACAGAGGAAATGAGAAACTTAGAATGACAAATGATCAATATGTTATATAGACTAATGTCTGTCTATCATTCATAGTTGACTGGATGCTTGATGAGATAACTTTCTTAATTATCTTTGCATTTAGACAGACTTACTTGTCTTTCCCCGGTCTTTTTTCTCTTACCGCAACATTGAATATTTCTTTCTTTACTTTATCGATCTTGGGTTAAAATGTACAGGATAAGGTTAATGCATAATGTATTTGTATGTTAGATACATTACTTCGTTAAGAAATGTAACCAAATCTGTAACCTTTAAAACTCCGTATTTTTATAATATTTTCAGTTCCACAAGTCGGACAAACGTGTTCGACCAACCACAATCCACAACTATTCAACCAATCAAAGTCCATTTTATGATCAAATGACTAGAGTACGCTAATAGACTACGCTAATCTGACAATGATGTACTCAGTAAGTTTGAAAGAACAGCAGGAGCTTGTAACATTTCAGTCGGATGAGTCGACCGTAGATATTGTATAACCATCGCTGTTGAATTAATTCAAGTTATAGGGGTCACAGAAATACGTGGTTAGGTATTTTCCAAGTGCGAAGTGTTAGGTCTAGATTGTCTTTATTATTTGTTACCTGCAGACATAAAATACAATAACAATGAATAAATAAGAATCCGTCAGCATAACTGCTCAAATATTTGAACAAATATAACGAAACATTTGTAGAAAGTCCTCTGTTAACTTCTTTTATTTCCATTGCTGTTTTAAATGTATCAACTATATTGGTATCTTTGTCTCTAGGGGGTACCCCCCTGAATTTATATATCTATTACAAAAAATTCCATGTTCGTGTTTTTCTACATTGTGTATGTTGTAGTGATATAGTGATTCTAAGTAAACAAAGTGCAATTTAATATTTTATTCTTTGCTGGTTCTGTCAAACGATATGTAGACAGATATTGTATTGTGAATACTGTTATATCTAAAAGTTTCAGTTTTGTTATTTTGGAATTTATTGTCAAATTATGTCTGGCGTTTTGGAACTACATCATGCATGTGCGGTTTGGTGTAAAAACCTGTAAACAACTGCTCAAACATGCACATTTATTTCACGACAATCCGCTTATTCTGCATTGTATTCTGATACTAGATCAAATCTTTCCCAGAACGTATTATTCATCCTTCTAGTCTTCTTTTATTAGGTTATCGTACGGTAATATTTCATAAAATGTCTATGTTATTATTATACACTGATCAAAATAAATGAAGGCTTTGTGTAGAATGATTGAAAAGACTTTTTATTGATGCCGTATGTTTATCTATCAAGTAATTTAGATCCGAACAGTTGGCCATTTAAAGATTAACATATAAATGTGACAAAATAGATATTTTAATACGTTACAATCACTCATAGTTTGTGTATACATTGTGTACAGATGCCTCCTCTCCTGGGAAATCAGACATCTACAGGCTGTGAAATCTGCCTGACAGAATAATTGAGTGCTTTAAAGCTGCCAGGAAAAAGTATGATAAACAACAAGATACACTGTAACTTAGTAAAATCTCATTTGATGGTAATTCTTGTGTGGAGCACATATTAATGAACACTTTTTCAATCGAGAAGTCTAGACAACAGTTCCAGACTCCAGGGATCCACCAATATTATACATTCTTCTGTTACAGTTGCTCAGCTTAAGCAGCACCTAGTAAATGCACTGGGGGTGGGGCATTATCACAGGAAATCATTACATTTTGTCGGCATATGTAGATTAAGTGCCTGAGTTGTCCTTGAATAGCTTCAGGTCTATCGTTGCAGCTTTATAAATGTTTTCTTGGGAAAAATAATCTGTCCTACTGTCTGCGACAGTCTCCCTTTGCTGAGTTAGGTGCCGTAAAGGGAGATAACAAGCTATTGGGAGGAATTTGTTGGCATCACATTTAATTTGAGCAGTGTATATACTGAATGGTAATATAGTTAAATTTCTATTAACCAATACCACTAGTGATATTATGTTTAGATTTGTGTGACGAGAAAGCGACATCAAAGGTTTTACAAAAGCATTTATGAGCTTTAAATAATTTCTTTTTATACTTTTGTGGTATTCATATTTGTGATTTTCTTGGTAAATAACATTTGAATCACCTACCATTCATGTAGTATTTCTTTAATTCATATAATTATGTATTTAATTATGTTAAATTGAAATGCAACCTTTGTGTATGTGCTTCTAATCTTTGATCCACATTTGTTTTATTGTGCTTTCATTGGTGTCTGTATTTTAGCGACTATTTTTGGAGAAAATTCGACTGACATTAATGATTGATTTCGTGACTGTTATATGTCACCGATTTAGAACTTAATGTGCAGTCTATGATGAATTATTGAGGTCTAATGCTGAGCGATGGGTGTTTAGATTTTCCTCGAAACAATGCTTTTAGTTAAACGAACGGAAAGGTTATGAACTGACGATACGCAGCATTTGACAGGTATAGGATTGAAGCCAGAAATAGAGATATTGAACTCTATAGTGAACACATCTAGACTGGTGTATAAGCAACTCGACTCGAGATTGCGAATGTCAGACAGATAGATTAGTGAAATAATGCTGTATTCGTATGTACAGTATTGATAATAGCGAGAGTAATAACTTTGTATCAATAACTTCTATGTTAATTTACATTGGGTATTTGACATCAAATGACAATCAACTGTGGTTAATATCAAATGGCAATTACCTGTACGTATCTGCCGTCACAATTCACAATGAGCAGTTGACAACAAATGACATTTAACATGGATAGATCACACCAAGTGACAATTAATTGTAACCAGTTGATATCATGTAACCATTTACTGGAAATTGCTGACATCAAGCGACAATTAACTACGAGTAGTTGACATCAAATTAGAATTGATTGTGGATAATTGACATCTCGTTACAATTTACTGTGGGATATTAACATAAACTTGGGTGATTTTAGGACGTATTCAATGAATCTCCTGATTATTTAATACTTCAAAATTCAGACTATAATATACATGTATCTGGTTAGTATTAATATTGTTCTTAAGAATTATAGGTTAATATTATGAACATAGTTGTAGCTGTATAATAATGTTTGAGTATCGTTAAGAATGATATCGGGTCTTGCGCTCAGTCACAGAATACAGCTTTGTCATTGGTCAATTTACAAAATACGCTATGGAACAACCAATGAGATAATATAAATTTTGAAACCCCACTTCATACTTGCATTTTACATTAGACTATATTTGATTGAGACACTCTCCAAAAATAGTGCTGACATATGACTCAATGAGTGTCTGTGACTCTCTATTGCGCTTAATTTAACATAGGTATTGTTTTGGTACATAATGTGTAACTATTTCACGCTTTGTGATCACTTATACAACTATTGAAATAAAGTGTCTAAATACTATTTTTGAGTTCTTGTTAAAATATTGTGCACTAAACTTTTTCTGCTTACTCTTTACTGTATGTTTGGATGTATCATACGTATATAAAGTAAGAACGAACTTAAACATGAACGAAAGTTAACAGACTGGTCCATAGAATGTAACACCTCAATATATTATGGAACTGAATTTAATGTTTCAAGTGAGTGTAAGTTTTTATAACATTACTAAAACAAAAATACATTTAGTCCACCATAGAGCATAAGCGGTCTGCTAAACAGGAATGTTGATTTAAAAACACAAACAATGGAACCGTTAATTGATTCTGTGTTTTAATATCATCATAATAAAACAAATTGATACATTTTTGTTCTCACGGGATTTAAAATTATTACTTAGTGATACTGTCGCCTGTCCTCAAGCTTTGGATTGAATAAAGGTCGCCGCATGTGGATCAATGAACTTTTCCTATGTACAAATCGGTGAAACAATTGACCATCTGAAAAGTGGTTACATTGTTGTCGGATATGATTTGCTGCAAGGTTCGATTTGTTTGTGTCCAGTTTTTACATTGTTTACCAGCGATATTTTAAATGAGGCGTACAGCAGTGGTTGGTTAATCCAGAGGCTCTGTTTTGCTAAGAAGAATCCAAGGGTTCAAATACAAACAAGAATTACTACCATCGTCCGTTTTGAGTCGGAGCTGGAGGACAAATAACAATGTATTTATATCATTTTGCATCAGATGATAAAACACATTGTAGTTACTTAAGTTCTCAGCAATGATTATCCAACCAAATACAGTCAAAACTGTATGGAAGGCCAGCTGTGAATGAAAGCCACTTATGAACCATAACAACTGTTTTGGCACACGATATGACAAATTAATTAAGCCCCCGTTCATGGACTGACACATTTCATTTCTCCCGTGGATGGCCGTATTGTTATTGTATGAAAGTATTGTTTACAGGTTTGACTGTATTGTACAACAGAACATGCTTGATCGATACTTTTTCACTGATTCAACTAATTCTTTCAATCCACAATCCATATTGATGGCGTTTATTCGTGCGTGTTGCGTTTTCGCTTTGAACAATGCCGAGAAGTTGACAGACAAAACCATTAAGCATTTATTTTCCTTTTTGCTGAGCAGTACATGCACAAAGGTAGAAGATGCTTTCTCAGTTATTTTGACTGGAATAATATTCTGGAAGATTAAAACCAGAATGCATTATTTGAAATACATATTGCTGATCAGACTTCCTAACGGTACATAATTACATGTATATTATTACATGATAATCAAAATGCATGATAAAGCCAGACATTTACACATAGTATAAACCTATATTTACAGCTGATTTGGTCACAAACTCGATAAATAAACCATCACAGGCTGTGTCAACTAGTAGTATATCCACTAATGAAAACTTCAGCTAATAAATATGTTATTGTGTTGAATAAGGAATTTCAACCATGACTTTTTTCAAATGGGTCTAAAAATAGGAGTCTTGCTGAAGTCGCGAAGCTTGTGAAATGAATATAATTAGGTAGTATTTGCAGTGCTGGAATGCAGTGATATCTCAGTGCTGGAATACAGTGATATCTCAGTGCTGGAATACAGTGATATCGCAGTGCTGGAATACTATGATATATCATTGCGGATGATTGATATAACACTAGAAAAAATTCAAATTAACATCTTAACATTCTCGACTAAGTCCTCACCTTTACAAGACAGAATGTGGACAAAGAGAGCGACTTGAATACCCTGAATCAAAAGCTTTAAACTACCAGCATGAGTGTACAAAATTATATATCATTAATTCATCAAAAACTTAATATTCACATGGTAGATGTTACAATTTATCAATAGAAGTCTATATTAGGCGCTAAACTTGAATATCAGGATCATACAGTATTTTAATAATCTCAGAAAATAAAAAAAAACACCATCAAATTTTTGCTTACATGTTTATATGTGAAATCGCTTCTTTTTTTCACTCCTCTCATCAGAAATATACATGCGGTTTAAACACAAAAGACATTATTACTCAAACTACATTAAATAAAAATCAAGATGTACCTTAGCTAGTTTTAAAGTTAATTACTCAATCTAACTTAAACAATAAAAACCTGATCAAGTTTATAGTTAACCTAAAAACTGTTAACAGTCTGAGAGATAATGTATGATAGCAAAATATCAACCTGAAAAGTAAGTTAGGTACATATAAGTGATAACATAACACACATTAAAATGACGGATATGTACCTGTAGATGCAGTATCATTGTTTATCTGTTTACTACTCTCAGCCGAGCCTCCCAGAATTGCCACTGTATGTTGTTAATGATCAAAAGATCAGACATTGACAATATTAGCGTCTTAATTTATGATACTTTAAGGGGTACCTTAAAAAGTAATTAAGCTCCTCAATACATAGTGTATAACGATTTTCTATGTTATATATAAACACATTTGATATAATATTAATAATTATAGTCAAGTAATGAACGATACTACCACTTTTTAAACATGTTTTTTTGATATTTATATAATGTAGATCATACATTTGTTAAAAGTTTCTTATGACCAATTTAAAATATTTGTAACACTAGATGTATGCGAACCTAACTCGACGTACAAACAATTTTAACTTCATCTTTTAATTGAGATTTTATTCAATTCAAATAAATTCCCTAAGTACAACAAGGCTGCAACAAAATATAGATAAAGCACTAGTTACAATCTCATAGCATTGATGGAATTGATAAGGAAATAATTTAAGTGTATATAAACTATAAACCTGATTACAGTAGAATGTTATGGACTCATGGGAACATTTCCTAAAATGAATTACATTACGGACTAAAAGTTTCCGAGAATGTAATCAAATTTCTGGCGTCCAGATTGCATTCCAAGATGTTTTGATTGTAAAACTAAATTTTGAAGCAAATTTTAAAATACAGCCTTGTCAAAGGTGGAGATTAAAGTACTGACCAACTAATCATAGGATTACATGTTCAGAATGGTCTCCAACACTAACATAGACATATTGTCAGCTACAAGATGACAACCATAAGCCTGATAATTGATAAATATCACACCACTAATTAATCAACCATTAAATGAATGGTTTTACATCATTTTTATAACTTAAACAAGAACAGTCACTGAATGTGACATAACCCACTAAGTAGGTATTCATGTAACCAAGATTGACTGCAAACAATATATTGGAACAAACAGTATGCACTAAACACAACGAAAATTCCATATATTATGAACGACCCTAAATATGACCTTGACCTTGGCGCTATGGGCCAGGATCTTGCATATGACACATCGTCTAGTGATCGGTACCAAGTTATTACAAAAACCATTCATAAATTGGAAAGTTATGGTTGGGTCACGAAAATTCCGTATATAATGAATAACCTTGAATACGACCTTTCCCTTCAAACTTAGGGTCTGTGTCTTGCATGCAGCACATAGTTTTGTGTTGGTGAACCAGAAACCCATGCAGAAATAATAATGTTATGTTTATGACATGAAGATATGATGGATAGGCTGACAGAAAGACGGATGGACAGCGCGAATGCTATATGCCACCCTTCGGGGGCATAAAAATATGGTTACCTTCAATGCCCATTTGTGTATGAAATACGGGGTTTTAGTATCAACATTGAAATAAATTTGTAAAAATCCCCAAAACTGAACAATGCTGCTTATTACTTCATTCACTGTACCATATGTACTAGCCATTATTGTGAAGAGATGTACCAAATATTTCCTAACAAATGCCACGGTGTGTTATATCTTATAGATTGTTTTGGTTGTTGTATTATTGTGTGAATGAATTTTGGAAACATTAGATAAAATTCAAAAGGGATTGTTAAAGCATTTTTGGACATACACAAGTATTAAAAGGTGGGCGACATTAAAAAAGATTTATTTATAACGAAAAGTGTTTATAGGGGTATATTTGGTACACATATATCACTGGTGAATATGAAACCATGACCTGATACAACCAATTTGTGATGATGGTAATTTCGTAAATAGTACTAGTTTGTTTTGATTCCCATGGGTAATCAACATTTACTAGTGAAATGTGGAACGCCTAATTGCTGATTAGATAGTCTGTAGGTATTAAAAACAGATGGAAGTATTTTGACAAATGCTAGATGTTAGATATAATAATCTAGATATAATGATGTTTTAAAGATAGGTTTGTGTATTTGGCGATCAGTACATTAGCCTTTACAGCTGACGTAAAGTGTTGCCTGGTGCATTAGTTGCAAAATACTATGTGAATCATAAGTTAATGATATTACACATCGTTGCGAGTTAATAATTCATTTATGTAATAACAAATGACATATCAGAATTATTTACAGCAACGAGGCTGCTGTCAGAGAAATCAATTATTTTTGTTGATGGTAAGGATAATTAAAGTCAGTTGCTGTTCTCAAACATTACACATGTATTTGTCATCAGAAATTATTCATTAACTGGTTCATTACTTAATAAATCAGAAATAATATCACATTAAATATCCTCGCACAAACAAAATCTATTTTTCACATTATCAAATGAATATCAACATTTGAATTCCACATGTAATTTGTTCATTTTAAGCCTTTCTGTAAAACAGAATTTCTTATTAGCATATCATGTCATCTAACACTGTAGGAAACAGTATATGCGCATCACAAGATCCAAAATGGTTTGATCACAGCACTTCGGTCAGCTCCATATCTTATCCATACATTTATCTAAAGATTCAACTGAATTCCTACAGTGGTCTGTAATGGAGATTTTATTACTTATCCTGTGCACAATGAGCTATTCATAATTGTCTACCAGTTATGATGGTTCAGAAAATGATATATCCCCTAGACTTACCTAAGAAGATCAAATGTTATATTCTACAACAGATATTGAAACAAATAAATGCTCTTCTGCTGAGCTAACACAAAGGGCAGTAACTGAAAACAAATATATAAACTTCATGGCTGTAAAACACTGATTTCTCCCCTTTCAGTAGTCAGGTGTACCTAATGCTGGAAATTGGTACAATTCTAATAATTTTCATTGTTGACACATGAAACATATTAATATAGACAGAAATAATAACAAATATTTTTTTTTATTTTATTTATTTACCAGCATAACGAATGTTGACAATGATTACGAAATGTTTATATTTCACAAACAAATGACAAAATAGAGATGAAATGGTGTAATGAAAGAATAAGACTGTGTTTAATAAACAATGGGAAACAATTCCACTAATTCAGTCACTTTCTGCATAAGAATCAGTAGTCTCATTTCTATATGAAAAGACTGAGAAATTTGACTCCAGTTCAGAACTGTTCATACGTAAAAAATATTTTTAAGCCATGGCTCACTTAAATAAACATTAATATGTGGATCAGGGTCCACTCATACAAAACTTTTCTATTAATCATTACAATAGTGATTCAACCAAAACTTAAATATTCAAAACATAAGTATCTCAAAATTTGTTACATAATTTGTGGTATTCTATTCTTAAAAACAAATGTAAAGAAAAACTACAACTAAATCCTCAACAAATGCATCTACAAACAAATCATTAAGTGTTCATGTTTTGTTATCAACCACGCGGCCTTATTCAGTTTTTTTTTGCATCAATATTTATCAAACTTAGTTCAAGATGATTTATATGGGTTTGATTTTAAAATGAAGTCCAATCAATGAGAACACAAGACACTTGAGATCTTGTACCAAATAGTAGAATGTTCTCAATCCCTCTGGGTCTCTGAAATTAAATAAATAATTAAAATTCAAATGATAATCACTTGGTCAACAAGGAAAGAAAACAAATGACAAGTTTCAAGTTCTATGATTAACAATCATACTGTTTGGCAAGTCGTGTGATTCTTTCCAGGTGTATGGCTACATACGTAAGAAATTAGTAACCAAAGACATATAAGCATTTGAAAACTTTGAATGTGAAGATTCCATATGGTATAGGCTGACAACTTGGTTAAGAAGTATTCTTCAAATCTGGTGGTAATTTTGATGCAGGGTTCTCATAAATGTTTCATTCTGCATATTTGCATGCATGATTATACCATACATACGCAAAAAAATTCAAACATAGAGTTTTAGGCTGTGTCCATTTGCCAGCAAGACGTATTATCTAAAAAGTCATTAATATCAATTTAGTGCCAATAAACAGCTTTGATATGTAGACATTAGAGGTGAAACGATTCAAAAAATTTCGATTCGATTTCGATTTTTCATCCCACGATTCAATTTTTCGATTCGATTTTCGATTTTAAAAGGAATTAAATAGGACAAGAATAAAATAGCTATCCCACTAGTTTACGATGGAATGTATTTTCTTAAATACTGTAAACAATGGAACAAACGAAACATAAAACTTGTGAATAGGAAAAACTGAAACAGTAAAGTGATTTCAGTCATTTTGACTCGCATACTACGGAAAATGAAAGTAGGTATTACCAAAAAAAAAATCGAATCGAAATTGCCGTCATTGAATCGAATCGAATCGAGCATGAAAAATCGCGGTTCGCAATGGATCGCGATTAATCGTTTCACCTCTAGTAGACATGCAGTACCGTCTGTCAATTATCTGATGGAGGTGGGGCTTCTCACCAGTCAACCAGTCTGCTCTCAGCCAAATGATATAACGCATGTCATGCCTCGGCAAATAATTTACCTTAAGTAACTTTGAAAAATCAGTTTCCCAGTTTTTTGGTTTCCCAGAATTTACAGATTGGACTATATATATATATATAAAAAAAATGTATATATATTTTTTTTATAGCCTCAGGCTTGGACTGTTCATTTAATTTGCATACATTAGTGATGTCAATGTGAAAATGTTTTGTTAAAGCATTTTGCAAAATCAATTTGTGCAGTGTTTATAGTTGTATCTATTTCAGACATGAACTGAATTCATAAACAAAAAAAATGTTGACTTGAATTTTTCACTTGACCGAGGAGAAAATCACTTGAATGTGAAATTTTTTAGTTGTCCTTTGGAAAGGATTCTTGTTGACCGATAGTTTAAATGACGTGTCATTAATAAAAAAGTGAATGAATGTGAATAACATGAGATCATGGAGCTTGGTCAATATTTATCACACAAAGTTACAAGGTATATATCCTCCGTATGCGATACTGTTTTATAAAGACTACAGTCAAAAGTTTGTCACCAGATCATATAAAACCAAGGATGCAGACATGTATTTAATGCATTTGACAGAACTTTGTAACTCAAACTTTTGCCTCAGCCATCACTAGAATGCAGCATTTATTGTTAGTAAGCACAAATTGTTTTTGGTAGATCCCCCAAAGCTCTCCCAAGGGACTTTGTATAAGTCGTGCTGGCTCATATATCTCATGCCTCGAAACAATATCTTCCCTCGAACATTTCTACAACAGTGATAAATTCATTGCTAACTGAACTTACTTGCTCTGGTTTACATCAACCAATGATCCAATCTTTGATGTTGTGAATGAAATGTGTTCATCACCAATTACAATTTCCAGTTCCTGAGGACAAAAGATATTTATAAATACATAAATACATTACACAGACAGAATGTCTATAATAAAGTAAATAAATTGCATAGATTAAGCAAAAAGTTTGACATCAGTGAGAAATAAAAAAAGTATGCAGAGCTCTTCAATGAAAACTGTCAAAAAATGTTCAAAAACCATTTTATCACAATTAACCATAATAATCTAACACATTCAACAATTGTATTGTGTAGGGATATAAGAGAATGAGAGAATGGTCTTGAATAGAATTTAAACTTGTTTGTAAACTTTACGGTCTTGAATAGAATTTAAACTTGTTTGTAAACTTTACCTGTCTGCCAACCCTATCTGGTGGAGGCCATAATGCATCATCTTCATGCATAACTTCTGAATCATCAATAATCCTCTTCAATTCTTCCATCACGGCTTTATGTACATATGCCTAGAATTACAAACATCAATTCATAATGGTATCCTCAAACATCAATTCATAATGGTATCTTCAAACATCAATTCATAATGGTATCTTCAAACATCATTTTTTTTACAAATTAGAACTTGAAATACATAAAACAACAGTGTTCAAGCAACAGATGAACAGTATGCAATTGGCACATAATTTTGCATCGCCCAATGACATAGACTGTTCTTTCCTCTGACGGTCGATGTTTGGAAAATGGTGACACAGGCAAAAAGGTCGAGGACCATTTTCAGGTTTTTTTCCAAAAAAAGCCCTAAATGTGATAAAAAACAACAATACATCTCCACCCACCAACCCTCCTTTCACAGTGACACCCCAACCTGCCTCATTGTCTGAAAAGTCGAATGAAACTGTTCTGAACAAACTAGTCACTTTTCATATATTCCAAAAGAAATAGCTAAATGATCACTCTTGGTTGAGATATAACTCAGACAGTAATTACATGATTTCCAGTTAATCATCAGCTATTCCAAGGTTAAACAGTTCAAATTAAAGTTTTTGACATTCTGCCTGTGCCAACAGCAGTGGTGACTATGTAAATATGTTAAACATAATTATTTGAAGATGCACATCAAAATCAGGTAATTTTCTTCATACATGTAGTTACGAAGTACAGTAAAACCCATCATAAGCGGTCAGCCAAGGGAAATTGCAAAAGTAGCTGCTTAAAGCAGGTGACCACTTAATCCAGGTGAAGCCATCTGGCCAATCATGTCACTTAGTTTTTCCATTAAACGCTTTCACTTGATATGAAAGCATTTTACTCTTTCTCTTAAAGTGAGACATTTACGTTTAATACTCATTCTGGCTAAGTAACTGACTATACAAATTACAAGTGATTTACTCACTACTAATTTACTGTGTATCTGCTAAGAAGGACTTTCAGAGAATAACATTGGGCAATAAAACCAAAGGAATTTCATCTGGCTGTTAAGACCAGGTGACCGTTAGAGCGGTTCCCACTGTATAAAGGGGACATTTGCATATGATTGGATACCGTTATCAACGAAACGATATGTTGCCGATACCAACAAAACGATACAGTATTTTAACGATATAATACTTTTGTCCATTTCCAGAGCTATTTACACACACTTTGGTAAGTAATATTATATATTGATTTACATGAGAATTGTATAATGGTAAGTACTGTAGATGCTAATTATCACAATCACATACAATTAAACATACACTGTGTAAGACTAATATCTGCAGTTTCTTTTAATTAAAACTATACAGTTTTACAAAGATTCAACTGAACACAAAATACATTAAATTCTTAACAAATACCTATTAGAGTACCAGGACTTTTTGAAATGGTATATACCGGTACTTTTTTAATAGATACTCGGTACGGCACTGGTACCGGTATCCAACCCTACATTTACCCCCAAATTTTTTAATCCTTGGCAGAACACTGAAACAATTATATGGAAAATGCAAAATAAATTAGAGAAACATAATTAAAATACAGGTGGGCTGATGGGAAAATATTATACCCATACTTTCAAAAATAATCGCTAGTACAGTACATAAATTTTCTGATTAATACAAGCAAACTGAAAATACAAAGATATATTTACCTCTTTCCTGATCATTGTATCATTTTTGTAATTTGAATTGTTTGCGTATCTCAATTTTCCTGAAATACAAGTAGCCTCACAATTATGTGCATCATCAAAATGCAGGGTAAGAGTATAGCAGCTCATTTAACAGTAGTCACAAATTGCATACAAAAAAAATGCGCAATCAACAGTAATGGTCTTTCTAAATGCAGCAAGTATCTGTTTCATTAAATTTAAACGACTTTCCTAACTGGTAATATTTTCTTCATTGAAATATCTGCACAAATTTCAGAGTAATATACACACGAAAGACATTTCTGAATGAATAAAGTGCATTGGTACAACTGTAGTATGCTGTATTTTTTGCGGAAAATGTCATCAGTTGAAAAGTATTGATACAAAAGATACAAAATTTATAGTCGGTTTGTATATCAACATGTCATAATGCCTAATCAATATTTAAAGTCAATTCATGATTACAAGTTACAATTTATTCATTTAAAAAAAATTGTATCATAGAAAGTGTATTGAGAATCATGTCCTATCTTTTCAGACCAATGCCTAACCTCAAATGTTCAACTGTTACAGCAGCTGCCATGGTCTTGTGGTTAGTATGCTGGATTTGTAACCCGGTGATCTGGGTTCAAATCCCCGTTGTGGCAGGTCATACCCTTCTAGTCTTACTTATTGGGCTTTCCGGTTGGCCGATTTCATAAATGAATTTGGAAGGGCCATCCTCTCAGCCTTACAGAGAACTGCATATTTATGCGTGGAAACACAAATTACTTATAATGCATCAGTAACTGGTATAGCTTACTCAAATTGATAGAAAAAAATCCTTTACAATGAGCCATAAATTCTCAGTATCTAAAGCCAAAAATCAAATATTTGACTTAAAATTGTTCTTAGTGTGTCGCATTCAAGCGGCCATGCCATACCATATGTTTCCAAACTTCCACTCTGTACAATCACTAAAACCACACACAAAATTTAAATCAGCTGTGTAAATACCTCTTCCAGAACGTACCCATAATGGGTTAAATACAGTGGATAGGAAGGTTTTACCATGACACCACTAGATATTTACGTCGACACCGGCAGTGGTCCGCCATTACACCGGTTTCGTTTTCCATAGAGAAATAGTGGAGGGAAACAAAACATGCACATTTCAGAAAAGGTATGGTGGAATAATTTATGCTTGTATGAGTTTAGAAACATGTTTCCTATCTACTGATCGCTTCAAATTGTTCACAGATATTGTAGTTATAGTGCCCAAAAAGTTTTAATTGGGAATTTTCCAAACACAAATATGCAGTTCAATGTTAGACTGTGAGGGTCGAGGCCAAATCAAAAAGTCTCACCGTCACAAACAGTCTAATTAGTTGGACTAATAGTAATACCCTTCTATGAAAATTTAATGGATAATAACTTGACAAAAATTATCGAATTTCCTAAATAGTTCTGGCTCCGTGCAGAAGAGTAAGTTAGTACTGGTTAGCACGTGTATACAGTCCAAGAAAAACTGGTAAGGTGAACCGGCCGCCGTATATAACTGAAAAAAATGTAGAGAAACAGCGTTGAACCACTATAAACAAACCGGCGCCAGGTTACCTCCCTTGAATTCAACAAAAACGTTGTGATACCGTTTTCGTCATGGCAGAAAATTCATGAGGTAATCATGAAAGCCATCTCCCTATAAGAAATATTAAGTTTACCATCAGGTCGAAATTCAAATTCGAGAAATTCGTGGCCGAATTTGCCTTTGTGACCAACATAATATCTCAAGTAAAAATCCGTGGACGCGGCCATATTCTTTTCTACCGAGAGCTACCAATTTTAATGATCGAATTCTGATTAACTTTCCTGAAAATGATATGTATTTTTTTCTAATTTATATACTTGTATGTAAATATAATATTCAGCATATTTTTATGAAGTTTTTGTGAATTTGCAATACATTCGAAGCTAAATTGGGTGTTATATTTCAGTTTAACCAATGAGAAAAGACCTTACAAAGGAAATTAGGCAAAGCATCCAACATGGCGGCCCCCAGTGATGTCTTTCATATGTTAAGTTAACTTACCATTGATTAACTTAATCTTTCTTCAAAACATGGAAGATTTACCATCAAAACTTATTTACACTCAAATCTGCAAACAAGGTGCCGTGCGAGCCGTAAGATTTAATGGTGATTATCACATCTATATTAACACCTGTACCGTCCTATGAATACTGGCTTACAGCCGAGCGTGTTGAATTGTAAAATGTCATGGTTTTGACTGTCAAATATGAATGGAAGTATAGTAAAGTACACACAACTCAAACTCTTGAAATGAGAACTTGCTGAGCATTTGCTCATATTCATGAATGCATGCTTACCAACACCTTAACCTTACCTGATTTAATTTGGCTTTAAAACTTGTCAGAAATCAAGGTGTAAGGTTGTACATATTGAACATTTTTGGGACCCCATGCCCATTTACCTGACAAAAAATGTGTCAATACACCTTGACTCTTGAGAATTTCAGTCTGACTCGTGGAAATTTGGCCTCCAGGGCTTATTGTCACTTTGGTTTAACACCGTTTTTCAACAATTTTTCAGATATATACGGTAACCGGTTCACCTTACCAGTATTCCTGGACTGTATATTAACCAGTACTAACTTAGCTGGCAACTTCTCCAAATATGGAGGAAAATCAACATTTTTGTCAAATTTTCGTTGAAGGGTATGATCTGCCGCGACAGGGATTTTAACCCAGATCTCCGGGTTACAAGTCCAGTGTGCTAACCACTGGACCACGGCCGTGGCCTGGCCTCAAGGGTCATTGATTCTTGACTTTCAAAGTCTAGTCAGCACCCCGATCCCTAATCAAAAGTTAGGATGACACCATTGACCAAAAATTTCAAACGCTATTGCATGTCAGGTAAACCATGCCACTATTCATCGATTTCATGCTTACTGCTATATGCTGTTAGTGACTGTGAACAAAAATTTGTTATGTAATCATTTTTATTGGATACGAGGTCTGAAATACTTTTTATAATCGTGAATTAGTCATACCAGTTTTATACATGCAGTTGAATGACATGCATTGATAATGTCACATTGGTCAATACATGCATCAATATTGTGGTAACCAAAGGGAACAGCTTGTCAGGTGTGTGCCTGCCAGTATGCAAGTATGCAGCTGAGTCCACATCATTTGTCCAAAGGAAAAAAAATGTTAAGAATGATATGTTTTATAAATGATATAGGGATGGTAAAATGGCTTTAAGATGGCGTGACTGGCTTAATACGTAAAAAAAACGTAAAAAATATTTTAAGTTATTTACAAAGATTAAATATTATACTTTCATATTATGCAACAAAAAAATCTAACTGAACGCGCAAAAATAGTATATAATATATACAGCTTAGTTATTGTCATTCAAAAATATGTAAATTACATGCGTTATTGGTTTACAGAAGACTGACCAAGGATAATGTTTATTTCAAATCATTTGCAATGGACTCTGTGTAATGTGTAATGGGTTTATTAATATATACAGTTGTAATAGGAGGCAGAAAATAAAGCTCCCAATGAGGGGCTTGAACCCGCGACCTTCTGCTTGCAAGTCAGCTGCTCTACCATCTGAGCTGATCAGGCAGACAGGCATACAAATTACTTGAAACACATATATGTACAAAACTGTTACACAGTTATGGTTAACTTTTTAAAACTATAAATTGGTGAAAATAGATATCACGAAAAAGCTACTTATGCAACATTAATAAGAAATCAAAATCAATCAGAAAACTGGAGTATAGACTTTTCTCAATGAAGATTGTCAATTATTCAAAGCACAGGTGTGTGATTTCCACTAGTGTTTTTCATGCAGTGGAAACAACATGATTTGTTACATAACTGTAGTGCCATATTTCAGTTGATGGCTCATACTGCCTAACCTGTGGAAGTGACAAAAGTGTAAAACTATGGAATCCTCATCGACAGTTGTTGCTCAAATCATATTCGGGTCATGGATATGAAGTTCTTGATGCACAAGGTTCAAGTGACAACAGTCAAATTTGTTCAGGTGGTATGGATAAAGTTGTGATGCTTATGGATGTCGCCACTGGAAAATCACTTAGAAGATACCGTGGTCATGCTGGTAAATTAATAGATAATTTATCGCATTCAATCTAATACTGTGTTATGCTAAAAAAATTAACTTCATCTATATGTTAGTGTTATCTGATATGTTCATTAAAATTTTCCCTTAGCATTGTCTAGAAATTTTGCTAAAAAGTTTTACCAGTACACATATATAATCATGAATAGGTTTATGAATACTTATAAATACTCTTTACAAAACATCCTCAATGGCGTTGTTAAATGTTCTAGTTAATTGGTCTGTACAAGTGAGACATATTGACAATTACATTATCAAGGTTTCATATTTGTAGACTGTTTATACTTTAGAATATACTATTTTTGAACAAATACTGGTTGTTCAATGGAACTGATTATCAAATTCATTTTGCTCTTATGTACAATTGATATATTCATTTCACTTCATTTACTTCTGAAGTTTTATAGTTTCTTTATAGCCATTATAAATACAATTTTGTTTATTCAGGTACTGTCAACTGTGTGAGATTCAATGAAGAATCATCATTAATTTTGTCTGGGTCTATTGACTCTACAGTGAAAATTTGGGATCTAAAGTCACGCAAAATGGAACCAGTTCAGGTAAGTTTCTTCATTGATCAATTTTTTATTTTTGACATATTGTTAAAATCTATGACATTGTGTATGTGCTTGATAATAATAATAATGATGTTGAAGATGTTATTGTCACATTTTGATGAAATACGGTGATGTTTTTTTTTATTTCTGTTTAAGTATGTACATGTAGAATATTTTGCGGCTTATGTTGGGGTATGTTCAAAGTAATACAAAACTGGATCTTGGCAAGATTGTTTTTCAGATTTTGGATGAAGCAAAAGATAGTGTAACATGTCTTCAAGTATCAGATCATGAAATTTTGACTGGATCTGCCGATGGTAAAACTAGAAGATATGATCTGCGTACAGGAAAGCTGTTCTCTGACTTGATAGGAAGTGTGTTAATCATAATCTTTGATTTGTTATCTTGATATTTCTTGGACTGAAGCTTACAACTATCATTCATGAACACATATTTAGGATTTTGTTTTTGAGAACTTAAGTCTAAACATATGATCACATTTGAAGATATAACCACCTGTCTAATTAGTGTAGCAAGTCTATCAGATGGGCCATTTACTTAACATAAATTTCTTGTCCTTCAAATGTTCCATCATAATTTATTGCATCATTGTACTCTGAGGAACAAGATGAATCATTTGTACAAATGAAGGAAATTTTCTTATTTTTGGATTGTATTTCTTTCTTTATTTACTTTGTAATTAAAACACATGCTCAGGAGAAGTGGACCAATGGGTGATAACCATATGTATGCTTTTCAGAGTCTATCACAAGTGTGGCTTTTACTCAAGATGGTCAGTGTGTTCTGGTATCAACATTAGACAACAGTGTTAAGTTGATGGATAAAGATTCAGGGGAAATGTTAAATGAGTAAGACAATGTATTTGTATTTTTGTTATTTTTTTGATAGCTTATTTGGGTGTTAATTCTGCAAAATTTGTTGCTCCTGACATTGGTCAGTCCTTTTTATCTGACTTTAGCTTTGAGATTTCCAAAATCATCCCCTTAAGTTTGAACTTACTTTATACAATTTCAGAATTAATTTTGAAATATAGGAACAGCTACAGGGGCTCTCTTTGTCTGATGTTGTATTAATAGTCTTGTGGAAACAAATTATAATATTAAATAAAGTAAATTGTCTGTACATTGAAACTAGAAGAAATGTAATGGATATTTTTAGTCTAATGAGTGTAATTAACATGAATATGAATCAGCAGTCATTTCTGTATATATAATATAAATGTGTGACATCTTTCCAGTGTTTAATTGGCTTTTAGGTTTAAAGGTCACAAAAATAGTGATTACAAGATTGACAGTTGTTTGAACAGTAAAGATACTCATGTATTCAGTGGCTCTGAAGATGGCTCTGTGTACATATGGGATCTTATTGAGGTATATTTATGATACTAGTTTTACATTGTTTGTGATGTTCTTCCTGATTACTTACTACAAAGTTCTGGTTTCGCTATTATTTAAAGTAAATTCTGCTATTTAAAGATTAAATTTTGAATTATATTCATACATGTACATGTTTATGAAGTACTATCACAAGTGGTATGTTTATAGGTATTTTTATTAGTTAGAATTTATATATCTTTATATTTTGTATTTTGTACTGACAGGAGTGTCTGTCTTTTAAACAGTGTATTTTTTACTTACAGGCAAAAATTGTACACAAACTCCCACATGAAGGGCAGAAAGTTGTTCATTCTTTGTCGTATCATCCATCAGAAACTTGTCTCGTGACTGCTGCTGGTGATAAACTGTATGTGTGGAAGTCTAAATACGCTGCCAGTTTGGATACTTGAGCATATTTAGTTATACGGAAACAATATAGTAGAAAGTTGCTAATTTTACAACCTAGAGATTGTGAAATCAAAAATCTGCTAAGGACACAATTACATGTCCTCAAACTTTCAGTGCTAGATGTTCCAGGAAGTGATTTAGAATGTGAATGCTTGAGTGAACCAGTCTAGCAACACTTTCATCTCAGCAAATTTACATGTTTTAATATTGTTTTAACACATTCTAATCGTGTTATTGTCTCGGGTTGATTATGAAAGAGGATTGTCTTAGTTGCTCAGATTTGTTTTACTTTATTGATGGGAAGTGCTGTCAGTGTGGTATCTCAATAAAGCAGGAATAGTGTGACGAAATAATTAAATGATTTAATTTATATGTCATCTTGTAAGCTGCATTGCTAATTGTGTAATAATTTGTTGAATTGTTGAATAAAATGTTGCAATAACTACTATAAAAATTTTACGTTGTTGTTTGTAATGGATCACGTTCATTGCTTTTAAGAATTGGTGAAGAAGTCACATTTTTTATTTTGTTTTTCATAAGATTTATGACGAAAAAACTCTGTAATGAAAACTATGCTCAATTTATGCTAGCGAATTAAATACTTGATAACTTTAATATTCAATGTTTTATTTGTGTTATTTAATTAATAAATACAATATTATCATCGCTGTATATCTAAAACTCGTCAATGAAGTGCATGCCTACGTGCAAGATCATGAGCAAAATTATGACATTGGTGACGTCAATCTTCATATAAAATGATGTTATTGTGTATTGTTTTAGAATTAATGTAACTCGCGGGGTAGAAAAGACACAAAACTACAGAGAACTTATTTAGGATATAGAATACAATGGTATAAAACTTGTAAAAATGAAAAATTTTGTCATAAGGACCCTTTTGTCGCGCTGCCGACTCTATCATGGACAATAAATTCATACATTCACATAATCATGCCGAGCAATAGTTCTCTTACATATGTAACTTCACAGGGTTGATCATGTTCATTTATGCTCCTATGTTATGATCCAACAAAACTTTATTGAAACTTACTCATCCCTTATGTAAAGTTATAACTTGTTTACAAAGTTTGTGTTCTGTCATTCTGTGAACACGGAGCTAACGTGTATGAGGGTAATTCAACTCAAGCATGTCATCCCGTTGTTGTGCGTCTAACTGAGCATATTCCGTACAGTGCTTATGTTCATGATGGTCTATTTATAGGTAAACTCGTACAGGCATGTGATCATTTATCATACTTAGAAATAACATTTCACGGATCTTTTTCGTGCAAGCAATTATAATAGAAAAATAGATAGTAACTGTTATATCGTGGTCTTACTTCGACATTACTAAGTGTTATGAGAACTGATCATTAGTTAATGAGCATAAGTAATTCACTACCTACGGAGCTGCATTCGTGATATTGACAGTACGGGTTTTATACTCTCCCATATAATGAGAGTCAGGATACATTTAACAAGACGTCATTAACACAGTAAGTATTAACCTCTGTAACATCAAACACATTTAAAAATAGTTTATGAAATCAAACTTCTTCTAACAACTTCGTATTAAAACTATGCACTTTTTAAATCATTCGATATGTTCGCTATTGATGTTTTTTAAATGATTATTTTTTAAATTATCTTTTTTTGAAATTTAAAAAAATATATTGTACATATTGATTTTGAATTCATGGAATTTTTATTGCCAGAATATGTTAGTATTATAAGGCCTATTAAAAGTTCCTAACGCCGATTTTTTTGTTACGTTTCCTTCAGATTTAGTTGTTCTGGAATGGCGGACGGCGGCGAAGCGTGAGTTGTCTTTCTTTGTTCATCAATGTTACATAGCAAAATTAATACATATAACACAGTTAAACCTGTGCTAGAAATTACTGACATCAGCGCCATGAAATTAGAGTTATGATAAGCTTTTTGGCTAGTGATGCAAAAAGCATTCTTAGCATAGACTTGATTCCTATTTCCGTATCTCCGTATCTACTTTTGGCCTCAAAGTTCAGTGATAGATCGATCGTTACTATTTGATTTTTAAAAATTCAAGATCATCTAATAATCTAATAATTTGGAGAAAACGGTTAAATACTCGATGCATAGTTATCCGGCTTGATAAGGGGCAGAAAGAGTACATGCATACCTAACTTGTTGATTCAAACATGAGTGTATGCACCATGTACTTTCATAGAAACCGATCCTTATGTGTTCATAGAACTATTTTTGTATGTTTATCTTTTCAGCGATCGTGAGTCAGGCGATGATTTGCAACGAGAAATTGCCGATTTCGTGAAAAGTGAGTATTTGCTGTCTTATTCTATTTTACCGGATTGATCGAATTTACTGTAAATAAAAAATGACGTCAACATTAATATAAGTTTATGAAACTAAAGATGCCTTTTCGGCACTTTCATGTTTTGTTCCTAAATGTCTTCTGATGACTTTTTCTACCGACGGAGTTATTTATGTGTCTATTAAATGGTTCTTTCTAAGTTGTTTATTGTTATTCTTAGTAGAAATAAACCTCGCTACCAATCCTCCCCTTATTCAAATGCTCCATTTACCAACGATTCTGCTTCATCTCTTTAGCGAAGGTGACGTACTCGCTCGGGGAGTTGCCTTTCTCTATAACCTCGCCAACGCATAATTATCACCTCAACTGTCTCTGTGTTTTATATCGAGAGATAATTACGTAGAATATGGCAACACAATATCCCCCTTCAAACTGTTTATCATAAACAATGATTATTTATATAAACAAGTATTAGCATTTCCAAAAAAAAATGCTTGGAATCGCCGTTCAGCCAAGTATAAGAGCTAAGATTAGAATATTGAATAAAGATTTCCTAGAGATTTCATTTCTTGTTTCATTTCTTATTGAGAGTTTGCAACACATTCTATATTTACGACGATATTAAACTGGTTCCCATTGACTCTGGTTGTATAAGTACAGAGACAACGTTCCTTCGGTGAACTGCAACATGGAACGGGGACCAGTTAACGACGATATGAAGCGCCCCAAAAGAGCATTTGTAAAACATTACGATATAAAAATCCCCAAAAGATCATATGTAAAACACATAACTAAAATACCGAAGTATCGCATTCAGAGGAAACAAAGGATTTCACGATAAATTAAAGGCATGTCAATTATACAAACAGATAACTCGGCGAAAACATGGCGGATCATGTGCCCCGTTGGAGACCGTTTTGTCCGCCATGTTTTTATCATTCTCCCTTCTGATTGGCTCAGAGCAGGCGGTGTAAGGGAAGAAATGCATTCTCTATCCAGAGTTGTTGTTCGTTATCCTTCCCATTCATCTCTGTCAACGTCTCAGCGTTTTACAAGATTCTTGTAAAACAAGAAATAAAACCACAGATTGTATACAGTTTACAACTAAGTGAATCAATTTCTTTTGCACAATACATTTGAGACTAAAGATATTATAATTCGCTAGAAAATCAAAAAAAAACTTTGTATTTATCGAACGCACACTTTCCTGAAGGATAGTGTTTGTTTATTCTCGGTAATTAGGTCACAAAATTAGATCGCTTAAATGGAAACAAAACGCAGAAGTCGAAGATAACTTGTAAAATTTTGACAACAAATGTACATTGACAGAAATCAAAAGCTTGATTTTGTGTGTCATATGGAAACTAAAGGAGACTCGGACATATGTTTTTGAACTACTTTCCAGACGTTGACAAGAGATGTATGTGATGGATAACGAACAACAACTCTGGGTAGAGATTGGGAAGAAATGGTCAAATCTGGTTAATTGTATATGTCGCCCTCCGTGAACGGCGACAAAAACAATGTTTTTGGCTTTTTATCTTATTTACCAAAATAAGACAAAATCAAAATTATGGGATTCGTACCGAATTCCAAATTGTATTACTGCGGACGTTTTTCATTGTTGTAGATGCTGAAGTCACAGAAGGGGCAAATATAGCACTCGATGATGTTGTCGGTCTAAGTGAGATTAAGCAGCATTTTACAGAGCATGCAGTTTTACCTCTCAAATTCCCTTCACTTTTTAAAGGTAATGTTCATTGTTAGTATTAATATTTAAAATATGCACACTAAATGTGCATTTCGTAACCACTGAGTAATTGAAATATTTGACTCTTCAAATGGTGTCTTGAAGAATATTTATAATTGGACTATTAATGCAACACTGAAGAGATTTGGTAATAAACATTCATTGAATTGTCAAATAAGAAATTGTGGGGTAGCACATGCGCACATCACATGGGATGTGATTCAAATTATTAGAACGACCACTGCCCTTAAGACTCAATTTTTGTGGTTTGTTATACAAGCTTGTTATACATTACATTTTATTATTAATCTGTGAACTCAATCAGGTTTAAATAATAAATTCTATAGTATTCTCAACTGTATGTTTCTACATTATGAACGCTGAATGTTTCTCTCTGGCAATGTGGCTCAGGATATTACGTCCGCGGTATTTTGTCTCAGTCCTCCCTCTGGTTTGCGCATCACCTGGCATGACGTTGTCAGCTGCTGTAGTAAATAATTGAAATGGTGTTGATAAATGAAATTAGCAAGAAAATTCACATAGTTTTAGCGCAACAACGTTGAATAGGCACTCAATATTTCTTTCACGAGCGTGTGCCCAATCGTAATTCTAAGGAAGTCAGCCCGTGATATTAAAAGTGACGCATTATTTTACCGATGGCAATTCACCGCATGTTTATCGATAATCATAAGTATATTGTTGAACTTTAGTAAAATGATGCGTCGAATTTATCAATGAAAAATAAATATGTATGTATGAAACACGGACCGGACAATGATTGACTATAGTTGTTCTTTTCTCGCACAGGTGTTCCGGGCGGTAACGTTCTGATGTATGGGGTGAGCGTAAAATATTTTGTATCAATATTTATTTATTCATTTAAGAGAGCCGTCGTATTACAAATTCAAGTTTTTGTTTGTCTGTTATATATTGGACAATATGATCAAATTTAGACGTAAACTTACTCGTTGATTTCTATACACAAATTATTTAGAATAATTTCGATTGTGTTGAACACATTGCATATATGGCCTAAATATCTTTCATGTTGTGTTTGGCGACGTTTCTTAGAACATTCTTTGAAAAATACTTTAAATATGTTTGGGTGCAGTGTGGCGATATGACTTCGTGATTTATGAAGTGTTCGACATCCCCTACCAGTTATTAAGTCTTTGAACACGAACTTGTATATGAAGCATCAAGAGGCATGTTCAGATATGATCCTTTTGTCAATTACTTGCCTGTATAATTATCTGATCTGGAAGAGCGACTCAGATAGGGGTCAAACGAAATGGCAGACATGGTAGGGGAGAATGTTAAGGAAATGTTAATATTAATTAATATTTACACTGTATTACAGCCTCCAGGGGTTGGGAAAACAATGTTGTTACAAACCGTCATATCGGAACTGTTGAAGGAGAAAGCAAAATGTTATCGTGTATCAGTTTACGAAATTATCTCAATCTTAAACAAATTTCCTGTAAGGTAACGTTTATTGTAGTTGACTTCTTACTCGACGTACTAATAAACACGGATTTAATTTATAATACATGTACATGTACTAGGTTTAAAACAAGTCTTAATTTCTAGACAATGGTTGGTGTGTGAGTCAGTTTTCAAACTGACCAATGACTAAGTTGCTTTCTTTGAATGTTTTGTAACGTTATTACCGATCGTTTTCCTTTTTTGTGTCTGTTAATGTTCAATGTCTTTGCTTGTCAACGAATACATGTAAAGTACTCTTTGACAAATTAACAGGATAATGGAGGCGATTTTTACTACGGCCAAAAAGAATGGAAAAAGTTTGATTATTTTTGAAGACATTGAAGTATTATGTCAGAGAGACGCTAAAATGCAGGATCTAAGAAGCATGTTTTGTTATCATGCATATAACACATGTAGTGTCGGTACAGATGGAGGTACGTGCACCGTGTTTGTCCCTTTTTTAAGTAGGATTGTGCGCAATTCCCCATTTAGCATTTTAGCATTGGTTTGTTTAATTGTAATGATGTCAAGTAATATTCATATTCATTGAAAAGTGATTTTTTACATAATGCTGCTTGATGTTGAATCACAATTTAATATGTCGACGATTTAAAACGAAAAAGGCTGGTATTAGATTTCGTCATGAGACTGTAGTTCTAAGTTTACTGGTAAGCAGACGAGTGAGTTATAACCATATGAATTCATCACAATTTCACTAAAAATAATGTTCCAATAAGCACAATTAATACAAAACTATTTCTCTAGAAATGACAGGAGTCAACATTTTATATTTCAGATTTTATTCGATTGGTTGGTGTTACAAATAAGCCATGGCTGTTGACATTCGATCTTAGACGTCGATTTGTGTATAAGTTGTATTTCACTATGCCTAACGATGTTGAGAGAAATGGTATTCTTAAAAAGCTGATGAAATCTGTACCAAATGATCTGATTGATGAACAATTCAGGTTTGTTTCTTAAGTTTTAACTTTGTTGTCATTGAGCATTCCTTCAGCAAATTATGTTCATAATTTCTGGTTGTGGGTAGATGGAATGAAAACTCAGATCCGACCAATTCATGTCGACGATGTCGATGTTAGTGTTAGTAGTAGTAGTAGTAGTACTAATGTTACCGTCAAATGAATACCAATATTAAGTGAATCATGTAATTTGTTTTACTATATGGATGATTGTCTTTTCTGCTTTTTTTCTAAAATATATTTTCTTCATAAACTTACGCTGTAACATGTTTCAAAGCGATGCCATTGTGTATCATCTTCTCAGTTTACCGGGATATAAAACATGGGGTTTATTTAACCTTGTTCCGTACCCTCGAAGTTTTAGCCACACATATTGAATATTTTTGTTGGACGTAGGTCCAAGTGCTTTGCAAGTCATACTTACATGAACAATATGTTCTTGTTATAAATATGCAAGAAGCATTTACTTGAAGAAAGATTTGTATACTAGTAATTAAGTTCCGAATTATTACACAATGCTCTTTGATTTATGTTATAGTTCACTGACTGATCTGACACGAGGTTTCACGGGATCAGATATTGCTGTTCTTGTCAGGGATTCCAGTTTACAACCAATCCGTAAAGTGCAATTATCTACTCATTTCAAAAAGGTAGACTATGAAATTCTTTATGCTGTTAAATTTAAGGACAACATTTTTGTCCGGTCATATAATGTGTTTTCCATAATAATATTTTCAGCATATTAATCAAATTCGATTAATTATTAAAGCAACAGACATTTACTGATCATGCCATCCATAAAATGTTAGTTTGAAGTTACAAACTTTTAAAAGTGTATAGGTAGGATTGATGTTGTTTGCTTTACATTATATGCTGGAACAAACGGCTGAAAAAAGACCAAAAAAATATTTGTAACAATCGCTGAAAGATTTTGTGTTGAGTAAGTTCTGCAACTTTTGATATACTTATCACAGGCTTTTTTCAAGGAAAACAATTGTATTTTTATATTAAGGTTACTGGACCACATAAAATTATTCCAGAGGAACTCGTGGATGATCTATTGACCCCATGTAGCCCCGATGATGACGGTGCTATTGAAATAAAGTGGACGGACATTCCTGAATCTAAATTCAGTCCACCTATTGTTTGCATGGTACGTTTCTTTTCACAATTTTCATTACTATTCGCAAGACGCATATAGATGAATGATACATATCGCTTTGAAACTTTTTAATTATGTAAGGGGAATAGTACATGAAATTTTTGTTGTTATATCTTCTCTAGAAGACAGTTTGGATTGTTATAGCTGTACACCAATAAAGACTTTATGTCATTAACAGATGTAAAAAATGAAGCTTTATGCCTTATTTTATGCTATTTTATGTTTATTTTATTGATATTTTGCACATATAAAACAACAAATCAGTGCTTTACATGTTGTTATTTTTGTTTTTATCATACTTTCAGGACGACTTCTTGAAGTCTTTGTCTGGTGTGAAACCTTCTGTAGCAAGTGAAGAACTTCAATTGTTTGAAATTTACCAGGAGAAACATAACCCGGTTTAGACTTGTCCACTAAAACATGCTAAAATACGCCAGCGTTACTCATGTGTGTACTATATACCTCATGTCTATATTAGTTGCTGCGTATCTACATTCGTGGATGCGTGTCTCTATTAACTGATGATTGCTTGTGATAATTGATACACGTGTCTTTGTTAATTGACGGTTGACCTCTGTGTGAAAAGTAAGTTTTAGTAAAACTTCGGTTTGTTCTACAATACTGGAAGCATAAGTCACAAATAATAAATGTGCCTATAGTTTTTATTGTTCAAGCAATAAATTTTCTACATAATAATCTTTCAGTTTATTAATGTATTTTACAACAATCAAATAAATTGTGTTTTTTTCCGTTTTGAAGTTATATATACAACTACACATAGATGATGTATTCAGAACACAGTTTTATCTACATATTTGTACTAAATGCAGTTTTTGACTTATAGAATAAAGCACATTAATTGAAGCAAATGCTGTGATAGCGTTAACAATGATTTGAGTAAGACTTATCTTTAATAACATATTCTGATTCCACGAAGACTAAATGCACATTATAAACACTACCTTTGTTGTCAAATATTTCTTTGCTAAATATATTAAGACTATAATTTACATTAACCAAATACATGTAATACTAAAAAGCTTCATCTAGTAGAATCATTGCAATGTAACTGATCATTCATATGAAGCTAATCCGTGGATATTGAATAATTATACAATAAATAAATGCAACATGTATGAATAAAAGTAAAATGAATGTATATCGTTAATGGCATACACTGCTCAACTTAAACAATCTGTCCCCTAGATTTTAAATATTTTATAAATACATGACACTATAAAACAAGTAAGATCAATTTGTTTACTGGATAATTTACGGATAAAACGTAAAATGTCACAAATTTTAGAGTAAGTGAATCTTACGATTGAATTAAGTGACATTTTATGCTTCATCTGTAAATTATCAAATAAAGTCGGTGATAATCCTGTTCACATGATTATACAGAGTCAGTAGATTGTAGAAGTTGAGTGGTGCTTAAACACAATTCATTATAAGTTATAAGTATCACAGATGCTTTGTAAATGCACTTTGTGTGGACATACACACATGTAGGTAACTAACTGAACATAATTCATTAACATATATGGTATAAACAAAATATCAGATCATCTACGAACATTTCACTTTCATTGAAACATACAGACAAATACATAGTTGTCCTTTTAAATTATACCCAAGAACAATCGATAAAGTACGTGACACACCATACACGAAAAATGATACAAGACAAGTTTTGTTTTTAAATCTGCGAATTCAAATTATTACATGGAAATTCAATATACTCGCCCAATATCAATTAAACCAAATCTACACAAATAAATAAATATTTAATAGAAAAAGGATAAACAGTTAGAATAGAACTTAATCCCTCTCGGATCAAACAAATCTACCATACTTAAAGTACTTGTCCTAAAATCACCATGGTCCAGTTTCGTCAATTTGCACAACGTATAAGAATTCAGAACAAATCTCTATGGATTACGATGCGTATCCGGGTTTAAAGTAAATCAAATACCGAACATTAATCCTTACATTCCCTGAACTTCATTGTTTAAAATACAAATGTAACACAAATACTAAGCGGAACAATAAAACAATAAGAATTATGAGCTTAAGTTTGGCAGGGAACGTGCGGTATATTTGAAGTGACGCGTTGCTTAATGGTATGTTGTATCAATCGAGTTGAAAATGAATGTTCTTTACTGTATATTACAAGTTCTCGATTTTTCGTTCAAGTAAATGAGAGTGTCTGAATTTGGTCTCAACTTAGGTGCAGGTTTCACTTGCTTCAATAATACCTTTTCTTTTGGCCCAAGACTGAGTGCTGATGGAGGTCGTGAGTAAGTAGGACCTGTATTGTCTTCAACCTTGTCCCAAGATCTAGAAAGTCTTCTTTCAACAGCGCCTTCAAGTGATCTGCTACCTATTTTCGATATTACTTTATGTGCGTCTTCTAAAGAAGGATCAACCAACACATAGGAGACAATTGTGCCATCGTGACATCCCACAATAATAGTTCTTCGGTCAGAGCACAATGTTAAATGCGAAATGGTAGAGTGAACTTCGCATCGCGCAATCTGTTTGCCGGTTACAATGCTTGTGACAAATAGCTGCGAGCCCTTATAATAAATGACTGCGTTACCATGGAGAGCAATGACTCGTGGTGGTGTTCCTGGGTCATTTAGCTTTGCGGCGTAAGTGCCTGTGTTTATATCGAATATATTGTATTCACCATCGATGCAAAATTGTGCTCCAGAGAAAATGATTGAGTTTATTGGAGTCCCACCATTCAAAAATGGTTCACATATCATGTTGATTGCTCCAGTTATAATGTCAAGAATAAGAAGTCCCAATTGGTTCGTATCTTTGTTAGCCGAATTTCCGTTGGCATACCCAGTGATAACATTTGTAGTAAACAGGACGATAACTGTATCTTTATCTTGACTGCAAGGAACTACTTTCTTTATCTCGTTTATGTTCACAGCATCCTGGAAACTTTCTGGTGTGTAATATGAAACTTTGTAGTCATCATCCAAAACGAAAGCACAAATAGTTGGAGTGTCATATTGAGCACATGTTTCTATGTAATCTTGAGCAGTAAGGACCACAACATTTTGGTCATCGTTGGTGAGGAATGGTCTGTCAAGTATGTACTTCAGTGATAAGGGATGAGTGTTTTCTGTAAAACCATCAGACATAAAGCTAAATTTGGTAATGTAGTATTCCGCTTTGAATTCATTTTCCTCTTGCGCAACATAGATGATAGCTTGTGCTTTGTTAGCTCCGATGCAATATCCAATAGTATTTCCAAACTCTTTTGTAACCTTTCGCTCATCCATGTCCCATATCTTAACGGATGAATTTTTTTTCTTAGGTTTACAGGATACAATAACGTACTGTCCATCAGGCGTACATGCAAAATCCGCAATTGGAGAATCATGTGTGAGGAGGTCTACCATGCTGCCTTTCTTCATATCTATTACCCCAAGCTCATCACTATCATTACATCTGACGTAGGCAACAGAGTTGCTGGAGGTAAGTTTAATATCTTCGATCACACTTGTTAACTTATCTAGCATATTAACTTGGTTTACAGCCTCGTCAATATTCCAAACTTGTATGTCATTGGCACCTTGTATGTGTGTGATGACCTGGCTTCGATATGTTGAAATCAGCATTTCAGATATAATACCAACAGGTGCTTGAATGCACGTGATTTTGTTACCCGTAGATACCTGCCATAAATACATATTTCTGAATATCGCTGCTACAACGAAGTTTCCATCTCTTGAAAAATCGGCATTAGTGAAGAAAAGATCGATATAATGACTTTTTGGCAGTTTGAACTCTTTTGGCACTTCTGGAGGTCTTGGGAACCGCACACTGACCTTTTCGGTGAATCGATCATAAACAAGAATATTATTGCGTCCTCGTATTAGAACAAGATCATCCTTGGGTGATACTTTTAAATCCATAATTGTGTCGTCTTGCAATTCTTCATCCATAGGTGTCTTGTAAGCCATTTCCACTGTTCCTTTATGCAAATGCATCACTAGCATCTTTGTTTCGTTCGGATTGGCAAGATATGCTCTATATCCGTCTTTCGTGAATGCGAGTGTACTTGGTTTGTGGCCGGCAGAAACTGTGCATATATGTTCGAGAGAAAACATGTCATAGCACAACATAAATTCATTGGAATTACAAAATATATATCGCCCGTTCGGAGCTATTTGGCATACATCGCATTTTCCATCGAGGCCAATTATTTGTAAGAACTGACATCCGTGAAGATCTGCAATACATAGATAGCTTGTATCTGTAGTGACAATCACTCCCATTCGATCATTGGTCAGGCTTACATCACCCATCTTGTATTTTTCTTTGAGTTGAAGTTGTATGTGATTCATGACAATCAGCTGACCAACAAACTCGCCGGTTTCTGAATTGTGGATTTTGATAGCCTTTTCCGTAAAATGATCTACAATTACAAACAGTTTACCATCAGGGGTTACATATAAGTCACCATTGGATGCGAAGACTGGACTTTTTAACTCTCCTGTAGCAACATCAAATCGACTGACGAAGGAATTGTCTTTTGCCTTCACTAAAAGTATTCTGTCATCATTTGTTAGGCGAAAGAAGTCTCCACAGATTTTAGAGGCTAAAGTATATTGTAATGAGCTTCCCGGTACCTGTAAATATGGAAAATTTGGAACCAGGGCGCATTGATTTAGGCCATCGGTATCGCATTGTTGAACAAGAGCTCTTATGTTAGGGTGTGTTTTATAATATGGAAGGAGATGGCCTGATATCTCTGGAGCTAGGTTATTGATGTCAGATTGAATCGTAGCTTCAGCAACCCGAAGCGCTTCTTCAACAAGCGTGGCCTCCTCTCCGGGGTTGAGCACAAAATCGGCCATGATATGAATCAGTGATAAAGCTTTAATTTTGTTGTAAAGCCATTCGTAGTTGAACAGAACCATGCTATTAAGTTCCTTAAAGCGCCCAGCTAAATACAAATGCCTCGGAACTTGGTCATACTTCCTCTTGTTGTATCGAATTGGTGACCCTTGAGCAGTAAACGATAGCGGTTGAGATGCGACGAGTCGGTCTGCTTCATTACCGCATGGTAGTAACAGAAGATTGCCATTCTGTGTTGGTACTTTTACTGGTTTCTTTTTCCCGCTCCAGTAACCAAGGAAATAATCTGCTAACATTGAATGAACTTCGTGTTTAGCATTATCATCCTTTAGGTACCTACTCTTCACGACAACCTCAAACTCATCATGGTTCCACATATACACAGTCACTCCGTCAGCTTCACGGTAGTTCAAGAACTCTGAAATGTCTGACTTGAGAGCTAACCATTTCGCAAATGGGACTCTTCGTACTGGAGGATGGTATGTAACATAGATAGAGTTCAATACATCATCGTCAAGTGATAACAGATCTTCCATTTCACAATCACTTAAACCTGTAACTGACGCAACAAGGTATCCCAAAGCACGCCCAACGAGCACTTCACCATGCTTTGCTTCTAATTCACTAAATAATTTATGTATTGCTTCTTCTATATTGGATGGAACATTCTCTGTTTGTATTTTATCAAACGACTTCAATTGTTTTGCCTTGTGAGTCAATAACTGAACATACATTGCAAGTGAACAATCACTAAATTTGCTCTTGAACACATTTTGTTGAAGTGAAGTGACTCTCCGATCATGCAGGCTTAGAATGTATTGCATCAGACCTTCAGCATCAGTTTGTGACATTTGAGTAACACCTACCGTATTATTTATGTCTTTAATGATTTCATTTGTTAACCTATCAAGCAGTTTATGCTGAGTTGGATGAGTCGAAACGATGATTTTTATGTTTGAATTCAATTGGTTTGGAAGCCAAGATAGAAAATGAGCATTATACTCTGGTATTAGCTTTTCTAAAGAGTCAAGGAATATCACAATAGTAAGTCCTTTTGGCACAGATTTGAGAAGATCAAAGAAATATCGCTGTAGATCTTTGCAGTCGTATGGTATATCATTGTGCGGTCGATCTAGAGTTTGTAAAAGTTGAATACACAATGTCATGAGGACTTGTTTAATGTCGGAACTTTTTGGAGTGTAACCAAGGAAACGTATTGCAGCAATGGTGTTGCCTCTTGACTGGGTGACAACCTGTAACAAAGGAAACATTTAAAAATGTCTAAAACGCTTTTCATTTTTGTTAATCATTTAATCAGTTTCCTGACTAAATTCTATGTTCCGCCATTAGTAAGTAAGGTTATGCAAATCTACTATTAACTCATCTATTCACTGTTACAAACGCCAATAAGACCAAAACGATTAAGTTTAATTTGGGATTGCATTTTTAATGTTTCAAAGATAATGGAATAGTATTTACCTCTGTTGCAACCTTTGACAACAATGTTGATTTGCCAGATCCTGGGTCACCATATATAACCAAAGGTTTGTCAGAATTGTCGGAGATATAATTTCTCACTTTCGAAATGAGCTCCTGTTGTCCATAAAAGTTTTGTGCCTGCCTTTTACATAACAACCAATGTTGCAAAACCTCCTCGTATAATTCTGGTTCAACGTCGAATTTACTGTTTGGCACCGTTTCATCAATCAGGTGCTTCAGCGTGTCCTGGAATTCTTGGCACAGTTTATTCAAATATGGTGCATGCAATTTAGGGTGTATGACGTCATCATACCGCCATAACACGTCATAATCTAAACAATTCTTGTTTGACAAAAGTCCTTTTGAACGAGTTTTCAATTGTGAAAGTTTAGTTGCACTTGCAGCCTCTATTTCCATCAGGTCTGTCCTTTCATTTAGTGCAACCTCTGTATATTCTGTCGCCTTTGAATCCTCTACATAATTCTTAAGGTCAACAATTGTTCTGGTGATGAGAATGCAACGTGATTGTGGGGACCCGCATTCTTCTGTACCACGTTGAGCGGACATATCCTGACCTACAATGTAAAATAATTTACTTTCGTGATCGCCTTATTAAGACTACAAGTGAATTATTTAATAGCCGCCTCTTTTTATCCAAATATGTTTGTATATGTTGCATGATGAATGTCATATTTTTGTTTTAACATTACACGAAATCAAGATGTTTTTTTTAAAAAAAACCTAGTCTAAATTTTGCTCTAGATACCACATCACGTTTGTATTCCAAGTAAACTAGATGTGTTTTCAATGTCTATCTGGTTTACAAATCATCAACAATAATTTAAGGAATACACGTGTATGAAGAATCAGGTTTATACGACAACCAATACATACATGACATATGATATCTTTGTTTTGTTTCTCCATCTATAAGTCCTTCCAGGTAACATATTTCGGCAGCTTTGTTTAGCATGCGTTTCATTTCTTGTGAATCTGTTTGCCATTTTTCTCTCGCTTCTTTTCGCCTCGCTTCATCTTTCTGAAATACATGTATGTGAATATCAGTAATGCAATATAGCTACGGTGGACATTTGGTTGCTTTTTGCTATAACTATTTAAAAATGCAGGCTGCTTGAAAAAGGTTGAACTGAAATTCAGCAAGACATAAATTTGAGTCCGTTTTAGTCAAAATCTGCGAAAAACATTATTTGGTGACTGGTATAATCTCTTTTTTATTTGATTTATTTCATATGTTTGAATGTGCTTTTTATCTTTTCATCGTTCAAAAGTAACACATGACTTGATTTACAGTTCGTGTATTATCAAAACTTACATTGAAGTATGCGGGTAGTTTTTCGTGAACACTTGACAGAATATATGTTGGTGGGATAGAATTGTCGTCCTTGCTGTACCATTCATCCAGTAGGTGCGCTGTACGCGACTCACGTGATTTATAACCTTTCAGTGCCACTCGGAGTGCTTCGTATTCTTCCAATGGTATGAAGGCTGGAAGAGGACACTCGCCATATTTCTGACCAATGAACGCCTGGAATTTAAATTACACGCCTTTGTTTATTTCGTCATTCCAGTATCACTCTGGATAGAGGGCATAGAGTGTTGAATTTCTTTTATGAAATCGCCTTTAAAATTACCCAATAACATTTTATTTACAAACAAACCACTACATCAACGCACGCGCATTGCACTAAGAAACCAGTCCGTAAAAAACACTCCAATGAAAACAGTTCGCAGTAAAATAAACATGTTTAAAGAAATAATTTTAATGAGGAATTGATGTTCAATACTTCATACAATTTAATGATATAAATGATGAATAGTTTGGTTAAAGTTGTTTGAATACCCTATTGGGTTTTGCAGATTTTTAAATTTAAATTTCTTGACAGCAATTAAAAAGATTCATGTACTATTTGCGAATGTTTGACAGATCGATATTTAACCCCTAACTGAACGATTAGGCTTTACATTTCATGAATTCATCATCTGAATAAAATTCTATCTCTCGGAACACCTGATTGTATATCGACGTTTGATCTCCTATTTAACCCCATAAAATCTTCAATGAATTATTTTCTAAAGCAGAAATCGAATTCAGCTTGCAAAAGTTGTACCTGTCATTAACTTTTTCGTTTGTGCAAAACCTAAAAACCTATCATAATCACCACGAATACAGACAATTCCAACCAGACAAAACATCGAACGAACGGTGCATTCATTTTTATTTTCTGTTTTTTTTTTAATGAACTTGTATTTGTATATCTGACTGAATAATTCTGACTTTTGATTTGTTGGGAGTGATATAAACAATGTTTCATTACGATTCAACAGAAAATGATTATAGTTTATAATTAATCACCGACAGTTCAAACAAAATGCTGCTGATAAGAACATTGGTTTAAGACTCCATGCATCGCATATTTATCGATCAATACCATTATTTATTTATTATTAATCTAAAAATACATAAAATCATGCAGGACTTACCACAAAGCTAGGCCCAGTCGAAAGCTCGTGGCATTTCTCTAGTTGTTTATATCTGAATTCAGCAAATGTTGGATCCACTCCTTGGTCTTGTTGTGGTACTCCCCATTCTAAATCTACGACCTGAATTTTAAAAATATGGCTTAATAAATCAAAAGATGCCGACCGGGCGGCATACTAGACAATTGTCTACATGTATAATTTGTATCACGTTATTATTATGCAATTAACAAACAACAGATTTCACTTTTATCTGCCCCACAAGTTGCATTTTAGCGACCTGATATTGTTTATTCATGCTAAAAGATATTTAATTTCATAATTTCAGCAAATACTCTTAATTTAAACAGGAGTGATCGATTTTAACTCATGTCTTGTATCCAGGGTTACCAAATTAGCTTGTTGACGAGATTCATTTCCCAATTTACAAGCATCTGACTGGATTTTTACAAGCATCTGACTGGATTTTTACAAGCACAATCTAAATATTAATATAATGCAGCACTTTGGTATTGGTCTCCTATCTGAAAAAACTTCTAATTCTTATAATGATATTGTCGTCTGAACGTCGAGCAAATCTATTTAGTTTCTGAACACATTCGATAATATTTATAGGATAATATAATAACAAATGATTTTATAGCATTTTATCCCGTGCATCCATTGTCTGTAACAATTATTTCTTTCAGCAAAATTTAATATGTGGAGTTTTCTATCAGTGAATCGCTAGGCAAATCAATATAAGAATCATTCGATTAATTAAGAGAATATGTGGATCAATACATGTAGGAAATATCACAATACTGTGATACAATATATTATGAGTGTACAATGAATCGAACGGAACATGTGACACCCTGAAATGCACTTGATGATGTATACTCATAGACAAATACATTTTGATATTGATAAAGAGCGGATCAAATTACCTGATTGGTTCGCGCTTATGACGATGGTATAATGGTCAATGATAAAGCTACATACTAAGGTATTTTATAGTGAGTTTTATTATAGAGGATCGTGATTACTATCTCTCTAAGTGAAGTAACTGTTAACTTTGGGTCAAGGGAACGATTGATCACGCGTAAATAATGATTTAATACTAATTGAAATTGAAAAAATGAATTTGGGGTATACGGGTTGATGGGATTACGATCAAGCAAACGATTTACTAATACAACTGTTAAGTCTAACTTATATTTATCGATCCCAATGAGAAGCCAAATCTGGTCGCCGTATGAAATGATCGTTCAATAAAAACGTTTAAAAGTCCGAAAATACACTAGGCCTTCTAAAGGTGAAAGGTAAATCCTGACGTGGAATCAATCATAAATTCCAATGGTTTCATTACGAAAACAATGTTCATGATGAGTTTATATGGTAAACAACAATACATGTACATGTAAAATGCATTCACTGGGCCCCATTTACTTATGATTTAAACCTCAGTTTTCAAAATGAATATACGTACAATCAGTTATGTTATTTATGAGATTTTTGTTATCGATGGTTAAATAAACTTTCAAGCCATTTTCCTCGTTTAAGCAAATATTTACTAACTACCTACAAACATCTATATAACTCAAGCGAATTACCGGCAAATTGTCACATAAATTTTAATTCATACTAAGGATAAAATATTTACGAGTGTGTTTATACTCCCCTTAAGTAAATGCATCTATAACGTTTGTAGCAATATACAGATACACTGCGCAGTGTGTGTCTGCACGTACGATCAATGTCTATGAATAAGTGTTTATTTTGACGGCTAATATTCCTTAATGAATGTGTGTAGGACTAATATAGCCACAGACTGGATGAAACAACCTGTTTTAATTAGGCTTACAGCATTGTATCGTATTTACATTCAAATAAATCATCTTGTCGAGGCTTGTACTACTGTCTTATCAAGAGGGTGGAATCAACAAGCACTCATCAAATGTCGAGGAATCAATCAGTCATCAATGAGACTTTTAAGCTGCAGTCCATTTTGTCAACCACTTCACTACAGTCGTTGATGTGTCTTATATTTTATCATTCAATATTTATATCTGAAAATACGGGATAATTGAAGTCTTTAACGGAAGATATTTACCTGGAAATCTACACCATATCTCTGACTGCAATACTCTCTCAAATTTGGGTAGACTTTTTCAACAAAGGCATTTCTCTCTGTCTGTGAGTCTGAAAGTTCAATAGAACGTAAACATAATCTTACGTATATCCTAAATATGCAGACTAAGTCGACAAAACGGGGTCCTATGTTCACTTTCATGAATTAAACAAAACAAAGATCGCAGAAAATTGTTTGAATCGAGTGGTTTATTTGTCTTCAACCGTGAGAGCATTGATAAGACACATTTAGTACAGTATATTTCCGTGGCTTTGTTTCTCTGCATGTATTTGCATGTTTTTATGATGTGTTATCTTGTATCAAGACGTCGTTCCTTCATTTCGGATAATGTAAAAACAATATACTTCTCTAATAAAACTAATAAAACTTCAATTCACTTATTTTCTCCGTTCCTTGATTTAACAAGAAGTTTCCCATTTCATTCCTTTTTGCATTGTTTTGCACCCAGTCCAATTCAACTCGGCGTTTCTATTTTGTCTTTAGGTGTTGGGTCCCAGCCGTTCTATTTAGATCAATACCCTAAGTATCTGAGCTAGGAAATCATTGTTCAGAGGGAGTTGTGTTCTTCATACGACTCATTAAAGTCTTTTGTGGCGTTGAAGATAAAACAGAAAAAGTACATACAGACTGGTGGCGGAAATTTACGTACTAACTGAAATCACGTACTTAGGAAAATCTAGATTATTATCTTTGTTATCTGTATTGATAAAAGACGGGAGAGAATGTTTCAAGTAGAAAGAAGATTTACTGACGGTTTTAAAATCAATATAGTCAGATAAACTAAGTATAAATATTGACAAATGTCGCTTTTTATTTGATCCCCTACTACGCAAATAAATCATTTCACTTAAAATATAACATAAATGATAACATGTACTCGGATGTTCCATTTTCGTCTTCTAAGTGTTAGTTTATACAACACTTTTCACGGAGCACACTCCTGGATTAAATGATTATTCACATTTTCATCTGAGATCCGATATGTGGTTTACCTGGTCGAACTTTTAACCAGGTGACAAGGTTAAATCTCCGACATACAAGAAAGGTTTATATCACATATATAGACTTATCAACATGTGGCATACAAACGTAAAAATCAAGCAACCTGAATAGAAAAGTGTATGGTTATGTATTGAACTTAAAGATATAATCAAATTTTAGGTAACGCTGTTTACATGGTAAATATCAACATTGCACTTAGGGATTTAATTAAAATATTGAATGGTACAAGTTCAATCTAAGACATTTGTAGATCAAAGAAATATAGAATTTTAATAACATATCTGTGTACATACAATAAGGTATTTATAATTGGCAGAGTTTGTGTAGAAAATCTAATAACATGACTTTGTGCACAATTAACTTCTAGCGAAGGCCGCTATAACATTCGGCGTATCGAATGACATTCAAACTGTAAGTTAATTGAATAAAAAAACTGAGACTAGGTAACATACTCGAGAACTCTAGGACCTCGGAAAAAGTTTTGCTAATACATAACAAATGTTATTACTTTGCATGAGCACCTCAACAGAATACTAGTGTTGATGAATCTTGATGAAAAGGGAATGATGTAAGACCTCCGCCCTGAATCAAGACAAATACTTAGATTTCAAGCATAAAATATCGATGCTAAAATCCCAGAACTCTAACTATCAGAACTTAAATCTCAGCACTCTGAATCTTAGAACTCAAAACCACTCAATTCAAAAGCTCAGCACTCTGAATCTTAGAACTCAAAACCACTCAATTCAAAATCTCAGCACTCTGAATCTTAGAACTCAAAACCACTCAATTCAAAATCTCAGCACTCTGAATCTTAGAACTCAAAACCATTCAATTCAAAATCTCAGCACTCAAAATCTAGTCTTACGAATCAGAGATTAGAAATTTGCGTATATAAATGGATCAATATTTTAATTGCTGCTCAATATTCATTATGATTCTCTTTCATTAAGATTAACGAGTTACTCTTGGGTTTAGAGATATGCCGTTTGTGTGCTGAGGTTGACACACGTTCTAAGACGCAACAGCTCTCAGACAGCAGACGCGCATCAAACCTCGAAATAAAACATCAGAAAAAAATGACAAGATTATTAGAATTTTACAACTACAATGTAGTATGTTCATACTCACTCTCTGGGACTCATTAAGCGTAAATTTTGAGCTCCTAGTTTTGAGTGCTGAGATATAAATATAAGCAATGATTTTGGGTACACATATAAATCTTTAGTCCCTCTAAGGTGAAATGTAAGATCAATCAATCATGCCGTATCTGTTATGTGTGTGTTATGGTAAGTAATACTGTATAAACTTAAGTTGAAACCGAATAGGTAAATAATAACTTCATACAATGTTTATTTGTGTCTTACGGAAGCGCGATGTGACACCACTGTTACCGTGGAGATGGCAAATCAAGATACAAATGAGCTCGCTGATATAGTATAAGATATAACAGTATTTGGGATTATGAGTTAAAGTACATAGGATACCATTAAAATGTCCCTGGTCCGTCCTTGTTAAAGTTTAATTATCTAAAACCACTGATATTGGTGCTGTCAAGATTCTTTATGGACTACATAACTTGAAAAAGGACACTCGGTTCTGTCGAATAAAAATTAAAAAAAGTACTATCTGTTCTCGTGTTTCAGTTGACAAACACTCAGAGAATAATGTACACACTGCTTTGAATTTCATTCAAGTGTCTGTTTTTAGATATTTCTCAAGGCTGGTAGAAATATTTTTATTCTTAATCGTCTTACTTTTAACCTCGCCGATAATACTTCGATTCTGTATTGATATTCGACCGTGTTGAGCTTTTGTAAGTAGGTGAACAAGTTAAGAAAAATCTGTTAATTATTCTTTGTTTCTATGAAATGACCATTGTCGGTGGTCAATGCTTTCCATTGTATTCAAAAGAGAGCGTGGATTGAACGGTCACACACTCAAAACTTGGACACTCAAAACATACCCGTTCGGTTTAAAACTGGAAAGCTTTAGAATTAGTCGTAGTTTATGTATTAACTTCTACTTCGAGCTCTAACGCTATGATCGACTGCCTATTCATTTATAGCATTAGTGTTTACGGAATGTAAATCGTTTCTGATAATCTTAAAGTTTGTAAACTTCAATAAAATGCATCGTTGCAGATCTCCAATTATCCATCATACTGTCGGGACAATAAATCTGTTATTTTGATTGATTAAATTGATTCACGTGTGATTTTTTTCATCCTAATTAAAATATTTGTCATCGTCCCACGTTTTATGAATACACTTATTGACTTTTTCGTTTGTGCAGATCTATCTAGATATTGGATTTTAGCGATAAAATTCGACCCATTCAAAAATTCTTATTGTACACACATTATCTTACGAAGACTTAAACAAATAGCATACTGTGGGGTTATAGAACTATTGTGTTGACATTACCAAGCTCTATGTTAAATATGGCGAAGTTTTCTAGTCCTGTAATTTGACGAAAATATCATATATCAACTGTGTCTTTATGGAATTGAATAAATACAGCAAGGAGTGAACATAGATCTTTATATTGGTATATTTTGCGCGTGAATAAAAAATTCTGGCAAAACATGGAGAAACAAAATTTCATTGGTCGATTAAAGAGGTATAACAACCAAATTCGACTTAATTCGGTATAAATTTATCCTGCCACCTCCCGAAATGGTGACAATCCCTTAGTTTTCATGTAAAAATATAAGACATGACCTGTTGGTACGCATTTGCCGTAATGTAGAAGATTAGTATTTAATGTGTGCATTCGTTATTTTAACTTTGTTTCAGAAAAATGCAAGTGATTAAAAAATTGGCCTATATTGCAAAAGATATGAATAAAGCAATAAATATCGTGATTGCTACTGTTCGGAGATAACTTAAACTATATTTTATAAAAAACTTACGACTATGCACCATTACAACTGAAAGTTAAGGTATATTTTATGTAATTTCATTTCTTATGAATGAAGAAATTCTTACCTATTCCTGTGGAACTGAGATAAACTCTTACGATCCTTTGAGGGATTTCCGGAAGTTCATTTGGCCCAACATGCCCTGCTAGGACCCTACGAACAATTGGATCATATTTGTCTATATCCATCTTTTCACCGGAAGCTGTTTTCAGTTCTCTAAGTTTAATTAGTAACTTTTTGCCATTTTAATATCTCAGACTCTAAATGTTTGATAGCAATCTTTCAGTGTTATTAATTATCCTAAACGACATATTCTATTTCACCCCACTCTTATATATTGTTTCATATTTGTCACAAATTGAATGAATTTATAACTCGATTTTGAAATCGTAAACCTTTAAACGAAACAAACACGTTGCTACATGTGCGCGCGCTTAGTTGCTACGGGCAGCCATTTTGTTTACACGTATCGTAGAAGATAGCTTTAAACATTTAACTGCTATGTTCATTTAACCAATACTGAATAAAGGTCTGTCTATATTCAATCGGGTTAAATGTAAAACTTGTCATTAAATCCATATTTAAACGAAATGTTTCAACAAAGGTTTAAATGGAAGAAAATCTGACAGTATAATCCTGGATTAAGCGATACCTTTAGTTCTAATGCATTGTTAAGTAGAGATTTATCGATAAACTGACAGCAATTTTCAATTTACTTGGATAATTAATTCTTAATACTTTGAATAATTCATGTACATTGTACATTATATGCATAATTGATTGCGGAATACGGTTGAAGAACCGATCGAATTGATGTTATCTTAACATTGTAACTTCGAGCTCTTTGATCGTATTTTTAGCAGTTAGTCAATGTGATGAAAATAAATTTATTCATTTATTTGTTGTTAAACATAATAAAACAATGGGACAAATACTTAATCGGCTATATAAAGTAACGACTATATATAATAAAAAATATACAGAGCTATACCATGTATGTACAAACCAAGTTATATGTGTTCATAAAATTTACTTACGTTCATGTGCACCTGTCTTTTGTTATTTTGTGTGTCGTTACTTCCTCAGAAATTTGAGGAATTAAAGATGCATACGTTGTTTTGTACGTCACCTTTTATAAGTTTGTTTGCCTTTAACTGTAAGTAGCTGTATGTGATTGTTTGGTTTAAAAGCGCCTAAATTTAAGTAACACGATCAAATAATTATCTTCTTAAAATCATTCCAAGAAGACCATTGGAAACAGCGATCCAGTGATTAAATTGTACAGAATAATTGCACATTATGTATGAGAGTCCTGGATCCATGCCATTGTTTATGGAGCAATTAACAGTAATTAACGAGGAACCATGATAAATCAGATACATACTGATATTCGTATAGATGTCCAGAGGGGCGCAGATGTCCATTTTGTGGTCTAATGTCATTTAAGTTCCGAACAGTTCATATAACAAGGTTATGAAAAGTTAATACAAAGTTCAATATAATCTAATGTAAGGTCACATCAAGGCCGGGTAGAATTCAATAATTTAATTAATCAAAGAATAATTCTGTGACAAATGTTTCATTAGTATTTACCTGTACAATCTATGGCGATATCTCTATATCTCAGTAAGCGGAACGAATATGTGGCAGTAGACATAGACATAAGATAATAAGTGCATAACAACATGAGAATCAGTGACAGTAGCTAAAACTTACGTTTGATTGTAGCTTTATCAATTATTAGGTTTAAACAACGTTCATTTAGCAATTTCTTAAATTAACGTAGCTTCAGTTAGATTTACGAGAACAACCCAATATAGTTATCTATAACTTCTTTGTGCGGTGTTATTACTACATTACATATCATAAGTTTTTTAAATTCATTTATATCGTTTTTATCGATGGATATTACTTTTATCATATAAAATATTTTCCCACCTAAAAACTCATAATGCCTCACTTAATCGTACATAAGTTGATAAATTCAAGATAAACACGTCTGCAATAATGGGTTTATAAATTAGATTCGCGAATGAAATGTTTATCTAGATACATAAATTTTGTCCATCTGCCCATATTGAATGAAAAAAATACGAAAATCCCACTTGTTCTTTCCCCCGTTACGTTGAGAAGGGAGACAGCTATATTTTCTTTGCATAAGCCGTTTGAAGCAGTCACGTCCCTTGTTAAAGTTACCGCACAATGATTGCAAGTTTGTATTTTCGTTTGATTCTTTCAACGTCGCAACATTCGATTTAATTGAATGGATAGAACAATGCAAAAATATCCCCGGGAGAAAACCATTCTCGCATTTAGTCAACCACAAGTAATAATGCCTCAATTCACCTGTCTGATTGATATTCGATTGATGAACTTCTCTTCTTAAGAATCGTGAGGATGATTAAATGAAGTCTTGGTGGTTTTGTATCGACCAACATGCATTAATTGGAATCAATAATGATAAATACTGGGTTTGGTGTCATCAAATAGCCTTCTACCGTCTGTATGAAGAAAACAACAGAGAAGATACATGATTAGATTCTATGAACATGTGAAGCAATGTGTCCCTTTATACGACTATGAATAAAATATTGTTATTTCCCTTGTGATATGTGATTATGACTGAACTTTTAGTCATTTCCCTGCGTGCTATTACTAATTACATTCAAGTTATCTCCCTTCGAATGATATTAATTTAATTGTAGTTAGTTCCCTTAATCTGATTAACAAATAAATTGTCTTTAGTTTCAAATAAAAATACGAAGAATAAGAAAACGACAGTTCGACAGTAGACATGCTGTGATAGTGACTCTTTAAGAACTTTGCACAAGGAGAGACTTAAGACAAAAATTTGTCAGTGATTCGTTCAAGAACTTTGCACAAGGAGAGACTTAAGGCAGAAATTTGTCAGTGATTCGTTCAAGAACTTTGCACAAGGAGAGACTTAAGACAAAAATTTGTCAGTGATTCGTTCAAGAACTTTGCACAAGGAGAGACTTAAGGCAAAAATTTGTCAGTGATTCGTTCAAGAACTTTGCACAAGGAGAGACTTAAGACAAAAATTTGTCAGTGATTCGTTCAAGAACTTTGCACAAGGAGAGACTTAAGGCAAAAATTTGTCAGTGATTCGTTCAAGAACTTTGCACAAGGAGAGACTTAAGACAAAAATTTGTCAGTGATTCGTTCAAGAAAATAGTCTCCTGAGGACTGACGTGAAGCTTTACCGGGTCTAAAGATACAAAAATACATTATCCAAAGATAAGTATGTATGACTGTATGCCATAGATTAGTTTTCAAACTGAAAGTAGCGTTTCAATTTTGGAAAAAATCAACATAAAGTTAAAATCACTCGAAGACATTTCAACTTAAGATTCACATATCTTATCGCTACAATATGTAGAATTTTGCAAAAATGAAAGAAAAATGGTTTCGCTGGTAAGATTAGCTTTTTCTCACGAAGACATTACCGAACAAAAATATCAGAAAACAAAGACAAGAGATCTACCGCTTTAAGGAATCTCATTGAAGCGTACCTCTATATGACACACTATTTACGTTACGAGTTATTTAACGAGAACATTAGTGCAAGAAATTTAAAAAAAAATCAGTCTGAAAAGTACATCAATACCACCTGGCAACTACAGTTTTAAATTGCTCCTATAACAGGACACATTTTAATAATTGTACTGATTTCTTTTTGTTTGATTTAAGCTTAAAGCCGATTTCTCAGAGGGTCACATATTTTGTAATCCAATGTGTACATTATAAGCTTAGTTGATGAACGATCAATTACACATGATCTATTTTAAGTGCAGTAATTTGACGAACTTGTTCAAGAAATCAATCTAGTCAGCTCGTTATGGGATTTATTGACAGAAGTATTCTGATAGAATAAATGTACTGTGAGATCAGATGTATAGCATTACTCAAGATAACGATTCATTGGAGGAAAATACAGTTTTTCACTGTTCAGACTTCTCGGGAAATCTTTAGATACGAAAACGATATATTCAAAGATAGTTCAATTTTAAAATCATTTTTGGTCCGGAAAAATCGATTTTATTATTGACTACATTATTTTGTTAACATAAGGAGGTAATATTTAACCCGGTTCGAAAATAAGCGCTTGTGATGAGGTGGTTTTAACATGGAAGTGATGGCTCATTAATTAATTTTATTATTAAGCATTTTTTTGTTTCCACGTCGTAGTCCTATTTTTTATGTATTGAGCTAAGTCCCTTTAACAAAATAGCAGTGATGTTTGTCCTAAGAATGAAATAGAGATTCCGAGATCGTTTATAAGAAGACCCCACATCATTTGATGGAGCCAGGAAATGATTCTTGAAGCAGCATTGTACATGTACATATATAATGTACATGTATGTATTAATCTATTTTCGGTACTCAAACAAATAAATTGATAAACTCCGCATAATTATTTCACTTAGTTAACCAAACACCTATAATGATCAATATGTTGATGTACTGTAAATTAGATATCCCAAGATTTAATATAAAATGTAAGGACAGAAAGTTCAAGGGTTCATTAAGTGATTATGCTGTCTGGTATTTATAACCTTGTCGCCTCAAGATAATATCTTTATCTTTTATTGGTTTTCTTAAACACATTAAGCTTTGAAACAAGATCTGTAGAGTGGAGACATGCACATTGTTACAGATTGACTGTTTTATATGCAATCCAGACACTAAAACGGTTAAAATGAACCATTTTATCTTATATGGTTATGGATTAACGCAGTTTGTCATAAGCAATTCAGTGCAGGACAGTAAAACAGTAAACCGATTCATTGTTCCAGGGTACTAATTGTAACAATCTGTTTTTTTTCTCTCCATTTTTTTTTGTAAGTAACTGCCAACCTGCGACTCGAAGATTAAATCTGATATGAGAGTTGAATAACATGGGACGAAATAATTCAATTATCATGAAGAAACAAGCGTCCTGCCTCCTCTACGACCTCCTCTCAATACCGATTAAGCTGACCTTTTGCACTTTTGAAATGACAAAGTAATTATTACCAGAAAAAAGCTGCTTTAACTAAAATGAAATTATTGACCCCCTAGTTTTGATTAACTAAACAAGCATTATACAATAAAGAGGGATTGGGGAAAATGTTTTTCAGTTGAAGTCTAATTTTATTTTAAATGACATTAATCATCTATGACTTACCTCTGTAATAAAGTTTAATCGGATATAAAAATAAATAAAACCACTTGAGGTAGGTGTTAATGACATAAAAAATGGTTTAATGAAAGATTTATTTACACCTATTTGAATAGGGTTGTTTCACATATGTCTGATCAATCAATAACATGTCAAATAATTAAATTATACCGCTGTAAAAGTATAGAATTATTGAATACATTGATGCGTACATAAAAAGTATTACGGTATTTTTGTTGTTTGGTCAACTTGATCAGTGAGGTAGAAGGCTATTACAAGTTATTCATTAAATAGCGAACTTATGATTAATGTCTTTGACAGCGGGTCACAAATCAATGTTCACATATCTAAACATTCAAAAGATATAAAGACACTCGTGCATTTTATGTTACTGATCTGAGATTGGAGACAAATCTCATTATGCCGTCATTTAAATTGTCAACCATTCAACCAACCGTGAGCCATAACTTTGAGAGCAGTCTAAAACTAAGTTAAAAAGCCACACACCCTTTGTAACTAATAACAGTTAAAGAACACTTTAGGTTGATTTTCAGAATTTACATAACTCTCAAAATAAAAGAGGGTAAGACATGAATTACTTGTACTAAACTCAATTTCTATCGTATGATGTTTACAGCACCTCGGACTGAGGTTGTTCACTATTGTGGTCGGTCAACTAATCGACTGACCGTAATGTTAATGTCATTGGCCTGTGCAATTGTTTACCTGGCTTTGTTATTGGAAGAATTCCTGACGATAATTAAACAAACAAGCAACATAACATAAACGGAATGTACCTCATCTCATAATGCGTTTAAATAAGAGTTATATAACTGTCACTGAACATAGCATTCATTTTATTGACTCACTGATTACGACTAACGTGCTTAGTAAATGAACACTAGTTCTTTAACATGTTTGTAGGTTTATTGAATAGGAAATATAATATTTCTCGAACAGCCATTTAACGGAGTACCGGTCAATCAGGTAGGAAATAATATTCTTTAGATAGATGAATGAGTAGTGATAAGTGTTGACTTAATTGTTGTGTATTAACAGATACAAACACGTATTAAATGTTAATAGAAACTTTATAAATATTTAAGAAAACTTCGTTCAGCGACAGCTTCACTAAGACAACCTCATTAAAAACGAACAATTATTTTAGGACTGGGGGCCTCCGTGGTCGAGTAGTTATAGTCTCGGACTAGTAATCACTAGACACTCATTACTGCGTGCTCGAATCCAACAGGGAACATATAAATTTCACGTGTGAGGAAGCGGTCCGGCTAGTTTATGGAAGGTCAGTGGTTCTGCCCATGTATACGCCTGAGTCTTCATCCAGCATTAAAACTGTAAAAATCAAATGACATTGGTTCTTGGTGCGACATTCAACCCCAGTGAAAAAAAAATTCGGATAGGTTTTCAATATTCCCTCCATCTTTGTAACTTGGTTATGATACAACCTCAAAAGTCCATTTCATGGTTCTAAAGGTGGTCGTTATATCCAGTTTCTGATGTATAAAATAAGCAATAAATTATTAGATGAAAACAACATATACTCAGTTCTATTGTTTAGAGCTCTAGGTTTAAACGCGGCGCGGCCGTGGTCCAGTGGTTAGTGCGCTGGACTTGTTATCCGGAGATCCGTGTTCAAATCCCGGTCGCGGCAGGTCATACCCTATCGATTTTCCTCCGTATGTGGAGAAGTTGCCGGCTCCTTGTGGAAGGTTAAGTTAGTACTGGTTAGTAAACAGTCCAGGAAACCTGGTTAGGTGAACCGGTCGCGTACATAACTGAAAAATTGTTGAAAAACGGCGTTAAACCACAGTTTCAAACAAACAAACAAACAAACAAACAAACAAACAAACAAACAAACAAACAAACAAACAAACAAACAAACAAACAAACAAACAAACAAACAAACAAACAAACAAACAAACAAACAAACAAACAATGTATACATGCATATGTATGCAATATATTCATGTACAAGTATGCGTATATATATATGTATGTATGTAATATATACTGAGATTAAGGTTATGTTTAGAAAAGTACTTGATCATCGTATTACTTATCCCTATTTTAAAGAGTAGAACAATCCTTGACCTTTCGTCATGCCTCACTGTCCGATTTCTATTTATAAAATTGAAACCGTGAGTAAATATTGAATACTTCAAAATTGAAGCGCTGTAGTCCGCCACATGTATCATGTTCTCTACGCTTTATCCACTTCATTCATGCATTTTGTTCACCGTTAAATAGAAATAAAGTCTACGTTAACGAACATTTTACAGTGCTTTTCCATTTTTTGGCAGTAGAAACACTAATAAAAAATCTCGATTTCACGATTGCGATTTCTCAATTCTCGATTAGACGACTTTCATATTTTTACATTTTAAAGTCAAACTTCCACCTGTATGACACCTTTTTGTCGCTTTTATTCATAGAGTGATTGTTGACAGTTTCCCTAGATCAATGAGGGCCACATCATTACCGTACTAGGTTATCAATGTAATTTGTAACCTATAGTTTTCTAGAACTACGTCTAACACAATTACCCAGCATTAGACAGACACTCGCTGGCGTAGCAATAACATTGCACTATTGTAAAACAAAAAGGATGGATTCTAAAAATCCATAGTGGAACAAAGTTCTCGACTGGCTGGATAAATATTTCCTGGATAACTCACCGTTGTTCAAACTATACTTATAGGTTTTAAACACAAGGCAGATTATACTCTAAAATGATTCTGGTGTTCGGCCTTTCTCTCATGTTGGGATCCTTTTTAGCAGTTCGCGTACCGAATGATTTTTTAAATCAGTAATCATCGCACCTCAGACTGTTTCTGATGCTTTTTTAACTGAGCTGAAGCTCTTCATAAACGTTTATAAGACAGATACAATAGAAAATCAACTTGCTCTTGTGACAGTGGTTTATCTAATATATTGTCTGTTGTCCACGATTCTGGACAGCGGTTACGCGGTGTGTATTTTTTAATTGTTGATTGTTATGGGTACTGCCAGATCGCAACTAATTATAAGATAAACAAATCTTCTGTAAATGACGTCAACATCCAGTCTAGACTGGATTACCTCATGGATAATGACAGTATTCCTTAGCGTTACAAAGGAACACAGTCTGGACATCGTAGTTATTATTATGACCATTGAAAGATTCATTCAAATTTATCTCCTTGAAATTGAGGCATGTTTAATTCATTGTCACTGGGGATTAACGTCGCGCCTGTAGTTTCAATAATAGTATTCAAGTTTTGAATATCATGTAAAGGCCATGTACAATCTTGTTTTAATAGGATATTTACTCTTATTCATAAGGTCAAGTCACTGGACGTACGTCAATGACCATAAGATGAACAAACTTGGTGTTATATAAGATAGTCATCTATAAATAATGACCGTTTACGTCATGATTACCACCTTGATTTATTTCTTATTGTACTATCGGTAAATTATTTGTATAGATCCCGGTGGAACTCTTTAGATTAGATCTGGACGGTTGAATATGCAAGTAATTAGTAACTCTAACATTTCTCTCACCATCTTTCTCACGAAGACCACGTGACTTCGAAGACAAATGGAGGAATGCGCATTTCATGCAATTAGTACAACCAATACAATATAATAACAAGTATTAGCATTTCCAAAAAATGCTTGGAATCGCCATACAGTCAAGTATAAGAATTAAGAATAGAATATTGAATACAGATTTCCTAGAGATTTCATTTCTTGTTTCATTTGCAACACATTCTATATCCGACGATTTAAAACTGCCCCAAAAGAGCATAAGTTAAAAAATGAAGATATAAAATACCCCAAAAGAGCATATGTCTTTTTGTCGGCCATTTTTTATCATATGGTATTAAATTATCCATTCTGATTGGCTTAGAGCAGGCGGTGTAAGGGAAGAAACGGTTAATTGGATATGTCGCCGTCTGTGAACGGCGACAATGAGTATGTCCTAAGTGATGTACAAGCTACCACCATGTTCACATTGCATTCTCTCATGGATGAACCAACCAGGTTTGTCTGTGGTACATATTTCTAAAATGATCATTTGATTTTGTATAACACGAAGACAGATACAGACGTGACAATCATTTTAGAAGCTGAACGTCAACTTTTGGTCTTCCTACGACAGTCTAGAAGGAAATCAATACCGTAAAAAAATCTCGACCGGATGCAAAGAAAACAGCTGAAGGTATAAGAAAGACGTCATAACGTAAAGATGAAACCAGTTACTTAAATCTCTATATTACAGGGTTTTATTTTTGCCAATCCTAGGCATGTAGAATTGATTTATATCCGGGAAGTAATGAAATGAAATTGATCACAGGACAAAAATACAACTAATCCATTGCAATAAAATCTATGGAAATTCCTATTTTAGAAACCAGTAATCCTGTTTATAAAAAGTCCAAATCTGGAATGATATTGCTAGTCTTTTGGAGATTTGCAGAGTATAAAACGTTGGATGGTATAATTATCAAGTTTTTCCTTAAGTATTTGTTTTTATTTCTTCTGATGTGATCCGTTGTATTACAACAAAGCCTGTGAACGGAGCCACCACAGCGTGAGAAGGCATATGACCTCAATACACAGACGATTTTAGTAATTTTATTCGAGTAAATCACAAATTGGGTTTTATGAAAACAGGGCAGGGTTAATGTTCGTGCACGCATTATACGTAACGAACAAATGTTCTCTTTACTTATATCTTGTTTGTATTGGCATTATTCAATTACATGTAGTTGCAATTACAGTTCAAGTGTATACTATTCGTGAAATATGAACATATTAGTTGAATTAAATGGTATTGTTAGAACAAGCACCCGCATTGATTATCATCAGCAATTGTTAATTTCAAATTATTGGTTTTGTAATTAACAAGTCTATTCTAGACATTGACACGTTACAGTTATCGAACAAGTGCTTATTTTGCGGATTTTATTTCCGGGTGTTGTCCAAATATTTTCTATTTCAATTTTTGCGCTTTTTATGTCTGTGTTATTACAAAAAGAATGATTTTGGTGGTGTATCACAACATTCATATTTGTATCCTCCGTGAAGTATTGCGGACATCAGACGTTGTTTTCTTGAGTTTTAAATTTGTGCTTTGAGAGAAAGCCACGTGAGTAGAGAAAATACAGTCCCCCAGCAGGAAAAGCAAGTTTGAGAAAATCGATTTCTCAGTTACTAATATGGCAATTCTGATATTAAATGTAAATCGTTAACAGGTACACAAGCTACCATATGACCGAATTAAACAGGTATGTTTTCATGTCAAAAATCAAAGGATGTGATAATTCAGAACATTCTTTTGCCAGCTTGATATAAACCTAACAGCTTTACGACTTTATTGTATTTTAAATCAAGGCGTGTAGTAAACAGTTCTTAGTTTATGGTCTTAAGATTTTACGTAATTCACTCGCCATTTTTGATATTTTTAGAAAACGATTCAGTAACACAACATTTTTATCATTGCGGAGCACGTCAGATAATGAATACTACAGTTTTGGACGTCGTTGATAGTCTTATATGTCCTTAGCTTATTTACACGTACAACTGACGGACGGTTTTAGGGTCAAGACTCCTTCCCTTAAAATCTCCCATCTATTTTAGGTATCGATGATCAAACAGCTGATTGGTTGTTGTTGAACTCAATTTTAAAACTGACCAATCATACGAGGACATTATGAGTCGGATTTCCGAATTTAGTTTCAAAACCTTGAGCCAGGGTGTGTTTTCATTATTCTCAAGTTTAAATATAATAATGTTATAGCACTATTCAAATAAAATTTTGCACACCAATTAATTGATAAATGTATTCACTGACGAATATTGCGAACTGATTAAACTGGTCGGATGTGAATTGAAACTCGCATGAGATTTGAGCAAAGAGTCAGATCTCAAGTTTTATAATCTAAGTCTAAAGATCTTGATGTAGCATTTATATTTCTTATAATGCTGCAAACAGAAAGGTTAAAAGACTCTTTGAGATGATGAAATCATATTAACCCCACAGAATCAATCCGTCAATTTTCATTAGCATTAAACAACAGATATTGAACCAGTCTCTTTATCTGGATGACAGTTCTGTCTAATGAAGTATATGTGTGGGTGATGAGATCATTTAGATTCAAGCCCAATCACAACGAATAACATAATATTAATTCTATGACGATCTGAATATTTTTATATGCATGCATACTTTTACGAGTAAACTGGGCTCACTAAGGAACATGAGAATTCGAACCGAGCGGCCTCCATGGTCGAGTGCTTATGGTTCCTGACTAAACATTGCTAGCCTCTCACGGCAGTGAGTTCGAATCCGCCCAGGATAAGACAAATTTTGTGTGAGGAAGCTGCCCGACTATTTTACGAAAGGTCGATGGGTCTACTCAGTTTTTGCGCCTGGGGTTAAAGCTGGAAACTCCAAATGACTCTGGCTGTTGGTGCGACGTTAAACCCAAGTGAAAAGAATAATTCCTAGTAAATAGAAGATAAATTCGTATCCATATTTTTCACGACTGGCTTGCTGACTGCGTTAGATATTTATTTAAAATACTTTGATTCAACCGAAAAAGCGGTAAGCATTTTTTTACCATTGACTTTGATTCTTGTCTGTTGCATGAATTTTCGCTGCTAATGCATGCTGGACCGAACTTCTAGCAATCGTATTGATGCAAATCCGTATGTACGTAAGTGGGTCGGCGAAATACAATTAGCTTTTTGAAAAGGCAATAAAACATTCAATTACACCACGGGAAATGCACTCTAGATCCTTATACATACAGTTCTTTGTTCTGTAATTATACATCTAAGAAAATTTGTAAAGAAAAGAATGAATTTATAAATACACTATTTAATGATATCTCTGTACAGTTATCTAAGTCAAATGTAACGAATATGTAATGAACATGTTTATGTTTTAAACGTCTAATTTAAATCTTGTCATAAAGACATTGATTGCATGTATAATAACATACATGGTATTAGAAATAACAAATTAAAAAAATGAATAAAAATCATTAATTCTTCGACTACTAAATTGCTCATTAAAACGCGTTGTATTCGCTTTTTTTTCTACAAAAATAACATATTACATGAAATTGAAATAGCTGCTGGAAGTAGAATAAATCAGTGCAGTTAGGGAATGCCTTATAAATTATAAGCTTTATTGCAACAATTTGATATGTGTATCTAAAAAAGAGCGATGCTAATTGAAGCGTTATTTCATAACTGTATTGTAATATGAACCGTGCTGATTTTAAGTTTTGTAATATCGAAAATCTCGGAGAAATGAATACAGTTATTTGGACGAATTAATGTCATAGAGATTTCAGTAAGTGAGAAATAGAAAAGTAATCATATGAAAACATGTACCAAGCAGTGCAGCTGACAATCTTCGTGTATTTTACTGTGAATATTGAATCATCTCTCTGCTGGAGATGTACCACAAATCTTTGAAGTTCTACTTCACTATTTATATGAACTTGTATACTGAGGAGAAATCCAACCGCTGCTGCTGATGATAAAATTGATGATGATGATAATGATAATGATGATGATGATAAAAATGATAATAATGATGATGATGATGATGAAAATAATGATGACCATACAAATGATGATAATACATATTTTTCATTTAAAATTCTATAAGCTGTGTCATCATTTTTGTGTGGTAACTAGTACCAGTCGACAAACATATTACGAATTTTACAAAGTTGAAAGAGGTCTATTCCATTATTTTCAAATAAGTAATATAGAATTTATTCGACTATCGTAAATTAAACAGCGTCTAGACAGACGTATGCATATTTTACACAGACGGTGAATATTTGTTCTATGACCATTTTGTAACATTGAGAATGATTTAACACTTTACTCAACGGGGGTCATTTCTTAGAAATTCCTTAGCTTAGACAGCAATTTTAAACATAAAAACATGCCATCTTTAGTTTATGAAAAAATCTTGCCAGCAGTTTGAAAGTCTTTTTGTCTGATGATAGAAGTAATTGTTGGAAAGTACACCAGGCCTAACAGTTTCTGTAGTACTGGAATACTTAACAAATAGAATCGACAACGGGTGGATATTCAGATCAAATCGTAAATGTGTCTGGGAATGCTCGTAGCAACAAACCAAGCTTCGTAAGTTGCTTGTAGTGTTCAGGTGCTTCCAACAGAGACAATGTCTACCACACTAATGCTATAGATATGTTCATTGTAGAATTTTCTCATTGTTATAATTATAATGTGTGATAAAACATAATCTGGTTTGTTGTATTATACCTTATTAAAAGTCTAAGAGAGAAAACAAAAGCAAAAAAACGTCAACATGCTCCCAATTTTAATGTAACTTTGACCTTTCTCGATTTCATCACTGTAGAATACATATACAATGACTTGTTGCTTTCCATGACAATATCTTCTATGTAATTTCGAATATTTATGACTTTACTGAGCTTGACTGTAGTTTTGTAGAGCCCTGCTGATTCTAATGAATTTTGAAAGTAACATTATGCATGTTTTCATATATTGTAGATTTAATATTTATTTAAACAATTAATAGTTACATGTCGGGTGATTCACCTATTTTTGTTAAATTACTATTTATTTGTTGGTGAGTACTAAATTTTCACTTCGTTACTAATGTATGACTTGATAAGTTGGCATCTAGAACATTATAAACAGCATTGTGTACCATTGTGAAACCAAATGAATGCTTAGTCAAAACTCTTGATTAAATATCACACTGAATTTACAGAAATTGTCAAAGATAAAATTGATTCCTAAAACTGAAGAAACTTTAATTCTGTCGTAATGACAACAATTAAGTGCAATTAAACTAGCAGAACGTTAAATACGTAGACCAATTTGTTGCCTCTAAAATTAGATGATTTGCGATGTACGTTATTGGCGTAAACAGAAAAATAATTAGGAAAATCCATTTTTATGAGATTGTACTCAGTCCTCAGAGTTCTTATTATTACCTTTTTTCAAATCAGTTTCATTGCTTTCCTCGCCGATTGCTAAGTAAAATTTAATCTGAACATCGTTTAGTTTGGTTAGTTGACGCCAATAATTTATTTTATTCAATTTGCTCTTGCTTGTTTCGTGTTGTAATCTGACAAACGTGCAATTTTAAAATTCAACATGAACTCACACGTTATTTATTTGACGATAAATTCAAACCTTTAGTCTGTAAATTCCATATTAAGAATATCTTCAATAAAGATATTTCGCCAAGTGCAATTAAAAAATAATTGGAATCGCTTGTTTTTACAGAATTTGTAAAGTGAATATTAATTGCATGTAGAATGTACCATCACTTTGTTAAAACATGTGAAGTTGTTAAACACATAGTTTTCAGAAACTTTTAATAAATTCGTTGTAGTGTTTCAACATAAGTTGCTAAATATTGAGTGAGTTATAATAGAGTATTACATATTTTAATTAAATTTTAGTGGTTCCGTAGTCACTGAATGAATGTAATTTACGTGACATGTTCTTTTTGATATTATTTAAGTGTATGAATAATTACAATAATAATAAATATAAATATCCAGGTATATAAATTATAATTGTATTTTGATTGATACAGAATATTATTTTTAACCAAAGATTTTCGAAAATACGAAACCAGCCCATTTCACATATCAATTGAATAGGCCATTTTACAATGTATCCTTACGTAACGACTACAATTGCGTTATCTAGTGGAGTTTTATCATTCAGAACGTGATGTAAATCAAAGTTTTGTTGGGTCTTTTAAAAAATCAACCAGAAAAATATCCCAAAACATGATGAACAGTTTACGTGACGCTTTTTAATGCAGAAATGACAACGATAAAATTGTTCTTTCGATATTTCATTGTGCCGCCAGAAGTTGTTAAAAGGTGCCATTTATATGAAAACAACATGAAAATAAAGGCAAAGAATTCTATTTTCTACAATACAAATCTGGCTCTTATATTGAGAATGTATGTAAAGCGTCTATTATGTGTCGTTAAACCGTTCTAAACGAACCCTTTTTACTAAAACACCAGTTTGTACTTTACTACAACCTTGTTATGCAAATGCATTCAAAGTAAACACTCGGTCACAGATAAATATCAATTATAATATAATTAAATTAAGACATTTAGTAGTAGCTGGGGCTCAAAAATAATTTCTTACTTTCATACAGATATTAATAAAATTGAAATGCACCAATAGTTGTTACGAATAACATATCGAAATAAGTAATTAAAGAAATTGCGTCCACGATGTTTGTTCTTTTAATTCCAGACAGTAAGCCACGTTATGGCAATTCCTGAAGCTATAATAGTAGACCACGTTATGGTAATTACGGGGACGATGATAGTAGACCACGTTATGGTAATTACGGGGGCGATGATAGTAGACCACGTTATGGTAATTACGGGGGCGATGATAGTAGACCACGTTATGGTAATTACGGGAACAATGATAGTAGGCGACGTTATGGAAATTACGGGAACAATGATAGTAGACCACGTTATGGTAATTACGGGAACAATGATAGTAGGCGACGTTATGGTAATTACGGGAACAATGATAGTAGGCGACGTTATGGAAATTACGGGAACAATGATAGTAGACCACGTTATGGTAATTACGGGAACAATGATAGTAGGCGTTACGTGATAGTAGTTAATTACGGGAACAATGATAGTAGGCGACGTTATGGTAATTACGGGAACAATGATAGTAGGCGACGTTATGGTAATTACAACAATGATAGTAGGCGACGTTATGGTAATTACGGGAACAATGATAGTAGGCGACGTTATGGTAATTACGGGAACAATGATAGTAGGCGACGTTATGGTAATTACGGGAACAATGATAGTAGGCGACGTTATGGTAATTACGGGAACAATGATAGTAGGCGACGTTATGGTAATTACGGGAACAATGATAGTAGGCGACGTTATGGTAATTACGGGAACAATGATAGTAGGCGACGTTATGGTAATTACGGGAACAATGATAGAAGGCGACGTTATGGTGATTACGGAAAAATGATAGTAGACCACGTTATGGTAATTACGGGGGCGATGATAGTAGACCACGTTATGGTAATTACGGGAACAATGATAGTAGGCGACGTTATGGAAATTACGGGAACAATGATAGTAGACCACGTTATGGAAATTACGGGAACAATGATAGTAGGCGACGTTATGGTAATTACGGGAACAATGATAGTAGGCGACGTTATGGTAATTACGGGGACAATGATAGTAGGCCACGTTATGGTAATTACGGGAACAATGATAGTAGGCGACGTTATGGAAATTACGGGAACAATGATAGTAGACCACGTTATGGAAATTACGGGAACAATGATAGTAGGCGACGTTATGGTAATTACGGGAACAATGATAGTAGGCGACGTTATGGTAATTACGGGGACAATGATAGTAGGCCACGTTATGGTAATTACGGGAACAATGATAGTAGGCGACGTTATGGAAATTACGGGAACAATGATAGTAGACCACGTTATGGAAATTACGGGAACAATGATAGTAGGCGACGTTATGGTAATTACGGGGGTGATGATAGTAAGCCGGTTTTGGTAATTCCCGTGACAGTTGTTTGTCTGGTATGGTTGGTTTTATAATAACTCACTCCCTTCCATTATAGTTCCATGATAAAAGCCTCTGTTTTCATAGCAGTAGTCCTTGTGATAATTGTTCCAGTGACAGAAGTCTTTGTGTTAACAATTTCATAGATGGAAATAGAATATTCCTAGGAGAACAGTTCTGTTATAACGAAAATATTTATCTTTGCAGAAAAACCTGCGTTAATGGTTCATTATTGACTGTCTATACAAATGCATGTACGAACAAGATGAGTCAGAATTGTCAGAATTTTGATGAAATTACCTTCGAGAACCGTTATACAATTTGTCTTGATTGCCATAGCTACAAGACAGTAACAAGACTTAATTGACCACAAAATCCATAACAGACAATGTTTTAACTAGTATTAACAAAAGTAAGTCTAAATTAATCGACTGTAATGTTACATTTTCATATTGCTGTAACTAATTGGTCTACTACGGAGTTTGTCCGTTTCCACTAACACAACGAATGAATTTCTTCATCTGCGGTCGAAGTGGTAAAAAGATACTCGTATTCATTGGTAGTGATCATTCTTTTTATATGAACGAGGAAACTAGTCGGATAATGACTAGACACATTAATGTACTGTCAGCAATGTTTCGTTTCGCCGAGTGTTTAATGCTTATTAGGTTCGTGTACTCTTGAACATTCGCTGAAAACACTTTGAGAAAACAATATCATTTTACGTACTATACATAAAAGCACAATTTTTTTCTGGAAAAGAAGATTTTGGCCATTTAAACGTAACTTTTACGAATAGATCAGTTAGCATTTGTAAAAAAATGAGTATTAAGTCCAGTATTTTAAATAGACAGTATTTGATAACTTCGAAATTCTGTGTATAACGTTTAGGGTTCCTGAGAACACCACAGTTCATTAAACGTTTATTTTAGATGGAGTGCAACCAATTTTATCCGGATTCCTTTAATCGCCTTAATACGAACTGTATGGATACAAATGTTTTACAGAAAGTCATTGGTGCTTTTTGTTGGCAGGGTGACAAAGCCAGTTAACAATAGCATAAGGAATTCGCCTTACTGCATTGACGTGCCAAAGATCCCTAGAAAGATCACGCCGATATCAGCTGTTGGATTGATTCCCCAGTGACTCACCTTACTCATGTAAAGCAGAAGAAATACAAGTACGTTTACTAATTACGGCGAGTTCATTCTGTTATACATTTTTATCTAAAGCAGAAACTCTTTTCCATCTTTTTTTAAATCGGACCAAGGTCCGGATCAAGAGAAAAATCCGAATGAAAGAAAAGTTGGAGTCAGATAAACCAAAGTACACTCCAATAAATCATCCCCATAATGACCCAGACATATTTCTTTATTCGTTGTAATATATACTCTAGAAAGGTCACACAACAAGCTAATGTCTTATTTAATCAATACAGTCAGATAAACTTATGTAAGACAACGGAGTGTTGGAAACATGTGGTGTTTTCTCGTATTTCTGTTCTATTTTTAACATCATCTTAATCTAATCACAATCATTTCATTTGTAAAATGGAAACTAAGACGGCGGTATAATGTTAACGATGTGACATAATTGTATTGAAAATCTCAAGGTGATACCTTAATATTCTCCTTGAATGGTTTCCAAGTATACAGCATTAATTTTCAAAGACGGGTAATATTGATACTAATGCTATTGCGCTTGATTGATGGTTTAATCGTACATTTCTAAATGAATGCATTAGAGCATGTATAACCGAACAAATGTGAGAATGAGACAGAAATGTGCGCATAAATTCAAAGGAACCAAAATAATTTGCCTGCAGTAATTCGGGTAACACAAAAAGTTAAATGAGTGCGTACAAACCATAAAGCTTTGACGTTTATACCTAAACTCCAAGTCTGAGCCGAATCGTAGTGTTTTCAGTGCGAAGCGCACTAATGTCGTCATTCAATTTTCAGTACAATGTAAAATAATAAAATTGTAAATTTAGCTCATATGATCATTGTATATGCCTTAATTCAATGCAAATCAGTTTTAACAAATATGCTTTCTTGTTTGTTTCGTTTGATAAATGAGTTCATTTGTTGTCAAATTGATCAACATCTGGCATGTGTCTGGGTTTGCAAGTATATTTGTCTAAATTTGTTTCGGCTATCCACATCGAGTTTATTTTTGGCACGAATGACTATTTCTGTATTATAATAAACATCATAAGTTCCAATATGCGGTAATTATGGCTTGAATTGGCATGATATAGTATTTATTAAGTGATAATAAATCTATCATAACTAGCTGAGACAAATTGATATGATGGGTACGATAAATCAGTACGATCCTCAGACCCTTGTTTATTTTGTAAAAATATAGCTCTGTTTTTACAAGACTTCAAGGACACAAACACAATAAACATAGTGCGACCAAATAAGACCATAATTCAAGCGAAATGCGTATAAAATAGCACGAACTATGAGAACGGCCGAGCAAGTCTCGGATTTGTTTGTAGGCAAAATAGACATTCGGTACACATCGATTTACTTCGTGTCTTCATATAGAAGAACGGAAACTATCGGATTTGACCGAATCATGACAAGTGATTTAAACATTTCACATTGGTGTGTTAGTTAACTTATCAATACCACAAAACGAAGCGCGTCTGATGGGATTAGAACTTAATTCGTTCTAAAAGAGCCAATAAATCCGTCATATTATCTAGAACGTTTTTCCACTTGAATTTGTCGAGAGGTTGATCAAATTTAGCGTTGCCTTATTTAGGTAGACAGTCCTTACATTTTGTACTACGTACAAGACAACTTAAGCCGGAAAGACCATTAGAAAGCACAGGGTTATTTAATGTGGAATACGAATGATTCATTAGGACTTAGTGTCCATAAAGTACTTCTTAATTCGTGTTGACCTAATACAAAAAACAAGCAACAAAACTTAAATGTTATCATTTGACATAATTAGATAAGCTCTGTGATGTATATAACTCATTTCTTTTCACTCTGATAATTATAAACTATAAGACATGTCCCTGTTAATAGCGGATCAGCTACCTATCGTGATTTTTCCCCAGTATGTTATTGAGAAAAGCACAAAAGTTGTCTTTGCATAGTTCTTCGATTAAATATTTTTTACCAATTTCTACATAGTCTCTTGCCAGTAATGACCGAACTCTATATCTTCTATATTGTTGAATATAAACATATGTACATGTATGTATAAATCACTATAATAATACTATTATTGTTATCACTTAATAAAACAGGTTTGAAGTTAGTGAAATGCTGCCAAGATGGAATTGATGCTGCATGTCATGTTTCCATTTAAATTGTATCACCTTTGTTATGCCTGTTGACTGTTGTTCACACATCTATTGATATCAACAATGTAGGTGACTAATAGTCATAAAATCAATCATGATCACAATGCCGGTCAATTCATCGGCTAATTTCTTCATCTGTAGCTCACACTTCTGAATATCCGACTGTTATGTGGCGAGCAAGTACAAATGTATATTTGTTCCTAAAATTACCCTTTACTTATTGTAAAAATTAGAAATTATTGTCCACTGTTTGTATATGTCTTAATTCAGCCATTTCATGAGCACTCCAAATCACTTTTATTAGAAAATTCAACTGCTTCCATGCCGACTGGTACTCCCCACCGGATCGAGAAATGCTTTCAAAAATGCAGTTTGCATAACCATTTTTCACCATCAATATTAAGAATCAAAAAGTTGATAGCTTATGTAAACTAACTCCAGTGCAAACGTACGATATCAGGCAATAATGATCAATGGAAACAAATTCAACACTTTTTTACAGATCGTTGCTGAAAAGCAACCGTGAGGATCACAAGTAAGATCGGAGGAAAAACTGCGATATCTACTCTCCTGGATGGAGCCTGATCATTGATAATATGCATATATTATGTGACAGAGCTACACACCTTACTAATCCAGCACCTTTCTTTCTGTCAGATGATAAGGACATAGTTACACGCAGGTAAATCCATATCAGTCTTCTGTTTATGCAAGGTCTTCCAATATGAAAGAATCTCTGATCGACTGGTCATGCTCATGAATACGACACCCTGAAGGCAACCAAAGAAGAACCAATTCTCACAACTGCCTTCTGGTCATTGAAGAAGACGATTAGTTTGCCTTTGGTTGAAGGATACCACCGTGAGAAATCTTAGACTGAGAGACACCAGGACTGAATCCTATACAAAACTGTCAGAACGAAAAATCAAATGAACAACAGAAGTCAAATAGATAAGAAATGAAAACGATGTCACCGAGATGGCAAAGGATTCCCGTCTGAAAGTTTTAAACAACGCAGTTCATAGAGCTATTTCATGTGAAATTTTTAAAAATATGTTTCTATGAAATAATAATAGCCAATAAATGTAAAAAAAATGCGAGAATTGTTTTGTATACCACAGTAAGTGTACACTTGAAGACATAATGCATACAGAAGTCTGGTCTGTCGTATTACATATATCAGTTTTGTTTTTAAACCGCCTAGATCGATAGTTCACTGATAACTCATTTCCGTCATCAAATAACGATCTGCAGTGATCTAAAACACGCTTTAATAACATGCAATTCAATCATTGTGTTTATCCACGCAGACACACAACACAATAATTTACGTAAGTGCAATATTTATTTTCATCCCTGTAACGGATATTTTATTTTTTAAAGCTTATCAGAATTCAAATACGCAAAATTTGTTCCTTGAATTGTTTTTATTGTCACAATTAAAACTTCGAACCGCGGTGAGTTATGAATTATTTTTGTAATTTATTGGACTACCTCCTGGACATTTAAAGTGTTTATTAACACGACATAAGTATTGCACATTATTTTCAGCAGTTTATTCTGTCCCACATCATGCTTTACAAATTGTCCTTCAGAGCAGAACAGGACTAGACAGGAGCGGCCATACTTCACATTGTGCTTTAATACTTATCATGAAGCCGAATGACTAGGTAGCTCGTTTTAACTGGTACTTCTTCCGATGACATACTAATTTCTTAATGAAAAGTTTTTTGGTTAAGCTATAGGTATGCATGGACAGGTTTTGTTCTGTAAATGCTGTCACTATTTCTATCTCATTCTTTGACCTCGTTTCACATCTTATACATGTAAATGTACACCAATGAGTGAACGTAAGGTAACACTGGTAAGATGTTTTTTATTTATGGCGTTTATTCCCATATGTGGATTGTTTAATCATAAAATGAGAAAGACTGTAACAATACTCAGCAAAATAATTGTAAAGGATGATTCACACGTTGCACAACTGATGCTGCTACATGACTGAATCTTACCCTTTGCGTTAAACTGTCAGAATAACGACCCTCCTGTATCAGAGATACATGATATTTTACTTACGAAATATATATCCTCACGGTGATGAAGTTTCATTGTTATAAATCTATCAATAACATGTCATTTACAGAGCAATTGTGAAAAAATACCACACTTAAAACTTACAATATTTCAGATAACGCTATCAGATATGCTGTTACTTCATGCAGAATATATAATACACAGATTCACAGTTATAAATGTATCGTGATTCATTTGTGTCTCTGATTTCATTGTGGATTCATAGATCGTGATGATTGCATGAATATATACATGAGAAGCATTGGTAGATTATCATACATAGTACCATCTTTCTTTCATTGCAATAACATGGTAGATTACAATTTATATAGTACTGCCGTAAATATACCTTTTTGACCGTATTGCCCTGAACAAAAAAATTCTATTATATGCTACTCAACTTTAACTAAGCACCAAATGTTTTTCGTGATTATTTTCGGCCATGATTTGATTTCCGTCGTACAAATGATTTTTAATGTCAATTTCATGTTTAATCAATTTGATTGAAGGACAAAATTAACATTTTTATTGGTTTCGTATTACTTATGTGCCAGAGAATAGGAAGGCCCCCAATATCCAAGATTTTTGGACACGCAACTTGTTTTCCAAATTTTCAAAATCCCATTTATGTTTACAAGGTTAGACTCAGTAGCGTGTGTGTGACCCATTGCTAATGACAACTGCTTGACAACGCCTTCTCCTCATGCTCTCTATGAGGTTTTTCACAGTCCTAGCGGGGATGGCGGCCCATTCATGCGCCAACATGGCCTCAAGCTCCTGGATGATTCTTGCTTGCACCTGGCGAGCAGATGTCCGTACCTAAAACTCATTCCACATGTGTTTAACTGTATGTAGGTCGGGTTATCGAGCTGACCAAGCAAGGCGCTTAATACTCTCTCTCTCTCTCTCTCTCTGCAGGTAGTCCTGGACCATCCGGGCCCTTTAGGGACGCGCATTAATGTCAATTAAAGTGAACTGATCGTCCATTGCTCTGGCATACAGCCTAACCTGATAGTCTAACATCTCACCGACGGACCGCTGACCAGTCAATGTATCTCCATTAAGCACAATGAGGTTAGTCAGTCCGTCCTGATGCTGATGCTTCCCCACACCATAACTGACCCACCCCCGTAGCGGTCGTGCTCAGAAATATTTCCGGCTTAAAATCTATCACCGGGTCTTCTCCAGACTCTCGCACGTCTGTCAGTAAAGTATAGGCAAAACCTAGACTCATCAGTGAAGAGAACATGTTTCCAATTTTGTCTGGTCCACCTAACGAGTCAATGGAATTCTTATACAGGGTCTTCTTGATCGCAGATTACCCTCGTGCAACCCTCTACGCACCGTCTGAGTACAAACACTGACATCAGAAGCGTTAAGAAGATCATTACGAAGATGCGTTGCGGTTGCAACCCGTCCTCGACCTGCCTGGATAATCAAGAATCAGTCTTGAGCTGCTGTCGTCACCCTTTGTCTGCCTCCACCATGCCTCTTAGCGGGCGTACATACTGCTGGTACCTTTCCCAGGCTCTGGTGATGATGGTGTGGTGTACAACAAGCGCTACATCAACCTCACGGCGTGTGGTCTCTAGCTCCACCATCCCTACAGCCCTTCACATCTCTGCTTCACTCAACTGCCGTCTTATCATAGTGTTTGCCATATCATAGAGACCAATGTAAAAACGTCTCACCTTTGAATGACCATAAATGTTTAATGTCGGTGTATAACGACAGAAATGTGTCCCCGCTCCCACTAAAAAATCAAAATTGCTGAGTCAAACTTATGCAAAATAAATTATTGAATCCCTTTTATACTTTTCTTAATATAGTGAGAAACTTTTGATGCTTAGCAAAATTGAATAGTATACATGGTGCTGTTTACATCAAATCAATACAGTCTTAACCTAAGACTCAAACAATTAAATGCCTATGAATATTTGATATTTCCGAGCTCTGTTTATTATCTCCCGCCGAAAGACGCATTGAGAAATGATGGGAGTTAGTGTGTATATGTACATCTGTGCGCGTGCATTCCAATTTTGTCCGGAGCATCTTCCAAAAACTATAACAGGTACCACATTGAAACTTCATAGGCAGATGAATTACGATGAGGTGCAGTGCTCAAGAACTATAACTCTATAACTTCCTGATTTTGGAGTTATAGCCCTTTGTTATTTTTCATAATTCAATTTTGTCCGGAGCATAACGCAACGCTATGGATGGTATCACCATGAAACTTAGATAGATAGATAGATAGATAGATAGATAGATAGATAGATAGATAGATAGATAGATAGATAGATAGATAGATAGATAGATAGATAGATAGATAGATAGATAGATAGATAGATAGATAGATAGATAGATAGATAGATAGATAGATGGATGGATAGATAGATAGATAGATAGATAGATAGATAGATAGATAGATAGATAGATAGATAGATAGATAGATAGATAGAGATAGATAGATAGATAGATAGATAGATAGATAGATAGATAGATAGATAGATAGATAGATAGATAGATAGATAGATAGATAGATAGATAGATAGATAGATAGATAGATAGATAGATAGATAGATAGATAGATAGATAGATAGATAGATAGATAGATAGATAGATAGATATAGATAGATAGATAGATAGATAGATAGATAGATAGATAGATAGATAGATAGAGATAGATAGATAGAGATAGATAGATAGATAGATAGATAGATAGATAGATAGATAGATAGATAGATAGATAGATAGATAGATAGATAGATAGATAGATAGATAGATAGATAGATAGATAGATAGATAGATAGATAGATAGATAGATAGATAGATAGATAGATAGGTATAAACGGTACTGATCTGTTTTATATAATGCACAGCTAGCGATCAGAAATATCCACTATGTATGAACTATGACCGCAATAAAATAGATAAATACCCCTTCACTTAGCGACCATCTCATCATTAAAATCACCGGATTATATTGTCTACCAATGGACCAGTTGTCTACATTTCATCTTCATTAAAAATTATAATGACACCACTTTTTTATTAGAACCATTTTTCTTTGGTCTTAATCTGGTCTTATTTTTTAGATTTTTCTCTGTGTTCATTTGAAACCCCTCGCTTGATCAGAATAAAAACTGCTGCGCATGCGCATCAAAAAAAATAGGCACATTGAACAAAATACAATGTAGCTAATACACGGCAATTTCTTGTTTCAGTGTTCAAGAGTATATTTCCAAACTTGTCGACTCAATTAAAAAAAACAGTTTTGAGCATGGCAAATACTTTAAATATGGCTAGTAAGATAGCCGATATTACGAATCCTTTCATAGTGAGAATTTTATCATATGCATGTACTTCATTTCCAATCCACCAACTTTGCACCATTTATAAACTTTGTATGAAAAGAACACAACTTCTTGTTCACAATAGATGATGATAATTATGAAAACTTGCGAAAATTCGTTTCATTCGTAAAAATAATTTATGGCTAATCATATCATATTTCCACTCTGTTACTTATGCTATAGTTTTACCTACAAACGTGACGACTTTTGTATTTTGTAAACAATCACAAAATTAATATCCTTGATATGATCTGGTTTTACTTTTTTGATACTAATACTGTAAAAGAAAAAAAGTGTTTCTTTACACAAAACATAAAACTGTAGTCAAATCCCCTTAGTGTATTCGTTGCATATAATTTAATACTTTATTTGATAAATAATGTCCCACTGACACAAACTGTCCCACTGACACAATGACTTAGTCTGCAGTAACCCAATACTTAATTAAGTGACTATGTTATGTCAATACATCAAATAAGATACTATTAATATTGTAATGCATACGACTTGTAAAGTATTTTCATTTCTCATTCATGTCATATCTAATTGATGTATACCAAAGAAGATGGCTATCTATGGTATTGTTACCAAAAAATACTTATATGTTATAATAATGTTCGTCTTGTTCAGATTTCTTCATAGATAGAACGTTTAAAATGATAAAATACTGTCATTATGTATATATCATTTACCATGGTTTAAAGTGAACGTGTATTTAAAAAAGTCCGTATCTCCCGAATCATTATATTACTGATAAAGATATTCACATAATCTATGATCAAATCGTAATATATTTATAAAGTGGATATTTAAGGAGGTGTTTTTTGCGTTAAACTGCGCAACAGTTTGTTTACAGAAACTAAACTTGTGTACGCACTGTTGTACAGGTCAGCTCGCCATTAAAACTTTGTAGGCACTACATCTCGTTTAGAACGGGTACCAATCATTCTGATTCGTAGTTCATAATGTTTAGAACGGGTACCAGTTGTTCAAATTGGAACCGGAGTATGGTTCATAAAAAATCGTAAAAATGTTTGAAGTGAATGACTTCAAAACAAAATGCTAAATGCGCATGAGAAGTTGCCGTGAATATTTAACGATAAACTATGCAGCGCGTTAGAATTCTGTGACATTGTTAGTTTGAAAATTTTTTAATACAACTATTACTTAAAACACTAGTTTGCCTTATATTAATTATTAATCAGTATTTTCCTCACTTTTATTATGTTTAACATTCAATAAAAGACAATATGAAACATTGACGTAAAACTATCAATGTATTTTGTTTTGTTGTTATGTGACATTGTCAGTGGTGTTTAGCGCCGTGTTTCAACATTTTTTCAATTACAAACGGTGACTGGTTCACCTAACCAGTTTTCTCGGACTGTATACTAACCAGTCCTGACTTACCCTTCCACAAGGAGCCGGCAACTTCTCCATAAATTAGGCAACAGCTACTGACTTTAGTTTTGTCTTTTTCAAATCCTTGTTTCATTTCATCTCAATGCACGCCACTTAATGCAACATTATGAGGGAGAAAAAAGTGTAAAGTAGAAACAAATACACCTGAGATCAACCAGTAAATGATGGCATAACTTCGTAACGTACTTTTTTCTTGACACGTTGTCCCGTCTCTGTTTCAGAACACGTTGTCTATACATCTATATTTTATGAAGGCTGACAAAAACAACTGCCTTGTCTTCTAGTCTCCTGAAACTTTCAATTACGATGTAAAAGTTTTACAATTTTTGGCTCGATTTTTTTTTATAATGTATCAAGTGATTTTTTTAAAAGTCACATTTAATCAGTTCGCCCACTTGCTTAATTTACTATGAGGTAAAAAATATCGCCGAGTAATTACCTTGGGTAAATTCTTTAACCCATAATGTAATTTAAAGTTTATTTTTTGTCTTAATTGGCAGAGAAAAGAACTCCCTTCTCGGCAAATCATTCCTTGTCCCTCTGGAGATTTTACTTCAGGTGACTTACATGAATCAACTGCTGTATAAATGGTGCACATATGTACGTGATGTGGGGATTTTTAAATATGAGTAAACAAGAGTACATGAGAGTAAATATGAGTAAATAGGAGTAAACAGGAGTAAATAGGAGTTAACAGGAGTAAACAGGAGTAAATAAAAGTAAACAAGAGTAAATGAGATTAATATGAGTAAATAAAAGTAAACAAGAGTAAATGTGAGTAAATAGGAGTAAATAAAAGTAAACAAGAGTAAATATGAGTAAATGGGAGTAAATAGGAGTAAATATGAGTAAACAAGGGCAAATGTGAGTAAATAGGAGTATCATCGATATATCAACATCAAAGTATTTCAATGTTACAATTGCTATTTTGTTTTGCGTATTTAATCTTTAGAGATGTCACCCTCAACAGGGGCGGCAATGTCAATTCATTCAGAGAAAATATACCATAATGGTAAATATTTTATACAGTAGTAGATTAACAAATAGAAAAAAAACTTGATAAAAAATACGTAGCTGTAAAAAACTGTTAAAAACAAAAAAGACAAAATAAATTAAAAATATGGCAGATATCTCACCATATAATGTGTAAATATAGTGTTTCGAAACGTTCTGTCCTCCCTTAATTGTTCATTCCTGGACACGAAATGCATTGTTTCATATACGTGTCACGAACGTAACAGTTTTCTACTTAATTTACACACATTATTACGTACATGAGTTAACCCATGATATGTATAAAAAATCAAGTCTAACTGATATTTTATACCATTCGTAATTACCTAAGTCACGAAAACACAAATCAGTCAGAAAGTAAATCTCCTTTCTTCGCGATGATTTTAAAGCACAGAGCTTCTAATCCATTATAACTCATGGTGTGTGTTATAATTTATTTTGCTATTCATGTAGCATCCAGATTTATCCGCGATTGTCTATGTCTATGTGAATAATATAATGTTATAGATCTTGCTAATCCAAACTGAAGTGTGTCTAGAAATGATCACAGTTATGCAACCGAATTTTCCTTGCTTTCATTCATTAGTAAAAACGTATAGACAAAAAAAACAAACATTTAAGATTAAGATGCAATTTTCTCCCGCTGTATAAAACAATGTTCTATTAATTCGTTGAAATGTCGGTGCACTTCTAATTAATTTACTTTCCATCTGTGACTAATACTGGAATGCTGGGAGTACGGGTGATGATGTGCAATGCGGAATTTTTCTCAAGTGACTTTTTGGTTCGTTTAGGGTGATAAGCGTGAACAGTATAAGATACATTAAAATTTTGATATTAAGACTACTTCAAGGGCAATCAATGGACTTAATGTTGTAAAATTATTATCAAGTTTAAATATAGAGGAAGTATAAAAGAGGCGGGCCACGGCCGTGGTCCAGTGGTCGGTGCGCTGGACTTGTAACCCGGAATTCCGGGTTCGAATCCCGGTCGCGGCAGGTCATACCATTCGATGAAAATTTGACAAAAATGTAATGTCGATTTTCCTCCGTATGTGGAGAAGTTGCTGCCTCCAATGTATTGGTAAGTTAGTACTGGTTAGTATACAGTCTAGGAAAACTGGTTAGATGAACCAGTCGCCGTAAATAACTAAAAAATGTTGAAAAACGGCATTAAAACCCAGTGACAATAAGTCACATTAAACAAATAAAAGAGGCGTCCTTGGTTATACTCTCTGACTAGTATTTCATCAGAGACTAAGACAAATCCCGCATGTTAGAAAAATGTGCACAAAGATATTTCAAACTTCCATTTGGTAGACTTTGTCCTCATATTTAACAACATGTTAGGATCATTACATATAATAACGCGTGGTTTATTAATACAATACTACTGATCTATTATGTTTTGAAAAGTAATTATAAAAGCCAGTCCCACATATTTTGCATATCAATAGATGTTGACGAGTGTTTAAGTGTTACTAAATCTAACTTATATAATCAAATAGCGGGTTTAAAACCGTTTAAAGTAATCCTAATTTTAAGCCGTGTTAATGCCCATAAACATGGACAAACAGTATGTCCACATTGTAAAAATACACTTATTAGCACTGGTTTTAAACCGATAATTCACATTTGTAGATAGAGACTCATTCATTAAATGGTTTCAACAGTTTGGGGACAATTTAAAAAGAACAAAACTTTTCACTAGCATAGTTAGCCGAGGTTTAGTCAAGCGTTTATACAACATTATTTTTGAATGACTTACGTTTTAAATGATGAAGATACGTGCAGAAGTTTACTATAAGCCAATTAGAGTTTTAATAGGATAGATGTAAAATGTAAAAACGGATATTTTGACCTTATTTAGAATAATTAGGTAACCAGTTTTTCATTTATATTTTTTTTTTACTTATTTAAGTCAGTCATTACATATTTGGAGTGTTCGTTTTTATATATATGTGTGTATATGTTGTATATTTTACACTCATGTTCTGGCGGGGGGAGGGGACATTAGTATAAAGTAATTTAATAATGTGGTATCTTTCTTTTTAGTCTTACTTTGTACTACTTACAAACACTAAGCCGTAGTTAAAGATGTTTTTAGTTATATATATATTCACGTTGGAAAAAGGCTGTGAATAAATGATCAACAATTATCGCTACAATGTTCTAATAACACATAAAATAAATGTGTAATAAAACAAAACATTAATAAAATCGTGTGTGTGTTATAGTACCATTTTTACACCTCTCGAACCATTTCTTATACTCTTTTTAATAGCTAAGTGTTAAAAACAAATTTTCCATTTCAATACTTTTTTATGAATAAGAACAACAACGAGTGTTTCTCAAACTAGCCAGCTGAACATAGATCAAATTGTAAGAATGACTATTTTTCATTTGTCCTTTCATAATAAAATGTAATATTAAAGCTTGATAAAAAAAAACTAAACTGCAGGAATGGTTTCATTATCAGGTCGAATTAGTCTTTATGAATAGATAGTCTTAATATTAAAACTGTTTGAAAAGAAGAATCGTGGTTTATAAATACGTGTAGAAGCGACATGGGGTGTCATTTCCAGACATACTTGTAATGCTATGATATCATTTTTTAAAATGAATAGGTCATACCCACTCCCTGTTTGTGAAGAAAAAATGCTCTACTCTATCAATCTTTACGGGGTCTAGCTACCAACTTTAGCGATAAATGATTGAAATATATACCAGATACATGACATATAAGATGTAATAAATACTATCTAAATTATGTCTGCGAAATGATATCTATAAGTAGCAAGGAACCCAGAGATGGAATGAATTCCCATAAATAATTCTGCAAATTAACTACGAACGCATGTTAATTAACAAAAAAGAATAAGCCATATCACGTGCGATAAACGTATGTGAACTTTGGACACATCACTAGAGTTAATGTCTATTTCACTCGTATGTTTTGTTCGACTTAATTGGTTAGCTCATATGCTTAAGTTCGACCGTTCGATATCGAAAAAAATCACCTTTTTCAATAACATGTTTAAGATTTATGAATTTATAGATCACTTAGTCTGATTATTAAGACTTTATGGTATAAACATTTTGATCAATTAAGCGCTTAATGAAAAGTTATCTCAACATCGATTTTAAACACATGTTCAAGTATTTTATATCTATGCACGTATTTTGTGCCTGAAGCCTATATAGGGATGATATAAACACTCTTATTGACACCTGTCACGTGCATTCAACAATCCTTCGGGTTAATAAATACATGTTCAAACAATTTACTTTTTTTCTAGTTCTACAACAATGTTTTGTTAGTTACCTAATGAATCACTTAATGACTGTATGAAAATATACCAAATACGTATAAACATATCTGTGTACGTATGCCTTTCAACATGGAGTTCACTTTGAAGGGTCGAGCGCGACCCCCATGTATATTAAGTTTTGACTAAACAATAGCTAAATGTCGCTACAAAATATTCTAATCTGTGGGAACAAGTTACGGTATCCATGTCACTGCCCACGTGCTATCGAGAAGTGAACGCGAGTGACAAAGTCTTCACCTCACGTGATATATTCAAGATAAATGAATACGCTTTCTCTTGTTCATCTACCATGTCGTGAAATCTTGTAACGGTTTAACCATTCTTTATATTAAGTCGTTTTATCAGTATTATATAAACTATGATCGTATCCTCTGCTATTGCTTGAAATTAGCATTGGTGTGCACTTGAACATAGTCCAATCATAAAATCTGCTGACAAATCACATTTTGTATACGTGTGATCGACAGTTACCTAAGTCCTTTGGGCAAAAATGTGTAAAGTAGATATCATGAATGATTCTAAAAATAAGATAAATTAATGATCAAACTATTTTGACATCTGATGGACACATAAACCTATGATGGTACATCACCATTCATTTAATTTTTGTCCCCTTATACATTAACACGCCAACATAAGTCCTACTTTGGACCAATGAACGGTTGTATATTGAAGTGGTATCTCTATCAGGTTAAAATACAGAAGAAATATAGGGCCGTTCTTGTGGTTTTAATGCTGAACTGGCATCTGGACGGGGTTTTACTGTATCATCAAACTGGTCTTTAATCATATGCATATTCTTCATATCAGGAACAGACGCTTTGAAATCCTAACAACTAAGTTACATCCTAAAAGTTGATGTAAGAAACTGCCAGACGTTGTAATCTGATAATTAAGTTGTAGATAGAACGCGGGATAAATTAGCGAACTCCAGTAGAATTGTTGAAATGATTGACACATATCACGAAAACTTAATACATTTATAATTCTTTTTCGAACAGGGTGATTTTTCATGTATGTTGTCATGGCAACAAAACCTTCCCAGACTACCTGGCGAATGACATGTTTGAGACCCCTTTCAGTTTTTTTTTAATTTGCTATTTGTTCTTTATCACAATCGTGTTGCGTTGAACGGGTTATTTAGAAAACTCGAATGGCAAGCGTGTGCATTAATACATTTATTGCTAATCGTCATTGGACTTCACACGATGACTGTTATTACTTTCTTCTGTCTCATAAATAATTTTTTATAGAATCTCGCATCTGTAAGATTATCAAATAACTATGTTAATGTGTTTGCTCACAATCTCCAGCAAGTGTAACCTAAAGTTATAAAAATGTGTACATATTTGATAGTCTTTTTCTTAATTAGAACATTTATTCAGTGCTCCCTTGATTTAGGATCCAGATTTTTGCGGCTTTATTGTAAAATCGGTGTTTTAGGTTGCTGATATTACAACGGTTTTATTTAATCTGTACTTTCATCCATTGCAGGGACAATAAAACGTCGTGCAACAAATAGCGCTTACAGTAAGCTCAATTCGGAGATAAGGTGCCTTTTGCTTCGAATAGAGCTTACGTCATTTTTGTCAAGTGTAATAAATGTATTTTTGACACCATAACACTTTCTATTATTTACAGTCTTGTTTTCACCATAGAGCACTCTACAGATGTTTCGCCATGTGATATTTGCATTATACGATTATATACAAAAAACTTAAATTAAAATTGATATTATTACATTATTTTTAGCATTGAACCAATTCTATCTTAAGAAGATCAGCCCTTACCATATCAGTTATTTTATCATCATGACCATTATGCAGTCAGCATTAATCTAGTAAAAATGATACTAACTACAAGGACTACGACTTTAACGACGAATCCTCTTGTTTCAATGACAGCATCGATGATGAGTACTGCGATAATACGATAATGATAATGCTATAACATGATGATGAAAACTAGAAAATACGATAATGATAATGCTATAACATGATGATGAGTACTGCGATAATACGATAATGATAATGCTATAACATGATGATGAATACTAGAAAATACGATAATGATAATGCTATAACATGATGATGAAAACTAGAAAATACGATAATGATAATGCTATAACATGATGATGAATACTGCGATAATACGATAATGATAATGCTATAACATGATGATGAATACTAGAAAATACGATAATGATAATGCTATAACATGATGATGAAGACTAGAAAATACGATAATGATAATGCTATAACATGATGATGAAAACTAGAAAATACGATAATGATAATGCTATAACATGATGATGAAAACTAGAAAATACGATAATGATAATGCTATAACATGATGATGAAAACTAGAAAATACGATAATGATAATGCTATAACATGATGATGAATACTGTGATAATACGATAATGATAATGCTATAACATGACGATGAAGACTAGAAAATACGATAATGATAATGTTATAGAACGATGACGAATGCTGGAAAAGTACGATATTGATAATTATCACTATAGAAATATTACAAAACCGCGAAAATACGATTTTTTTTTCGTTAATAGAACGATGATTATAATAAAATATTGGAATAACTATGATGCAAAAATACAAATTATGCAGAGAGGTCGAATAAGCGAGAAATCATTATAAAATATCGATTAATTGCTTTTTTCGTTGAATTTGTTGAACGTGATATGTTTTGTCCTTCAAATTTCATTCAAAACAGTTTGATTTTCTCTCCTGAATGTGTGGTAAACCCTTACTAGTTAAAACTCCTTATGAAAGAGATCCCGTGTTGTTAAAATGTATTATCTTCTATACCAATCATCTGATGCGTATTGGTACGGATACATTTCCAGCCGAGAAATACAATGCTATTATCCTCTTAAACTGTACAATAACTCCATATTACCCGTAACCTGTGACCATTCAACACAGACTATATAAAATAAACAAGGAAACTACATATATACTTTACTTACTGCTGAATTAAGCGATTAAATAAGAATGTGCTACTTCATTGAATAATTTTTATTTTGCGGTATTTTACAGCTGATTGACCTCGACTGCGATCTTGGTGTTTTATCATGTTTTTTTCAACCAATTTCGTTGAATGCTTACATTTATATATTTTTCGTTGAACATGGATTAATGAGTACGGAACAGCATTTGAGAATTTTCAAGTTTAAGATTATTTTCTTTTCGAAAACGCAATAAATGTTATTTGGGAAAAATCTCGAGTTTGTTACCTATGACCGAGATTGTCTCAAGTAGTGAACTTTTGGTGCCGAATCAGTCCACGTAGCAGATTTCATTATTATTGCGGTCTCGGTACTGGAAATTCCGCGCTCAAGCCCCCAGACAATGAAATTTCTAGATTCTCCGATAAATTTTATATTCAATGACTTAGATTTGTGTCTGGCATTGTTCCCTCTCTCCTAAATTCCTATATTGACTTTATCTTCGACTTTTGTTTCTTCATTCATCGCCATTTTCAGAGTCACCTTTTATATTCGATTTACTGGAAGAACATTGTACAAATTTACAAAAAAAATCATATCACAACTTCCCAGAACCATCGTCTGGAAGCTGTATCAGGATCAATAACGATGTAACACTATTCTACCATACGATGAAGTGTAAGACAAAATAATGTAACTTCCACTGCAGGAGTAATCTGTATTACTGTTATGTTGGATCGTGAGAGAGTCGATATCATGTGGAATTATTTAATTCTGTATGAGGTAACATTAATAAGTTTATATAAATGTATCTCATGTCTTGGTGACATATGTTATCTATGTTTGGTTGGGTATAATTGTTACATACTAGTATGATAAGCATTTTTGTTTTTTTGCTTAGCCTTGACTCGCTCACTGATTTGTACAAGTATTATTTTATCTACCATTTTTGTGGATTTTTTTCTATTCATCAAGCATCTCTATGTTAAGACCCCTGTTTGTCAAAATGACCTTTCTCTCCGTTCTCTGCTGTTTAAATAATCTGACAATATATTAAATATCTAAGAATGTGATTTAGAAAGTTTATAAATACCGAATTAAAAATATAGTGAAACCTTTCTCATTATAGCAGGTACGAACTGAAGAATAAGTGCTGAATCATTGAGGTTTACCGATTATAGAGGTATTATAGCACACACACATATCTGCACATTATTTTAGTTTTCCTTATTGAATATAAACAGAAATCCGGAACTAAAGGCTGTGTTCGGCTCCAAGAAAATCGTGGATCAGAGTGATTCAGATACTAGATGCAAGATACAAAATTTTATTTACAGTCGGTTGAATTATAACAAAATAACATTAGCTATGTATAGCTATTGACCAAGATAGATACCGGTGTATCAACTAATAAACTGTATGCAGAAATCGCTGCATGTTGACAAAAATCTTTACATAATACATGTAACATCAAAGTCGGTATGAGCTCCGAGAAAAAACTGTTATCAGTAATTGTGTCAGACCTCTGTATTACTTTGGTCGGATGTATGCATTTGTGTATATGAACACACATGAAATAAACAATTTATTTATTTAGTATACGTTCGGGCTCGTTTTCATTCCCCGACAAGATGTTGTATCATAATGTTTATTTTCACTTTATTAATCGCCTTGGTGTCTGATCTCCCATTTAGTAGATTTAAGAGGCGATAAATCTACATCTACAGCGTTATTTATTTAGTTGCATAAACTATAATTTTCTCTGACTGTATGAATTATTAAGTGTCTGTATTGCTTACATAAACTCGCTGTCCTCACAATCATCTCGTGGATTGCTAAAAAGTACAAAAGATATAATTATATTATATTTTACTTGGGGTGTAGGAAAGCCCGCTCGCTCAGGTCAATGGGTAAAGCGTTAAGGCTATAAACCTCGGATTCGTGCGTTCGAACGTGCGGCACATGTTCTCAGTGGCGATTTAGTTCAAGACATTATGTCTGAAGCTATTCGTTCTCCAATGCAAATAGGCCTCTATAAGAAGAAGTTTGCAGTTACTTCCCGAGCTTAGTACTGGTACAGACTCAAAGGGACACTCGAAATGTTAACTACCACCCGGTAAATAACTGCATTACTATTGTAAACTGACATAAAATCCGATGACCTTAAATGAGATATTCATTTTGGGTGAGGCTGGATGAAATACCTCTATTCATCACGTACGGAATTTGCACTCCCATGTATGAAACCTAGAGGTTTTGGGGACTCTTATTTGTGTTCGTTGTTCGGCAATGCCTGACATTTTGCCTATTGTATGTTTGAGGGAATATGGTCATAAACACGATGGTTAATTGCATGTAACTGCTTTATGAGGATTTTTTTTATTATCTTATTCTACCAAGTCACACCTTGTTAATATAGTATTGTCCTTTTTGTCATTTGTTTTGTCACGTCACAACTGTGTTTTTAATTCGGTACAGATTGTGCCTGATAACCGTCCAGCAATCATATGTCGGTCAACATTAAGTGTGTATATTTACAAAGGTATTACTTGATCATTTTGTAAAACACAGACAGAAACACGTGGTTTGGGCATCGTTTTATTCAAGAAGCTATCCTTAGGGTCCCTACGAGATTGAACGCTATTTTGATATTAAGTTTCATTTAAACCTATCACCAATTTGTTATTTTTCACACTCTTGAATAATCCAGATAAAGTATTATATCCAAAGCATTAATTTAAGTTAGATATAAACATCAAACTGTCCAAAATGTAATATACTGGATTCCCTTTGGGCTATTCGCCCCATGCAATCTAATATTTTACATATTGGGCAGTTATCGACTTCTATCTATCACAGAATTAGATATATCCATGACCAGATACGTAAACATGTGTATTTTGTACTTGGGTGTTATAAATATTTGTTCCGGCGGAGGAATGTTCACTACGGCATGCAATACAGTACAATACATGAACATAGTCGCCTTAGGATGAGAATAAGTCAATGTATCGCACGTATGCTTACGCAAATTAAGCAGATTTATTCAGTCGATTGGAATAAAAAGAATGGCCGTTCTTCAATGGCTGGTAACCAAGATTTGACTGTGGAAACAACCTGAAATAGTTGTTTACTTTATAGAGACAAAAGAGAACATATCATTAAATTGTATTTGTTTTCACCGCGATATTTAAGTTAAAAACAAATGTAACTACTCTATGTTGTCGTCACCTAAATCATTATGATAATGACAAAAACTTTTCTCGTGAAGATAAAGTTTTGCCGCTCACATATCATTTCACATAACTACTATTTCTGTTCACATCAATAATCTCATATTGCAGTGAAGTCAACGCAAAATCTAGGAATCTTGGATCTTGGATAATACTGTTATTCCCTGGTAGAATAACTACGTGAGTTAAAGTTCAACTTGTAAAGTTAAATAAATAAACATAAAATAATTATCGGTACTCTGGTCATTTTTGGACCAAACCAATCAATCTAAATATCGAGAGTGAGTCATTATCAAGTTGAAATATTAAAAAAATGCTGAAAAAAGTCATAAACTATGTGATAGTTACTATAAAGTCGTCGTAATATAGGAGTAGTGTCTAAGTGAGGTATACAGAAATTGTTTCGTACACAAGACTACATTTTCAGAAGCAGTAATAAAGTCGGAACTACATGTTGCGGTTAGGTCGGAGCTACAGCAGCAATAAAATCGGAAATACTGCAGCAGTAAATTCAGAGCTACAGAAGCATTAAAGTCGGAGCTAAATGCTGCTTATTGATTGTGATTATGATTTTTGCCTCCCAAGCATATTCTTGCAAAAGGTGCAATTTTTGCTACTTGTTATCAATGCTAATTTTCTGTATTGCAATATGAGCTCAATAATGAAATAATAACAAATATGCCGTTAGCAAGAGTATTCTGCGTTCTATAGTTCACGCTGTGGAGTGATTACCCGCTTGTTGATAGCGCGATATGTTCATTTTTGTTGTGTTTGGACCATGGCCATTTCTGCAGCAACATATCACGTGGTGTGTTTCCTTATGATATTTCAATATGCTTGCCCAAGTTTGACAATTTGATTATACAAGAGAAACTATGGCGCATCAATTTATGAGTACATGACACTCGCTTTTGAAATTGTTGCAATTGGTTCATCTTAACGCAAGGCAATTTATTCTGTTTCTTGAAGTAAAATGTTAAGATCGTAAACATATGAAACTTGTTACTGAAAAGCAAAGTTTGTGGTCAGTTACTGATATTGCAATGATAATATTATTGCTTAATCAATACATGATGTGATACTTTAATTGGTCAACGAGGAGAAATTCGATGTTGACTTATTGTTACAACTCCATGACTTTAAGGTTCACTTGTGAATTTGGATATCAGATCAAATTGTTGTATTTAGGTCTTGGCAAATCACGAAGGAGCTATGAATTTCTGTGGATGTGATTTATTAAATTACGATATTTTCTCTAAATTGCTTGGCCATAAAATGCAGATGACATCGTTTAAGTTTCAGATTGTTTGTTCATAATTAAATGCATGTACCGGTGTTCTATCTTCCAGCACAAAACATAATTAATAAATTTAACACTTTACATTACTCACAATTTTGAGTGCTGCTTTTATAACTTAGATTTTAATTATCGTGCTGTTCTTAATCATGACCCAAGAAAATGATATCTTAACTTCTTTTAATGTAAGGAAAACTTACTAGTATGTAATGTTTGACTGCTTTATGAAGAAAATTCGATTGTATTCTTTTTAAATTCTGTGTAAATAACACAGATTCACATTTGATATCTGAAAAATTTCTAAAGATTGTTATGAATATCTTGTATAATAAAACATGTGTCTCGTGATGTCTTTTCTAGCATTCGGCATATCTTTCATTTAAACATGGACAAATTTGTACAACATTTTGTTTTTAATGAAATATTTAGTTACGTGAATACTGTGGATAGTTCGTATTCAACTGCTTTAATGATAAGTCTGTCATAAAAGCACCTATTAGAAAAGCCAAAATGGATGTTCCTTATTCGGATGGTCCTTCTTCGGATGGTCCTTATTCGGATGGTCATTATTCGAATAATCTTTATTCTTGATGGTCTCATATCGAAGTGGTCTTATTTCGAGATTTTATTTTTTTTCTGCGGGTTGAAAACAACGCCGAAAGTGCAACAAGTGGTATTAATAAATTCTTGGTTTCTGTTTACTGTTAATTATTTAATTCCTCATCATCGTAATTACGTCATAATTACAAACTAAATGCATGTGTATTTGACGTGTAAATGAACTATCTCACGCAATGAGATGCATTTTAAACATTTCCAATCGTTATTCGAAACATCAATAAATGAAACATGTATCTGTTGATGCAATTACCTGGTTCAATTCAGTAATAATTTCATTCATCGTCCGTTTACAGAAGTATATGGGTATACATGTACCTTAAAATACGTGAGAATTTACAATATTCCATTACTTTCTGTCTAATCTAAGATGACCGGTCACCACGTATACCATGGACTTAAATTACCGACAATAAACAAACACGTCATTATTTCTGTCATAATAATTTATTCATAGGTTTGGACTTACTAACAATCTGCGTGGCTTTATTGCTGACCATTATGGGTGGTTTGACACAATACTTCCTTGGCTTGCAGAGTGTGACATACTCAGTGACCGTAGTTTGGCTTATAAGTAGAAGTTCACGTTAACCCTGTTTGATTCTTTTATGATTCCAGAACTCGGAATGAATTCTGTAACAGTGTGATGTTCTGGATGTGTACAGTTTACAGCCATACTCAGTTCTGTAGTGGCTCTTTAAAATCAAAATAATATAAATTTATATAATCTTTCTATTTTTGTACAGAACCAATTGCTAGTTCTTACCTTAGGTAAGGGTTACCATAATGTAGCAAACGAATGACTCGCCGGTATACCGCAGTGTTTACTAGCAACACTTCATTTTACTATGCTAGTAGTGTAATTTACAAAATACCTTACTGTAGGACAGAAGTGGAATTCCGAACTGAAACAGAAACACACTAATTGAAATTACCCATTCACGATGATTTGTCTGCATGTTTTAGATATCTGCAGACAAAGATTTGTTTGTCTGAATTGGCGATATTGACAATCTCGAGTGTCACCTAATGACAGTGATGTCTAACACACAGATTACTCTCTTGAAGAGAAAATTGGCATTTGCATTTTGATGATTCGGCGATTTCATAAAAAAATGAGACAATCAATGTAAAATTCCATCCATGATTAGGAAATGAAATGAGATTTTCTATATATAGCATACATTTTCGCACCGCTGAAAGCATGAAGCCTTATTATACATTTGAGAATGTCGTTATTTACGTTTTTCGTCTTGAATTCGAGTCAGACTTCGTGTAGTTACTGTTTGGTTTCATTTTCTGAATGACTTCCGGCCATTTTAGACAATAAAACGGCGAACAAAGCTGACTTCAACCACGAACGCATGTACACGTCTAATAAAATTTACACCCGCTATGTAGTGCCGAGTATTCTTTGAATGTTATGTGAACTTAGTTTGTAATTGTTCATAAAATCTAAATATTTAAATTCACTCAGTGTAGATTTAGAGTAAAGTAGACTTTAGATTTTAAATGAATACAGATTGCAAAATTGTGTTTAGACCTTCTTTTCAGCAGCATGTTTTAACAACGACACATTATGTCCTGTCGGCGGCTCTGAATCACTTAAAATATGCGCACCGCGTAAAACACCGCATAAACACCATGGATACATAAAGTTGTGAGATAGAATTTATACAGGAAATAGTTGATTTGACTGTTAAAAAAGATCCAGAGGGAAATGATGTACTGAGTATTTTTATTTTACCCCGTTTCTACTTTCATTTAAAGATCTATTAAACGATCGTATCATTTCATCTGAGAGTATTCGAAAAAACATCAAACAGTAAATTGCTACCATGTATGACATGTCTGATTATTTTTTGTTTATTTTTATAATGAATATATCCATGCGTCATTGTTTTTTTACGAATAAATTCAGTCACTCATGCAATACAGATTATTTGCGAACCACAACCTTTTTGGACATATTTTCTAAGTTCGAGGTAGAATGCGTTAAAATATCCTCTGAATTGAAATCAATATTGTCAGATTTATTGTCAAATTAGAACTGACGATATACCAAGCGACTATATGTATAATAAACTTATGTATAATCATATTTAACCCCAGAATAAAGACGACACTGTATAAATTTCAAATCTCTAATATTTCAGTTCTAATGGGCTGATTTCACTGTCGGTAATTATGCAACAGTAGCAGGAAACGTCATTGTTTCATTTGAATATGTTTTTTTTCACCAGAGATTTTGTCAGGGACTTCACATACAGTCCTTGGTTTCACATAAATTCTGTAGCAGCAAATTAAATCTTGGCACAAACATGACGTATCTCTCATGTTGAAACTAAACTCATTTTTTTGTTGTTTTGTTATAGATCTATACAAGAAACTTAGAAATTTATTTTCTCTAGGGGACATTTATTATGCTTAACAGAGAACAACGACAAACATCCATTATCAATGTACTCAGATCTTTGAAATGGGGGAAGTAAGTAAAAATAGTATTCTTATATAAAGGCATTCACCTGAAGGAACGTTGGGAGAAAACTAGGAAAATGTCGTTGAAGTGAAGTCGTCAATATATCGAGGCGGAAGGGAAAAATACGAAATAATATTGAGAAGGTGAAAATATAACAATGAAAAGAAACAGTAATAAATGCATGGATGGGGGAATATAACTTTTTTCTATATTTTTTTCTCGTTGGCGCAATAAAATTTAAGTATAAGAAAATCGATACAAGTGGATATAATATGCCAACTTTCCTTGTTTTTAAACTATTAGCGTTATTGGAACATGAATAATTAACACATCGAACAAGAGGGGGGGGATGCTATGGAAACTAAAGTTGAAAGTACTGGCGAATAAGCATAAGTCTAAACTCGATGTACGATCTCAAGAAACATACTAATGTTTTGTTTATTTTGTTTATTAACAAACACATCCTTATAATTCCCGAAGTACATGTACAATACTAGAACCAGTCTGCCCCAAAAATCAAAAGTGATAATGGTGCCTCGTTGATTAATTTTTACATAAACGTTGACCTTTTCGTACTTAGAAGGTTGAATCGATCTGAAAATGATTTCTGTAATTATATGAAGACATGTAATTAAAAACTGATTAATTATTCATGTAGATATAGCAAGCACTGGTACTGGTGTTTTTGATTTCATTATGTGAGAGATTGATGAGGTGAAACTTGGTAGTTAGGTTACTAGCATGGCAGGTAATCCTTGGTTACATTAATTAACTGCCGTACTGAATTTCACACATGCGATTAATCAATTCACGCAAGATTCAATGCAAAAACATTACAAATGAATTAAGTACGCACACTGTAACCAGAACTGTCACAGAATACACTCCTGCTATAGGTCAGATATTTTTGTACTTTTATTACCCAGCAAAATGCTCATTTTTTGTCGGGTTTGTATCTTGTGAACATTATTTCTAGCCTCTGCTTTCTTTATATCATATGTGAATAAAAATAACTCTGAGCAAATGATTTGCAATATAAAAAAATCTTACCGCCGCGTTAGGATTGCAAAGTTCCGTCGGCATTATGATCAAAGGGAAAGGTAATGTCGTGTGAAGCATGGTACGTGAAGTTCTACACAATTTGATTATAAGCATAGGGGACTACCGTGGTTGAGTGGTAATGGCCTCGTACTAGTAATGGAAAACTCGCTAAATGACCTCTCTGTGGTGTGACGTTAAACTTCAGTGCAAGCATAAAATGGAATATGTCTTATTAAAATATTACATAACAAGATTTATAACAATAGCAACCACTTTATGATAGCCATAAGCAAACAAGTTATTTTAGGGAAATTCTTAGACTCTCTAAAACTACGACAAATTCTTAACCCATTACACTAGCTCGTCAGTGCGTATTGGTCGCTGACTCTGCAATAGCTAATATCTTTATAATCGTTCATTACGCAATTCTACTAAACACTGTTAATTTATTCATTGAGCTTTAATTCTTAGATGATTGTTGTTGTTGACTTTACGAGTATATGTATCAATGTATTAACACAGAATCAATGCTCGTCACGTGGTGATGACGTCACTAATGGTATTTAAGAACCAATAAGTAAGTTCTTTGGTCGACTTTGGTTGAATTGTATACATGTAATTTATAAAAGCAATAGTTCGGGATAAATTATTGCCTTTTTACGAAAGCATTGGAATAGAAGGAGTGGTAAATATCATTTTCTGTAATTTTTAAGAATTATTTTGATGCTTTTAAATAAAAAATATCAATTATAATCTTTGAGTGCACAGAGCGTGAAAATTAAAAATGTGGAAACTATTTTTATAGCATAGGATAACAAATATTAACAACATGCGACTTTTTAGTCCATGAAGATATGTTCATCGGCGTCGCCGTATTATTAAGACGATCGCTTATGTTCGGATAGGTTATTTCTTCAAATTATCAACTTGATGATGAAACCATTTCTCAGGTACCAAAAGTGATCTTAAAATCGAGGTTTTAATGTACTCGTATCAATCCATCTTAAATTAGAATTATATCATTATTCCTCAATCTTCATCAATGTTCTGATTATTGATACTCCTCCTGAAACTCGTTGACATAGCAACCGTTTGTACGTCCATAATTTTAGTGCGTGTATTCCATCTGTCCGTCATTAAACACTCTCAGTGAGTTTATTATTTCTATGAATAATGAAAAAAAACAAAATATCATTTTATATACCAAAACCATTGACATAATATCGTTGTCTTAAGATGATAGCACTAGTCATGATTCTCTGCATATAAAAACATTCATTTGGACAGAACACTGTCTTATTTTGGTGTTTCTCATGTCACGTGTTTTATAATCACGGATAGTATCAGTCTATTTAGCGTCAAACACATGAAACATCTCTTCACTAACCTGTCGGACTAAAAGCAATGTGATAACTTTAGCAGTCATAAAGGTCATGGTTGTTTCTTTCGGTAATGTTCGTGATAAAAATTGCCTGTTACCTTATATTGTAGACATGTTTATTTTAACTGTTATTCGTATCAATAGGTACGTTTGCACTATGAACAGAAGTAATTCGCTCATTGTTAATTATTTTCTAATATCAAATAAATTCAGAGACGTTTATCGTTATGTATTGAGTAGGTTTTAGATACATTTGTGCGCATAACTTGTTAGAAACGCATGCACGTATACTAAGATTCATTCTGTGATGTTAAATTATAATTTAGTTTGATAAAGTAATTGGATTCGTAAATTGAATGTTTAATCTAAGTCTCATAACCAACTGGTGCCGCCGTAATTAACCGTTTTCAGATATGTAATGCATGCAACGGCTGTTTCCCTTTATGAATTATGAACAAAACGTTTTATTATTTGCTCTTCTCTCTTATTAAAGTAGAAAATGATACTGGTGACATATGTTTCATAGTGTTGTGGTTTCATCAAGATGTTCATATTACGTATATAAGAGAAAGTATTGTCGAACAGATTTAGGCAAAGTTCGTACGATGCTGATGCGGCTTTCAAGCGGATTATGAATAATTTTTCACATATAATTCGTCGTGTACTTTTGTCTGTTAATGTTGTCAATAAGACTAGTTTATGTTGGTATTAGTGAATGTTCATTGATACAATAAATAAGAATATTGCTACTGAAATATTTCTCTGTATCAGACAGGGTTGTCTTCAAGAGTTTACACGTCAGTAATATAGTGTCCGAAATTTCCGCTGAAAATAAGTAACAAAAAAGTAGACAGCATGTGAGTGGTTTAACGTACTGTATTTTGATAATCAGATTCTAATCTCTATGTATAACAGTTTAAATAACATAAAATACGACAAATAATTGCCAGTTTAATAAAGATTGTTGTCAGCAAATCGGCTTAGATTTAATCACATAGTTTCGCTATTGAAACCAAACAAATAACGAACACGCAATCCTGCGTAACTTTTTGAGTAAGCTGAAAAATCACCTTTTTTAATGTCCATCGTGGCTTTTTTCGGTTCCTGTAAAAACTCGAAATTAAGACCAAATTTTGGAGAACAATGATATACAATAACATTGAGGCGGACTCATATTCACTTTGAAATAAAGGACAAAATGAGGAAAATCGGTCCCAAAACAAATGTCAATTGTACTGAGATGGTCAATAGTTAAGCTGTATTATAGCGTGGTTGTACTGTGTTTCTTCACTGTACAAATTTGATCGTCATTCTCAGTCAAAATGTTAGGCTTCGAGTTTACGACAGTTTAAGATGTTTATCTGTAAACTAAAAACAATTCAAAGGCCATCGGCACTGTTCCTTTAGTATATGTGTGACCTAAAACTGATTTACATGGGTTTTCAATTTACTCGTATTTTTTTCTCGCTGTGAAGATTTGTCATGTAAAACATTTGCCGCAGAATGCGATAACGACAATTACACTTATTGTAAGCGCAAATTTTGGAGAATCAATTATATCTAACACCTCATACAACCATGCATGTATTACTGAACTTGTAAATAACCCCAGCAACAACATATAGCGGAAGAAAGCGCATGTTTTACAGCAAAGTAGGGTGTTTTATATCACTTAAGGTGTTGTTACATGCTAATTAGAAACTCAACTCAAGACAAGGAAACAATTGCTTTTACATTTAAAGCATGCGCTTTAGTGTACTGTACTCGTGACCTGCATGGATCCAGGATTATGCTACAGAATTTGTGTTCATTTTGGTGTAGTCTGGTTATATCTGTTTTAAAACAAAAAAAAAGATGATTAGTTACGTGCATTTTCCATTTTCACAGTCCTCTGACTGAAACAATTGTCAGTGATCGGAAAGATATCTGTTATGCCGCTTTCTCCTAACAGCGACTAAAAAGTTATCTTCCCCAGATATAAGGGCATATCTGGTAGGACTTTACTTGCGCGTACACTTGAAGAGACAGCTCTTTTGAATTTAAAAACTAGCACGTCATAGGACACCTTCGTCCGATGCATTTAGTTGCCGTAAACTTGAATACCAATGGTTGACGCAACAGCTAACAATTGGAAACAGGGGACGACAGAACAAAACAACAATATCACTCTATGTACGGGCATTGTGGATTTTGTAACTTTGTAATAAACTATTAAATATTTTATATTCAATAATAAATAAAGCGTAGCGTCATACTCAACATAATTATGATTTATCATTTCAGATCAATGCCACTATCGATGTTGGAATCAATTCAATGTTCTTGACGGTTGATAGTCCAAGGACCATGAATTTCCTTTTAATATTGACAGTGTCAAGACTCCAAAGTTAAACACTAAACTCGACTCTTGGAGAAGATCTGCACAGAACTTGCCGTGATGCTGACATATGTTCTACCGAATTCAGCTCTTGTGGTTTTTCTAATCGCTACATGTGTTGTACATAATGTCGACGCGGAAGCCGAAGAGGAAGATCATTTTATAGATTGTGGTGGCGTTTTTGAAGAGCCAAGAGGCGTTTTAACCACGCCGAATTTTCCTGGACCTTATCCGGCTCCCATATACTGTGAATGGCTAATCAAAGCCCCGATAGACGGCTCGAAGAACTTTAAAATAGTTCTGTATTTAACACAAAACTACATGAAAGATTCCTTATACTTGACTAGCTACGACTATTTTCAGGATACATCAACTTATGTTGGTCGGGTTTTTCATGGTCAAATAGACTGGCAAAGCGCTGATATAGTTGTTTCACATCAGAGATTTCTGTTAGTTCAGCTTGGCACTCATACGATTGCAAACAGACACCTTAGAGTAATTGATCATCTATTGGACGTTCATGGTTTTAATATTACTTACGAGATTCTAGATTCTACAGCAGATTTAAGGGAGAAAACATGCTCCGTGAAAAATTGTTCATACCTAGGAAACTGTGAAGTGTCAGCTAATTTTGAAAATTTCTCATGCCGCTGTTTTGATGAATTCTTTGGGGATAGTTGTCAATACGGACCATCATGTGATCCGAAGAACGGCATCAACATGTGTTTAAATGGTGGCGAATGCAGGTATGTTTATCCATCGTACAAAAGGTGTGTTTGGGTGAGTGTCAAATCAATGAGTACTGCTAATCTTCATCTGGTTGGAAATTGTGTTATTATTCTATCCGGTTATTATTCTATTCCTCAGTAATAATTTATCTATCTTTATATTACAATCCTCTATTGGATTTAAATTAATTTACGTAATCGGAATGATCTATTAATTTATTATTAATTGGTTGAATTTGCAATCAAAAGTGGTTTTTTACAGGCAATTAACCAATGTCAGATAAGTCTGCTGATGTTCTGCGATAAAATATGGAGAATTCAGGCTTTAAATTGTTATAATCTAGTCATGCTCCGAAAACGACATTTTCCAGAATCTAAATTTGTTTTATATCTGTAGATCTACTCCTCGGGGACGTATATCATTTATATGCACAACTACATAGCCCAGTCAAGGACCCTATTAGTTTTCCTAACTTTACAGATTATTGGCTTTGACTTTGCATGAACTGTACTGCCATTCGTTTATCTGTTATCTAACTATCAAAGCGAACTTTCTGAAAGGATTTTTCCTAGCGGTGGCTTCTAAGATATCTTGTTGAAGTTTTCAATTTAAAATTCATAAAAGTGTTATTGTTCCTTGGATGTCTTTTTTCACTAAATTAACCTCGCCCTTTACACCAGTCGAATGAAGTAAATAAGACTGACTTTTAATTAATATTTCTATATCAAAGACTTTTCGGTAATATTCAACAATCTTCATCTAATTAGTTTCTTTCTTAATGGTATTACTATTTGTAATGTACGAGTTATTATGCTTTCTGATGTTTGTGAATTTTGATTGAACAAAAAACAAATGATACAAATCCACTTAGATGTGACATATACGACAAATTAGAGACTACTTATTATAAATATCAATACTCATAATTCCCACTAACCTCTGAAATTGGGATAAGCTTACCCCCTAGGCCTGGAATCCTTGGGTAAGAGAAGTATTTTGGGGGTATGAACATTAAAAAAAAATAACTATACGCATATAAATCAAATCTTTTATTTAGGGATCAAATGTTACTTAACTTTAAATATGAAACTCGATAATGCAAGATGCGTCATAGTACAGACGATGTATTTAGATTTTAATGTTTCTATACGATAGTTTCCTACAAAAAAAGAAAGGTCATCGTATTTTCTCTCTAGAAATCTTAAACTCGAAGTAAATACACGAAACTTGTCAAAATGTTGTAAAGTAAATCGATTTTATACATAGTCGCTATCCAGAATTAACAACACCAGCCTGGTTTGTCGTATACGTCACAACAACGCACCAATCACGACCCGTCCATTGTTGTTTTGTAATGGGTTTTCAATAAAATCGGCAATTCATCCGAAAACATTTCCGTACGCCTGCGAACGCGCACCCCATCAAAATGTGTTGCGCGATTTCCGATTTTGTCGCGCGATTTACTCAGGATTTTACGTGAGTGAGAACACCACATAATGTCAACAAAATATCTGGTCATTTCTATAGATGCGTAGCAAGTAAACCATATACCAGCGTCGTAAACCGTATATCCTGATTTAACGATGTTGCTGATACCACACCGGTGCTGTTTATTTTGTATGATTACTGTCGTCGGTAGATACCCCTTACCGTACGTTTATATTCATACTAAAGGTACCATTGGCGTGCAGACATTAAAGCAGTAAAATGTATTGTTCCTTCGCTGAATCCTATCAAGTGGCCACAAAACAAAATAGATTATTCCAATTTCTCAATACGGCATTGTGGCATCGTTAAATATCGCACTTACCGTTGCATGTCCCTAAATATTTTACCGTTAAATATCGCACTTACCGTTTCATGTCCCGAAATATTTTACCGTTAAATGTCGCACTTACCGTTTCATATCCCGAAATATTTTACCGTTAAATGTCGCACTTACCGTTTCATATCCCGAAATATTTTACCGTTAAATGTCGCACTTACCGTTCCATATCCCGAAATATTTTACCGTTAAATGTCGCAACCGCTGTTAAATGTCGCAAATCTTCTACCGTTAAATGTCGAATTTTTTCTGCCGCTAAATGTCGCAAACCTGCCGTTAATTTCTCAATGTGTGTTTTGTTGTGAGATTATTATTTCAATCAGTGGGTAAATTGTGATGAGTATTTTGTCATCAAATGAGATCATGACTTGAATAGTGGGGGCCTACCTATCAGGCTGCAAATGGTGGAATATGTTCTTACTTTAAGTTATTGACCTCTTTCGTTGGAGTCATCTTGTTTCAAATCTAAAACTTTCTGGCACTGTCTATCGTTTTTTCAGTGTCACATATATTCACTAGCTACGAAATTCAAAATGTTGGAGAAGTTTTGAAGTTAATCGGACTGCAAATTGCAAATTTGGTGCGGGCCGAGAAATCCGAGATGGCGACCAAATGACCACCACTTTGACTTCTAATAAGCAGATTTAAACATTGATACAAAGGGAACATAAAAAGGCATGTTTATATTTGAAACACATTTGTCATAGGTTTTTACAAGAAGCGTTGTTACAAGTCGGGCCAATATCTTGATACCGACAAGTTACTTAGTAATGAAATAGCTATATCATAGCTCGTTTATTAGTAACATAGTGACCAAAATCACTTATAAGTTCCATTTTTACATTCAGAGTTATACTGGGTGCGGTTTGTATGATTTCAGTGAAACTTTGCAGGAATATACGTACATGCAATCACTGTCAAGCCCTCATAGGGAGAGTCATGAACAATTGTTAAACAAATGGATTCAACAACGCATAGGTTGCACTGAGATCAAGTTCAAGGCCGCTTTAACTAAAAAAACAGAAAGAAAGTCTGACTTGTTTCTCTGGTTCACTAGAATAGCTTGACTATTCGAAGACTACTGTTGTTCTCATCCTGATGTAGTCGGAGTCGTTTGAAAGTTTGGTTTAGTTTTCGTATAAGTCCAGTTTTATCTTTGTCAAAATCGTTTTGTTTTAAAACAAAAAAACTTATTCACTAACTATGGTTACATCAGGTAAAACTTGTGACATTTAACTCTGAAGCGAATTCGACTGAATTATGACCCTTGTATTTTTAATTTTTCACCAACAAGAGGTTTTTAATACAAATACTGATAGAGTCTCGGATGTCTGCATTCGTATGGCGAAGCTCTTGTTTTGTATGATTGTAAGAGCTGTCCGCCTTATCTCAATGGGTAGAGCCATGGATTTGATTGCTTCGAATCCGTGTTGAGACTATCTGCAGGATTTTCGCCTCTCACTGCTGTTTCGTGTGGGGTAGTTGCCTATTACTAACAAAGATTGATATACACATGTTTATCATTTTGTTTCCCCCCTCCCCGAGGTCCTCATCCCACACGTTCCTCTTCCCCAGGGTCCCTTCCCAGCGTACCCTCCTGCGCTTCCCAGGGTATCCTACCCCCGGGAGTCCACCGGGATGACTTACTGCTTTACCCTATCTAGCCCTTCTAATACCCCTTTTCCTGGTCATCTCCCTGTGTCCTGACTGAAATTTAATTGTGCAAACAGACAACGATCAGAGAGCGGAAACTTATCGGAGCTAAAGAATAAAAATGAATGGACGATTATTTATAGGTGAAAACAACAAAATCTGAGGGTTGATCTGCGGGATGACTAAAAATGAAGATTGCGGACATATATATATAAGGTTGAATAGTTGAAATTAGAAACAATTTAAGTGAATAGACAATGCAGACAACCGGTCATGATTTACTTCCAGTTTTCTTCATACTAATGGGTGATTCCTAAAAGATTCAAACAAGCAATAATTCTAAGGGAGATGACATACATGATCAAACAGACAAAGGATTTTTGCATGACCGTGCGACCACATACACGCATCATACGGGTGTTCGTCCCTCGACACTAAGGGACGACAGAAACACAGACGCAATGCGTCTTATAACGAAGGCCTGTAGAGACCAACTTGACCCCAATAGTAAAATTTCTACATTTTATACAAACATAGTTGCTCCTTACTGTTGTTTCTTGTAAAAATCAACATCTTCAATGCATGTTTCATGGAGTAATATTTATAGTTTTCATATTTCAAATTATGTACATAATTATATTTTTTCAGTTTCTCAGTGTTGTTTATGTGTCAGTGGGTTCCATGCTTGAGTGTTTATGGTCTCTGACTAGTAATATACACTTATATAACAATACACGTAATGAAAATATTTTACTCATGGTCCTCATAATAAAATGCAAACGGAATTTATGTTGCAATCCAGGCATTTTACTGTCTGTAACATTAGCTCACTGAATTTTATAATTCGAACAAGATAAGAGGTCAATATTTCAAAATAAGGGAATATTTCCTTACCAGCAGGCAGTTGTATAAGCATTCGTTGTTCAAAATTTGAATTCATTAATGAACTAAATATTTACAAATACTCCCCCAACGATCAAAACAGTATAATCCTACCAACTACTTTGAGTTTCCCCCGAAAATACGCAATGCGGTATTTAACGATAGGGATGCAACATTTAGCGGCAGGAAAAAATAAGCAATATTTAACGTTAAAATTGCGACATTTAACGGCAGAAGATTTTGTGAGATTTAGCGACGGTTGCGACATTTAACGGTAGAAGATTTCGTGACATTTAGCGGCGGTTGCGACATTTAACGGCAACGTTGCGACATTTAACGGTAAGTGCGACATTTAACGGTGCCACAAGCATCCTGCTCGTTCATTTTAAATGAATTAGTGCATATCTGAATTGATAGTAATTCGAATAAAAGTATTCGAATACTTCATCAATACTTCAAAATTTTGCAAAATGTGGAAAATTGCTTAGTCGGCAAGAATAGAAAAATCTGACGAATCAATAAAAATAATTTTACGTGCATTTATGGATCATGGTTTAGAAATTAAAAGACGTTCTCCAACTTTGAGTAATAACGCATTGATGACAATGAATAATTAAAAGACGCCCTACGTTAATGACAGCCCAATTTCATTAATGCAGGCCTACCAGGGTTTGGATGTTTGATCAATCATTCCCAGCATTTTTTGACAGTTTTATACAATGTGCATGTTATATATTTCAGATATTTTGTTGGGTCCTTCATAAACCAGTGTCAGTGCCTTGAAGGATACGGTGGAATTAATTGTGAAATAGATTTAAATGATGAACACAACAGAACGCAATTTATCTCCAGAGGTATAACTCTTACATCATTAAATCGTAATGCTTTAAAGAGGCAATAATGGCAAATTGGAAAATTAATTATTTATGCTGAACAATTACATAAATGGATCTTTATGCGCAGTAAGCAAAATCTGCAATCAAAACTTCATGTTGCATTAAGGGCATGTATTCGTCATCAATGTGCACATCATTAGCAATATGTCTTTTGAAACAAAATCGCGTCTCCGACCGAACATTATTCAAGAATTTTACCATCATGCAAGATATTCATTAATCATTGATTCGGTGTATTAATACGATGAACAACATGCAATATGCGGGTGTTTACCTAGTACAAACTACCTCGCTAATCCGAACATTTTCAGACCATTACAGGTATTCAAGTTCGGATTACAGAGGTTTTCGGATTATAAAGGTTTCTTTATAATCCTTAAAGGCTTGAATATTGGAGTATTTAAGTTATAAGAACATGTACTTGCACGAGTACTCGTCTTCGTAGTTTGTACGTTGTGAACTCAATCCATTCTTCTTTTTAAACATTTAGGAAATGGCGTTCTTACTCGATTACTTCTCATCCGAGCTATAATTAAACAAAATACTTTCGAGAAACATCTTCGCAGATGTATAAAACATTAAAGGCTTATTCGACAACAATAGCCTTGTATGTATCAGTCTGGTAAATTATAATCACTTAAGCATACAGATAAATGGCTTTATAATAATTATACTTTAGTATCAAATTAAAACTGTTTATTAATGTGAACTATACACATAAATAAACCACTCGTGATTTGTAGCTAATAATATCATTAATCACTTTGAAGGATTATACGTTAAACTGTACTTGTCTTGTAACTAAATAATCCAAGCCTTTTTTAATCGGTTAATTCTGCTTCAACGGAATGTATTTGATAAAAGAAATAGTAGCGCTACTTTGTTCCAGTAGTATATGTTTAAGAAATGAACATACAACACGCACAGCATACAATACAAACATACAATACAAATATTCATTACAAGCTTACAATACAAATATACAATACGAACATACAATACAAACATACAATGCAAAAATACAATACAAACATGCAATACAAATATTCAATACAAAAATACCATACAAATATACAATAAAAACATTCAATACAAAAATACAATACAAATATACTATACAAACATACAATACAAACATATAATTCAAACATATAATTCAAACATATAATTCAAACATATAATTCAAAAATTTGATACAAACATACTTACTATACAAACATATTTATTATACAAACATACCATACAAACATACAATACAAACATAGAATTCAAACATAGAATTCAAACATTTGATACAAACTTGCTTACTATACAAACATATTTATTATACAAACATACAATACAAACATATAATTCAAACATTTGATACAAACATACTTACTATCCAAACATATTTATTATACGAACATACCATACGTACAATTACGGCTAACAAAGGATTTAGTTTTCATAGATACCCACCTTGTTGCACGTTTGCACGAAACGTCTGCATATCTATATTACAGACTGTGAGGAAATGAGATGTAGTTATCAATGTGCTACCGATGAATATGGAGATTTACACTGTGTCTGTCCTGAAGGGTTTGTGTTAGATAAAGATGAAGTCACGTGTAAACAGATAGGTAAATATTTGCCATTTTAGGCCCGAAACAATAGTCGTGCCATCGGTTACTCGGTCAAAACTAGGATATAAGATCGCAAAACGTTTCTTTTCTGATTTTTTCTAAGCATATTTATTGTACTTTGTAGACACCAGTCATCCTCAAATATTTTCGTAATACCACGATTTGTTGCATTTTTCTAGTTTGCTGTTAGAAACTTTAGTGTCGGTCGAGTAACCGGAAACACGACTGTTTTTTTTTCTGGCTTAATCATATCGTATTGTTCTTATACAGACCATTATAATTGGAGCATGAGAGTTGGAATGCAATTTGTCTTAAAATCAAGTTTCAGTATATTAAAGTACGGGTAACCCTGACCTAAAGACCACCTGTGAATTATAATGTGATTATAATGACCGGTAGTTTTACATCAAATACTTGTTCATCAAAATTGATATTAGACAGGTACGCCGAGAAAAAAATACTTTATTGGCCTTCGTGAAAAATAAACTTAATATTACAGTCAGCGTATTTAAGACTATAGATAATATCACATTCATTCATGCGTATGTAGTAAAGTTTTATGTACTAGTGCAGTAGTACTAGTGTACGAACTTGTACAGGCTAGGGGTATATTTGATGTACTAGTGTAGTTGTACATCACAAATCTGGACTTGTACAAGATAGGGTTGAGTTTGATGTACTAGTGTAGTGGAACATCACATATCCGAACTTGTACAAGACAGGGTGAGTTTGATATACTAGTGTAGTGGTACATCACATATCTGAACTTGTACAAAATAGGGATGAGTTTGATGTACTAGTGTACAGGTACATCACAAATCTGAATTTGTACAAGATAGGGGTGAGTTTGATGTACTAGTGTAGTGGTACATCACAAATCTCTATTTGTACAAGATAGGGGTGAGTTGGATTTGATGAAATTACTCAGGTGTTTTACAATTTATTTTGAATGAAAAGACAGTAAATTAGTCGGAAATTATGTTTTTTACGTATTATAGAGATTCGGAATAGAGAGATGCGGTGTTGTTTATTGTTGTGTTTGATAATCCCACTGTTTAGTTTAGTTCGCTGTTTGCTATGCTCCCGCTTAAAAAGTGTAGAGCATATTGTAATAGGGTGCTTACGTCCTTACGTCTATACGTCCGCAAGTCGCCCTGTTACCCTTGTCCAATCAATAACTTGAGATGGAATTAGCTTAGGTTTATGTAACTTGGTACGACATTGCCCATGGCCAGTAGATAAGCCATATTGATATTGAGCTCATATGGTCAAAGGTCAAGGTCACAGTGACACTTAGTGTAAAATCCTTATCCGAACAATACCTATTGAAGGAGTAAGCCTTCGTTTATGTTTTCTCACTTAAGACTTCATGAAATGTACATAAGTAAATATGCCACTGTAACACTGGCGACAGAAAAATGAAGTGGGGGCATTAGTGTCTGGTTTTTAATTGAGTTTCATTTACGACAAGAACGGCCAATGTTGTTACGCTATTGTGAGCTTGTTTAAAACACAAAGGAACACACGACGTAACTGAATTGATTGTAACCTTGATTATCACTGTCAGATATTTAACAATAAAAACTTCGTATCCTCCAATCGAGGCGACATTCTTCTTTTTTATTTTGCAACAAATAATTTACACTGGTTCATTACGTTTTCTTAAAAAACTTGTCCTTTATTAACCATCTTTGTATTTAATTATAACTTTGACATTTCACTATCACGTATTTTAAGTGTGAACAGAAATTAATTTCTTCATTGAATTAGTTAATTTAATAATTTATACAGTTATTACACGTATGTAACAATTTTTCAATATTGTATCTCAATATATTAGCTATGCAGAACCTCCGAGGCAAAGTCTGTAAACTGGTTTCCATTTTGCGCCAAATAATGAGTTCATTGGCGATGTCGACCAGGATGCTGGTATCAGTTTACAAACGCTTTCGTTTTGAGGCCAACTTCCTTATACACAAATCACATTTCAAAGGCAGATACCCTTCAATGTCGAACCCTTGCGGTTAGCACAATCATTAGAAGAAACGATTGTTTATCAGTAGGGCAAACAAAAAACAAAACAAAACGTGACTATTTTGGCTACAAATCGTTGGTACAAAGTAATGTGCCTTTCACCTTTGACTTATACTTCATATATAAGGGGTATTATCTGCATGCAAACTGTGAAACAATTGGCTAATGATAGCTTGTGATCGAGAAGCACTAGTCTGGTCGGCCGACATCTGGACATATCAGTTCCACTGCACATAAGCCTAGAAAAATAATCTTTCTTACAGTTACTTGACCAGAAATAGGGTAGGTAGGTGGGTGGCCAAACTTTTCTCTTTTTTTTCTGAAACATACCTTTTGTACTTTGGAGGTAAGATTCGTCCCCCAATATTTCCGTACTTTGGATTTTGCTGTCATAAAATTTAGAATTTACGCTATTAAATGTAGTTGGTTGGGTAACCGTAAGCATGACATCAACAATACGTCATTGGTGTCTTTATCATCAAATAATTAAATAACAATTTCATCCAATTACCCTTTTTCACTGAAAGAGAAAGACACGAAAATAGTTTATAGGATATATTATTAATTTGAAACAATTACAAGGACTAGACTGTGTTGAAGATAAAAATATATGACAGAAAGCGTGACCAACCTGTACAATGTTACGACCAGCACCTAATTATATTATCATTGGGTTTGATTTAAAACTCGGTTAAATCTGAATCGAGTTTAAAAAGTCAACCGAAAGACAACCGGAAACAAGATGGCTGCACTTGTCGCTCCAAATGCAGACCAGTAAACAGACACACGGAGGAATTTCTTAACCAATATCAGACGTTTTGGTTAAATTAAACCAGAAAAAGTATTTCTGTCTGAATTTACCCAAATTTAATACAATCACATCAATAAATTGTGAGCCTAAATTGAACCTTACATAAATGCTTATTTTGTTTTATAGTTTCCATGGTTACATTTCTACCTAAGTATATATCCGGGGTATCCGGGGATATCAAATTAGGCGTGATCCAGTGGCTTCAGTAAAAGTCTTTCTGTAGCCCAGAGAAAAGAAGATGTCAAGACTTAATGATACACGTTTATATGCATCACGCGCGTGATATGTGTTGAAAATGTTGATTCCATAGTTCACAATTCAACAAAGACAAACGACTGCGTATAAACTAAAACTATTGACTCCAAAGTTCAATTGATCCCAAAACAGATTTAAATATTGACAGTTTTGTCTCTGAAACCGACCCTGAATAACAAAAAAGATCAAATTTGTAAACAGTGTTTTTTTCTTTGAGGAAGCGATATAATTGCCCTAATGTGCTGCATATTTTCTATTTTTCAAAATGGGTGTTTTTTTGTAAATGTCATCAATTTAAATTCATTTAATTGAATTGAAGTCACCTCATAATATTTTCAATTCGACGCCACGCAGACCATGCGCCACTTCGTCTCTCTTTGATTATGGTAAAAAATGCCTGATGGAAGAGAGACCGTTAAAACTGTTATGAGAACCAACCTGTCTTGCTAATTTCTGATAGGATTATGCCCTTTAACAAGAAAATGATTTGGTTAAAATTTAATTTCGATTAACAAATTATCAAAATATTGTAGCTTTTCAAAACTCTCTGATACGGGTTGGACGTTCAACAATTAACTAAATCTCTAGGGAGTGTCAGCCACTCCAATGAGGATGATCTATCTGTCTATCTATCTGCCTACCTGCCTGCCTGCCTGCCTACCAGTTTAGTCTTATGTCCTAGTTATAATGCGATTTTGTTACTAATTGCTTCAAAACTAATGCTTTATTTCCCTCAGGGTATAATCCCTTTCATGTAAAAGATCTTCGAGAAAAGTTGGTTATGTTTGGAAAGCTCTCTATTTAAATTTGAACTTTATTTTACTCTCTCGGGCGTGCTTTAACTGTTTGTTATATTGCTACCATATTCTGATTTCTGGTATGTAGCAAAAACTTGAGCCACGTTACACTGATTGATTTGTCCTGAATAATAACTCGATAAAACGTTTCTTCTGACTATGTTTCCGCACTTATTCTTAAATTATTATTCTTACCTTAAGTCACTCTGATTGAATGACTTAGCATAGCGTTCATCTAAAACATTTCTTCGCTACTACCGTCAATTAATTACTTGAAAAGGAGACGGGGTCAAGATGAAATATATTTACGTAAGTTGTGGACCTACTCTTTTAACCCAAGTCCGAAGTTTTGTCGGCTATTTGATTCAATAAAACCCCGAGCGACGGGGGTAATGAGACCATTTTATAATAACGGTAACTTTTGCTGGAGCGGTTTTCTAGAGACGTGTGTCTTCTATGTTTCAACATCATACGGCAAACAAAAATAAACGTCTTGTTCCCACGAATAACGCTAAAAATACAATGTCGGCAGGTCAGATAAACTTTTTTTCAATTTTTTTTATGTAATTCATATAAAAATAAAATTTCGGCGAGAAAAAATGACCCCGACCGACAAAAAGCATAGGGTCGGCGGAAACTAGGAATTTTTTTTATAATAATAATAATAATAATAATAATAATAATTTTATTTGGCAAGTATACACAACAGGGAAATTTAAAAAACGATTGAATGGATGAATAAATACAACACAATAACAACTGTGAAATTCGTCAGTCGAAAAAATAATAGTATTACATAAATAAAATTTATGATTATACATATTCAATATAACAATAACCATACAATGCACACTAATACCAGGGATAACATAAAAAAGAGGAAAGGATTCCTCTTATTTCCATTATGCCTCATGTGTCCAATTTAATTCAATGTTTTACCGGACTCTCAAAATACAATACATTTTTGACCATACATTTTTTCAATGTTTGCATTTTAGATACAACTTTCTGTGTAGTAATGAGAATTATTACATTTCCTGATAATTCTGTATTTTCTATTGTGCTTGTGATTCGAAAAAAAAAACAAAAACAAAAATGTTTGTACTTTATACCGTCACATGAACTTAACTGAATATGGAGGCTTTTAACAACGATTGATGACTGATAGCATCAGGATGAGATCATATCCCATTGTTGTAATGTGATCGATTTAGGAGCACCACTATAGTATATTGTTCGGTTCAGCAATATAGCATTTTGGAAGTCAGCGGTTTGACATCGAGACTAAACACATGTTTCTAACTGATAAATTTGACTGAATGATTGACATTTATAACCAATACTTTTTATTATTTATTTCTATGTAGAGGTTCAACTGCCTCTAACTCACGGAGGAATTAATTAATCGATTTGAACGCATTGTAGTTTTTGGTAACAGACCATCTCAGACGGTAGCCCAGAGACATTGTATAAATTTGTTGTATTTATTGTGTTGTTCTACCTTCTACATATCGATGTTCGGTCATTGGTACGAGCCTAATCGTTTGCTTTGTAGTCTGTGCTGTTCTTCTGGGGAATATGTATCATAACAAAGAGGTTGTGTTTGACTGTTTTTTCGAGATTTTTACCACGATGGTTGATTTGTGGCTATGTATTGTAATAACGTTCCCGCTTGCTTGTATGTGATGCTTCCTGTAAATGGTTTTTACCTTATATGTAGTCAACTTAATGTCAGCCATTAGTCAACAAGTGATAAATGGCATAAAATCCACAATAAACGAACAAAAATCATGTAATCAGGATTGATATTCATATCCTTATCACTGGTATTTTATTTCTAAAATGATTTATTACATGTCCGTAACACCACCTTAATATGAAATCTATGTTCCAGACGATACTTATGGTATAAAGTTTGTAGTTGTTTGGAAGTAATCTTATCAAGTGTCCTTCATATGTCTATAAATGCAAACCATTTGTTAATATTAGATACCCATCATACAGTGATAACATTATTTTGTTAAAGATTGAACTATGTGAACGTTATACTCACGTAATAAGCTGGTTCATCTAGTCTGGAAAAAATACGTCTAGATATCTGCTTAGCCTAATTATGAGACTTTAATGCCATTTTTATGGGCACTATTATGCTTGGAGTATGAGAGGAGCTTAATAAGAGATCAATTTCACACATTACGTAACTTATTTACGTGTCTCACATAAATGAAATGTCCATATTTTGTTCGGTACGAAAATGCCGTACGAATATCTGAATCAATGGTCGCCTTCTAATGATTTCAGAATGGTTTCGTTTTGACGTCTCAATAACGTTCGCTGACAGAATAAACTTCAGGAGCCAGTCTGAAGTGGATCAGATGACTACGTTGGTAAGTTAGTCAAATGTTTTCTGCTGTCGCCATAAACACCAGAAGTGTCCTATCGTCTGCTATTACCCATTACTCAACTGTCAGACGTAAAATATAATATTCCCATATGCTTCTTTGGTCGGAATGAAGATAAATTAGTCCCAACCAACCCTTAAAATTCTAGAACTTATCATTTTATGGTATTCGACTGTTTCCTATAATTCGTTAGAAAGTAACTCATATTGAAGAAATCTCCTTCTTTATTTTGGTATCTTTAATCTACCTTTATTGAAGCAGAGACCTTTAGATGAAAAGGTGATGACATGTTGGCTCATCAATGAGCTAAAAAGTCTACTATTTCTTTAATTTTTAGATAAAAGATACTATTGTGAAATATGGAGTTACAACACTCGACAGATACGCCATTCAACCTCTAAGGTATCTTATTTGTTCGAAATCAAAAATTAAAATAAATACAAGCCACGGGTTAATGAATCATATTATGTTCATCAGGATTTTTCACGCAACACAGACTGGTTCATTGTTCGAATGAATGTTCAATACATATATATGGTGATTGTTTGTTTGTTCGTTCGTTCGTTCGATCGATCGATTAGTTTTTGTGTAATGGGTGGTTAAAAGTAGCAATTTAGAAGTTCGTAACTGATAAAATCTCAAATTTGTCATTCTCTGTAGCATGCATTTATGAATATTAAGTAACTATTTTCATATTTTCTAGGACTATAGGTTCCTGTGAAATGACTCTGAAAATTTCAGACCTCTATCTTTTGTTGTTCAGAAGTTATAGAAGCCTAAAAATGGCCGAAAATTTCAAGTCTTAATTTTGGTCGCAATTTTAGGGTACCCCCTACCTCCTTTAAATGGCCATAACTTTAAAGCTAATTACAATAAAGCATTCAAATTTTGTATTTTTTCCATCAAATATAATATACTAAATGCATGTAAAATCCTAGCAAAATCTGAGATGGTCAGGTGGGAACTTTCCTGGTAATTGGTTGATTTCATATGGAATGACCCAATACCTAATATGAGCACATATCTAATAATACATAATAGTATTTACGGTTTACACAACGTCAATTTGTACCCATTGACCTACTTAGGTTAGCCATTTTGCTTTTTTGACAAAGAAGCAAGAAGAAGAATACAATTCATGTGAAACAGATCATTTGCATAATTATTATATGCACGCCCGTGCCATACCATTTTACAGAGTCGGAAAAACGGCACGGGTATGCGTTTAAGAGAGTAAAGCTACGGTCAATAACGATAGTATGTGTATGTCGGAGCCTACTTAGCTGTTCGATAACGTGCTATGGTGAAGAGGGTAACGTACTAGAACGCATTAAAGCGTATAGTTCATCAACTAGTACGATGTTTAGTACGTTAAAGAACGTTAAAGTACGTCGAGGTAGGTTAATGAAGTAGGTTAAAGTTCGTTGAAGCGCGTTAAAAAATTCCTGTTAGCCGCACCTATCTTTTGAACATGATCGAATGATAAATCCTTACTCACGGCTCTCCCACGTTTTTACACGTTATTCAGAATTTAAAGTACGACAGGCTACGGCTGTAAGTATGTTCAAGTACATTAAGGAACGTTATATAACGTTAAGACACGTTAATTTAGAAGTACATTAAGCTAAGTTATTTAACGCATGTGTGGCCATAGTTAAGAATCTAATTGAGAAAATGTATTATACAGTGCTGTGTTTCTAGAACTAATCATTTCATATTTCTATTTTCAGCCTCTACACCTTTTACACAAAGATTATGTTTAGTTTTTACTGCCAAATTGCGCATCTGAATCTAGTTTCCGAAGCTTTAAATGTATTCATCCGCGACGGGGAAATAAATGGATACCCACTGGATAATATTGAGTATGAAGAAAATCCGGGTAAGAAAGTATAATATCATGGTGAGCTAGAAAATCCATGGCTTGTCCTAATTACATTATCCTACGGTGTCCTGTTAGCCGTATCTTACCGTATTTATCTTGATAACTTTTTTATTGTCGTCTATTTGTTTATCCTTTGCTCTGTCTTCGTACAAGTACAAAGCTCAGTCGTTCTACATTAAAACTCTAATCCGTATTTTCTGCTAATGATCTATGGAGCTTTGTGATTGTGTTTTTATTTTGGGGGAGTGTCAAATATGTTGGCTGTTTCTTGTCCGGGTGGTTAACACTAATGGTAATGCAGTCTCTGTCGTGATGTGTACCTTTGTTTTTATAGCAATATGTTTTCTACTTTCTCCTCCCTGTTTTTAGTGTCGGTATTCACCTTGTGAACACTCTATAGGTCACATTTTTGGTCAAAGGGTAATGCAAATTGGTCAGTGGCTTAGTCTTGATAATATCTCGGACGAACTCAAAAAGGGTTAAGTGGGGTCAACAACTAGGTCACTGGGTTAAATGGAAGGAAAACCGTATGATCACTCTAAAAGCCACATTTTAAATCAAAGGGTCTTGAAAATTGGTAAGTGGCGTAGTCTTGATTACATCTCATACAAGTTCGAAAAGTGCTATTTGGGGTTAAAACTAGGTCATCGGATCAAATGGAAGAAAAACCTAGTTAACATTCAAGAGGCCACAGTTTTGATTGGATCTTCACCAAATCTCGTCAGAATGTTTGTCTTAATGATATTTTGGACACGTTTGAACATGAGTCATCTGAGATAAAAAACTAGATCATCTGCTCACATCATTGGAAAACGTTTTTAACACATCAGAGGTCACAGTTTTGAATGGATCTTCATCAAACTAGTCAGAATGTTTATCTTAATGATATTTAGGCCAATAGGTTGATTTATTGCAAAACCTTTTGAACATTTTAGTAGTCATAGTTTTGATTGGATATTAACCAAACCAGGTCAGAATATTTGTCTTAAAAATATCTTGAAAAATTTTTAAGATGGGCCTTCTCGGGTCAAAAACTAGGTCATCAGGTCAAATCAGTGGCAGTATTTACTCAAGTGAGCGAAAAAGGGCCATCATGGCCCTCTTGTTTAAGTTTTATGACTTAACAAGTCTTTGAATAAAGGTAACTAACTAATTTAGTTCTAGTTGACTTAAAAACAACTGATGTATCGTTTAAATTCTAACAGTCAAGTCAGGACCAAGTGATCGAAACATTTTTATATTCCATTCTGCACTAGTCTATATTTTAAGGAATACACATTTTGTACTGATATAAATTCTTCGTCTTTCTGATACCAACATAATGATAAAAAAGGGGCATGTGGCATCATGGAAATAATGTCTAGGTAATTAAAGATCTTGTTTGAAAGTATTCGGAAATTTCATCTGCAATAAAGTATTTAAGTGGAATTAAGGATAGAAATCACTGGTATGGAAATCATATCCATGATTGTGTTAAAATGCTTTGTAACACTGCACCGACTGTTTTTTAAATACAGCGTCTTCATTTAGACATGATAATAATGCCATCACTATTAAGACCATTCATTTTTGTCCCCAGGTGTTATTAATATCGAGGTTTTACTAAAAAAAACGTGTGTGTGTGTGTGTGTGTGTGTGTGTATGTATGTATGTATGTGTGTGTGTGTGTGTGTGTGTGTGTGTGTGTGTGTGTGTGTGTGTGTGTGTGTGTGTGTGTGTGTGTGTGTGTGTGTGTGTGTGTGTGTGTGTGTGTGTGTGTGTGTGTGTGTGTGTGTGTGTGTGTGTGTGTGTGTGTGTGTGTGTGTGTGTGTGTGTGTGTGTGTGTATGTATGTATGTATGTATGTATGTATGTATGTATGTATGTATGTATGTATGTATAGTAGTGCGGTGGTCATATGGTCTCCAAAGCACATGTGCGTGAATTCATCCTTAAAAAGTGGCGGTATGTAGTTACAACCGACTCATTAAAAAATCCACCGACTCCCCAAAAATTTCAGTACATTGTTTTGAAAAGAAATGCTTATCTAATTAACTACCACCCATAGTTAACAGTTTAGGTCGCGTAGCCGCAAACTAACATTTCTTTCAAGTTGGTCTGATTGACAGAGTTTTTATTGAGAGTTTTTATTCTACCTAAATTTAGGCTTACAGTTGACAGAAGTGATGAGCATTGAACCACACGCCACTCTACGAGGTAAAATGATGTCAGTAGTCTGTGCTGCCAAAGGGTCTAAGGACATGTCATTTAGTTGGTACAAAGATGGCGCGAGAGTGAACACACGCCTTACATTGAGGAATGCGTGGGAATCGGTATATCAACAGTCTGCATATGGCATGTATCTGTATGCATTAAATATAGATAGTGCTATGCCAATTGACCAAGGTATCTATCATTTAAATGTATATAAATTGATTCATTTTTGTATTTTTAAATCGGTTGGTCGACATTATTCAACGCATGTGATATTTTCTGCTTGGTTTTAGCTACACTCCCAAACGTTCGCTTCTTTTTATTTACTTCTAACAATTTGTTGGAGATATTTCTGTGGTTTTGAAATGTAGCCCTGGGGTTACAAAACTAACTTTAGAGACCTAATCATGTCTAATAATGCATTCTACATTTAGGTAATTTTAAAGCCAGGCTAAATACGGAACAATTTGGGTAATAAAGGCTGGTTTTCTAAGACATTTCAATGAGTACAAAGTAACAAAAATCCTTGAAATGAACCCCAAGAAACCAGTTGTTAGAAAATTGCTTTTTCGACATCAACATTGAATATTGACCTATTTCCAAAGACCATATTCATGAGAGTTAGAATGTTAAATGACGGATGTCATATTTGATGGTTAAAATGAATTGTTGGTGCTTGTATTTGGCAGGTAGTCTCTGTTTTCCGGTGTTTTAGGGCAGTTTTGACAACACTGTAAGAAACTGTTCGCTGTTTGAGCGTTCAATGAATAGTTTTTTGTGTCCTAATTGATAAGACTTGTCGCATTCATAGATCATGGCAGTACATGATAGAACGTTTTTGTTCTTTAACCGAATTTAAACATAGTACGTCGTGTTTAAATACCACATTTGAGAATATACAATAATCATTGACTCACACACAGAGAATGACATAAGCACTCTATCTTTCAAAATTGGTACAGTTTACGCTCGCCAATGATATCATCGAGATTGACATGATTTATGATAAATGCATTTCTAGCATAAATTCAGTTTATCCTTAACTATATGATGATGAAATTTCATGGGTTTTTTTTTTAATAAAAATTTAATTACACTCGTATTTAGCTATACAGCCAAACTGGTCTGTATGGAACACTCCCTTGAACATAAGGCTTGGTTTTGTTACAACTGGCCTTTATCTAGATGCCAACATAAGCTGTAAATCACTGTACGAGAACTAGAAATACTGGTCTACAGACTGGTTCACTCTGTTTGCCAGTGGTCAATAGTTCAAGTTTGACTGTACAAAATGTACACAAGAAAAGGATTTCCTAAAAGAAACAGACGCAAAAAATCCACCTTCTCAGAAATATTACCTTCCCCAAAACCCATCAACCCCACACCCTCTATATATATACACAAAATGGAGGATAAAACAGTCTCCCCAAATAATACTAAAACGCTCTGATTCCAAGAAACTGGATTTTGAATGGCTGTTTTGAAACAACCCTCAGTCTACTGTCTGTACACTCTCAACGTTCAAGTCTACAAATCGCACAATTTCAACCCCAAAAGTCTATATATGGACGTATAATCGAGAGGAGGTTTGTTGAATCTAGGATTTATTTATTTTTCTCTAGGTATATTTACCTGTGAGGTGGAAGACTTCGGTGAAGTACAGAATATGTCCGTTGCTGTGTCAGTTAACAATTATCCAATGGTAGAGTTGGACCCAATGTCACTAAGTGTCTACAAGGGAACGAAAGTTTTATTTAAATGTATATCCCCAGACGATAGCTGGCATGAGTTTACATACGAATGGTTGAAGGTAATTATTCTTATATGAAACATGATCGTGTGATTATTAGACTTCAAGCTAAAATCTTCCTTAAGACTGTGCTAATGAAATCTAGTTATATCTATTTATTATTTCTCACGAAAGCTACAATCATTAAAGAATAGGACTGGCCCTCTCATGCAGACATACAAATCAGCGATCCAACAAACATATCAAAATATTCGTCACAAGTAGTTACGATGAGTAAAGGTTGACTGACACCAAAGTCCAACGTTTTAAACAACACATATGTTGTCAGATATCACCCCTTTAACCAATTACCTTTATAGCTAAACAATTTATACAGAAAATCGTTTGATTTAATACAGAACGGTGTCGTTATTTCTGCTGACTCAAAGACAGAATATGCTGAGGATATGATGCCAACTGGTGTTCAACTTGTAGTATTGGGAATAAGTGAACATACTGAGTACATGTGTAGAGTCACGAATGAAGTTGGTTCCGCTAATGTCTCCTCCTACGTGTATGTGATAACAGGTAAAGCATTTCTTGTGTTTGGCCCGCCAATCCCTTTAATATTTAAGGCCCCGTTCACACAGAGCTACGATCTCACCACGCTCATGCCGCTCATCCCGACCTGAAAAAAATATCAGATCGGGGCGAGAACGGCGTCGAAATCTTGAAAATTGATGAGTATCGTCTGCGGATCGCCCGATCTACCCTTGTACTACGATTTCTCCACGATCCCCGCGTGGTAGGAGCGTGGTATAAACGTATTTCAATTATTCGCCGATTGCACTATGATGTTATTACGATTGTGAAGATCTTGCCACGATCCTTCCACGATGCTTCTACGTTCTTACACCGCTTTAGTTTACATATCGCCTAAACCGTTACCACCTACACATGAATATCATTATTATCAACAAATACAAATCTAAACTGAGTGAATAATTATTCGATTTCAGACAATACTTCAGCCGAGTTTTGCCCGAGAAACTACGCAAGTGAAGTTATGTGGTCGAAGACTGCCGGGGGACATTTTGATGTGAATTTGTGCCCGTCAGAACAAGGAGGTAGGCTAATGAATGAATTATAATTTGTATGCAGGTTTGTGTGCAACAAGTTCATGAAACTCACAACCATCAATATTGTAAGAAAAATAAAGTGTTTAGCGATGTTGGCACAAATGATTACATGTATAATGTTCTTAGTAATACACGCCATTAAACATTTTTTTATATATTTTTCACTAACCTTTGGCTTTCAAATTGGAACTTTAAATATTGTTGCATAAGTATTGTTATGTTTTCGTATTAATATCAAAGTGTATACATAGTAAAACGTATGACAGTGTTTTTGTGCCTGTTCTATGTATTTTAATGTCACATGACATAGTCTCTTGTACATCACTGTAAACAACTTTTATACAATTTTAAACCTTTAAAGTACGAGCACATAACTTTGCTCGGAGTTCATATTGTACTGACTTTGGATTTGAATACATGTATAATCATGTTTTTTTTCTACCTCAAAACTGCTAATTGTCAATATTTTGTTATTTAACAAGCATGCAACATAATTTTAATGATCACACATCGTTGAAATGAGATGCTTCTCATTTTTTGTGTGTGTTCATATTCTACTTATTTAAGTTTCAATATAACTAATTTACATTTAAATACAAGCGACTGCAACACTCTATCACCATTTTCACAGTTTCTGTAATTATTATTCCTGCATCGATTGGCGCTTTTGCTTCCCAGGGGGGAGGTGTTCTGTCTTAAGGCCAGAACACTATCGCTCACTAAAAGGATATTGTCATGAAGTCAGCAAAAATGATTAATTTGTGTTTTGCACAATCTTTAGCATAAATTGTTCTTTCCATAGATTAAAAAATATTTTTATTGATGTCCTTACTGATTTAGTAGAACAAATGGGCGTATTAATAAAGGATAGATAAGCATGAAGAACATTCTTCCTCTCTCTTTGCTGCATCAAGACGACACACTTGCTTCTTCTGTGACGTTTGCGCTGCTTTTAAATGAAATATAAGTTATAAACAGCCACCTTCACTAATGCCCATTGATTCTGGTAAAATCACGGGTATTCTGTTTCTTTATTTATTTAATCCTTTTTAGGAAAATACGTTGAATTTACAAACGTAGATTTTGGTAAGATACACTTGTGACGTGCATTTTTTTGGTTTGCAAAGCACTGTCCCTTTGTTGTTGTGTTATGAACTTTTTTCATTTATTTAAAAATGCTGTGTACGTAACATACCTTTTGTTATAGTGTAATATTCCTTTCACTGCATTTTCAATCAACTTGTCCAGAATATAACAATCACGTTTTGTCAGCTTTTTTTTCACTGTAATTAGCATAATTCAGACCAAACTCTAGCTGTGTTATTGCCATGCTTCGTTATCAACAGCACAATAATTGTTGTACTCGTGATGTTTTGTTTTCGTGTTTGTTGCTTACATCAACTCAAACAAAACAACTCAAAAATGGAGAGGACAAGCTACAAGGGGTTTGAACTAGGTTCGAAGGCCCAATGTCACAATATGTAATGATTATTTGATGCTTATTGTGTTTCCTATTTGTATATTAGAGCTTTCAAACACAGCTGTAAGTGTGATCCTTAAAACAATCAACATTTTATTATTTCCGTTGATTTTGGGTAACTTAATTTGTACTTGTACGTTTTACTTTTTTCATTTATTCTGTATTTTTGTGAAACGTTGGCATTTGTGTCATATTTTTAAGATCTTTTTATCCTTTGTCCACCGTACTTTTTGTTCTATCTAGGTATTATTACTGAATTCTCATGTATTTTGAGTTTTTATGCATTTCAACAAGGCAACGAAAGCAAAGCAGTTCATAACTTGCTAAAATAATTGATAAGGAATGTATCTAATCAAGAATGTGAGATAATTATTTGCACGTGGTGTTAAAACGCCCCTCATGATAGCTCTAGAGTCTATAACCACAGAAAACAATGTTCAAACCATCACACAAAATGTTAAAAAATGAGCCAAATTAGGTGAATTATAACTAATGAGTGACATTCAATATCATATTTAAAAGCGATGAAAATGGCAACTGGACACTTAAAGATTGTTGAAGGTTAATGCGCACAAGTTTCTTATTGTCTATAATGATGTATAATTGTAGTAAAACTTGCTATTCCATTGCATACACTATTGTATTTAAAGGTCATGCAGTCAGAAAATGTGTATGCAATTCGAATGGGCATAGCTGCAAATGGGAAGAACCAAACATGTCGAAATGTCAGTCATTAGAGCTCGTATACATACACGATGAGGTAAGGCATGATAAGATGTCTACACAGAGTATACTGGAATAAAATACTGTGCTTATATTAAGGCTTACATATTCGATATCCATTTGGATTTCAGAAGAGATCGACTTTATGATGAATATGCTTCGCCAAGTGTACATTTGGCGATGGCGTCAGCTTGAAATTAAAGATCCTCAATAAATTGACTACCATAGTAGTGTGAATATTGAATATAGATAATTTTACCCCGGGTTTCTTTTATATTCATTAGAATGTTATTTTAACGATTTCAACGAACACAGTTTCGCGTTTCCATAATTATTCCAATACATATAGTTACCCATTGCCATAGTGATTTGTGTAAACTTGGTAATCTGTTACCAAAGTGATTTTAATAAATATTGTACAAAAAATATAGTTATTCGTAGTAGAAGAGATTTCAATAAACTTAGTCTGTTGTGTAATATTAAAATTCTCCAGAGCTATCATTTGAATCAGATTCTAATATATTATCTATTACTTTCTCATTATTACAGCTTGATTCGCTCATTAGTGGATACATGCAAACAAATGTGAGCAAAATATTTGATGCTTTGTATACATTCACTCTATCGAAGAACAAAGATGCTGTACTGTATTCAGGCGATATGGACATTGTGTCTGGTATTTTATATAGACTCATGAACCATATGAAAACATTCCCCCAATTAATAGAACATGATAAAAAGATTGAAGCGCAGGTAAGTGAAATCGTCAATACACATCTCCTTTTATAGTTTCCCGATAAGCCAAGTTAAAACAATGTATATTTTTGTTACAAAGTTGTCAATCAAATTACCAATGAGTCAGATGTCCATGACCTTTATAGCGAATAGTAATGGTTATGACTACTGCATTGATTTCACCTAAAGACTGTTTCTTCACCAGTTGTTCCTTGATTTTGATGGTCTGATATTATTTACTCGTACTTTTTAGCGACTGTTAGAACTAATGAGTGCCATATTAGTTCGATCGTATGCCTCTACTGATGAAGAGAAAGCGTCTATAGATGTCGGAGCCAGTATTATGAGCACAGTACATACTGTCCTCACGGGTGGGATAAATTCACTGATGAAAGAATCACCATTGCACATACCAACAAATACAATGGGTTTGTATAATTCTAATTACTAAATTCCCCTAGTATTCTTGAAATAGCACAGCAGTTTCATGTTAACCCTTTATTCATAATACATTATCTATATAGCAATAAAAGCGATACACATTCCCCACCCACCAGATTGCTGCCAATTCTTTTCAAAAAGTTTAACGAGGTTTGGCGGTCGTAGTGTTTGTCATAATTACATACTGTGACAACAGAATAGAACAACTGCAATGCAAGATCCTCAATAAATATGTTTTCATTATACTGGTCTGTACCATGTGAATTTTCTAAAGACACCTATTAATGGATAGAGGTTTGTTGATATTCACCATTGACAATCAGTATAGATCCAACCAAGACCCTCTTCACTCGTAGCATTTGATAACATACTGTACATGTTCAAACAGTAAATATTGTTTGCAACTTCTATATTGGTACGAGCATATCAATCTTCAATACTACAAAAGTATGGTATTAATTTCCAATGCCACCTTGATATCATGCATCCAAAGATTTTTCCCATTGAAATCTTATACCTTCGAAAATAATTTCAGACTTGCGTGAAGTGGAATTGTTAGAAGTCCCTTGTAAGGAGTGTGAAAACCATCCAATCGTTAAAGAAAGTGGGGAAGGTATGTCCTATCTCTTTGTATTACATTTCTCCTAAGTGATTTGTGATTCGTTGGCGTGACATAATATCACATGGTGTTATTTTTTCATTTTGTCATAGTTGGTTACAGAAGCATTCATAAAAGTATGATTCACTGTTTCGTACAAGTAATGAATTAACTGAAATGAGAATACTGAGAAATATAATCACCCTATATCAACACTTGAAAGCTGCTTAAACTGAAGAAAATAATGAGACAGTTTGGTATCAGATGGGAGGGGCATGATGTAAACTAAACGTAAGAAAATGTCAGCAAATAGGCTGCACTGATGATGCTGAATGAACATTAAAACTAGACCTCACACATGCCAATATAGTATAGAAACAATCATGAACCTGGCTGAATAGAGATATCAAATAAATAGAATATGGTTTAAGGACAACGGCAAAGTTGTCAAATTTAAGATGATTAGATGAAGGAAATATGTTCGTGTAAGCCATGATGGCGGATTTGTCTTTTTGCAAAAGCATATGAGGATAAGGTTAATATAACTTATCCGACTGCTTAACAATTGAACATTGAGTATACCAATACATCCGTCACATCAAACTCATTCTCACTACGTTCTGTACGATGTAGCCGAACGTTTCGTTTTACGGTCTGTTTTCGAACTCCTCGGATGGGCTCGGAGGTGTGACCATCCCGTTCTGCAATTAGACGGAGTGACAACGCACTTAAAACGAGATGGACGTATTACGAACGGAATATATATATTCCAATATGTATGGTTTCAAACTTAGTTATATCGAATTGCTGAGGAAAAAATAACCTCTTTGTTATTTATGAGCATGCATTTTTCTCTGTTATTCAATAATTCTTTTATTTCCCTCTTACAGACTTCAGATTGCATGTGAATGCATACTTTTTACGTACAAAGTATCTGTTAAACCTGTTGGCACATCGAGATACCACAAACAATAAGGATAAGAACAGGTCAGTGATTTATTTTGATGGTGTATGATGAATCCTAGCTTGTAGATGCAGATTTCTTAGCCACCTCATTATCTTGTCTCTAGTCTTGATTCGTATTATGTGGACGGATATAGTATGAGAGTTTGTGGATTGCCACCCAATGAATATATATAACCTTTTGAATTTTGTGTCGGATGTTTAATCAACAGAAATGACACTTTTTAATTAATTCAATACGATACTATAAGTATTGCGTATACACTAACTAGAATGTCCACATTGGGCGAGAATAAATCATTTGATGATGACACCCCATGGGAGGTAACTCTAATAAAACATAGTGTGTTATACACTAGGTCTGTATGCGACATCATTGGACCAGTCGAATTATTTAGACCTGTAGAAGAAAACTTGACAATTAACAATACTTATGATCTGCTTAATATACTATCATATGATCCATGCGCTTGATTTACTTGATATCAATACATGATTACTTGATATCAATACATGATTACTTGATATCAATACATGATTACTTAATATCAATACATGATTACTTGATATTAGTACATGATTACTTGATATCAATACATGATTACTTAATATCAATACATGATTACTTGATATTAATACATGATTACTTGATATTAATACATGATGCGCTTGTCTGACTTATAATTTTTCAGGCGGAAGTATACACCAGTATCACCTGTTATATCTATAGCACATTCGGAAAATGAAGTGAACTCGATTGGACCCCCAACTGTTAGATTTACCATACAACACGATCCTGAAGTAAGACTTGGACAAAGACTTCCATATTTACATTTCAGTTTTAGTGTACATGAAATTGACATGCAAATACTCGTAATTTTGGTTTATTTAAAGTAATAATAATAATAGATATGTATTGTTTTGGAGTCTGAGTAACGATATTTCGGGACGACTGAAGCGTCTTGTACGAAAATTTAATCAAAATAGAAAATAGATCTGTAACAAAATAATCATTACAGCGACCAACTAAAGACTTCCGATAAAACAATTTTAGTTGCCGTCAAACAAATAATTCGCTTGTGAATTTGTGAATGATTAAAATAGTAAAACAATAATTTTACAACAAGGCACCAAACGAAGAGGAGGCAAATGACACAATTAGTTTAGTGGTATTATAACTATTATAATATTATGATTTTGTATGATAAAAGTAAAATGTACTACCATCACACTGGTACTATATTAGCACATACAGTCTGGTCCACTGGTTAATTAATGCTTTATAATACATTAATTTTATACTTCTTATCACAATGTTATATGTGCAGAGTGTAAAATGAACTGTTAAACTGTTAAATATTAATGTCAATTATTATACTGGTGGTGCATATCTAGATTATATTTATAATAAATTAATATTTGTATGTTTCAGGCGGTATTAACAAGAGCACACACGACGTTATGTATGAAATGGGACTACGAGGCGAGGTAAAGAGATAAGATTAACATCACATTTTTCATTTTAATTATTTTATTGTGTCTGTCGTGGAAAATATATATAATTAATGATGCTTTTTAAGTAAATTATATTCTGATATATGAGACTACTTGTATATATACTTGGTTCGTATTACATCCTTTATCCACATTATTTCATTTATGTCTCCCCACCCCGTGTCAATAATCCACATGAAATCATGTTTTTCTGTGATACAATATTTTATTATTAAACCAATTGAACACCCGCAATGAGACAGTGATGATGTACTAAATGATGAAGCAAATTCCCTATAAATGGCTCCACAGACTTTTATGGTTTTATAGCATCCCGGAAGTAGTTAAATTGAAATAAAACTAAGAAAACAAGGAATGTGTGGTCAGCGAGAGAAGTTAACACAAGGAGACATTTTACACATGCTATTGAAATCAATGAAATGAAGTAAGCATTTGAATTTCTAAGATATTCTGTTCTTTTCTCAGAAACTTGTACAGCGGTCACTGGATATTTAATGGTTGTAATACTGTAGAATCACACAGTCGTAACACAGTCTGTGAATGTAGATTACCCGGACATTTCGCGGCTGTCGCTGTACCTACCAACAAAACGGTAAGCTAACAAAGCATACTATGAAACAATATACCTCAGCCCCCTGTCTACTATTCTCTCCTCTTTCCATCACTGGCTGTCCTTCTTGTGTCACTACTTTCTGTATTCTTAAGTAAAGCTAGCATGTTTATCACCTGCACATTGCTTTAGGCGTCACGTGTATTTTCACATGATATCATTATAATATTTAATTCATACCTGAAATGTTAAATTCTTTAATATCACGTTTTTTGATTGTTTTGTTGACAGTGAGGCTGTTTACTTTCATTTCAATTCCAAAATATATACATGTAATTATTGCATAAAATCCTCAGACCGCAAATGGGATTTAGACATAGCATCTCAAACGAACTAATGCAAAAGTTTGAGTCGTATTGGTCAACTACCTAAAATAAAGTAAATTTACTAAAATAGATGTAACTAAAATTAAATCACATAGTTTATCGTTTTATTTTTAGCACGAAACAGAAACAGCACCGGAAATAGGAACCAATCTTCTATTAGTGGTTGGATATTCGATTTCTCTGTCCTTCCTTGTTGTTACCGCTATCATATACATCAAACTGTTCAGGTGTGTATTCTTATTTATGTGAAATTCATAAAAGAATAATGTCTGTTAATGGCAGCACAAAATAGATCAATGAATGCTAACACTGGTGATTTTGTTTGAGACAATACAGAGTGATCAAACCTCCATTGATATGAAGCAAATCAAGCAGGTGCACTACATTACACCAGACTTAATTCGACTGAATGGATTCTTTGAATGTATCAATAAGGCCGAGATAATATCCCTGTGTCTTTTTGATCTAGCATCCAGAAAAGAATGTGACAATATACAATGCTAGAAAAAGTTTTAAGTTACATCACAGACGTAACTATTTCGTGTTCTGATTAATTATTTATTCTTACTGCAAATATATTTTTGTAAATATTTGGTTTCTACTTCCAGTGTTCTTGTTGCTGACATACATGCAGTTCATATGAGTTTCATCATCAGCACCGTGTGTTTTACGGTTTCTTGCATTGTCAGCGTCACACGTACACATCCATCACAGGTACTTTTAGCATGTTAACGCTGCGTCTACGCCTTATCCCGATCTCGATAATCCCGATGTCCAGCACAGTTAAAAGTGCATCGGACATTCGCAAAACTGCCACATTTCACGTAATGATATGACTTAATTTTTTGATTTCGGACAACCACTTTTAGAAGCTTTTAAGTCGCACACGAATGCGTTAAGAGTTTTTTTTAAATATTAGTCGTTTAGAGTCCCTGTCTTTATGTACACTGTCAATGATGACTTTTTTATTTTTTAGTTTGTACCTGAGATAATTTGTGGGATAATTACATTCTGTTTTTACGTGGCATATTTTGCATTGCTGCTAGAAATGACCACGATTTATTTTCGTATCAACGAAGTGAAAATAGTAAAATTGACGAGAGGTCGTCTGCTTGTTGCCTGTTGGGGTAAGTTTATTCGGACGAACTGGAGGGTTATATAGACCTACATGTAAAATGATAAACACATATTTAAACATGTACATATATCTAAATTCTTTACAGACTTGACAGGTAAATTATTTTTGAAGAATAAAAGTCTGATTGAATTATGCCATTCAGTAGAATAAATACAATTATAATTAATTCTCATCCTGGTAATTTACTCGAAAGTTGCAATATATGATTCATAGAAAAAAGTCTAAATGATACAGGCTATGGTCACATTATGTTTGCCCTTGTGTATGTTTGCCCTGTTTCAGTGCTTGGTAAATAAGGCGGCATTATAATATGTTGACATAAAAATTAGGATGTTAGTAAAGATATAGTCAATGTAGGCCAAATAATCAATGTAGGCCAATTTTTTTCCGCATAGTTTCATTTTTCGGTTTCAGTCTTCAGAAAGCAATTAGCTCAGTTTTTGCTCCCGCCTAATAGTAAATCATTATACCCAAGTCATAATTATTATGAGATGTTAACTACATAATTATTATGTTCATACCATATTTATAACACCTGCATAATTTTAGGCTTTCCAGTCATTCTAACCGTCCCATTGGTGATTGTATCAAGATATCATGACCATGACAGTTCCAGGTATGAATACTGATTGATTGATTGATTGATTGATTGATTGATTGATTAAACGAATTGATGGATTGAACGAATTGATGGATTGATGGATTGATTTATTACTTCATTCCAGAACTTTTTTATGCATGAGCTTATTGATAATTTAACAAACTAAAATCTGTTATTATGCATTAAGTGCTGTCAAAGCAACGGTAATTTGAATCTTATCATATTTATTCAATTTTTTAATAATCAATTGATTGCATGTTTCTGTCCATTTCAAATTGTAACACATTATTTTCTTTTGAAAAATCATCATTTATTAGTTGAAACAATGCTGTATTATTTTTGTTTATTTTTTTAGTTATTGGCTGGATACTGGAACAAAGGAATTTATTATGTTCATAGTTACATTAGGGTTACATGTGTTAGTAAGTATGGAATTTATTACTATAATATACATTGTCTCCCTTTATCACTAATTCGAGGTTAAAAATGGAGCGAAAATATTTGATCTGTTTTACTCTTGTTGATTGCTGTCTCTGATGAAGCTGTCTGTTGTTTATTTTACCTATTTTGGTGTTACTTATACCTAAGTTAAGAAATGAACTTTAGTTACGTGTTAAATATTTACTTGAAAAAGAGACACAAAATGTGTCCACATTTTGATGGTTGGGATTGTGTAAGCCAAACACCGCTTAATTCAACTGAAACCAGAGCAAATATACTAATGAGGTGATTTTGATATCGTCATTGTAAACCTCTGAAGATATTTATTCTCATGGACAAATGTGACTGCACCCCTAGCATAAACAACGAAATATACATAAAGTTAATATTAATGACTGAACACTATCAGTAGCGTATTTACTAATAACATGCGATAAAACTTTAACTGATCTTTAATTATTTTTCAGATATATTTCATTTTATTCTTCTCATGTATTCATACATTACGTAAGTGGACTGCAGAATGGCAGTATGCCGATAAAATAAGAAATATGTAAGTAGTTTAAAAACAACATCTTACCTATGTCTCCATAAGCTTGGGTGTTTTGTAGACGGTTTTTTCTATGAATAATTTTCATATATCAAATCGCAATATATCACCTCAACGAAGCTCACCATTAAAACCATATAAAATCACGAAATGACGCTCAACCACATTGTCAACAAATACAGCACAGAGCAACACAGTCAGTGAAGAATAACGTGGTCAGTGCAAAATTGCCAGCTCTAAAACTCTAAAAGAACACGACATGAACAACAGCACAGCCAACAAAGAACAATGTGGTCAACTTAGCTAATAATACAGTACAGTGCAGTACCATTTAACAACCATTGTACGGTTATAATTTGTAAGAACAAAACACAGCTAACAAAACATATCATGAACAGTATTGAACATCACAATTCATACTAAAAGAACGCAGATTAGTAAAAGCACAGCCAACAAATAATATTTTCGATTCAAACAACAATACAGAACAACCAACGTAACCAGCTTGGACGAACAAAAACACGCAACAACACACAAATACTGCAAACACAAAAACAACACTTTCAGCTCAGAACATCCAACAAAGAACAAATTGCATCACTTGGAAGACCGCATTGACTAGCCAAGACTATCCTACACTGATGGTTTGTTTACGGATGGCACTAGCAAAACATAAGTGAATAGGAAAATTGAAGTGATAAATGTGAAAATGAACTATTGTACCAAATGAAAGAAAAGCACATTGTTAGTTTATTACATATTTTAGGCATTGATCTGAAAGGGAAAATTTACTGTTTTTATAAAAAATGAATGATAATTCTGGTTTTCATCAAATTTTTGACGACTGTTCAGTTACGTATATCATGTTTTATTGCAGGAAATCCTTGGGGAAAAATTCCTTGATATATATTTTATATCTACTTGTGATAATTTTCATGATAGATCTCAACGATGGAAGTCAAACATCGCATGTTATTTTATTAATTACATTCCTTAATATATTGGTAAGTATACTGCCATTTACAATCGTTAAAAATTAAAACTGTTCACCAATTAAGGACCACGTGATATAAATGTTTTTCCACTTATCTTTCAGCATTCTCTTATTATCATCCTCTATAATGTTTTTTATCGCCTTTTACTCCTTTAAACCGAATGGTCACCATGGATAGATTACGTTAAGTCCAAAACAATGCCCAACTAACAACTGTTATATGTTGGCGGAATTATTGCATTTTGTATCTTTTTTATCTTTCAGTGTTTAATGACATTGCTTGTTAGAATTGTACTGGACAAACAAGTGAGTTCATTTGACTATTCTGAACTACTAAATTCAATACAAATATATGTAACACAGACAAGTACAGTCTAAGTATTAGTATTAATTCTGTTGTGCCATTGTTAACAACACAAATGCACTTGACTGTACTCATTTTACCAAACATTGATAGTTTATTCAAAATGTTGTCCCTTTAAGATATAATCTTTTTATTTTGTTTTTCTAAATTCCATTATTATGTCACTTTTGTATATTACTACTAGATGTAATAGTTTTGTGTTGAAATCATTATCCTACAAAATAGAAGTTGATGTAGGAAATGCTATATGAATGCAATAAATTCCACTTTTACACGTAGACTGCCATACCCGTAGATCACTGACATGACCCATACCAGTATTCATATAATATCATACACGCAGACAACATCGTACAAAATGAAACAATGCTAACAATTGTTGCCATTACCTCTGTGTTGCTGTCAAACTCTTTAACTCCGCCTCAAGAATCTTGTTGAGGATATTTTCTTTCACTTCTTGCTTCACCTTTTCAGGTTCGACAACAGCTAATTCATACGTGCCCCTGTGTTCCGAATCCAGTTCTAGATCAGACGGTAAAAGCACGCCTTGTTTTTTAAAGAGAGCAAACTAGTTTTCTTCTGATTCTTATTCCAGTCATGATAAACACCGCCTGCTTACTCTATACATGCACAACTCTATCTGTAATCCCTCCAGTAATACAGTGCAACGTCTCCAGAGCGGCCCTCTTTTGAGCAACAAACTCCCTTCAACAACAGCATGATATTTTCTCACCGTACGATTTAACTATTAATTTAACCTCTCTAGAGCAACAACCTCTCATCGGCAACATAATTTTGCTTCTCCCTAAGGGTGTCGCTTTGGAGAGGTTGCACTATGATCTAAAGACGTTTCTTTTGTCTTAATATATGTAAGAACTCAACACAATAAATTAGCGACTAGGATATTTATAAAAAAACGAGTTTCATTTCGGGCATTTAGTGTGTTCCCTTTGACATTAAACGTGCATGAAATCCTGGATAATTCTGTGAAATGGCAACTAGATTAATATGAAGCATCAACTCATTTGATGTTAATGTGGAGACATGGAATTCCTAAATGATTAATTCAGAACGTATACGTATTTAATGGGACTTAAACGATTGGTTTTTGAGTTAGATGACAAAAGCGAGCAATTACATGTTCTCTTCTTTTTTATAGGTGAATAACAATGCATTCTGTGGTAAGTGATTTAACTTCTATTGTCATTGTATATATCTGTAAACTGTTCTGTTTTCATGATGTTTTATGATTGAAAACCGAATACCCGCTACCTCTGATATTGTTAGGTTCTAATGGATTGCAAATAGTAAAGTGATGTTAGCTAGACGAAAAGTTTTCATTCAGAATGCGTGATTGACTTTACAATGTGTACGGAAAAAGGACCCATTCGAAAATATGTAAAGCTTGACGCTTCATGTTTTCGATTATATACAAATATCATTATTAGTGTAAAATATATATATATTACAACCCTACATATGGCCTAATTTACTCTATCTTGTAAAAAGTATCTTAAGTTAGGACAATAACTGCTCTTATTATCGTGAATATTATTGTAAATACTTATTTTGTTTCTTCTTTACTTATGTAGGCATAGATGCTTTATTCAAACAAAACTTAAACTCTCATACATTTTATTAAAGGATACGCATACTTTAAAAATGTCAAATTATACAATATCTGTTTATCTCGAATTCGTCTTATCTCAAACTAATTTCCACGGTCTTTATGCATCTGAGATAACGAAAATCAACTGTATTTATTTTCAGCCTATATGAAACCAGAAATAGTTAAAAATGTTACAAATAGCTCTGAAGCTGACAATGTTTCAAAATATTATGATGAAGTGAATAGAACAAAATATACTATGGAGAGAAAGCGTCAGCTCTCATTTTTATTGGGTAGCGGATCTTCTGGATATGGTACTGGTTCCACCGAAAGTGCCACAGAAGCAAGCACAGACTCTTATGGTAAACAGCTATGTGGCGCTCCGTCATTTACTGTCAGTGCTTCGATTCATAGTGGCACAGATGGTGGAGTATTAGTTAAAGACAATTCTAAAAGCTCTTCCTCAAGCGTTGGAGCTAGTGGTAGTGTTAAAGATGAAATACAAGTTTGTCGAGGGAACGTAGGTTATGATAAAAAATCTGCTAAACAATTGCGGACAAGTTTCGAGCGTACTCTACAAAGAAATGAATCCGACACAAAAAGCGATGGTCAAAACTGGATGTCAAATCAATCATTGCCGTTGTGGCAAGGGAAGCGTAATAGAAGCAAAACTAAAAATTTGTCAAAGGATATGTGCTCAGTTGCAAGCGATAAGGACATTGCAGGTGTACATCTGTCTTATAAACCACATATAATTGATAATAATGATACACATAAAACAAAATGGCAAATTGACGATCGATTTAATCGGTCCGATACATTCAATGGATTAACCGACGGTGATACAGATAGTGATGTTAGCGTTCCTGAAGAAGTTGGTTTAACTGGGAAACAATCTGTATTTTGTACAAATGACAGCGACAATGATGATGATGACGTCTCTTCGTGTGGGTCAAAATTATTATAATCCTTGAAAGAGGGTAATGGTTATGAAAGACGATTGTGAATTTCGTGTTCAAATTTGGGTAACATTTTCAAATTGTTCGCATACTTTATGTTTTTTAATATTGGTTGTTTTTGTTATATGCAGAGTATTGTAAATTTGTTTTTTGCGATTTGAACAATACACATATTTAGTCCATGTTAAACTGATTTACGTTGGCTTTTAAAAATTATTCACTTCTCATGGACATTTGATTTCAATATAATATTGCCTTAATTCAAAATGTCGATTGCTCAGGTAATCACAGATATAGAACGTTTTGAACATATTTTGAAACATATTTTGCTCGGTTGGTGTATGTTGGGATGTACACATTATATTTGAAGTATATTTTCTCTGAAGAAACCTCTCTGTGATAACTATACATATGTATATTCATATATTTTACATTTCGAAGTTAATTTACTTTTCGGTGACTTAAAATTGTAACATGTTACTGATATGTTAATTATGTGATAGTGGTTTAATACTCAATATTTTGTGACTTATTGTACCAATTATAAATTCTTTTGTAACTATTAAAATGTTATACATTCCATTAGATGTATGTGCATGAATGCAAGATATGGTTTTTAGGTACATCATATTCTGGAATATGTGGAGGAGAATAGTTCTTATTCGTGGAAACGGCATACCGGAAGTAGTCTTCTATTTATAAATATTATACGTATGTAATGTAAAAGTCGCGCAAAATAATGATAAATCGTTAATAGAACTCTTCTGGCACGTTAAATAAACACTTCTCCATCATTACTTTACATCGAAAATTTCATTTTCGTAAAAATCATAATAAAGCCTAAATTTATATAGATAAGAAAATATTTGTAGAAAAAAACTCATACGATGAATCCCACCCACATGCTTTGGCAAATATGGAGACCTATTATTTTATCGTATTTTTTCTTGTATATTCGTTCTCGGTACATTTAGACACTTCGTGATATAATCTGGTTGGATTGAATTCTGGATAAAAAAAATACTTATGTAACACATACAGGGGTAAGTATGACAGTGTTCTGAATGTTCAATTGGCGCGGTACGAATACTTGATCCTATGTGAATGATACAACTCAAGTGTAGCTTTATCAACATATAATGTCTACAATATTATGCAACATGTGAAATCAAAGAAATCAAATTTGTTGTTGATTCAGATGTCTATTTACAGTGAAATATGCACCAAACATGCATCTATTAAGAAATCAAAAGTCTTGGTTTTATGACATTTCGCTTGACATCCAAAATGTGATTTAATTGACCCACACACCGCTGTAAAAATAGCAAAAGCTATCATACCGGGGCTAAAATAAATAACCTGTTTAAGGGTTTTCGAGCGCAAGTAAAACATAACGCATTTAAAAAATACAATTTCATATGATGTGTCGTCCAATGGAATCAGTTCCGAAATGAAATGTTACAATGTTAGTCCCAGTGAACAAACTTGAGCAAAAATGTTCAATCAGTTGATATTAGGATATTTGTGGTATTTCATTTGTTGCTTACTATATTCAGGCAGGTATCAGTTAGCGCAGGTATTATCCAGAACTTGATGCTACATGTTAATAAGAATCTCATCCTTTAATGAAACTGTGTGTATTTTTTCTGGACTATTTTTTTGGTTTAAGTTATGGTTCCCTACAGTGTTGTCGTATATGTTAGTGCAACCATTTCCAAACGATATATGTGAGCTGAAACTATTAACATAATATGCAACTTCTTTCTATGTTATAAAGCGTGTGTCGTGTATGTTGCATACATTCAAAATAATCAACTTTTTTTCTAAGACTTCAATACTCCAAACGTAAACACACGGTTCTTTCTGTTTAAAAGAACGACCTTTCAAGGAATTCTGAATTCTTCTGAATTGTTTTACACTTACTCTAGCAAAACAATTGATAAACATCCGATTTGCAACAGGAACTCATGAAATAGAATATCAATACACAAAATGTCCAGACAGAACTGTTCATCTGTACACTAGTCAATTCATAATGAAACAAAAATGAGCTCAACTCATTGATATGCTTGGAAATCTAATAAGCCATTCAGACACTCAATGGAAACGATAAGAACTAATTGTGCTAAATGTTGATCTGTTTCTTCTGGTCCACAGTAATGTGAGATGCGAATGAAATAGAAAGAAGCAAAATAATTACAGTCATGTACGTATAAGACTGAAAAAAACACCATAAATCTGACAGCGTATTTAACAAGACATATTATGTAAGACTTAGCCTTTAGGGGACAATGATATAACTATGGAAAAATTGATTCTAAAACTAAAAGCAATTTTCATTTCCACATGTGCCTAACAAACAAACAGCTTACACAACGCCATAAAAAATATAGATAATCATTCAAAACAAGAAGGTAACAATAAGGTCAAGGTCACTTTGACGCGGAGAAACGTAAATATGTTGTTCTAGTGCTTTTTGTATTAGAATGAACTTAAATGTAATGTGCAAAAGTATACAATAAATATAGTTTTACGTTTCATTGGACAGAAATAACACAAAGGGGACTTTGAACTATTAAAACTGTCGTGTTACGTGACTAAAAACGGTTGGCATTCGTTAGGAGCTGTCAGGCATTTTCTCTGGGGTATTTATCTTCTAATTTTTATTTTCTGCTTTTAATTCAAAAAATCAAATCGAAAATATATGATAGATATATTTTTATGATATATATCTGGACACTTCAATCCCTCGTCATCTTGACCCCCACGACACTTCGACCAAATAAGCTGAACGATGTATATTTTTGTAACTTGATTCATATCCATGAATCAGTTTTTATTCACTCAGTGAATTTAGTTGGAAATAATTGTAATATTGCATAATTATTTAAAAAAAATAATAACTTAAATTAAGGCTAAAAAGATGATGATAAGTAAGTAATGTGGTTCGTATAAATTTATATTACAGCTTATTTACCCTTAACTCATGTTATAAATGTGATATGAGGTACAAACAAGATCAAATATGAACCAGACTATAAGGAACATGTACATATAGTATAAAAGGTGATACAATATACAGTACAATGGTATAATGTCAAAGAAAATTAACCATTTGTTTTAATTGCCAGGTGGAGTTTTGAAACTCTTCAGAATAACTAAAACAAATTACAAATATTTAATAGTTTTCCATCATCATTCTCAGACATTATTTCCTTAAAAGTTATAAAATTCCTATCATTAACAGATGGTAAAAATATCTTTTTATTATAACCAAATGAGGACAAGTCATGATAATAATGATATTCGTCCCCTATTTCATTGCTTTGATATAAATGGCATTTACGTGTAAGACGCTCAAGATTTCGCCAACGACCTTTCTCAACTGTTGATGATTGTTCAAGAGACTCAAATTTACTTTTATCGCTTGATCAGCAATGTGTTTTTGCAGATGTTAATTTCCTGTTTTCTTTGGAAAATAACATGCTTGTATATGTGAAAACATCTACAACTTCGCGCAAATTATCATCAATATTTATATCCCTTCTCCTACCCTGTTATTATAGAACAAAAAAATCTAGATCGCTCAAAAAGGGAGAACAAAATTGGTGATATATTTCCTCCTTGGTGTAAGCCTCTATTGCAATCAAAAAGTCAGAGTGTTTTTCATTTACTGTAACATAATCTTATACAGTTGACAGACGATATTACATAATGAACGACTGATACATTTTAACAGGTATGAGTTGAATGTGAAATGTGTGTAATTGATTGATCAACAGTATCCAGGGCTTACAAGGGTGTTAGAATGAAATTAATTCTATCACTTAGTATAATGTGTTTATCAAGAAAATCTGACAATGTCATATGACCTTGTTCGATTATTAATTTCGTGGTGTGGTAACTATATTTGAGTGATCTGTTGGGTAAGATAAGAAAGTGAACATAGGTTTATTCTAGTTGGTATAATAACATTTCTCAGATAGAAAGAAAATACATGTACATGTAAATACATATAAACACAAAACGTTTAAATAGATACAATGTATTATGAAAACGATGTCAAATATAGGTTTCGATTCGCATTTATCATTGAAAGGACCATTTCTCCTCAGACCAGATGCTGGAATTTACTCATTGATCTTAAACGAGTCATACCATTTATGAACAAAAACCTTTAAAATAACAACATTTTTAAAAATGGCATTAATAATAAACCAAAATGCAAAAAATATAACATGTACATATCACATGGTGTATTTTTACTTACATATAATAACCAAAAAAATAAAATTCAACTGGATATCTGATATTAACCCAGAAGGTTTCCTGACCCCGAACTATCTGTACTAATACAAGACGAGTTTAGGAGTTCACGACATTAAACGACAATATTACAATACAAAGTAATTACTAACAATAATGATCTTAATATAGGAAGATTGACACCAACTTAAGCCTTTGATGTTTTTCTTGATAATGGAAATGTCTGCTAGAACAGTTTAGTGAACGCATGACTACCAATTTATTGCGTAAAAATTTGTATAGACGCAAAAAGTATATAAACAAGTACTTTGTGTCCGATCTTAAATAAACTGAATGCCGCACACCGCGAATACCTGAATTTAAGTTAGTTCATACTATAGATTAAGTGCATTTACTTCTTGGGGTTTTTATATCAATTCATTCAATTTTCAATTCAGTGTTGAAAGTTCGGCATTATGAAGATAAATACTGATATATACTACTCAACTTTTATAATTGATCAAAGTGGTTTATTCCGTGAATATATATTTTTAAAGTCTATCACTTTATTTTATGCTTTTTTGATGTTTTATTGTATCGTAAGATTCACTTATTCTATAATTGTATGGCATTTTATCTTAAAGTTATTGAACAAAAAAAAAATGATCGTCATAAATGTGTTATTTTGTCATGTATTTATGAACTATTTAAACAATCCAGACGACCGATTATTAAAGTAGAGCAGTGTATATACACATGACCATTGAACCATATAGAGAACAAAGAGTTGAAAAATTAAAATTCCAAATGCCCTCCCCGGCAGCTATGACGTGGAATTGCTTTATAACATGTATTGATTATGTCTTTGTATAATTATTATATATCCGTGTGGGAACATATAAACACCTGAAATCAGTCTATGAACAATAAATAATGTGATTATAACAATACCGTCAGGGGTAATTACTTTAATGGATTGTTCAGTTTTCACATTAGAAAGCTAATTTTAGATTTAGTATATTGTTTTGGTATTGATGTAAACTAAAACTATCGGTTTAAACGTTTATAAATATTCTGTGATATTTACCAATACCTATTAGATACAGCCGTGTGATTTAACACATGTTCGTACGAGTTGACTATGAAGTAATACACTGCACATGGAACACGAGATTATATAAAAACACTGAAATTGTATGTTTTTTTGTGAACCTTGTTTTTTTGTGTCCAGTATGAACTAATGTTCGTGTAAATAGGATCATTTCTTGTCGTACTTCGACTGCACTGCGCTTATCGTGGATTGATAACCCGTTTTGTCGTGCGTGTGACATATATCGAGGAAACAACCTTATTTTGATAAACTAAATATAATTGTACGTATTCTTACATTTATAGTTTTGGATTAATAACATAAAGAAGGATGTAATAGTTTTATAGGTATGGCTTACAGGAGTCGGAGTAGTGCGTGATATATTCAAGAAGTATGGGGTCCGGAAGTTCTAAACCAGACTCTGGGGTCAAGACCGACAATACTAATGCAGGCTCAAACCAAAGTCAAAAACAGAATCTACCTGGGCATGCACACCCCCCTAAACCAGGCCCTGGACTTCGACAGTCTGGAAAGAGCCAGAACAATACTGGTAGGGTTAAGATAAGTGACACAGGGGCCAAGGGATTCAAAGACAGTTCGGAAGAAATCCACAACGGTACAAACGGAAGTGTAAATCCTTCTTCTACGAAATACACCAGGAAGGCGAGTATTCGTACCAGTAGAAGAAAAAGGTAAGATTTCTTATCATGAAACTATCACATTCAGTTTTGGTGCATATTTTATAATCTATCGCTGTACCATGTATATACATCACCGATAAATTGTATGAAAGTGTGTCTATCGATTTTAAACATTACAATGCAGTCTATACAGTAAGAATTAACATACTCCAACGATATTGCGACCGTTAGTTTCAAAATAAACATTATGTTATTCTTGCTTGTATGTGTTCAATACACTGTCTCGGGTGATTGGGTTATCTGTGTATCGCATAATGGTTTTCAATTCGTGTGCGCGTTTTGTAATAATGTATAACACAAGCTATATCGATTTTTTTCTCCTTCCGTAGATAGAAAATTGTGATCTAACTAGATAATAATGCTTAAATTATCGAATGAAGCGATATGAGTAATCGATGTAAACTTTGTATACTGAACTATTTTAACAGATTATTCAATCAGTGTGTTACATGTAACGTTTACATGAGACACATGCGGTGAACCTTCGATATTGCAATGGAACATGAAAAAAAACCCTTAATATTGAAGGGGTGTCATTATCAAGAAGGAAAATGGACGAAATATGGAAAACCGATCCTAAAATAAAAAGTGATTATGATGTGATTTTACCTTGGTCTTAATTTTTCACTGGGGTTTAACGTCGCACCAACGGTGTCATCTGGCGACTGTTCCAGCTTCAACGGTGAAGGAAGGGCCAATGCGTATACCCGGGTAGAACCATAGACCTTCCATAAGCTAAATCGACAGTTTCTTCACATGTGAAATATGGTCCTGATAGGGGCACGAATTCGCAGCTGCGAGGGGCTAGTGATCACTAGTCGATCAACCACGGAGGCCTCCAGTTTAGCTTTTTTATTTCAATTAATGAATCATGATGCATTATTGGATCGAAAAGCAATTTAATAAGGTGGTCATAATATTGAAGTGTCCTCTAAGCGAGGTTTTTGGTGTATTTATAGGTAATTGATTATGAATATGAGAGGCAGGTTAACTATAACATGGATCGTTGAACTATAATATAGCTCATCAAAAGAAGAAATATACTGTAAATTATACTATATACGGCGGAATTCATGAATCGTGTAAAATATAGAAAATCTATGAAATCTGTATAATTAGAATAACTTCACATTTATCAGTGTCACGTTTTGAGTTTTTTCAATTAACTACACGGACTGTTAATCTGACCCGTGCCCCTATATTGTGCGCCTGGGTTCGAAATATTAATCTGGAGATATGGCTCCGAGCTCAAGTCTTATATTTGTCTTTCAAGGTTTATTGAATCAATTATAGCGATGGTAATAATGTTACCCTATTCCAAGAACTATTGACCTGAATTTGTATTTGAAGTTATTAATCTAAAACATATATCTTAACAACCAAAATATATTGCGCTCGGAGACTCTATACAATGGGTGTTATGTCTTTCATCAAATTGTCTCGGAATAGCTTGTGTGATTCGGGTCTCTAACAAATAACATATCGCCCAAATCGCGCTCTTCCGTCCGAACTAAGGCCATCCTTACAAAAATTGTTGGTTTGAAGATACGTGACCGATTCGTTCAAAAATCCCCCGACCCCAAATTTTAAGCAATTTTGACATTTTTTGTTCTTTAATCTAGCTTTTTGTTTTCAATACTAGCGTATAAAAGGTAAGCAAATACAAAATACAAAACAACTGACCAACATTTTCTCAGGATAACCTAATCTGGCAAGTGTAAAATCAAGCACTAGTATATCATAAAACGTTCCCTGCAAAATATTCTCCATATAACACTGCGTGCCGATGTTAATAGTTCCCAAGCCAAGGACCTGATACCCATACAGTACGCGTATCACATGATCATGACAGACACATGTTAGAACACCTGTGATGCATGATTCTATATACAGTACTTAAATTTCAGTGAACATGCTTCACGATTTGATACCAAGACGATTGTTAGAAAAATGGAGATGGGCATTGAAAACGACGAAGATGTCGATAGTAAGTTTATGGTTCTTTTTACCAATTCAGAGAGGGCCAAAGAAGTTTTATCTGTCAGTCAAATCCGTCCCATTTTGTTGATAATTGCAGTCACCAAAAACTTATTCGGGAGAACATCGAGAAAACACTAATCTGTGAGCAATTTTGAAACTGTAGCATTTTTGATGTCATCTACGAATGCGCACAAAGTTTATGGCCTAACGAGCACTTTTCTCTGGATATTCCACTTACTGCTGGTTAGCACTTTATGATTCAAATAGCAAACGAATAATTACGGTACAAATATCATTCAGACTTTATGTAATCCATCAGATTGGTATTAGAATTTCTATTTTAAGGGAAAGACGGGAGTCAGATTGGTTATATATAATAATAATGTATAACGTGTGTTTGACGAAATATCAAAAATATTTTATCAATGAAATCTTATTCCACGATAGGTTTAGAATATGTTTTATTACATATATATTTACCGTTAGTGGACAACACTCCATGTGTGTTACTGCAACCACAAATTAAATCTGTCTATTCCAAATTTCATATATTGTAATATTTGCTTTCAAATAGAAGTGCACAAGTTGTAAATACACGCTTCACGTATTCAATTTCCTGTGGAGATTTTACTGATAAAGTACACAATTCTATTCTTGCCTTCAAGTGATTCAATACATCGAACAGTTAGGCGATTGATGCAAGAGCGATCAGAAGAAATAAGTTATAAATTTATAAGGAATTATGTATAATGTCTAGTCTTACTTCGGCGTAAGAATTTTAACCGCCGGCGGATACTGAAGTGTCTGTATGTATGTATAATGTAGTGACTGTATGTATGTATGTATGTATGTATGTATGTATGTATGTATGTATGTATGTATGTATGTATGTATGTATGTATGTATGTATGTATGTATGTATGTATGTATGTATGTATGTATGTGTGTATGTATGTATGTATGTATGTATGTATGTATGTATGTATGTATGTATGTATGTATGTATGTATGTATGTATGTATGTATGTATGTATGTATGTATGTATGTATGTATGTATGTATGTATGTATGTATGTATGTATGTATGTATGTATGTATGTATGTATGTATGTATGTATGTATGTATGTATGTATGTATGTATGTATGTATGTATGTATGTATGTATGTATGTATGTATGTATGTATGTATGTATGTATATGTATGTATGTATGTATGTATGTATGTATGTATGTATGTATGTATGTATGTATGTATGTATGTATGTATGTATGTATGTATGTATGTATGTATGTATGTATGTATGTATGTATGTATGTATGTATGTATGTATGTATGTATGTATGTATGTATGTGTATGTATGTATGTATGTATGTATGTATGTATGTATGTATGTATGTATGTATGTATGTATGTATGTATGTATGTATGTATGTATGTATGTATGTATGTATGTATGTATGTATGTATGTATGTATGTATGTATGTATGTATGTATGTATGTATGTATGTATGTATGTATGTATGTATGTATGTATGTATGTATGTATGTATGTATATGTATGTATGTATGTATGTATGTATGTATGTATGTATGTATGTATGTATGTATGTATGTATGTATGTATGTATGTATGTATGTATGTATGTATGTATGTATGTATGTATGTATGTATGTATGTATAATGTAGTGACTGTTTGTTTGTATTATGCAGATATCCTCGGTTTGGATCGAATAAAAACAAAGATATTTCTGAAAAAGGAAAAAACAAAAGTACGACGTGATGAACAGAAGAACAAAGCGATCTATAAATTTCAATCTGCTGCTGCAAAGGTTAGTAAAATTATGATTATTGGTAATTTATTAAATTTTCTATTTCAATTCGACATTATTAAGACTTTGTACTGGAGTATGGAACGACACAATTGTCTTGTGTTGCAACATCAGTACGATGAAATATAAAAATATATTTTGTCAAAGTGTTGTGTGAACATTTTTCAGTACATCCTATGTCAAATATTTGTGCTTTTCAGTGCGATATTCCGCTTGAAAATAAATTCATACCTATTGCTTCATTTATCTGTATGATTTTAGGGTGATTTAATCGACATTAATGTGTTTTTACAATACATTTGTGTATTTAAAATGTAACAATAAAGTTGCATTATTCATAAATTATCTCTCATAAATATATCCGCGTACGCTGGAATTAGTTGCATTAATACGTATAAGATCGTTAGAAAATGTGCCAAGTAAACTTATAAATGGTATTCATTTCATAGTGAATTTTATTGCATTGTTCAGTCTAATTTAAGTCATAGCCAAAGACCCAATCAAATATATTCGTAATTCAATTCTAATTTAAAGCCCGTATACCGGTGCAGAAATAAATACGCCCTGTAAAAAAGCTTCATTGAATACAATTGTATTTCTGAATTGCGAATTGATAATTACCAGACGTATCTAATTTTATACTCAAATCGATTTTAACCATGTACGTTATCGATCGATCTCTAAACGTCTTATCAATGTATGTCCAATATTATGTCGTGATCAAATCTATTAAAATATAGTAAATCTTTTCTCAAAGACCACTTTACTGCACATGTTGTTGAAAATACATGGGGAGGGGCCTCTGTGTTCGAGTGGTTTTGGCGTCCGGCTAGCAATCATCAGCGGTGAGACACTGGTGACAACTAATCAGAGCCGTAACCACCCGGGCCCAGACAAAATTCTCATGTGAAGAATCTGTCTAGAAATCTTACAGAAGACCGATGTTTCTACCTAAGGTTATCTTCCTGGGGTCTTCCTCAACCGTTCAAGCCGGAAAACTCGCAAAATGATTGTGGCTGTTGGTGCAGCGTTAACTCCCCGTGAAAAAAAAAACAATACATTGGCATGATCAACTGACAGTCGCACATATATCACAGTAAAATACAGAATAAATATGCCTAGTCACTTGTTTAGAAAATTGTGGTACACTTTATTTTACAGGTACAGTCTACTGGATTGAAACGTGATGGACCGAGGACTCAACAGGATGAGATTTATATGGGCAAAGTAACGATACAATGTCCATCTACAGTAAAAATTGTCCGCATTTTCACGAGCAGTACTTTCACCGGTAGGAACATAGTCATAGATATGAATAATAAACATGAAAGAAATAAGGTGTAAAAGAGTACATCATGAGTGAAAATCTAGATTATGGACGCAATTCGTGTAAGGCCTTAAAATGTACATCACTGAATCATACGCATTCCTATTAACACCAGCGTATGGAATTAGTTTTACTTAGTCCTAATAAGCACTGAATCATCCAGTGTCTTACTATTCTCAAGCCAATTTTATCCGTATCGTGAGACTTGCATACATTTCTCCTTTATGGCTAACGCTGTAAAATTTCTCCTCATGTCTGAAGACCTTTAGAAGTAAATGTATCAAATGAAAACAACACTCACAGTCGTGGTACATCATGAGTTTACTTTTGGATACAAACTCTATCAAATGAAGTGAGTTTTCGAAGAATCAATAAAATATCAGGGGTCTCCATGGTCGAGTGGTTATGGTCTCTCTCTAGTATTCACTAGCATCTCACCTCTGTGAGCTCGACTCAAACCTGAAACCAAATTTCACACGTGAGGATATGTTCGAGCTAGTTTACGGAAGGTCGGTGGTTCTACCCAGGTGTAAGCCTGTGGTCGTCCTCCACCATTAAAGCTGGAAAGTCGCCAAATGACTCTGGCTGTTCATGTGACGTTAAACCCCAGTGAAAAAATATCAGGTGTCTAGCCCCTCTAAAAAGTTGCAAATCATCTTTTTACAGACACTAAACATGAGAGGAACAGTTTGATGGAGAATGCCTACCCCGAGATTAAATCTTTCTGTCAGAAACTCGGTTATGACTTCCAGGTGGTGGATATGAGGTGGGGAATACGTGATGAAGCTAGTGATGATCTGATGGGTACAGAAATATGTCTCAGAGAATTACAAATGTGCCAGAAATTATCAACTGGTCCAAACTTTGTGGTAAGTGATCTTTTGTTTGTGATTGATCGGTCGTTTTTAATTACAGCAAAACAGTTTTGTATTCACGTCCTGGATTGTGTTTGATGCACGCCATTTATCATCACACCATGGACTGTGTTTGATGTACACTGTTTATCATTACTTCATGGATTGTGTTTGATGTACACCGTTTATCATCACTTCATGGATTGTGTTTGATGTACACCGTTTATCATCACTTCATGGATTGTGTTTGATTTGCGCCGTTTATCATTACATCATGTGCATACAATCAGAATTGTTATCATAATTTTACAAGTAGCAGTTAGAATGACAGCAAAAATGTATGTTCCTTTATAAATCTGGTCATGCATAAATAACCTGAATGTTCAAAGCTGGTACGAAAACATCCAGCAAATGTAAAGTTTTATTGACATCTGGCGTTCGTGAACAAGTACTATCAAGTTATTTCATACTATCGTCAATTCAACCAACCCGGTTCAGAATAATTATGTTATTTCGTTAGTCCGAAGGTCGTGGACTTTATGTTAAAATGGAATAAAAATGTGTATGTGTTTTTCAGTCGTTGATGTCACACAAATACGGATATACTGATTTCCCTCGGTGTATTGATGCTAATGAATATGAAACTATACTGAAAAAGGTAGAATCTGAAGAAGTAATCGAACTATTCAATAAGTGAGTATAGACACTCTCAAAAAATCAAATCATTGAAGTTCATGTTCAAGTTACCAGCTAATTGAAATGATTCCTTCACGGAAAATAATCAAGATGTAATTTGATTCATATTGATTAAATCACATCCAAGCGTGTCCTATTTCCGAACATTCTGAATGGTCCGTTTATCTATTTAAATTAACGATCATAGTGTATTTTACCATACAATTGATCCTATAGCTTATTTACTTCACATAATCGATAGTTAAATTAACTAATTTCAATTCAGATCATTTTCATAAATGTACCAAATTTATACGAATTCTGAAAACCCTCACAATGATTCACAATAATTGTGCCACGGCGACCAATTAATAGATTCCTGTCTCGATTCACGTGCGCACGAGATCACTTTGTTGTGCATTTAACAAAATTACTTATAAAGCTTCCATGAGTGGAAATTTTTTAATGAACCATATGTATATTCATGTTAATTATTTTGAGAATCCCCAAAGCTGAGCAATGCAAATATTGGTTTACTATTTCACTGGCTATATTTATGTTACATCTCAGTCATACGAACTTGTAGTTTGTATCATAACGTACAGACAACCAGATTACACGTGACCAGATGCCGCAATGCTTTATAAAAAAACCTGGCTGTCACTTCACACAGAGATTGCAATATTTTTTAGAAGCCATGCAAATAGTTGGAATTTTTGTCTTTTAATTTTTATAGCTTGAAAGAAGGTATGAAATACATGTAATTACTAGTATAATAATGTAAAATATAACATGCATAGTTTGTAGCCTGTTATCATCACGCAGACATGTCAATATGACGGCATCTAGAAATTCACAAATCAAAGACATGAATATTAGAAGTTTTTGTTAAGATTTATTTAAAAGCCACATTTTTTTGTTTTCTTAATTGACAGGTTGGATTGTAATCAATCATGATTTTGCTATTTTCATTATTAATCAGATGGTATACTAAGGACACGAACGCTGTCCCCGAGATGTATGTATCACATCCGGTCAGTTTTAATATACCAGACTACATCAGTAAAGATAAAGAAAAGAAGAATGTTGCTAAGAAACAATGGTGGAAAGAAAGTGACATAATTCAGTCAACACTAGAAGATATCGCTCAAAAAGTGTTTGATGTTCAAACTGCTCGAAAATACATTCGTTCTGGTAATTAATATGACAAATACAAATGAAACTTTTTAAAATAGTGTGTATACCAACAATTACCTGAAATGGAGGTTGTAAAATAACATTTAATTAAAATCAAAATTACTGCATCTTCCTTAAAATTAAAAAAAACTAGTGGCATGCGTAACGAAATTTTACATTTATTTCTTAAACAATTCTAAAAACTTTTTACAACTATGTTCACGTAAGTATTCAGAAAAAAATCACCTTATCATCTTTAGAAATAGAACTTAAGCGACTGGTTTGTGTATTCATTTCAAACACAGCTACCATGTTTTTTTCTGCTTGTAAAGAATATGTATTGTGTTTGGTACATCGCCAACAGAAAGATTATTGTGATAGCTTAATAAGCTGGTTTATCATTACTGTTATTTTTATAGTGACAGAAACAGAAGTTTATAATGGACTATTAGGCTCTAAGAACCCAACAAAAGAATGTTTGTGGTTAAAAAGAACAATCGATGGAATTGAAGAAAAAGAAAGCAGTTTCCTCTTATCAAGATATATGGGTAAGTTGTTGAATGGACCTCAGTCAATGCGGTTCCTGACATTTACTTTTGTATAACGCATTCAATAATTTATAAGCTAAATATTGGTGTATTTTTCGGGGGAATCTTTTTATTGCATAATTATTTGCGATGTATCATTATTTTTAACAGGTCACTAGAAAAACATTTAGCTTATACTACGTCCACACGCCGCTAAACTATCAAATTCGAACATGTGAGCTATTTTATATCATGTCAATAGATGTCTCCACCGTTTGTAATCAATGTGATTTTAGCAATAGGAACGTTGTGAACAGTCAATTTTTAACCTTACCATAATGTATGAGAATTTTAATAAAATTGTGCTATTTGTCCAGAATGTACCTACAATAACCCTGAATCCAAGATAAAGAAGATTAGAAGTATGCTTAATGATGTGAAGAATGAAGTCACTAAAAAACTTGGCAACAACATATTTGAATATAACATTAAATGGGACGAAGAGAAAGGTGTAACAACTTTTTACAATTATTGATAACAATTTCTTTTATTTCATTAGTATCATCAATTTCGTATTTTATTTTTTGATACAGGTTTGTTTTTCTCTTTTAGAAGACAATGAAACATTCACAAAACACATTTATCTGTTACAAGCTGTCCTTATCATTACCTTTTAATTTGAACGTGAACTGTATTTTGATAGTTTTTTTTATTGAATGTTTTTATCAATGAACCACACGGAGTAAACGTACGTTTCCATTGAAAATTACGAAGATAAATTTTGAAAATTAAGACAACACTATATATATATAACACTATATTGTTAAACCATGATATCATTTGTAATCAACTTCAAGGTGTAAATCCAGATGACAAAGAACACAAAGCGTATTTAGCGCAAATGAACAAACAGTTTGTTGAGAAAATGTGCACAATGATACAAGACGGTGTGAAAGAAAAACACTTTTCAGAAGATCCAGTTGTAGAAGAAATAGTCCAACACATTCAATTCTGCCAAGATAAATGTCGAAGTTTTCATGGGCGTGATGAGCTTCTTACGGTAGGCAATGTCCTATCATCCTATCTTATGTTTATAAACAAGAACCGCATATAACTGCCTGCTGAATGTTGTAACGATTCAGGGTGTAACAGTATAATACAGTATAACCTCTGAAAACCGGACCCCATCGGATCAGAGCCAAAGTTCCGGTTTTTAGAGAATTATTTAGAGAACTATTGATTATAGAAGACAAAAAAATGGGACTTGAAAAATCGTCCAAATTTCAATGAATTCCGGTTTTCAGGGAGTCCGGTTTTCAGGGGGTTTACTGTACCTCTAAAATGCAATAATAGCCAGAAGGAACGAATCTTATATCTATAAATGAATAATATATGCTTGTGTTCAGTCCTTTATCATCCTATTCCGGTTTAAAATTGGAGTTTTTGTGGTTGAATGTTTGTAAATATTCCTTAATATATTGAAACCAAAAAGATAACTCGATCAGGACCTTAAATATAATCTATTCACGTTCATGCTCAGGGTAAAATTGATCATGATGTATTTCCAGAAAATAAAGACTTATGTACACGGTATGAGTAGCGAGCCATTGGTTCTGTACGGACCATCAGGCTGCGGTAAAACCTCTGTGATGGCTAAAGCAGCATGGAATTGTTTAGATTGGACAAAGAAGAAGGCTACAACAGTGATAAGGTGAATTCTGGTCATGTACTCTTATTGATGACTATTAACAAAGCGGCTATCTATATCATTTGGAATTGAATGGCTTACACAGTACAGAAGACAATAAACCGCATATTTATATAGTATTACTGTTATGTTATAGCTACTCCTGCCGTTGCCTTGTGAGAATTTCTTGAAGGTATGTGAACTTGACTGAGTGTAGAATCATAGCAAGTATTTATGTTGTGACGCTACAAGTGGCTGCATCTGATCTGCAAGGCTCTATACCATCTTTCTTTAATCAGTAAGTGATACTAAACGATTATAAAATTGTCATGTGAAGTTATATTCATTAAAACAAGTATTAGATCTGCATTTGATGATTTATCTTTTGTTATTAGATTCATAGGAACTTCTCCCAACAGTTCCAACTTGATCGGACTGCTAACAAGTATTACTACACAGATAAGAAAGGCTTATGGCATGGATACACCAGTATCAAAGGTTAGATGCAAACATAGTATAACATTGTAATAGGAATGTTCAACTTGGTGACTTGTGAATCAATTGAATCGAATCGTGGTCATTCCATTCACAAATAATCCAGTCAACATTAACTTATTCGTGGTAGATTTCGCACGATTTGTCCATATTGAATCCATGTTTATGTCTAAATACTAGTATATCCTTAGTCAGATCATGTTCCTATACTAATGTTCCAAAAAGTGAAACTACTGGCTCTACATACTATAAATAAAAGGAATGTGCAAAAACAGTTGTTTGGCATTGTGAGCGGTTTGCATGTGTAGTACCAAATCAGTCAAATATTTTCATATTTTCAGGATCTCCGTACACTAACTGATGAATTCCAGATCAGCATGTTTATGGCATGCTCGGAACAACCACTTATATTAATACTAGACTCATTGGACATGTTAGATCCATCCTACAATGCTAGACAGTTGAGTTGGCTCCCAACAAGAATCAGGCCAAATGTGAAGATAATTGTATCAACATTACCTGAACAACAGTTTGAGGCCTATCCGGCACTACAGGTGCTCAAAAACGTACATTTATTCTATGAACATGCAAAATTTGAAATAACCAAAATTGGAAAGAATAATCATGTTGTATCAGAAAAGATGCCCTAAATTTATACAATAAGAGCAACCGAGGTCGGCATTACTCGACTTCCATGCAATGCCTAAATATTTGCCATTTACAAGTTGTCGAATGAAGTCTTACTATTATCATTTTTTTATTTCAAAGTAATTATTTACAAGCGATCGATTGTATGTACAGTTCATCACTTTACACTTCTAATGAAATAATGAATCCAGTTAACATTTTATAAAAACAATAAAACTGTATAAATAAAATCTTTTGATAGGTCTTATAATTATGTCATGGCAGCACAATTCTGTATGATTAGATTACCGATTACTGTATTTCACTGACATGAATATGTTTCAGGCTTCCATGAAAACACCAGAGAATTTTATAAAAGTACCAACTTTGACTAACACAGACCTTGGTGATATCATAGACAAATGGTTAGAGTTGAAGCACAGAAAGCTTACTCCAGACCAGAAAAAGATATTGCTGCATACGTGCAACAAATGTCCTCTACCACTGTTTATGAAACTGTCATTTGACAAGGCTGTAATGTGGACAAGTTTTGTCAGTGGGAATTCGACGGTTTTGGAACCGACAATACGTCAGTGTATAGATGCTTTATTTCAAAGGTTGGAGAAAATGCACGGACAAATATTTGTGTCTAGGACGTTAGGGTACTTGACGAATGGTACGTTTGGACTGAAATTGGTTTTAGTTCTTATATCTTTTATGAATCGTCCTCATTATCGCAATATCCATAAAAAATCGGATGCAAAAAGTATATTGGAAACCGTGCTGGTCATCAAACGCGAGATACTATACAGAAAGTAACAATCGGGTTAATAATATCCATAAAAAATCGGATGCAAAAAGTATATTGGAAACCATGCTGGTCATCAAACGCGAGATATTATATAGAAAGTAAAAATTGGGTTGTCAGGAAATGAAAATTCAAACTGCTAGTCTTTCCTTACTGACAGTGTTACTTCATATCAACTATTTCGACTGATGCCAACACGCACAAAATAACATGCTCAGAATTGATTGCGCAAAAAGTACACGCAATTACAAATCTGCTTAGCACGGCTCAGACTAGACTTCACAAACTAACAGCCCGCGAATGAATCAGTACGACTCACATACATACAGCTACTCAATGAAATATAGAATTCTCAGCAAAAATGCTCTTATACTGCATGTATGTAATGGCATAGGGGTTTGTTTTAAAGCCTTGACATTTTCTTTTTCCAGCTAAGTCAGGTCTTACAGAAACAGAACTGGAAGATATACTCTCCTGTGATGATGATGTGTTAAATGATGTGTATATGTACTGGACACCTCCAATTAGACGTCTTCCTCCATTATTGTTGGTCAGATTGCGAGCTGATCTTGACCAGTATCTTGGTCAGTGTGAATTATTTATCCAAACAACACGCACAACTAGTCTAACTTATCTCAAACGTCTTTTTATAGAAAGCAAAGCTTACATAAATTTCCTATCAGTTTTCTACAAATTGTAATCTTATTTTGTTTCATGGGTTACCGACAACTAAAACATGTTAAGAAAAGAACGAAGACTTCTACCATTTGCAATGAAATGAAGGCGTCCTATTACTAATGCTCTATCGCATCTGATAAGTAAATGCGCTCACTCCTTCACATAGCCTGATTGTCTTTTCATTTTTCTACAGCCGATCGCGGTGCAGACGGTGTTACAGTAATGTATTGGTATCATCGACAATTTATAGAAAGCGCTCAGTCAAGATACTGTAGTGATGAAGCTACAAACAAGAAACAACATGCGTCACTGGCTGACTTTTTCTCGGGGACTTGGGCTAATGGTGAGTCATATTTAGTATTTGAAAAGAGTTGTATGAACGAAAAAATAACTTTCAAAAACAGTGATTCTACACAAAAACATTCCTTGTAAATAAAGATATAATGTGGTTGGGTAAATAATGCAAAATGGAAGGGGTACGCTATCAAATGTATTACGTTATGCAGTTGTTCAATCACGGCAATTTTTACCTTACACAATGATTTTGTTCATTATCCGGTCCTGGACAACGTAGTTTGATTATTTGGTACATAATATTTTATCCCAGTAATGCATTTTACAACTGCCTTGTACCAAAATACTTTGTGCTAAAATATTTTGTACCTAAATATCAAATTGCCCCGTGCCAAATATCAACTAGAACAAATATACACAATGTACAGGGAAACTCAAGTCTTACACACTACCTGGGGGACAGAAGGAGTCTGCTGACCGACACGTGGCTGACCAATCAAACAAGTTCGGAACTTCCTATAACCTTCGAAAGTTCAACAATTTACCATATCATAGATGTCTGGCTGGACAGAGTGAAGCTCTGAGAGACGAATGTTTGTGTAACTTTCAGTTTTTGTTGGATAAACTGAACGCAACATCACTATGGTATGCACTTATTTTAATTTGTTTCTGTGTTCTTAGGTCTCCTAAGTTTGAGGAATGAACATTTAAACGACTATTTTTCTTTTATATTGTCTCCTGTGGAATGCTAGTACTAGTTTTTCCTCATGAAGCAAAATCAATAGTGTTTCTAATCAACAATTCTTAAACACAATGGGGCGAAAATAGTTGTTACATCTGTATTAAATATTGTTTCAGTACCTCCAGGTATAACATTTGTGTTACTTTTAGGCAAATAATGAATGACTTTGCGATGGCCAAACAACATTTCCCTAATGATGATCTGCTGGTCAGTATCAATGATGTACTACAGCTGGCACAAACAGGACTGTTATATGATCCTAACCAGCTTATACCACAAATACTTGGTCGACTACCCAGAAATAAGGTGACTTATTGAGTTGTTAATGTATACTTTGAATGACAAACACACACTCGTATAAAATGGGTATTGTTTTATTCGTAAAAGATGTAGATCTACGTACAAAGTTAATAAAAGTTGACTTATAATTACATTCTGTTGAATATTTCTATTTATTAACAAGCTAGCCCACACATTTCTTTTTAAGAAACTAGCCCGCATGAACAAACTGAGACAAATTTGTTAGTAAAAAAAATCATCACTTATGATTAAAACATTTTGTTTAAAAAGTTCATAGAAGATTCTGTAATATCATTAGCTATATAGGTTTAACGATAAAATTATGAATGCGACCGTGATGGTGAAAGCATTAAGTATATTGCAGAGCACTCAGTCGTTCCTGGATAAATGCCAATCTGTGGCCGTACCGAGTATATTACCGGACAAAAGAATATTAGTACAACCTGGTGGTCAGTTGATCCATTCAATGGCAGGACATAAAGGAGATATACTTTCCTTAGATCTGACAGAAGACAGTAAAACAGCATTAACTAGTAAGTTCATAACTTTAAATGATTTTCACGGGCAGTCTAATACATGTATTATTAATTAAATTGTATTCCATACACGATTTATTTTGAAGTGGACTTTTTGAGAAATTTGGATCTTTCGGTTCCTTCGCCCCGCCCAGCTAAAAAAAATGTGAATATCGAATTTTGAATACACGAAGGGTTATCAAAGTCTCGAGAAAGAGCTCTGGTGTTTTTCCTGTTGCATGAATGATTTTCATCTTCAATGTAGTTACAAACGTCTCTTCGCGAACTGGATATTTATAGCCATGACTCAACGTGTATGACAGTTTTTTTTAACTTGCTTGGACATTTATATGTTGTGAACACCTGGTCTACATTTGTAGCATTACTTTTCACGTTGCTACTATTACTCACTCTATGACAATTAGTTATAGCTTCCTAAAACTCAACTACTAGTATGTCGCATTTAGGTTCTGATGATGGCTCCATACGTTTATGGAATACCGAAAGTGGACAACAACTGCAATCCTATGATGGTTTAGGCAAGGTTTCTCGGGCTAGGTTCTGTCATAACGATGAATACATCTTAATTGATATGAACAAGAAATTGACAATCCGAGGTGCAAGAACAGGTAATTTTATGACTTTTATTTGATATTTCGGGTGGCGTGTCTTAGAGGCAAAATAGCAATTTTAACATAAAAATCGCATTAGTGGTATATTTTAGAACAATAACTAAAACAGAGTTTTTCTATGCAAACGATGAACACATAATCTTTGAGTTTGGCTTACATATCTCTGTGAAAGGACACTCAGTTGTGTATCAATAACCGTTTACCGTATTGGTCTTCATTTTCAAAATCACAACATTATTTTTTGTCCTTGGATTTTCAACGCGAAATGGAAGAATTTGCTCAAAAAGATCTGTTTAGAAATGTTGTGATAGACCTATTTTCTTCATTTTAATTGCCTATTTCATCAGTAAAATACTCCAAGCGCACTCTGAAGTACAGATTATCACGATCTATTAGTACGAGACAGTTGTCGCAAGAAGTCTTTTTTATATAATAATGATAAATTTGTTTGGCAAGTATACACAACATGGCAATTTTAAACAAAATGAATGGATAAATAAATACAATACAATAACAACCGTGAAATTTATCAGTCTAAAAATAATAGTATTACATAAATAAAATTTACAATTATACATATTGGATATAATAATAACCATACAATGCACACCAATACCAGGAATAACACAAAAAAGAGGAAAGGATTCCTCTTATTCCCATTATTTCCATATAACCTATCGAGCTTTTCCTCTTATTTCCTCTTATTTCCATATAACCTATTGAGCTTTTCCTCTTATTTCCATTGTTTCCATATAACCTATTGAGCTTTTCCTCTCAATTCCATTATTTCCATATAACCTATCGAGCTTTTCCTCTTATTTCCATATAACCTATCGAGCTTTTCCTCTTATTTCCATATAACCTATTGAGCTTTTCCTCTTATTTCCATTTAACCTATTGAGCTTCTCCTAATGAACTTTTTGAAGAGACAAGTGAGCTTTAAAACGTTTGGCGTCATTTCTGCATTTGAACTTTGAAATTAATGAATATGGTATTCTTTGAATCTTACCTGTATCACAGAAGCATCTTCTTTCCAGGAGAGAAAATACATGATATAAACTCAGTCACTGATGATTTTCCATCTTGTTTGTGTGGTGAAAACCGCTCTTTACTTGTCGTGTTTAAAGAACACTCTGCTCTGGTGTATCAGCTGAATGATGGTTCACTACAGTACACCTTAGAATGTTCTGATGAATTCGAGTTTGCTTTTCCCGGTATTGCTGTTGGTAAGTTAGGATTTACATAATATAACTAGCGCGTTTCTACCTCATTCCATAAGCACATCTTAAAGAGTAGATATAGGTGAGTGGGGCTTTTGTGGTCGAGTGGTTATGGTCTCAGTCTAGTACTCACTAGTCCCTCACCGCTGTAAGTTCGAATCCCACCCGGGGGCAGGCAAATTTCACACGCAAGCTTACGGAAAGGTCGGTGGTTCTATCCAGGTGTAAGCCAGGGGGCTTCCTCTGCCGTTAAAGCTGGTAAAGTCGTCAAATGACTCTGGCTGTTAGCGCAACGTTAAACACTAGGGGAAAAGGTATGCGTGACATTGGGTGCAATAGCTTAGTTAAATTTCCAAAGTGTAGCATGCGCCCTGTCCGGTTTCACACAAGTGCTCTAAACTGACCGCGTGATCTTTATGCTATAAACGGAGCTTTAGATTTGCAAATGCTCATTTTGCAATTTTCCATTTTATTTCGGTGCTGGCAATAGAACAGTGCATACTTTTGTCTGGCTTGAAGCACACACATATTCTTTTATCATTCTGTTTAAATTTGCAATACTGATGTACAGTATGTTCTTATTTATCTTTTAGGTTCGAAAAATCATGCCGTGGTAACAACGTCTGATCAGATATATTTGACAGTGCTCGATTTGACCAGAAGACAGTTTTCGCCTTTATTTCGGGGTTTTGAACCATTCATTGATGAAGGTATGATTGTTTGTTGAATTAATGACACTTAAAGATAGAAGTGATGATTTTAAAATGATTATGTATTCTATTAGAACTTAAACATAATAATACATTGTCAAACCTCAGTTTATGATCACTCGTGATTAAATACTACACTGTGGAAAACAATCAATCTTTGGCTCAAATTTATTCGTAATAATGAACAATAACTCCTAAAAAAGGTTTGTTGTGTGTAAAAGCTATATTCGTCGCTTTTGTCACCACGTGCGAACAGTAGTTTACTCCTGGTCAAAACATTTCCAGTTTATTTCAATCTCTGTGTAACTGTTTTGATCGGTAAGACTGTAAGCTTATGCTTTATTACTACAAACGTATTTATTTTATTTCTTAAAGGATTTTTCTATTATTCTTTTAAATGCTTGAATCAATTATACACTTTATATGTTTAATGCATCAATCAATTATACAGTTTATATGTTCACGAAATTCCGCCTGATCAATGGTGCATAGAAAGTATTGAATAGAAAACATATCCCTGTATTTCACAGTTTTTACTTCCCTGAGAATTTTTGTATAATGAACGTTTGAATAATTGTTTAATCTAGGAACAAAAGGTTTTAATGGTGAGTATTTACATCAAGAATGCTTATCTTCGCTACAAAACTCCACGGCCTTGTGATTACCCCCTTTTCCCCTGTTCCGAATAGTACAAATGCTTGAGAGATTGTGTCCCTAACGACTTTTCATAAGATGTTTTTGTGTATGCTTTATGTTATACTAGATTATGCATGTCTTGGTGATGTTCAACCTATTAGAAACAACAAACGTTTGGCCCAGTCACTAAGAGTGTAGATCCTGCAACTATATGATTTCATACGCTTTAATTTTACCTCCAATGTTTAGTACGTACGTACACATGCGGTGATATCGATAAAACGTTAAGTGCTACCATTCCAATCTATCGGACGTTCATTATTGGCCATGTAAGATTTCTTGAACGTGAGAATAAAGGTATACAAGTAGTTTAGTATGGATTTGGAACATGTCCGGATAAAATGACATTAGTAGCATTTCTTCTGTCGTCTGACCAGTGTTTTTACATATACATGTATACATCAGAATGGATCAACTTTAATTAGAAAAAGGCATGTTTTGGCCCTATTTGTTTTCATAGTTCAGAGATCCTATAGTTAACTACAAAAATTGTTCACGTCTATGTTTGCGCTGATTCAGGATAGAAAAATAGTTACAAGCATCACATTTGCATTCATGTTCGGGTTTTACACCCGTTTTCAACGGTATTTCAGTAATGTACTTGTTGGGTTTTCCTGGACTCTGTACTAGTTCTATCCATGTTCTACTCAAGTAATAGCCAATCTTTCAACATGAATCACTCGAATTAATTGATCACACTCAGATCAAGAAAATGAACGGTGTAAGTTTCTGAAGGATGTAGAGTGTCATTGTATTTGTAGAATCTTGAATTTTATTTGTGTTTTAATCTGCGCTTTTCCAAACTAACCTGATATTCGCTTACATGTGCTTGTGGCATTGCCGAAATCATGGATGCTTAGTCTTATGCATGTGTCAATGCTTTAAAATGTACGGCTTGATTTTGAACTCAAACATCTAACCATAAACAGCTTCAGCACTGTGGATAAATTAATCAAGATAATCACCGTTGTATTTCATTGTTTTTTATTTGATTCAAAGATATTAAAATATGGCGAAATTATTACTGGGCATAATGTGTTAAAATGTGCTAATTCGACATACATATGACGATGCATACTTAATATAATATTTAATAAGGAACTTGGAACCAATTTAGGTATATTTAATATAGATTAGGTCACATTATTCATTGGTGCATACACCTTGAATGCATGCGAAGTCTATCGTGACTTAATGTTATTTTTACGATTTTTCTCCATAATTGATACACAAAACGGCTAAAACTCTACGTCATGAAGCGCAGAGAGCAAAGGTTTATGTATTTGTCAATACAAATAAATTTCAACCTTCCCGAGAAACCACATCTATTAAGATACCATCTACTAAAGGGACCCATTGTCAGTCCCAGACCGTGTTTCTGAAAACAAATATTCATATTAAAAGCCACAAATATTGTAATACGGGTACAAGTTGCAATATGCCATTCTTGAAATAATTGTATGTATATGTTCACAAATTTTTCCCTTAAATTTACCCCAAATTGGTATTACGGGACATGCATCGGTTATTTCAGATATTGGGGAGAAAATACAGTATGAGATTGATGAAGTTGTAATAACCCGTGATGAGAGACTAGTCATCTACAGCAACATCTATACTAACGATATTGTATTCCTTGACTTCAATGCTAAAAAGAAAGCCAGTACTATAAGAGGTAAACGGTATAATTATCACAATATCAATAATGAAATGTTTTCATAATGGCCGTGTTATTAGGCTGAAGACTGTCGTATTAACCTGGGGCCGAAGGATAATATGACTGCCTCAAGTCAACAACGATGCTATATGAAAACACTTAAATCATTGACAATTTTATTAATTTACTGCACCATATTTGTAGTGGTTTCATAATGGCCGATCTGTACTGCCAATGAGAATGACCGAATCTCATAAAGGCCGAGTTTTTTTCATAAATGACGTGTTTTTTTCATAATGGCCGAGTTTTGTGTTCATATCGGCCCTGCACTTAAAGTGAAAACGCGCCTAAGATTGAATAGTTAAGAAATAAATCACAAGATATCCAATTAACTTTTATGTATTACATATGATGATATCATACTGTTTGGAGAGTAATTATAATTTTACTTAATAATAATAAATAAATGTTATGGCTTTGTCACGTATTTTACAAAATATAAAATATGTCAAAACTGAATATGTCCCGCATTTCCCCAACAATCTGGGATAACAGTTCCATCTGCTTAAAGTTACTGTTTATATTTTGATACAGGAAATCCCAATGATTATATGCGAAGCTTGAAACAATCCAACGACGGAAAATATCTGTACTTTGTGAAAGGACCAAATGTTCATTTCTTTGACTTAAAATCATCTAAGACATCAGTAGAACTCAAACACCCTGTTGACGTCATTGCTGCTTGTACAAACGATATGAAAACCATAGTGACATCATCTGAAGATTCGAATGTTCGTGTTTGGGACAGGACTAAAGCTGCTCAGAATATAAGCACGTCGTCATCGTCCAGCGCATATAAAATTCGGTAAATCAAAAACTTTACGTTAGTTTCTTTATAGCGAATTTATAAACATGTTTTCTTCTGCCTGTTTCGTGTCTCTGTGTTGTTTAGTGTTTGATTCTAGTAAGTTGTCTTTCAATACAACATTGTGATACTAATGAGTGTTTGTTCTCAATGACATAGCTTCATTAAAGGACTTAAGGTTCCTGTCCATCTTTTTTGCAAGAATACTGAAGAAGATTTCACATCTTGTTTGGACAAAAGTCTATGATTTTTTATTCAATTTATTTTCCACAATAAACTGGACAGATCGTAACTTGGGTGGTAAAGAATTTCGTACATTTTCGCTCTTCAAGTCCCTCAAAATGTATGATACCTACACAATAATTTAACCATGTTACATCGCTGGTTTGATTATATAGATTATCCGAGTAACACTGAAAAACATGAAACATTGTTGATAACTCACTCGCTTGAGTTCATATTGCAGTTGTTGTCATTCATTCGTGATATGGCATAAACTCTGTGAAATATATCTATTTCATTTGTCTCATTTTATTCAGAATGATGAGAACCCTACCAAACTCCAGGTACGTTGTAGCATTTGGCTTCAAAACAAGCGATCCAACGAGTCAGATACTGTTTGTGTACGATGTGTTCAAACATGAAACTGTCAGAGAAAGATCATTGGTAAGTAAAACTGATGGTAATACCAAAGGGTTCACTAGTGACTGTGATTAAAAATGAATGTGTTATTTGAGACAAACCTCAAATAACACCAATGGTTTACATGAGATATATGAATAAGCTCATGAGTGAATTTCTGTACATGCTAGTCTAAAGAAACAATGAAGATGAAGGCACGTCACAAATTGGATAACGGACTTCAATAGCATAGATGTACTTAACAACAATGAAAAGAGTGAAGCTGAACTAATAATGTCTAAAAACAAACGGCAAATAAGATTATTAAAACCATCGATGCACAATAATGGAGAACGGCTTTGCATGTTTGTGCTTGGGTAATTACATTACATTCTCCAGCAACTACCCGTTAGTTAATGCATGCGCAAAACAATTAACATTAATTTGCTGACTAAAATTGCGACCATGAATTAATAAATTAAAAAGTTTTATTGTATTTCATTATTTAATCCGCTTTCACAGGATTGTTCTATTCTCCACATGGAACTACTGAACGAAAAAGAACTTCTCGTGGTTCACGACGTCATACAAAAACTAAAAGTGATTGACATTGATACACTAAAGGTTACTAAAGAATTTCAAGGCTATCTCTCCAGCAGGAAAATGACGTTCTCCGTCATCAGCAGTCGCGCTGGTAAGTATGGCCTGCTGCTAAAGAATTTTTAAAATTTCCAAGCTTTCAGTCTTCCTTTTACATTGTGACAATGCGATACGACGCTCGACAATGCGAAGTGACATTTGAATAATGTCGTGCATATTTAGCCATAAGAAAATGCGATATTTCGTTTGGCATTGTCTAGTGTCGCTTCACACTGTCGAGCGTCTATCACATTGTCGCGATGTCACCCTAAAGGATGTCGACCCTAAAATGCAACGGCGATATTATAAATGGCACGTTCAGGATTCCGCACCATTTACATTTTTTAAAACATTTGTGATTGCTAGTTATTATATACTCAATATCTGAAATTTTATCCCATATTGTCACCCAACTTGATCTTTAGGTCGAACCATGTGATAAATGAATGAATCGTGGTTCAAATCCGTCATCATTTTGTAATTTTCTCTTACACTGATGTGCATGATCGGTGAAAGATTTCTTTACTGTTTTATTCCATTTTATAGAGGTGGCGTGTCTAAGCTTTGGCCGACATAATGTGAAGCTATACAATGTGAAGACAGGGAACGTGTCCATTGTCTTAGAAACGAAACAGAACGGAAAACTTGATGGAATTCGCGTAAGTGTATAAAAATGTGTATTTGTAAAGAAAAAACATGGTAAAAAACGCTTTATCACTTTCTATGTGTAATGCATTAAATGCTAGTAACCTAAAGGCGGCTGTTTTGTTCATTTGGTTTTTAATATTGGTCATATTTTTTGAATGATAGTACATGCATCAATCATTGTCAGGTCAGGATCTTTTTCTCATGGAAGTTAATGTACCGGACAACATATTGTGTACTTGTACAGAGATAATTCAGGGAAATTATGCAAGCCATGGCTGTACCTGCCACTGGGCATTTTGTTTAAACTAGGTCTTTCCTCTCCATGACAGGTCTCTGATAATGGGCAAACATTAGTAGCCTGGTGTGATGATTCGAGCGAATTATTTGTCTTCGACATATCTCAAAGAAAACTATTGCACAGAATTCAGTCTGACGTGACCTCTATGCTAGAAGAAGGCCAAGTAAATTTGAGTTTTGATGGAAAATATCTTCTATTTAAAGTTGAAGGTATGTTTCAAAAGTGTCATTAATCATGAGGGGAAATTTTAGTTACGTTCTTTGTTGAACAAAGAAATAATTCGTGTAGAAAAATCAAGCCTCAGAGTACGCCTACGAAATCTCAGCAAATTCCAGCAGTTTTATATACATGTCAAAATTGATTACAATAAGTACAATACTGGCGCTAAGCAACACTTATGTGCCAATCTAATTTAAATGGTTTCTCGATAAAACAGATTATGAAACAAATTTACATCTACATATATGAATTTTAATTAATGTGCTAACCTATGACACTAAAATATCTTTAACTAATAAATTTCACAACACTAACTTTCTTATTCATGCTTGCGTTTACTTATTGTAAAGGTGTACCACCAAAATCAAAGAAGGAGCTGGAGACAGCTTATATTGAAGTATTGGATGTGCAAAAAGGTCAGTGTTGTTTTACCTTATTTACTTTCATGAATACATTATGTTCTTATAGAACTAAGCATTTTGTTAAACAGTAAAACATCGCATCTGGTCCACATCATTATTGAGACTGCATTACTGTCACGATCACTTAATTCCAGACCAGTTTCCGGACTTTCCTCTATTTCGTACTGAGACCACCTCTATATTAAGACCGTTTGTTATCCCAAAGGACAAATTGTGACCATGGTCATTGCTATTGAAATATATACAGTTTCTACGGATAGCAATCTCTTTGTAGCTTTTTATGTAATAATTCCTTGCTTTTCTGTGATATTTTGTCAAAAATATTACATCTAAAGTTATCTGTTTCTTCCGTGAAGTTCACAGTTCATAAGGGAAAAGTATCAGTTGCTTGTGGACAGCACAGATCTGTAAGCTTGTACCAGCTAGAAGGTAAGACAGAAGAGTCTGTAAAGCCAACTGACCACCGTTTTTTAAATAAAGTTCTGCTGATGAACAGAGCAGAGAAAAATTCAATACATAAGAGCGAAATCAAACTTAAAAAATACCGTAATTCCACAAATTAACACAAATTTATTCTTTAGGAAAGAAAGTCACCGACCTGATCGATATAGAGTACTACAACAAATACATCATTGAGAGAGACAGAACTGATCTTAGTTCATCTGTTGATACATTTGTGTTGCTAAGTAACTGTAAAGCATTGACTGCCCACGACGACTATATTTTAAGAGTGTTTGATATAAAATCTGGTACGTACATACATTACTTACTAGTAACGGCATTTTTATAAGAATTTTGCTTCTGATTAATTACAAATTTAGCTTCACTGTTTAAGAATGTAAATGTTCATTTTAAATTTAATTTATAAAATGACTAAATGATCTACTTTCAATTCTTCCAATGAATGACGACAAACTGGTGCAAGGGTTTAGTTTACTTTAAAATTGTGTTCGTTTTTTATAGAAATTTGAAAAAGTCGATATGAAATTGCATATTGAGACATAAGTTGCTTATGAAAGAATGAATATGTACAAAAATAAAAAAATTAGAACGTGTATTAACTCTCGCTGAGTAAGCGTTGCTTAATGACTGAGACCGTAGTTGCACATACACAATCATATTTTAAATGATAGTAAAAGAAATGGTGACAGAATCCATACAGTTTATTACATAACCTTGCAGGTAAACTACTTCATCGTCTGTTTGGTCACAGTACTGGTACTGAGATAATTTACTCACCAGCAAACCCGTACATACTTACCTTTGGTAGCTGGACTGAAGAAATGTCTCTACGCCTCTGGGATAAGGACGATTTCTCGTGCATCGCTTCTTTCACCATGGATGAAACAGTAAGATAGTTATCACAATACGAATTAATCTTTCAATCAGGACATATTGGTCCCTTTCACGTCCAAAAGAAGATTTTTATCTAATTTGTACCTATTCTCTGATAGCAGATACCCATATTCCATTATTTGGTATTCTCATGTTCACATAATTGGTAGTGGAACAGAAAACACTTCAACAGGGAGAGCAATTAGTACCACAACAATGCTTACAATTTTTTGCAGCTATGAAACAATGTTTAAAAAACCTGTTTTAATACAACAATGCATCTGCAAACCCATTTTATTGATTGTGTCCATTGTCAAGAAAAATGGAGATGGTAAACTCATTATCATGATTATTGTCATCATCAATATCGTCATGTTAATCTTTCAACAGATAACAAACCTACAGTACAGTTCTGATAATAAGTTTATACTAACCACGGTGGGTAAACCTGTGGAAATAGTAACATGGAGATTACATAATTTCAAACAAGATTTGAACGTCAACGAAGCACAATATCCGGAGTTATACAAAGGAACAGGTAAATATATACCCTGAACTGATAGCTTTCTAATTCGTCCCATAACCTTCTCTGATCAGAACGCTGAATCGGTCAGTGTGTGTTTATTGTATATATATATACTAGTAGCTGAAATTGTTAGAATAATCTACAGACTATACGCCATAAATAAAGAAAACCCCGTCAGTCAAACGAATTCACTGGTCCGAACTGTGCTCTGCGTAGAAGTAAGAGAAATATGTACTAACGCTGATTAGGGAGATGGATTCTTAACATGGGAAGACAAAAGTCCAATTAAATAACTAGTATATGTAAAGGATAGAACAAGTTAAACCAAAACATGTATTTGACGGAGACTCAACCATTCAGTGTTTTCTATAACGACAATTACAAGACTTACATTCAACAAAATATTTTAATCTGTTATTATTGCTGTTTAAAACTCAATGAAATAAATACTATTACTACAAGTACGTACACGTTATATGAGCAGCGACCTTACCTGTGTTAGTGAAAAACTGGTGTAGTTGGTTTCCATTCAATGATAAGGAAAATTCTTTTCAACGTCGTTTGGCTCACTAAAATATTACGTGTTGCGTATAAAGTTTTATATTCTTTCTAGATGTAAAGGGTGACCTGGACCTTGTACCTGAGGAAGATGGTCTCATAATTGATCCCAATGATCCTGATAAAGACATGGAAGCGCAGAGTTCGGACGACGATGATGATGATTTTATTTAAATACGTATTGGACATTACGTGTATCCCGAGAGGTTTTGAGAAATCACGTGATGAAATAGTCCACAGTAACCTGTGTGACAAGAAAATGCATTTAATTCAATTAGATTCCAATCATTGTATGATGACAGATACAGAAATTATAGATACATTTCAATATGCTTTGTATTGCATGAAATGTTCTTCAGATGTCTTCCACTATCCCTCAAGTTGGTGGTGACCTAATAAAATAGACCTGCTAACATTAATTTGGGTGGACTTACCTCCAGGGTACTCCTGTCTGTCTGTTCTTCAAACTTGCTCTCTGGTCCTATACTGATCAATTTTCAATTCCTCTTTATTATTTTGTTTTGTTATTTATAATAGTTGCATTGTTGTTTGTTCAGATTTTTTGTTGTTGTTTCTTGTTTGGTGTTGTTATTTTAATGTAATTACACTTGTTCTTTTTGTAGTATTACCATATTCTATATTCGGCTAAGATGGCTAAGTTCAGTAGTGAATTGTTGGGTATATGTATCAATCTAAAATATATTTAAGGATATGTCTAATGTTTCATGTTATTGGTATTTATTTCAGTATTTTTGTGGACACTTTTTGTGTCTAGTGTTCTGTGTGGAAGGTTTTTAGATTCTGCACAGGAACCAATTAAATGCTTGCCAGTGTCGAGATTTCACAAGGAGTAAATATTTTAAGTGTACGCTTGTATCCATTATTCAGCCTTAAGTCAGGAAACGTTTTAATGTATGCGAAGTTTATCTGACATCATTGTTGATGTTTGAAGGTATGGTTGACCTCATCAAACTTTCCAAGGAGAGTTGCACAATTTATTACAGTATTAAAGTCAAAGTGATCATATCTTGACTTCCATAAACACATACATAGAACAAATACTTATTTTTTTATCATATCTTGACTTCCATAAACACATACATAGAGCAAATACTTATTTTTATACAGAAAAAATATATAATATTAAAAGTTATTTTGTTACATTTATATTTTATGAATAATGTGATAAGATATTACATTTGTATTTATTAGACGTATAAAAATATAAAAATCAAATGTTTTCTCTTTCGTTGTCATTTTTAATCCATCATATTTGTTAACAATGTTACTCGCATACATAACGCATTGAATACATGATCACTAATGAATACAATAAGGGTGAGTATAGTTTTACGTAGCTCTGTTTACATAAAATGCTATATCCGATAATTCTAAGTAATATACAACTACAGCTTACGAATGAAATCTTATGAGAATAATAAAGTTACGTGAAGAATTTGCTCCATCCCCAAATAATTTCGTCATCTGCTGGGCATGTACTTCTAAATGCAACGTCTGCTTCTCCGTTCTGTATGTATTGCTTCAACTCTGTAAACTCTTCTGGAATGTTAAAGTTCTTATAATAAGCACCAGCAATTTGAACATGGCGAAGTTTTGGTAGCACTTGACAATCCAACTCGCACACATTGTTGCATAACAAGTACTTGCTATCATTATTCGCTGCCAAGAAATCGTTCAGTTTATTTAACTCAGCAACCAAGTTGGCTTTCACTTCGTCATCCATTGAAGAGTCCTTATTTTTCATCATGGCTGCGAATTTCGGAAAAATACCGGAAGAAGCCTCGTTCGCAGGTCCTGAATATCCTTGCTGAACTTCCGGTTTGGGGAAAAGTTTGTTTAAATACTGTGTGATTTCAGAAGAATCTGGAATTATCTTGTTATCATTCTGTCTGTCTATCAACACAGGAACTTTGCCTTCTGGGTTTAGTTTAAGGAAATATTCAGGTTTATCAGACGTGTTAATGGTTGAGATTTCCACATCAGATTCATTTAAAGTCAAGTGCGCATACATATTAACCCTCTGAGAAAATGGACAATCACCAACACATTTACCATCCTTACCAGCTTTGACAAACAGTTGAAAACGAGCTTCAGTGGACATCTTTCTCAGCGTGTGCAAATAAACTAAAAAATAAACAAAGAAAACATTGTGATCGTACTAAGAAGATAGTGATATTGAGGATGGAATTCGTACGCTGACTTAAACTTGCTGCATTGGTGCAAGAATGAGACTTCGTGCAGATTAAATAATAATTATCACATTGCTTCTTCGATCAGGACCCAGTATAAGATACAGTAGGTCTACATATTCCTAGTTTAATAGAACGAACTCACAATATGCTAAATCAGTTGCAAAAAGTAAGACACATCAAGATACATTAAATTCACTGATACATATTTACATTTTAAAAAACACGATGATAACAACGTATCCCGTACATATAATCACATTTTCATAGTTACAAAAAAAGAATCATTAAAAAGTATACCTTAGTAATAGTAGTTTAAGGAATTTAAACTCACTGATTTTAGATATGCACATAAAACTATCAACCGTACCAATTTAGTAAAGACAGCTTCAAAACACATACATCTATACAGATTATCAAATAGCGTGAATCAACGTGATAGGGGAAATTAAGTAAATGAATTCAAGCATTCAAATAGTTTTATATAAGCCAAAGTGAGGTAGACTCGTTTTATTTTGTCTATTTTGATAGGGGTAATATGAATGGCGTTTTATAATGCACGAGGTGCGGGTCATACAATTATTTCATACGCTATGTTAAATCACTTGTTTTGTTTGTATACACAGCAATTTAACATTCTTTAAACTCAATGAATCCGAGTATGCTCGAAGTATCGTTTTCAATAGAAGATTGAACAAATTAAATTAACTTCAGTAAAATTAATAAAACTATCAAAGAAAGTCATTCAATTCTTCTCTAAATCGCATGATATTACACATACATTCGTATTTTGCTTAATGTAAACGATTTCAAATCAATAGACCAACTGGTAGTAACAAGTGCATATTTTTTAAAATGTACTTACATGTAAGGTCTGCATGCATATGGTAATACCATCAATTATTCATGACCTCGTTTGAAAAATATACTGATTAAAACTCTTAACTTAATCGCATTTTTAAATGTAATATTTCATCCTAATTATCTCACTCTTTGGGGGTTAAAGGAAGGCATCTTAAGCTTAGCTATAAAGCTGTAGGCCTAATGTCGAACAGTTAAGATAGATATTTATAAGTATTCTAGTTGTACTGAAAAACGTCAGGTACTTTTTTTATTTAATCATGTTTTCTTCAGCTTGCCAGTAACATCTGAAGCATTTTGTTTCATTGTTGTTCAAGACACATCTCACGTCTGGTTGTTTCCACTCGAGTTGTTCCAGCTTACAACCGACAATACATCTATCACTGAAGACATTATTGAGCTTGAGCAATTAAAGTGAGGGTAAGGTTTGAACTTCCATGTAACTGTCGTATTAACAAGAACATAGAAATAATTGTCAAAGTACGCCGCTGATTATGGCACATCAACATTATAGTTATGTAATGTTAAACGTTTGCCTGATATTAATCAATGTGGCTAAAATTATCAAGTGACAAAATGTTCATCAAATTAACATTAAATCATGACACAAACATACGGTAGAGTGCAAAAGAGAGATATGTTAATGTATCTATAATTCACGAAGTCATAATTAATTTCAAATTAGTAAAATATCTCACCACTGCCTGTCAGCTTGATGAAACGGTGCATCTGTAGAAAATAACCCGAGTGTTCAGTCCTATGTAAATAAGCCGTTAAACGATAGAAATGACACAGCAAAATCACATTGACAGCTACATTATAGATAAACCGTTGTACGCTACGTTTAGACGTTAGCCATAGAGCAACAAATCGTAGACACATGCGCCCATAAAATGAAGTGTAACTTGAACTATTCACGTAATTTACACAACTGAACAGTGTATGTGTTTGTCTCCCATAATCAATTCACGTGCAGAATAAATCAATTTCACAGAAGGGAGATAAACACTGCAAGCACTTAGAATAAATTGGTTCCCATAGTTTCCTTCTACGTTATGAAACGAATTCTAGATAAGCAAAATAAATTAATAAAATCATTTATTGAAGTCATACTGTTTCAAGCATATATTTATGTTGTGGATCAACGCTTTATATGAACGCTGATACAGAGTAACACCAAGTCTTGTTTAGAGCCATTTCATTTTTGCTATTTTTGTAGCTAAATACTCCTGCAAATTTTCGCAGTGGGTGTCTATTAAAATGTTGCTATAAATATTTCTATACACAAGTGTAGAAGCTTACACTATAACTTGAATTGATGTCTCTTTCACAAACATGTCATGTCGTTTTTTTTATCCTTTGTGTCTGTAATTCATAATGACAACCACAATCACCTATTAGAAGTACCATCCATTGACTCGAGCACTTGATTAGTGTAAAAACTGAATCATCGGTTAGCAAAAGCATGGTGGAATGAAACACCTACAGAACCATACCAACCATAAGAGTGTGATGTGGCTTATGAGGAATACCACTTAACTTCGAAAAATGTTTTTATAACAGACATTTACACACACCAAATTATGCCAACATAATTGTAATTACAGTGCATAAGTAATCAAATGAAAATTTCCAAAAATGTTTTGTCAAACACTGTAGTTATAAACACATACCTGAATAACATGATTAAAACAAGAGGGTCATGATGTCCTTTTTTCGCTCACCTGAGTAAAGAGTGCAAGGTTTTCCTGTGATTTGACCTGGTGACCTAGTTTGTGAACCCAGATGACCAAAGTTCGAATTTGTCCAATGCAATATTGATACAAACATTCTGACAAAATTTAATGAAGACCCAATCAAAACGGTAACCTCTGGAGTGTTAACAAGGTTTTCCAATTATTTGACCTGGTTACTTAGTTTTTGACCCAAGATGACCCATATTCAATCCTGTCCAAGACAACATTAAAACAAGCATTCTGACGTCAGACATGGTTTGATGAAGATCCAATCAAAATTTTGACCTCTAGGGTCTTAACAAGGTTTCCCAGTGATTTGACCAAGTAACCTAGTTAGTGACCAGAGATGGCCAATGTTCGAACTAGTCCAACATATCATTTAAACAAACATTCTGACAAAGTTTGATGAAGAACCAGTCAAAACTGTGACCTCTAAAGTGTTAACAAGGTTTTCATTTGATTTGACCTAGTTTTTTACCCAAAATATTTGAACTTTGTTAACAACCCCCAGGTGTTGACGCTGAATGAAAGATGATGGATAGTGAGAGATGACAATAGCTCACTGAGCACTGCACTCTCAGGTGAGCTAAAAAGAAACACACTACAAATAATATCTCTGTTCTGTACACTTTATTATAAACATTTACTATATTATATAACAAAGAGAAACACATACATACATATATTGATACAAATTTACTTTATACGTCAACTTAACATTTCTGAAAACATTACCAGCTAATTGGACCATATTTGTCTCAAACACATATCTGTATGTGTTGAAGAAACAGAAAGTAGCCATTAAACTTTTTTGTGTGACATTCTTGTTAAAAATCTCTCACACAAATATCTGGAATGTTGAGGTACAACAATCAGAGACACCCTCAAAGGAGTTATTATTATATTATTACTCTAAGTTATTATCATCTGTAAGAATAGGTCATCTTTCCATAAGCTGACATTATACAACACAAAATGCATGAAATAGTTTCACGGCATATTATGAACGCAAAACAACCAACATCAACAATACCTAGTAGCTAGATCTCCATTTCCAGATCATACAATAGAAACTTAAGTGTCACTATCATAATATCAATATCTGCACATTGAATAATTTTCATAAATATTTTGAATAATTAAAGGTAGATAAATCTTTCGGAAACTACAAGAAAAAAAATCTATTTAACTGTATTATTCTAGAATTTTGTCAATTTAGATAATAAACTAAGGATCTTGGTTACACTTCCAATTATAAACAAAATGTTCACACAAACATAACACACAATTCACAGGAATAATTCTACTATGATACAATCATTCATGACATCCAAGAAATAATAATAATGTGAAATTCATTCTCTTAAAATAGTGTCATGTATATACACACACACAATATGGACTAATTACAAATATCACACAAGAGAAAAATACCCCTTCTTGAATCACTATTCACTGTATAGTAAAATTAAATGGTACGACATACAATAACAGATAACCCTCATTCACACGTGGAATATGATTGAATACAGCCAGACTATTTTCCACCTTTTAAGTTTAAATTTTGTTCAAGCTCCGATCAGTATGGTCTTTAATATATTGTTTTCAGAACACTCCGATTATGTCTCAAAGCAAAAATCTACACATATTAACAAACCTGGTGACAGAAAACACAAGCTCATTAATGATTCCAAGTTACACATTGCAATTCCAGAACTATGAAAATTATATAGTGAAAGCTTATATGTGTATACATTTTTCTTCCATTATAACTTTAGCAAAACCAAACCAGTAGCTAAATGACATTAGTGCTAAAACAAATGAACCAAAACATGATACAGCTTTAAAAAATTTGACACTACACTACTTGGAATTGATAATTCAATTTCATGGTAAGTCATATTATGAAACTTACAACTAAGTCTATAGAAACAATTGGAAAACACTATTTTGGCATTCCTTTCCAATGAGGAAAAAGCAACAGAATAGGCAACAAACACGGCTCCCATACAGAATGATCAAGACAGCTAAGTAACTAACATTATTAACATGATCTTGTGATAAAGGGAGAGTTCTTATACAACAAAATGAACAAAAATTAAAACACTTTACTATTATAATACAACTAACAATCAGAATATCTTAATGAGTTGATTTACCTTTCTCATTACAGATGTGATAACATAATTTATTTGGACAGAACTAATTCTGATCTGGTTTCCTTCAATTGATTAGTTTAACAAATTTCAACATACATTTACCACATATTATTATATTTTTACATACAGGTTTTACTATAAATACAATGGTGAGGTTACAATACATCAACTTGTATCTAAATAACAGTTTAACAATATCCAAGGGTTTATTTCCACGGATTTCATTTATATAGTTTGGAATGTTGTTATAATAACCACACAGTGATGACTAGCCATGCTCCTACAGCACATTTAACAATTGATTTCCTCTAATCTGATCCAAGTTTTGCACTGGCAATCTGAAATTGTAAAAAGCAAAAGTTTAATATGCATACTAATGTGTACAAGGTATATAATTATAGGTATTGCTAGAAGATTTGGAGTTTCCCAGAAAATTCTCTTCCATATCTCAATTCAATGATATCTTTATCTTGCCAAACAAGTAGGTCAAATGAATACAAATTTTTATTGTCCATAACAAAGAAATCTTAACAAGATTCACAGCATTTGTACGTAAAGAACTTAACCATTATGAAAAAGATGATATGCATGAATTTTTAACTAAAGCACGTTTTAGTCCAAAATCTCAATTCACAAAACAGAGAAAAAGCCCACAAGCATGGTACACATTGTCCATCAAACCTGAAACATCTTACAGCACAACAAATTATATGCAAGAAATAAAATCCAGTATAAACAGCATGTTTGAAACACACAACCAACCTGCAAGATGGAGACAATTACGCCAAAAAGACCAATGGCACTGCCAAAAATTTCAATAATAAGGATTTTCACAAACAGACTCGAACTCTGAGCATCAGCAAGTGCAGCACCAGATCCCACTATACCTACACAGATACCACAAGCTATGTTACTTAATCCAACAGTTAGACCAGCTGCAAACATCTTAAAACCTGTAAGTAAATCAAACATTTAGGTAAACACGATCTAATATAGTATTTATACCATTTGAAATTAATTCATCAATCAGTTTAATCTTTAAAAAAGCATCTTTAAAGCTTCTATTTAAACACTAGGAAAAACTATTAATGATTATTAATACAAACTGATCAGTTGACTTGGTACAATTAACACTTATTATTTATTCCAAGGTACACCTGGCAAACAATGTGTCTGACTTATAAGCTAACTGGACAGACTGATCATGGGCACATCTTTAGTAATTAAATGGATCAGTGAAACTTGCCTGCATAGTAGGACTCTTTTATAGCTTTATCACTATCCTCAAGTTCATTGAATCCCTGTAAAGTAAGAAATACAAGTTTAATACACATTATCAACACACTTTACAAAGACTTCAATAGGTTCAAACAATTAGGTTAACAGTGCTCCTAGTCATGCACCAGTACTATCCTGTTTTCCCTTAATCCCTTACTCCAAAGTCTGCTTATCACATGATACATGAATTAGAGGGGACAAATAACCTAGGATGTACTATTCCTAGTCATACCCAGGTTTAAGTAGTCTGTATCTCAAGTTCCAAGATTTATTGAGACTTCTTACCCCAATATTATTTGTAATGACAATGGCCATGATGATTCCATAAATAGCTACAGCTTCACAGAAGATGATGCTGATCAAGTTTTTGGTTTTAATTCTTGGTGCTTTAACTCCACCACCAACAATACTTGATCCGGTGGTAAATATTCCCCTGAAGAAAGAAGCAATTCATGAAAGTACATATACAGTAAATTCACTTCCATTATGCATTACACACAGTGGAGATTTCAATTATAATCAGTTCTTTGATTGAAATTTTACTATGAAGAAATAAAAATTCAACTTCATTACAGGATAACATTTTCAGAAGAGAACATGATTTCACATTTACTTTTAAAAACATTTGCTTCAGAAACATAAAAAACCTGGTATTCAAACAGCTATGAAAATTAATTGTGACAATTCATGAATCCATTCATGCTTGTATCAAATATGTATGTATAACAGATATGAAAAATCATTTCCGAATCCAGCACAAAGCAAGTAAACTTACCAAGCAGCACCAAAAACTGACAATGATATAGCTAGACCTACACCCATACATGCCCACATGTAAGGAGTAGCACTCATCAACAACCTGTGAAAAGTAAAATCTTTAATCTTGAGGCAGATTCCACAAATAAATAAGACTGAATAATTAAAGGCATTATTCAATTTTATACAAACATACACAAATAAAACAGTGAATTGTCAACTTATAATGCCATCAATGTTTCTAGTGTTGTAACTTTATATGCCAAGTTTCTAGCATGTTTCACTTTAAATATGACAACTATTCTAAGCATAAGTTTTCAACAACACAGATGTCTTGCATACAAAATCTAGAAACATTCATTATGTAAATTCGAGTTAAATATTTCACTTTCCAACATATAACTTTTCAAATTGTTAAATTACAAAAATATAAATAGTAACTTCATAATACACTCACCATCCTATATCAAATCTGCCACCCTGGTTAGTCAGCAAGTAATATCCAGCTATCAAACAGAAAAAAGTGCATAAATAAAGCATAATGAAATTAAACATTAATCAACACATATATACACTATTATTGTGACCTTGGAAATTCACACAAGAAATAATAGTGTATATATGTGTTGATTAATGTTAAATTTCATTATGCAAATACTTTTCCGACAACTTTTTCAATATACACACCATGCTACATAAAAATGTACATTTTAAAGCAGGACATTGTAATTAATGAATTATATGACCAGAGACAAAGTGTTGTAGTGCAAGCAAAAGTTTGAATTTAAAACAAATGTTCAAGAACAGTAAAGGGTAACAATTCATGATTTACAATTCAAATTTAACACTGACCATATGTTCAGTCATTATGTATTACAAAATATTTTAAGCATGAATCTGAAAATTTCAAAAATGAAGTTTATTGCAGGGCACCTTGAAAAATCTATATTTGTCTTCCAGAAACTGAGGTTGAAATCAATTAATTTATAACTATTATAATATCTAAGTTTTGGTATTATAAGATTAAATATGTGTGTTTATTAGACTTCATAATGTATGTATTAATAGTTTGTATGCCTGTCAGCCTGATTATCAGAATAGCTCAGTTGGTAGAGCAGAGGACTTGTAAGTAGGTCACCTGTTCAAGCACTGCATCGGGAAGTTTATTTTCAGCATCCTATTACAATATTACACCAGATATCAAGACAATCTCACAGGCACACTCCAAACGGTATTTCACTGAAAATGATTGTTCAACTTATCGATGGGCGGGGAAATGACAGGAACCCAAGATCATTTCAACATATGTATGAATGGCTCGCTAGAAGTTAATCCAGTAGTGCTGTGGTATGAACCCTGATCACAAGACGCAATCAAAATACACAGCAAGTGACAGCAACTGGCACAACATGAATTCGGCGTCCTAAAATGTAATCTTACCGATTATAATAATTGCCAACCATCCGAGAGTTCCGACAATACCATACACTGGATATGGGGACACTCCCATATTTTTCGTGGGTCCTTTCGTCTCGTAGTCCATATTTTTTGATAATACAACAATAATTTTACTTATTATTTATTCACTTCCGGACAAATCCGGTGCTGAGGTAAAATAATGTCATGTGATTTTGCCATAACTTCCGGAACTATTAAAGTCCACACAATCCGGAACACTTCAAACTGGTTCCCGTTGACTCTGACTGTACGGAGCCCTTAGAAACATGAAATATGGAACGGGGACCAGTTCATTAATCATCCGACACCAATCTCTCCGGCACGATCAAGTCAACGTGGGTCCTGTAACTGAAAGTCGAATGAAACTAGAGACATAGGCGATTTTGTATTGTTTTTCAAATAACTTTTCTGTAAAAACCCGTGATTTAATTGCTGTACTCACAGCTGAAAACAACCCGATTATCATTCAAGTTAACAAATGATCTAAGGGAAACAATTCATTTTTTTCGTTATCTTCGAGTTCTAATAGTTGTCTCTCTTGACGACGCTTTGTATTACATTTTTTCATCGAATTATCGTTTAAATTACTGGAAAAAGTCTAACAAAGTATTAACTTTTATAGACAGCCTTATCTATAAGATACAACGGATTTGATTAAATTATATTAGAAAAATATTATTTATTTCTTTGACAAAATGTGTGTGTTTCGTCGTTAGTGCTGCTGTCTTCCGTCACAGACATGTTTACCGTATTAAGTTTTATTTTATACTTAAATTATGACAAATCTACAGTGTACCGTTAAAATAGTCTACAAACAATATGTTCTCTGTTTGTTATATACTGGAAACATTTATTTATTTCAGAAGCACATAATCGAAATTCAACATGCTTTCTTCCACCAGAATGTGTGCGACACTCAGGAAGTAAATTTGAAACGCACACTTCTTTAATATGTCTTGAATGTTTTCTTTAATGAGTTTACTATTAATATTCTATGATGAATCATTAGAAGATCAACGAACAGGAACCAATGTTGTCAACTTGTACTAATTAAAATATACAGTTAGTTTTTGCATATAATATAATAATAGAACCTTAGACCATTATATATGTATAATGGTCTCAGAACATAACAGCCCAGTGTTTGTATACACATTTTCAATTTCAATGCTTATTCAAAATGTTCATGTAATACAAAATTGTGCAATTATCAAACAAACGTAGTGGAAGTTTTTGTTTATCAAAAAGCTCAAACGCGACTTAGCACTATTCATTAGAAGAAGATAAAATTAAATTATTGTTATCATCTCCCTAATGGACTTCATGTGGAGAGTAGGTGGATCTGATCAAGAATCTACAGAAACGCAACATGACAGAAACTGATTAACCTTGCAAGGGCTTAGTCTTTTTTGTCTTTGTTTTTGTCCAATCAAAGAAACTGAACAACAGTGCATTTGTTGAAATAAACGTACCTAGCAGAGTATCCAAGACTAGTAAAAATTCATGAAGCATCCCGCGACGTTCATAAAAGATTATATATTTCATCTTTACCATAAGGTTACATGCATCTGAATAAACTCACATACTATGCACATCGTAAATTAAAATAGTCGGAAATACTTTGAATCACATTCGTCAGTCCGCTGTTAATACTTATTGATGCATTTCGTAAGTACAAAAATATAATGAAAAAACTTTTACGATTACAATTAATATTCAATGGTTAAATTTATTTACATTCCTTATTTAAGCAAATTATGCAATTTAATGTACATGATCTAGAAGTGTTAGAAATGAAGAAGTAAAGAGATACAGAAAATATCATTTTGAAGCATAAAACGTCTTGAATGGCTCAATCCTGGGTTTTAACCAGACTTCGGATATCATTGTGTACACTCATGAAGCAGACGACAGGTGAACGCTCTTCATTGAAAACACACTTCACATTCGCGAAATCTGTTAACGATTACAACTCTAATGTATTCAACATATTGTATTTTACGACTTCTTGAGTGCTGTAAATGATTAAAAACTGCATGTGGAATGCATGAGCGAATTTATATAAGTCACGAAGACGTTTTGGTTAATCATTTGTGGATAAATTTCTCGTCTGCCACAGAAAAACCGCGTGAACGATTCGTAATGGATTTAAAACTATCACAAATGGAAGACTTACGGGGTATTTCAGTATATACAAGAACCATCACAGACACAGAATGAAATATAAATTATGTAATAAACATACGATTTATTTCATATAATGACATTTTGTATCTAACACCCAGTAGTTGTTGCGTGGATGAACACGGTTTCGAAAAATGAAGAATAAAGAAGAATAAAAAAAAAATCCGACGATTCAATGTAATTTAAAGTTGTGCTTCTTTGTATGAAAATACAGTATTGGTCTTTAAACGCAGTGGAGATGTATTTTCTTAACGAGCCTGTCTGTGCGTCCGTCCGTCCGTCCATCTGACTTCTAGTTGATGAAGTGTTTGCATCTGTATTATCCGCCCGTCTAACCGCTTATCTATGCATGATACGGTTTTTACATGACTGACTTTTGTTTATTTGTTACCAAGAATTGCATCCCCTCAAGATTCATTGGAATAGTTACCCACGTGCATACCTTAACATTTGGCAGATATCATCCACCAGCCAGGCAAATATTATTTCTCCGCCTCATTTACAAAAGCATCCATTTCTATCTTACTTGATTATCGACCTTTTCATCTAATTATAAATAAGTCAGCGCATGTTTTTATCGTCGTAAACTTAAGTTCCATCTCAGGTGTTTCATGAAATGATGTTATAGAACAGCTTGTGTATAAACCATCTGTTGTACGTATCGGCATCAAGATAGTTTCAAATATTACAATCAAACCTGGGGTGAAGGCCACCTATGAACAAAGGCCACTTTACGAACAATGTTCACTCTTTAAAACACGTTTAGTGCAGTCCATACCCAAATATACAGCTGAATGCCACTATTAAGGGTTCGGTTAGTTAGGTGGGTGAGATGGTAAAACATTAATACATTAATAATTGCATCAAATCTATCACCAGGAGTTAAACAGTAATATGTTAGTATACATTACCCGCGAAGTAATACTAAAAAATTAGTAAAAGAAATGCAATGCATGCACAATGTTTATGAGAAAAACAACAACACATGAACACCATTTGTATGAGACCACCTCGTTATAAAGACCACTCATTTAAGGAATGTTCCTCTTTGTATCTTCTATATTTCAGTCTGATAATGAAACCACTTTACTATTAAGATTTATCTAATATACAGTATATTCATTCCGTAATATGTATTTATTTTCTATCCGTAAAAGGGGACGTTATTGACTAATTTTGACTGTATCACATATTAACAAATTAGTTTAGATATCCTGTCGTTTATTGTTGTGTTAATGATAAAAACCATACAAATGTTCAACGTTCAAGTACTGATCAACTAATGCTACGGCATGTATAAAATATAATATTGTTCTATGACGTACGTAAACCAAGCGTCTTACAGACGCACATATACTTACGTATGTCATTGCAAGATCGCAATTTATTCCGATACGATAAAATACTTATCCGCACGGCGACTAGAAAAGCAAGAACAAACATAATTCAGATTAAACTAGTTTTTTGCATTAGTGAATATTTGTATTACGCCTATAAATTATCTAGAATCTTGCCTATCAACGCCCACAATTCATTCCCGTGATAATATTTAGAGATAAAATAATTTTGTCTAACAACAACACGTAGATATAAAGGGAACACTTTCTTGGTTAATTAAAGACAAAACCGTCGAGTTGGTGGTCCCTAATTTATTGTTAGTATTGTATGAATGAAATCAAGAAAATGTTCTCCTCCCAACTAATGTTTATAAATATCACTGTAATGTGAAAATTAACTGGTATGGGGCCCTCTAAGTATCATTCTTGTAAACGAGGTAACGTTTAGTTTTCCCTATCGGATACAAAAAAGACAACCATGAATTAAGAACTCTAGGCCGTGGTGAAGGCATTTGTCTAATGTCTGTTTAAAATGTAACAGATGTTCTTGAAAGATGTATCATTTTTGTGTATTTCGATACAGTTATTGTATGAAAACGTTTGTATGTGTTTACATGCTGGCTAGTATACGTACAGTGTCGTAGTTGAGAGATGTGAGCTTGTCTGTACATTTTGCAATTGTGTACAATCGAAGTATAAAACAGTCGATCTATTTATAGGTAAAGGTTTTCTGAATTCATTTTTTTCTATTATTTTTCTATTAGTATTTGTAATTATAAGATTACAGGAGATAGTGTTTAATGGATGTTTGTGATAGAAGTTCGAATAAAAAAAGCTTGGCGGCTCCCAAGATTTCGTTAATATCCGAAGTATTTACAAAGTAAATGTTCTATTGATGTTAGGAAGGCTCAAAGAGTGATTTACTGTAAGATAAGTATTTACGAACAGTATTACTATTTTATGTAATAACTCCGCCGTTGCTCAATGTGTTTCTCTGTTTAATGAATTTGAAAATAAACTCTAGCGGTCTGAAATTTGTTCAGTGAATCATTGAAATACGTTGTAGCGATAACTCGTAATTTGAGGAGCGTTTGGTTGTAGACAATTAATCTTTGTATTTAATTGATGTTTGATGTTATATATAGATGCAGTCGATATCGTAAAAAACATTACATGTATTTTGCAGCCCGATGAATGAGATTCCACATCAAACAGCTGCAGACTCTTTGATGGAGATTACGTCTTCTTAGAGCAATTGTGTGCATCCCCGTTTGAAATTTCCATCGTAAGATATGAAACAAACTGCGTAATCATTCATTATAATAACCGAAGGCGAGTAAACGTCTGTATGAAAATGGGAAATATTATGAAATTTAACTGAAAATATGTGAATGGTGAAATAGTATTGTGTGAAATGTTTGCTTATATAGCCACGTTAATGACGATATCGCAGTATGTTGCGGCGTACCAGTGTCCGGATAGTATTCAGCGCACGTGTAACTGTTACACAACTTCCAGCGGGATTGTTCGACGTACGCAATACGTGCACGTGGACTGCTCTTCTAGGGAGTTGAAAAATGTACCTCGCATGGGATTTTATCAAGGGGCCAGAATACGCGAATTGTGTTTACAGAATAATTCACTTACCACACTTCGTTCAAATGATTTAAATTGGAAATTTCACATAAATTACCTAGACATAAGTCAAAATCCTATCGCAAGTTCTCTGGATACATTGTTTTTGAAAGATTTCGTTATTGAACTAAACATTCTAATTGCTCAGGACATTGGACTGGACCTCCAAAACTTTACCTCTCTATCATTTCTTAAAGGTGTTCGCACATTGAACGAACTTGACTTGTCTGGAAATATGGAATATGGCGTTGAAAAGCTTCCAGCCATATTTGTGGAAAATGATCTGGGCTCACTGAAAATCTTACATCTATCTTTGTGTCGGATTAAAGATATCAATGTACACGCATTTATAGGTTTAAAGGCTTTGGAAGAAATTGATCTCAGTAGAAATTACCTTACACGAGTACCTAGGGCATTAAGTAGACTTCCTGCTCTCAAAAAATTGAATATGAGTGAAAATGATATCCGCACGCTATACCACGGGGACTTTACCGACTTAGCAGGCCTTGAAGTGCTGGATTTATCTAAAAACAGTTTCAGTAAAAGGGATGCGTTTCGAAATGGAGCTTTGTTTGGCTTGGAAAATTCGCTGAAACGATTGTTCCTCCATGATACGCAGATTTCTGTGATTCCAACGCGAGCTTTATCTGAACTTAAGAAACTTACACATCTTGATTTGTCACACAATCAATTGAATTCAATGACAAACAAATCATTTCAAGGTAAATACAAGCTCCAGTTTCTTGATATAAGTGACAATTCTTGGTTCGTCAACGACGATATGTTTGCGAATTTTAAAGATAGTCTTTTGACATTGCACATGCGTAATGTTGATCTTCCGTACCTTCCCAGAATTCCATTGGCATCATTAAAAAGACTCAGACTTCTTGATGCTGCGAACAATAATATCATTTATATGAACAACGATACACTAGCTGGAATTTCAGCGAGACGCTTGTCTTTCAGAAGTAACAAAGTTCGCTTTGTTACAGCAGACGCTTTTAAGCATTACAGGCGTGCGGTGGACCTTGATCTTTCAGACAACGTGCTCGATTCTCTAAATTTTCTGTTTGAATCTGAAGACTGCACTTACTTTAAACTTAACATATCAAACAATGGCTTCCTTTGTGACTGTCAAATTGAGAGAGTTATCAACTCCGAAGTTGTTCATACGCTGATTGGTGATTGCATCATGAAAGATGGTCAAACAGTTTCATTTACTAATAGATCCATGGTTCGTGGTCTGGAAAAGAAATGTGGGAAAACGAATCCTATATTCTGTTTTTGGTGGCTACCGAAATCTGCTGCGGGCACATTGCATACGTCTTGTATTTATTTGATTAGCATTTTATTGACTCTGTCAAGTGTCTATGTAATTGAATAATAAGTGCTGTTAACATTGTTTTAATAAATTACACGAGTTATACTATTGCCTTTGGGTATTGTAAAAGAGTTACGTAAACTAGTGAGAGATAAAACACTGAATGTGTGTACTTGCATAGCGCATTAACGTGTCAAGAATTATCTTGGAGTAAAGATTTGATCACTAACACATTTTAACAAACTACAGCAACGTCCCACATTTCGGAACACACCACAGATTTCCTTGCCGTCAAAAGCGAACCATTGCTCTATTGTTGTTTCGATATATTAGTATTTAACGAAATAACATAAATTACATGTAATTATAGATCAAAAGATCGGAATTGTATGTATGGTCATGCTGTGTTTATGTTGCAGAAAAAAATAGCTTGATATATATTGAGTCCATGGTTTGTCAGAAACCTGTGAATGTATTGCTTTGGACAATAACATTGAAATGGACTGCAATCATTACAAATAAATGCGTGTGTGTTCTTAAATGTTCATCCAAAGAGTACCTGAAGGTTTATAGCTAATATACGACTAGGCTGTCAATAATCTGTGCCAAACAAGATAATAAGAATACGTCACGATATATACAGCATAATTCATGTAAACAAAGGTATAGTAACGTCACTAACGGTACAGTTTTGTTTCCAGTTTATTGTGGCACATAGAATAAATAAAACTTTCACCGTTGAGGTTTGTATTATTTCTGTCTTATATTAAATACTTGCATGACATGCATACGTACTGCGGGTCATCACGGAGTTTTGTATTCATTTAAAATGTAGAAAAACTACGAACATTCGCGTGTTATTGGACAATATGAAAATATTCATTATTAATTTTTATCTTTCAATTGGTACAACTCGTATACATGTTTTAATATTAAAGCTCTAATTAACCACAATTCAACGCTTCGATTAACTTACTAATAGCGTCAGGAGATCAATTTATTGATTGTACAATTTTTTTATTTTATGCTGGTAATTGAAGCCAGAATTAATGAAATGTCATGTAAAGTAGATGTACACGCCAAGGCTGACATTTATAAGTAGTGTGAGAATTTCATGAACATGTATGGAATATAACATTCAGAGTTATGGTTCATGTACACTGTACATTGAGGTCTATCTACCTATGAAATTTCATATTGATACCTTGTAATGCTCCAGACAAAATTTATGCATGAAAAATAGCAAAGGGCAATATCTTCTAAAATATGTGGCTCTTGTACACAACACTTCTCCATATTGAGGTCTACCTAAGTTTGAGTTTCATATTGATATCTGCAATAGGTTTTAAGTATTGTTCCTGACAAAATTTGTTTACGTCACCGGACACCCGCCCAACCATCCGCCCCGTCCGGTTTTCGCCAATCTATAAACCGAATTAGTTCGTTGAAAAATCCAGCTAAAATGATTATTCAGAAAAAACATTTTTGCTGACGAAACCATTTCTTGATTCTGCCCCTCTAATCTTGAAGTTAGGTCGATTGATATGGGTTATTTTCCATTGAGCAGCAGCAGCAGCAGCAGCAGCAGCAGCAGTGACGTATTTTAACAGCATGAGTACCAGTTTTGTCGTAGCGACGTTGGCTACTATCCTATGCCTGGACCTCGTAACGTGTTACCTACTGAACTATAACTGTGACGCCAATCCTTACGTCAATGGTTGCAGCATTCCGGCTGATCTCCCTTATTTCTACAAGGACGTCTTTCGTCCAGACTGTAACAAACATGACATCTGCTATGCATGCGTATGCATTTTCAGTTTTATCTCTTTGAGACCTCGTTTTGCATTTGTCACATGTGAATTCTCTGTGGATTGCAGACAGCAATTGAATATGTTTCATGATCGTGTCTTATCTCGTTCTGATTAAGTATGGGGATTCCATGTCTAGATCTGTTTAGCATGTGTTTGGTCGGGGCAGGTCATTACCTTCTATGATTTTCCTCCATATGTGGAGAAGTTGCCCGCTTGTGGAAGGGTAAGTTAGTACTGGTTAGTATTCAGTCCAGGAAAACTGGTAAGGTGAACCGGTCGCCGTATATAAATGAAAAATTGTCGGAAAACGGCGCTAAACCCAGTGAAAAAATAGCATGTTATCCATGAAATTATGCTTCACTGACCATCTCCGATTATTTGAACGTGTGTGCATAGGATTACATAATTATGACGCTAACCAAAATCTGCATGCTGACATGGTTTTTCAGAAATACTTATCTTTTGGGTAACACAAGAACAGCTAATTTCCACTAAGTCTTTGTCAGTAAGAGCTTAATACCACGTCTAGTAGTCATCTAGTAGAAAGCAAATGCTGTTTTCAGGGTGCTCATGCTGGAATCTCACGCAGCCAGTGTGACAGTAAGTTCTATGATCGTATAAAATACAGATGTCAGACGGACAGCCAAGTTAGCAGTGAGACATGGTGTAAAATGGTCACATTTGATTACTACGCTGCTGTGAGGATCGGGGGTAGCTCACATTATTCTTCATCATCACCATCTTGGTGTAGCAATTCGTGGGTGAACTATTGCTTGTAGAGTCGAGAGTTTCATATAAGTGTGGCTTTGCAAATAAAAGTAATATTTCTGACAGGTGTGTTAATTGTTGAACTTTCACGCGACATTCAGTATGCCCATCATAAATCCGATGACTGGGTTATGTAAGTTATTTTTCAAACTTGAGTTGTCACTAGCATTTGTACACTTTCAATTTACACGTACATACACAGTTTTATGTTCTTGGGCAGGGCTTTTGATGACATTTCAGTTTGACTTATTCTGAGAGCGGCCTCTCAGTGAAGGGGTGGACAACACTGACTTCACAACTAATGGTAAAATTTTTTTTCTAGTTATATAAGGTATTGTGCAGGTTGATGTTTTGGCTGATTGTTTTAACAGGTTGTTAGGATATTGACAGAATACTAGATAGGTGCTACCAGGACATATAAAACACTTTTCAATTTATACAATTATATGTAATTATTTAAGTCAGTGAATCAAATTTACACTAATAAATGATCCCAACGTGATTACAATCACAGGGGGCTAGCACATTGAAGGGATGGTGTATAATGGTGTATTATGCTTAAAATGGCAACATGGACCAAAAACACCTATATTACACATATACATATACGTTTATGTATATATATGATACACATGTTTTTGGTCCATGTGGCCATTTTAGGCCTAATACGCCATTATACTCCATCCCTTCAACATGCTAGCCCCCTGTGGTGTTAATTATATATATTTGACAAGGGAGATCAAAGCAACAGCGTCTGAAATTATAACTAGAAGTTTCGTGATCAGTCGGAATGATCTGCTTTTTTTTGTTCATCCAAAAATTGACCAATGACACGTACATGAGCATTATGATACAATATTCCATCCTCCACACACAAACACATACTCCTGTTCCCAGGACATATATACTAGATGATTTTTACTTGTTTATCAACGACTTTTAAACAGTATCAAAACTGAAATCTTAACCTTGGGGCACAATGATATTTGCTTTCTATGTGTTCATTCTGGGTAAAGCATAAGACGGAGACAAATGACATTTTGTGTAATCTCTGCAGTTTGTCAGTTGGGAAAATTTGTCTCGTTTGAACGAGAGACCCTTCAACAAACAGTCTTATGCACTTCCAGGTGCGTAAATTTGTCAGTTTATCAAAAGAAATACAAAATGTACCACATTGAGGGAAGAAAAAACAACAAGTATATGCAATTGTAGATAATACCTTCTATTGTCTTTCTCAAACAAAGTTAGCTCCATTATGACAAGGAGATACCTTCCAGCACTGACCCCTTCAATTATTGATTTTCAACAGAAGTAAAGAACCAAAATAGATAATGATTCACCTTGTAGGATATAGAATAACATATCTTTGAGAAAGGGATGCAGCTAGGTGCAGAATACCACCAAAAGTTCAGCTGAAGAATATATTGCAGCTAAAGAATATACTGTGAAAAATGCCAATTAGAGATTGGATTAAACAAACCCATAGTGTTATGGTGACTTGGTAGATACAAGTAAATTGGATCACAAAAGATAATATTTATAACAAAATGCAAACTGAATTACACTGTGACTGATTTAATACTGCTTTTTCCTATCCATCAACAGATGAAAAGTCCAAATAACATTTATAGATTGGAATAAGAAAAATGGTCAAAATTTTGTGTCAAATCAAATTTGGAAGATTACGTTGGTTGGTATTCATATCTTAACTTACTTTCATTTTTTAACCAAACACAAGAAAAACAAACCCCATCAGAACAATGACTCAAAATTTCAGAATAAAAATTCAATTACCAGTCATTAAGACACAGACAACTCGGTATTTGATATATTGGTTATATACAAAATGTCATTCATTAAAAATCTTTTGAACATCATATAAAACAACATCTTAAAATTTAACTGCACCAAACAACAATCCATAAATAGGAATGTAAAAAGAATAACATTAAACATTAATTACCCTAAATCTACAATTTCTGAATATCAACTACTTTGGATGGAGATATAAGTCAATTTTTAATAAGGTATACAATACATTAAACATCATACAAAGCAACCCTTAGTTTGGTCAATTTCAAAGCTAAAGTAAATTAATATCAATTTAGCATTTAACAATCTTAAAGTATAAGTTGAAAAGATAAATTTGTTCAAAATTTTCTGCCATGATAAAAAAGACAATTTAATACCCGTGTTACAGTTAGGATAGGCAGGTATGCAGATTTACTTCATTCATGATAACAGTATGCAAGACTACAGTGCAAAACTCCAAACGTATGATGATCTTCCTGAGCAAAAATAAAACAAATTTTCTACAATGAAACTGAAAGTAAAATTACTACAAACAATTATCACGTTAAACCAATATGAGTGATTAAATACCAATATTTTGACCCAATAAAAAACATTTGTTTTCACAGAATATGGCATGAAAAATAAAAAAGGCACAATAAATAGTTACAACTGTCGTGGAGAAATAAGGGGTAAGAGAAAAAAATTGCATTATTTGTCATGAAGCAATGTGTCCTTGTTCCAGGTGTTGAGAGAGAAGTACTGGGGGTGGGTCAAACTGGGAATGTGGATTCTCTACTTGTGTCTGTCGTAAACCATCAGTGTCATAACCTGAAACAAAAAGATACAATGTAATATATAAACTTAAACTGACAAATCATGCAGTAAGCACAATGGGAAGTAACTTGGTCAACTTCCCAACACATAAATTCAAAGGTACTTGAGATAATGAAATACACTAATGTTACCTATTCAAGCAAGACAAAAGTATAACTTCAAATATTTCAAAAGTTAAGCTGAAAAGGGAAACTGGCATTCTGACACCATTTAACAGCTTAGGCAAACTTTTCTGAATAGTGCATGAAAGACCATAGTTTGTAAGTCTACTAGAGAGCAAAATAAATAGAATATCTGTTAACTGCAATGCTATAAGGCTATCCAATGTTGTCAAGAAGGCTTGCCAAAATTCATGGCTCACATTATTATCCTCCAAGTTAACATTATTCTCACACAACAGAGGACTGATGGTCTTAAAGTGTCAGTGGTAACTTTCCACAACATTTTCACAATCCCTGATTCAAGGGCAAATACTAATACATATCAGGGAAATATAATTCAGAATGATATTCATAAACTAAAAATGTGTAAATAGTATGCGAACTGTCATGAAGACATGGAAAGCATGCATTATGAACAAAATTTCTCCATACAAACCTGACTTAGAGATCCATGACCTCATCTCATTATGGTGATCATTTGCACTAAACATTTTAAAATCTCATTATTCTCACTGATGAGTTGGCAGGGCTCTTGATCTCCCGAATTTGAGGCCGAGATTCAGCCCCATTCCCCCACCTCTGGAATATACTTTTATCCCACTATTTTTGGCAAAATTTCCCCATCTATTATATTAATTAGGCTTTTGAGATCCCCCTTGAACTGAAAATGATGCGAAATTCCTCCTTCCCAGGGCCCCGGCCCCCAAAAAAAGAGAGAGCCTGGTTCGACATATTTTTTCACGCACACGCACACACGCATGCATGGGCACTCTACATACCTCCCCTCCCCTTATTCACATTTGATGTAAACTATACTAGTATCAAAAGAAAGTAAAGTTGAACTTACTTTTAGATGACAGAGTGAGGTACTGACATAAGGCATGTAACATCATTCTCTCATAACTACTGGAGAGACGAGATATGAATACAGATTTCGGCCATTCTTTGAAGAAGGTGATAAGCTCATCTTCAAGATTCACAAGCAGACCCTGAAATGTAAAACATCCCCATACTATACTAAATACACAGTGTTACCTCATGGAAGCTATTTACAGACCTATGAGATAAACATGCAATATTAGATTTTAATCAGTCAACTAAAGTATTTTTTTCAGAGCTAGTTTGTCATTTGTATCATAGTACAACTTACCATAGGTCTATTGCGTCTCCTCAGCATTGTTCTGATATTTTTGTCTATTTTGAGGAAACACTCATCGGAACTAAATGATGGATGTGCTGCAATATAATGCGTAACATACAATACCAAGAAATCTCTAAATGTAAAACATGCCATAAAATTAGGTAAACATAACATCTATATCTGACTTTGAAATAACTTTATCCAGAATATAAACATATTTTCTAAAAGAATAAACATATATACAAAATTTATTCAAGTGGTGACTAAGTTAAAGCATCAAAGGGCACTCAAATCAATTATCTAGACAAAGAAGAGCAAATGCTTGCATGTTGCATCATACATAATCACATTAGTCAAATTAAACTTTATGATCATCATTGAACAAAGGTACCAAACAGAACAGAGGACACTCATTTATAATCATTTTTTCACACATTTATTGATAAAGTAGACCAAATAAATCTCCCAACATAGATCAAGATGTGCCTACAGACCAAATGCTTCCTCTCCCTTTGATGGACTATATTCAAAGTATTTACTGTAAGATCAATAAAAGGGTTTTATGTTCTTCTACAGTAAGGGCCATTTATAGGCATCTTCCCCTTGGGAAAAATCTTTAAAATCATGCAGTTTTCCCCTATAACTCAGTTGCATCAAGTCTTTTCTTCTCCTTTTTACAAAAATACTGTGCTTTTCCCCAAATTTAACAAAAAAGCACCTTTCCTAACCTGTAAAAAAAGCCTTGAGTAATAATATAAAATAAACATGAATAAAGTTAAACATATTACAATTGAGTAACATAATCAAGTTGTAAACTGTGTGAAAGAATTCTGTATGTTTGTTAATACCTTTACGCTTGTCATCCACCTGTACCCAACTTTCATCAATATCGCTGTCACTTTCATCAGTGCTTTTGTTGTTGTCATTGTGATCTGAGTCTTGAGACTTTCCATTTAGAAATTCCATTTGTTCTTCTTCAGTAGAGTTAACAAAATCATTCCAAGCCTAAAATGTACAAATAAAGCAAATTTACATTCAAAATCATTACGACTGCTGATAACTGAAAATAATGCACAAAAATTGATCAATTCTTGAATTTGTAGAAAAGCAATTGTGTACACAACAGATGTTTATGAAAATGTTTACAATAACTCTTTCCATGCCTTAATTCAAGGAAAATAACAAATGTTTGGATAAAAAATCTTACATTCATTTTTTCTCTTTCATTGAAGAGTTCAGCAAATGCTGAAATTGAAGGTTCAAAAATGTTGAAATCAAGTTCTAAATCTTCTTTCTCCACCATGTTGATAAGTTCCCTCACTGAAAGTAAAATGTACACAATACTTTTAATGCCTTGAAATTCAAAGAACTCAATCACAGAATATTCCCTACAGTGCTCGACAAATCCAATCATCTGCTTGTAAATACAAGTAGAAATCCACTCAGGACGATTTAAATTGCAGTAGGACTAGTTAAAATTCTAAGCTGGTCATCTTGCAGGACGAGTAGCCTGAGAAAATTTTGTCAAGCCCTGCCCTAGTAAATGCATGATATTGGATGCTAATTAGGTGGGGAACATATTAAAGAATATAGTTAGTTTGAAACAATCTGATAACAATTAGATCAGAGGTATTTTGGATTTCTTACAAATTGTTGTTCTATGTAGTCCATGAAAGATCTAAATTTAACTTTATGTCATTAAATCTTCTGCAATCCAACGCCTTAGTCTATGAAATAAATCAGTAATGCACTTATTATGCATTAAAATGACCTTAATGCATAAAGCCATAATTCTTATACTACAAGTACTGAAGTACTTACAATTATCACCTCTTCGAGCCTGTTTCTGACCCTTTCGGCGACTGCTGATATGGTCAGTAATTTTCATTTCAGCAGTCTGAGGTTTCTGACGGGGCCGCCGTTTTGGTGTAGGCATGGGCTCATTAACCAATGATTCATTATCTGATGAACTCACAGGCTCCAAAATATGCCTAAATGATAATTACAAAATTAAACCTGTTTTCATCCTTTTTTCAGTTACAAAATAGCTATTCCCTGAGCGTTAGGTTAACTCTTTAGCGATGTGTTTGAGTGTCAGCCTACAGTGCTAGGGGTCCTGGGTTAGGACCATGGAATTTTCTCGTTCCCAATTTACCATAATGGTGGCAGCCATGTTTGACAAACTCATATGGAGACATGCAATATCAAACTGGAGAGCTGGTCAGCTCTAATAAGAAAAAGGGGAGGAGTGTAGTGTTAACAGCCGTGCTGTTGGGTTAACTCTAGTGACAATGGTTGAGTGTCTGCCTACAGTGCTATGGTCCTGAGTTTGATCCCTGGTTGTTTAGGACCATGGATTATTTCTCGCTCCCAATTTCATATAAGGCTAAACCTCACTTTGTTAAATCCTCTGCCTTATTAGCTTTAACCAAACATACCATATGTCCTGGATTTTCTGGGGTTGTCCTGGATTTTCTGGGGTTGTCCCGGATTTCGGACTGTGTCCCGGGCACAAATTTGTCCCGGGAAATAAAAAAATGAAAAAGAACTCAACTAAAATCGGCCAAATTTCTGTAAATTTATCTATAATATAGATCGTCAGTTGCCAAAATACAAATTTCTGCCATAATTGTCCTGGGTTAAGACCTTAATACCTATGACACATCCTGTAATTGCCTACTGGTCACTGCTGACTGGTGATGCAGTTTAGTGGACACTCTCGGTCAGGACAATGCAAGTAACAATGGTGGATAATAAATTGAACAATAGGTTATCATACGCATGTGAAAGAGTCTATTGATTTAGTTTTGCACTGATTACTATGTATCATTTAATTGCAAGCAGATGCTTTTCGTAAAGGGGTCAGTTCTAGTGAAGACATTTTAACCATTCTATTAAAAATTTAAATGGCCAATTAGTATCTCCCAATTAGAGCGGCAGGTAACGAGTAAAGGGTGAGTAAATTATTTTTTGCAGGTTGGTACATCAAATCCCCGAATTTCATATATATCATCTGATCTTTTTATTAATTTAAATTGATTTGATTAAGGTTGAACTGAACGACATTTTCACCTCCCACGGCCGAGGTATGACGGATTTGAGTCCAGAAAATATGCCATGTATGCGTTATCATCAGATGGTGACTGCTTCACCGTTAACCCTAATAGGTACATTTTTAATATAATATGAAATTAACTCAGTTTACAGAAGTAATCATCAACAATCTAACTTCTAAGCCGCGTAAGAGGTAAACATTGACATTGGTAACCTACTTTTTCAGCAAAAACAAGATTGCCAATATTATGATAATTATCACCAAAACAATGAAATCAAAGCTATCTTACTCCATATCATCAGGGATATTGTATCCTAGCCAATCACTTGTGCCTCTTATGACTCCCATTTTACCCAAATTTCGAGGATGACTTATGCACGAAAACTGTTCAGCTGTCAAATTTATGGCGTAACACCAGTTTTGATCATTCGGCACACCTCAGCCGACTACATACAATGGAGGTACGGAATCGAACGAGGTGTTCCGAATAGTAGCGATTCTTAAACTGGTTCTCGTTAACTCTATTCGGACCTTTGTTGCACCGCAACATAGAACATGGAACCAGTTGAATTTATCCTCGACCTTTTTTTATGATGTGTATTCAACGGAAATTCTGGCTGATGTATTCACTCAGATATTTCACTTTGTAATTAGTCTATTGTATAAAATTTACTTCAGATCATTGGTATCAATTTTTGACTCCGTATTAGAACCAACAAATGGTTTGATAAACTGTTTAAAATATATCAACGATTTATATCATTAATGTCCTAATATTATAAGTAATTTTCCGCAGAATAAATGTGAAAGTTGATCTTGGAACTGTCAAAATTTCAGGTAATTTGCTCTAAGTTGCATTTATGTATGTGTGGTATATTATAACACTTTTACATCTAAAATTTAAATCTTTATGAATGCCTCTCACAACTGACGCACGATTTTCTTTCACTTATTAAATGTCACCTTTTTTCGCGACACGCCTCTTAAATTTTATTTATCGATCTCATTTCATAATCATAGTTCGTCATATTATTATTTTTTCTTCCGCTCAATTCAAAACCCTGATTCATAAATTAATATAAATATATACTCTTGCTTTATGGACTTTAAACTGATGACAAATTGCCTCCACAATACCAATTTTTGTAGTTTTTACTCACTATTGGGGACCTGGCCTTTTTCTAGCCATTTTGGGAAAAAGACCCAGGCTAGATTAAAAAAATCTAGTCGTGAAATCCAATAGTTTGGGAAAAAATTTATCAGTTGAAAAGCCTTTTTGTGATTTTTTATTAACACTTTTTTGCATTAACAACTGGTAATAAGCATATAGTTTACAAGAAAAGACAGATACCCTAATAGGTCAGAGACAGAATTGTTAATTGTCAACTCTACAAGGCAATTTTCCATACTTTCCACTCAAAACCACCCTTAGTAACATTATAATAAAGCCAGGGTTATGACCTCTCATTTTGTAGTGACTAAGTGAGACAAATAGACATCTGTTTAGTATTTTGGCAGGGAGATGATACTGATTTATTGGACTGGCTAGCTGAAAGTACAGGGACTGAAAATTCAGTGGGAAGGGATTTTTGGTTGGATGCAGGGATGCAGTCATTGTACTTTCCACATCGACGAATGTGGACGAAAAGCGTTTAACGCAAACTTTCACATAACCAACCTTTCACAAATACATTGAATTTAATTCGGTACACATTCGGAATTTTTGGTTTCGATGGGACAGGGCTGTTACAAACAATAAATGCTGCTTTCATGTTGCTGCTGTACAAATTTCTCACCGAATCCAATTTTTTATTGCCTAAATAAGCATTTATGGAAAAGAACTCATCTATGAACAAAATCTTTTATTAATTTTAAGAATAACTCCCAAATTTGTAAAAAATGATAAAAAAACTACAGCCAGAAGCAATTTTTTAAATTGGATTGAGCAAAAATATTACTGTTATACTTTATTATTATTATTGTTATTATTATTATACTTTATTTATTACATGTACTAAATTGTTATATACACATCACTAATTTCATGTTCTGTGAGTCATTATTACTTTGTGGCAAGTCATTTTTAGATGTGGCAAGTCGTAATGTAGCAAATCGTTACTCATTCATTCAAAATAAACAATCACTAGCCTGAATACAAAACGCTATGAAAGTTCACTAGCCCAGATATACATTTACTTCCCTTTGGTTTTGAACTTGTTGGTTAGCTCAAGACTGTCCTTTGTGGGCTTTATCTACTCAATGCCACTTTTATTGCTGATGTGCTATAGATCTAAGCATACTGTAATTGTATACTAACTAACTGTAAGTTTTTTTATTAAAAGTTATTAATATTTGACTGGAGCTGCTCTTTATGCATTTGGAATGAATGCCCAAGGACCTTATCTTTGATCTCTTATTGAGAATTGGCCACAAAATCTCTGTTATAAATCATTTCTTCAGTTCAATATAACATGGCTGATACACAGATTGTGAAAGAATTGTTGGATGATGAAACAGAAGAAGAAAAACAATTTCTTGAACACCATTCCCATCAATCCCCAATGCATAATTTGGGTAAGTTGTATCATAAAATTGAGAGTCATGCTGACCTATATAAATTATAATGTAAAGAATTTGATTATTGTCTTTATCGAAATATTCCTTGGTTCTGAAAAAAGTGCAGGAAGTCTCAACATTTCGTTATTGTAGAATCTTAGCTGTGAAAAATGGTTTCAAATTTTGAGTTGATAAAAAAGACAATCAAGTAATTAACAGTAAATGGTTAATTCTTGTATTATAGTTTATTTTGCTTTTACTGTTGAAGACATTCATATTTTGAAAATATTTTATTGTGGATTTGCTATATCTGAAATTTGGTATCTTTGCTCTGTCTTTGCTTAATTTCTAAAGAAAATTACAGCTAGTCTAAATTCTTATAACTTCTTGTGCTGAATGCTTTGTACACCTTTAGACTACACTGCATGCAATTATCACATATATACACTATTTGGGTCTAGTCAAAGTACAACATTTAACTAAGTGTTGATTCATTAAATTGTAGGATGTATAACAAGTGAATTATGAATTTTTTATATTCTTATTAGGAATGATCTCATTTCATAAAAATTAAGACTAATTCATTATGCCTAAATGACACTAGTTAACTAGTTATTATTTTCACTGAAGGTTCAATAAGTTACTCTTAACAAGAGTAAGCCAACCAACCATTGCTACCGTTATGTGTAACCATATTGTTATCCATTATTGACCATAAAATTGCTGTATGCCATTAAAATTTCAAGGTCAGTATATTAAGCCAAAATAGAAGAATTTTAATGATGGTTACTTTTTCATGATGATGGCTAGTATATAAATTGCCTTAAAATGTATTTAAAACATAAATGATGCTGGAAAGGATAAATTTCAATAAACATTATCAATTTAATCTCTTAGGTCTATGTTATGCTAGAGATACTAAGTTATGTGTTGATTGATACTAATTTGTACCTTATAGAGCCCCCCTACAGCACCGTCCTGGAGATGATTCTCACTGATAAAGTAAAGTTAATGAAGGGGTGCAGTGTCCATCGCAATAAAATGGTATTTTTGCATGTTTGGGCCAGTCATGCCACATTAATACCTGCATTTAGCCTTAAAGTAAATATCATTTGCTCAATGGATCATTATCAATTCCAGCTGAAAATTAACTGTCATGACACAAATAGATTAAAGGCTTGACTTGAAATGATTCTGGATGTTTTTTGTTTGGTGATGACTGCAATTTGGATCAATGCTGACACATTGCTGCAAGTTGTGTTTCAAATATATGCTTTGTGATACAGTACATGTACAACAGCTGGTTATCTCCATTATTTATCTCAGTCATCAGAATTTACTAATTTTAAACATCAGTTTTGTTAGTATGTTAATGTTGATATGTATATTTGTTGTTCATCTGTATTGTAATATAGTTCACACATGATTATGGAAAATATGAATGATAGAAGGTGAAGATTGGGAATAATAAAATAATGTACTAAATTACAGTATTACATATTACTCATATATCCCTCTTTGATTTTGCTAGTTTATTTATTTATTTCAGTTACATTTGGTGAGGTATTAATATACTTTTACGTACATTTATTTTTATATATCGAGGGCGGTGTGTATTAACTGGCTGAAAGATTTTTTATTATTTTTTAAAACCTGTAAGTAAACTTGTTTGAATGGAATAAATAAAAATTAATTTCGACTATCTAAAGTCACAAGATTTCTACACATTTTGATGAATTCTAATGTGCCATTAGGTTTTCCGGTTGTCTTGTATATTAAGTTGTGATTATGACTCAGTCATGTCTTTTAGGCCCGTTCACTGATCGTGTGATCAATTAATTGACAGTGGAAGACGAATGTATTGATGAACAGTTTTTAAACATAATTTAAAGCAAAAGTTTACATATCAACAACAACCTTTAAAGAAAGTACATGAACATAATATGATTTGGTGATGGGGCAAGTACACATTTTTTGGCATTTATGATTGGTTTATGTTTATTGTTTATGAAAACGTTAAGTTTTGCAGGATGAAAAATTGGTATGCACCTTTGTGTCAGGCATCAATAGTTTGGCAGACAAGATGGCAAATTGCAACAAGGCTTATCAGTCCTTGATTGTGATTTGCTGTTAAGACCTGTCAATTAAATCCTGTCATTAGGTCAATTAAGTTCAACAATATAATATAGGATCTGATAGAACATGAATGGTTCAAGTTGATTGTACAATTAATATTGTGTTTGACCAAAATTAACCAATAAGCATCCAGGAAATTTTGGGCTATAATTTTTGTCTCTGTCAACAGGAACCAGCTTATTGCAACAAATTATGACCATGTATTTTTTTGCGGCAAAAAATCGAAAATGGAAGTAAAACATTTGGAAAAAGATTTGATCAGCAAACTTCTACTCTCCAGTTGGCTGTAATTATATCCCTGAATATATGGTATTATCACCATGCTTGAAATAAAGTACATTGTGTAGTACAACCAGTTTACATTATATGCTTATCAATCTGTTCAAACATATTTCTATGAATATTTATATTAAAATACTGATGAAAAGATTGAATTTCCAATTTCCATATGATTATTATTTCAAGTGTTGAACTGTTATTTTCATTGGTTTCATTTTTAACTTTTAACTTTGAGTGAATGGAGAAAAAGACTTTAAAAAATGTCTTGGAATTACGTTAGAGGTAATCTTAGCTATTTTCTATTACATGTTATCATGTTTTTTTCCATTAAACAGGTAGTGGTATGATGCATTCAGCTACAACTGATACTTTGGACTCCGTTTATCTTGACCCTCCAGTTACAGAGCAAGACTTGGAACCTCTGCTACCAACCATGGACCCAGAGAAAAACAAAACTAACACAGAGCACGGAGGACTTAATTTTGTAAGTCATGGCGGTGCAAACATGGAAGCTGTTGTTGAGGAAAGACCAAATGATAGATCTGCAAGTGAAAGGAATGCTGAAGCAGCTTCTGATGAACAGGATGAATTATTCTTTTCCATGACAGAAGTTGAAGACACTAAGGCATCAAATGAATCACCTCCAACTTTGAGCAAATATTTTGGTACAGATTCTGCTTTGGATGACCCCTTTGCTAGTAATATATTTGATGATATGAATAAAGTGGAGCAAGTGGCTGGTCCAAGTGAACAAGTGAAAGTAGAATCAAAACAGGATTTGAATTTTGGAACAGAGGAAGACTTGTCGAAAGCAATGTCTGGTGATTTAGCAAATCTAACACTTACTGATGCAATGCATGAAAGCATTGATGGAAATGTTGCTAAGCAATCTGATGTTAAACTCAGGCCATCAGAAGATCTCAATATTGAGAGTGTAGATTTTGAGTTAATGCTGGATGCTAATGACACTGTGGAAACTCCAGTTGATATTGAAGGAAAGGATGATTTTGAATCATTCACTGCAGATATTGCAGACACAGAGGCCATGGATGCTCTTGGAATGTCCCCTGCTGCACCATCTTTTATGAATGAAAAAAATATCAATGAATATTTCCGTCAGACCAGTCAGACCGACAGCATACGATCTCTTGGACTTGGCCAACAGATATCTCAGTCTAGTGGTAGGTCTTCTCTTAGTGCTGATATGGGAGCATTAGGAGAAAATTCTGGGGATGGGTCAGACAGTAATGGTGTATTTCCAATATCCAGTCCCGCTCATGTAGATAAAACTGAAACAAACCTACCTACGCCTGACTTGACTAACCCTGATAAGGTGCCAGAAGCAAAGAATGCAGAGTCTGCCGAGGCCACTCCTACTCATCAACCAATGTTCCCTCCTTCAACAACTTTATCTCCAGTAGACAGTCCCGTGCATCAGCCATTCATCAATAATACAACTGGTGATTGTTTTTATGATTGATTTTATAGAATTGTTTATACTTGATGATACACTTGTGTCACTGGTTTACATTGTTTAAATAGGTATTGTCATATCTTATGCCTTGTCAAAACCATTTTGTATAAAAAAAATTTTAGTTGATAAAGGGCTTACCTATGAGAAGGATGGTCATCTCATTTCTTCAATCCTGATTTTCTGAATATATCTTAATAAATATAATTGTTGTGTATCTTCAGATCTAGTTGGAAGAGTAATTATGATGTAGTGCTATGTGTATGAGTTTGACCGTGCTCATTCTTAATATGATTTATTGAAATACCGTAATGCAGATTACATTATAGCTATTCTCTTGTCTGTACTCTCAAATTACTGGAAATTAATATTTTCATTTTCTGTTTCATTTTGTAGAAAAACAGTCAACAAACCCAACTAGTCCTGAGCATCGAGTGACAGCATTTCAAAATATGTCAGATGGAAATGATGATATTTTCTCTGTCGGTTTACAAATGAGTGATAGTGATAGACGGCATGATGCCTGGTTACCGTCAGAAGTGACAAAGAATATACTTATCGCCATGGCAACTCATGCACCTGGAACATACTTTCCAGACACTGAACTTCTCTGTTCTCCTTCATTGGTTATCACTGAGCCTCAGGTATGTTGTTACTCTGTGTTTCTTTGTGTTTATTTATCATTATTCTCATCGTATGTTAAGAATCTTATGGTTATTAATGAATTATTAGTTAATATGAATATAATTAATGTTTGTATTTTTTGTATGTTTATGTTTTTTATGTAAATGTTGCTTGTTTTAAATATATCAAAAATATAAATGCTGTGTTTCGTTCCTATCCCATACACAAAATAGCATGATTAAATGATTGTTCTAAAAAGTAAACCCAGTCATCAAATTTCTCCGATTATATACTGAAGTTCACTTATATCGAACAATTTTGTGAAGTCCTTTGAACTTCAATATAGCAAGTTTCAACTGTATTGTATTGTAATGATGTGATGAAATTAAGTTTGTGCATTGTGTTTGTTTCAATTAGTATCTTGTTATGTCAGGGTGATCCTGTGAAAGATTTGGTGTACAGATACATGGGAGAACAAGAGGCATTGAAGAGACAGATACTTACATCTGATAGAGTTACACAAGACACTGATGGTTTAAAGCAACTTATGGTAAAAGCAGAGATTTCATCAGTTTATTAATATTAACACATTTTTCTCCAAGTTCTGGCCTCACTTACTGATTTTTGTTGGTGCATTTTGTAATAAGCATTTGCCACTGTGTTATTGAGCTAGCTGCCCTTTGTACTCACTTAATTCAAAGAACAGACTTACCATTAATTTTATTTTCAATGTGACTTTGTAATTTATGAGAAACTTATACAGTTGTATTCATAAAGTTCATACAATCTTGTTTATCAATATGATGGGATATTTCTTTTATTCACCCACTCTATCTTTCAGAAAAAGGGTTGTTACAGATCAGCCATAGATTTAAGTGGTAAATTATTGGGTGATATTGGACAAGCAATACCTGCAGAGTCTCCGACGTTTCATAGTTTAGATTCATTGCAGGTACATGTAACTGTCTAATCTTGTTTACTTGATGATGATATCATTGAAAATAGTTCTTATCCTGCATTAGTGAAGTTGATGATGTTCATCTGGAGTTGATAAGGGTTAAATTGAAAGAGCTTGAAGATTTTTGTTGAAGAGCTGTACTAATGAATGCATGTTAAGCATAATTTGTAGACTGTTTTTAAGTTTAGAACTGAAGACAAGCCATGTGGTCAGAAGTTAATTCATTTTCTCTATTTCACTCAAATACATGTTAATACTTTTGTTTCTTTTAGTGGAAATTTAGATGAATTATGATACTAGAATGGCAATTGCAGTCTGTGTGAAAATCTACCTCTCCTCCACTTTCCTGACAAAAAATGAGTGTCTGGCATGTATACCTCCATCAGCATCATGTTTATTGTTTTTTCCTCCTGCGATTAATATATTCTTAAACTATTTTGCATAGGCTGCCATTTAGTTTTTTAATATCTAACGATGATAGTCTAGGCAAATTTCTAACACAAAAACTAACATTTGGTTGTAATTTCAATCTTCTAGTTATGGTACTGTCGATTTAGCTTGATGATGAAGTTACGAATGTACAGTGTGCTAGAATCAGAGATGGCGGCTTTTAAAAACCTGGATACCCCTGACATGTACTATGAGTTTTATCCTCAAATATTTCCTGGAAAGAGAGGTACAGTAAGATGTTTTTATTGCTTTGTTTTTTTTTCAAACATCTTGAATAGTAGTGGGGCCTCAGTAGTCAAGGCCCCACTATTGGTTAGTGGAGTCAAGTGTTTTGGTCTCTGACTAGTAATCACTAACCCCTCACTGCTGTTTGTTTTAATCCCACATGACCAAAATTTCACATGTGAGAAAGCTGTCTGACTAGCTTATGAACGGCAAGTTGGTGTTAAAGCTGGAAAAGTTGCCAAATGACCCTGGCTGTAGGTTGGATGTTAAACCCCAGTGAATTAAGTAGTGATGGAATTTCACCTTGTTAGCTTAAATCTCCAGATGTGCAATTTTTGAAAGAATGTGGTTGGTGACCAAAACAAAATTTCCTTTTTTGCATTTTATAAAATTTTGTGCCTTTAAAGTAACTTTTTAAATTCTGGTTTTTAGATGTGTGTATTACTTCATTGATTTATATATTTATCTAGGTTCAATGGTTGCTTTTGGTATGAGATTATTACATGCTGAGTTGCCCCACCATCTTGGTCGATCACAGGAGACATTGGATAGACTTTACTATATTCTTGCAATCATCAAGAGGGTATGAATATAAAATTGCACCACATGAATGTAATACTTAACAAATATTCCATAATAATCACGCCAGGAATTGCATATCTGATTATTTGTTGAGCTATTTTTGAACTATTTTTGGATGCAGTGGTTATAATTTCAAGAATTATCAAAACATTTATGAGTCATGATACATGTTTTTTTCCAAAATTTAAATTTGTATATTTTGTTTGAACCATATTGTGATTTCTGGTATTTATGATATTACAGATAAAAAAGAATTTAGAGGATGGTGTCGCAGAAGATGGTAGTGCTGTTACCATTAGTGCTGAGAGTAGAAAAGGTACTTCAAATGAATAAGTGCTCATCAATTTTCAATAAGTAGGAATTAATACTTGTAGTAACATTGTTGTATTAAGAAATTGGAGTAAAACATAAGCATAATGACCTTCAGTAAAGCGACTACTGATTGTGGGATTGGTTTTTCAAACCTCTGTATTTTGCCTTGAAACCAACCACCTCAAGGTTAAGACTAAAAGACCTCAAAGGTCAAGGTCACACAGGTTAAGGACAGAACTGAGCAGTTTTGGACTTTATTTGTCCAAGAATGTTTTAACTTATTAACTTTTAAGATGTATCGTAAAATCCCTATTTACGACCACCCCGTTATTATGACTGCCCTGCCATTATGACTGATTTATAAAAGAACGGAATGTTTGGTTCTAAAGTTCAATGGTTGTTTGTCTGGAAATACGATCACCCTGCTATTCCACCATTACAACCATCTGTTTCGGACCAATCCATCATTTCACATTAAATTATTATCTGCTATAACGACCACCAAAATTTTGCTTTGAAATTACCAGCTTTTATGACATGTACCGTGATGATATGCAGTAATAGTCTAATTGTCAGTTGTTTATGTGTTATTAAAACAGAATGTCAAGAAGTGTGTTGTTGATTGCTTTTGATTGTCATTAATGTCACTATCAATTGATCAGATAAATCAAGAGTTTGTCCCACATTTCTACATGTAGTTGACTGACTATTCAATCGAAAACTTGCAATGAAACTGTTTATTTTTTCCGAATTTTGTTGTTATAGATTTGTATTGTATTCACAGTAATTTGCTGATATTCAATGAAACAAGGAATGTTAATTTCAGAAATACTGAATACATGAACCAGGGTTTCCACAGGACATTATATTTTTTCTGCCACATGTATGGAGGGGAGGGTCCGAGCATACAAAAAAGTATGCTTAATTTGATTTTTTTTCGCCAATTGCTGATTTTTTTCGTCATTTGCGAAACTGGCGAATGGCAGTGGAAATCCTGAAGAATAACAAAAAGCATGATATGCATGTATGTCATATATAACTGACAAAATACTTAGGCTGGGATCCCTTTTTCCACTTATAAGACCACCTTGCTATTAAGACCACTTTGCTTAAGAACTGAAGTGGGTCATATTAGTGGGATTTTACTGTATATGTGTAAATAGACAAATTATGGTTGTAAAAATTATTATTAAGTATGTATTCCTTTTTATTATAACTATTTTTTTTGATTACCTGTAATTACTAATTTATTTCAGTGTCACAGGAATTATGGGTAGAAAGGGAAAGAAGAGTTCTTTACTTAATTGCCAATACTTTGGTTTCTTTGAAGGTAACTGTTTTACAAAAAAGCACCAATCTCATACATGGTGTAAACAATGTCATGAACCTGTCATATAACTGTCTATTCTATATTTCACTTGCTACCCTTTTTGAATACTCACAGAATGTTTAACACTGGAAACTTGCATATACCTGAGATTATAACCATAAGAAGACGATGTATGTTACTTGGCATATGATTTAACCATTTTATGCCTATACCATATCATGAAAACCCAAGATCATGTGATAATTTGATTGTACTTTACTATTTTAGAAACTCTATTGAGTAAATATTTTCTCATTTTTATCAATCTAGTGATTCTTTGTACATATGTACACACATATGGTGTAATTGATAGTTTTAGAGGATGAATTTGTCTTATGATTTTGATTCATTCATCTTCTGTCTGTCTAATGTCCCCTTTTTTACCTTTGGGATCTTTGAATCTTTATGTCAGATTATTTTGGTGAGACATAAACAGTCGTAATAGTGTTTGTGTTTTATAGACATATATATTTTATATACAAAAACTTTCAAATAATGTTTCTTATACAGCCCAGTTGGCTTAAGAGACTATATCTATTAAGACACCACTTGCAGTTTCAGTTTGCAGTGTTAATGAACAAATTTTATTATATTAATTGACCATTATGTTGGGATAGGATGCTATTACCAGGGTGGTCTCCTAATACAAATTGCACTGTAAGTTTTTATAGAATGTTTTACAAAAACATTGTAGGATTATGATGCAGCTCTTAGTGTCTATGAATCACTGATGGAGAAGGATGCAACTCATAAAATAGCTTTATTAAGTGGACTTGGTCGCATACATCTTCAGGTATGACATTTTGTTACTGTTATCAATCTGTTTATGAACACTAGAACACTCACACTATCTCTTTGTAGTTTATTGAAGTCCTTATATTTCCTCCAAACTGATGGTTGAATTTTTTCATTTATCTCTATACATTAAATACATTTTTTTCCCATTTTGATCTGTCTGTTTTAATTGTGTATATCTATTGTAACTTTGTAAGTGACTTTATAAAAGATCTGAAATATGCAAATAATCCCTAATCATTGTATCACTGTATAAGTGGAAATGATCACGTGTCAAAAATATCACAATCTTGCAATGAGCTCGACATAGTTGTTAAAATTGCGGTTTGGTGTATGTGCGTCCATACGTCTGTGCGTTAGTCCGTCTGACATTGTCTGGACCATAACTTCCCTATGCATCAAATTGGTATAATTGTTCATTTTATGACAAGCATTCAACACATCTCTCTTTTTCTTATGACCCTTGGTGGGTGCGCTCAAAATGTAAAGGTCATTCCCTGAAAAACTGATGGACAACCTTTTCTGGATGATAGCAAGTGTTTTAGCAGGCTCGATTATTATTATTCTTGATTATTTTATGGAATTTCTAGACATTTCAAGTACGGAAAAGTTCGTGAAAATAGGATGTTGGAAACAATGTAATAATAGCATGTTGTGAGATAGTCTTCCTCTGGATCAATACGTTTAGTTTTGAATTATATTTTAAGATCATACATACAAACTTACTATCCCATTGTTTAAAACTGCTAACAATAAGCTTGGTACAATGATACACACAACAATACGGTATTACTGGTGTTTATAACATACCAAACTTATATTAACACTGCCCCCTTTACAACAATTGCATTGTAGTTCAATCTTCTGTTTCAATACAAGACACAACACGAATACCATTCTCATCTAGAATGGTTGTACTTGTATCTATGATTTGATTTATTGTTAAAATTTTGTATCGTACCTGGTCTCATTTTATGTATCACAATTTTGGATGTTGCTGCAATTGTAAGCGGTGTATATTATTTCTTAATGACATAATTTCAAAAGTCGTGTTATATAAGTAGTATAATGATTGGTGTTGAGGTAAACTTTTCGTAGATGGCTGAAATTTGTGTGTACATTAATGTTCACGAGTAATTGTTGTTGGCGAAAAACGTGAAAATTTCCATGTCGTGAAGTTTACCACTTACAGGTATAATAATATTGGTAAATTGTTTAGTATTTTGAAGTAACAATTGTGTAGGATTAATGTCAGTTGCAGTTTCTTGCCTGATTTTTATGCTGAAATAGAATATAGGGAAAGCAAAACTAATTGAGCATATTTTCTTTTTGAAAAGTGACACTGGTATATCATAAACATGTATTTCATATCATTTAAGATTGGAAATATGAATAAGGCAGCTGAGTATTTCCAAAAAGTGGCTCAGAGCAAGAATGGAAAAACAGATAATGCGATTCTCCTTATGAATAAGTAAGTACAGATATGTACTTTTTTCACTGACGCTTAATGTTGCACTAAAAGCCAGGGTCTTTTAACTACTTTTCCAGCTTTATCTGTGGAGGAGACCCCAGGTGTACACCTGGATAGAACAACCAACCTTCCTTAAGCTAGCTGCATAGCTTCATCACAAGTGAAATTTGTCTGGACACAGGTGGGATTCAAACTTTTAGCAGCAAGGGGTTGGTGATTACTAGTTTCACAAATATATATACTTAGTTATTGTATTTCACTGTGAAAGCTGTTGCTATTGAGTTGTAACAAAAGTTGATACTTGGCAATCATTTTTAGCTTCAAAAAAAAGTCTCGCTATTATGATTGCTGCAGTGTCATTGTTGTCATGCAAAAACTTTAATGTAGCTCTTTACTCAAAAATTTTAAACATAGCAACATTACACTTAGAACATGTGATTATCATGACGAGGTGCAGTCGCAAGACAAGGGGCTAGTATTGCAACATCAGCTCAAAATCATAATCTATTATCGGTTGGAATTTGTTGGTACATCCGATTTGATTTTCCGATTATATAATCGGTTCTATTGTAGTAGTGTAACGTGAGTAGACCACTATGTTTTTATTCTATTTATGCACCATTTGGTTCATAGCCATCCTCTGCTTTATGCTAGTTGGTATTGTAACATATAAGCATGTTGAATATGACCATTAACCAGGCTCTATAAACATCAAATAACCTGGGGATGGTCAAATATTTGTTTATCGTCTTGATCAACAATCCACCATCTTTTTTAAACAATGCAAGTGATTCCCTTGAATGCATATTTAGTTTGAGGCACCAGTAGTAAGTGTATGGCGCCAAAATGAGATGGAACGATAATCGATAATGAAAAACTGCAATCGATTATTGGATTCGGCAGACATTTTCACGCTGCCAGTAGATAGTATTCGATTATCGTTTCATCACTACAAGGGGCATTATTCTGAAAACCATATTCTTTGAGTTATGCCCCATTTTTACTTAGAATTTTGGTCAAAATTGCTTATCAAATAGAATGACGTAAAACAGATGAGTGTTGGTGATGCCCTGCGCTGCTTTTGTTATGATTAGGTCAACTCTAAGAATAAAAGCAATGAGTTGGTTGCCTATATTACCATCTTAGTATTTGTTATTTGGATTATTCAATGAATTATTCTATATAATACAATATTTATATGTTCTGCTTTTCACTTTCCTTAACAATCTTTGACTTATGTTAAATCTAGCTTATTCTTGATTGCCTTAAAATTGGATGTTTAAGGATTCCTTTATATCATTACCTTAAATTTTTTCAAATTTTACATTTTGTTTTAAAGTCATTAAGGTAAAATTTGATATTAATATTAATTATGATAAAGCAATTTAATTCATCTAGGCTTCTTTTTTATTGCAGGGGCTTTGAAGCTATGTGTCAGAATAACTTTAATGATGCTTACCAGAGTTTTAAACAAGCTGTTCAGGCAGAGCCAACAAATACGTCGGTGAGTACTAATGTACTATGAGTTTTAAATTGGATAATGATGTTTTTGATGACTAAGTTACTGGTACATTGCCATTTTTTCTCAATTTATGCATGTTTAATAGAGACAAAAAGTGTATATAACCCTGTGGAGTAAGTCTCTTAATAAAAACTTTGCCATTCACCAAAATATGACAATGTTAATCATGTTTATTCTAAAGTTATCATTTTTTGATATGATGATATAAATTGTATTTTGTGTTGTAGTTATCAATAACAATAGAATAATAGATTTAATAGAATTCACTTGTATAGATTAATGATATTTCTTATGCCATACAAGACTTTTATTATTTCAGTATAAAAACTTATTAAAACCTTTTATTTTCATTAGTGAATTCGTTTGAATGACTTTAGTGACTTAAATTGTTCAACTATCTCTTTGCAGGCTGTAAATAATATGGCTGTATGCTGTCTCTATCTTGGACAGTTGAATGATGCCTTGAAGTCACTTGAAGCTCTTGTGCACGAAAATCCTGACAAGAATCTTCATGAAGGGATTTTATTTAATCTGTGTACCTTATATGAACTTGAATCATCTCGTGCTCTTCATAAGAAACAAGCTTTACTGGATTTAGTCAATAAACATAAAGGAGATGGATTTCCGGTAGTTTGCTTAAAAATGGCCTAAAATGCCAGTAACTAGTTTGTGTTGTGACCAATAGCTTGTATTCTGTATCACTGAATATGCTGCTCGTTATCATCAAAATGTTTGGTAATTGACACTGTTGTCAGAATTCTGATATACAGTAAAATATGTGAATTGAAAAAATGAAAGAAAACAATGCATGTCCTTTGGATGTCCTTAATTTGCTCTGCTTTGTCAATAAAATTACTGTTGGATAAAAATAATATTTGTGCACTTTGCGACTTTTGTGTAATGGTCATGTGGTCAAATGCAGATTATGCAACACATTTGGCTTTGCATATTTTTATTTTGAAGCAAATGACCATTTACCTTTTTTTAATTTTTGTAATGGAAAAAAAAGTCTATTTGCTCATTTAGTTTCAATGTTTGCACAACAAGAAGAAAAAGTTCTAGTATAAACAACGTATTTGTTTGTATAATGTATTGTTTTTGACACACTACATTGTTATAGAGGCACTTATTCTATGGTACATTTAATAACACTTTTCATCCTAGTGTTGATCTATGTTATTGTTTAATGTGATTGCTATCTTGTACATGTGTACTTGTATTGCTGAAGGAACTTTGAATACTATTTGATTTGTTATTAGAATAAACTGTGCAATATTAAGTTATCATAAGATGTATTGTATGATATGTTTTTGTTAATGCATTCCTTCTATATATATATGTACAAATGTATTATGATGAATAAATTTATCGAAAGCACATCATGTGGCATTATACTTAGTCGTAGGTGAATGACTTTGCATTTGATTTGATACACCCTTACAAAGCAGGCGAACAGTGAAGTATGATCTGTGATCATACCAAGTGAATGTCAGATGCCGTCTTTCTTAGTAATGCTGAATCAAAACCCTACACTATAGATCATAGGGGGCTAGCACATTGAATGAATGATGAATAATGCTGTATAAGGCCTAAAATGGCCACGCAGACCAAAATACATATAAATAAATGTGTTTTTTTGTCTGTGTGGCCATTTTAAGTCCTAATACACTAACCCTTCAATGTGCTAGTCCCCTATGCTATAGTTATGCTATGGGGAGGCATCATGGTCTAGAGGTAGACCATCTGACTGCTGATTCGAAAGTCCTGAGTTTGAATTCCTTCTTCAATGGATTTTATTCATGAGCTTCACAATCCCAGTATTTTTGGACACATGTACTGGTGTACTGTCCAGGAAACGGACTCAAGTATGATAAATATAAGCAAAATTGCTTGTTTTGCAATCAAGCTAAAGTAATTACCATAAAACTAACTAAAATAAAACCGATAGTTTTTAGGTTTTTGGCCAAATGCAATATCAGCCACCGCATAACAATTGTTGTCTTTTCCCAAGAATTTTGGACAATTTGTCATATTTCTATGAAAATATCTTATCACTACTGCTTTAATTTATAAAATTTGGATTAAGGTTGAAGAACATGTCCGTCAAGACTTAGTCACTGAAAAAATGCAAGCTTTATGCTGAAATCCACTGTCCCTGATCCTGCATTTTGTCTTGATTTTTATACGCAACCGTTAGAAACCATGACTCATTCAACGAAGTCTACTTTCACTTACACTTAAATAACTAGAGAAACAAATGAATATTTCGGAAATCAGACTTGATTGATGTTGTTTTTAATATTTATGGAATAACAGTAAAAACGTTCACAACGTCAAAACATAAAAGCCAATGATAAACCGTAAACAACGTAAAACTAAAAGCTGACAGAAAAAAACAATCGTGAAGAGATATTGACGATAATTAACTAATGCTGTGACTGATAAGGTAAGAGGTGATTTTAATGATTATTATTTGTCAATTCGAACAAACATCATTTTACGATTATACGAGTAATTTATAAGATACGTTTAACCGACTTTTAACGAATTATTTCTGTTGTAAAGTAGTACAGTATTCGGAAGGACGAAAATTCGGATATTTCATGGTACGAAAGAACAATAACGTTAGTTTGTGACTTATTAATATGATTTTCTACATATGTTTTTAAAACCATATATAACCTGACTGTATAATTTAATGTGATGTAGTTATACTGTATTTATTTCATACGTAGTATTGATTGGCATTAAAAAAAGTTCCTGGTTTTTAACCCGACAAATCATATTCTTGTCTGCCAAACACAATTTTTTTATCAGTCTCAGTCAAGTTTTCTTGCAGGTGTTTTCATTTTGTATTAACTATATTGCTGAAGTTTGAAAAATATATTCAAATTTGTTCTGCCAGCCTACCGACCCTATATTCTGGGGATGTTAGTGGAAACTGGGTTTGTTTTGTCAGTTTTTCTGTATGTTTGAGTATTATGTCCTGTTTGATCTAGGGTAATAGTATATTTCGAATTAATCCCTATGCATTTTGGCTTTTATAAACATTTTATAATTACAGTTCACTATACATTTCTTTGACCAGAATTTTACAGACATTTAGCAGTGATTTCTACATTTTATTACAGGTATAGTAGTTTAGTATCTATTTAGCTGCTCATGACTTTCAATTAATTAAACCAATGCAAAACTTAATTTTATTGTATATAACTCTTATTTTTACAAAAATAAGTCCAATATCACTCAATGTTTATCTATATATATGTCAACCAGGGCTTGGCAAATTTATTTCAGGCTACACGTCCTTCAGGACAACCAGCTAAGAATTTTAACTGGTTCTACAGCAATTTCAGCTTGTCCTTAGTCAATTTCTACTGGTGATTATGAGTGGATGAGTGGATTTGTCAAGTCCTGTTATATTTTGGACTTTTCAAAATTCTTATAGCAAATATACAAAACATCAATCTATTTAAGGAAATTGGGTTATTTCCTTCTCAGTCTCTGAGAGTGGAAAAAATTGTGAAAAAAGAAGCCTTTGCTTGCTATGACATCTCTTGTCACAATGTTTTTTTAAAGTTGTCTGCTTTAGATGTGGATAAATGTACAATTATGAGGTAAAGGGTTGGTTAAACTAGTTTTTGCAAGTTCAAATATTTCTGTTACTAAACCTTCTTATTGTGTCCTTGACTTGGTATTGGTATTTGTAGACTTTCAGCTTACTAAGTGCAAGGAATTGTACTAGATTATTTACTGCTGTGGTTTAATTACTAAATGTATGATTTTAGTAATCATGGCTGATGAGCAATCAGAGATGAAAGCTGTAGGAGAAATAGAGGGCTATGAAGTTTTTTATGTTGGAGGTGAGTGGTTTACATTTCAAATAGTTACAAGCTTGTACATTCTTTTCTGTATTTGAAACAAAATTTGAGAAAAGTCCTGGTTTTGCCTGGATACATTTTACAAAGCTTCTAATCTCATTTCATGGAATATTTCATTATGTGGATTAGCTTTGCTATGAATTTCAGAGCACATTAAGTAGTTGATTTTAAGTATTATGTGAGTTCAGTGTCAATCGTAAATTATAGATGATTTTAAATTATTTTAATGGCTTTGTCTCAGTTTTTGCTTGTAGTGGCAGAGGCCATTTGTTCCATCCCTGATAATTATTATGCCAAGGTATTGATAACAGTGCTGGTAGACTCCACTGTTTACAATGAGCTTAGCTTCAGTTAATTCTGAAGTGACAATATGTTGGCCTTGCATTTGCAGGTTGTGAATTAATGTCCATATCAGACATATTGTGTACACTTTGTAACTGCTTAATCTGCTACAAGTGGACCCCATTCTTTGCATCATAAAAGCACTAAATTTGATTAAACCTTCTCATACACTTGTTAATGTTACTTATCCACATTTTTGTATTGACACAGCATGTTCAAGATGGATCCAGTTCATTTCTGCTCTTATAATCAATAACAACTCTGTTTCTTCATAAAATTAAAAGTTGGAACTTTTAAAACTGAGTCATGAAATTTTAACTCACTAATAATGTACTTTTCAGAACCTCAAGATGTTAATGAAAAGACAAGACCTGTTGATATTAAATACAAATCTTCTGGACAATTTAAGACTCGGGTATTTTATTTATTCAGTATTATTTTATTCAATCATTATTGTGGCATTGTCTGTTATAGTCGGCTGACCATTATGATTATCTGTTGACACCACCCTCTGCTGTTTTGCCAGTTAGTGATGTATTCCATGTATGTATGTTTATCATAATGAGTAAGTTTGTGTTGATTGCTTGTAATGTATTCATGTATGCAGGATGGTAGTATAGTACTATTAATATTTACCATACAAATCTCAATTTTTGGTCTTTTGTTGATTACAATCCTTTCTATTGTCTGTTTACAAACATACTTCATGATACCTATTATTTGACCAAGTACATGTATAATCATGCATTTATTATAAAAATGAGCTGCTGAAAAATACAGTAAAACCCCGATTTTCGACACTGAATTATCCGAAAAGAAATTTCAGTCCCGATTTTTTCCCTATATATTTCTTTGTATAATAACCCCGATTATCCGAATCGTCTAATACAAATACCATGGCTAATCCGAAGTGATATCAAGGTCCCCAAACTCATTTGAATGCGTATTTTCACACTTTTAATCTGAAATGGACAATTAACTCCGATCGACCAGTCTTGTCTATTGAAGGATTTCTTTTACATGTCGGAAGGTGTGAACAACAATTTATACACCTTCCGACACCTTCCCCCCATGATCAACTTATTGTTTGTTTGGTTTATTGTTTGCAATTTCGGGAACGTTATGATCCTAATATGATGAGAATTCGGTTAGATGATTCACATCTAATTTTGACTTTATTAATAAATTGCTATACTGATATCATAATTTTACTTTAATATGCAATTAACTTTTAAAGTGATCACTTTCGTTTTGTCAAATTGTCACAAAATGCTAAAAACAAACAATGTACAGGATCTCCCATTATTGTTACATGATTAGGACGACAATGATATTAGTGTTGCTTGTACATGTGAGTCTAGATTTCCTTTACCCCGGATTATCCTAAACCCCGGATTATCTGAAATAATTTGTCAGATCTCATCAGATAATTGAGGTTCTACTGTATCTGTGTTAAGCTCACCAAAGGTTCAAGGTGAGCTGTCTTTATTGGTAGGTGGAAGCTCCGGTATCTGTCATTCATCATCAACAATGGTCTTCTGCGCGGAAACTACTGGTCAGATTTACTTCCAATTTGCTGGGCTATCATGACCCTCTTGTTTGTGTCTTTAAATTGACTATTTTCGTGGATAATTATGTTTATGTTTCATTTGTATGAGTTGACTGCTGATTTTTACTTCCTTTTCCTGGCATGTGATCTTGAATCAACTATGTTTGTCATTATAAAAGTTGTTTGTATGGAATTGATTTTACAGAACTTAAAATATGGACCCAAAATGATTACAATATTTTTCAGGATGAAAATGTTCCCATGGTGGTTAAAAAACTTCCAAAACCAACAATCAACCTGCCAAAGGCAGAACATTCTATTCAGGGACAAGTTGCTGGCAAATCAACTTCTACTGGCAATAAAAATCTAAATTTTGGAAAGATTGTTGATAATTTACTTCAGAAAAATAATGTGGTTTTGGCACAGCATGATTTGACACCGTATAAACCTCGCTTTTATGTACCAAGACAACGAAAATATGACAAATCTTGTGATAGTGTAACACCTCCCTCAGAAGAAGTGTATAATCCTCAGAATGCATTAGTTGAAGTTGATCTAAAGTCTGATTCTAAGAACAGACTTAATCCAGATATCATATGTGCTGTTGCTTCAAACATGAACCTAACAAATGCTGATGGGCAGGTTTTGAGTATTGACACAGTTTTTTATTGGTGCAATTTTTGTAGCTACCGATCTGAAAAAATTCATGAGCTTTTTCAGCATGTCAACAGTCATCGGTTTTGTTGTCAAACATGTGCATTTCAGTCTTTTTCTCGTTCGGCTTTGTTGCAACATCAAGTAGATGAGCACGGAGGTGGAGAAGATACATCTGTGAAATTTTGCGCTTTTTTATCCGATGTCTCTAATTGTCAAAATACTGCCAAGAGAAAGCATTCAGGTGACAGTTTCACTGAACCTGATGTAAAACAAAAGATTTTTAAAGAAGATGTTGTTATTGACTATTCCATATCCAAAGGTCCTGCTGATAGCAACAAAAATCGAAAGGAAGTAACCAGAAAGCTGAAAGATATTAAAGAACCCGCTCCATGTAGATCTAAATCTGTTAGCAAATTTAAAAAAAATACACCAGAAAGTTCAAAAATTGGCACTGACTCTACAGAACCTGAGGCAAAATCTGTGGAAATTTTACATTCTGATGTAAAAATTGAACCTAATGATGCTGAGGATATTAAGAATGACTTGAAAATTACAGATGTGTTTAGTGGGCAGGAAGCAATCAATAATCTTTTTCAGTGTTCTACGCAATCTACCTCTGAAACATTAACCCTTTCTGAGATTACCTCTAAGCATGGTATCACTGACCTTACTACTATAGCATTGAAATGTTGCTTCTGTTACTTTTCCACATTCAATGAATACTTTTTTAAATTGCACATGAATGCTAAACATCCCAAAAAAATGCATATGTTCGAATATTTTTTGGTATCAAAGATGCAAAGAAAAGAGATCATAGCCTCTGATAAACAATTTGCTTCCAGTCTATCATTAAGTAGGCTATTAAAAACTGATATCGAAGTGACTTCTGATAGTAAGGAGTTGAACATAAAACATTGCAGTGTCTGAAACAAGTAGTGTGTGAAGTACGTTTGAACTGGATGTTCTTATGTAACCTTATCTGATGGTTGTGAAAGTGATTTAGAAAAGACAAATGTTTTAATCTTTTTGAAAACTTGTGGATGTTATTGACATATGTGATTGAAGTCACATTCTGGATCACATTTACTAAACATAGCAGCTGCTCAATTCAAGGCAAAGCACACAGATAACTATTTGCCACATTTAACGCTTGCAAGTGTGTGGACAGTGAATATTCCCTGCTGCAGCTAATTGTGTTGTTGATTCTAATATCTTTGAAAAATGTAAGAAATGCAGATCCATCTGAATATGTTAGATATATTAGCCGACTATTGCTACCTCAACCAGCATGGAAGCATTTTAAAACAATGTAATTCTCATTTTTGTATCACTTTTGTTTCAGTTTTGAAAGGGTTTTTTTGGTTTGAAATAATGTGTCAATGAAGGTAAAAGCACAAAGTCTTTGAAGAACAAATGTAACAGTTAATCGTGAGCAATTCAGGGCCATCATGGCCCTTCTTTTACGATAAGTGTAGGTCTAAACGGCAGTTTCAGTTTTCCATGGCAAGGTATCCAAACCTATTAAGGAATAGTTGCTGCCATTTGATTTTCTGAAAGAATATGTTAACTGATATAGTGATGAATCTTATGTACATTGTTCTTGCCCAAAGCTTTGGCCTGAATTAGTGCAAAATCATTTCAATTTCTTTTGTCCTTAAATTTTAACTTCAACCTAGTCTCAGTATGAAATGAGCCTTATTCGTATGATTAAATATAAGCTATTTCTCAGTTTGATACATCTGCGTCTGATTGTCTTGGTAATCTTACAATTATTGCAACCAATATGTGTATCTTAGACTTGAAGGTGGGTGTGACTATGAAAAATTATGACGAATTTGATATAGGCAGTGATAGGATGACTAAATGAAGTGGTTTGATGTGCTTTTACCAAATTCATAGCTCACAAAAAGCCGTGTATTTGTTTTATTCAGTGTAAGGCCAGAATTGTTTTTTTTCCTTTTTTTGTAAGTTTGAATGTTTCAGCATTGTTTTGTAATTTATGATATTCTGATTCATCTTTGTCATCTTCTGATTGTTCCCTTATGGGCAAAACATGTGTCATTGCATTGTACAGGTTTTTTAATTCACTTGATTTTCAGAAGTGTTGGATATAATTAGTACTTTAGTAAGCATAAATTGTGGCAAATTTTTCCTTGTGAATGAAGGGGCTTTATATAGGAAAGGGAATTTATTAGGCAATATTCGGTATTTGTACATCTGTCTCTGTTTCTGATCAAAGCATATCATTTACTAGTGTTGTGAAGGCGAAGCATTTCCCGCAACAAGCTGAATTTTAGCTGTGATAGGATATATTATAATGGGTGATTTCAATGAACATGGATTGTACATGTATGTGCTTTTTGATTTCAAGCATGAATATTCAATGGAATTTCTTCATCTTTCAGAAGTATTGAATAAATTAAAATGTGTGTTTAAATATGCATATGTGTGTGTATTTTATATTACGATGATATCCAATGCTAAATAAAAAGTAAAATTGTTGCAATGTCTTTCTGAATGTGTTAATTCTTATTTCTCTCCTATCATTGCAGCAGGTATTGGTGTAGAATTCAGAGATTATACTGCACATAGCAATCAGTGATTGTTGTTTTTTATTCTCCACTAAAGGAGATACAATGTACACCAAAACCTTGTTATTAAGACTACCTTTGAGACAAAAAGTACTGGTCTAGATATTAATGTAGCCTTATTATGAAGGTGGAACACACTGAAAAATAGTCTGAATATAAGTTGTCATTATAATGATATGATCTGAATCCAAGATTGTTGCTAAATGATCAGAGATTTAGTTAAGTCATATATCATACATGTATAATAAAACAAACTATGAATACATTTAGAAAAATCTTTACTGGCTTGTTGAACAGGGTACATAATCAGTTTTAATCCAGGAAAACCATTTTTGGTTAAATTCTGTACAAGTCACTACATTTTCCATCATTGCCTGTAAATTAACAAAAATATGTTACTTAACATTCTTAAATTTGCTGATAGAGTTTCAATAACTGAGGTTATATGTCGAAGTTCATCAACATAAAATTCAATCAAAATTATTATTATGAACAAGGCCCAGATTAAAACAGTTTTTATGACTGCTCACTTGCTTTCAGACAGATGCGTGCTAATACATCCAACCATTGCCGTACTGTTGACAATTACAAATTAAGTGTCTTGATGGAGCAGTCACACAGTCAAATGTATGTAATTATTAAAATAATAAATATTAAATTTTGTTGATTAAGGTTATATTGAAACCAATATTTTTGTGATTTATTTGTAAACCAAAACCTTAGCGTCTTGACCCTGTAACTGTTTATCTTCTGTGTCATCCGACTCATCTTCAAATACTTCACGTTTTAAATACTGTTAGTGAAATAAACATGAATAACAATAAATAAATAAATAAAGAGATAATCAAAAGAAAATGATTATACTGAGTAACATTAGACATGTGGTGAAGGCAACTTATCTTAGCCATAGATTCCTAGAATCATAGACCCTTTTCATACTTGATTGAAAGCATAAAATAATTATGATATGTCTATTAAATAAATCACAATTTATGATGCAGGTTATCACCTCCAAGAGCAACTTTAGTCAAGTATATAGAGCTAGTGTTGATATCAGGAATTGTTAAAATTTGGTTGATTTTCACCAGTGAAAGTTTTTTCTCATCAAGGGAATGATAGGCCTCTAGTCCACTGTTTCTCCCTTAGGCAGGGCTAGAATATGATAATATTGTATTCTGGATTTGTTGCTATTTAGCATACCTGTGTTGCTCTTTCTATGTCACTTTCTTTCACTGACAATTCTTTGATCTGATTGCTTAACTGAAAACATAAATACATAAATATGTTCAGAAAACAAAATAAGCATTGTTTAAATTTCTATGCAATCAATCATCAAGTTGTTTTTTCTTTTTACAGAAACCCTGGCCCAAATATCAATACAACAATCTTTTTTCAACAGTCCTGTCCTCCACCATCTTGGCTATCAAACTTTCATAGAAGTAATGCAACAAGGCTAAAGCCTCGGTACATCGGAGATTTAAACTTTATCATAAATAAAAGCTAAAACTGGGATATAGCTTACTTGTTCAACAACTTTTAGGTTCCTATCTTTCACAAAACCTTCCACTGTTGCTTGAACATTATAGAATACCATCCTGTGAAATAAAACAATGTGCACAAATCATCAAACTAGTTAAATATGTAACTTACAATATCAATACAGAAAACAAGGCAGAATAAGTATACAAAAAGGATACCTGCAGTAGGGTATCTAATTTTCAAGTGTTTTAAAGGAAGTGAATACATAAAATTACTGTTAAACAAATCATTCTGCCACATTATGAAAAAAGCATATGCTCTCTAACGGAAAAAGTGAATTTTTTATGATTCTATATAGAAAACCATAAATCACTGTCAGACACATCACTGTTGACGAACTTACATCTGATCAGCATCACACTATAATTACAGTCAGTACCAGCAGAAATCATACACAACATATCAACATCATTGTTCATTGAAAACTACATTTATCAGAAAATACAACGATTAAGAAATGAAATAATTATTCCACAAACCATACATCAATTCACACTTTGGGGAGAAACAATTTCAGTGTATCATAACACTTACCTGGCTCTTATCAAACACGTTAGAAGTATTAAGTCTAATGGATAACCAGAAGTTACATCCAAGAATTTAGTATCAGATGTACCATCATGCTGGCTGGTTCCCTCGACATGGTCAAAATCTTGTACTCTTATATGAAGAGTTCTCAAGTGTTCATCACATGAATTAGTAGTACTTTGTAGCTCTATTGTGTTTTTATCACCAATTCTCTGATCAGCTGATGATTCATTATTGCACAATACTGCATTATTACAATCTGTGTCTACATCATTTTCAAATGTGCAAGTTTTATCAGCAAACTTTTTATTGACTTTTACATGTGGTAGTTGGTGAAGTTTTAGTATATTCCTGTACGCATTGCTTAATTTTATCCAAAATTCAGAATTTCCTCTAAATATTGTAATAAGCTGATGAAGAACTTTGACTTCCTCTGAAATTATGTGTGTAAAACAGCAATTAAAACTTATTAAAACATATACCAGTATTTACAGTTCATAGGTTTAGGCCATGTATAACCAACGACTGTATTTTTTGGCGCCAACCCTAATAGTTTCTATCAGAAAATTCCAAAGTACTAACATGTATGGGGATGAACCCCTTCAATAAAGTATATCAGGTTTGACAAGAAAAAATAGAAGAGTTTCAACCTACCTAGCCTAATTTTTTTTGGTCAAGTAACCTTAACATGACTTTTTTCTACCTTTACTAAAGTACATACTAGTACCTATCATGAGTCATGATTTCCAATTTTTCCAAAGCAAAAATGGGGCATTCGTGCAAGGAGGAATGTGTTAATGAATATATGGTGTACCTAGATAATCTCCAGAAGCACATAAGAGTTGTTGTTGTAGCAACAAAGCCTGGCACCAATTGTCTGTTGTAAGACATTCATTAAACTGAAATAAAGATAGAGATGGATTGAATTCTCAGAACAACTTAAAAATGGAGAAAAATTGCATACAAATATACTTAAGTAGATTACAAATAGATATTTCTATCATTAGAAAATTATTTTTATATAAAACAGTTAAATAAATTCATGCTCTTAAGTAGAGATACTGTTTGTTTGTACATGTATTTACATTTTCAAAAAATATCAGTGTGATGTTAAATTGCTGGCAGCCCCCCCCCATTATCCTACATGACCAATAGAATTAAGAAACTGGGCTGCATATCTACTTGACTTCTATCCGTATAATACAAGGAACAAATCTATGACACACACCACTAAATTAACAAACTGCTTTGCCAAGTCATATTTTTCCACTTGAATGTAGCATCGTGAAAGTGAATCCACCAACTCACGTCGCATCGTACGATTATGAGAACCAAGGTGCTCTAAAATGTATTTGCACGAATTATATCACAAAATGAAAGACAAACTTTTACCAAATTGAACATCACAACATACTGTGGTATCATTTAATTTCACGGGCATGAATTTTCACACAAGCACTAAAAAAGACATTTTCAAGCTGTCTTAAACATGCAATTTTTTTATTTTTTCGATAAAAACTTTTAAAGTATCAGTAGTAAAATAGATGCAGTGCAATGATTTTATCTAGTCAGCAATTATTCAATATTGATGTTGTTGTAAAACAAAGAATGGTACAAAAGACGAGCAGTTTTGATCTATACGTATACCTAAAATAAATTTAAATATATGCAGATCTTATTTGAGATCCTTTGAAACATTGGTGGTCTCAATAAAAATCCTTCAAGATATTGGAGGTAGTCAGAATCGAGATTGATTAACAGCCAAGTAAGCATACCAAGACTGTACTTGTAGCAATCTATTGCAGAATTAAAATTCTTATGAAAACAGTGATAGTCTCCTTTGAACTTGTACAGTGAGGCTGGATCATTCTTTCCATTGTCAGCTTTTTCACTAAGAAACCACTGAAACACAATGAAATAATCGAATTGATGACCAGAGTATAAAAACACAAACTTAACATAATCTTGCATGCATAAAACTTATATTACAGTATCATGTAATATAGTGATAAGGTATGCAATAAGAAAACAGCTTATAATAATTAAATGATATATGCTCGAGTTGAGAAAGTCAATTAATCAAGATCTTGTCCCAAAAAGTTGTACTTGAGTAACATAAGGTATAGTATGTACGTTTTAGAATTGATGTGCATTCATGACTAGGTAATCACAGCAAACTTCTTGATAAGATAATTTCCAAAACCTGTTTTACAACAATAACTTGCATAATTGATGGATAGGAATTCTTACACATTTTCCTGAAACGATACAATATACTTCAGCTCAATTTTATCAGACCCATTAATGTTAACATACATAGAAAACTGTATTACTCATTTAAAATGATATATACATGTATATGCCTTACCTTCGGATAGCAAACTTTTGCATTGTATGAGGTCAGTGTTTGTTTTTCTTTCACTTTTTCAACAAAGTCAGTGTCATCGAAGTCTAGTCCTAACTCCATTACCCTAAAATAAAAGATAAACATTTCACTGAAATGCACAAAACAGTCAGATAATGGTCAGTCTGATAATATGGTGGCACTACATAGGCAGTCAATCCCCAGCTGGGAAAATAAATTATTTGGCAACTACAATCTAAATCAACAAGAAGGAAAAATAGAAGCCAGTTGGATGACGAGCCATTTTCTTAGAACGATTATTTAACAACAAAAATTCCGCATCCTAGGCAATAATGATGCACTTCCAGTGAATATTGTTAAATGTATGCCAACACTGAACGTGAAACAGAAAAAAATGACCTTAGCCTTAAATGAATAACCTAGATCAGAAATGTCTGAAATCCACAGACAATGACTTATCGGATCACAAGTCAAAATGATAACAACTCGTATCACATCCAACATACGATTAATTAAGTGTCGATAGGAAAGAAACTTGTAATTACTAAAGCAGAAATTTCGCGTGCAGTCGCGGTAAACTATTCACTACTCTCACTCCAGTAACGTAAACATCCGGAAACTAAAAGTGCAACTTTTTGCTTCATTTCAGGGAACCACATTTCAATATAGGGTGTAAACTTTATGAAATAATGACATGCAAACCATGACAAACACTTGCTTCTGACTTACTGAAGCTGTCAATCGTATATCAAGAAATTGAGGAAATGTATGAAGACTCGCGAAAAGGGATGACACGGTCGAAAAAGCTGTTGATAAATATTGCTTTCGGATCATTGTTTGCCTTATCCGTTTTGCTTTTGATCTATATTTTAGGATATCTTCCATTTAAGCCAGAATGGAATACTGAACAGGTATCTAAACCCTCGATTGATTTATATTTACCTGTTGGCAACATTAATATTTTCTGCTAAATTGTGTGGCAGTGGATGGTTTCTACCAATCTTGAGACAGTAACACCAGTAAGGAATTAATGAATTTAGACATGGTCTCATTACTATTAGAGTATATTCCACTAAAGCAATTATACTATTACTTCTATTGTCATCAGGTAAAGCTATGGCATCCAGTATACCATGGCCTGGGGATGAAATGCTATTCAGATATATATCTTCTTCATGATAGAGTGTATTGTGTGCATAATTTAGTGCCTAATTTCAAATTTTGACATTTTCTCCTCCCTTTGAAAGAGCTTTGTAGCAGCATGATGATGGAATGATAGTGTAGCAGGAACATGCTAATATAACCTTTGGTCTCAGTCACTGTGTCATTGGTCTATTATCACCAAGCTAGTATAACACTATTGCAATAGGAGGCAGAAAATAAAGTTCCTGATGCAAGGCTTGAACCTGTGACCTTTTGCTTGCAAGTTAACTGCTCTACCAACTGAGCTAATTGGACTGACGGGCATACAAACTACTGTAAACACACACAGACATACATATACAGACATGACACACTATTTTGCCCTTATAATTAAGGTACTTACTTCTGCGAATGCCTCTGCATTGTTAATGTGTGTAGTGCCTAACAGTTTTAGTTTTAACCAGATATTAGAACCATAACCATTAGCTTACATGTATTGGTTGAAAAGGGACTGCACCTATTAAGTACATGTAATATATTTTTAAAAATCTAGCCACAAATTTACTTTGGAAAAAGAAGTATGTTTTGGAAATTCCATTCTTTTATCAGCTGTTTTAATGTTCAGCATTTTACTCTATATAATTCTGGTGCTATTTAGATATTTTTAATTGTGCCGCTTGAAGTTTACTTGATCAGGTTGATTCTAGTTCATGTTGTTTTCATTCTTTTTAGGCAAAACAAGAAACTGTTCTACCTTCAATAGATGAGTTACACAGACTTGAACATCATGAATTAGCTCAACTTTATCACAGGTATACAGTTTCACTAGCTTTAAGCATCTCAGTTAGTGAAATTGAGAATAGGTCAGCTCATAGTGGTTATAAATATTCTTTAAGGGTGAAACAAACAAATCTAAATTCAAGAATTTCTTATTTCTATGAGAAGATATGTTCTTGAATTTAACCAAATATCTTTCTATGATTGATCCTCCAAAGATGTAAGGGAACATAGTTTATTGGAGTACTTGTTTACAAAAACTTCTACTGTTAAAACCTCACCAATCACTTTAGTATCAGTTAAGCCTGTTCATTTGAACAACCACTTATTTTTGGACCTTTCGTCTACATTTCTATTATACTCAACTGTTTATTGATGATCTTAGCCAGGATTTTCTGTTTTACATTAACTAAATAATATTAAAATCAATGTATTTTCTTATATTTTTCAGGTATATTAATGAAGTTCAAGTTTTGTGTAGGAGAATTGTTAGGATTGGTAACCTTGGTGATGGAGGTTGGGAAATATGTGAAGATCAAGACTTCAGGCCCATCTCACCATGCTTAGTTTATTCATTTGGGTAAGTTATATTACATGACTCCACATGACATCAGTACACATATAAAGCCAAGCTTTTAGTGTTGGGTACTTTTGTGTTCTGGAAGATAGCAGCAATTCAGATAGTTTCTTTGTGCCCAGAATAGTCTATTTTGTTTGACTAGTCATGAATTCTGAGTGAAATTAATATGTTAGCATTGAAGGTGCATGTTTTTTATCGATACAGCCTTATTATGGGTATACACTTGTATATCTCTTTGAAATCAACCCTGACATATTTAATCCATGCAGAAAAGTTTTTAACGTTTTTAGAATAACAATCATTAATTGTTGTTTTATATATTTCAGAATAGACAATGACTTCAGTTTTGATGATCAAATTGCTGACAGATATAACTGTGAAGTGAATTCATTTGATCCAAGGTAATTCTTGAAATATTTTTACATTGATTTGACTTTATTTACTTGGCCTCATTACAAAAAAATTGTTCAGAAAGAAAAGCAACAACTTTTTGTAGTGTCTGTGCAAAATTACCAGTACTTTTCCTTAGTTTGTGTTCAAATAGTCCAAACACTTGTCTCAGTCAGTCAGTGTGTATTTTGTTGGAATGTTGATTGAAAGGCTGCAGATTTGAAGACTGACTAACAATATCAAATCCAACATCATTATCTCACTGACTGTATTCTAACCAGTACTAACTACCCCTCCACTAGGAGCTGCCAACTTCTCCACATGTGGAGGGATATCAACATTTATCAAATTTTCATAGAAAGGTATGACCTGCAGTGACTGGGATTTGAACTTGGATTGCCAGGTTACAAGTCCAGCGCACCAACCACTGGACTGCGGCCTGCGTGTTGAATGTTGAGAAGCTGGTTAGGTCTGGTCAATAAGTGGATACCGTGGTTTTCATATTAAAATGAATGTACTCTTTAAAATATTGATATTTTAATGCTGACATTTGTTTTCAGTTTTTATTAGCATATACGTACACACATTTAACATATACATACACATATTTAACATATACATACACATTTAACATGTACATACACGCATTTAACATATGCATACACATTTAACATATATATACACATATTTAACATATACATGCACACATTTAACATATACATACACATATTTAACATATGCATACCGGTACACATATTTAACATATGCACACACATATTTATATACTTGAATATCTTCTTTATTCTGCTACATTTCAGCATGACCAATATGCCAGAAGGTAAACGAAGGAAGACACAGAATTTTTATCATACTGGACTTGCAGATCAGATACAAAATTTACAAAATGGATGGAAAATGTTAAGTTTGAAAGAACACTTGATCAGACAAGGTCATGCTAATGTAAGGGGCTTAATAAGGATTCAGATAATTCCCAAACTTCTTCTTTTAGCTCTGAATATAATATACAATGTAATGGATGTACAAATTTAATCCAGATTTGTTAGCCATTTCACTTAAATATAAGCACCAGAACTCAACATATGATTATCAACATATGCCAAGGTATACTCTAAAATTGCAAGTAAGCTAACAGATGAAACATGTTTCACATATATGGGGTTTTTGACATGATTTTGACCTATCTGTCAATAGGATAATACATAAAAAATGTCAAATTATTAATTCTAAATCCTTGTTAACAGATACAGTTAAAACTCTTTAAGTTAACTTTTGTTACATTTCATCAGCGCACATATATTTCATTTAAACTGATGATAGAGCAGTTCGTATACAAAATGTTTATTGAAACCAAACTCTTTGATGACTAATTGAATATAATTTCTATTTTTCAGTCCAAAATTGACATACTTAAGATTGATGTTGAAAAGTTTGAGTGGCAGTCATTAATACAAATATTTGAATCTGGTGGACTTCAGAATATTCGACAATTATTGGTTGAACTACACATATCTATTGTTGGTGAACCAGAGAGAGTTGAATATATACAGGGACTTGGTGTGTTAAAACTTTTGTATGACCAAGGGTTTAGAATATTTTACTCTCATAGGAACCTGTGGTGCAAATTCTTATCAAAATTCCAAGACATTGAAGAAATTGGATGCCATGAAGTGTCATTTGTGTACATTCCACAATAATTTTTATGAAATAGATTAAATCTATGTGTATATAAATGTACATTCCTGGCAGCATGTTTGGTTGTGTTCAAGGGTTATTATAATTCATTGTAAATAGAATTTTATTCATGTTGCTAACATGTACATTAACATTATTAACCAGTTCATTATTTTCATCCATTTTTTTGATGAAAAAGCATTGATAAGTGTATTCAGCACCATTTACCTTATCAGGAAATCATGCATTGAAAAGGCGAAGTTTATTGTCATTCATCAAGAGCATCTTTGCAATAAATTTTACAGATGTTAAAAATATACCAATGTTTACGTATTTGTTTCTTTAATTCAATTGATGGTTGACCTTTCCTGCTATAATCATCTATCTTTTCTTCTCCCTGGTCAAAGTATTACAGAGACAAAAATTCTTCCATTACTTTTATAAGGTATCAATGAACACATACTACAATTTCATTTTACGAAAGAATTTGGTGCGAAACTATTCCAACTATTTTTTTGCAAGTACAGTAAAACCCCGATTTTTCAACAACGGATTTCCGAAAACCTGGTGTAATCTGAAAAGAAATTCAGTCCCTATATATTTCATTGTAAAATAACCCCGATTATCTGAATCGTCTAATCCGAATACCATGGCTTATCTGAAGTGATAATCAGGTCCCCAAACTCATTTGTATTTTCACACCTGTAACCCGAAATCGACAATTAAGTCCGATCGACCAGACTCGTCTATTGAAGGATTACTTTAACGTGTCAGAAGGTGCGAACAACAAATTTTAAAACACTACTGAATTAAGAATTGTTTGTTTGATTTATTGTTTGAAAATTTGGAAACATAATTGTCCTATTATGATGCAAGTTCAGTTTGATGATTCACTTCTAACTTTGGCTTTATTAATAAATTGCTTTAATAATATTATAATTTGACTTTAATATGCATTTAACATTAAAAATGTTCCTTTCATTTTTCGAAGTTTGTTAAATTGTCATGAAATGCTAAAAACAAACAATACATTATTGTTACATAATTAGGGATGATGACGGTTTTATTTATGCTAGTTCGTGTTAGTGACAATATAATGGAATTATGTTTCGGACTATGACTTTATTTCAGTGTTCGTTTTTAGATAAAGAGTTTTTATACACCTGAAAACGTAAAATTACCTGACTGATCATTTAAACAAGAAGAATGTTGAATAGTTCAGGTATATAGAGTCACTGATGTAACATATTTACTCATTTCTCAGCAGATTTTCTACTCGGGGACACATATTTTATGATTGTTAAACACAGAAGTGACTTCTAAGATAAAAATTTACGAGTCATACCTATTCTATGTGTCAGAGTTATTAATATCTTACATGCAGATCAATGGTAGTCTCTAAACAAAGTAGGATATTGATTAAGTTCATGCTTGAAACAATCCAAGACATATGTACAAATAAAAGGCCTTGATATCAATTCACATGATCAAATCACACAGTCTCAATACAAAAATAACAGTTACATGTACATTAGTATTGATAACTTTCTGCGCATGACAGAAATGATTAAGTGACGAAATTAAATTGTTTGTTTTTTACATGTTCAGCTGAAACAAGAAAAAATGAGAGTATTTCCTGAATTTTTTGCTTGTACTGGTCTTCCACCAAGTTAATGCCACAAGGTCTGTTATCAGAAAACTGATGCAGAAGGAAGAAGTTCATTTACGCAACACTTGAATCAGCGAGCAGGTCTTGAATACAACTGAACTTTTGAGAATGTCACTAATGGGACAGACTGTCGTATACTGCTGGATTGTTGAATCTGAAAGTGAAAATGACAATTATTGAGAATTCATGTTATAGATATGATCTGTTCCATGAAATTGGTGAAAAATTTCAAAAACAATTTCCCAATGAAATTACCAATAGTTTTATTAGGCCAACAATTTTTGTATGTAAATAACATTTTTGCAACAATGTGACATTCATACTTTCAGGAACAATAAAAATTACTGTTGTTTATCTTTTTCAAACATCTCATTATATGACCATTTTATGATGTTCAAAACATACTTATTGTTACATCAATCAGAACATGAATTCCCTGTTAATTTCCATAATCAAGAGGAAGCTTAATTATTAAGTGGAACAATGGAACTTCAAGAGTATAAATTTATTTATATCATTATAAATAATGATTTTATATGGAACACTGAGGCAATGCAATGTTTGAAGTTTTAGTATGAATACTTACATTATTAAACCATCTGGACAAGTGTTGATATTTTTGTTTGTCATAAAATGTTAGGTCTTTCTGAAATAAGTAAAACATTACTTTTTAGCAGTTGAAATTAGACATCTCAAACCAGAATCACTCCATGCAATTTTCCTTCATTTAATCATAAACTGCAGTCAGTAAATAGTCATGAATGAGAAAGAAAAACAAAAGCTAAGAAAGAGAAAATGAAAAATTTAAAATTTGAGAAATAATTAGAAAAATTATTTTACATTGGTTATAAAATAGGTTTTACATAAATTGAAAATTATTGGTGGTTGCTGTCTAGATAAATTGAGTAATACTTGCATCAAAGTTTAGATCAGTCAGAGTGTAAATTCTTATTTATCATGAAATTCAAACCCACAATCACAGACTGGTTCAGTGGTGTTGACAGCCATCCAAGAGACCAAAATGTCATGAAAGAAAACTATGAGTAAAATCGTATCCAACTTACGACTATTGTATGGAGAGTGTAATATAGAGCTAAATCAATAAGGCTGACTCTGTGACACATGAAGTATACTTTATCACTGAGATAGTTATTCAAGTCCTGCAAAAGATCAAAATATAAGGTCAATTATCATTATTGGTAACAGTTACAGATATCAACATACCAATGCAAATATTCATAGATCTGACAAATTCATTACTTATTAAACATTCTTCTGAGAAAAATTTTCTAAGACAACCTTACATGATACTTACCACTGAAAATATTTTAATGCATGATTAATATCAAAAAGTATATTTATCAATTCCTTAATTATTGAAGTACAAACCTTCAACACCAGGCTTGTATCTTTCTCACCAGGACATCTGTCTATGTGACATGTTTTATATTCAAACCATTGGTCAACAATAGCTTTTTCTGCTGGGCTCTCACCTGAATGTACACACACATAAATCATTCTGATAATGTAACCCATATTCCATTTTTATAGGAAGAAAGGTGACATAACAGAAAGATGCATTAGACATCATTCATATCAGTCGTCATTGAAATTCTTAGCAAGTAAAATTTAAATACATAATTTAGAAAAAACTAAAATGACTCTATATTTTTACTTTTTTATAATTCAATATACATACAGCAAAAATATATGGCGAGATAAAAAAGATCTTAACAAAAAAATGTTAAATGAAAGATGATCTTACCAATCAACTTCTGCTTTTCAGCTGCTCTAGCTAAATGTTTTACAATTGTGGAGAATCCCTTCCTAGTTCCAGTTTTCCCCTTCATAACTGGAATCTAAAAAGTACAAAAAGATATATGCGAACATGAGACATGATTTAAATCATTGGGGGGGGGGGGGAGTGCCTTATTATGTAGAGTCCCTGTTTATAAATAATAAATGTGGTTTTGGTATGTGTGAATTCACCATCACACCATCCCCATGTTCCAATTCCTGTGTTTTAAATGATTGATTTGTTGATAAAAAAGTAGTGTTTACATCCTGTTAATAGATGATATGATACAAATGAATCTATAACAAAGAATTGAGAAATTGTCTGATGATTAGATTGTTTTCCATTATAACTACAGTAAAACTCCACCCCATGGACACCACACAACAGATTTTGAAAGAACTGACACATTGTCTACATTCTTCAACTGACAATTGATTAAGAAATACAGACACCCTATTATTCCAGTATTATGGACACTAATGGCAGCATAACGTGTATCGAGCAGGTTGAACTTATCACTGTCAACAACTTTTTTGGCCTTGTTAGTGTATTTTAGAGATATTTATGGTTAGCGCACATTGCCATTCCTCTACCTGTTGTTTTAAGGTGTATTTAGTATGGTAATTCTGATTAATTTGGTGTTGCAAGGTCATGTTCGACTAAACGAAATTGACTATTTTTCGGTGGAAAAAGATTAAATATCTGCTTCATTGTTTTGAATTGGACAAAGTGCTTATTTGTTATGTGTAGTACAATGTATTAGCTATCTGTAGACACCAGCTATTAGAAATTTGAGCGATTTCATAAAAAGTTAGGTAGTGTTAAACAAACCTGGTGCAGAAACTGTCATTTCGGAAGTTGTAACCCTTGTATATGTATAAGATATGATATATATGATATGTGTTTTTGGTCCATGTGGCCATTTAGGCCTAACACACCATTATACACCATCCCTTCAACGTGCTATCCCCCTATGGTAGAAGCTGACTGATGTCAATGATCAATGTCATTTTTTCATGATCGATAGTTGGATATGAACATGCTACAATAGAACCAGGATTCTGAGTTCTAGGTTCTGACTTTAAGACTGCACCTTATTAACAGGAAAGTACTCCATTTGCATTGTAATTTTGGCCCTATTGTTTCAAATTCAATCTGTTATTTTGTAGATTTGTTTAAATCTAATACATACAAAAAATCTAAACATTTGTAACAGTGTTGTATATGTAATATATGTGTTTATAGTAGTTTGTGTGCCCGTCTGCCTGATTAGCTCAGTTGGTAGAGCAGCTGACTTGCAAGCAGGTTGCGGGTTCTAGCCCCGCATCCGGAACTTTATTTTCTGCATCCTGTTACATTTGTGCCATGAGTGTGTGTGACTAGCCTTGGAATCCTAGAGCTAGGGTGAAGCAAGGGCTGGGTTAGCTTAAAGAACCTGTAGTTGTCGCTTAATTAATTAAAGGAAGGAGGAGTGTAACAGTGTTGTATGTATAATATATGTGTTTATAGTAGTTTGTAGGCTGTCTGCCCGATTAGCTCAGTTGGTAGAGCAGCTGATTTGCAAGCATAAGGTCGCCGGTTCGAGCCCCACATCCGGAACTTTATTTTCTGCCTCCTATTACACATTGAAAAGAGAATAGAATAATGTACAACACACGTCAAATTCCAAACCAATAATAATGGGTAAAATCGCATCAGAAGCCTCAACCGATTCCAACCAATGATCGATTATCATATCCAACCGATGTCCCATCACTACTGATTACGTTAGAGTAATGTCGGCAGTTATCGACACCTTAAGCATCGCCGGAAAAAAAAAGAATTGTTTACTTAAAGAAATCTTACTTCCTGCAAAATTTCAACACTAGTAATTATTCTTTCGCATCATTAAATAGGTCATAGCAACAGGAGTGAGAAATTACGAACGCATGGTGAGCGGTAATATAAATGGGCACTGGAGGCAGTTATCGACACGGTTCAGCAGTTATCAACATCTTAACGAATTTTTAAAAAAATAACTAAATTGAACTATTTATTTTTACTTTCATCAACAAGAAACGGTTGAGTAAGACACTGCTAATATTACGGTATTTGTTTTTCAATAGATCTAACTGGTCAACATTGGTCAATTTATTTAAGCGTTACTACTAGACCACCCCACCACCCCAACATAGACAAGTAAACCAATACACGCACTTTCAGTGAAGTCGTATTAAATACGACAAAGTTAAACCATTTTGGTTAATCAGAAATATTTCATCAATAACTTACTATTGTTGGCAACGCATGCAGAGGCTACGAAATAATGAATCCATAAGAATTTGTTCAGCCGATCAGACAGACGAACGGACATACGGACAAAATGACCAGCAGAATGCCTTTCATTAGGAAAATACTTGAAATAATCGGCAGACTGATACAAAAGGTTGGATGGGATTTACAAGCTGAGGGTGGTCCTATTATCTACTAGTGTGTGCTATCAATTAAGGCCAAGCTACGCCCATAAAAGTACAGTATTAATTGATTTCAAATTCAATACTTTAAACTATTTAGGTCTCAATACATTCACTTTTGAAAGAGTCAATCAATGGTTATAGGAATCGGTTTGTGACTATTGTTTTGGGGTGTTGGAAACTGCTAATGTAAAAATTTACGTCTGCAAATATTGACACCCCATCATGTCCTTAACCCTTGGTAACCTGGTCATATTTTTCAACCATGTTTACTCTGTAGTTCATCTTTAGTGTCTTATCTCATGGTGCAAAATGAAAACTAAATAAATTATCAAACACATTTTCCAGTAGATGAACGTCGCTCACCGTATAGCTTAAATGTTGATGAGAGTAAAAAGTCTGACAAGAGGTAACAAAATCTTGCAGGATAACATTGGCGCACTGTAGTTCCTATTTGACTCGCAGACTTCCAGGATGGACTGGAGACGTCATATGAACGTCATAGGAAATGCCGATTATTGAGAAGCAGTATCAATTAATCATATGCAATTAAGGTGTCGATAACTGAAGACTGTCAGAATTATCCGACAATGCGCTAGTACGTTTTAACATGTTTAATGGGGGAAGTCCGTAAAAAATCGGCACATCACGTGAAAGGTCTTCGTCAAAGAAAATGTAATACTTATTCAAAACAACTGAAAATATTTTCTACATAAGATTATCACTTAAACACCTTCTCAGGTCCATCGTATGTAATCTTCCCACATTTTACCCCTAAATATGCTGCAATACATTGAATCGTGTCGCCGGTGTTCGCCATTTTCAATGGGACCAGCAATTTCACCAGTTTCTTCATATAAGTAATTAGCCGAGGTTTTGCAATATATTCTGTTTAAAAATGCATTTATGCTTTTTACATTAAATATTATATTTTGTTACTGATATATCTCTACATGGTGATGCGTTCAAAGAAACAAAATAACAACAGACTCCTGCACATCATGAGGTAAACATTAATAACTCCCCATGACCGTAACAGTGTACGGTTTTACTGTAATTTAGCTAAATAAATTTTAGCTTCTAAGCATTGGCGATATTCTGACTGATAACTGTGGTAATATATTTGTTTAATCATTTTTTTCAATTTGCAGTATAAGTACTTTGTAGCGATTTCAACCTTCGTGTTTGTTTATGCACATGCCGGTCGCTAAATCAGGCAACAATCTTTCTGGAGACTCTAATAGACTATCAACAATCAGTATGGCCCTACTTCACGTTCGGGTATTACTTGCAGTTGATATGATTCTAACATGTTGACTTCGGGTGCTATTACATTCTGGTGATGTCCAAGCGGACCAAAAACTTTTATAATATCCTTGGTGTCAAGGTCTAATTGAGAGTGTTGTGATTGTATTGGAATACTGGCCACTTTCCTTGCTGTTGGGTTCACTCTTTAGCGGCATGGTTCTGTGTCCATCTATAGTGCTAAGGGTCCTGGGTTCAATCCGTGGTACGGACATGGATTTATCTTGCTCCTAATTTACTCTGATGGTGGCTGCTGTTTTTGAAGAACTCATGTGGAGACATGGAATTTTAAGGGGCCCTCACCCTTCTGGTTAGCCTTACTTATTCGGCTTTCCAGTTGGCCGATTTCATAAATGAATTCGCAAGGGCCATCCCCTCAACCTTTCAGAGAATAGCCTTACTTATTTGGCTTTCCGGTTGCCCGATGTCATAAATGGAATCGGAAGGGCTATCCTCTCAGCCTGTGAGGGTCGGGGCCAAATCCAAAAATGCCTCCCCGTCACAGTCTAATTAGTTGGACTACCTTCTGGTGTGCTTTGCCCCATCCCTGTCCCACCAGAAGCAAACTTAGACATTTAGTGAACTGTTCAGTGATTTTTTCCTTCTTTGTTTGGGTACGTTAAACGGACCCTTCCCAATGGAAAATAAAGACATTTTTCCCAATTCCCGTCCTAAAAGTTCCCAATTTTGGCATCACCCCACTCATTTTTTCCCAATTGGACTGGACCTGGACCATTTCCAAAATTGAAAAAATCCCTGCCTTTTCATTGCACAGGTTTTGTTTTTATGTGACTAATTGTCACTGGGGGTTTTCAACAATTTTTCTGTTATACTGTTATACGGCGACCGGCTCACCTAACCAGTTTTCCTGGACTATATACTAATCAGTTCTAACCTACCTTTCCACAAGGAGCCGATTGCACAGGTCAATTATTGAATTAAAATCAGTTGGATTTGGAACTACAACTACAGTATCTGCAACAATGCTGCACAATAGAATCTCAGCTATCAACAGCTCATAAATGACTCAGTGGTATTGATGTTGCATTTTGAAAGTAAAATCAAATGCCATTATCAATTAATAAATAAATACTTGTCAACCACTCTTGATTAACATTATTATGGATTTTTGAAAGCGCAAAATTTTGTTTATTGAACATGTATGAGAGCATGATTTTAGATCCGTAAGTGTGAGATATTATTGTTTGTACAATGTATCTATTATAGCTTTATTTGATGATTGCTTTATATTTTGTCTTTCGTTATGTCTTGTTTGGTTGTTATCATTTGTCAGTTTGATTTTAGATGAAATATCTGCAACATGGCTGATGATTACACTGACATGAAATCTGTTGGAGAGATAGAAGGGTATCAGGTTTTTTGCATGCAAAGTAAGTGATAGCAGTTTACAGATATAGCACTTGTACTTGGACTAATATCTTTATAAATGAAATAAAATTCATGTTTACGCAGATCTTTGAAATATGAACTCAAATTTTGATGGGATAATAATCAAGCTACCACTGAAAGTAAAAGAATAAGGTCTTTGCTTTGTTAACATTTTCTTAATGTGCAGTAAAACTTTAAATGAACAAAAATCAAAACATATTGTGGATATTTAAAATATACTTAACACTATGTAGTATTATGTCTGTTATGAACATTTTAGATTTATCATATTAAAGGTGAGTTATTATGCTATGTTTTAGCTACTCAAGACGAGACAGTAAAGACAGAACCAACTGATACTGAATATGAAACTGCTGGACTCGTTAAACCATGGGTATTTGTGAGGCTTGTTCTTTTTGGTTCATTTGGGGTTTAATTTGTACTAACAGCAAGAGTCCTTCTCCAGCTTTAAAGGAGAAGACCCAGGTTACACCTTAGTAGAACTGCCAACCATCCTTAAGCTAGCTGGATAACTTCCTCACTTGTGAAATTTGTTGGGTCACAGGTGGGATTTGAATTCACAAGATGAGGGGCTGGTGATTACTTGTTGAGGTTTCATAGTTTTGTTTTAGAAGCTTGTGGGGTTTTTTATTCATCTTGTTTCAATTGCATTTTAATTATTTCCTACTTACAAATGAAATTCATTGATAAATGAATTATTCGTTATAATGGAGCTTGTCACACTTTTTCCAATTCAAACTTTTAATTGGATGAAGGTGATTTTTTTCTTGTTTGAAAATAAAATGTGGAGTGGTTTTAATATATCTGATGAAGATTTTACTTCTGTTACGGATGGAAATGTTTTATTTGATTGAGTAAAAAGGTTGAACTTTCTAACTCAAAACGTCATTGTTAACAATGTATACAGAAATGAACTTCTTGACTTTAAATGCGTTCCACCTCAAATTTTCAGACTGAAAAATTGCTACCAGTGGTTGAAGAAAATCAGAAAGGAGCAAGAAACCTCCAAGAAGTAAATGATTCATCACCTGCTCCTTCTCAAGGTGTAACTGTGAAGGCAGAACCTGCTGATAATGGATATGAAATTACAAATCAGTCTTCAGCTGAGGTACCTGATATACAATGTAGTCTCACCAGAGAATCCAGGATACTGAACATCATAGTTATTTGATTTAAGGTTTTGTTGACAAAATGTTGTGAAATTTCAGCGGCCATACTCATCAGTTTTTTTATAAATGTGTAACATAGATACACTTTCAAATTCAGTATGATCACTGAAACTAAAGAACCTGTATTTTCTTATCTATGATTTCTTATAATCTACATTTTAGGTGATTGTATGACCACAATTATGGTATCATCACAAATACTTTTTTGCATCCAAAATCAAAGATATGTTATCGACTGTTGAATGCCAGAAGGGGCTATCAGCAGTTTTCACCAAAAATGACTTTTTTGCATATTTGAAACTATTTTTACCTATATTTCCTGTGAAAAAAATATTTAGTCAAAAATCCAGTTATAAGTAATATTTATGAGCCACCTTGTATAGGGTCTATCAGCACAAGGCTAAATTAATTGCCCGCCAGAAGGTGATAACAGCATGTCAAGTGCTGCCATAAGGTGCTAACAGCAGAATTCTGTGCTGATAGGTCTTGTGGGTTTTGTTTATATTTACTCTATACTTATCAGTGTTAAGCAGCGATTTATTGATCTTAATGATAGAAATGTACCCCCCTTGAAGAATGTTGTTGAGATAACACTTGTAGAGATGTTCAGTACTAATTAAAACTTTTGTATAAGAAAGTCGTGAAGACCGTGGGAAAACGCATCAGTTATAGATTTCCGTAATTTTGGTTGATTAAAATGCTGTAAAGAAGGTAAGATTATATTGTTTTATTTTATTAATTAGCTAATAAGTGTTCGTTTAACATTTTAACGACATAAAACTATTAGAAAATAAACACATAAATGTAAATATTTTATCATCAGTGATGTTATTATTGTTTATCTGTTGACTCCTTCTGGCAGCTGAAATTATATGAAGCCTTTTTATTTTAAATCCATAGTTTATAAAAATATTTTTGTATTTAACATACACTATATATCTCATTAAAATGATTGAACTATCATTTGGTAGCATGTTGAGGTTTTTTATAGGTATTTTTTCGGCACCTTTTGTTGATAGCTCCTTCTGGCAGTCCTGAAATTCTGATTTCAGAGAATTATGGAGGTCGATTGGTCAGATGAGGAAATTTACACTGCTGTTCCACTTGATTCATGGCTGTTTCAAGAACAAGGTCATTTCCATGGTAATTGAATTATTGTTACATAAGATTGTTTATAGCGCACAGAATATTAAGTCTTAGAATAAAAGTCATTTTGATTTTCAAATTCAGACTCCGGCTTGGCCAAACCATATAATAATAGTACTAGCAGGCTTTATGTAAAACATAGTGTTTAGAAATATAATTGATATGTCTATAGTCATTGTATCAAATAAAATATGTAAATACATTTATATCATTTATACCTTTAGTTATAATTTCTGTATTTTAGAAAGGGACCATCCTAAACAAAAAAGAACCGGTTCGGATAAGGAACCGACATTGGTAACGGAATCGTCAGATTAAAACATTCCATTAATACACCTACAGAAAGCATTATCAAACGAAAACAGATTGTCCATATTAACTTGACGGATCATGAAACTGATGATAATAGTGATTTTGATGCAAACTATGACCCTTCATTTGATAGTTCATCATGTCCTGATGAATTCCAAACTCCCATCATAAAGAAAAGAACGAAGTGGGTAAGAAAAAGGATACGTTCTCTGAAAAGAGAACATGGTAGGATGGAAAGCAAACAAACTAAGCAACTGAAAATGAGGTGTGTTTCAGATGTCACCAAACAAGCAGACAAGGATCAAGACATCCAGGAAGCCTTGCAAAAAAGCAAAGAAGATAGCCAGATAAACATACTTCTAAATAAATTTGCAGAAAAAAGGGTCAAATAAGAAATATCTATTTCTGAACTAAGAACAAAATTGTGCCGTCATTTGAGGTTTGAATGAGACACATGGCCAGAGAGGGTCTTCCGAAATAGGAACTTGCATTATGACTCACCTAAATTCTCTTCCAGCTAATGTCAAACATGTAATTATGTATTCTGACTGCTGCTCTGGACAAAATCGCAATCAGTACCTTGCAGCTGGATTACTTAACACAGTTTTACGAAATCCCAACATTCAAGTCATCGGGCAAAAATTTCTTGAATCTGGTCATACCCAAATGGAGTGTGATTCAATGCATGCAACTATTGAACATGCCAAAAAGCAACATCACTGTACGTACCAGAGCAATGGGACACAATTTTTCAAATGGCTAGAAGGCAAAATCCTTATGCTGTTGTGCCAATGAGATATGATAGCTTCTATGACCTTAAAGAGTATGCTAAGGATAATTTCAATAATTTCAAAACAACAACAGAAGGATCAAAAGTTAACTGACTTAAGGTCAAAGTATTGAAGGTACAAAAAAGCCACCCAGACCAAATCTATGTAAAGTACAGCCTCAGAGATACAGATTTTTTGTGCATTAATGTCAAAAGAACGCAAAGACGAAGACCAGAAATGGTAGACAAAATACCGATGAGATACAAGGAGAAATTGCCTATTTCAGTGGCAAAGAAAAATGACCTTTTGTCATTATGTAAGGCATACCAGAAATGTACTGGTCATACTATGAGAGTTTACCAACAAACAAAAAAGTTGTGGATGCCAAGTTGTGATGTCGGCTGCCATGTGCTGATGCATTAGATGGGGGAGATTCTGATACTGACTACGAATTTTAAGACTAGAATACAATACAAGCATATCTGATGAACACTTTTTATATGACTTTAAGTGTATCCATATATTCGTGTTAATGCTGTAAATAAAGAGAATTAAAAACACATTTTTCAATTATTAACCCACCTACAACATGTTGTTAGACCCCTTTTCTATTTTTTGAATGTTGAAAAATTTGGCAACCAGAAGGGGCTATCAGCAAAAAGTACCAAATATGGACCTATCGAATGACTTACAAGTTCAATAATCCCTGTGTGCATTAATCTTTGTGTTATCAATCAACTGTCAAAAGCAACTTAAGTTTGAAACAATAGCTGATTTTTTAATTAAAGCCTAAACCTTTAAATGCATTTTTCTCAAAAGTATGAAAAATGCTGATAGCCCCTTCTGGCAATCAACAGTCGTTATTAAGTCTTTATAATTTTATTCCATTGGAACATAAACCATATACCTGTACTATTCATTACACAAGATCATTAAATTATATCACTTCAGATTTACCTGTAGGTGTTTATTATAAGGATTAAGATTAAGAATCATAGGATCAAATCTTACATACAGTCAAACCTGTGTTAGAGACTGTAGTCAAACCTGTGTTAAGCAGCAAGTCTAGGGAAATGGTCCAATTTGGCTGCTTAAGACAGGCGTACATTAAAGGCAGATAGATGTCCAGAAACATTTCTTATCTATATTAACAAATTGTGCAGAAGCATCTAAGAACACAGATACTCATAAATAGTATTCAATTCATGTTATTTTAGGTTTGAATTTCCATTTGACTCATATTCATCCAAGGTTTCTTTATTTAACTTAATTAGGAATTGAGAATCTTTGGTCTGGTAGAATTTAATATGCTACAAACACAGAAGCACTTTCCTCATTAGTACTAGTCAAACATAGCCTCAAGATTTTGACACATTCTCTAATCAGTAGATGTGATGTAACCCCTGTATGTGATTCAGCTTTGTGTATGAATAAGTACAACTTATTCACAATGTATGAAATGAAATTATTATTGACGACATATTTCATCTATTCAATGATGCATTTCTTGTTCACATTACCAGGTTAATAATGATGAGATATCAAGTCTAATGGTTTCCCAAATTTACTAGTAAGATCAGGCTATACGCTTGGGAAAATTAAATAACCCAGACAATATTTTACAGACCCCAACTACTCATATTTTCATAGACTGTTAGTAAACAAATTCTGATTGGCTGCTGAAATAGTGCGATCTCAATTTCTGTTGAATCAATTAATTGGAAAATTCCCAACCTGTTTAGACTTGTGTACACAATGTAATTATTACTGTTTCTTGGGAGGAAAGAATGTGTGAAAAATTGGTCACCTACCACATGAATCAAGTGACCTAGTGCAGTTATTTAAAGACGGAAATTTGTAGGCAGGAGTTTGAAATGACAGGTGACTGCTAATACCAGGTGACTGTTAGCACTAGTTTGTACTTTTGAGTAGAGACCAACTTGTTGTATTTATATATAATGGTATGTAATGTATTTTTGTCTGTTAAATGTCATGCATTAACTAGTTTCATGTCCACTTTTCAGGAAATAATGCTGCCACTGGTTAATGAAGGAGTTCATACAATAATTAGAAACCAGAAGAAAATGGCATCAGAACATTCTAACCTAGAGGATTCGATTCATGAAGTTAATGGAGTTTTGACTGAGCACAATGTCACAGCCTTGAAACCTCAAACCCATATGCAAAATCACCAATGCATTTTGCATGCTGGTAACATAACTGAACCCTCAGGTTCAACAGAGGTATTTACCCTCAAAAATGTAGGAATGACTGAGAAAGAATTAGTTGAAGCCAATGTATTACCTAGGAATAAGCATGAATTTGATTCTGATGTTATTTGTGCAGTAAGTGATAAAGTTGTAGCGATGAATAAAACAAAAACGGTTGTAAATGTTGATAAAATAATGTACTGGTGCAATTTTTGCTCATATAACTCTTATAAAAAAGAAGAGCTACTACAGCATATCATGATGCACAGGTTTCGTTGCCATAAGTGTACATTTCAATCATTTTCACGCGCTGCTGCAATACAACATAGTGTAGATGAGCATGGTGGGTTGAAGTCTACTTCTCTCAAATTTTGTGCTCTCTTGCCTGATATCACAAAACACCAAGATACAGAAAAGCGGAAACAGTCTGATGATAGTGCTTTAGAACCTGTAGCAAAACGGAAGTGCTTGGAAGAGGGTGATACAACTGATGACATTCAAGATAAAGTTGCATCAAATAAGGCCAATGCTGATTGTAACCCTAAAACATTAGACATAACTAGTGGATCTGAAGCTAACCCTGAAACAACAGATGTAATTAGTGGGCCTGAAGCTTCAAATGAAACTGTTTTAAGTATGTCTAACTCTCCCATGGAATCTGACAAAACAACAGCAATTACTAAAAAGACCCCAGAATCTTCTCCAAGTGCCATGGAATGTTTAACTACTACAGTGGAATCTTCAAAAACTTCAAAGCAATCTACTGCTAAATCTAATATCACTGTTTCTTCGGCCCTTTGTTGGAATTGTGGTTATTGTAGCTTTGTAACACTAAATCAAGCTTTCCTGAAATTCCATTTGAATGCAAAACATGCCAAACATCCTCATAAATATGTCGCTATTCTTGTATCAAGTGAGGAAGAAATGGGGAAGATCAAAGCCTCTGATGCACAACTTTCAAGCAATCCAGGAGATCATTCTGCAGATCCAAAATCGACTAAAATGAAACCAACTGTGTTGCTAAAATCAAATTCTGTAAAAACTAAATCACCAAAGGCAAGTAAAACTAAGATGTCAAGCTATCCAGCACTGGACATTGATAATGCTGAAAATGATGCTACAGAATCTGAGGCTCAGAAAACAGAGATAAAGAAGAATATTCCCATTTCTTATAAATGTGCTCATTGTAACTACAATGCACCAGACTCTTCTTTAGTGAAGGCTCATCTACTCAAAACCCATGTTGGTTGTGTGCTCTATGGTCTCGACATGAAAGCTGTACGATTAAAGAAGAAGAGATATATCTTTTATTGTTTGAGGGATACATGCAAGTTCCAGTCAAAGTATACTAGTGAGTATTTGGAGCATGTTGCAGTATGCATGAATGAGGAGAGTGAATTTTCTTCTGCTATAATGACGTCGCTTAATTTAACAAAAAAATTCATTGAAACCGCTATTTTTAATGGGAGATCTATTGGCCAATGTTCCATAAACACTACGGTTGCCAACTATAGTTGTAATTATTGTTCATTTAAAGCAAGTAATATTTGGTTGAAAAAGCATGTTTTGTCAACCCATGTTGACCAAAGTACTACCTGTTCCAAACTTAACCTTAGACTGGGAACAACTGAGTGGGTGCATTTCTGTGAATATTGCCTGTGGGAATTTCGTGATGCAAGTACACTGAAATTACATTTGACTTACAAACATAGAAAAGCCCCAACCAATCCAAAATCCAGTAAAGTGACTCCTCAGGCTGCTGAAACTAAGTCCAACCCATTGAATGAAAAAGATGACAATGAATATGACAATGAACAACTTTCCAGTAATTTTGCAGAGTCTATTTATTCAAATCATGTAGGAAAAGAAGAACTTATGACTGCCTTGTCCAGATATCTTGCTGAGCATGGCACAAAATCACGTTCAACCAGACATGCAGCATTAAAGTGCATGAATAATATGAAAAAAGGCAGTTTACCACCGTTGTATGCTTGTATGCACTGTTCTTCTCATGAGTATGGACCTAAATTAATGAGTCAGCATCTAACCACAAAACATGCTGATGAGATTTTACATGCAACTAATGTTCTACATAAATCAACAAATCCTTCCATGAAAGATGCATTCTTTTGCCCAAAATTGAAATGCTATTATTCAGCTCCAAATCCTGCAGACCTTTTGATGCATACAGAAGAATACCATGATATGAAGGAAACAGATGAGTATTTTCAACGATTACAAGCCACATTAAATCATGATGGTAACGCTACTGTTGCTGATGATCAAACTTCATGTAAATCAGATAGTCCCCCATCAAATAAATTTTACCAGTGTTTGTACTGTTCTGAGCCAGTATTTGACAAAATTGCTGATATGAAAATCCACTTGGTGAGGTTGCATTCTAGCGATGTTTTTACTTATCGTGATTGTTTTGCTCAGAAACAGAGGCAGCCTTCTATATTTTTCATGTGTCATTTCTTGACCTGTGACTTCAATACTGATAAACAGCATGATTATTTACTCCACATGCTGGGTCATCAGAAGGCGAGAATATATGAGTGCTCTTTGTGTCAATGGTTTTCCTCTGAGAAAGGTGAAATTATCGGGCATCAGAATTCCGCACATGAGGGAAAGCTTGTTACAATTCTAGATATAGATCTTGATCTAAATGAACATGGAAAAATTATCAGACGTGTTGGTGGAACTGTCATTAAAAAGGAGAACTCATGAATTGATCCTAAATGTTCAAGTACTTGATGTTGCCACAGTGTTATGCAATGCCTATGCTTAAATGAAAATACAGTCAAATCTCTTTATGTCGAATTATATAGAATGAATTATTTCTGATATATACCCTATTGTAATTGATTAAAAATTAAATCTGTCAGGTTGTATGGTCAGCAGAGTGTGACAATCATTTATGACAAGAGCATATTGTCTGTGTGCTGGACTTGTAACCTGGTAGTCTGGGTTCTAATTGCGGTCACAGTAGGTCATACCCTTCTATGAAAATTTGACAAAAATGTTGATTTTCCTCAATGGAGAAGTTGACAGCTCCTTGTGGAAGCTTAAGTCAGTGCTGGTTAGTATACAGTCCAGGAAAACTGGTCAGGTGAACTGGTTGCTGTATATAACTGAAAAATTGTTGAAAAATGGCGTTAAACCCCAATTACAATGTTTCATAAAACAAAGCATATTGCCTGATTTAGTAATAAACGATGCAAATGTAGTCCGAAATAATTCATTTAGACTTCAAAATTAGTTTGACATAACAAAAAAATTTGAGAGCAAAATTCATCAAATCGACAGAATTTTATATTCTTTAAGAAGAAAAGAATACAGACTTAATTAAAAAAAACTTCAACGTATAGAAAAATTAGTCTAAACCAGTTTTGCCATAACGAAGGTCAACTGTATTATGTTGCACTTTTTGAACTTGCTAATGGATAGTTCACTCATTGTAAAATATGTTGATATTTCAGTGAGTATAAGTATGAAGATCATCTGGCGTGAAGTCTTTTTATTTGGTTTGGAATTGATTCATGTACCACATTTCAGTAAGCAAAGATGCTTCAAAGGGGTATAGTTTGTAAAGATTCAATGCTAGAATGTTTGGATAAGTTACCTCTGTTTAAGAGACATTGTTGTTTTCCAGTTTTATGTAATGATAAAATTTGTTACATACACTTTGTCATATTGAAGCAATGCCTTCTGTTTTTTTCTTTTTCTTGAAAATGCACTTTTGATTTCAACTTTTTTCTCACTTATGAATTTATGCACATTTTATGATTCAACAAAGACTAAGCTTGTTTTACATGTGTGCATTTAAGAACGTTTGGCTTGTAATATAACAGCTGTGATATTTATTGGCATGTTTGTGCACTAGAGGTACTGACCAGGTAATTTTGATATGGAGACATGCAAATAAATATCCCATACTTGTATAATGGATGGTTATTTCATTGTTTTTGCTGTACCTCAAAATGTTTTATTATGTTATTGAATTTATCTTTGTAAATGTATTGAAATTAACATCTGAATTAAGATCCATACAAGACCCCTGTCAGTCCCGCCAGTGTTTACATGTTTACCTGTATTTAAATATTCAGTGCACTGAAATCTATCTGATATTAATTGGCTTTACAACTACATCAGCCTAATTTTTTAACTGAGGTTATAATGATGAAATGGTTGTGAATTACATTCTTTTTAACGCATTTCAAACATTATTTGTGTGAAATGTAAGTTCATGTTTTTAGGAATCTGATTATACATCAACAAGGTTTTGAAATATATTTAGCAAAACATTTCATGCAAAGTATGGCAGTACTTTTTGTGTTTTTATTTCTTTGCTTTTTATGAATAATAAAGCATTAAACTGAAATTAATAACAAATTGTTTTGTGTTTTTTGTTTATGATGATCATACCTTGTGTAATAAATTGGACACTTTCCCAGTTTCATCAATATTGAATTTAATTGCATTTTTTTATTCTTTCCATTTTACCTTTATTGTTAGTAGTTCAATGTTTATTAGAAAGAAAATGAATGAACAAACAAAGGAATGAACAAATGAAAGAGACTGATTATTTTTTCCATTAATTGTGCAGAGAATGTTACCTTCCCAGTGTATAAACAGAGTGCAGAAGACAAATGAGGTAAATTTAGTATAGATTTTAATTCTGATTAAAAATACTTTGTAAAGGATTGATAGAACTGAAGATTTGAAGCAGATGAGACCTACTGTCATTTCATGTTTGGTAGTCTCATTTTTAGTTTGCCAGGACTGAAGGTTCAGCCCAAACTAATAGTATGGGTAGGGTGATAGTTTGGCATCCATTGTACTATGCCATCAATGGTCTTCTCTGAAAGCACTGGTAAGATTTCATTCGCAGTTGGTGTGTAGCATCCTTTTAACCTAACTCTTCTCATGAGTGGATCATCACCAAACTTGGTCTTTAGTATCCTTAGATACTTCTTCTATCAGGTTTGCTCAAATAAAACAGTTGGCCCTTTTATAGGGCCGATGGAGCTGATAAATAGAAATACCTCATACTCATGAATCAATAATAATAAATATTAAAACTATTTCTTTAAGAACTAATGTAACATTTATTCTGGTGAATGATGCATGTCCATCTTGTGATAAAAGTTTCACTGCTAGGAAATGAGAAAGTTCACATTTACACAGTGGTTACCATGTTCAGGTAGGAACGGTAACTAGCTAGATAGAGTAGACTTTTGTGAAATACATTTGGGATGAACTTTAATTAAACTATGTCATTGGAATTAATTATGAACACTTAATGCATGCATAATATTTTCTTCTTGATTTAGGTACCTTGAACTTAAATCGTTGATAGCACGCCTGATCATCATCTAAACGATAAAACGATCTATTACGGATTAGTACGGTGTTGGTTGGGTTTTAACAAAATAGTACAGTCGCTTTTCATTGGCTAATCGCAAAAGCGTCCTTGGCATCGAAATATCGGCCATCTTTTGTAGTCAGCGCAACGGTGTAGATGTTTTGATTTTTTTCCAATTGTCACTAATTCACTGAGCATTGGAAAGTTCCGAAAATGCCACGACGGGCATTAAGATGTATTGTGGATTTGAACATCGACAAGGTATTGACAATTTTTTCCTTATGATAATATGATTAATGTGAAACCAGATTTCGACAGCAAGTCGTTTCTTGTTTGACGCTCCCCGGGATTTCCAATTGATTTGTCCATTTAATTCATGTATAAATGAATTAAGTAAATTAAAAATGAATGTTTTTCCCCACTGAATTTATTGTGTTGAAAGAATTGAATGCATAATTGGAACACTTTTCAGTAGTTATTATTCATTTTTAATGAATTAGCAAATTTAATTATCATTGATGTGCTCACTTTGGACATAATCCCAACATTATTTTATCATTGATCATGTAGACTACATGTAGTTTGTATTGTGTCCTTTTGTTATGTTTCAATATTCAATTGTATATTGTGTGATAGAAATGAAAACGTGGATGGCAACCATCAGAATTAAAGCAATATATTTTAATTATTAATTGTATATGTTTATTGAATTATACTGAAACACCTGCATACTCTTGTTATTTAAATTTTTGTTTATTTATAGCGGTACTGTTATGTTTTCAAATGCTTTGATTACACATCAGATTCCAGTGTTTTTTTTTCTTAATTTAGGGTCTGAATAAATGTGTAGAAAATCGGTCGTTGTCGTCGACCGCACATGTAGCCTTTTCCTAATAAATTCAATACAAAAAAATCAGTGAGAAATAATCTTTTATTTATAACCGAAAAAAGAAATTCAAAATTTCTTGTTGGACAGAAGGAAAATTCAGTCATGATACTGGTTTGGAATAAATTCCAATTGTCTGGTTCTCTCAGCGAATGTCTACTCTCAATTAAATGTACATACTCAATCAAAATTATAGTTCATACATACTTTATCAGTGATCGGGAAAGGCATGCGCCATGCGCCATAGTCACATTAAAATAAAAAATGTCCCATTTCTTTTCCTATTGGATGCGCCCTTGGCGCTTTCCGATATTTGTTTTCGTTTTTATCATGTTGAATTTTTCGTAACAGGTGAGCGACGCCTTTATGTTTTTCTGCTGGTCGGGGTTAATTCCCGTACCACTCGGTACGATTTACTATATTACGGTATCGGCTTTAACTGGTTCCCGTTCCATGTTGCACCAAAGTCAATGGGTGTACCAGTTCAGTATCGGCTGCCAGCTATTTCTTTCACTTTTAATAAGCGTCTATCATATAGGTGCTTGCAATCGTCTATATGATAGATGCTTATTAAAAGTAATCACTCGCTTGTTGTCGTTTTATGCAAGAAGTCGTCTGTATTTCTCGAAACATGCCACCCAAAAAGAAATTGAAAAAACCTGAACGGCAGTCGCCAATCGATTTATTTTTACAACGAAAACATGATCCAACTAATGTCAATTTGATGAGAGTCAGAATATTTACCAAGAGTGGTAATGAAGTTGATGTTGAGAAGGTTCTGTCAGTTTGGAAAGCATTTAAAGACAGAAAGTTGTATGCCAAAAAATGCTAATGGAAATATAAACATTGACAAAGTTAAACGAAAAGACATCTATGTTATTATGTTAATTTGTTTATATTCATTGTTGTTAAAAATACTTACGAAAGTTTATTGTTCTAGTTTTATTAATTAAACATGTGAAGCTTAAATGAAGTGTTTCGTTTAAGTCTCATTACATTTGGAAAATGTCACATTGGATTTCAAAATGTCACATTAGTTTTGGGTCACAGAGGGCCATTGTCCCATTGATAAAAATTCTTTCCCGATCACTGCTTTATATGAAAAATAAATATGATATATGTGTTTTTGGTCTGTGTGACCATTTTAGACCTAATACACCATTATACACCATCCCTTCAATGAGCTAGCCCCCTATGATTAGATATGCATTAACATGAGACTGTTACTTGCAGTATTATAGATGTTCACTGACAATCTAGAAGAGTTGTTAAAATATTTATAATGTCATAGTGGCATCCCATGTTCCAGAAAGGTAGCTTAGGCTGTATTCAGCTCTTTAAATGATCAAATAGGTCCAGAAGGTGTTTGAGTAACCTCATATTTACTGTTTAACCACTTTTTTGAGTTTGAGTGATCCTAATTTTTTTTTTCAAATTTCAAGTTTTATTTCGATTGCCAAACATTTTGTTTATCTTTTTGACATTGTGACCCATTTTCAGTGATTCCCCATTTGCTTGTCTGCACCCTTATTTTCCCCAACCAATTGGCAGTGACCACCTCCCCCAAAATTGAAAAAGAAACACTGCATTCTGTCATTATCAATAAAAGTTTTCTGTTTTAATTTATATCTGATTTTCTTATTGAAACCTATTCTTATGATGATTGTATGCAGAATGTAGATTATTTATTACATTACAAAATGTTATAGATATTTAGCTATTTACCCTAAGTACAAGATGTTCAAATTAAAATGGACTCATGCTTGACACTTCGCACTCAAAGCAAAATTATTTCATTTCGACTCATTTGTGTAACTTACCTATATCTTTAAGGCATACACACTGAAAGTTAAAATTGGTGGTAAAATATTATTAATGGTGAAATATTGATATTTATTTGAATTCATTCACACAGGTCTCAGCCCCTGGTGTTTGGCTGCCAAGCAAAGAGGATGTTTATGTCAGTGTTAGCGTATTTGGACAGTATAGGAATACAAGATGTATCACATCTGTATTTCCCATGATATTACTTGAACCATTTAGATTTGAAAAGGTAATTATCTTTTTTTGTAATTCAAAGTCAGTTTGTGTATTTACATCTGTATGGTGATAGTATAATTATCAGCTAACTGGTTAAATTTATCTGTTGTGAAAAATGTGATTTTATTACTCTTTTATTTAAGTTTTATGATACATATACAAAGAATGTTATTACCAGGCATTTTTATCCCTTTCAGTGTCAGTTCTCTCTGTGTAGCAAATAGATAGTAGTATTTTATTATTAATCCAATTTTAATGCCAGATTTAAGAAAATTTACAGCTGTATTAACCTATTTTTGCTGTTATTTGAGTAAGGACATATTGTCATTTTAAAGTTCAAATTGGCAATTTACTGGAGTATGTATTAATTTCAGACATTTTACACAGCAGTTGATCCTGGGGATGTTGCTGAATTCTTAGAAGGTATGTTTTTATGAACATCAACATGTTACTAATGGAGTAACTTTGTTATGACAATGTATTTAAATTTTAATATACATGTAATGTATGCAGTGACTGTTTATCTTGGCCTAGATCTGATTATGTTTAGAATTGTTATTTAAAATGTATTTCTTTTACTTTAGCAATGAATTCAGATGTTAAGAAGTTAATTCTGTGTGTGCATTATTTTCAGATAGTTGCCTAATCCTTGTACAACATTGCATAAGAACAAAACTGTCGTCTATCAGTGTAGAAAGGTTGCATCTTATTCTTTACAAATATTATAATTGTGTAATATTTGATAATCATATTATAAGTATTAGATGGTGCTGCTTATTTATTTTGCAGATGAACTAGTTGTGATTGAGCTTCTACAAATCTCAGATTATTCTGATGGTGCTATCAGACTGGCATCTTTCTCAACAAGTGCTAGAGAATTCTTGTTCCCATATCCCAGTCTGTGTCCATCATATACATCAGCTTCCAGAGAAATCTTGTTGTGTAGAACTATAGCATGGCCGGTAAGTAAACAAAAAATGGCAATACAGGTGAATTTCGAAGTGTAAAAGTTTGAAAAGCTATGAAAATTTGGCCAATTTCCTTCTATTTTCATTATACTTTTGATGTGAATGTTCAAAATGCAGAATTGAAAAATGCAATAATTCATAATGAAATTTAAGCCCCTATTTTCACTATTACATTATAATAAGATGTGAAAGTTGGAAATGTCTGTTTTCACACATATTAATAGATAATCAGAATTGAATGAATTTATCTACTAAAACCAGGCTTCCCAAAAGTTGCTGGACTGTCAGACATGTCTGGCAAATTTGGAGCAGGTTCAATAACTTAGACAAGTACTGGCACTTGGGCATGATTTACAGCATTTGTCACTTATTTATAATATATTTGGTCAGATAATTTTCATTTGGTCAGACAGAAATTCTATCTTTGCCTGACCAAATGTCAGGCAAGTATTCCAGCAGTTTTGAGAAGCCTGTAAAACAACACAAGCAGTTATTCAAACCTGTATAAAGATCATGTATCTTTTCATAAACATTACAAACATGTAGAAATCACACTTCACTGGTTGTAGTCTTGTTATAGTCTTAACTTTTCAACATAATTAAAAGATGTGAAAGTTTTTGATGTTCTGGTGACACTCGAACTTTCACAAGTCAACTTACTTGAGTATTAAATTTTTTAATACAAACCTAGTTTGAATTACTTTTTACAAAAAGTTGCTTCATGAATGTACATACTTATTTATAATGAATATCTAAAAGTCTCATGTAACAAATCAAACATGTTATGGCCTTGCTTACTTGATATATTTAATGATTTTAAACTACTTTAAACAGTGACATTCAGAGTAACTGTCCATACTATTCTGTATTTATCATAAATACTCTGAACAATTTGTACACAATTAACTCTAAACTCTGTTCACTTCAGGGAATATCACCAAAACTTGAATTCTCCACTAAAACTGTTATTAAAGAATCAAGATCACCTGAACTTGATGCCTTAGAAGATGCTCTTGAGGAAGAGAAAGTAAGAGTTATTATTTTGACGAGAATTTGCTATTAAAACAACTCAAAGAAATTCCGAAAATTCCTTTTTGAATAGTTATTGCAGTACAACTCTTTGTGTAGAAGTTAATTTGTAGAGCAATAATGAAGAATTTAGTATTTAGTTGTATTTAGATATTTGAAACATATTTAGCAATTATTCTGCCAGTCTATTGATTATTTCTGTTATAAGGAAATGTTTCTGTGATATTTTTGTATGATTCATTTGACTTGCATGGACTTGTATCAACAAGTCATTTAGTTGAAACTGTTTGGACTGGTGATGAAAAAGTATCCTGTAGCTTGAAACAAAACATGTGTCCAAAAGTAGTACATGTTTTAAAGATAAGTGTTTACTGTACAAAAATTACAAAACAGTTGCAATACTAGATACAAAATGCAATAATGGTAATATTGAATTTAATTCTAAATTAAGGTGGCAAGAAGATCTCGATCAAGGTCACGATCTAAGACGAGGGGTCGTTCCATTTCAAGACAAAGGGGTCGATCAGTATCGAGGTCCAGATCTAGAACCAGGACTTTGAGGTGATAAAATTATCATGAACATGGTCTATAAAATTCTGTAATAATTGTAAATTTAATAATTGATAATAGTTCAGAGATAGATGTGTAGGTTTGAACATTTATTATTTTTTCATTTGGTTTAAATGGAGTTCGAACATGAAGACCCACATTAACTATTACTGTATTCTTACTGGGGACTTTAAAATGGCCATTTTATTTCTTTAGAATAATTGTTATTTGTTCAATTCAGTAAATTAACATGTATATTTTTGTATGAACAGTTTCTATAATTTAGAGCAATTATGATATGCAGTCATCTTTTCTGCAATATTAAACATTATTCCGATTATTTGCAGCTATGATTTTGAAAAAGTGACATACTTACAGACTTACTCTATCTTTTTATTGATTTATTTATACCTCATTATGTTCTAAGTTAAGTCTCTTATCAGTTGACTACTGGTGTATGTTTACATATAACATAGTTTGAGATAGCAAATAAGAATCTATTGAGGCCATAAATTGTTGATATTGCTTGAGGTAAGTTTGATCCACTCTCTCAAGTGTTGTTATGATACCCAAATTGCTTTAGAGATGTGCATACCCTCATAGAAATGTTACAATATCTGCTTCTATGTAGATTTTTATTGTCACAGTTAGCTTTATCGATTTCTTGATACAGTTATTTTATTGGAAATTTAGAACTCGTTGTACTGATTTTGTTAAGTATATTAAGAAAAAAATCGTGTTGTTAAGGAAATGATTGAATTATGTCTCCCATTAACAAATTGGGAGAGGCATATTGTTTTTGTCAGTTTTTCTCTTATTATTATTCTTATTTTGATAATGTGCCATTAAGCTATTTGCAATATTTGGTATTTCATTTATAATAGTTGATTTGTAGATTTCCTTGAGTGATAAAACAGGTACTGTATTCAGTATGAAGACAACTTATTTCTGTTAGGTAGTTTCGTGAAGTTTACAAATTTCTTTGATATAACAGTAGAGTAAATTTTGATGAAAAGGAAATAAAATTCTTAAAATGTGTATGAAGTGTCTTGACTTATAAACAAACTTATAGTGTTATCTGACATTTAATTATATGTTTCAAATAAACTCATGTTTTCCGTGTTTAGATCAATCTCTAATAGATTCAATGTACTTAATGATATTCAAAGTCACTAAATTCATTTACTTGGTATCTTCAATATAATCTGCATGTAATGGGACTCTTGAAGAAATATGTTTAGAAAATCTTATCTTAAATAAACAGTGAACTTTAACTTGTAGTACTGAATGACATTTTTGGTGAAAATTTAAAGTGTATTGAAATCGTATTAGTTTGCTATAATGAAGTCTATTTCGCTTATAGCATGTAAGCTTTATTTGTATGTTGATTAAATGTTAATTTAAATAATGAATTATTAATAAATTCTTCAATGATAGTTATATTTAATTCTGATTATAAAATTTTTTCCTAATTAGAATTTTAAATTATACTGCAATCATGCTAGGGCAAATAATATTGTGACCATTCTAAGGATTAATACCTTTGGCACTGCTGAATCTATTTCTTACTAAGAATGTATTATGTGTTATTTATTCATGGAAAACAAATCAATTTCTATAGCTCTTCTTTAAAAATTAAAGGTACAAGGTGTAAATTATTCTGCCATAATTACCACCACAAACACCATGCATTAAGGTTGTAATGATTTACATTTGTTTGGGAAATATGCATGTTTTTCATTCAGTATGATTTCAGTAACCAGTGGATTTCTACTGTATCTGGCAGGTTGTTATATACATCCGAATCCGACTCGGCTTTGGAGAATTCTGACTCTGAACCATCTTATGCGAGGCCAACGATCTCATCTATTTTTCGTTCCAGGTCCAAGTCCGCGGTATGTAAATCTTACGATGCTGAAAGTTTAACCGACACTGAAGCAGCAAATAAGACACCATTTGTCGTAAGACATGTAGGTCATGTTGATATTATTTCCCAAGTTTTGAATTCCTGTTCAACTTTCAATATTCTTAGAAATATTTTTCCCCTTCTTACTACTATCTCTCAAATAGATTATTATTAACTTTTTTCAGTTTTACACATACCAGTACTAATTGATATTGCACTGGTAATTTTTAAGCTTTACAAAAACACTAATTGACAAATGAGGATTTTACTAATTATTGTCTTCCTATTGATAAGTTTTCACTAAATCAGAATTTACTGTCTTTTTTATCAGGATTTTTCATGATATGCTTGAGGCATTGTTAATAAATATATGATCTGTCTTACATACAATTTTTAAAAGAAAATATGCCATTAATACTTCGATGCAGTTGTTAGTGCTTTTTTCTTGTACTTTTAACCCGGTATCTGGGTTCAAATTTCGGTCATGGCAAGTCATTCCCTGATATGAAATTTTTAAAAAAATGTAAATTTTCCTCTTTGTGTGGAGAAGTTGCTGGTTTCTTAGGGAAGGGTAAGTTTGTACTGGTTAGTATACAGTCCAGGAAAACTGGTTAGGTGAACCAGTCGCCGTATATAACTGAAAAATTGTTGAAAAATGACAGAACACCCAATGAAAAAAAACACAAGAAAATACTAATAATACTGTGTAATTTTTATTTCAACTTTTGTCTCTTTTTTTCTCTTTGCAACAATTTGTTTTATTTTTTTTCTATCCAATTGTCTTGCACTTAATGCAGAAAGACATTTTTACTAGAAATTAATTATTTTCTGTTGTTTTTGTGTCTCTAACATTCATGTAGTAAATATTGATGGTTTGAATAGAAATTAGAAGTATTAGTATTAATACAGTATTTTTGTGGTGAATATTTTGAAACTTACTTTTACGTAGGATTTGTCTTCTTTATGTTTGTTCAATACAAATGGCTGTTGCTTTTGCCCTTAACGAATTTAATGTACTAACTATACTGATAAATATACTGGTAAGCATTTGAAAACAATGGTAAAAATTCACTGTAAAAGTTTCTTCAAACTGATACTAAGTGTCTGTACTTACTGTTGCTATTACTCAGTTCTGATTAAGTTTAAGTAGATTTGGAGTATTAATCCTTAAACATTCAAAACCCCTTTAAAAGTGATTAGTTTTGGCTAGTGTCTTTAGTGCTTTGGTGTATTTTTTTCTTGAGGGGAAATTTATTCCCAATTTTCAAAGTTTGATACCTTCTTCTGTACTTACTTATATTAAGTCTTTGAAGCACCGTATCATTTGGTTTTTTTTGCACTTTTTCACAATTAAGTAATCAATTCTTTTTTGACTGAATAAATGCACTTATTATATTTTGACTTTATTGGTAATGCTGTGATACTCATGACCTAACTATAGGAGTCAAAAGCGAGATATAACAATTTCTGCATTAAATACGATATCAGCAATGAACTTCAATGAATAATCTTAAGTCACTGAAATAGATATTTGATAAATGTGACAATGAAACTATAAAAAAACCTCTCCTCACTGATTTATAATTTCACTACATTGCTGCGCTTCCTTACAGTTGGAATCCAGTTTGATTGGACGTACTCCTGGTGCCCCTGCCTTGAAAACCCCGAAATCTGGTAAAAGGAAATCCAGAAAGTCCTCATCAAGGCCATCAAGCGCTCTCAGTGGCTATGGTAAGTGAGATTAAATGTGTGATGTTTAATTGAGTACAGTGGAAATTCTGCACTGTTGACCCCTCTTATCAGATTATCACTTAATCTTGACAAATTCATCAGTTCTGGTTTTCATTACTTTATTTTTTATTTACTTTCTTTCCTTCATGAAGAAAACTGTGTTTTCTTAAATAAAAACCATTCTAATTGAGAAGCTTCTTATCTTGACTGGGGGAAAAGTCAGAGTTAAAGATGATCCACTGTTCTGTCAAAACTTGTATAATAAGTGTTATTATTTTGTTGATGATGATTGTGCTTGATTATAAATTCAACGTAATCACGGTAATGTCCACTATTTTATTTTAAATGATTCAGTTATATGATAAATGCATTGGTTATCATTACAAAACAAGACCAACAACAAAAAAAGCAAGAATTCAGGTGTGAAACTTGCAATTATTGGTCAGAAGTTGAGGTTATACAGCCATGCCATCTTTTGGAGGTAAAATAAACAAGAAATGCTAATAAGGATTTTTGAATTGTTGTTCAATCACCGCATTATATTACTCAATATTTACAGTTTATAACCTGTTTGTTATATAGATATGTATTGTTGGTGTCTTAGCTTTAAGAATGTCAACGCTGCTTGTTAAATTGCTGAACTTTCACTTTCACTTATATATTGAATTAAAAAAATTGAATTAAAAGAATACTTTCAAAGGGATACAACTCTGTAAGATTAGAATCAGTAAATGCCGTGTATTATACTAAGTTGCTGTTCTTGTTGAAGTGTTTTTGCGCTTCTCTGTCACTAATTTTCTGATGATAATTGGGTACAGTATAAAACACAGACAATTTTATGAATATTTCTTTAGAACAGAAAATAAGGCAGTGGTTAAATTAATATACATTATGTTACTTGTCAGTATCCTAATTCCCAAATAACCTAAAAGGGTCTGTGACCTGTGATTTTCTAATGGGCCTAAGAGCCTTGTCTAACAAAGCAAGATAAATGGATCACAATAAAATGCTTCTTTTAGTTAGAATACATTTCTTCTAAAAATTTGAAAATTTGGCAAAAGAATTTTGTTCTCTTTTTTGTGAAAAATAAGAATTTCTTATGAATTGTTTTTCTAGAAATAATGAAAAGTGAGAATTTTGTGTTAAGATAATCAATCACCGTGAACATCTTGTTTATAATGATCACAAGTATGCCAGAATGGCATAATGTGATGCTTGGGAAATAAATCTAGTCTGTCCAGAAAACCTCCTACATCAATAGTTACATGAAATATTTTTGGCATTAATCACACTTCAACTGACTATACCATCAATTTGTTTTGTTTAGATTCGTGGGATGACGACTATGAATTGGTAAACAAATATAACATCTGCTGTCTATAAATCTCTTATCACTGCATTATTGTGTCTCCTATCTAGAATTTTAACAGTAGTTGTGTTAAAGTTATCATAGTGCATTCAGATAGACATTACATGCATTCATCAACATCTCATACTGGTTGCTGTAAAGTTTATATCACTGTACTTGAGCCAAGTTTTAAGTCATCAAATTTTACAGTTTTAGGTTGAAAACATATGTACTAAAATACGACCTTAAGTTTACTTGCCTGATCATGTCTACAGTCGTTCTTTCTCAAATATGATTAAGCAACCTATTTTATGGATCAATAAAATTCCCTTGGCAGATATGAGTTTGTTGATTGTATAAGAAGAATGGGTAAATAAACTACCAGATGTGTAGAAATCTTGATGAATGTACATATCTTCATTGTCATCTGTATTGACCCTTAGATAATATCGTCAATTAGCATGGATAGAATTTTGCCTCCCTAATTAAGCTGAAAATCATATTAAGAAACCCTTTCATTTTTTATGAAGTAAGAGAATGTAAATATTGCATTAATACTGGTATATACATAATTAAAGGATGTTTATCTAGTTTTTAATTTTTTGGTCTAAATATCAGAAGAATGGTAATTTAGAAAAATTGAAAAAATCATGAGGTTAAAAATTTGTCATTTGCTATGTAATGTTCTCAAAAGATGTGACTTCTTTCCCTGTGTGATAATTAATGTATGTGATTCATTTATACGGCATGTCTGGTAATGTATCTTGTCAGAATTTAAAAAAAAATCAATGATGTTAACGCATGTAAGGGTATCAATTCTACTGATATTTCGCACATGTTATTTGAAAACTACATTTAAATACTTCACCCCTACCATTCATTGCAACTCTGTGTAAAGTCACCCTGTACAATGAGATACTTGAAGTTTTTCATTTATTAAAAGTAAAAAGATCTCGTGTCATTATGTTGAATATGCAAATAAGATTTCTTCATCTTGTTTTATTTACATACTTTACGCAAAGCTATTCAATTTCATCATTTATACATTGTAAAGTTTTGTCTATGAAGATTTGATGTATTATGTAAAATGATGACTTAAATCACCCCTCTGTGTGCTGTGTTAAATTTCTCACATCATTCCAGACTGCAAACAAATTTCAATTCACTCGAGATCTAATAACGTGAAGCTAAACTGCGCATAATGCATTAAGACCTCCTATGGTTTTGCAAATCAATCTTCATTGAAGAAGATTTGACGAATTGAACCTATTTAATTATGAAAGACCTCAATTGGCTACATTACATTCTAGACTAATTATTTTTACATATCCATGTTTTAATAACTATAAACTATATTTTTGTTTGACTGTAACATGATTCTTTTAGTCCTATAAGTTTTAGACTTAACTCCTTATAAATTAAACATTTCCTAATTCTTATTTTCTTTTTGAAAAGCATTTTATGATGGTATGTTGGAGGTTAGGTTTATCTTAATTCTTCTAGTCATTACTTTGATGTGTTGACTTCTAATCACTCTTTGTCTATAAGATGAAGTTATATTTTTTCTACAATATTGAGAACTCAGAATGAGGAATTTAGGATTTTTTTGTTGTATCTTAAGTTTATATGGATTATGACAGGTTCTGGTTTATCATATTTTTAACCACAGAAAATACATGATCATGCCACTGATAACCTAAATGATTTAAACGTAAATGAAATTATTGTGAAGGATCAATATGTAACATAATTTTTGTGCTTGTGTATCAGAATGTATGTAAAATATGAGTTATTCTGTATAAGATGTAGTCACTGTCTATAACTGCATGTATTGTACTTAGATTTAATGTTTAGATAATATACCATTAACTTGGTAACTTGTAGATCTACCTAGTTCTTATGTATTCTTTATATTCTGCCTTTTCTAGAGAGCTATGATGATTCAGGTAGACTAACCCCACGCATGCACATCCGCGAGGTAATACTGCCATTTTGCTTCCTCTGATTTTTTCTTCTATTTCTGCAAGCACTTTAACCTATTACCTTAGTTATTACATTCTTACCTGTTGTTTCTTTCTTATCAATTACAGTCAAATACATTAAACATGGTCTATAATAGTGGAAAATATATTGTATCTTTACATCTATGAAAATTGAATTTACTCTTTATTGCTAATCAAAGTTTTACTTTTCTGTTGTTGTTGTTTTTGTCAAATGCAAAATTTTCAGTACTTGGTGTAATCATTAGTTACATTCTTTTTTTGCATTTATTTTGATTTTTGAAGAAAATGTATATTGCTTAAAATTTTACAAAATGTAAGTTTAAGTACTTGGCTGTTGTAGAATTTATTTACGTTTTCTTCTACCTTTTCTTTATTTTTTTTTATTTTACTGACAAATCACTAAAATTAAATATCAATTTACCAATTTATGTACCACATATTTTGACTGGTATACATTTTATAACTGGTACATTTTTTAACATACATAATCCCTTGGAATTTCTCATAAGTAATTCATGCTATTCTGAAGCTGTAAGTTTGGCTGATAAGTAAATTGCTCCTGCATGTAATGGTAGTAAAATTTGTAATGTATGTGTTACTCATAGAGTTAGGTGTTGACCAGAGATATCATCGGAATTACTGATATTGTCTTTAGAATAACATGCGCTTGAATCAATTTCTATTTCTAAACTATGTGAGAAGTTACAACATATGTATATGTCTGATAGGGTTTTATGTGCCTGCCTTTCATACTAGTACTTTATATGAACTTGTTTGTGGTATAACAACAATTTAGCCTTTTATCTAGTGAAACATTTTCTGTACTTTACTCTTTTGAAAGACAATAATAATAAAAAAAACATTTCAGTAAAATAACTCTAATTTGAAGCAGTTTTATTTGTATTTATAGCATGTATCATAGTTCACTGATTATATTTTATGATAATTTCAGGCTGGTCGTGATGGCTTTTCCGATGAGGAAGGTAGGTTGACAAATGTCATTCTGACACACGAGTGGAAGCTTTCCAAGAATTGTGCAAAATAAATATGACTGTATCTGCACCAAGACTGAGTTATAACAGTTTTATCCAAAATGCTGATCATATATTTATCATATTGTACTGGATTTTCATGAAGGTCAAGAGAAAAAAAGATTGTTTCAGTGTAACCACTATTTGCATTCCATTTCATTGATCTAAAAATGATGAAAAAACTTTCAAGGTTGTTTTATAGGATTTTAAGATACAAATAGTCCCTAGAACATTTACATTTGATGAGTTTAAATCCAATTTAGTGCATTTAAATGCATTTGTTTTTGTATTCTTTCCACATAGATATTGAAGTTGCTGAGCTGACATCTAGACCAGTTGTTTCCCCTGGGCCTCGCTCAATCAGCCCCTATTTGTACAAGCCAAGCTACTCATGTAGATTCGGATCATCGCCTACAATCTCATATGCTGACAAACTCGAGGTTGATCTCGCTATAGAGCGTGCCAGAGCTAGAGCTCGCGCCAGAGCCCGTGCTGTTGCACGCAGCAGAAGTCCTTCTCCAGTTAGATCATTCACACCAAACGTGAGTGTACTGCATTGTTTGTATAAACATTCATCATAATTTCAGACAGCCTTGATAACCTAAACTCAAAATTTGTGTGCCGTGGTCCAGTGGTTAGTGCGCTGGACTTGTAACTTAGAGGTCCAGGTTCGAATCCCGGCCGCAGTAGATCATACCCTTCTATGAAAATTTGACAAAAAATGTCGATTTTCCTCCATATGTGGAGAAGTTGCCAACTCCTTGTGGAAGGGTTACTTAGCACTGGTAAGTATACAGTCCAGGAAAATGGTTAAGTGAACTGGTCGCCATATATAACTGAAAAATTGTTGGAAAATGGCGCTAAACTCCGGTGACAATATGTCACATAAAAACAAAATCAAAATTTGTGAGCAAACCTCTAGTCCATAAGTTACAACCCTGGGCATGACACGTTTAGATTACTGATTTAGTTAAAGACATTATGTCTAAGGCCATTCGTCCTCCACGGTTTATTCAAATGATTCATGTAGAGAAATTGGCAGTAACTTGCAGAAAACAAGGTTAGTTCTGGTTCAGAATCCATGAATACTGGCCGAGTTAACTGCCCGCCAGTGTATGACTTGAATACTGCTGAAAACAGGCATATAGCCTTCCAAAAAAAACAAATTTATTTTTTCTAGACAGCAGAGATGAAAGACTTTGCAGCATATTTTCTTGGCAGATTAATGAAACATTGAGCTGCATGTTAAGATTACCATTAAACTGAAATAAAAAAGCAATATAAACTGGAAAAAAATTAAGCATGGCGTCTTACATTTCGAACTTAGCACTGTTAGACATGACTTTACAGCACTTAAGGGTTGTCTATTTCTGGTGAACTTGATTAAAATATGTCTGTATTTGTTTTCAAGCCTGGATAAGTTTTAAGCAATAAAAATCATTTACAATAGTTACGAATGACACTTTGTCTAGGATTACTTTTCATGAACTTCTAGTTAAATGCACTGAAGATGATTGTTGTAAGAAATGCTTGTATAAAACATTGATGTATAATAGTCTTAGCCCGTTTTACATTCTGATAATAAGTCCTGCGACATGAGTGTTTGTTCTCTTCAAGTTTTTTATCCATAAGTTACATTAATAACATTACCATATTCTTGATGTTATAATGTAATTATTGATATAACATGTTACAGATAACTTTGACTCATTCTTTGTCAAACTCTCTTGATGATCTGGAGATTGATACATTATTAACAAGACGACGAAGGTTCTACCCTGAGTACTTGGATTAGAAATGTATATAAAAATGAGTAATCAGACCCCTATATTCCATTTATATTTTTATTGTTGTAGTCGGTGAAGTCTCTCCTCTGTACATACTTAATCTTGGCATTGTCACACTTGTTTTGGTGGACACTTTAATAGACTTTTAGTATCTTAAATTCTGGTCAAATAGAAAAAAAAATGCATTGATTTTTTCATTGGACAGGTGCTACCACTGGATGAGACAAGAGCACTTCTTGATATAAGTGATGAATATCAATTTAATGCATTGATATTTACTTTATAATTTTATAAATGTTCAGATACAATTTTGATATGTTCAGTTTGCTTCTTGGCCTAAATTGTTTGATGAAAATTGACTTTCTAATACAGTATGAAACTTAAGCAGGTTGTTAGATAATTGCTCACCAAAGCCAGTGTGACAATGATTACCAGTTTACTAGAATTTCTCATATCATAACCACTTTGTTTATGTTACAGTCTCTACATTTTTCCCACATCATTTCTTTGAGTGTTTCTATAGGATCTGTCTAGAAGCATCATTGTATTTATATAACATTAAATCACTGCAAAAAGTATGCAAATTGCATCAGAATATATGCACTAATCATCTATTTAATGTGCAACTGATGCATCCATGATAAACATTGCCAAACGGATGGTAACTGATAAGCCCCAATTTTTTATTATTTTCTTTGCTTGGCTTTTCTTACTAGACTTTACATCATTATAATGGTGTTTTTTTTTGTTGTTGTTTTTCTAGAAACATAAGGTATTAGCTATGAAGTGACAAGTATGTTGTATAATTTACACTGTAACATCTACAGACTGGTTATTGGTTGTTTTATATTGTTTAGTCTCTCCTTACAGAACCATTCTAGGACCATGGTTGTGTCAATGCATTGCTTTCAACAGCAAAACTTGCAATATGTCACAAGCTAGAATAACAACAATATGTAGCAACTTCCGGCTGGATGATTTGAGTATTACTAATAAAACTGTGGAATTTTATATCATTCTGTCTTAGGCTGACTGCAATTAATTGACACAACCATGGCTCTGACTTTGTTTCCTACATTCCTTTGTACCATGTTATTTGTAGCTATATTATCTTTGTCTTCTTTTTGTTTAAACTAATTTCCTTTTTTCATTTAAATGTACAGATTCTATGCCGTTCTTTGGCCGACTTAGAACTTGATACAAGTATTGCGAAGAATCGGAGGTATTATCCAAGATATTTCTTATAAAAAAGGTTCTTATTAGCTTTTCCTTCCTAATCAACCAATAGGTGCATGCCAAATTATACTGAAGTCCCCCAGGAACATTTTTACAGATAGGATTTGCATCCTAGGTCACTCTGCCATTTTCTCCATTTGGTAATTATCATGCTAGCAGCATGAAAGTCATCATTCTATTGACACATGGCATTTAATTCCTTTGACAAGGGGAGCTAATCCAGTTGGGTATCAATTTTTCTGGAAAATGTAAAAGCACCCTGAAGACACTTTCTAAGTCATCATTTTAAGGTTAAGTCAAACAATGGGTAAACTTTTGTGTTATGATTGCATCTACTTTTGTTTTCAAAACTGCCACTGAGACTTTTGAGTGCTGAAATCACAAAAAACAGATTTGCTCTGATATGAAATATATTTTGTGTAGGGTTATAGGAATGTTACTGCTAAGTTTAAAAGATTCTATCAGTCTGTCTAAAAACTCACTGTTCTGTTATCAGACCTATCCCCATAGCAGTTTTTCTCGAATCTAGCAGATATTTTTTTTATACTCAACAAGAAGGAATTTATGAATCATTTAAAACTATCTAGATTTCAATAGACTTATCAGTTCACTGGTACTTATACTTGATGAAAAGGGATAATTATTATGTTAAAATATTGAACTGTTAACAATTAAGAACAGCTTTTTTAAGGTTTAGAGTTAAGCAATTTAATATGTATTTGTATTTATTAGATTAGTCCCTAAAAAGAAATTCTTTATATCCCTTTGATCATTTTTTTATATCATATAATTTGGCATGTACTTTTTACCTTCTACTTGTTTTATGTGAAAAAATGAGCTGTTGGGTATATCAGATAAAATTAACATTTAAAATGTATTAATTTGACATAATACATTAAGGTTATGTTTAAAGAAGAAATTTAGCAATGTTTTGTACTGAATTAACATTATCTTTTACCAGGTGGGTTTTTTGGATACTGCTACATTAATATTGTTATGTAAAATTCTGACATTGAAGAATGATGTTACAGACAATATAATTATGTGGTCTATTAAAGAAATTAAATTCTATTAAACTCTAAATTTATCTGCCATACAAACATTGTAATGTTGTGTTTATTTGTTACCTAGTACCCTCAATTCATATTTCTTTGTATTTTATCCAATTTTATCCTATTTTAACAGTTATTTGCCTCTTTTTGCTAACCTTTTGGATACTGGTTTTTAATCTTACCTGACAATGATTTGTTTTCACCATATATGGTATGAAGCAGTCTGTGACAAATTCTTATTACATATAAACAAAATCTGATTTGTCATAATTAACTTTGCTCTTTTCTGTTCAAATTTTTCAATCAGTTGTAAGTTTTTCTTTGTCTTGTAGATAGCAGTAGTTTTTATTTTGCTGTTATGGTTGTCAGATTATAAGTAATATAATATATTTGTTTGTGTATGTGTAATATTTGTGATGTTGTGAGAATTGATTAGCTGTTATTAGGAGCGTGTCTTAGAAAGAAAAAGTAAAATTGTCTTCAGTGATCATGTTGGTGTAGAAAAGATATTGTGCTGTGTTCTGGTCTTAATATGTATTTAATTATCATTTGGACCTATATTCTGTTATGTCTACTTTAAGTTGATAATATGAAATTGTTTAATAAGTGCTTGAATTTATCTGTGGAATGTTAGAAATGATATCTAAATATGGGCAAATCGAGGGACAAAGGGCGGCCACTGATGAGACTTTGTGATGATGACATTAATGCATGGCTAACCTTAAATCGGATATATATTTGTTTAATTATGTAAATAAATGAGTGCTTATGAGTAGTCTGTGTTAGAAAATGATGAAAATTAAGATGTCAATCTGTGTTCTTAAGTGTGTTTCTTTTGGGTTTTTTTTTGTATGATGGGGATTACAAACACAGGTTTTATGCTGAATAAAAATTATACATGCGTCCGTTTATTTCTAGTGTAGATGTGAAAATGTGTCTCCCATTTTGATATGGTGTATTATTTGTATAAACTTTCAATGTGTTTTCCATGACAGAAATTGTTCAATTTATCAAATAAATACATAAACATGCAAACGTAATGATGCATGAAGGTAGATATACAAAGTGTTGAAAGGCTTGTATTTGTGTAGTCAGTCTAAGTGATCTAAATTAATACTTAATGTATGTATGAAATGGGATCAAAGATAGTGCATCATAGCAATAATGTTTTTCCTGCATACCATCAGTCTGATGTATTGAAAATGGCAACAATTATAGATTATTCATCACTATTTGATTTATGAGTTAAACATAAAAAGCAGGTGCTCTTAAATTTAAATTTCTTTGTGTTCAAACAGGTGCTTGAAAATTTATTTCTGATATAAAAGTTACCTTGTAAACTCAGGTGTGGTTTTTATTGTCATATACCTCCTCAAGTGATTGTTTTAAAATTGAGACTGGAAAATTTATGTAATTCTTAATCCTGAAGTAGGTGAAGAATACTGTTTCCTCACAAAAACTTACAAGTAGCATACAGTTTAGGAGAGAACCATAAGTAATGATTTCATATACACTTTTCATTGTCTTTTTCTTGTTCATTTTAGTTTGACATTTAGTTAAAATTCTAGTCATTTAAAGTGAGTAACACCTACCTTTTTAATGTAAACTTGCTTGCCTTCATCAAGTTTGTATGATACGCTTTTGTTTGATTTTCAATGTAATAAAATTGTCTTTTTTTTATTTCAGTTGGGTTCATTTAGATGCCGGCCAGTATTGGACTCAAAGAGCAGCAGAATTAACTGGTTCTACACATAAAGATGTATTTAATAATAACATGAGAAAAATGTATCAAGGACTTTTAAGAAATGCAGAAAAACAACATCAAAAAAGATAAATCAATAAAATATTTATAATTATAATATACCTGTTTCATTGTTAACTATTCATTTTTGTTAATTTTTTATGATTTTTGCAAAATACTGTCGTGCATGCCTTATACCTATTACTCCATAGTATTAATATATTAGTTTCACTACAGGGTTTGAAATGGCTAGCTTATTTATTTAATGATGTACATGTATTATTAATTTGTTAGCGTATATATTGTTAGAGATGATGATTATGTTTTAAATTCTCTTAGAGGATTTAATCTTTTTTTACGAAATAGAGAGTTATGTTGTTGCTTCAGTGTCTTGTTAATGATGGACTGTGTTGTGACTGCTATTTTTATCATTTAAATTGATCAAAGGAATTCAATTGTTGACGTATTTAAAAATTTATTTGCAAGTTAGTGTGGAAACTCTTCAGGTTGGCGGTAGTAATGGAAGTGTGTTTATTGTTGTTTATTATGTTTCTTTTATGGAGAGGGATTGGTTAAGTAATGTTTATTTTACAAGAGGGATGGAGATAGATTGCAGATGTTATTAATTGTAAATATTACGATTCTTGATAACAGCTGTTGAAAGTTTTATTTTTTATTTAGGTACTTCTAAATAAGTACAAGTTTCAAAATTATGTAGCATGAAATTCTTTGATGTTTGTGTTTCACAGAAACTCATACCGAGTCAGTTTTTTTCTTTACTGTCCATTAAATGAATTTGTATCTGGTATCAGGTTTTCCTGCAGGTTAATTGTAGAGAATTTGCCTCCAAATTGAATGTGAATTTTACTACATGTAATTCAAAGTCAGTTATCATAGCATGTTTTATCTTTCTTTTGTAATTTATTGTGTCTTATTGACAGAAGTGGTTTAGCTGATCTGGAAATGATAATCTAAATTTAAGAGCCAATATTGTCTAACAACCTCAGAAAATAAATTTATTTTCTGAAATATTGGTTGTTAAAACAGATTTATAGTTGCATCTCGTGATAGTGAATACGTGTAAACGTCTAGCATGATGAAAGAATGTGTTATAGAATTATTCCTTTATTATTAAAGTTATTTCTGTTTTTCTATGATATGAGTAGGTTGATTTAATGAATTGTTTGCCTGGAAATCTGTTTGAAGTTTTCATGGAACTGAATTAGCTTAATTAAACAGCACATCATCAGAAATGTTCACTTGCTTGATGTTCTCTGATGTTTCAATTCATGAGGCTTTTGTTTTGTCAGTTTGAGCATTTTTGACAGACTTCCAGCAGATGCACATACAGAATAAATGAGTTTCATCTTCAATAAATCAGGTTTAGCACAAAGTACAAAGTCATTGGTGTAAATACAAAATGTTATTCTTGAAGCTATTAATAGCATTCCATTGTTGAAAATATCTTGGGTTTAGGTCATATCTTTGCACTGGTTTTCATTAGAGAATTTGTTTATTTACTTAATGATGTTATATTGGGTTGTTGTTTTTTTTTATTTTCTATTATGTCACATTTTTCATTTTCAATAAAATGTAATTGTGACTCTCAAAGCACTTGTGATAAAAATATAGCAAATTTGTATATTATAATTTAGCTATATGCTTGGTTTGTAACCATGGGGACCAATATTTCCCATTTTATGTAGTTTTATTTTTTGGAGTGAATTGTACAGTAGATTGCCTCTGTGTATAGAATAGCCTGGATTTGTCTCTGTTATAGATCATTATTTAATTACAATAACATATCCGTCCAATTATTTGGTGGAGTAGATGACAGCCCTCCCCCAATTTTTGTTTGGGTAGGTGCATTCATCATGATAGCTTTATGTTTATATGTTTATTTATAATCATAAATTCTATGGACTTTATTTTTTTGAAGTAGAAGTGGGAAAATTATGAGTAATTTAATGAGAATACAATTGCTTTATGTTATCTTACATCATTTTCTTACTTTTGTGCCATTAGTTTGTTTTTCCACCCGCCAGAAATTAAGAGTTGTGATTAGTCTAACTGTAAGAATAACACATTAAGATTTTGAACACATTCCTGTGTCATGTTTTTTAGTAGCACATGGAGATATTTATCAATGCTATGATAAGAGTATTTGTGTTGGGACACTTGAAAACAGCTTCAAAATGTTCAATTACATTATTTGTGCTTTTCTGATTGTTGATACACTTTATAAATATAAATGAAGTTTAACCATAATGAAAATCTAATATCAATAGTATTTTAAGTTAAAGTACCAACTGAAATCCGTGTTGTCCACCCAAATTTTCTCTTTGAATTAATTCAGTCTTAAGGATGACCACATTGCCTAAGGTTTACCTTATAAAATTGTTCATACAATAATTCCATCTAGTTGCCTTGTATATTTGATAAATGCTGTGAAAAAGTTTCTTCAGGTTTCTATAAAACTACCATCGGCACTTTCCGTTTCTATCATTATTGTAACTGTGGGTTTAATCTTCTGGTAATTGTAATGTCTTTTCTTTATTATTAAAATATAAATGCAACTAATTATATTGGCCTGATACTGTGTACTTTGAGTGGATATAATATTAGAAAATTAGAGGTGATTATAACTGACGTGCACATTATATCATGTAAGAATGTTGAAAAGATAGATGTCACTTATACAATATATAGTGTTATGAATAATATTTACCAATATTTTGTAATAAAAGTAAAAGAATACAATGAGTCGTTTCATGTTTTTTAATGACCTTGTTATTAGTTTGTACTCGATGTTACATAGACGAATCTAGGGGCCATTTTCAGAATGCATCGTTTGTTGATCATTTTAAGGGATCTCTCAGAATCAACCAATCAGGTGCTTTGTTGTTAAGACCGGTCTCCAAAGTCGGATTTATAAACTCTTATTTGGACTATTTACCCCGGTGTCAATACACGTTCTCTGTTAAATATGTGGTCTTCATGGAAAAAAATAAAGCTATTTGTTATGCTGTTCATCTTTATAGTGATCTGCGACCAGACATTGACTTGACTGTACAATCAATTTCAATAACACAGCCAATGATAGCCATGAACCACTTTACCATTTGAAATTCCTTTATTCTCACGTAGTCAGGCAATATTTCTATATTTGAAGAAGCCAAACAAGTTCTGAATGCTGGACAAATGACTTGTTTACCCTAATAATGTTAAACGGAATTCCATGCTTGATTGGAATTACTTGATTATTTCTGTGAAGTTCTGTAGATAAGAATAAGCTGGTATTACATTCCATTCTCCCGTACACTGTGACACTTAAAGATCTGTGCATATTTAATGCAAATATGTGGTTGATTAGAATAACAAGTTAATTTGTTCATTTTTGCGGTTGTCTTGTACAAAGATTAATGCAGCACGATTTCTGAATACAAACTCTTATGTCACGAGAGGATTTCTGATAAAATAATCTTATGCACTGAAAAGTAGTGCAATCTTGACGTATGTGTCTCTATGGCAGATAGATGGTATGTTTTGATCAGCTGATAGGATTTAAGAACATACGTAGAAACTATTCATTGTGTAACATAAAGCTAGGACATTTTGATCATGTTTTGGAAGATAAATATCGGAGTGCTAAACACATAACTTTATGATGAATGACATTCTTTGTATGAAAGAGATCGCGTTTATAACATTTGGTATCAAACAACACCTTAGAAATCTGTTGCTAGCATGTTGAATCCAAGATCAACTGCCTTGAGTCCATTCTTTAACGTCTTGAATCTATCACCAAGTCTCGAATCCAAGACCAATGGTTTTATGTGACACATTCGGATCTGTGTTATGTACGGGGTGTGTCTGGTACGTGTGCAGTGTACAGGATACACTTGGCGACTTTTGTGGTAAGTTTTGGAGAATAAACCCCAGAACACGTGCGGTTGGAGGATCTTGTTTACAAATGAGTCTAAACACTTGGAATGTTAATATGAGATATGTATTATTATCAGATGTGTTTACAATGAAATTATTAATGTCTTGATTAAATAGCATATTTATTTACTCAATTTTACGACTTATGAGCAATTCTGTGCATCCACACACAACGAATCGTCTTACATTTATGAGAATAAAACCAGGAATTGAATAATTAATGTTGCTTCAATAATTCAGTTTACTTAAAAAAATAAATTCCTTAGGATTGTTTACAATCAAACACGTCATCATTACGTACGTAATAGTAATATAACCAGTCACTGACGTTTGCCAGCACCATTAACGCCAACACAGACGTCTGACAACAAAATCAGCGGGCTTTATCAAGTCATACAAGAGCCAGTATACTTAGTTAAAATCATCATCTGTCAACAAAATTTACTGCTAAAATAAAAAAAAACATAACACCGCCTACACTTTACTGTTTGCTGGTAAAAGATTTGAAGAGAGGTTATCTTAATTAACACAGCATGTTCTAATCCGAATGATCGATAACTAGAAAATGCTTAGGGAAGCAAACTTCATTTACAGTTACTGTTGATCCCCGTTATTTCCATACCCATGATAGGAGCATTAAATTGCATTTCGATAAATGGAACAAAATAAAGTGATACCGTCTTATAACATCGTATCTTGCTTAGAATATCGATATTCACTGAATAAAGTAAACAAATATTTAAGAAACAAACATAACGTCCTGACAACAGATAAACATGTCTAGAGAACAACCATATTTTGCATCCAAATTTAATCATGTACGTTTTGAAGTTCGTGTAAATAAAGTAGAAACGCTTGTTTGCGAAACAAACATGGTGTGCATTTATTTGCCTTTCTTTTAAATTTGAAAGGTTTCTCGAATAATCAATTTGATGGGTGGGAGTTGAAACCACTATAATTTATTTACTCCGAAAATAGTTATTGATTCTAATTAATACGAGCGTATTTTGTTCATAAGTATGTTTGTTGTTCTTCGTAAATACCAAAATGCAATTATTGTCGATGTAAATTGCACCTGTGCAACACATGGGAGGAAGCCGTATGGGTCACGCCAACAGAATTGTGTTTACCATTCATAATTAGAGGATTGCGCAACATACCGATGAGCCGATACTGCAGCCATTTATAGTTGCACTCCTGTAATCATCCAGTTAATTAATGCCACCATGTTATCAAAACACAAGCTAGAATGACTCTAATATCTAAGCGTTTCCAGACAATTTGATATTCATAACAGTAATGAACAAGGTACGTATGAAAATGAATGTTATAATGTTACATGAGGTTGGACTGATACAGGTCCCTTTTTTCTTTGGGACTTAACGTCACACCAAAAACTAAGGTCATTTGGTGATGTTTTGCGTTTAAACGGTTGAGGAAGACACCAGAAGTTTTGGTACCGGTTGGGATTCGAACTCATTGCGGTGAGGGGCTAGTGATGATTAGTCGGAGACCATAACCACTCGAACTAGGATGCCACTGACGCCGATCATTAACAGGCATAAGTTTATCAGTTTGTTGTACGATTTATTGTGATGCTATATAATTCAACTTGGACGATTTATAGTGATTACCGAATTTTGACTCATTTATAAATACACCGTGATTAATACACTTGTACTTTGTTCTTTTACTTCCGCATTGCTTATTAAGATTCCTATGAAAGAACGTGATCTCTTATATAAATTTCATATTTAACCTACTCTGCCATTTCGATCAAAGATTACATAATTAGTAACATCTCACTTCCGTTTTAAAATCTCTCCATCAGACTGTCCTGTAAGTCAGACACGATATGGTTTAGAAACACTCGTATTTATGTTGAAACAAATGAGACCAAGATTGAATTCAAATACCTCATAGTGTTCTTAGTACGAGTTTACTGACAGGTTCAATAGCCGGAAAAAACTTTTCTATGTTGTACAACGTATTCTCTTTTACGTCAAACTTGTTTGGGAAAACATCTGTATCCACGGAACTATTCAAATAAAAATATGGCATCAAGTAGACTGGAATCGCGCTTGAACGAGCTTACATTTATTTTAGTATCTCTGGTAAATTTCCTATTATTATCTATAACATGCTTTCGTATAAGCCACCTGACCTACATGTAGTCACTTGGCTAATAACTATCAGCATTCTGCTAAACTTCATATGAATGAAAATGATTGGTTTAGAGATGACTTGGTTAAGTGAGTTGTTTTTTCCAAGTTAATGCATTCCTAGTAATGAGGGGGTTACTTCGTCATTGTAAGAATAAACTTACTGTAAGTATTCGGAATTCCCTCTCGCTACAAATAGTCTGAGTTCATTGACAGTAGTATATAAAAGCTCTGCTACAATTTACTTGTGTGCATCAGTTAAATCAGCTTTAATGTTGTTTCCATTTGCCTCAGAATGCAGAAATAACATGACTACTCAATGCTAGTCAAGGTATATTAAAAAGCATGAAATATCGTGTACGGAATCGTATTGTTGCCATCCTGTCCTATAGATTTTCATTACTAATCACAGAACAGCGCTCACTATCACTCAAAGCTGTATTTTTTATGCTTTTCACAGCAGTCTGTTTTAAGGATTGTGCGACGATCCATACATGTGATAAACATGTACGGAAACCCATTTGTGCCTCCAGAAGTTCACGAAATACGCCTTTTTCTCATGCCAGGCTTGTGACGAGTGTCGATTTTTTACGCTCAATAAAGATGCTTTAAGAATTTGATAATCCTGAACTTTCCGGATGAATATTTCGTTTATTTATTTGTTTGCAGCAACAATCTTATCAGAAAGAATCAGTACATTCGGAAACAAAAACATTAATAACAAAGAAATCATGAATCATGTTAATGTTCATTTCATAGATTGGACAATTAGTTATCAAAATATATGTCATATTTATCTATTCAACTTCATCTTACAACGTAAAATCCAAGTAATAAAAAGAGACATTAATTTTAGTTGTGTCACATTAAATCGCTAAAATTGCGAGAGACTTTGACAGGGGGAGTTTTTTTGTCTTATCAATTTTGCGTGTGTGTTGTTTTTTGACTAATGAAAAAAATTACGTGATAATGTAGATTGTTAGCCATCTTTTTTGTTGTTGTGAGTTTTACTATCTAGAAACCCAAGAACCGCGACCGTTGATCAGTTGTTAGTGCGCTAGACTTGTAACCCGGAGAGCCGGGTTCAAATCGGGGCAGGTCTTACCCTTCAATGAAAATTTGACTAAAATTCAGGGAAAACTGGTTAGGTGAACCGTTCGCCGAATATAAGCAAAAAATTGTTGAAAAATGGCGTTAAACCCTCAGTGACAATAAGTCATAGACAGACAGACAGACAGACGGACGGACGGACGACTGTATAGTCTTTTAGCGAAGACATCGCCCATATAATAGAATCAAAGCTCTGCAATTCTTTTCCTGGAAATGTTTCTAAAATGAAACCAGTTTAACATTTATACCACAAAGTCCATCCTCGGATCATTCCAGGACATTCCTGGTGATTACAGTATTTAAGTCTGATTAATTTGTATAATAATACACCATGTCGCTCTTTTAAGTATTACCGTGCGCGTGCAATTAATTCTAACATTTCAGAGGACAGTCATAGAATAAAAATTCATAGCTCTAACGATTAGGGTACAAAAAGTCTGAATTGAACTACGTTACAAAAATTCCATGCTTGTATACATAATTTTCATAATAATTTCAAAAGTAATATCGCAGTTCATGTTTCCTAAACAATGACCAGACAACTTTGTAAACTCGTTTATACATATACAAAAATAAATGCACTCAAAACTGAATTCATGTATTAATTGCATTTCACAATTGTTTTACAAAGTACTTCAATACGGATTTGACTGAAGCAGTTTTAATGGATATACTTTTTTAAATACATTGATTAAAACAGAATAGCTTTGATTTATCTTCTTTAACCGGTCCTGTTCTTTTATTCTGATTCGTGTTTATTACAAAACTACCACATTCTTTCTATGCGACCTTTCAACTTGAGGTTATCTTCAAATCCTACGCGAAATGGAATAGTTTCTATCTTAAATATTAAATATCACCATCATGTTGATTTTCAGCGAAAATCTCGTTATTTAACCGATTTATTGCACATTTTATGGTAATTTAATGACGATTAAGTCTACTTAGACACAAACCGACTCCACTTAATTATGGATGTATTAAACATTTATTGATCCGCCGACATTCGAAATTTATCAACATAGATTTGAACCCGGTGATATGCTCATGCTTAAGAAGGATTTAGGACTTTAAACACTGACGAGAAATGTCATCACGGCTGCCTACTGGGGGATCCATATCTGGTATTACCGACCTTGACCCCGAGTGAATTTCACATCCACAGTCTCGGTCGAATTATTATAAATCTAATACAATGAAACCGTTGATTTCACACATTTTTATTAATGCTGGGTATTTTATGGTTTAAATAAATAAAAGATGCCCACGTTTTACCTGTGTTCAAGATTTTACAAGCGTATGTTTAAATGAATAATTAAATCGACCGTCTGATTTCTCGTATCAGTGAAATGGGAGAAAGTTTAACTAAAGGTAGCATTGACAGTTGGTTGGAGATCGGCAGATACATAGTGCATAGTGCAGACGACATCGGAGCATGTGCACATACAAGTGTGCTTTTATCAAACCTGTACATTTTTGCATGTTTTTCCTACGCATAGTACAGAGTGCGTGGAATGTCGTTCGGTTAACTACAAGATAGCGCGAGTGATCGGTGAACAAAATACCTAAATCGAGGGCTGTCTTATAATATTAATAACGTGTAGGTGGATAAGAGGATACGCGAAAAAAGTCTACACTCGGAAGTGTTAAATATATTCGTTCTGAAATGTTTCATTTAGTGTCGGTAGTTTATACCGAGTAGATTGGATGTATAATGTGCGGTATTGATATGTTATTCATGACGATGTATACTTCTGTAAAATATTTTCAATAGTGTTTTAAATTTATAACCAAGATTTATGAGTAGCAAACAGCCAGCTAGAACAGCCTTACTTCAGCTTTTAGTCGCTTAAACTGAAACAAAGAAAATTATTGGATTTTCGCTTGATATTTTAGTGTCTTTTTTAATATTATTTTTAAAGTATATTTTTCCAAAAGATTTAACTTATTGGGTGAAAATTAACTGGAATTGATTGAAAATGAACTTTTACGGTTGGATTACTGTGTTGTTGTTCTGTGGAGTATGTCATGTGACTTTTGTTCGGGCGCAATGTCCAGACCGGTGTAGATGTTACGGCACCACTGTCCGGTGTATGTTTCTTCAACTTGATAGTATACCGGCTGTTCCTTGGACTACCACAATACTGTAAGTATGTTTTAACATGCCGTATAGTTAAACCCGTGTTAACGGCCACCTGAAAATAATGGACACCATGTGAACAACGTCCAATCTTTAGCAAACATTTATCAATAAACCTATGTTTGAAGACCAACGATGTAAAAGGGCCACGGTTTTCTCAACTTATGATTTTTTTGTTTGAATGTTTATCGGCGTATTGTGAAGTATAGATCATATGATTGCGTACCCCACCCACCAACTTGGTTAAGCAGGGGGTATGATATATTTGTTTACCTTTATCTACAAATATATGACAGATCAATACATGCGAGATCAAAGGCTTGCCGATATTAATGATAAATCGAGATGAAAATCTCGTCTGCTATGAGAATACTAGAGTGATTATTGTTTATACTCGTTGTTTACACAAGTCGTCTGCGTTTTTGTACCACACCGTCTATATTATATGAATGTATAAATGAGAGTATATTCCCTACACTTCGCTGATTATTACATTTAGACACAATAAATGCTATAAAAACACGCGATTATCTTAAAACACAAAAGTCGTCTGCCTTTCTAAAATGAACGTATTTGAATACAATACATGGCGTCAAAAATGAAATAATAAATGTCTACTTACTCATTTGAGTTTTTATAAAAATATATCATACATATTCTTGCAACAACACAAAATATGCCAGTCTTTATTCAACAAAACACTAAATGTGCTATAAAAATCACATTACAGTTGACCTCACACTAGTCACTAGTAGTAGACAGCGACAACCTTCTCTCACGAACATGGTTGTCTCTCAAAGGTGGTCTGTATGGACAAGTTGGTCAGTTTTTCATTATTTATCAGAAAGACGTACATGAGTTTGCATGATGCAACACTTAAATATGATTCACGATCAGCACAATGCACCCAATGTTGATTTCTGCACTGAATGTTTTAATTATAATCATTATGCCTCAAGAATAATGCCAATTATTTCCTAATTAAATTCAGTTCAAAACACTAACAAATTATGGAATGCTTTATTTGAAAGTTTAATTATGGTGCGGTAATGTTCATTTGATCATCCCTCCCGGATGTAAGATTATAATAATAAGCTTTAAAACAAATCCTAAAATTCAAGTCGTTGATCGGTCGTTAACAAGCTTAGACTAAAACATGACCAATAGTTTTGCTGTATTCCGTTTCACATTGTATACCTCAGACCGTGGTTGTAATGATCATAATGCTAATTTATAAACAAGTATCGAACTTTAGGCCTCAGGTTTTTAATTCGTATTCTCCTAGCCTTAGGATCTTTCGATATCCCGTTGCTAACGACTCGTCCGAATTATTGACCAGGTCAGGATTCCCTCCGTAGCTGATCATAGATAAAACAGTTTATCATTCAATCACCACTTCTCTCCATCACGACTTTACTAACCGGTCAATCTCGACCATTGTTCTCATAATGAAGATTGACGGATACATCAAGACTTGTACAAAAACATTGAAACCTTTCGTTCTGAATTTCACATTTCATTTAATACAAAAAAGGTTGATTTTAGATTGAATTACTCGCAAGTCACTATCCTAACTTTTTGTCAGCGAACCCCCGTGTGTCAACTGGGCAATCGTTGGTTATTGACAACAATTACTGCATAGATGGCCAATCATTAATTTGTCCATAGCTGATGCTTTATGCAACACTTAATTTAATCTATTCAAAACACAGGTGTAAAACTTAAATATGATTTTAGCAAAATGGAAGAAACTTTGTACACAAGAGAAAATAACTAACAGCGACTCGGTCTTTGACCTTTTTTGTTGGCTCTACGTTTTTGTTGCCAAATAAATCTCTCCTGACGTTATACTTTCATTAAGTGGTTGAAACTTGCTACTTTTGCCGCTAACAAATAATTCAAATGTCTCAAATCTTTGCTGACTAGCAAATTTGAAACCAGACTTTGTTTCAATGAAAAAATTGCTTTGAATGACCCGCTTTGTGAAAAATAACACCCCGAATTTCTATACACACTGTAATTTGATTTTTAACAACCCAACAAATTTAGATATTAACGTTTTGATAAGATTGTGTCGTGGTATTTTATAGCAAATTTAGTGAAACGGCCAGTTAGTCACTTGATAAAAGAAGTCGATAATTTTATATTGAGGCATAAATTATTGTAGTTGAACAGACTTGATTGAGTTGGTATACAATTTTCTAGTTGATGATTCACCGAGAGTCAATTAATTTGACAAGCACAGAGTCTGTACTAGTGTTAGTTATACAAGCGTTCCGGATTATAAAACTTTAAATCTTCTAGCATATTTAACATAACGACTCATCTCTCCTCATTGATCTACATGATGTTTATCTATATTAAAACGGCACAACTTATACTTTTAGATCATTTATGACATATTTTCGTTTTAAATGATACACTGAAGGTTAGCAACAAAATTATGAGCCATGTTTTGACACATATAGTTATCGCATTTTACGTTTCTTTTGAAGATACGCTGTAACTACGCTCGGCTGTATATTAATATTTACAATGTCATGGACAAAACATTAGTGTGATAATTTATGAATAAATAAAAGTAGTTCAGCAACGTAAGGTTAACGGTTGATCTTACCAGCTTCATGGCCAACTACCAATACATGCCCGTCTGACCCATGTCGTGAACGACTGTCTCGTTTTTTTTTTTACTAAATCTTTGAATCCACCCAGAACAAATGACTTCAGATTCATAGAGAAACATATAGCTTGTTCTGATCTTAAAATCAGAACCTCTCGATCAACCACCACTTTCATCCTACTGGGCTGCCTATGTGGGCTTCTATCAAAAACCAAAGTGATTTGTAAATGTATTTATATCCGCCTCATGCAATTCTGTACGAATCCTTGCAATATATATCGCATAGCTTCCTCATAGATTATGAAGTTTATAATGAATTCATACTTAAACTTAATTTCTTATTGACTGTATACAAACACTCGACCAATCATTATCTTCTAACAATTTTATCGCACTAAAAGTGCTTCGTCATCAAAATAACTGTAAGTCGAGTGCTGCACCACATGAAGGGGGATGTCTCAACACTTATTCATTGTCTGAAACTCGCAATCCGGTTCTTTTATTAATTAGATTTCCAGAAATCACGATAAGATATAAGATAACACAAGACTGACTCTCCGACTGTATGACTCAGTTGAATACAATTTGGATTAGGATGCTTGTTAAATTAGCGTAGAAATGGTACATGCGTCATAAAACAACATTAAATGCGTTTTTGTTGTTTTCTTATTACCAGTGTATTAGTAGTTATAGTTTCATTTATACCATCTAAAAGCTGGTAGCAAATTGCATACATCTGGGTGACTCAGGTTTATAGAGAAAACAATTTAACGAGCAATTTCAACTTTCAACTATCTTAGAAACGACATTTTACTATTTTTGTTTCAACGTCTGGACTTTAAGTCTAGTTTGATTAATTTGCCGCGATGGCCCCAGCGTGACACCGTACAATTTTCAACATACTGAAAGTTCAACGAACTTCACACTCTTGGTTTGTGTGTGTTCATGAGTTGACCATCTCTTGTTCTTTGTATAGCTAATTATCTCTGGTTAAATGATAAGTATCATAACTCCTGGTCCAGATTCTATTAATTTATCATAAAAATGATGTACGTGACAAAAATACTAGACAACGTCATTAGGCGTTGTTTTACCTACACTAACGTAACAATGGTCATATTTAATGTGAATTGTCGGTGTACAGTGAGCGTTTTAAATATTCTTTAATATTTTACGCTTTGTATATTTGTTCTATGTCGTATTTCATACTTTCACGGAGCTCAATTTAGAAATTAAATTGTATATATTACTTTCGACTCAATCAACACAATGCAATAAGAGAAACATAATTCATGCTGACGTCTTGACGATTTTCATGATTATTTTTGCTGTCTACCGCGTACTTGATTAATATTTTACACAATTGCCAAGAACAATATTTCATTAGCTAGCGAAAAGTACATCGTATGGAATCGTGTTACTTGGTTTTATGCGCTTTCCTGTCAACAATTATTGATTTAATATTGTCCATGATACAGTACATGATATTATATATAAATAAATAATTAATTGCGGGTGAGGTATGTTAGCGAGGGTTTTGATTTGGCTGAAAAAGCAAAATATAGTCAAAGTAAACCCTCAGCTAATAAAACTCACCATTTTGTAAAACGCATATGAAGCGCCATAAAAACGCTCTATTTACCAAAAAATACGTCAAAGTGAAAATTTTCATACATATTCAGTATCATACTTTTCTAGTTTATATAAGCCTTATTAGTAGACCAGTCCATAAGAACTCTAGCTTTTGATTGGTTGATACTTAGTTCAATCTTAGAATTGACCAATCGGAAGACTTGTCTCTTAGATCGGCATCTATCCTCAGTTTTATAACCATGAAACATGTTACATTTATGATCTTCATTATTGTACAGAAATTTATTATGCTGCCTTGAAATATCGAAAAATATCGCTGACAGCGTCTTTAAGATAATCTCACTGTTCTTATATGAATAGTGTAAAATTATTCAACAAGTTTTGAAAATAAATGCCATAGGCTGTCTCGTCAGTTTTCATATCTGACATAAACTTGAGCTTTATGTTTGTACTTGTACCCTCTATTTCAGATCTGACAATTTTAAAATATAGCCACTTAACTGTACTTTGACATTTTGTTACAAAGTCAGCGTATACTTAACCTAAGTGTGTGCGCATCGTAATATAAACATTAACGTGAAAATTGTCATATTTTATGCCTAGATTTTATAGGAGTGCCAGGCATATGTTTTCATGTGCCGTGTACACATATTTCCCATCAGCTTTGTGCTTACATCATTTTACCTGCCTACCTTATAACAAGACTTATAGGACTATATTATACTCGTACTATGCATACAGTCAAATCTGTGTATCATGACCATCTTTGCGAAAAATTATGACTTTTTTAGATGGTATCTGAAGACAGTGGAATTTTCTGTTAGAACAGAAACTTCATTTTAAGTTTGGCAGCTTACCAGAATGAACCAAGTTAACGAGCGAATTAAAGCTATATTAGTCCTAAATGTGTCTAATGACCGTAATCTTCGTCAATTTTCATACATGTCTTTAAAACATATTACAGCAAAATATGCGCTTCTGAACATTTATCATAAACCAAGTGAGTTGTTTTGAAGAATACAAATATTTTATACACATTATTGAGATATGGTCAAAACGACTCACTTATTTTTGCTAAATCAGGGACTAATTTCTAAGGCCGGGAGCCGTTCATGTGTGTGTTCTGGAATGAATGCATGGTGGGTGTTCAACTCTTTATGCTATCAGGAACTTAGAGCCAAATATTAATGCTTGTAAATCATCGGGTCCTGATTTGTTTTGACAAAGATACTTATACATTTGTATCTTTGTTCACACATTTTACCTATCTAGACGTGTTTGATGCCGCCATGCAGACACAACAATTCAAATGTTTGACAATATCTTAATACCGTTGTGAAATGTTTATATACATATATCTTATATAACATTATCATTAATGTTATTCTGTCAGCCCTTGCTTCTTCATATCAATTTCCCCATTGTATCGGCTCACAGGCAGACGGACAAACGCACATGCACACTGGACCGCTTTGACGGGTTAATAGAGGTACCCACAGTAAGACTCTATTCTTAGCAATTAGTCTAATATATGTGATTTCCCTTTTTATGTACGTATATATACAACACGTATAATACAACACGTATACATGCGCGATCGTCATAAGTTTTTGCCACAAGTACAAACTCATTCTAATTACGGCTCTCACCCAAATAATGATTATTACTAGTACAAACAATAAAGCGTTTGTGTTTCTTCTATACTGAAGACACATACTTTCTGACATAAACTATAAACAAACATATTTGATAACGAACAGTTTCTTCATGATTGACAGCTTTATAAATATGAGAAGGCCTATCCTGAACTTCCGATCAAAACCATTAATCTTATTTGTGCACAATAATTTCTATCATGTCGTTTATAATGAAAGGAAAAAAACTTTTTCTGTGGCGAATTTTACTTGCTAAAGACCACACATTTAACATCGTAACAACACATATAACAACATAATAACTTATTACATAGCAACACATTAAACACCGTGACAACACATTTAACACCGTGACAACACATGTAAAAACGTGACAACACATTTTACAGCGTGACATCACATTTAACAACTTAACAACACATTTAATAATATAACAACACATTTAACAACATAACAACACATTTTACAACGTGACAACACATTTTAATAACGTGAGAGAATATTTAACCACGTAACCACACGTTTAACAACGTGACAACACACTTAACAAGATAACAACACATTTAACAACATGACAATACGTTTCACAACGAAACAACACAACATAACGTATTCGACATATTCTCAATGTTAAAATACTTTATAATTGGCATTGCATTTGTACTTATCAATCACAATAATCTTTTTACCAAATCTGGCTAAATTTCCAATCTGTGAAGAAAATTGGTTCTTGGAACAAGCAAATCATTTTAATCTCTTATTTCGCTAAAATGTTAATTTGATGCTTCTGATAAAACGATCTGCAATAATATCGTCACGTGATGTATTTGGGTTATTTTTGCTTTGAAAGAACAATGTAGCATTTATTCAATAGATGTAGTCAATGAATTCATTGTTTCATATGTACAACAATCGATTCTTGACACATAGAGTCAACATTTCCGCTCTGAAATAACTAGGCATACAATAAAAGGTTCCTGGTTTCTACTTATCCGACTGACCCTGTTTTTCCTGCCGAACCCAGACTTTTTATTGGTCTCGGTCAATATATTTCGTGCGGATATTTTCCCTAGTGTACAGATGGCGGAATCGTTTCATTCGTATTTTTTGGTAATCGTTATACTTTCTTTTTGTTTCTGTCTGTGTTTTTTTCGCAACCATTGCCGTTATTTTACACCACTCGAAATTATATCCAAAATAGAACCTTCCACGATCTCCGCGATTCATCATCATCATTGTCGTCGTCGTCATCTTCATCATCATGATCATCATCATCTCTTACTTCGGCAACTGTACCATCCCATTAGCAACTTTATGATAAATATTTTTATAAGTAAACAGATGTAAATGATTGCTTTACGAGCATAAAAATGTATTAGTCATAGTGATAAAAAAACTGGCGTTAAACCTGGAGCGCATGCAGTACGTAACCTCACGTAGATTATATAAAACATGCTGTGTTTGTTTTAACTTGATATATAAGTACTTGCAGATTCATTATCTTCGTGTAAATATATGTTTCATGCTTTACAGAGAACTAAATAACTAACGTCCGAGATTGTTAACAAACGACGGCCCGCCGGCGGTTCCCGTGGCGGTCCACTTTCCATTTATAAACAACGTGTCTCATATTAACTGGCTTACATGATTAACGAACTAATCTTCATCTTATCTGACAACCATACAGGGAACTGAGAAGTTAATTCTTTCATGCACCGCTCCTATCATCATCCGCTGAAACTTCCGTTGTCTCTTTGTTGGATACCACGTTGTTAACACAGCGTCAATAATAGATCTGTGAACGTTTTATCTACTTCATCTATTCTTTCAAACACAGACAAAGCTTAACTGGGTTTAACGGATTGTATAAAATTACCGATTATCAGATGTTAAGAGGATGTTAAGGGGATTATTTCATTGTTATTTAATCATTACTGGTATATCTCGACATTCTGTTACTGTTGGTGATTTTATGGACGCGCAAAAATGACTGCGTTGACATCTAAACCAAGACTTGTCCAATCAATGAAGTTAGGCTTATTATTACACGTAGTAATTTGTCTTTTATCTATGGCACTATCTACAAATTTAGGTCCGAATATATTACATTTTGACTATATCTACATACCATGGCGACCGGTTAAATGCGACCTTCATTACATTTTCACAATTTTCATAAGACGAGCATTTTGTTTGGTATTTTCTTGATTGAAATAAAAAAAAGAAATTTTTAAATGAAAATTATATCTATCAACATTCACGATCAATTATAATTTGACCTAGAAGAAATTGTGAAAACATGCCAAGAAATATTTTTTCGCAGAATAAATCATGTTCTGAGCATTTTGTCGAAACTATCTTTACAGTTAATAGCAAACAACTTTATACGCACAAAAGTGTGAACGTAAAAGTAGCCAAACAGTTAAATACATATGTACAACATACAACGGTTCTAATTGACACCGATTTGTCATTTCCTGACCCATATATTGAATATCAATGGTAACATGTTTTGTTACTTAATAAACCGCATTTCATTTCTTTCTGAATAAGTTAGATAGACTTCCAGACAAAGAAAATGTATTTTATTCAATTTATCCGGTTTCTAATCATCATTAACAAATGATTTTCATCACGCGAACTGCTCATCAATCTTACCACTTCCACCAAGTTTATGTTACATTTTGAGTTTACAGGGTTTTTATTGTCATTTTAAACGTTCATCCTATTTGGGATATTAGAAAGCCTGTTAAGATACTCGCGGGTGTTCGACACGAAAAGAAACAGGTTGAGGCACCGAAATATTGCTTTAAATAAACTTTTTAACGTTTTGAGGTATTTCGTTGATTTTCGTTGATAAATTGGACATTTAATGTAATTATAGGTATTTTAGACCCCCAAGTAGTTAGATTGGACCCTAATTATGCACAGTAATGGGTAAAATTACCTAACATACAAAAACCTGACACTTCAATGGACATTCTTTCGATTTCAATGTAAGCGGCAGTGTCTGTGCATGTCAAACTGTCTTTAAAGCTATAATATACACATTTTTTACACGATTATTTGTGTTTTAACCTAGATCTACCTCGATTTAGTTAAATGTTCGAGGGCGTATGAAAATATCCGAAGAATGTGTGCATTTTTTCTTTGATATGAAATTAATAACAACTTTCACACGCATCGACACGCCGTTGTGTTTAGTACGATAAGCCATGTGGCGGTGGAATTCTCAAATCAGATTATCTTGACGTTTTGTGTTTTTATTGCTAGTGAACGCATTCATACGTCATGTGAGTTTTCTTCCGAATGCTCAGAACATATTTTTTAATGTTACAGTAAAACCTAATTTAGCGACCTTTTCAATATTGAGACCACCCCGTTACAAAGACGACTTTCGGACCGTTTTTTTCAGTCTTACAACTTGATAATAACACCAACACAATATTACGAGCGATGGTGTGATGCAGAGGTGGTCTTAGCGTCGAGGTTTAATTGTATTTTTGTGAAACATTTTATTTGTATTACTACACAATAGACTTCTTCGATCATATAAACGCCTATTCATTACGTTATTCCATATTCTTGTGCGAGAATATAAAAAATGAATGCAGAAATATTCCAGGGCTGGCAAATTTGTCGTGATCTACAGATAGTGTTAAGAATAGACGTTGTTAATTAACCAAAATGTTTAGAAAATCTTGATATGCCAGTCAAGCAGATAGTATGTACAAAATCACGGAAGGATTTAGCGCAAAACAAGCAAATGCAACGTATGCGACGTATGAATGTCTGGTGAATTCCTGCCAATAGGAAATTGATAGAAAAAGACCTGCGTGTTCTCATATTCAACAAGTTTATCGTGAATTTTTCTTGTGCAGATGGTTGCAGCTCAACCATCGTAAGATTCTTTTCGATAAATTCTCATTAATCATAATTGTATACGACCATTATCGAACGTGTCTGGGCGGCTTTAGTGCAGGCAGTGTAAGCAGTTGCGAACTAAAATATGGAGGCATGTTCATCATTACGTGGCATCGGTATTGATACTTCAGCTAGTAGCGATAGATTTTATACATAAACATAATGACTTTGCAACCCTTTCCTCGGGCTAAAATTTGTCATTCACGTCCAGTATAAACGATGGTGTTGATGATTGAATGTGTTTAACAATAACCTGCCACCCGTCAAAAGTAACCTCAAACATCGAGCATGTGTTATAATACCCCAATATGCTCGTACTGCAAGTAGAATGCTCTTATTCTAATTTATTGAGAGGAAATTTCTTGTACATTGTGAAATGCTAGTTTGTCTTTATCCTCAATGTATAAAATTTACATTCCCTAGTCTGTTATCAACGTCCGTTTATCTATTTAATCCCCATTCAAGTGATTACCGAATGATTGATGATTTATGTCTCGACATACCAGTAGATAAAACTAATGCTGACTGTATGATATTCTGTTATGTTTTAAAAAGATGCTAATATATACCAGTAAAAGCGCTTTACCCCGAAAAATAGTGTATGACTGGCATAAATTGCAGTTCCATGACATTCTAATAAAATGTATTGCGCATATTTTTGCATTTTTTTAGCACGGAATTCTCATAAGACTGCCAGACATAATCAGTCAGTTTTACCCTTTATTACCATAAAGCTTATTTAATCGTGTTCTCTGAATGAGGTTCATTTTGCTGTTTGACTAAAATTCCGTTTTCATGGTTTGATTTTTCTTTCCGGCAGATTATTGACGATATTTGAGCAAACTTTATGAACTAAACGATGAAAACTTAAACTTCAATGTACATGTAATTTACTTTAACCCAATTCGGGTGTAATATTATGTAAACACAATTCAATATAAAGCTACTTTGTCAAAGTAATTTTAGGGTGTTTGATAGAGTCGTTTATTAAACTTCTTAATTTGGTTTGAAGACATTCCGCACTGAATTTTCCATAATAATTCCGCCATAATTCAACCATTCAATATTGTGTAAAATATCACAAAGATGGTGTTTGTCTTTGCAACAAGGGTGGTCCCGTCACTTTGGAAACGTTAATAAACCGGTATAAAATGGTCAGAACAGTCGGTGAACAAGTTGTTCTGATGTACGTGCTGGTATGTTCAGTGATCAGATATATCTGCATTAGTTTGTAATAAATTCTTTTATCACCTTCCTAACTTCTGATTAGCGATCTTTCCGTTCTGCATATATTTTATGCTTCGATACCTTCACAGTCTGCTTGAATAAGTTCTTCGACCAAAATCAATGAAGGAATTTAGTTTTGTTTCGCTTATGTGTAAAGATGCTGACTAAGAATTGAAAACTAAAGGACAGAACGTTGTATTTAGTTTATTTGCCATAACTGTCACGAACTGTATCGAAAACACGAGTTTCTGTTTTATTTCAAAATTGCAGCTAGAATGATTGATGTATCAATAGGTACATATATCAGTTTTTTAGTCTATTTTTGGATGTTTTTTTAACAATTTGACAGGGTTTACGTCTTAATAAAGTCAACATTATCTATGTCATTAGATAAAATAAGATGTAGGAGATAGAAACATAACATGGTTCAAATCAGTTTGATTACTTGTGATCTACTGTTAACTAACCTTCACTGACTCGGCAGTTAATCTACATTGGAACTCAATGTTACATAAAATACCTGAACAACCTGTCAAATTGATGTGACTGTTCGGATTTGAAAGACTAATTAGACAATTTACAACCAATTATTATGGTGTTCTGTTCTGGCCATCGCTTCGTCGTTAAATGTACACGCACGTCTACAAATCCTTTCATTGTTTTTCCCTTTTAAATCGCGATGTTGAACCTTTCTGGCATAGTTCTACCGCACCATCACATTGATCTAGCTTTGCGCGCACCTGCTAACCACTTAATAGAAATGATGGCTTTGACGGTACACCTTATACGCGCACAGGGGTGGGTTATCATTGAGTTAAAGAGAAGTGTCAACTTTCGCCCTATCTGAAATACGATGTCAATCTCCCCTGTTTTATATCATTTACTCTGTTATTATTTCACTCGAGATGATAATGTTCCCGTCAGCATTGTCAGCTATATAGATAACAATTATAACATGAACAGGTGTTGATTATAAATGATAAGAGGCGTTTTACTTGAATGAAGTTTAGTAAAATCGGGTAATTATGTATGATATGAGAATCATTTCAAGAATAATTATTATACTTGATAAGATATATCTATATATTCATAAATATGTTTTGTTTTGTTCAATCATAACTTATATGTGATGTATTGTATTGTATTTGTATTTGTTGGGATTTATACCTTATGTTTGAAATAAATATCTATCTATCTATTATGCTGGGGCCGCAAGAAAAAATAACATTGTCTTATATTCGTGGTTTTGAATGATGACACATGGAGTATGATAGACATTTTTAATAGTTCAGTTTTTATATACGGGGCTATGCAAGGTAACTTGTTCCTCTTGTTCATTTGTTTTATTCATTTTATTCCTAGAGGCTTTCCGTCTTCCTTCTAAACAAAACAGTTTTCAACATATTAAAATCCTGTTGCCTAGTTTCAAACAAGCCTCTTACAGTTTTATAAGATGGTTGATGTATTTTCTTTACTTTTTATTTAAATGCGCGCTACACTAGTTGTCGATGCGTCATAAATCACCATTAAACATTCAGCATTTCTATTATTACAAAGATATTATACAATGTTCTTCCCAAACCTGCATTGAACGAATCCTCTTTCGTTGTTGAAAAGAAGTCTGTTTACATAATTAATAAGCAACTAAGCAAGAAATCCTGAATCGGCAGAAAATCAAATATACACCTTGCGTGGCGTGTACGTAACCGTTTATAAATTGGCATAGAATCTTACACTATTACAAGTACCCCCAACTTAGTTTCTTCATTCACGCGAAAGCAAATTGCTGAATTACTAACGAGATTATTCAAACAGGACTTGTTCTACATTATCGCCAACTTTATATACGAAATGCATTTAGTCTGATGTAAGGATTTTTTCCCTTTTGCAGTAAATTGAAGGATAAAAGTGCAATCTCATCGTAACTTATATTTATTACAGAATCAGATGATTTAGTTTTGCGTTAAACTAAACTTTTGACATTTTATAATGTCCTTAAGCCAGAAAAAACTTTTCATAGGGAAAATTTAAAAGCTTTGTGAAAAATTAGGGACATTCTTTGTATTTTATTTAATGTATGAAAGACGACAGACTCCATAAATCGTGCGCAAAATATCTACAAATCAATTGTCTCATAAATGAATACTTTATTGCTTTTTCAAGCAACATATTTATTCCATATTGCACAAATGGAACGTCAGTTTCAATTTAGACAGGGACTGGTTGGCATAAGAAGCATGAAATTACCTACAGTGGAAATGTGTTAAGTAACTTTACCTTAAGTTAAATACAACTGTACTTAAAGAAGTATAAATGATACCATTAAGCACATCATTAAAACGTCATCTTGCTGTAGTGAATTGAAACAATAAACGGTTGATAGAATTTTTTTTTTGTGATATAAGATTAGTTTTCAGTTTTTATTTGAATTTAGATTGTTTTATTCATACGGTTGACTAAGAATAACGGCCGAATATCTATCTAATCATCTCTTGCTTAAATTTACTGCTTTTTCCATCCATCAAATCAATTAAGAATTTGTTTAATAGCTCGAGTAGTAAATACATTATATCCGCGTGTTACATCTGAATCAATAACATGAATGTTATACGCTTTTTGTGAACACATTACGTGCGGGCACTATTATCCACCAGGTTTGTAGATTTCGTGTTTGTTTTGAGCATTAGTCACATAGAACTACGCAACTCGGAAATAGATGAGCACCATCTCTTATTAGAATTAAGAAAACAATATCATATCGAAATATTGTATTCATCCTAGCACTTTCAAATATGCTGCGCTATTGATCCTAAATACACATGAAACAAATTTATGCAATAAACTCTGTATATTTATAGAAGAAATTACTTGTACATTTCAGTAATATTCAGGTACGATTGTAAAACTGATATGTATGCAGGTTTATCGTAACCTTATTGAAACTTTCTGTCTAATTATTTGAATGTCTCTTTTGTATAATTTTATTTCTTGTTAAAATGTTAACTTATGGTGCTGCTATAAATGTAAACTAAGTTTAACATATAAACTTTCAAACTAAATTAAGAAAATGAATCTTTTTGCCTATCTGGCCATTTACCGCTCAAATAAATCATGCCTTTACTTGTGTTCTTTGTGACACGTTAACCCGAATCACGCTTTTCTGATCTTTTCATTTTGTGGACACCGCAACTTTTAAATATGTATAAAGTAACATGCCACACAGTCATACTAGTCTTTATATCAATTAAAAATCAATTACAGTCAAGTGAACCTATTCAGTCTCGTTTTCGTTTTTAATTTACACGCATTTTCGATATAACGCCACTATTGTGGCACACGCTCTTTAATTAACTTAAACCATACGTTGCCGGAGCAACCTCAAAACCCTAAAGGCGAAAATGCCGCAAAGTGCCTCTTCTTAAGTTTAACACGTATTCATATTAAGGTAGCGTAAGTGGCTACAAACGTAAAAATAAGCGAAAATTACATTTTAAGTTATTAACAATAATTAAATATCATACTATCATACCATGCAACAAAAAAATCGATCCCTTATGCAAAAATAGTGTTTTATCGCGATAAAAACTGCACCCCCATATCGACTCCACTTTATCAGCGAGAACGATCTAGGATGCGGCGTTGTAAGGGGCTCCTTAAGGGCAAATTTGTATCAATCGATATTAAATTTGGTATCGCTTGCCGTATGTTAACATAAGTATTTAAAATTCGACAGATTATCAACATCAAGCGGATTAAAATGGGAAATAAGAAAAATAAGGCTAAGCAAGGTGTTAGAGTGTTCTCAAAAAGTGAAAAATGTAGTTAGAAATCTCTTTCTCGCGGAAGTTGGTTTACGAATGCTAAAGATACCGAACTGCATAAATCTATATCCCCTAAAAACTTGACCATAGTGACGTGACATATTGTGAAAATGGAAACTTTATGGTGGAAAATTACGTAATAAATATATAACTGCAACAATCATTTGATGTGCAAGAAAGGTGTGAATTCATTAACACCTTGGTCGATTGGGCTACTAACATTTAATGTACTTTTAATATAAAATATATGATGAAATAACTGATCCGGAACAGTGGTCTTATTGAAGTGTGATATCGATATCATACTCTAACGCCTTGTTAATTATACTATCAATATGGGTCAATTTAGACCTTATATATGTCACATCACATATTTCTTTATGTTTTGGCGGGAGATATAATAAACAGCAATATGGTTTGCAGACACTTCATGCACCTTGCAATAAAACGCACACGATAAGAAAACGAGCTGTCAAAGATTGTTACCCTGTTAATGTTATGACGAACCATTTTTACAAGTTTAATTAAATTTATATATTCCAGAGTCAGGTTTCAAACACAATTAAAGTTGTAAAACTACAATATATTTGAATTGCCAGAAAATTAATACAGGGAGACTGGGTCAACGAAAATTATTATTTTCGCTATTTCATTGATGTAATCAATAAAATAAAGTTATTTCAGCGTGCACTTTTATTAAGCAACTCTGTACGTTTTGGTAAAATATTGAAAGCTATCAAACAAACAATAGGATGAAATACAGTAACGTCTTATGGACATCGGACGTGCATGTTTTTCGAGAATCTTATATTATTCTGTTATATATCCAATTACCTTTATATATCAGTATGTTTTTAAATGATTACATTAACAGACATAAAACATAGACACTTTTCTACAAATAATCACATCTTAAGTTCTTATTTTACACTAAATGCATGGCTACCTTTCATTTAATTTATACAGCGGTTTCCCCAGCCATCATCAACTCGATTTCCCAATTAGCCGTTTTCCCCGTTGAGAGCCTCTCGGTTGACGAGAAATCTGATGTACTGTGTATTGCATCGGTACGATATGATACTATTTTGACAAATAATTCGTAATTAAGCTCTTTAGAGTCATCTAAAATGGTGGGCGGTTTCACTAATTGATCCGCTAACGATGAACGAAATTTGATTGGTTATCAAATTTTAGTAGGCTGTATTGATTTATAGAATAATTGTTGATTACACAAGGTGATAATGATCTTACACTTTTATTGTTAATTTCTCGCTTAGAAAAAAACGCAGTGGGTGCTATTTTTGAACAAAGATTGCCGCCTTATTTGAAGATGGATTTCAAAGCGATTTTCGGTATTTTGTAGCGGAAATGCTTATCTAGGGAACCGTGTCACAGAATTTTGATATTTAATTTCGTTTTTTATCTATGACGTATTACGTAATTGTCAGCGGGGTTCAGGCTACGGAATTTCTTTAAAGTCAAATATCTATTGAATGGAGGGCGTTATCAAAAATCTGTGACACGGTTCCCTGCATGATACCATGATTGTTATTTTAAGTCTAATTGTTGTAATATATCCTTATATACAGAGTAGTGATCTTTATTCAAAAATATGAAAATTACGTGCGATATTGGTTTATAGAAGACAGACCAAGTAAAATATTTGTTTCAAATCACTTGCAATAGACTCTGTATAGTGGGTTTATTAATGTATACAATTATGGTTGACTTTTTAAAACTATGAATTAGTAAAACTTGATATCAGCATATAGCCACTCACGATACCTTAACTGCCAGAAGTGGTTAATTAAAGGATCCTATGTAAGATGAAAGAAGATTGTCCCGACAGTGTTGTATAGCCTATGTTGGTTTCTGATGACATTTCATGTTTATTAAGCAGTAGATATAGATCATGTCACGTGATGATCATAGTGTGAGTAACGTAGACGATTTTATTGTTAGGGTAGCAACCATTCATTATTCGAAGTGTGATAATTCACGCCGTAAATATAATCCTATGAATACTCGTGTGTAGACTATGGTGCCGGTTAGTGACAATCATAAATGCAGCATACTCATACTTAACATTGTTTGTATCATTATAAGACACGAAAAATTCACGCAAACTTCTTATTTATTTCCCCGTAGAAGCGTGCGCTTACAATTCCATAATTTCTTGCATACCATTCTATGAATGTAACTGATTGTAAGAATCAAAGCACTGAATCTCAGCATATCTTTCTATCTCAACCTCACTTTTAGTTATGGCGTTACACGCATTCCATACATTGTGTGTTCAAATTATCATGAATTCTTTGGCAAATATATTTATCGTACAACTTAAACATTCAGTCATGCCATACGGATTGTGTAATTAATCGTTTGATTTTGACCTCCGATAACATTTAGATGTTTTAGTTGATAATATTTAGCCAAACAAACTGTTTCGTATTAATACTTTCCATTTGGTAACGGATATGTATCCCGTTTTCGCGACTTATGATAGATATAATTTTACTGATAAGTTTAGACATACTCCCCCGTATATTTTTTGAAGGAAATGTCATAAAACGAGGTGTTTAATGCGATCCAAATATTTCTGACGGAAATAAAACATTTTTGATCGATGTATGTCAAGAGTTTTCTCTGTGTGCGTTGTATCCTGTTTATGCACAAATTAACTTGCATCAAAATGTTAGTCTCTCATAGGTTTATCCTTGAATCAAGTCTGTCCGTCTAACCGTGCGTCCGTCTCTCGTACGCGGTCGTTCTAACATTCGTTTATTAGTTAGTTCGCATAGTTGATATTTCCAATTAATTTCACGTCGAGTCAGCATTTTATTGTCGCATGTTGTGGGTGATTTTGTTTAATCTCATGGTGATAGTCACGTATTTCTTCTTATGGTAAACCAAAGGCCAAGTTGTTCGGGTTAGCCATGGCAGAACAAATCATTAAACGCGACAGCCGTGAGGTCAAAATTCATTTGTAACAGTAGAAAGTATATTTTTAGAAGTATGTCAACGTGCGCACGCAAAGTAACCACCTGGAGTCCTTTAAAATGCATTACATAAAACACTTGAATAGTTGTCCTTCAAAATCATTCGACGTTTGAAACTTTTGTACGCCCTAAATTTGTGCTTTTGAGCACGCGCGAAATTTGTCTTATTTAATTAAAGAATTGAATATCATATCGGTCCATTCATATTTATACTTTCAAATTATTGCAATTTAAAACGCTTGGAGCTGACTTAAAAATGCTTTGAATCTGTCACCAAAATATAAGTGTGGCTTTTAAATTGTCAAAAACAGCAGGATCCTAAATGTTTCGACATTTTTTCGCACAAAAATGCTATGTGTGCTGCATGCAGATGAATGAGAGAATGAAAAGAGAACTATGATGATTAGATTAACATTAAACTACCATGTAACATTCGCAGTTTATGTGTTATTTCAACACTTGCGATGAAAGTTTTTCCTTTGATAATTCAACTGCTTGTCAACCTAGATTTTATCAAACTTGAAGCAAACTGATACGTTTGTTTAATCTGTCATCCCAGTTGATGCTTGTAATGTGGCTTTTTCTCGTCAAATTTTCATGTGTAGTGACAATTATCTAATCTAGTTCGTGTCTCTGAGCTCTTTTCGTTTGGGGAAATCGCGTGTGTCCACCTTTTTCGATCTCTCGTGATGAGTCTGTGGCTCAATGGTATAACGTCCAGCTCTGATATAGAGGTTTTAGTTTGAACTGGCCTTGTGGCTTAACGCTAAAACCTTCTACTCCGATACTGGTGGTTGCAAGGTCAAATCAAGTCTGTTGCACAGTGGTATAACGTTCGGCTACCGAGTTGGGGATTGTGCATTTTAACCGGTCAATGTGGTTCAGTTGCAGAGTGTTTGCCCCTGGTGAGGGAGGTCGTAAGTTTGAACTGGCGTAGTGGTTCAATTACGGAGCGTTTTCATCTGGTGCAGGAGGTCAGTCATTAAAATGTCTTGAGTTGCTCCGTTACATATACTCGGCATTAAACGGTAGTTTTCCTGTATTAGGTTAACGTAACTTTGTGTGGTATCTTGTCATGTGTCAGACTGCAGTGTGATATTACAATGTGACACCATCTTATCTGCTCCAGATAGACATACCAACCAACCAAGCTGAAATTATTTTAGTTAAACGTAGACTCTCTTTGTTTTCACTTCTTTTCGCTTATTCAATTCACCCATATCCAATCCAGTGCAATACTTTCACTCTGAAAGTACGTATAGTAAAGACGCTTAGATTGAATACGATAAGAGGAGATTTTGTTCATGTATATGGAACTACAATTACAGTGATATACTTGTCATAGCTATTTCAATTTTATAAGGAGCTCACCCTGTACCCATTTAGATCAAAAGCCCCATTAAATCCTTTCAATTCGTTTCTATATGACGTAATTTAAACCATTAAAAATAAATTTTATTCTCTAATACTATTAGTTTATACAAGAGATATAGGTGCTTCATTTAACAAAACGTTCATTGTTCGGGGTGACGTACAACATACAACAGCAAAGTGAAGATGTATCAAGTTGAAGCGACCTCCAGCGGATTATGTTCGACAAGTACTTGACAAATATGTCCTAATTGTAACATGTCAATGATTGAAATAACACGGTATTTGTGTCAGTCAAGTATGTCAGATTAGTTTAAAGGATTTTAGATTATGGTTCTAAATAAAACATGAAACAAGTACGTCCAAAGCGATTTATCACCTTACCCAGGGACCTCTATTACCTAGCAGTTATGGTCTCTGACTAGTAATCATTGGTCCGTCACCGCTTTGAGTTAGAATCTCATCCGGGACCAAATTTCACATTTGAGGAAGCTGTCCAGCTGGCTTACAGAAGGTCGGTGGTTTTATAACCCAGGCAGTCGCATGGGGTATTCTTCCAGCGTTAAAGTCCCTGACTGTTGATGCGACGTTAAACCCTAGTGAAAAATGCCCATTCACCTTATGTTTTGTACACTTCAACATAGATACTTAGATGCTGATATTATCATAGTTTGTTACCTTCATTTATTCATTACATTTATCATCAACCGTCTTGTTTGGTACGTGTTGTTCTTAACCTAAAGCTGATATTTTTGTTTCATGTTTATTGTTTCCGGTATGACTCATACGATGAATCAGCATCCGAAACTGAGAGCATTATCTATGTATAACCTTTCTGGCGGGTGGTTTAAATTTACAATTCTCAATTCCACCTATAAAACTTTGGACATTGACACTAAAAACGGTCTCTGATAAAAATGCTGTCTATGAATTTTACTGAGTCAACTTTTCTACGTTATGAGTTATGTAAGAAAATTAGGCAATTTATTTTCTACGCGTAACCTTTCAGTGCAAGCATTTAATCCATCATTAAATTGTCGGATATAAAACTGTCGGAAACAATAAGTTTAAATTGAGAGGTTTTAAATTTCATTTTAAATCGTTTAAAAATATGGACCCTGAAATTTAAGTGTCATGGGCGACATATTTGAGCTGTGGCGCTGTTACACAGGCATTTGTTCATTTAAAATCCCATAGTTTCGTAAGATTCTAAATCGACAGCCAGGTATTAAATGTCCCTCGAGAGAAATAAAATAAACATCGTAGCATCTTATTTATTACTTTTAAATCTTTACAGTATCTATTCTTCATGGTTTTAATCTTTGATGTCTTATAAAAATATCGTTTTGATTAATGACCCTTTCTCCACCCACCAATAGAAGCGTTCGCTACCGTAAAAGAGACGTCCAAATCAATATGTATTGATAGTGGACAAATAATGAACACGTGTAAATATTTACCCAACGAATTGAGTCGTTGAAAAAACTTTAGGACAAGTATGAAGACAAGCTTGTTAACTTAAATTTTCAACTTTTTGGTTTTATGTATCATTACGACGACGTCGATATTAGCAGATTTTAGTGATTATATAATTATACCAATTATATGAGTAATTGATTATTTGAGTATATTGATTATATGAGTATATTGATTATATGAGTATATTGATTATATGAGTATACTGATTATATGAGTAAATTGATTATATGAGTATACTGAATATGTGAGTATATAAGTATAATAATTATATTAGTATATGGATTATAAGAGTATATTGATTATATGAGTATAATAATCATATGAGTATATTGATTATATGATGAGTATTCTGATTATATGAGTATATTCTCCACGTCTGCTTGCCTCCTTTCACCCCCCCATCCTGTTATTACCGGTGATGCTGATGATAATGGATTTGGTGATTAATGTTCATGAAATGTCAGAGATATTCTGTTCACAACATCGCACCAAGCCTATGATTTGTTTTGTTACTGTATCGGGAAATCTTCACAATGATTATCATCAGTACTGACTAAATACTATTTATTATCATCATTACCATCTTAAATATCATTCATTATCTATAATTGATGTAGAAAATAACAGTCAGATTAGGACATTGATTTTAGACTGTATCTAATCTGATCTCTGTGCCGTACTCGTCCGCTGATTATTTACATGTTTATACAATAGAATACTTGAAATAAACAGTCGAGGTGCACAAATGCTGCACCGTTATTTTCACAGTAAATACATTAAGTACGATACAAAGCAACCCATTGTGTAATTGCTGACCGTCTGTGTCAGTAGTGTCACTATTAATATTATCATCATTATCATCACTTTTGTACCTTTATAATTAGAAACATCAGGACAGTGTCTCAATATTCAACGTCCCAGTTACCGCCGTGACATCAGCTGACACAAATGTTACAACTTTCGGTGTTATTTTCTCATTCTTAAAATATCAATGTAATCCTGACAACGACCAGCTTATCTAAATCATCATCACTGTCCTCCTCCTCTTATTCCTCGTCGTCGTCATCATCATCATGAACAACAATATCACAAGCCGCAGCGGCAGCAGCAGCGTTAAAAACCCATTAGTGTCATGCATTTTCATAATTAGGACAGTCACCATTCAATTAATTTTATACATGTATTATATCCTGCAGAAAGTATACAAAACTGCTGAATCAGTTACTTTTACGCCAGACAGTATGTTGTAGATATACATAACCTTGTCAAAACATTATGTGACATCATTTGTCATTTAAAACGCATTTTTTGCAATTAATACATCATTTAATTAACGCAGTTATGCAAAGCATCATTATATAGACATTAGACAGACATGCAAACCTGTTATTATTTCATATGTCATGATTTAATGCAATATAAATGTTTCATTTTATTGCTGTGAATTATTTCGGGAACAGCAAGATGTACCTAAAAACTGAAGAAGGTGAGAACTTGGTAGAAGAATTTCTAGTGGCACAAGATAATGCATTTATATTCGCGGCTGTTTGAAACGTTTTTTAGTGATGAATTCTATTAGTTTTCGTTAGTTTTTCACCCGTGCTATTCCTGTAAGCATTAGAATTATTTAGCCGCGCTTGTGATTGGTGTGTAATCCTACTTTGCATACATTAATAATTCCAATATTGCATAAAATGTGAGGCTTTTTCTGTGTATATCATTGAATCGTTGAAGTTAATGACTCAAGTAGGCATGATAAACTATCATCCGCGAGTCATTTTAAGAGGAATTCATCTTACACACATTATATCAAATGAGAAATATAGAATCATATTATGTAACAATGCAGTTTTTTACGATAGTACGCACGTCACAGGTAATAAAACTGAATGTTGAGCTTTAAGATTGATCTTAAATGTTACAATCCCGGATCTTACTGGGTGAAGAAGCGATTCTTTATCTGTAGCTGTGAGTAGTCTGTGAAGCTGTATGATATAATTACACTGTTAAAGCATTGTTGGATCTACTTAATCATGACCACATGAGAAGTATTCGTAAAAAACGCAAAAACAATATCCGGCTGCAGTAAGGAGGCTTTGAAAGAATACGTTATTATACAAATATGCAAACAAAAAACACGCTATTGTCAATATATTTTTTTTTATATTTCTAATCATCTAGCTTTGGTTTTTGGAAGCAAATTGCGCAGTCACATCTTTAAGAGTTAGATAATTCCTGTCTTGTTAAAATATCTTAAATGAGCAAAGTAGCAAGAATTATTTCACGATCATTTTCATAATAGTCCAATCGATTGATTGGTACTTGTTACGTAGATGACACAAATTAACGAAATTATCATCAGAGGGTGTGTAGGTGCTTTCATTAAAATGGTACATCTTTATACTGATAGTACAAATCAAACAGTGGGGCTTCCGTGTCGAGTGGTTGTGACCTCTGACTAATAATCTCTACCCCGACTGCTGTGGGTTCATCTCCTACCGCCCAAGCTGAAAAAGTCGCCAAATGGTCGTGGCTGTTGGTGGGACGTTGAACCCCAGTGAAAACAATCAATATGATCTATAGATGGTCGTTTCAGTCATTTTTAAAATGATCTCACATATGTAATGTTTATTTAACTAATTAATTTAATAATTAATTTAAGTAGTTATAATTATATAATACGCCATTAACTTTCTGATGGAGATAAGTTTTTTTTTTCAAATATGTGACTCACGATCTTGGTCTTATATCTACATTTTGTAAGCTGGTTAAAGTACGAACACTTATGATATTGCTATGAGTGACAAAGTGGTTCGTATTCAATTGTGTGGACATGTTTGAACAACCATATTTCATTTCTTATACTTTGAAACTGAAGTACAAGAAACGCCCATTCTTACACAGCTGAATTTCCAAGATTTACACTTAAAACTTTCCGGAAAATGATTATGAGTACATTTATTAATTATGTACAGGCTATTAAGACGAATCAATGTTGTGGTTACTATTTTCTTTTATTTGAATGTCATAAGGATATGACTTCATCCTCTCTCATATTAAAAGTACATTTAAACTAAAGTCATTTTAGTTTCTTTTTCATCGCAGTGTTGCAAAATAAGTCTTGTTGTTTTAAAACAGAATGATAAAATCTGCATCTCATTTTTTACAGTCATGATGCTTAAGTGTTCATTATCTTTTATTTTTTCTGTAATCAAATCATATAATATTTTAGATGTGTCCTATAACGGTCTACTTAGTCTGAGTAGGTCTAAAACACACAAACCATGTCATATTTCGGACTCATCATCTTCCGTAGCATATTTCCCCATCACGTGATGTTCTGATGAGGCTTCGTGTTCTTCAAATGATATCCATCATGTCATCAAGTTCTTTCATGGGGTGAAGTGACTGATGTTTATCTTTTAGTTTAATACAGTAATTTGAAAATATTTGTCACATGTGCCAATTGTTTGAAGTATGAAATAACCCGAGTATCGCATTCTTTAGGGTCATTTGGTGATACTGTACTTAGATTAAGTGCGAGATTCCGACACGTTCGTCAGTCTAATACTTACACTGTGCCCCGTTCATATCAAATCATTTCCTATCGTTAATACCGAATACTTAAGACCAAATATTTTCATAATCATTTTAACATTCCGCGATAGTGGGTTAAATTTCCTGGATATTTCATTTCTACCGCTCATTTGTAATGATTTAATAAAACAATGTTTTTACAAATTGTCGGTTATTAAAAGCGCGTGATATGAGCAGCAAGCTTTCACGAAACATGATAGATTTGATCCAACGGCTTATATATCTTGTTTAATACTTTTCATTTTATCCAGCGAAAAACATAATGATTTATTACCTCTTATAATCCAAAACATCCTGTTCGTATTATTAAAGCATTATATTGCATAATACATAATTTTCTCTAATAATGGTCACCGTTGAGATAAAATGGCCAAATATACACGCCTTAATTTATGATATACACTGTAATTGATAAAATGTTTCATTTGTTAAAGTTTATTACCTAGTAACATGCGAATAGTGCCAATGTTCAGAAAGTATTTTAAATAGAGTCTACATGGGGTAAAGAGAATAATACGCATTTCATAAAGAATTGATATTAGGGCGGTGTCGGGATTTCGGTGTTAGGGGCAGGTCCTTAAGAACTTGATTGCTGCTCTCACTTCAGTTACATTAAAATATTTTAGGCGATATAATTTTCAATATACACCCCTCTTGTATTTATAATACAAATGTTTGTTAAACACCCCCTTTGCTTTTAGCTTTTAATAGTAATCAAAAGGCACAAGCCTGCCAGACTTTAGTGGGGAGGGAGTGCCAGGTGTCCTTGATCACTGGGGATGTAAAGAACGAAGAGAAAATAAAACAAAAATGCTGCCTACCTAATTCTACTGAGAACAAAGAATGTATCAATGTATAGTTTACGTCACCGATAGACTTTGTTTGATATGAAACAGCTGAAGTATGCCTTATGACACTAAAGTCAAGTACCAAACCACGTGAACCAAAAATGATGTCTAAGTACTCCTAATTGCAAGTGAAATATTCATACCATGCTGGGTTTAAATCGTTACCTAATCATAAAAATATTCTGATGAGTGAAAGTCTTTTTAGTGATAGCGTAATGAGAGTATTTCAGCAGCGTTAATATACTCGTAATTTCGTCTGATCATCTTCTAAACGCAATTCCCAAAATGACAGCCTCATTAAAATCATATATCTACAAATTCGTTACAACCCTTTGCGCGAATTGAGCACTGCGAATCAAAATTTGAATGTGATTTAATTTAAATAAGGTCGAAAAACTACTAGAGCCGCGATCCTGTCTTTATTTGTGAACCATTTTACGATTCCTTCATGATTGGCCTAAATCGCATTGTTTACAGTCATTTTGAAATGTAAGATAGTTGGAAAGTGTTAATCAGTTCCGGGCGCTCTACTTGTAAGATGCGCATTCTGCATTATTTAATGCCCTACGTCTTCGTGGTTAACTCTTCAAAATCATCCCTAGGTGCCAGCCTCCAACCATTCATTAACACGCATAACTGTATACATGATGCGAGATAAATCTAGGATTTTTGTAAATCTGCTCGTATCTTTACAAAACTGATATGCCCATCTGGCTTTGTATACTTTTATAACTAGACGTTTGACTTTAATTTTTTGTATATGCATGTAATATTTATACGCGTCAGAGATATTTCCAAATTGATTGCTCGCTTGGTGTATTATTTTCCACTTTAGTGAACAATTACCTTAAAATAACACACATGTATTTCTAAGCAAAATTTCTTACAATAATTTATTAATTAAGAATTATTACTTTCAGAATTAGTAAACGCACATTTGTATGATATCTAGATTTCTCTACACAAACAATGCTGTTCCTTTTCATTGTTTGGTTGTCTTTAAAGTGTCAAAATTTGACTTTTTTTACTGTATAACTTTGTTATTCCTTTCACCGATGGAAAATTAATTTGCATTTTCCCGCTGATGAGCCATTTGCCATTTTACAGTGTTTTCCCGGCTTTATGATATGTAACGTTTGTTACTTCTTGTAAATATGGTTGAGACAACTGTCAAAACAATTTATTCTTCTGTCAATGAGAATTCCATGCCGTGTGGTTCCACAGACAGTCTGTTTGTCTGAGATATTACTGTTTGTCAATGTCAGATCGTTCTAACATCAAATTCCTGCTAACAGACGTAATAGTTTTGTATGGTGCCATTCTCCTGCTTTACTTTCAACCGTTGGATGATTATTACGCCTGTTCTAAATTTTGGTTAAGTTTGGAAGTCCCGGATAATATTTACTCGACTTGTAAAATGCATGATATCGCAATAAAAATGCTTTTTTAAACGATCCCTTACGGAATTATCAATTTATCGACCTAAATGTTGTATTAATACGAGGGTTGTTCACAAAGTTTTGCTGTTATTACGGTTTAAAACGTAACAACAACAGATCTTGATAGAATAGATATTTCATTTGATGAATTCAAAAACAATCTTTAAACTTTCATACTTTGTGATTTTATCATAAATTGATACCGTGAAGCATCGCACAAAACACGGGTATCATAATTCTACAATTTAATGATGTATTGTTTAATTCAACATACTTCTGAACATTCCTATTGAACCCTTTTCATGCACATTGGAATTCCAATGAATATCTCACACAAACTGTTATTTCCAATGTTAGGCAGGTACTCACAGTTTACCATTAGTCAATTAACAGAACAATCTACAGTGGAACCTTTCTAATCCGGAAATCACTCCAATCCGGATTTCCTTTCCGTCCTGTCAGGTTTGAATACAAAGACTTTCCTGATTATGTCGGGCTTTTTTATTTTCAGGCGGAATTAATTCAAGTTTTTTTCCTTTACCAAAGATATTGAATGAAAATTGCGACTTACCAATTAGACTGAGTTATGGTGGTTTCCGAATCCGGAAGGTTCAAATAAGAGGGTTTGCACTGTATTGCTAATGAAACTGGAATTATCAACATAAATACTTGCACTATTGTATAACGAGATTTTTGTCTTGTGTATTTTCAGAGATCTTCGGTTTAACGTGATAAAAGACATTCCAAGCAGCGCCTTTAGGAATCTACAAAGATTAGACACACTGTAAGTAGTTCAATTATCCTTTGATGCACAGACAATAGAACATGTAACAACATATGTGTTCAGAACTGCAGCAGAACTTTTGTACCTGATGCAAGAGAACCTGCGCACCAATGTTGTGAGGCTAATGGTGGGACTGGTTTGACCTTTGACACAGTTATGTCACTCACTTAAGGTTGTGTCATGTTTGTCATATAACGTGACAAAAACGCATCTCATTCCGCCATATTCTAATTTCTGCTCTAATCGGTAGATTCTTCTAGTAGGTCGTCAATTCCTACGAGCAAATAGTTTCAGGACTATTTTTCATATCCATGAATACTGAATCAAACTCTTTTATTAATTGATCTATAAGGCCTGTAATAAAACGCCAATTTAATGTTAAAATATAATTTTAATATTTTGTATCAATTCATTTTTATTCAAGTACACTACAGACCCTCGGTCATTTGTTATTATGATGCCGTTCTGTTCAAATGATACACGTGTTTATAAGGTTTCAGGGATGGTTTTAAACTAAGTACTCTCCTAAAATATTACGTGCAAATAACGTTATTTTTACCCAAACAACTGTGTACAATGCTGAGAAGGAATGTATGAATTGTGTAGCACTCAGTACGCACTAAAATAATTACAAGTCTAGTTCAATCATACAATTTAGGTTTCTTCCCTGAATCAAATAATATCATATGTTTGTGCGATTCCTTTGTGTCAATTAAATTTGTTTTTTTTTTCGCACTGAATCCTGCGGTTAATATTTACACCGCCAAAAAGCAATAACATCATTTGAACCATTGAACGGAATAAATCTTCCTTTGTTTACATATTTATTCATGAATCATTGGTCTAGATAATTAATGTATTCCCAAATACGTGAAGGTATTTCCATTTTACCATTATCGCATATCTCGGTGCATTTGGCAGAATACCAAACCCTTCTTTATAAACAAGCAGTCTAAAAAAAATGTAGACACGACTTTTATTTTTGCGCCTTGCATTTTTATATTATGATTGTCGTGTCATGTTTTGGATGAAGCCTGCACTTAAACATCACAGTTGTATTTTGGGGTTCACAATAGTGATAAGTTATTCTATGCTCTTGCGGTTTTTGTGCTGACTGAATAATTATGGGCTTTGAGCTAAACGTGTGGTTTGTATGATAAATTTGAGGTTTGGATCAAACGTCGTGAATGAAAACACCCAGACATGACAGTTGAATTATTTTCTTAGTTTAAACCTTTTTATTGATCTGATGAAAATTGCACGGATATTCAATAATGTTTGATATAAGCATTGTTGGGTACTTTAGAGTAGTGAAATCTGTTTGGAATGTCAATAATGGTTGCGGGAACATTTCGCAATGTGGGGTCAAAATGGTTGCTTTCGGAATGCGCTAAATTACAAACGTGCCGTTCGTCCCGTACACATTACCATAAATTATCGGCGCAATGACAAAGCAATTATTGCAACATGTTGCTTTTTTGCAATAGAGATTATTATCAAAGCGTAAACTATGTTTGCTTATAGTATATCACGTGATTTGTACGTAAAACAAAATATAACTTGACAATGTACAACCTGAGTGCATTTCCTAATAAATTGTTCTTTCCTTTGACAATATGATGACAAATACGCTTCAAAATGAATTTGTAAACATGTTACCTATCACAAATCAAATTAGTGGCGTGTTTCTTAGGGTTGTTGTTCATTATAAGGCGTCGTACTGGATAATTTCTATCGCTTATTCAATTTTGGTACAAAATTCAAAATGCATTGTTTTTTAGTACATACTTTAAAACAACCGAATAAAAGTAAAAATCTGTGACTTCTCCATTAGCTGTAGATCTATGGTCCAAGATATTCAAGACAAGCTCTCGTCATATCTAATACCTTAGCAATATAGGACCGCAATTGGGCCCGCAGTAGGCCCGCATAGGCTCGCAGAATAAACAACTCTCTTCATGCTCGTCATTGGATATTTCAATATTGAAACATTTATGAATATCGCTCGATCACTCGAGCCCCATTTGAATTTATGATAATGTTGCGTCGTGTGCGACATTAACGTTAATTATCCATGACACATAACAAAAAGATGACTTATTGCTTAATTTTACACATAATTCATTACAACTAGAAATGGCATTGTTATAAGCATGCATTGAATATTTTTAAATTTATTTCAGGCTGTTGAACAATAATGAGATAGAAGTCATTGAAAACAGTGATTTCTCAGAACTGAGAGAGTTGAGATCCTTGTAAGTATATAATGATTAACAACTTACCAAATTATTATAAAGGTATAATTATCGTACTTTCCATTCACTAAAATAATTGACGATCATTTTGATGCATTTTAAGTTTGATGCGCTCTTGAAGTCAGTATCTTTAAAGGCAAACACCAGAGTCTTCTGCTCTTTAATGAAATTCTTCAAAACAGTGGAACTAAGGTGTTTCATTGGTTTGAATGTCGCCTTCATTTCATAAAGCTCTTATCAAAGTCTACAGATGATATAGATGTGTTAGGTAAAGCAGAAATATGAAGTTTTGATGAATCTGTTCTTCATTTTTATATTGCTAAGATATTAACACGATTAACCTTTGTGTATGGTACTGTGTTCATAAAGTAACTTTTCATTCACTGTTATTTTTATGAATATCTGCTGGCAATCTGAAATTTAGTCTATGAACCCATCAAACGTTATGTAACTTGAAATTAGCCCAAAATCTAACGCGTTTCATGGCAAAAGAGCATAACAAATGATCCTACTAGACTGGTTTTTGCTTGTATGCTGAATCACGTGTTTCTGAGTGTTGTTATAATGGAGTCTTCTGCTTTCACAATGGAATGAGTAATTACGTTGTACGATCTTAGGATGAACATATTCTTTATTATGTCAGATTTTCCTCACTCTGGCAGAGCACCAAATTATTATTCAGTCATTGTAGTCAGACAGAATTAACTTACAACGTGGTAACGATGGTGATTAAGATGTTTATAGAGCATATTACGTAAGCGAGGACAAAGAAGTATTACGGAACTGCGTCGTAAAATTATATGACCTCAGAACAGATTACAGCTGCTGCACTGACGTGAATCCAATTTACTGCATTTTTTGCTTTCAAAACGCCCCACATCAGAAATTACTCTTTCAGCAGTATAAATTTAGATACGACATTTTTCAAATTGCATTTTTATTGAATAAACTTATACTTATCTATGATGTTTATGATAATTAGACATATGTTTTGTCGAGTTATATTTCACGGGTTCATAAAACAGATAGTAACGTTATCATTCGTCAGGTGGTTTTATATGCTAAGTTCTGCCATTTAACAAGTTCATTGAATGTTGACCTCGCCCCAAAACAGTCAATCATTGCGATCTTTGATAATATTTTTCAGATATTTGTACAAGAATAAAATACATGAAATCCAGCCAAATGCATTTCGACATTTACACAAACTTGAGCAACTGTAAGTATAAATATATAATTTATTTGATTATGAAAAAGTCGAACCTGCTCTGAAGACCAAATGTGATCAGAGATACATGGCTTTAAAGACAACATTTTAAGTCTTTAACCTCGGAATGAATACCACTTCCAAACAAGTCCTTTTTATTCATCAAATGTGATCTTTATAGACAGGTTTAACTGTGTCAACAGCTATAGTTTTTTCTATTTCAGACGAAGAGTAGATAAATATACATACAATCAATAACGCGGCCCCTTTAGTAGTGTCACACATGCTGTCTATGACACAGCTTTCGTTGACCAGACTCTTAATACTGGTACACTCTCAGCATTAGTTACCACAAAGACCGCATTCAAAACCAATCAATGAGATTTTCAAGTTTAAACTCATATCCCCGTAATTTTTATTCATAAAAATGTAACAAAATAAAGAGTTTTATGCAAAGCGGTCCACGTAGAATTGCACACTCGGAACATCTCCTAATACAAAAATTTTGGTGACTTTTTAAAATAAAAAATATGCTTGTTTGTTAAATAAATACAGATACTATATTTGATGAAATGCTTTAGCGAGAATGTCGATGTATTTATGGCATTTTTTTTATATAATTAAGAGAATTATAAAGGTGTCAGCCTTTTGCTTTTTCTGTCATCATAGTCAAAGCTTTACCGATTTTGACAGATCATGCACATATCATTTAAAATTTGATCAAAACGTTTTTAATGCAAAATTTCCCTTCTCTACTTATGAACTTACGGTCGTAAATTTGATACCTTAGAAAAGTACAGTTGAAGTTAAATATAGTTTTTACCTTGTTCAGTCAGTTTTTTTCTATACAATAATTTAAGCGGTCTAGCTTTTTATTTACACCACAAACACCTGCTGGGTAATGTATTACAGCTTGGGGATTGCTTTTGGTCCACTGAAAACCCCCTGCAGGAGGCGAAGCGACACATTGTCATTATAATGACGTCTATAATGTAATGTGCGAATGAAATATGTCTAATTCTATTTAAAATACTGTCACAAATCTTCTTTAATCACATTGAAATATACCGCTCTCAGGTCCTTGACTCTTGTCACTAACTGCGTGTATCTGTAATTCGATTAACTGGGAATAGAATAAAATAATGTTAATCACGATCAAACCTGTCCATAGCGACCGCCTTTTGAAGAGCTACTTGTAGTAGTATTTAATCAAAGCTCAGTAGACATTGTCCATTTAAGGTCTATATACTAGTTTGAATCTGTGTTGTGTACATTAAGATTATAAAACCGAAATACTGCGTTAAAACATGGAATCTTAATAAAGAGGGATCCGAATAGACAATTAGTATTCTTAGTTCATGGAAATTTTAATACATTGTCATCGCTGTATTGCAAGAACTTGACAAGCCCCGATGGAAGAGCGTACTTACGAGAGCTGTGTTGAGTCGTATGAGTCACAAATCGAATATGCAACACGTGTGTAAAAATCCGACCGAATATATCACACACGCCATAAATTCGGTCGAATGTGACATGCTTACCAAACGAATTTGGTACGTAAAATGTGATGCATTCGTCTGGCTTAGACTTTATATGCATATCAAAAAGAATATATCACACGCAAAATGGACACATGCAACAGAAATTGGCAATAAATACACCACGTTCGTCATATGTTTTGAGAGAGGAACATAGTATTTTAATCAGTTTTGAACATCTTAATGATGATAATGATGATGGTGATGAATGCCACAAGACACATGCCATTTTTACGGTCGAGTATGTCACACACGTGTTACATATTCGGTTTGTGACATACACGGCTCAACAGTCCTTTCTTTGTCCTTTATCGCTTTTATCGGCATGGAACCGGAGGCGAATACTGCACTAGTCTTCAGAAGTTCAGATCATTCTAATAAAGATTGGAACCATGTTAATAGTCTGTTTAATAGAGCAGGCAGGTATGCGTCTGAAAAAATTATTTATCTAAGAATTTGAAACTCACTTAATATTGAAATGAAATCTGAAAACATCGAAACATTGACCGCATGAACGATTGCTTAAGGCGATGAAATAAAACAAAATCCCAGTTAAACGAATTATGTCTGAATTTTATTGCCCATCACTTTAAACAATGGAATATTATTCTTCAAGTTTGTTTCACACAATTGTGAACCTGTCTAAGATCAAGTGATACCAGGCCAACAAGTGCGACTCTTCGCTTTTCTCTTCAATACCGTGTTTTATTGCCTCTGTCTTCATTACTTGTTTGATTGTTTCAGATTTTTACACGGTAATGAACTGGAGAAGTTACCACCTGGTCTGTTTACACATAATCAGAAATTGAAGAGATTGTAAGTATTTTAGAATTGGTGATTTAGAAATGGTTTACTTGAAATAATTGCTACTTAAAATCGTTTTCATTTTGAAATATTGTTCAGTAAAATGTCACTTAGCGACCACTTAGATATTAAAAAAATCACCCCCATGTAACGACAATTATTTTCGTACTTGATATTCACCTTATTTTACAACTTGATGATTAGACCAACTCACTGTTCATACCATCTTCCTTTGGTTCGAAAATCGGTCTTTCTATCAAGTTATTGTATTTATATATGTAATTGATTTTCTCTGATAGTAAGGTGGTGTATTGCCACATACATTTACATGCATAGGAGGTCCTATATTACCTCTGAGTTCAATTGCTTCCTTGGATTTATTTGTAAGCTGTTTTGTAATTGTTGTGAATGTTTTAAACTGAAAACACGTTTTGCAAATGCTATTATTGTTAACGACATGCACAGATTCTAGATTATACTAATTGGGCGAATGTTTCAAATATATTTAGCTATCGTAGACTGATGAGATACTGACAGAATACTATTGCATGTACAAGAATGTATCCAGAAACAAATCGTTTTAGACCATCCGTGAAAAGAAAGTTGCCAAAATTGCTGAAGAATGAACCGGTCTTTTAATTGCAAACTAGCATTTTTAAGCATGGCCTTTATCTTACAAACAATGATTAGAATGTGTGTTCATCAACATAACGTGATTTGTTGGCGCCGTAAAAACGGGGCTGGTTCAACCTACGGAAGAATTATTCGATTCCATTTCGACTAGAGCTGTATAGTTTTGCTTAGTAAATAAAGTCATCATAAATATTCCACAGCGACACTGTAATTGCAAAAAATACGACTATCTTACAATTATGCTCTAATCAACGCCAAAAACGTCATGACGTCATCAGATACCTTTGACAAATGAACAGCGCAACGTCAAAGAAAAAGGCGATTTTTCTTCGTAAAAAACTTCGAATGTTTTTGCATAGAAGTCAGTCTCCAGAAATGTAATTTAGTCAAACAGAATATTTAAAAAATGTGTTTACGGTTGTTTACAGTGTCGTCATGTGTGTAGAATGCCTCGTTTAATAAATAACTGCCAAGCCTTCGAAAATAAAACGAATGTCTAGTTAGTTATAAAAGTGCCTTTTCCAGTATTTCGCATGGCAAATAATTAAGAAAATTAATAGCGTACCATTATGAAGTTTACACTTTTCCCACTTATCTTGATATCATCGTCGAAAATGGGAAAAAATGAAAAAAGCCACAACCACTCGCGCTGGCATTTATATTTATTAACGTCTCAATTGTGGAACTAGGATGTAATTGTTAACATCAAGCCTATGGTTACAGCATATGTGTACCGCCAATACCTCCCAAATGCAATGATCTAATCTGCTGTATGACACTGAATTAATGATAAACCATTTATATATTACGTATATCGAATTCCAAGTTGACGAAACCTTGTATCGTGATAATGATATTTAAGAGGTATATTGCCTTCTGAAAGGTTTGAAATATCTATCATTCTAGTTAGATTTCTCCCAATTAAGAAATGTTATTTTAGACCATTTGTCTTTTTAGTTTCACTATTCTGTATAACATTTTATTAGCCCACGTGAGATGTCCCTTAAATATCGTGCATTTTAGAACGAAACAAATAATCGGTACATTATCGCGTAATCAGTACGATAATAAATGTGTTAGTCTCAGATTACAAATAGTTTCATTTAATATCGTGTCAATAGATAAACGATAACTGATGCGTTTTGCCTTTGGCTCAAAAGTACCAAGTTATCTTGCAAAATAATTCGTCTCAAGAACTTTAATTCTCTTGTATTGATATTAAATTCTACCCCGCTGTTTTCATAAGCTGTGTAATTATATTTATACATTAAGACAAGAGGTTTTATTGCTTCGTACTTGCATATATGCCACACAATGCAGCGTAAGGTTTAGATAGGAATGCGATGCACATTTCTCCGTAAATAATGGGGGATCATAAACAAACAAACGGCGAGGATTCTTGGAATTTCGGTGAAATCCTCTCGGATATAGACTTCAGTTTTTAACCAAACTTAATGATTAAAGATTACCAAACATTTTCATTCGTTAACCAACAAATTACAGGGCTTTGATTTTTCTGTTTGAAATCCTCTCACAGACGAATGTCTGCAATTAAAATACTTCAAGGTTATCTGCTGATATGTTATAGAAAATAATAATATACAACAACTCCCATATAAACAAATCTATACTTGTTCTTTTGATTTAAAAAAATAGTATCCACAATTTAAGCAAACATTTTGTTATTTTATAAAAACGATACCCTTTGCCCTTACATTGGTGTTTCTACTATTTTTTTTAAAAATAAGTTATTGTTGAACTAAACACTATCTGCAACACTTGTTTTTCAGGCGGTTAGATTCCAACGCATTAGTATGTGATTGTGAGATGATTTGGCTGGCTAAAATGTTGAAAGAGAAACTTTCGGACACCCAAGCTGCAGCCACCTGTGACCATCCGGGTAATTTGAGAGGGAGGTCCCTCATGGAGGTCAATATGTCCGAATTTAATTGTGGTAAGTACAATTAACGAAGTATAATCTGTTATCAGACAAAAGATCCTGTCTGGTATGTAAACACTATTATCCTATAACAAGATTTTATATTTAAATAGCGTAAAACATTCATCTGTAGCGATTTTATTTTGCTTATCATATTTATGTTCATTTTATTTCTTGCCTCATTTGTTCTTCCAACCACACTGCAAAATCAATTAGGATAAACATTTTCCACGCAAAAAAATCACTAAAACTGTCAAAGATTATTCAAAGACGTGTTTTATTCTCTTCTCCGAGATGAATTTCTTCCTGGTGTGCTCCGTATTTCGAAACGATGAAAAAGGTAAAAATTGTATCTGGCTAGTAGTTGTATACTTCTATCAACGTAGGACTCTGTTATTTGATACGATGAACGTAAAAGCAGTTTTAAAATAAATCAAACTTGCATAGCTTCGACGTAACAACTTTTGGATGTGGTGACAGTAATAATTTGGTGAACATTGTAAAACAACAAAAACTGCCTCTATCTTTTCAAACCTGTATTCTTTTTGTCAAACTTAGGTCAGGATGAAAACGAAGAAGTTATCAGCCCACGTCCTGACTCTAGAAAATTGCTGCAATATAATAGATTTAGAGGTAGAGAGTGAAACATAGCATGCTTTTCTAGATAATTATCCATGAACGTATAATAATTACATTGTATGCGCCTCTTGAGTTGAAACAATTCTTTGTCCAGGTCTAGACAGAATGTACTGAATCAAACGCGACGTCCTCTCCTTTACCTGTGGTACGGTCTAGCTCGCCTAGAATATATGTCTCAAATTGTTGAACTGTATGTAGCGTGTTCTCTTGATATTTTGAGCTAAAATGCATCTATTGGTATCTTCCTCCCTACGAACTCACTGTTATTCACTATCAATATCCATTCAAAATGTTCTGTTACAACCTTGTATAAGTCATTAATGTGACCTTCATCTTCGTTGCCGCATAATTCTGTATTATACAAATATTTGTCCATTCACTTTTTTCTTTAGTTTTCCTCATTGCATTTTGCTTCTTCACCTCGTGTACCGTATCACTTTCTGTTATAATCTTTCATTATGTGCAGTTTCAGATTTATGTTAATTTATCTCTCATCTATTCTACATTGTAGATAGTAATTGCCAAGAAACAAGCACCCATTTGCTTTAAGTCAGTTTTTCCATTTTTTTGGATGGACTCAATCCAAAAAGAATCTTATGATAAGTGTACGCGGGCTTTCGTTCGAATCACTTAACATTGCACGTCAATATGAGCCGAGTGCGTCCTACTTGTAATGTTATAGAATACTTAAAATCAAGTGTTACTTGCTAGCAATGACCCTTTAATTTATCATATGATATACTCGATATTTGCTCAGGAATTCCACTTTGTTGTAAAGTTCAATTATCAACTGTTGCTCCCATTGTAGACAACAGGGTTTAGTCATATCATACAACTTTGGGTTTACCCATCTTCTACTCTACTGGTGACTTGTACTTCAGAATGTTTGTGGATATTAAGTACGAGAATTGACTGAAATAGGCATATTTTGCCCACAGGAAAACACAGACCTTCGTCAAATACTCGTACTCCAATAACTTGGCATTGTATTCGTTTTGTTAAGAAGCAAACTTTCATTACGTATGATTCTAGAAATATAGATTGTGGTTGTGCTGTCCAAACATTAAACCAGCTACCACGAAGACCCTTTTCACCCTTTTCAGCAATGAATACCCTGATTTGTAATACTCACATCTCCGTGGATGAATTTCCCGTCTATATTTACGTTTTAGGGATTTTGGATTGGTGGGATTTGGGGATAGTAGAATTTGCTGTACATGTTTTTTTTCTAGAAACCCTTTTTCTGCAACCAGGGACTTATGATTTCCTGAAACATGCGTAATACCGGTATAATATTACAGTTTCTTCTGTAGAAATCGACAAGTCCCTGTTGGTTTTAGTTCGCTTGACTGAGTCGCCAAATAGGACAGGACTGGGTAGTTTATGGACGTGCTCTGTTGATTTATACAGCCTATTACAATATTTACATCTTAGCAACATCATCGCAGAACCAGTTGCTATCGCATTTCGACTGATAACTATTTAAAATCTAGTCCAATTTGATTATCTTCAATAAATATTTATTTCAGATTTACCTGTTATCACAAGTGAACCTTCAGATGTTGAAATTAGTTTTGGTAATACAGCTTACTTCAGATGTAGAGCTGAAGGAAGTCCAACACCCGAAATACTCTGGGCTAAAAACAAGTATGTGAATGCTAAAATGTGTATTTGAAAGGAAAAAAAAAATATGTCTTGCATTATTACGATCAGGAGTCCATTTCATAGACATGCTTAAGCTAAGATGACAGTTATCAAGCTTAAAATTCTCGCTTCCCCTGGTCTGTAAATAAAACTTGTTTTATCCTTGTATTTGGAGTCTACTGTCAGCTGTATGTCTGAGCTGTGATGAATGATTGTTGTGCTTTAAAACTGCTGTCTTAGCTAACGATATGTTTATGAAACGGGCTCCAGGTTTCCATGCAATACGAGTGTCACTTAATTACTACTTACGCTAATAATGATTGAACTGACAGGTACGAAACAGAAGATGATAAATTAAATATTTTTAATTTAATATTTTCTTGGCATGTTACGCAAAAATTATAACAATTGGTAACGAAAGCAAAATTAATCCCATAATATCCATTTGCTTCTCTCTATTATATGGAAGTATACCTTATGAAGTACTTTTGTGTATTTGACTAATTGCAGTTGTGTTTATTTTATAGCGAGATTCTTGACGTATCTCAGGGACGTTACACAATTTTAGATGACGGAACTCTAATGATACCAAATGCTCAAGATGACGATCAGGGAACGTATGAATGTATTGCTAGAAATACTAACGGTGAAGTGAAGGCTGAATCTGTACAGTTACGTATGAACAGACATGAACACCACCACCAACACGACCATAACAACGCTGACGGAACTGACCACGTGATAGATAATCAAATACATCATAGACGTGAAACTGTTCCGTTCAATGGTAATAAGTTACATTTGCCTATCTCTGAGAATGCATTTACTCGTTTAGACTTTTCATATTATTTCATACAAATGGTTTTGAATTTCTTTTTGTATTGTAAATCGTAAATTCCAAAATTCATTGTACAATAACTCGGGTATGTTTCTGTGTTTTCTTCCGCGTGTTTTATGTTCTCGGTTATGTTATTCTGAACTGATACTGGGATCAATGTTATACAAATTACAGCTATACAGTCGTTTGAAACATTAAGTGAATCAGCAATTTCTTTGCGTGCAATAGTTACTATATGTACAATAAAATCATATGGGGCATTGAGTTTAGGAAAACACCCACTGATTTTCTTGTAATAATTACAACAATATAATCATCTGGAACAGTGCATTGAAAACAAGAGCACATACCTTGGCGTGTAAGAATACAACAATCAAATCATTCAGAACATTCAATGGTAGACATTCTGCTTGGAATGTATTGTTTATTAGATTTCAATGATAATCATGGGTGGAATTCATAAGTTAATTTTCAGTATCTAAACTTTCTCAATTGTCGTTTATTACGCATTTATTGCACATTAATTCTTGTTAAAGAGATACGCCGCATGTGTTCTTTTATTTACAACAGCATGTAATTACCTCAAACAAGAAATTATTAATACTGTAAATCATCCCACTCTCTTTTATACGTATGTATTAATCACCCACACATTTTAGGGATATACTAGTATCTATGGAGTAATTGCATTGTCTCAATCATATCAGTAATTTGTTTTATCTAAAAGTTCATTGGGAGGTTGATCTGCTTAATGGAAACTTCAGACAAAGATGGATGCCCATTTATCGACAAAGTGAATATCATTTTGATTCAATTTTTTATTTATTTTTATTCAGGTAAAGAAAATTATAATGTAAAACTTGGGTTATATTAGCGTTGGTAGTAGCGCAAATCGTTTGTATGTATATGTAGTTAAATTTTGTGTTTTTAATTTTGGCCTTGGATTCGTAGAAGACTGAAAAAATTATATTTAACGTAAATTTTTCACCGTTACCATTCCTATTTAGAGATGTATTCCAACGTGCGTTAGAAAAGTACTTTTTATTGAATAACCGTGTGTTAGTATCTGCCAAGATTTAATTTCCAGATATAGTTTATGAATTGTCGATCTTGCTTGAGTAGGTTAAAAAGTGCCATTTTCAGTAATTCCTTTTTGTAGTAATTAGTGTTAAATAGGTAGTTTTATTGAAGTAAGACTTTATCGTGAATGAGAACCACATCTTTACGATATAAACACTGTTATATGACGTACAACGTCTTGGTAAGAAACCAATATTATAATTATAAACAATTATTGTCAATTAACTATTCATAAACTATATCTATGTAAGCCACCTTTCGTTTATATTTGAATTCTTGTTGATATAACGTTCATTATGTATACAGAGTATAGCTTTGGGTTCTTGCTATAAAATCTAGTTTGATGAATATCAAGATAATTACGTTATTTCGTTGTCTTTCATTTGTAATAATAATTTAAGTGTCATCACATTGCTAGAGGCAGGAACTTGAGTACAGTGAAACCTCAGACTGAAGAATGCCTTTCGGACTAAAAGTTAGGCTTAATACGGAGATGGTCTTATTATTAAGTTGAAACATAAAACAAATACTAAAAACAAGTCATAAAATCAGCGGTCGTTGTTATGAGGTGGTCCTTCCATTAAGCTTGCCGCTAAGTGAGAATTTACTCGACTGTAAGTGAATACATGCATTTTATACTCATCTTATTGATAAACACAACTAATACATGTATGTAATTATGGAGTTCAATTTTATCATTTTATGACTCGTGTGATATTGCGAAATGTTCATATTGACATCACAGACAACATTTGGTTTCTTAATGAGACCTTTAATTGATAGTCCTCATGTTTGAACACATAAGGGTTATATTGTGTATTATGTTTCAGCAACAATTATTTTCATAAGTTATCTATAATCTTAACAGTGGCACCCACCTTCCTACGAACACCAAGTAACATTCACGCCCAGTTTGGGGACACTGTTGATCTCCCTTGCTCGGCTTCCGGTAGACCAGATCCAGAAATCACGTGGACACTGAATGGAAATGCTGTCCGACTGAATTCACGTGTCAGTATTGTAGCTGGTGGTCTTCATATTATCAGTGTGCGAGATGAAGACAGAGGAGAATACAGATGTAGAGCAGAGAATGCTGAGGGAATTATTACGTCATCTGCCAGTCTTTCAGTTCAAGGTTAGTTGTAAGCGGTGACCCGGTATTAAATACGACACATAAGCATTGTCTTTAATTACAATATATTCGATAAATTTATAGTAATTCATGCGCATGTCTTAATTAGCTTGAAAAATATCAGTTGATGTCTTTTCGCTGCCCAGTGTTCCTTTGGGCGTGTTCATCAAATAGTTCACGTCTTTATTGGGATATACACATGTAGATGAGTCATAAAAAATAAGATGAATCACAAATTGTATAAGTGATTTGCCTTTATGTTCGATACGATTTTGAATAGGTAGTAAAAAAGAATTGCAGGAAATGAAACACGAGAAAAACTCCACCGCATGGACTACATTGTTTTGAATGAACTATCCATGGCAAAACACCAACACAAAAACAAGCACATGAAATATTTTCAAAACACTTGTACTAATTCGCCAGTCCGCTCGAGCTAACCTTTCTCCATTCCTCATACTATACACATAGAACACCCGCTAAAAATCTTTAAAATACAAACGAGAAAGGGAAATGGCTGGCGGTAGTGAATTCCGAGTGTGACTTGCCCAAAATTTGTCGATAAATATTTTTGATAAAATGTCTGTCTACATCACGATTTAAAATACAAGCGTACTATTTAAATTGAACTTGGTTAAATATTTTCTTTGCTAAGCATATAGCCGACAATTCAATAAAAAAACTAAGTTCTCTTTAATCGTAGATCAGTTTTTATAATGAAACTATTTGTAAATAGAATATCAGGTTACAACTTTATCCGATTTTACCGTCGATTCCCAGGCATTTGCATTGCAAACAAATTGATCTTAAATCTAAAAGAAGCTTGTCTATTGGTTAAATATGCGCCGAGTGTTTTCAATAAAAAATCCACAATTTGTTGAGCGACAAATAGGGCAGATTAACGATATCTCAACCATTAAAACTTCACTTGAAAATGTTATTTGTAGGCGAGTGTGCTTATAATGTAATTTAGATTACACCTTTAAGTATAATACGTAATGGAAATGCCTTAATGTTTCTTACACTTTTATAATTTAGTTGTGATGTATAGGATTTCAAATTAATGCGTTTTGTATTCGCTGTATGCAACATAATTCAAATGTTTATTAGATTGTTTAATTTCTCTATTTTTTTGTGAATTATTACATATGTATTTTTATGAAAACCTTTAATTAAATTTGTATTATATTATATCATGCATATCATTTTTATCATGTATTTCTGTTACTTGATCCGAGACAGCATGAAGGGGCCTTTGAGTGGTTATGGTCTCTGAATAATAATCACTAACCCCTACCGCCTTGAGTTCGAACTCCAATTACTCTGGCTGTTGGTGCAACGTTAAATCCCAGTGAACAAAGATAACACGTGTATAGTCCTTACATATTAAAATTTCAAATTTTTTTGAAGTAATTTCCAAGCACAAAAATGTTTAATAATGGTATGGTATACAATACAATCCCGATTTTAAGGCCACAATCGGGACTGCATAAATCGGCCCTAGTATTGATAAATTTATATTAATTCTTGTTGTATTCTATTTCAGTGACCTAAATTTGTTCTCCTCCAGGATGATTACATTTTTGCATTGACTCAAATCGGCCCCTAACTTTTTATTTAGATTACGCCGTATTGTAACCATGTTCATTATCATTATTGTTTATTTTAGTGGCCCCGCATTTTGTTCTACGACCTGTAGATCTATTACGTTCAGAGGGCGGTACTGCTGTGTTCCAATGTGACGCCATGGGTGAACCAAATCCTGGAATATTTTGGTTTAGAAACAGTCAGTATACTTATTAGTCATCCAAATCTTCTAATAACGTTAGTAAAAACGTAAAAATCTGATTTAAATGACCTTTAAAACGGCTGTCAAACATACAAATCAAAAGTTATATCATTGAAAGATTCATTGTAAAACTACATTGACATTGGCTCATCAACTTTCTGTTTGAGATTTTGAATGTAAGTAAATTTGGACACAGTTATATCATTTTCTCAGTCGGTGGTTCCGCCTCTATCTCGTATGTGTATTGACCCATATTCTATCGTTTCAATTTCAGACAACCCGCTACCTAACAATGGCAGATATGAAATTTTAGATTCTGGACGTACATTAAGGATAACGCGTGTACAATCGTCAGATAATGGTGTGTATGTGTGTAGAGCAGAAAGTGCGGCTGGGCGGATGGAGGCAGAAGCCGAGCTACAAGTTTCTTTTCAAGGTATGTTATAGATACCTCTCTTATTCTACTACGCATTTGGTCTGTCTAGTAAGCAAGTCTTATTTCGAATTCCATCAAACTTCAAAACAAACGAAGCGGGTACTTTTTTTTATTTTAAACCAATCGTGCTGTTTTGGCCCCTTGTTATTTGTAATTATTTATTAATTCATGTTCCAATTTAAACCATTTAATAATTAAACTATTTATCTATGTCCATACTCAGTTGTTCTGTTTCTTGTTGTTAAATCAGATCTCAGACCTCAAACAGAAGAAAAAGATGCATTTGAAGGCGACGATATCTCACTAGATTGTTCATCCGATGGTCAACCATCTCCACAGTTCCGCTGGGTAAAAGATGGAACTACTTTACGTAACAGCCGGAAGTACTTGATCGAAGGTAGCATTTTAAATATCCGCCGTGTGATTCAAAGTGATGCTGGGTTGTACGAATGTTTTGACGCAAACACGCTTGGATTTGCTCGATATTTTATCAATCTGAATGTCAGAGGTAAGTAATATTAGTCGGATCTTCATTTCTTACTTTATCAAATTACTATAAATTATTGACCTCCCGACTATGACCGAGTAACACGTACTCTCTATGATTTTCGATGCCATAAAATCTATCAACTTGTCCCGTTTTTTTTATAGAATATTAGACATATTTTATTGTATGTGAAGACACTGACTTTGAAAATGTATTGTAAAAAGTATGAGTAGTGAACATTAATGCAAAATATCGCCTATATGTCTGAATTTATTACAAAAACAGTTCCATTGACAAAGTGTCTGTTAATGTTTGGCGTAATACTACTGTTTTATCATGTGATGGGTAATTCTGTACGAAGTGATGGACAAAAAAACGGCACAATCAGCAATAAATTCCGATTAGAAACACGTGTATATACCGATATAATGTGTGCTAATGATATATTTATTATCTCATCGTAGACCGTATTAACGATTTATAAACCTACAAAAAACGATACGAACAAAACTGTGGTGATATTCTAGAAGTGTTTGAGTGTGTCTATCAAGCTATTTTTGATAAAAAGGCCGATTGCAGCCATGGCAGACTTGGCATGTTAAGGAGAATTTTATGAATTGCAAAATGCAATGGATTGTGTTTCGCTGTATAATTAATTGGCACCATCAAACATTCATTTGATACATGTGTTTGCGTGCTTATTTAATCGGTAAAATGGGCGTGAGTTGAGTTTTTTTCCTGGACGCACGTGTCTGAACATTCAAGGAAGTTTAACCCAAAATCTTTTTAAGTTCCTTTACTCTCTGAAAATCACGTTCTAGCGGTAAACATTTTATTTAATTATGCTTATTTACATTTTTGCCCAACCTGTAAAAACTATTGAAAACAGGCTTCTATTTTGAAAGTGGCAAGAATGGGCCTCCGTGGTCGAGTGGTTATTGTTCCTGACTAGCAATCGCAAGCCCTTTTACTACTGTGAGTTCGAATTCCACCCAGAACCAACGTTACATTGTGAGGAAGCTGTCCAGCTAGGTCGCTGGTTCTACCCAGGTGTAAGCCTGGGCTTTTCCTCCATCATTATAGCTTGAAAGTCGCCAAATGACCTAGGCTGTTGATGCGACGTTAAACCCCTGTGAAACTCAGAGTTTATGTCGTAATGTGGATTTATATTTCTTTATCAAATGTCAACGTTAAAGTAGCTGTAATCTAATTTGGCAGCTATCGTCCATCAAGATCAAAGCTTGATCATCGTTCAAGCTTACCTTTTTGACATTTTTTTATAAAGAGCCTTGGTGTTATTCTTTGATTGTAGAAAACGTAGAACGACCAGGAGATAGATTTGTCAACTCAGCCATTCAAGCTGCAACAAACAATGTGGAAGCTGCAATCAACAATACAAGGTCGGAACTTTTTGATACCGGCAAGAAACATAGCGTTCAGGACCTACTTACCTTGTTTAGATATCCTTCCGCTGACACTTTGGAAATAGCGCGTGCCGAAGAAATCTTTGAACAAACGCTGGAAATAATTCACAGACATGTTTCTGGAGGCCATTCATATGATTTGGCAGACAGTGGTAAGTTATACTGTAAACATCATTTGGTCTGTATGCGAACGTGATGTGCAGGTTTATTCCTAAGAATGATTAACGAGCGAAATTCTGAAAGTCGCCAATTATTATTGGTTTGATGTTATGCTGTCCATTATGCTTGTCTCGTATGCTTTGTGTTGGAATTCCACTTTTCATCCTTCCTATTACAGACTTGACCTACCAGGAGATTGTATCACCATCTCACCTTGCATTGATCGCCAATATGTCCGGGTGTTTCCGAAGAACATTACCACAGAAATGTACCAACATGTGTTTCCATAAAAAGTATCGTATGTCAGATGGTACATGCAACAATTTACAGAATCCCAGCTGGGGATCTGCTAATTCCGCCCTGTTGAGAATGCTTCCTGCAAAATATGAAAATGGATTCAACACGCCAATAGGTATGTTAGTGCTGCAAACGATTATTTCAATGCTGAAATGGTGAATCGTCTAAAAGATGATGATGGTCGTTTAACAGATATTACCGAAATGATCTAAACTTAAAAAAATGGAGAGGTTTCGCAATAATTAGACGAATTAATTAATTGTCCACAATATAGTTGTGTACTAGTTTTACAATTTAATTATTAATTAAACGGATAATTGACTAAATATGTACGATGTTAATTCATCTGTATTTTCAGTCAGGTAAAATAAATCAGTTTGTATGAAAACAGTTTAAACAGTAATCTGAATAAACGTTATAATATTTTCCCAACTTATCAGTACCAAATGAACTACATAATGTACTGCTACAGCCGTTAATTTTTTGTACTTTTTCTCGGGTTTGATTGATGAAAGCCTTTCAGACATTTTGTTGTGCATGATTATTATCAATCATTTAACCTCAGATCCGTGATTAAGAAGATAAAAAATGTTTATTTTATGGAAGATAAAACGTTTACATCGCGAGTACAGATATCACATGGAAGTTCCAAAGGCCTTGCACTGCAGTTAAACCTTTTATCAAGAAGTCGTTTTATTGTTATTATTGTCTCTAAAAGCATTACTGTAACAACAGTAGTATCAATGTATCTCATTTTGTTTCAGGCTGGAATAAAGCCAGACTGTATAACGGTATTCATGTACCAAGTCCCAGACTCGTGTCTTCTGTAATGATGTCAACTGACACTGTATCACAAGATCACAATGATACTCATATGGTAATGCAGTGGGGTCAGTTTATTGACCACGATATTGATCTCACGCCACAATCCGTAAGTCAACACATCTTCAATGATGGCCGTCGTTGTAATGAAACATGTGAAAACAGCTTTCCATGTTTTCCAATCCCTGTGCCATCGAGCGATCAAAGAGTTAGAGGACAAAATTGTTTAGGATTTCACAGGAGTAGTGCCACCTGCAACACTGGAACCACTTCGATATTTTTCAAAACATTTGCTCATAGGCAACAGTTGAATGCATTGACGTCATATATCGATGGTAGTCAGATATACGGTAGCAGCGACACCCTGTCAGAGAGACTGAGAGATTTATCGCATGGGAACGGTCATCTATTGGTCGGTTCACTATCGGAGGCTGGGAAACGTCAACTTCCTTTTGACTTCCATGGAATTATTGGTCCAGCTGATTGTCAAATAGAGAGTAGCAAAAGATACATTCCATGTTTTTTGGCTGGTGATAGTAGAGCCAATGAGCATTTAGGTTTATCGGCAATGCACACATTGTGGATGCGAGAACATAACAGAATAGCAACAGAACTACAAGATATAAACCCACACTGGGATGGCAACATGTTATACCACGAAAGCAGAAAGATCGTCGGTGCTGTTTTACAACATATAACATACAGTGCGTGGCTACCAAAGATCATTGGCGAGGAAGGCATGGCAATGTTAGGTGAATATAAAGGATACAATCCGACAGTCGACGCGACGGTTACCAATGAATTTGCCACAGCTGCGATGAGGTTTGGACACTCGCTTGTACAACCAGTGTTGTTCAGAATGAACAGTAGCTTTCAACCTACCCCAGAAGGTCATTTACCATTGCATAAAGCTTTCTTCTCTCCATACAGGCTTGTCGAGGAAGGTGGTGTTGATCCTATACTCAGAGGGTTGTTCGCGCAAAGTGCCAAAATGAGAATGCCAAATGAGATTATGAATTCAGAACTCACCGAGAGATTATTCTCACTAGCTAATAGAATCGGTTGGTATATAAGAGTTTACATTCCTTTCCATGATGATTAATAAATGTGCTATATCTTCATTACTGTTCACTGATTCAGACATTATGCATATTAATTTTGCTTCGTTTTACATAAACTTGAACATAATTCAAGGGAGATTAATCGGGTAACATTCAACAATTCTGTTTCATGAATTGAGCGCTTACTAATATCAAAGTTTGTGTTAATGCAAGAACTAAAAAATGAGATGTGTTACGGTGCTGTAAATATTGCAATATTTATGATTATCAGGTCAAGATCTTGCCTCCCTAAATATACAGAGAGGAAGAGACCACGGTTTGCCTTTCTATAACGAATATAGAAAACTTATCAATTTAACTGAAGCCACAAGTTTCCATGACTTAAGAAACGAGATTAAAGATCGCAATACAAGGGATAATCTACAATTATTATACGGAAAAGTTGGTAGGTAGATACTTTTAGTGCGATACACTTTCATGTTTATCATGTTATTGTTCGTTGGCAAAATTAAACTGACATATTCTCGGAAATGCTTACAATTACCTCTTTCTATTACAAATCTCTTAATATCTTAGCTATAAATACGTGTGAAAACTAAATGGCTTCCTACAGTCACATATGATTCAATGTGCATACAGCCAAATGTACTCTAGGCTTTTTACAATGATGAATTTTGTGAGCAAACGCAACACCGTCATATCAATTATGATACATTGAAAAGTAGATAAATATGTTAATATCACTAATAGGATTTGTATTTTGAAGTTCTTGCCTACATTTTCAGACAATATCGACTTGTTTGTTGGCGGTATGGCTGAAACACCTTTAGAAGGATCTAAAGTGGGTCCAACATTTAGACATATACTAGTAGATCAGTTCCGTAGACTTCGTGATGGAGATAGGTGGGCAATATTCTTTTCTTAGTCATAAATGTTTAAAATCAGTTGAATATTTCTAATCCCGTCATTTTAAGTACAAAATTACAGTGCACAGTAAAATCTCGGAAGAAAGAAATACTGGTCCTAAAATAAGCTTTCAGTTTGGCTTAATTTCATAATTAAAGTCGTCGGTAAGTGAGGTTTTAGTGTATACTGCAATTGATTTTTAACCCAAACCAGTGAGAATTTTCTCATTACTCAGAGGAAAAAATCAGACACATTTTGTTAATACCACTAACATACATGCTTACATTTGCAGATTTTGGTATGAAAATCCAATGGTGTTCACTCCGGATCAAGTTGTACAATTAAAACAATTCTCGCTGGCGCGTGTATTATGTGATAGTAGTGATTCGATAACACGTGTTCAACGTGACGTATTTACCATGGTACACACACGTGATGATTATATCTCGTGTTCGGACATTCCAAGAATAGATCTCAAGATGTGGAGTGATTGTTGTATGGGTAAGTATCTCTTGTCGCTGTAACAAACGCTCCATATGATTTTATTATATCCCCGACGGCTTCTCTGCTCTGCAACAGGAAAAAAAATGCGTGTGAGACTTGTTGTTGAATTGACAATAAACAAATGCCATTGTTTATGAACATTTATACTAACTAATAATGTTCGATTTTCATTCGTAGCATTCATTCGTATTCCTAGAAACTCTTTGATCAATAGTTATCAATTACTCACCGTAATTAATCAATGAGTTATTCATCCAGTTCAATTTGATGTCGCTTTGGGCATATCATTTATTAAGCACATTTAAAAATGCGTTCAAAATGCTTAATTAAATGATTTTTAGTTTTGCATAATTTAGTAATTAATAGACAAATTAGCTAGCTATGTTTTGTACGTTTAAGATTGTGGCAAAGCAGGAGATTTCCGGTCTATAACAAGTCACTTCCGGCGACGCAGAGCTTCAGACTATTCGTACGCAGCGTCAGGTGGTTCTGTTCCATCAGAGGAAAGCGAAAGTCAACTTGAAAGATATCGAGATAATGTTTATCAAAAACATGAAGTAGATCAGAAAATTCATGATCTAGAAATACGTATAAGAGACATGCAAACAGTCGTTCAAACCATGGACCATTCTATGAAGAAAATGAAAAGAAATGTGAGTAACGAAAACACATCTTTACGTTATTAGACATAGCTACTATATAGCTAAAGATATCTTTATTTCGGATACTAAGTTGTTTCTGCCTCGTCTTAACATTGTAAGAATTAACCTTTTTATTGCACTGAGGATTTTCACTTAGATGCCTCCAATATCATGGCATATCCACATTCGCATAAGTTTGTGTAGACTTTTCATTGGTAAAGGTTCAATATAAAGCCATTTATATAACCGAACCACGCTATTCCGTACGAAAGACGAAATCATTCGCCGTCCGAAAATTACCGATGTTTCACGATAAAATAAAACAAGCAGAACAAGCTTTAATTTCGCAATTCTCGTATTTTGTAAAATATAATTTCTTTCCTAGATGCGTAAAATGATGAGTCTTGATAATGGTGCGATGACGTGCATGGATGAAAACGGAGTGAAACATCCTCACGGAGATAAATGGAACAAAGATGATTGTACAAGATGTAAATGTCGAGTAAGTATCAAAAGCATTATATTCTGTTATTTCCACAAATATTCGTCTGATATCACTCTGTTTTATAACCGTAAAATTAATATTGGTGTTTTTATGTGTACTTGCTCGCTTTATAAGTAATACTTTTTTATAATTTGACTGTCTTGAATGATAGTTTGAGTACAAAGTATTGTCGTTGATTAGATGCTGGATGCGATTTTTTCTCTAAAAATTTGACGAGACTGAGAGAGAATCCATTATTTTCCTTTTTTAGGCGGGAAAAGTTAGATGTAAAACAGAAACGTGTCCACCTGCAAACTGTGATTTCCCAAAGAAAATGCCAGGACTCTGTTGTATGATCTGTTAATGTGCCATTACGGATTTAGTCGGAACAAATGAAGGATGTGTGTGATATTATAAATACATACAGGTTAAAGAGGATGAGTGCTGAAGTCTTTGACGCTTTTGTGTGATAAAATGATCATAACGAGTGAATATGGGTAAAATTGTGACATCTTGGACATGTGGTGCTCCCCGTTATGCATAAGGTGATCCGAATTGTTCGTGTATAGCGGAAACGGTGCACATGTCTTTTGTACCACGTGAAATAATGTGTTTTTTATTGTTCAAGTAATTTGAGTCAAACACGAGAACTTACCAGATGACGGAATTTGTTGTAGAAACGCATCTTTATACGTGAAATCCATACTTACAGTTACACTGTCAATATTTTTGCAAAATGTTTTATTATCATTTAGCCATCTAATGGATAGTATTTGAGTTGAGAACATATATGTATATTTTGCATTTAACTGACAATGGCCACTGAGGCTTGAATATTTTGCTTAATACGATTGACGCAGTTTTGGTTTAGGTTTTAATTACAAGAATCATTTCTTTTAAATTCAGTTTTCAGAGAGAGTGCACATACCAAATTCCATGTTATAGAATTACTTCTCACCATTCTGTTTTAACTATGAACATAAAAGATAAAAACAGGACAATGCAAAAAATGTTTCTTGACAAAAGATCCTTTGTTTATTTCTTAAGTACCCTTGTATATAAAATTATGTGTGAGCGTTTTTATGAAAAAAAAACATGTCTGAAAAATGTGTATAGTACTGTACAAAGTTTTATTTTGCAATACATTTATTACTGTATGCTTTTATAGTGCTAATACGAAGCTTTTCATCCTTTTTATTACTTTTGTTGTAAATGGCCAGTCGCATTTTTTCTATTTTTTCTTTTTATTCCATTTGTGGATATTTTTTTTCTCTTATTCATTTGTATCTCTCATTCTGTGTTACAAAATAACTCTTCACTCAGAACTTAGTACAATATTTGTTTTATAATGTCTAAGAGATTATGCATCAGCCATAAAATTCATTTTTGAAATTTCTGTGAAACTTAAAAATTATTTTGATTCATGTTGTACGCAAATACGCAATAACGTAAGTAAATTGACACAAAAATGTCTAGTTTGTGTTAGTTGATCCGAGCTTAAACTCATCTATGACTTTTTTAAAAGTATGTGGATGGGATGGGTGGATTACTCGAGAATCTGGTGGTGGACCTAGTCTGACTCCGACCTCAAAGCCAAAGCTACTGGTCGGAAGCTTTACAACATCAGACTACGTGGTCCTAAACATATTGTGGCTTCGAACCAATTACATACGGGTCGAACGGTTAATATATTTTCCAACTTTACGACCATAACTATTTTGAATTTCATACAGGGAAGTAATCATTTTTATTAAATCATAATCACCGCAAAGTGCCATCATTTTGTCTATATTTTCATCCTAATCATCTACTGAATTCTAAATCAAGATAATATAAAATTGTCTTCCTCACGCATTTTATAGTTAGCTTTACTCATCATGCTAAAAGCATTATTTGTATATTGTATTATTTTGTCATAATTTAGAAAATTTTATACATTAATACCTTTGACTTGGATTAATAAATTGAAATGACCTCTACTTCTTGTTCTGTTTCTATGAAGTTGCTTACAGGCCGCTGTGGCTCACCATTCACGACGCTTATGAACACTGTTACCTTTTGTAATATCCTAAAAGTAAACAATTCACACAGATCATTCAACCGCGCTGAAAACTTTAATCCTGAACTGAGCAGTGAAAATTGTGAAGTTTATTGTTTTGCTGAGACGCTATCTTAAGCGTACTGTTTTTGGCTCGCTCTCAGCAGTGGAAAAATGTATTTTTTTATAGAAGCAAATTCTTTATCAAGATACATTGACCAGAATAAATGTAGAAAAGCGATTCGAAGGAAACATCTATGTTATTATTTAATAAAATACAACACATTGTAGTATTGAAACTTGGTCTGCAACAGAAAAAAGTAAAACATTCCAATATTTTTCCCAAAATACGTCTTACGAACATCATCAAAGCTATTTACATCCGGGCAAGTATTACCACTATAGCGGTCAAAGATGGTTACAAGATATTCAACATAGGCCTTGCAAAAGATCTGACAAGCATGGTCGTAACAATGGTGGCCACATGTTTTCGTCTAGTAAGGGCCACCCACCCCTAAAATTTTGAATTTATTTAATCAGGCATATCATTGTTTACTTGATAATGCTACACGTTTTATCAGTGGAAGCCTTGAAGGCGACATGACTTTCCACCTGCCAGTAAAGTGATATCGTTAGACACCGCGTACCTGTTAACGAATATTTATCACTAATTGATAACAATAATTAACGAATGCACGCCACCATATTTGGAATGATGACAATTGTACCAACTATGTTTTGAATTTTTTTAAATTAAAAGAACACTTTCAAACATGTTGTTTGGAACACTGCTGCGGGTGATTTGGATTATTTTTATGATTCAAGGTAAGTTTCTATTAAACACGTACCTGTTTAAAATAGGACTGAAATTAGTGTAAGTAAAATCTATCAGTTTTCAGAAATTCCGGAAGTTTTCATTCATTTAACACACACCATATTTATTTTGATGGAAATCATCATGAACAAAGTTTATCAAGCGCTTTGTAGGAAGAGGTTTTGTATAATATATGTTGGCGTTGAGTTTTCTTCGCGTAAAATGACATCAATAAGGTAATGCATTTTTTTGTGAAGAGAAAACAAACAGGATACTCAATGTAACAGTTATAACAAAATCATTAACGTAATTGTAAGATAGGGTTACAAGTATTTGTAATAAATAAATGTTTACATGTTTGGCGATTTCACCTCATTGCAGAAACGAGCTCCAACACCCAAGACTTGCGCATTGAGTGTGCACATTTATTACGCCCGAATTCCTTTGATGTCGCTTCATTCCTTACCGACAACACGAATTTTACTATTCAAAATGCTTTCGCTGTGTCAGTGTTTGTTAATTCACCATGTTGTTCCGACATAACAATATTATCCCATGGCGCTCGATGTTCTAAATGCTCTCTGAATGGATTGAAAATATGTCAGCTTTCTGATGAGACTCTCCAAATAAGACAAATTCAAAATCAAACATGTCGGGGGCATTCCTATGTAAAGATAACATGTGAAGCTCAGATGTGTATGCTGAGAACGAGTCGGGACAAACCACCATTGTATAAGCCTGGTGATGTCACTCAATGTGTGGATGGTATCAGAGATGTCTGTCTAAGAAATGGAACATGGGTATCCCAAAATTGTAATCAAACAGGTAAATAAATGTTGCTATGCTCCCTCACCGTACGTTGATTTCAACATTGTTAGAGTCATGATAAATTGGTGTTAGAAGAGTAAGATGTTATATGTAGTACATGTATATGAGTATTTAAACCCGTGCTCCTTAGTTGCAGCGTTCGTTAAGGAATAGCTACATCAACCACGTATCTTATAGTGCCATCGCATCAAACTTCCCGAGGGATTCACATTAAAAAACATATCCTGCAAAATAGAATATAATACAGCATTTGTTACACTCAGTATGTCCATTAGCATCGTTTGCAATACAGACAACAAGAAGCTAAACTAATACTTATTTACGATACAATCTTACACAATCTATGTATTAAACTCCATGTTGACAGTGGGTTAACCCAATTTCTATTTTTAGGGGCAAATACACTTCTAACTCAATCTGTAACAATGAGTACTGTGAGAAATGTTCCTGACACAACTAATACAACACAAACCTTTTCAAGGACTACAGTATCACCAAGTGATGATAACAACACATTTGTTAATGGTGATAACAGGACGGAATTGTTCACAACAGTTACATATATTGTTTCAACATCTATGAATGATTCATCAGCATTTAATGGTAATTGAATGGCTTCTGTCTTAACGGATAAGCACGTTCTGAAGACCATCAGTGTTCACATATACAAAGTCAGTAAACTCACAGCGGTGAGCTTCCATGTTTGTTGGCATTACATAAATACTCTGATATCTCAGTGTGTGTTTTTTTCATTGTATCAATTTGTAAGATGGACAAATTAACTTCTAGACATATGTAAACATCATTAGCATCGTGAATATTTGGTATTTAAAATACTCTTTTGATATTTCCAGAAACAAAAGACAACGGTGAATATTTGGTATTTAAAATACTCTTTTGATATTTTCAGAAACAAAAGACAACAGTGACGCTGATAATAAAGCAATGACAGATTTGTACACATTTCTTATTGTGTTTGGTGCTGTCTTAGTCCTAGTATTCATCCTGGTTTGTGGTTTCTTCATAAGGTGAGAAATTATTAGAAAATACCATTGTCATCCCAACAGTCAATATTCAAAACGAAAATATAAATTTTGTATTTTCAGACTTCAGTTACATCCAGAGATTGCCAGCTGAGGCTGTGTATGATAATAAATGAAGTCATTGTGTATGAGGCGTTTATTTAAACAACTAGACCACGAAATTTTACCCTAATTGATTCATCACACGAAACGTATGAAAAAGATTGATTTATTATGTGTTTTTATGTTATTTAACAATATTTCTAGAAAACAGAAAGACAAGGTTTCCATTACCCATGTAGATTTCCCATTAGAATACTGGCAAGACAAAGATTATATAGACAATATCATGGAGAAGAGTTATACGTCAAACTCAGCCTTCACAGTCAATCCTGTATACAGTAGTGATGATCCGACATATTCCAAACCTCGTTATAAAAAGAAAGTAGACGCTGAGAAAGAACGAAGGTCAGGGTCGTATCAAGTTGGTGGCACTGATAGATCGTCTTGTTCTATCCACTCTAAGGCATGTGAGTCGAACACTGGATATAAAAGTAATGTTTCAATGAAGACAAATGAACCACATGAAGACAAATACATTGCCACGGCTGCTGGAAGCCATTTTTACAATTACAGTCCCACACAATCACAAGATGTAACGAAAGAAACGAATGTAGACGAGGCTTCATCTGAGGACGAGGCTCACGGTGCACATCGTCTTACTATGGAGACATTCACTGGAAAACACTCTAAGACAGAGAAGAAACATCGTACAGGTTTTCGACAAAGGGATCAGTCACGTGATAATTGGAGAAATACTAAATTAGATGGGGAAAACGAAATGTATAGAGAGAACTACAAAGGGCGATTGAAGAGATCCTTGGATTATTGGTCTGCGGAGGAATCCGATGTTTAGTATGTTTAACATACATCACTAGTGTTCTGTGGCTAGTTAACACCCTCGGCTGACTATATGTGTTGCTCACGAAATCAGAACTTTATTAATTTGTTTGTGTTCTACGCAAATGCTCGTTGTGGCGGCGCTCATTGGTCTTTATTTTATTGTATTTTTTCTTTGTCATTATCCTTTATCATTAATCCGCATAGAAATACAACCCGACATGCCACATTACTGTGCTTGTAAGACTCGTATTTTCATACTATTCCATGGTAGCCCAGAATTGCATTTGTATGGACTGGGCAAAAGAGAATGTGATGAAATTTTAACAGTTTATGATATACTTATTACTTCAATTTTTACTTCAATTTATGTTAAAATGTTAAACCATGTAACATGCATATATTTTTTTCACACAGGGGACTCGAAAATGTAAATTTATAGATATATCAGGAGAGATGTTGTGTTTACACTATTGTCTAGTATCCTACAAGGTTCCGATAATCTCGGCGTTAATTAGTATATAAATATACTTTTATAGAAGAAATTTCTGTACTTATGAACTTACGGACAGTGTTTGATTAATAATAAAATAATTGTCAAACTGTTTATTGTGATTATTACCTCGTTTAAATAAATATTAGAATTGCTTCTGCGCACTTACAGTGTCTTTATCTGTAACCATCACCGCTGTAATATCGGGTCAATACACCTGTTGATAAAGAAAAAGTCATTGTTGCGGATATCTCTCAATAGTCAGGAATTATGATAAGAAGACACATAGAATGTCCCCAAGTCGATTACAATTAAGTAAAACTAAAGAAATGAAGCAAGGGTTACAATTTTTAAAAATTACCTTGGAAGCAACAGATGTGTTATTATGAAAGGTAGATTTAGTAGTTCAAGAGGCTGATCAATCTAAAATGGAGACAATTTTGGTATTGTTTAGAATTCTTGGACTGACAATGTCGGTGTCATATGCTGGTAAGTTATTGTACTTCTTAAGTTTAAGATATTTCCATGGTCTACAACGATTCAATAAATTTCTGTTAGTTCATTTATAGAAGAAACATTCAAAATGTAAGCAATTATGGGTATCTTAAATTCGATTACTACATACGTTTTTCAAGTCATCATTTAGTTCGTATAGGCCAACAGAACAATTACAAATGTTGTTGGTTATCAAATATTTTTTGTTTGTTTGTTCGTTTTATGTGACTTATTGTCACTTGGGTTTAACGCCGTTTTTGTATCCTAGAATGTATACTAAACAGTACTAACTTATCCTTCCACAAGAAGCCGGCAACTTCTCTACATGTGGAGGAATTTTCATAGAAGGGTATGACCTGCCGCGGCCGGGATTCGAACTCGGATCTCCGGGTTACAAGTCCAGCGCACTAACCACTACACCACGACCGCGGTACCAAATATTTTTTGCAATTCAAATGTGTGTGTTGAATAGTATAGTCAATATACATTTACATTTTACGTGCTGTAACAAAATAAGGAACAAGGCACAGTTTTGTTGAGGAAAATTGTTATCAAATCTTTACCAAACATTTTTTTGGTAAAAATCTTATCAATTCATTTATAGCTTTGTGCGATCCTCAGACAGTGTCTTTCTCGATCGGGAAGGGTGTCTCAATTATTGATATCCAAGCAGAAGAAATACATGCATTAAAACAACGGTGCTATAAACCTATTACATTGAAAGGAGCTGTATTCACGTCACTTAATGTTCTAGAAGCTGACTTTGGTGGTAACAGAGCATACGTGTACAGTGATAATGCTGGAATGACCACAATGTTAATTATGGACAAAATGTCCATTTATTTCGATACATGCCGTTCTATGACCAGCAAAGGTGGTAACATTATTCCAGTCACATCGGGTATCGCCATGAACTTTACAACAAGTGATCTCTGTATCATAATTGAGCCAGAACTGAAACACTTGTACCTAGGAGGACATGAAGGCGGTGGGAACATTCAAATCAACGTTACTGTACATCTGGCGCTATGTGATCCACCAAAGGTTGATAAAGTTGTACATGGAACCTGCAAACCACTTTGCAACTCGAAGAAGGCATTAAATAACTGTGGTAAATATATCTATTACTATGCGAAATCCCAAGAACGTGTTATTTGATTTATCAATTATCATTAATTTAAATCAAAATATCATGATATTATACATATTTATAATCTCCAATTTGACCAACCTTAAATAAATCCAAGACTTGTGTGGCATTTACTGTTTGTATGTATATAAATACAACTGAATGCAAATTAAATGCAATTAAAATGATACATTTCTGCACGTATGTAATTTGAAAGCATTAAATTTTATTTCAGCGACCTCATCGGACAGAACTACGACCAAGTTACTCACCGCATCTACAATTTTACCACGGACAACAATGCATACATCGAAGACAACAACAAATGAAACTAATCAACAGAACTCACTTCTAACAGTTAAAATGTCCAATACCCATTCAACAAGATACTCATTAAAACCATCGGGCCATTATTTACCTACATCTTATACGAACACTGTTGCATCAGCGACCATTGAAATACTACCAACACACAAAACATTGTCAGCGTTTACGACATCAACATTAACCGGCAATACGTCCTCACTGGTATTGTCCAAAGAGACAACTTGGAGGTCGCCAGGGGCAATAGTTAATTCATACATATCAAATCCTTCACCTGTGATACATACCACACATGAACGGTCGAATGCTAAAGAGCCCCCTGCATTGTTAAGTTTATTAACGTCATCAATGATTTCAACTGAGTCAAATTCTAGAGAAATAATGACATTGTCTAATTTATCGACATCGACTGTTGCATCTGGTGGATCTGATAAATCAAACATTGGTAATATGCCTTCCATGTTTATCAATCAATCAATATAACGAACAAATACATCGATAGCAGGATAATTGACGATGCAGCTATTACACCATAATGATTTGTTCGTGCCAAGATTAACTAAAATGTAAAACAAAATTTAAAGCTGAGCTAAATACAGTGAGTGTCGCTGTAGGTATGTAAGTAAAATATTTACACCATCCATTCTGTAAATCTGATCCTGTTAAACTATTCATTTTGTGATGGTGTATTGACTATTGACCATCAAACCAAACTGGTTTGTTATTTCAGATGTTGTCGAGGTGTTGTATCTTGTGGCTGGTGTTATCATTTTGATCCTCGTATTAGCCGTGGTAATTATCTGTATGTAAGTATGGGCATCTTAAAACATATATTTTAAGTGGAAATATATTGCCGGTATATCGTACGGTGCAATTCATTACACATATTACTCCGGAAATAAACTAAAATCTCTTTAGAAAAGAAAAACCGAAATCATTGCCAATGTGTTTTATTAATATTTTTAGACAAAAGAAGAATACAAAAGCTGTTTCGCCGTCTTTAGCATACACAAGCTCTCTGTCGCAAAGTGCTCTTCACTGGAGAGATAATTGGCTTGTTCGTTACCATAACAAACAGTTAGCGAAAGATTCCGACAGTCAAACTACTGAAAGTCAGGTGAGTTGTTTTCTCGGTAACTTCGCACGTGAAGATTCTACGCACTTGAACGTGGACCAGTACTTAGACACTGAAATAATGAAAAATGATGACGAAGAAAATATCTACGACAACCCTTGGCCATTGGTTATGCTCGATTCCGATTTTGTCAGAAATAACAAGCGTCTAGAGAGAGAACGAAGTAATGAAAGCACAAAAATCGCCGAGGATTTACAGAATGGTGATGAATATGATAAAGAAGAATTAGTAGTTACATCTAACATGGGTAAAAGCGTACAAAATGACAATCGAAAGAATCATGTAATTGCCACTAATAGTTCACAGCAAAAACACAGTTCCAGCATGTCACACTATCTGAAACATATAGGATCTGGGAGCAGGGGAAAGTATAACATAGCCAAAGAGGAAAGAAGAAACTCAAGGAAGTCACAGAAATATACTGGTTGTCTTGACAATCGTCCAATACATAACGGCATGTCAAAAGTCGTTTGCCCATTTGATGAAACAGCCACAAGCAATAGAGAAAGACCTCCTTCCAGTATTTGTAGCGATTGCAGTCAGGTGTGTAAAGATATCCTACGCGATGAGATACAAGACATTGAAGATACCATGGAAGAATGTAAGAACCAGGATGATGTGTTTAGTCACTGTGAAGAAGAGAAAAACAAGGACAAGAAAAGTGCACAAAGTAAATGGCGAGTAAGCACACTGTATGCCATTGTATCCTCAAAGAATGGTTCTGTCCCAAAAGGCGTTACGTTGTCAAGAACTCCATCACATGCCCAAAGCAAGAATAAAAGAAATAAAACAGATAGCTTCAAAACTTATGAAGCTACGAAGAGGCAAGTAGCATCAGAACTAAAATATGCTTTGAAAAACAAAGACGAACATTTAAAACAAAATCCTACTACTTCAGATTTCCCATCGTCCTATCTTAAAACTGAAATGAAACTTCCGGGGGGACAAACCGGACAAGAAAATAATAAAGACACAGTGGACGATGCGTTTAATAGTATATATATTTCTGATGGTACGGAAGTGGGTAAATTCTCAAATAATTCTTCAATCAAGCAGGAATTAGATGAAGCAAGTGCCAAGCGCAATGCATTTCTGTCAACAAGAGAATTATTTGAACATAATGTATCAATGAAGCAAGACCCTAAATCACACAGGACAACAGGAACTGGTCAATTTCCAAAATAAATTGGGTATTTGTTGAACTTAATGTCTATGTAATTTGTGAACCAGGTTGTAAATAAAACATGCGGTGTTAATTATAAAAAAGTGATACTTTGTTAAGTAGTTCATCCCTAACCAAATGTTATATTTTAATAATGAAACCATTCCAATGTTTGGGCCAATTTCCCAGGTTCCAAAGGCGGTCTTACAAATTCAGTTTTACAGTATCACTGAAAAACATTGGTGGAAATTTGTTAAATAAAAACTGTAGAAATGTCAATTAATGAAGCTGGCAGATACATACTACTTAATTGAAATATTTGATCAATACATTATGTATGAAAGCAATGGAACTGAGTTAACAAAAGTCTCATGTAAAAATTGCAATCCAACTAATAATTGATGCCAAGTAACAGTGGCACTTGGTTCCCGTGACTTTTATACCCGTACAAACGTTAATTTTTAACAGTTTTCTTACAGAAAATCCAAAGCACGAAAATATGTGGGGATGAATCGTACCTCCCAAGTACAAAAGGTACGTTTAGAAAAAATTGGAGTTTTCCGACGTACTCAGGCCTACCCATTTTCTTTTGGTCAAGTAACCGTAAGCATAGCCATTTTTCTAGCCTTATTCTGTAAACGCGTTGAATGAGATCAAATACAACATACACATACATTATATCGTGCGCCAAAACCTTCTTACAGAGATACTCTACTAACGACCTGGAGGCCGATGGTTCGATCCCCAAGAAGGCTAAGACCGGGCGGTGAATAAACAACTACAGTTAATATAAAAAAATTCAATATCACGTATTCATAAAATATTTTTCATGATGTGTATTTTCATTGATTATCGTAAATAACATTATATACAGATTAATAATCTTCGATATTGAACACACTCCTTGTGCCAAATGTGTTAATTGTTTGTATGTACTGATGTATATACGTACATATCTGCACATCTCTTTTTATGCATCATGGTCGATGAGCTGTATGTAGTCAGTGATAAATCAACCGTAGATCGTATATTGTCCGACGGACAATATTTATTATAACGGTAAAATGTTGACAAACAACAAACGTGCTTATATACTATCTATAATTAAACAACAATATACAATATCACAACAACACGGCATTCGTTATGATTACAAAAAATGACTGAGGAAACCAAATATGGACTTTTGCGTTTTGCATTGTCAGATGTGATTAAACCCTACTAACTTCTGATTTTATTCAGAATTTATATCCAATGATTCGGAAATGATGAGAATTGCTCACTTTTATACAATGCTGGTGCACTTTCAGTCTATACAAATATGAAATCTAAAAACGAGGTGCATGAAGATAAAAGACAGCAAAGTCAAGTTATTGTTGACATGTTCACAAATTCCGTTTTGTGTTTATCTATGTAATCTCAAAACAGCATTCAATTTGTCCATGCTGTCTTCATGTATTTCTGAGACCTGAAACGATATAGAACAGACCAGATGAAATATGGTTCAAAGTAGTAGCATAAACAGAAATGTGTAATTCGAGAGTGTAGTGAAATTACATGTATTACATGTATGTAATTATCAATGCATTTACCGATAAAAAGCTGTCCATATAGCATATAAAAGGCATGTGGTATCCCAAGTGTAAGCCAAGGACCTTCCGCCAACCTTGGAGCTGGAAATGCCGCCAAGTGCTCTGACTGTTGGTGCAACGTTAAATCCCGAAGGAAAAAAGATACCTGATTATTCCGAGCTTCAACGGTGTCACCGAAACCGGAATGTCAGTTAATGTTAAGTAATAATTAACACATATAGCCACAGTAGCAGGAGTCCGGATAAATATTGTCAGGTTGTGTTAAAATATTACTTAAGCCATAAAATCATTACTAACTAAAACAGCTTCTGCATTCAACTGATGCAGTAAACAAATTAAAACTAAAAATTATCTCAATCAAGGACCAACTCTTTTTATCAACAGTTTTACTGTACGATTGTAGCATTCGCAGGAATAGCGTACCTTCTGTTTGTTCCTGTAAAACTGTATTGTTGGCAAGAAGTCGACCTGACAAAATGGCGGCGTATCCTGCAATAAGATAAACATATAAGAGATCTCAGACCATCCTGTGTTGGAATGTTTTAATATTCTCAATTTCATGGTAAAAATAAAACCCCGATGTATTCTTTATACTTCAAATTGATATCGAGTCCATCGCGATACTGAGACCGTATTTTCGACCCAGGAAGTGATTGACATCCTGACATGACTGTATTAGCTAATCGAACATTTTCAAAGGATGTAAGTTTAAGTTTAACTTTGAAAAGAAGATTAGAATCCCGTTGTGGGCTTACTTCATTGTCGTCCACATCAACTCGCAGGAATATCACTTCTGAAAATTCCCATTGTGACATAGCTTCTTTAATTTTGCGTTCAACGTCATCATTCATTTTGCACCAGTCAGCAGTAAAATCCACTGCAACAAGGCGGTCACCAGCCTCTTCAAGTTCACGCTCGAATTCTGCCTTCATGGTGAAAAAGGGTACAAGACAAAGAACAGTTTTAATAATTGTTTGCTTTTTTGTATTTTTTACCTTTTTACGTTTAATCGTTTAAAGAACAACTTGCACTAAAACTGCAGGACGCGTTTGCGGCATTTCTCTGTTAGCTTTATTATTGATTTGATTCACACAAAATGAACTTCATTTATTAAACGTGCCTTCAGTTTGTAACTGTAAATCATTGCATTGTTGGTATGAAATCAACTAGACATAATGTCAAAACGACGCAGTAAACATAGAGGATACAGCATTGTGTGAAGGCGTGTCGAGCTATGTTCCTCGGCGTTTTAGAGGAAGCTGTACAGCTAGCTTACAGCAGGTTGAAGGTTCTACCCAGAGGTATACCCCGGGATCATCCTCCTACGTTAGAGCCGGAAGTCGCCAAATGACCCTGGCTGTTGGTGCGACGTTAAACCCTAAGGAAAAAAGTTGGGAAACAATCCATGTGATAAAACTATTCATAGTGATATGTTGTATTAATAATATATTTCATTATTTTTACGTATTTTATTCAATGGGATAGTAGAGGGAGATACTGAGTTATCCCATATCGGTTTCACGTTCTTTAAAGACACATGTTCTTTAAAAAAACACGGAACGTATTTTGTAAAGACGTCGTTTATTTTCTCTTCTGACACCGCTATTAATTTAGATTTTTTCACTTTTTTAATGTCGCACCTACAGCATGTTTCATTTAGCAACTTTTCCAACTTCAACGGTGTAGGAAGACACCATGCGTTCACCAAGGTAGAACGAACGACCTGTAACCTAGCTGGACAACTTCCTGGCATGCAATATCTGTCAGGTCTCGTTCGGGATTCGAATTTACAGCGGTGGGGGATTTAAGAGTGAAATCTGTTCTTTAGTTACAAATAATATATAAGTAAAGCACTGTTTATTTTTGCTGACACCGCGGTTAATTAGGGGTGAACTACCACTGTTCTACCCTACAGAACTTCAATAATATACGAATTATTTTAAAACAGTAACAAATTGTGAAAACAAATATGTTAATGGAAATATTACTTCGTGTCTTCAAAAATATTTAGTACTTCAAACACTCAGTTAAACACGATTATAGTTGAGAATGCAATGAAAAGTTTGAACTAAAATATGGACGATCAAAAAAAAAAACATAAAAGAAAATAAAACTGATAAAAAATACCTTTGTATAAATCCTCCTCATTTTTGAATAAATAGGTTCTCTAGTAGTAAAATGTTATTATGTTGTAAGTTAAATCAATCGCCACGTTCGTAAATGTTTTAAATGGCCACTTTAGCAGGCTGAATTTTTAACAATACAAGTTTATGACATTGGAGTTAAAAGGCTGTATTTAAATACGTTCATTTATTGATCATCGTAAAATCGATCACACACGGGTATAAACTTGTGTAAACAATGAGATTGTGTATCGTTTAACAACGTTCAATATACATTTAATGTACAATCCATGATAAGACAATTATATTACATTCTATGCTCATGTACACACCAGTTTTTATAGTTATGCTGGGCATGGCTAGTTTCTTTAGTTTAAGATTTGGACAAAAACCTTTTCAAGCCTTAACTCAGAATATCTGTAATATTTTTGAGGCCTTTTCATAATAAAAATATTTTTTATGAAATAAAGATTTCATTTTTATTAATTTAACTTTAATTGACGAGGTAAGGTAAATAGTATATTATTATAATCAACGTGTCGTACATCAGAACAAATATTTGAGACTGAATGTGTCTCTGAGTACAGTGTGTATTATAAAACACGTTGATATTTTCTTCTGTACAGAATTAACGCTAGTACACTTTAGATATCTGCGTGAAGTCATGCAGATGCGTGTATAGACACACCGGAATGTTGAATTTCACATAATCAAAAACTAAGCTTTAATAAACAACGTTAATATCACACTACTAACGGCATTTACTTGAAATGTGATTACTATCATATCTCAAGTCTGAGGGAGACAAATCATGAATATAATATATAATTGGAAGTAATATAAGTCGCGTCCCTTGCAAATGCATCTGTGGCAGAATTCATTTTTGTTAATATATATACTACTCAAAATTTGATAGGGATCACATAATAGATGGTACATATTTCATAGGGTATTATTTTTTTTATCGATTTTTAATTGTTATTTTGCAACTTTTGACATTTTAATGTGTGTTTTAGTTTATTTTTAAGTATTGATTTATCACTGAAGCGTGACACTGGCTGGATCTAGATAGGGGTGACTTTTTAATGTTTTAGTGCATTCGTGTCTGAAGAGAAACGATTTTAAAAGCCAGCCAAAAGTGAAAAGATCTTTTCATTATCGTGTGTGGAGCCAATTGGCGTTGATTACTGCCTGGCATCGTCTTCTCATGCTACTGATAGAGCCTACGGATGGTGCCTTGTGGGATTCGATTCCACTCCTCAAGGAGGGTTTGTCGTAGCTCCTGGATGGTGGTAGGCTTAACAGGGCATGCAGATATTGCAACCTGAAGCATGTCCTAGACATGTTCTATGGGGTTGTGGTCTGGAGACCTCGCAGGTCAGTCCATCCTGACGATTGTTTCAGCTTGGAGTTACTCATTGGTCACTCTGGCTCTGTGAGGTCTGAATCAGATTTTTCATTATATTACAGGATTTTGACTTTTCAGCAACAGAACCACAGGGGACTAGCACGTTGAAGGATTAGTGTATAATGGTGTATTAGGCTTAAAATGGCCACATGGACCAAAAACACCTATATTACATATATACATATACAACGGTTACAACTTCCGAAATGACAGCTTCTGTATCAAGTTTGTTTAACACTACGTAACTTTTCAAGAAATCGCTCAAATTTCTAACAACTGGTGTCTACAGATAGCTAATACATTATACTACACATAACCAATAAGCACTTTGTCCAATTCAAAACGATGAAGCAGGTATTTAATCTTTTTCCTTCGAAAAATCATCAATTTCGCTTAGTCGTACGCGACCTCGCAACACCAAATTGATCAGAATTACCAAACTAAATACACCTTAAAATAACAGGTACAGTAATGACAACACATGCTTACTATAAATATTACTAAAATACACTGACCCACTGAGGCATAATACTCCATTATGCTCCATCCCCCCAACGTGCTAACCCCCTGTGAACAGAACAAGAAGGAGAACAGTGGAAGAGGAGGAAACAAGATCATCAGATGCTTTTAGCCAGCCACATAACAAAATAGTGTAAACAAATAGACTTACTTCAACTGATTTAAATCCTTCTTGATGGTTCCTGGGTTGAACCAGTATTCTGTGCCAGAGTCAAAGTCAGTCCAAACGTAATTAATTTAAATATTTCATGGAGAACGAAAAGTCACAAAAGTCAGCATAGAACACTAACAGCTATTCCTGCTCTTAGTAGAAATAAATATGTGCTTCCTTAATCTGGCAACTGTTTTAGACAAAAATATTTTGTTTGGCAATCCTCAATATCTCTGACAGCATAGGGACATATAACTTCAAAATAAATACACCATACACCATACATACGCCATTGTCACAAACCTTCATATCTAGAGAAGTGCCAAATTATGGGTACTCCAGACCCGCAATAAAGCCAGACTTGTGTGCGTGCACGTGTGCGTGTGCAGTCATTATAATATTCACAGATCTTGCATGATCATAATGAGGTTTAAACCAATGATCAATTTTAAAGATATCGGCAAAACGTCTTAATCCTTTTATATCATAAAATTAATTAAAAGTAACGTAATTGCATCTTCAATTCATTTCAGATAATGACCCGCAACTGGCGACAATTTTTCTATTATCTTCAGTAGAATAAGACAGAATTAAAGACATCTTTTCTTACTACCTGTACTATTTACATAGTCAAGACGGTCCATAGTCTATTGTATATATGATTACTGCATTTTAGCGTTTTGAGATGTAAATACGGTATTTTGAATAAAAATTAAACGTGTTGATATAAGTTAATCATCATTGGTACTAATTCATGTACGCTTTAATTGCATCTACTACATGTATTTCGTATAGCGGAAAGTTCTGTGCAATCCTAGACTTTATATTGTTTCTGAATAGCTGGTTGAGTAAACCGACCCCCATATATACTTGAAGAAGTGTTGAAAAACTGCGTTAACCCAATTGAAAAATTGAATAGCATTAGTTTAGTCTAATTACCAAAAATGTAAATGTTTGTTTTAATTATGCTGAAAATAGAAACATCACATGCTAGGTGCCACCTATGCAACTCTACAATAATTTTGTTGACACTGTCAATACTATCTCAATGGCTGATAAGTAGGGATACATTCATCTATGACTTCTAAGTTAGCAATTAAAGTTTGGACACGTGTCTATAGATTACTGCGATAACAAACAACTTGTTTGTATAATGTGTGATTTATCAATGTATTAAATAGTAAATTTATTGTAATTAAGCCCACAAGATCAGTTGTCAACACTGTTATCATGTTTTCGTCTTTGTGTTATTATCAGTGGAGGTTTAGCCAGACGGGGAGGGGGGATAGCGACGTGTTTTGAATCAGTATGATTATATTGACAGGCCCAATTGCAAAAACTTATCTCAGTTTTACCTTTAATGTGTACAAGAAAAACAAACACATTGATGTAGGTGGATTGTAAACAGAAGCGTCAGTAGAACTCATTGAAAAAAAATTTAGTCTTATTGCTAAAATCAGTTACATGTACAATGTACATGATTTAAAATTAAGATTATATTTAGTTATTTATATAATTTATTAATTATATGCATGTAATATATCTTTATTATTGCTACAAAATTAATTGCTGCATACAAATATAAAATATTTTGTAGATTAGATAGTTGATGTTTTGGTGAATTCTACTACTCTGGTTTAGCTTCATATACTGGATACTAGTATTTTAATTATTTATTGCAATTGTATATTGTGATGTGTTTCCTACCCGATAAGTGTAATATAGATGTCATAATACAAATGCATTTATCTAGAAAGTTTCACAACATTTTTGATAATGAAATTCAATTATGCTAAGGTCATAAGAGAGACTAGTATAGTATGAAGCACCGGTGGCTGAATTAATATCAGAGTGAACCCCTAGATTTCGTCTCAGGCTGACCAGGTAGCGTACTTGGTACAAGGCGCACGTTGTCCGTGGAATAAGACTGACCATGATACTTAGGTACCTGGCTACTGGTGACAGCTATAAATAATCAATTTACATTATCAGAGTGGCTCACAATGCTATATCCCCGGTGATTCGAAATGTCCATCAAGCTATTAGCGATTAGAACATGTAAGAGGTCGTCATGACTCCCATGACACCTGAAGAGCGGAAGGAAATCGCCGACCAGTTTTTTGTTGTATGGAACTTCCCACATGCTCTGGATTAGATGGGAAGCATGTGGCTATCCGATATCTCGATGGTGATGGTTCCACTTTCTTCAACTTCAAGAGGTATCAGTCTACGGTGCTCTCCGCCATGGTAGACGCTAATTACAAGTTCCGGTGGGTCAATGTTAGCGAGCCAGGAGAATACTCCGACGTCCAGATCTGGAACCACGGCGAGTTCAAGGAGCGTATACAGGGTGGTATATTTGGCATACCGCCATCACAACCACATCCAAGGGATGACTGTTGATGAAAATGAGAACAATAACTTTATCTCATGGGCTTGGAGAAAGGGTATGAATTTGGGTTGTACAAGTTTTGTCATGAGGTAGAGAGGACTAGATTAATTATCTTTGTTATATATGCTTGTTGTTGGTTGCACTTTATACTAGAATCTGTCTATGTGTATTATTTATTTATGTGTTTTTATTTTTGTTTCCTGGAGGGTGTGAGGTTGAGAGTTACACAGCACCCATCACGTGACCGGGGGCTTTAAATGATTCGTGCGTATGGTTGTATCTGTATAAATTATACTCTGTTCTATTTTGATAACGCTATGTACACTCCAGAGTTTAGATTTAATCCTACTGATATTTTGCGTTGAGTGTAGCGAGAGTAATAACTGTGGATGAATTAAAAGTTGGTGACAAGATCGTTTAGAATTTTCATTAATTGAAACTTTTCTTCTAGATATGACGTCTAAAGTAACAAAGGACGTGCCAGATATCGAAGTAAGTGACTCTTTTATAGCTTGCATACATCAATACAATGACACAATTTAAAATGACAAGGAATCCATATTGATGTCATGTGATTTAGACTGTTTGAAGTATATTTATAAATGTTGACGACTTAAAGCTTTTATTAAGTGAATGACATGCATATGATACAATGATTATGCTTTTGCCCCGTAAGGATAGTTATATGCCCCACACAGAAAATGTCATTGTTATCTAATGTTTGGGTAGGCATTTGTAAAATACAATAACATGGATTTAAAGATGTAAAATTGAATCATTATTTCAAAATGGCGCTTAATCTTGCATAAATCTCAAGGTTAGCCTTTTTAATCAAACGATGTCCTGAACACGGGTTTCTCGTGCATTGTTTTGCAAAATAACCGTAGTAATGCCGTTGTAAATATACATGCTTGATATTGGACTGACACATTAATATTGGATAGTTGTTGGGTATAATCAACAAAGGAATGGCGTCAAAGTCGTAATTCAAACAAATCGTCCAATCATACTCTCATTTTTATATGGTATTAACACAAACTGTAGTCTCCGGATCTACATAAGGATGTGGTCTACATACGATATTGTTGTGTTTAATACCACGCACATACATGTACATTGAATAGTGTATCTCTATACTGACCAACATATTACACAGTAAAATTATCTTGTCATGGAACGTGACACAGGCTATCAAATAAAATTAAATCATGCATCTCACAGTCTTCCGGCAACCACCACATTTATAATTTTGGGTAGAAATGTGGCGGTTGCCGGAATTTCATATAAACTTTTTACCTATCTTATGGATACTTTTTCTGGTATACTTCGTTATAACCCATCTTATTAGACTGTTTGTGACGGCGCTCACGCTTAGGGGATTCATTTATGAAATTTGGCCAACTGGAAAGCCGAATTGGTAGGACCAAGTCTGTTATAGTTTATGTAATGTATTGTGTGTACTGATTCTAAATATTTTCAATTCGTTATGTGTGTTGTAGTATAGCAATGTAAAACTCGGTACTGTTTTGTATAAACCAATGGAACAGGGTTTGCGCAGATAATAAGATTATGTTGATTAAATGATCCATTGGCTTCAATGATTATCTGCATGCAATCATCAATGGATTAATTGGTCAGTTGACACGCGAGCTTTTTATCTACATGACTTGTTATATAGATAATACAAAGATTTATCACCCATGGTTAAGGGCGTACGTAGGGATCATTTGAACGTTTTGAAGATCTAACCAGGGAATTGATCTGACAAAAAGAAATCATTTCAAAAATAAGTCAGGAACACTTCCACGAAGTTAATAAAACATCTTAACTATTAAATAATTAAATTATACACATTCGTAGCCATTTTAGGCCCAAATTCACCATTATACACCACCGCAACATTGTACAAGCCCCCATGTTGTCAGGTATAGCAATTTCAGCAGCGGCGTACAATAACAATAACTTACACTATGGCTCTGTTTCAGAACATACTGGCGTTAAATCCTCGTGTTTCTAAACATGCAAGTTTAGTCTCCAGTAGAAAAACACAGCAGAACAAGAAACACTGGAAACGGAATGCATCAAAGGGCTGTTCAGTAAGTAATCAACGAACTCAGTACAAACAATGAATTTATTACATGCTTAAGGCCAGAAAAAATAGTCTTGTTTACTGTTACCCGGCCGACCCTATTTTTTGACACCTCCCCTAAACTTTTTAGCGGCATAATTCAAAGTACGCCGTACAATGAGTTGTTTCATACAGTGGACTCTTGTAGGCTGGAACTTTGTAAGTTCGAACAACCGGAAAACTAGAATTCATTCTCTGGTCCCAACTGTTATATGTTCTATTTAGTTCAACTCTGCATGACTAGAACCACATAAATTCAAACGCTTGAACCAGTAATCAGGTTTCCTGCCGAATATTTACTCTCCTATTCACACGTCTCGGTTGAATGATGCATTTTCATAAGAGTAATATGACCACGGCGCGTGAAGATAACATTGTAAACTTATGACAGCAATTGTTTTAATTTGTTTGCAACCATAACTGTAAATAATTGTGCATAGTCAATTATTCTGTTTATCAAAAGTTATGTTTTGTAATTATATATTACAATTCAATTCAAGTTTATTGACATAACCAGCAATAAAAATTGATTTGTTCATTTAGGTGTATTTTTTGGCAATGACATACTTCGACCACTGTGTGTAATAAAGTTGTTTCAACAATAACTAGAAATGTACAGAAAAACGTACAGTGCAACCTCTCCAGAGCGGCCCTCTCTTAAGCGACAACCTCCCTTCAACAACAGCATGCTTTTTCCCCACTGTACGATTTAGCTATTAATTTAACCTCTCTAGAGCGGCAACCTCTCAACAACAACATAATTGTGCGTCTCCAAAAGGGTGTTGCTTTGGAGAGGTTGCACTGTATATCATTTGTATAAACATTGTATAGTATACGCCAACAAAAACATATAAAAAACGACTGGTTACCTAACTTTTTTTGTGAAATAAACAAGCAATAGTGAGCTATAAAATAACAAAATTAATGTCTCTTATACGAAATGTATTTTCTTAATTTAAGATTTATCATGTAATTGGCAATATCAATTCTCTTTCTCAGGATATCATGATGCCGACATATTATGCGTATTAATACAATATTATATGTGAACCCTTAGAATATCTTTTTTCCATCGTCAAATACAAATGACCAGGGTTTCATGAAGTCAATTATTTAAAACAAAGATATCCAATCAATATTATCACTTATTTGTGTATCTGTTTTAGATTTTAACATGGCTCAAATATATGAAAGTATATTATATTCGTTCAATTTCCATGTATGGTTCTATATTTACAAAGTCACAAAACTCGTTGCCATGTGAATGGATAAATTTGTAACAAAACAATAAGCTGTACTCAAAATCCAGTCAGAAAAACAGAGGTTTTATCGCCGTTCTACCATATACAGTTTTATTATCCCAAATGAGCACGATGAAAAACGATTCAGTCCGAGTTTATCCGGTAATTTTCGTAATTGTCCGTGAGATAGACGAAATCAAAACTAAAATCATCACACACACTCTATTAAACTCAGACTTTCAGACTTTTTCAGAAAATTTCATACCAATTACTCTATGTTCTTTTTTATTTCTTTATATTATATATAAAAAGGGTAAGTGTCTTTAAGTGCTAATTTCTCCGCTTACATATCAAAATAAATCAAATATTTTTGCATATAAATATAGCTTAATAATTAAAGTTAATGAACATGATGGGGCATTTTTTGTAAAATCATCGATAAAAAACAAAGTAAACAAAATGTCTAGAACTCCTTCTGTATTGTATAGCGCCAATTAAAGCGGTAAAGCACTAATCTGATAAACGAAATTGTTCCACATGAAATATTCAGGGACATGTTGTACCTTGTATGAACTTCTCATTAAAGAATACGGAGAAAAAAGTAAAAAAGAAAAGTTTTCGACCTACCGACCCTATATTGGTCGCTTTACTCAAACATGATTATGTTCCAGCCTAAACAGGCCGAGTACGTATACATAATCTCTTTCGGAAAAGTTCATATGCTGTAAATTGTGAACAAACGCTTTGTATGCATATATTATAGTGGTAAGCAATTATTCAAAGACACGAACTTCTCCACAATCAGTCATTATTCACATTACATGTTGTCCCTGTGGGTCAAGCCCACGTATCTTCGTTTTTAATGTTTTCTGGGGAACGTTTTTTATATTTAATTTTATTTCTGGCCGCGGCCGTGATCCAGTGGTTAGTGCGCTAGACTTGTAACCCGGAGATCCGGGTTTGAATCCCGGTCGCGGCAGGTGATAACCTTCTATGAAAATTTGACAAAAATGTTGATTTTCCTCCATATGTGGGGAAGTTTCCGGCTCCTTGTGGAAGGATAACTTAGTACTGGTTTAGTATGCAGTCCAGGGAAACTGGTTAGGTGAACCGGTCGCCGTATATAACTGAACAATAGACGAAAAACGGCGTTAAACCCCAGTGACAATAAGTTTCATAAAAACAAACAAAACAATAAACGAAACATTATGTTATTCAAGAAAAATGGGTTATTTCTCTCTGACAGTGTGGAAAACATTGTGGGTAAAGAAGTCATTACTCATTATAAGCAATGGCTTGCTTGATGCCACAGAATAATTCGCAATAGTTGTTAGGAATTCTAGCCAAACTATGCACAATCTTTGAACGCGAATTCGACCGACAGGACGAACTGACGCATTACCACGTCGCGGACGTCCTCGGGCTCCATAACAACCGAAATCAGCGGACAAACTGTTCGTTATTGGCTGCGAGAGAACGGTCTATTCGGCCGACACCCATATGTCGGTTGCGTTCTAACCCAGTGTCACTGGAAAAATCGTCTTAATTGGACACGTTTACTGGAATGCAGTCTTATTCTCGAATAAGTCCCAGATTTCGTTCGTGGTGGTGGCAAAGTACGCATCTACCGTAGGCGAATTGATCTCCTTGTCGACTGTTGTGTTGCTGAATGAGACGTTTTGGGGGTAGAGGTTCTGTCATGGTCTGGGGTTCCATTTCCCGCAGTAATCGATCAGCATCAGTCGTGGTTGATAGCAATTTAAATGCCCAACGTTACCGCGATGACATTGACACGCTTCTCTGCCAGCAGTTAAATATCAATGGCTGCCTCGCAATACAACATGTAAACGTTGAAATTGTTCCTATGTCCAATGTTAAAAGATTACATATTTTTTACCCCTTACCAAAATTTTGTATAAAAAAATGAGAGGTTTCAGTGTAGTCTGAATTCCACGACTGGTGTACGAAATTTTATCACGTGATTATTTTCAGTAATCCGATTGGTCTAGGGATAGGAGGTTTTGCAACGAGGCACGAATTCGAATTCTGGTCCCTGCAATCTCAAACATAATTTTGTTGAGTTACGAGGTTTTGATCCTCAATCGACAACGTATGATACTGTATGCAATTTGATAATTAAATAGTTATTACTCATATGTTTAAAACATTAACCTGACCATAACGACATCCGCTTTCATGATTCATTAAAAAATAATAAATTAGAGAGAGACACAATAATTACTTTCAAGTAGTTCCTTCCTTCATCGTACGAAAGTACGAAATTGTAATGATTATTTTCCTTTATGAAAATATGTTCGTTCTATATAATATTATGTCATAATATATTAAATCGCGTACAGTTTCACGAAATTGGAACAGAATAGAATTAATTGGATACAAAGCATATTTATTGCACAATTTTGAAAAAGAAGTCCGCGCAAGGGGTTCGACAGAAAGGGAAGAAATCTGAAGTCCAAATGGTAATCAAAATATCGATATAATATCGATATACCGTCATGAATTTAGAAGTGCGGACTACGTGTTTGTGCATTTGAATGATATTTGAATTTCTACATCACTTCAATACTACTGTACATGTAGATCGACCTTAAACACTTTAAATGGCATTCGAAATTATGCCAGTGTTGATGTAATGCTTATCGAACACGTGCCTGTAATTCAGGCCGTCGAAAAATATAGATACAATAAGTGAGGATATTTCAAAACGTGACAAGCAACACGACACATACACAATTAGCCGGCTATGACCTGCTACCTATATAAATATCCGTTGAAAGTAATTTTATCGGTCGTCCGAACCATGTTATAAAACAGTTGACCGACATTTAGGATATAACTTATATCGCAAGTTTATAAACATCGCTTTTTAAAGAAACTTGAAATGTTTGTCGATAAGCCATAATTCAGCGATAAGATTCATTGGCAGTCTCTGAGGCCAGAATAATTTAAACCCTAGTTTACAGTCTTCATACTGATCTGATCAATATACTTTGCTCCGATTTATATAATATAGATCCAAGAATTCTAACCTATGTTTGTTATTAATTAGTATTTAATTCATCAGACTGTTATCCATAAATTGCATCATTGTGCATATTTTTACCGAGAAAGCATGACTGTCGATCTAGCATCATGTAACTAGGACCAGAGAAAATAAGCTAAAAAGTTCTTTTAATGTGGCCCGGAAAACAATTGGCTAAATAGTTTCACATTTACTTAAACTGAACCAATTCCAGACCATGGTTTTGGCATGAACCCAATTTGCTCGACGCTGAATCAGTTGTTTGTTTAGCGCCGTTATCAACAACTTTTCAGTTATATACAGCGACTGGTTCACCTAACCAGTTTTTCTAGGCTGTATAATAACCAGTACTAACTTACTCTTCCACAAGGAACCGGCAACTTCTCCACATGTGGAGGAAAATCGACATTTTGTCAAATTTTCGAAGAAGGTAATGACCTGCCGTGACCGGGATTCAAACCCGAATCTCCGGGTTACAAATCCCGCGTACTAACCACTGGACCACGGCCGCGGCTCCGAATCAGAATTCATGATATTGGTTGACAGACTTGAGTACAAATGTATTAATATTTTTTTTTTGCTCTGCTCTCTGTTGATCAAAATGCCTTTTTGCTCTACTTCACACTTTCACAATGCGTACATGCACTCTTTTATTACATAACTTATACAAAATATTCAATATTGATACATCGTATTTATTTTAGTCATGTCCGCCGCTTGAGAAGAATTTTGATGACATTAAACATACAACCCTGAGTGAAAGAGGCGCACTAAGGGAAGCAGCAAGGTACAGTATAAACAATGACTCAGTAATTACCCCTAATGTATCACTCTTGAATCATTTACTGGCCCATACAGTGCCAGATTTAATCGTTGTTAGGGTCTACTTGAAACTCAAATTTATATTGACTCATAAATTCAAATTGTTGATAAAGATATCAGAATTCAAGTATATGCATAAACATTGACTGAATTAGAAATATCTGTCCACATTGCGCAGTTATCAATATCATTTAACTCCTGGGGCCTCTTGTGGTCGTGTGGATATGGTCCCTGATAAGTAATCGCTGGCCCCTTGGTTGGTTCAGTTGGTTTACAGATGGTCAGTAGTTCTGGGGTCTTCCTCCATCATTAAAGCTGGAAAATGACCCGGCTGTTGGAGCGACATTAAACCTCAGAGGAAAAGAAAATGTCATACAACAACGGTAATGATAAAGCTAACCTATGTCTGATTCAGATGCCTCAAATGTGCAGATGCCCCCTGTCAGAAAAGTTGCCCTACTCAACTTGATATCAAATCGTTTATCACCAGCATATCAAATAAGGTGAGTGTCAATTAATATTTATTTTAGTTCCCTCATATTGAGTGGAGTGAAGTTATTACAGTGTTGTGTAATTCAAAGTGTATTATCATTACACGAGCCTGTTTTTTCCTCGTTATACATGTAAGAATGTTTTTATATACTAAGCATTTATGTATAATACGGAAACATTGCTTAGTCAACGGTGGCTGTTCTTGACACATATTTTGGTAAAATATTTGAACTTTGCCAACATTGCACTCACGATGTCAATACTGGTGGTCGCGCTCCGTCCTCACCGCACTCAAAATGTTTTTAATTCTTGTAGAAAAACTTGGTCAAATTATACATACACATAAGTACGTTAGATTGTGGCTGTTATCTACCACTGTTAGTGCATGCATTACTAGATATTTATATATTGCGGGTTTCTTTTCACACGTAGATGTAATCAGGTGTTGTAAATTAATTAGTTAAATCGTTCACTCGGTTGTTTAGAATTGAGTCTGAAGCTAATATATCCGATATTGAAGCTGTCGTCTATAGGTATATTGTTATACACACACTTAAATTGTTGTAAATATTTAAATGTGTTCTTCACTAAAACCTCTTTCAAGATACTATAATGCGTATGTGTACATGTACTACTCGCCGGAATTAAGCTCTTGAATCAATGATCAATTTGAAACTATTTTCCAGTACAGAACTATTGTTCAGAATAAACCTACTGTTTAAGAATAAAATCATCCCGAATCTAACCTTTTGACCACGTTGAATCTATTGATGAAACTATTGTTTTGATTGTGATTCAAAGTGAAACTATTGTGCACAATAAAATGATTCATGTTACGTTATACTTAAATTCAGAACTATTATGGGGCCGCAAAGGCTATTTTCTCCGACAATCCGCTCGGGCTTTCGTGCGGAATGGTATGCCCAACCAGTGACCTGTGTGTAGGCGGATGCAACCTATATGCCTCAGAGGAAGGTCCAATTAATATCGGTGGTCTCCAACAATTTGCCACAGAGGTAAAATTTAAATAAACACACCACGCATTGTTTTTACTTAATTCGCATAATGTTTGCCAGTGTTTTTTTTAAAGAAAGCAATTTAATTTGTGTAAGAAAATCAAAGAGTTTAACAGTACCATAACGAAACTGTTTGTCTATTTTTCAAAAAAATATTATCATGTACATGCGCATTGGATGTATGTTCAGGCCGGAAAAATGGTAATGTTTATGGTTAGTTGACGATACGATTAGGGTAGGTAGATCACAAAACAAACGCTTTTTTTTCTAAATATTTACATTGGCGGTACGACTGTCCTCAAATATTTTCGTACTTTTGATTTTGTTCGTAGGAACTTTAGGGTGGGCGCAAAATAAAAGGACCGGTCGTGTAACCGTGATCACGACTTCTTTTTTTCTGAAATAAGTCCAAATCATGTGTTAACATCTTATCGGTAATGCATCATAATGATCAACACGTTCTTTTTTACAACAACTGACATTCTTGAATTCAGATTTATTTTCCCAACGTCAGGTTTTCAAGGATATGAGAATTCCACAAATACGAGACCCAAGTTTGACACCGCCGTCGGAGCTTCCAGAGAGTTATAAAAGCAAGATTGCTTTGATAGGATGTGGTCCAGCAAGCATTAGCTGCGCTACATTCTTGGCTAGACTTGGATACAGTAATCTCACGGTGTTTGAGAAACATAACTACATAGGTGGTTTGAGGTAAATCATCCATGTATCTTTTAGAATGCACCGATTTGTATGTATTTGACTTTTATCTCTAATAAAACAAGCCGTAATTTATACTTTAATTTATACTAGATTATATTTGAACGTCTTTACTAACACCATCACTAATACAAATTACCATTTAACTCTTGAGCACTCACGCATATTTGCATCACACACTGAAGAGGAAAATACTTCCGGCCCCGATTCCACGAAAATACTTAAGTCTGTTGTCTTACTTAACTTCGCTTATTTACTTAACTAATGACTTAAGCTAAGTAGCCTATCAAGTAAATAAGCGAAGTTAAGTAAAATAACGGACTTAAGTATTTTCGTGGAATCGGGACCCGATGTATGAAGTATTCTTCTGAAATCTAAGCACTTCTTTCATTTAAAGGCACAGATGACTTGCAAGCCGTTTTCATTATTTGTTTAGATCCTCAAGCTGTAGAAAGATTTTACCATTTTTTAATTAAGCTGTACCTATTTCTCATACACTACCATCAAAAGCACTATTTATTAATGACACTTAACCTTTAACTCATTCACCGCCGAATTTCTCTGCATATATTCCTTCCAGTGCTGCATTTATTTTGGTATAGCTGTTGTAAACCCAGTATCATTACTAATAATTTTGTATAGTAACCATTTATGCATATTTTGTTATGAAACTTGATAAGTGTAACCACCATCATTGTCATTATTTAACAAAATGCACTCACTAACAAAATCATCAGGAGTTTTATACATGGGATACTTTCCTCTATCTCATCCATCATCTCCACTATCATCATAAAACCAGTACAAGTCACAATGTATAGTGTAAAAAATATGGTGCAAACCGACGTATTACTATAATCTACAGACAGCATATCACTTGTGGTTGATACTTTCATTGGCTTACTAGTAAATGTATAGGGTTTTCAGACTCTTAAATTTCTTTAAAGTAATCGGATTCATACGTTTTTACATATCAAAACTCTTTCATTCATTTTCATTTTTCAATGCAATTTGTAAAGTAGAACATACTTCACATTTAGAAGGCACTTTTCGTATAGACACGGTTTCTTATTTATTTAGTTTATGTAACTATTTACTAATTTCTTGAACTTAGTTCTTCTGAGATTCCACAATACAGACTTCCATACAGCGTGGTCGACTTCGAGGTGCAACAAATGAAAGATCTTGGAGTTAAAGTATGCTCTTTAATTATACCCGTATCATAATTGTTCCTTTTCACTATAATGGTCGAATTAAAATACATGTATACCACTGGATACTGAGAAATCTTATCAAATATATAAATTAATTGAATCCATTATGAAGTGGATAATTTGCGCTTAAGAAAACTAGCATATGAAGGGCACTTGTTCCACCAAATGGTACAGGAACAAAATAAAACTTTCGTAATGCTATAAAAATTGGCTGTGTTAATTAAAACAATGGGGGAATGAAGTGTCCCATTACCAATCATTCAATCATAGGTGTGGCTTAATCGAATTAAGTGCAGTTATTCTAATTATAAATAAACCTACTTATAAAAGCTCCATTGGGAAGTCAATCCTAATTGTAGCTATAACTGAGCGGATTTTAGTCAAATGTTAAAATGCAAATATAAATTAATTCGTGTTCATTTATTTAAATACGATAAGTGAAATTATATTTCATTAACGTATTTTTAAAGATACATTGTATGATGAAATTGACATAGGTTGACTGCATTGCACATTGTATTTCTCGTCAATGTACTTTAATTGGAAAAGTTGATCCTTTATAAATGTACAGTTATATATATCATTTATATGCATATCAAAATACTAGTTAATTATGCAGATACAAATACAGATGTGTGCTTAAAATGCAAAAAGTCAATTTGTAAACAGTGACTTGAATATTTGTAGGTTGAAACTGGACAAGCTCTTGCCAGTGACAACTTGACATTAACAAAACTGAAGGCAGATGGATACTCAGCTGTATTTGTTGGCATTGGTACGTTCTATCAGGAAAAGTTTCATATAAAAGATTACATCGTTTGGTAGACATAACTGAGTTAAGATAGCTGTTTTTAAACTTCTCTTCATATCTCCTCAAACCATAAACTATATGACCAAATGTTCATGAAGGATGAAATTACCACGTCCAGTTAGTGTGATAAGTGCTCTATCGGTGAAGTGAAGCTTTCATTCTGATTAAAACAAACATGCAGGCTCTAACCATACCGGTGGTGTGATACCACGATGTCTGCATTATACATTAAATTAGTATCCAGGAAACAACCATCGAGATTCATCAGTATACAAATATAATATTACATATGTTATGTAGTTGGTTTACGATCGATATAAAGTTGCATTTAAATAAAAGCAAACGGAATTTGATACCAAATTGCTAACATATATAATACAATGAGACAATGATCAAGGTTGGTATAAGATAAACATCCAAATAAGTATCATTATCAGTGACGAGGATTCAAAACTCCAAATGGCAATTCAGCATGTTTTTAATAATAATGGCAATTCAGCATGTTTTAAATAATTGTAGCCTATTTCAAATAAATAACAAATTGTAGGTTTGCCAAACCCGAAGAAAATTCCTATTTTTGAGAATCTCACAGAAGACATGGGCTTCTTTACATCCAAAGATTTCTTGCCTAAAGTTTCCAAGGCCAGTAAAGCCGGGATGTGCTCCTGTAAGGCCGAGTTGCCCAAACTGTCAGGTAGGATATTGTATGAGGGGATATTTCTGCTAATTTTGTGTGTTTTTATTGTAGGGAAGATGTACATTCCAATATATATATATATATATTAAGATACATGATTTAATTTCTAATATCTACAATGGATATCGGATTGACATATACAAAACAAATAAGTATCTCAGAATCATACGACTTCACGGAACTGATATATTATTGTATAAATCATTATTATTATTACCTGATGATACAGACCTAGCTGTCCTATTCAGAACAGATATATATTACATTAAAAAAATCAATACAAACACTTCCAAAAATGATATTATACAATTTGTGGATGTACGGGTAGAATATTCTGATGTTGATTGTTATTCCAAGAAATTTCAACTATGTTATACTTTACCAATAAAGGAAAGGTGGTTGTTCTTGGTGCCGGGGATACAGCTTTTGATTGTGCAACCTCAGCTTTAAGATGTGGAGCTAGGAGAGTGTTTGTCGTTTTCCGCAAAGGTTTCACAAACATCAGAGCTGTACCAGAAGAGGTAATATGTGACAATACTCTCAACATTAATGTCAGTAAAAATATGTGACAATACTCTCAACATTACTGTCAGTGAAAATATATGACAATACTCTCAACATTACTGTCAGTGAAAATATGTGACAATACTCTCAACATTACTGTCAGTAAAATTATATGACAATACTCTCAACATTACTGTCAGTGAAAATATATGACAATACTCTCAACATTACTGTCAGTGAAAATATATGACAATACTCTCAACATTACTGTCAGTGAAAATATATGACAATACTCTCAACATTACTGTCAGTGAAAATATATGACAATACTCTCAACATTACTGTCAGTGAAAATATATGACAATACTCTCAACATTACTGTCAGTGAAAATCAAGAGCGATTTATCATTAGCTCAGACCTTTTTCTAATACATGTAGTAGCTTTTACCACAACACGTCCCAATTATGAATAATTTTCATACTTTCACATATCTTACACTGCATCGCATGACACATATGGTTAAAGTAACTCTAGATCACGGAACGAATGCTTAATGCAGATAATTTAGCGCTAATTTACCATTACTGCTATCCTAAATTAATAGTTATATTGAAACAGCGACTGTCTATTAAAACAAATTTCAACATGAACCTTACAAAATCGTGTTGTCATATCAACACTCGTTATTTCAGATGGACTTAGCTAAAGATGAGAAATGTGAATTTCTACCTTTCTTATCGCCACGACAAGTTAACACAAAGAATGGTCGTGTGTGTGGAATGGAGTTCGCGAGAACAGAACAAACTGATAGTGGAGAATGGATAGAAGATGAGGACGAAATAGTGAAACTGAAAGTGGATGTCATAATATCAGCATTTGGATCCGGTCTCACTGATCCTGACGGTAAGTTAATGATTGAATCTAATCAGTTGTTACATCACATCACTGTCACTATGGAGACGTTAAATATATAGTTATGTACGTCCAGGAAACTTTCTTAACCAAACCTATCTGATACGGAAACCACTTTATTTACATGACAGATTGTGTACTATAATACAGAAAGCTTCTTTATTCTGAAAACCTCTCAATGCCATTCAAATTATGAAGGGCATCATTATAAACAATAACGTAACAATATTTGTATTTGCAGTAATTAAAGCCATGGAGCCAGTGAAGTTTAACAGATGGGGTTTACCGGAAGTGAATACTGATACCATGCAGACAAGTGAACCTTGGGTTTTCTGTGGGGGCGACATAGCCGGTGTAGCTCAGACAACTGTAGAATCTACCAACGATGGTAAACAGGCGTCCTGGCACCTCCATAAATATTTGCAGGTATGCTCAATACTCAACAACCCAACTACGCATTCATTACAAACTTACCTGTATTTTATTATGTGTAGTCGTTTTATAATGAATTGTTTTATCGATCAAAATTAGTTTTATTACTTCTGTATCCTAAAAAAGTATTTACTATCATTATCGTTATTTATTGACACTAAAGCATTTGAAAAAACTAACACCATATTTCAAATTTTTCTTCTAATGACTTCTATAATGAAAGTTTAATTAGTCCGAACATTTAACGTGTGTACAACACGTGTCCTGTATCTTTAAATTGCGCTAAGAATCGTGTATCATGTTGTTTAATATTTTCAGTCACTACACAACCAAACTATTCCTGATGAGCCATGCTTACCAAGGTTTTTCACACCGGTAGATCAAGTGGATGTTAGTGTCGAGATTTGCGGGTTAAAGTTTCCGAATCCATTCGGACTGGCCAGCGCTCCACCAACAACAAGCAGTGCCATGATTCGTCGTGCTTTCGAACAAGGCTGGGGTTTTGCTTTGACGAAAACGTTTGCTTTAGATAAGGTTTCGTTTCATTATAACAGAACTTTTTATGCAACTATGATTATGTCCACATGTAGAATTCCTACCTAATGCGTCCGAACAATGTCATTTATGCTTATTTTATGAATAATGTATTTTACATTCAAATTCAGTTCATATCAACTACAAAAAACAGAAACAGTTATCAATATTCGCTGTATTAAGCTTCAGAATCGATATATTGTGCGAGCAAAAAAACTTTGTAACATATTCTCATTAACATATTGTTTAACCTTGACTTCCAGGATCTTGTCACCAATGTATCTCCGCGTATTGTTAGGGGCACAACTTCCGGTCACATGTTTGGGCCCCAGCAAGGTGCATTCCTTAACATCGAATTAATCAGTGAGAAGACAGCGGAATATTGGTGTCAAAGTGTCACCGAGTTAAAGAAGGACTTTCCTGACAAGGTAGTATACATAGTGCTTTCCTGGCAAGGTAGTACACACACTGCTTTCCTGACAAGGTAGTACACACTGCTTTCCTGACAAGGTAGTATACATAGTGCTTTCCTGACAAGGTAGTATACATAGTGCTTACCTGACAAGGTAGTACACACACTGCTTTCCTGACAAGGTAGTATACATAGTGCTTTCCTGACAAGGTAGTATACATAGTGCTTACCTGACAAGGTAGTACACACACTGCTTTCCTGGCAAGGTAGTACACACACTGCTTTCCTGACAAGGTAGTACACACACTGCTTTCCTGACAAGGTAGTATACATAGTGCTTTCCTGACAAGGTAGTATACATAGTGCTTACATGACAAGGTAGTACACACACTGCTTTCCTGGCAAGGTAGTACACACACTGCTTTCCTGACAAGGTAGTACACACACTGCTTTCCTGACAAGGTAGTACACACAGTGCTTTCCTGACAAGGTAGTACACACTGCTTTCCTGACAAGGTAGTATACATAGTGCTTTCCTGACAAGGTAGTACACACACTGCTTTCCTGACACGGTAGTACACACACTGCTTTCCTGACAAGGTAGTATACATAGTGCTTTCCTGACAAGGTAGTACACACACTGCTTTCCTGACAAGGTAGTACACACACTGCTTTCCTGACAAGGTAGTATACATAGTGCTTTCCTGACAAGGTAGTACACACACTGCTTTCCTGACAAGGTAGTACACACAGTGCTTTCCTGACAAGGTAGTACACACTGCTTTCCTGACAAGGTAGTATACATAGTGCTTTCCTGACAAGGTAGTACACACACTGCTTTCCTGACAAGGTAGTACACACACTGCTTTCCTGACAAGGTAGTATACATAGTGCTTTCCTGACAAGGTAGTACACACACTGCTTTCCTGACACGGTAGTACACACACTGCTTCTCTGACAAGGTAGTATACATAGTGCTTTCCTAACAAGGTAGTGTACATAGTGCTTTCCTGACAAGGTAGTGTACAGTGTACAGATGCTTTCAGACGCAGAAAAGAGCGAGAACATCTCGTGCTACAGCCTGCTCCAAGGCGATATCCTTCGAGAGATTTTGTTTTGTCCGCTATTTTTAATGGTCCTATGTGTCGAGAGGAAAATATATATATATATATATATATATGCGTACCTATGTAACCAATACATATAGAACAGTTTGAACACTATATATGTACATAACTTGGAACGAACTACATTGTGCCATTATCGTAATGATTAGTGACTTTTTGTCATATATCTCTAGCAAATGATGACATTATCAATATATGTTGATGCTGATTTTATTTGGGTAAATGACATGTCAGACAAGGAAGCAAATAAAAGTCCAAATGTTTGACCTAAATCATTACCCAAGAAAACACAGTAAACCTGACCATAAATCTACTTATTTCCATTGTGATCGTGAACTTCCGCTGTGGTTCACTTGTTCACAATTATTTATCAATTATCTACCTAAAATGAGAAATAATAATGAATACAGCACGTTAGCGACTTGAAGATACACCGATTGTTTGTTTTCAGATCATCATTGCTAGTATCATGTGCAGTTTTAGCAAAGATGATTGGACAGAACTTGCCATTATGGCTGAGGTGAATGATCTATACACTATGTTAATTATTTTTTATCAATGTTCAGAAGCCATTGTTGGAAAATAACAAAACCATGTCACTATTTATTGGGTTATAGCGATAACTCTGGTGAAGCACGATCGAACTCTAAATGTCTGGTAACAGTATTTTATAACAACAAGTTTATATTGACATTTAATGAGAATGATGATTTCAAATTAGCGTAAAATACTGATGTATTTGCAAATTTCGTTCAAGTGATATTAGTTACCATAAATATTTGACAATAAAGCAGTTCTTTGATATTACTCCGCATATCAGCATAGCTTGAAATTTCTACCATCAGAAAACAAATACTGTGGACAACAGTCAAAATAATAAATACCAGGAGTGCATAAAGTCCATACTTACATACCTGGGAGATACGTTTTCGTAGCTTTGTATTATAAGTGTTTTCTACTTACATTTGTAAACTGTATTACAGAACGCTGGTGCTGATGCTTTAGAGCTAAATCTGTCCTGTCCACATGGTATGGGTGAAAGAGGAATGGGTCTTGCTTGTGGACAGGATCCAGAACTTGTGAGGAACATTTGCCGTTGGGTTAGGGAGGCTGTTAAGATTCCATTCTTCGCAAAACTCACGCCAAACGTTACTAATATTGTGACTATTGCTAAAGCTGCACACGAAGGCAAGTATGATAATAAAATGCCGTTTCTGGTGTCCAAATGTGACTTTGCAACAAAATAATTGGCGAATAAGCACAAAAAACGATTGAAAAAGAAAAAAAATAAGCACACAAGTATACCTAAGATATCAGTTACATCCAGTTGTAGCTTTTCTGAAATTACTCGAATTAGGCGACACGAAATGTGTTCTATGCTCATACATCTTCTTAGTTTATCATTGGCTTTGGAATATATCTGTATCATATATTAAAGATACATCTGGTTTCAGGAAAGGCTGATGGAGTCACTGCGACTAACACAGTCTCTGGTTTGATGGGCTTGAAAGGTCAAGGTCAAGCTTGGCCAAGTATAGGAAAAGCCAAACGAACAACATATGGTGGTGTATCTGGCAACGCTATCCGTCCAATCGCACTACGTGCTGTCTCGGCTATCGCTAACGCACTTCCAGGATACCCGATCCTTGCTACAGGTGGTATTGATTCTGCTGAAGCAGGCCTACAGTTCTTACATGCCGGTGCTTCTGCATTACAGGTTGGTTTGAATGAAGTTAACTACATCGTCGATGTTAGTTGTGCCCCATTGTTTTGAATTTTTTTTCGCTGCATTTCAACACTTCTAGCATAGTAAAACATACATAATACGTGATTTTTAAGTGATATTATTACACGATACATCAAATTGTGCAGATATGTGTATCAAAATGCTTTCGATATTCAACAAATTCATTAGAACCGCAGCGGCACATTACTCTAATGTCCATCGTTTGTTAATATATAGTTTGATAATATCATACATCTTTTCGTGTGTTCAATATCAATCCTGGGAGGTTTAATTCTATAGGTTTGCAGCGCCGTTCAAAACCAGGATTTCACTCTAATAGACGATTATGTGACTGGTCTGAAGACTCTTCTATACATGAATAGTCGTGAAGATTTGTCTGCCTGGGACGGGCAAAGTCCACCAACAGCCAAACATCAACAAGGAAAACTTGTGCCAAAGATAAATGAACTGATCGGAAAGGTTGGTTGATATCTTGACACCATTTTGTAGTATTTTGAAATCGGAAAAATAGGAACTGTTACACAAGATTAATTTCAATTAATCAAATTGAGCTATTTTTATTTGCTTTGTGTCACATTTAAGCTCAGCCATGATACCCTCGTCTGATATAACAAACTAATGCATGCATACATTTTAACGACGAATCTGTTGATCATCCAAAATAAACGTTCATGATTTGTTGACAGAAATGCCGTTTTATTTGTATTGGACATTTTGTGCTATTCATTGTAATCATTTCAACTGTGTCCATAACAATTACCTAATCCGAAACATTGTTGATACTTCATTAATTTCAGTCAGTCGTGTATGTTTTATATTACACATTGCTAAGTGCAATAACTAGATTTTTGCAGCGTATAGTCTTCCAGACATGTATAATTCTACCTCTTTATTTCAGGGTCTTCCTTCATTCGGTCCATACAAGGAAGAGAGGGCTAAGATTATTGATGCACACAAGAAGACTGCTGACTTACTGGATGACGCTAACAAACCAGCCACAATCCGACCACCAATTGACCCTAAGAAACCAATACCATCTGTTAAAGTATGCTCGATAAATATTTCCTGTAGAAACAGAACCTAAAACACGTTAAACAGAGTTAATGGTCTTTCTGATACGTATGCTATTCAAATGTTACTTGAATAATTACTAAACTCATGATCTCATCTGAATTATTAAACTGACATTTCCAAGAGATATTCGAATAACCCCCGAATGGAAGACCTTACAACGTATTGCTTGATTGTGCATTGTAATGCGTACTGTTACATTTACACAAGGCAAATCATTTAGTTGTTTTTATTCTTTGTGCTAAATGTGTTCAATATTATGATAATAGGAGGTGATTGGGCGAGCCTTGGATATGATTGGAAGTTACGGGGATCTAAACAACAAAGAACAGGTGGTTGCGTTGATAGATGAGGTGAGTTAGCGGGTAAACTTGATTGTAAGTAAGTGTTGTCGTGGTTACACCGACATAGTTTGCCTGCTGGTCTATATGTCCGATATAAGCCACATGCCCGTGACAAGATTCTGTCATACCCTTTCATTTCAAAATCCCTGAATATACATGGTTTCTGTAAACTACGTTTGTAACCAAGGAAGCAGCCATCAAGAATAATGAAAAATATATTGTGACTGTTATAGACAGTTGCAAGTTTAAGGTAAAATTTTATTTGTGTTAGTTGCAAATACATACTACTTTGATAAATGAGCTTATTATATGTTACTTTATATAGATGTTCTTGAAACCGATATCATCAAGGGTGTTAAACAAACTATGGTGAAAATAAACTGTATCATATTGTAATCATTTTATAGGACATGTGCATCAACTGCGGTAAATGTTACATGACTTGTAATGACTCAGGCTATCAAGCTATTACATTCGACCCAGAAACCCATTTACCAAAGATTACTGATGATTGCACAGGTATGTAGCAACACAATTGACACACAATTTGTACAAAAGTATCATTTATCTCATGTATTTTGAAGTCATGATATGGAAAAATGGTACACTGTGTCATCCTATTTTTTTCAAATTTGAGCGATTGCATTACCAAAAAATAAATGGTTTGTCACGATTATACAGACTCAGTTCAGAACTTTTAGATCAACCCTCTAGGTAAAATATGCATGAATCAAAATCTAATACTCAATAAGGTTCAATGAGATTGGTCAGTGACAGATGATGGATCATACAGTAAGTTAGTTCTCACCGTGTGCAACAATTTCAACAATGCTTGATATGTCGATTATTTATAGGATAAAGTTTACACTAGTGTCTAGATAATATCATTCTGATATTCCTTACCTCCTTGTCGGTCTAGATGTGTCGTTAATGTACATAATACCAGTCATTCCATTTGAGGGTTAAAATATATCTCGTTGTCAACTACATAACGCATTAAGTTTGAATGTTAGATTTTAAAACACGGTAAGTGGATTTTAAAGGACTTCCAGTGCATGCATACCAAGCTTGTAGCTTACGTATAACTACGTTACTATTTCTTTCAGGCTGCACGTTATGCCTGTCTGTCTGTCCGATCATTGACTGTATCAAAATGGTAACCAGGACAACACCGTATGTGCCAAAGCGTGGTATTCCGCTCAGAAAGCCATCTGAAGCAAATATTATTCTTACAACAAATTAAAGGAACTGATAGTCCAGCATGCTCATTGTACCCAGAGCATCACTTGACTTATTAATTTATACAGTCAATGTTTTTGCAGCGCCAATATGTCGGCGTCCCAATATTATCTGTCTGAAAAAAAATGTAGAGTGAGTTTACGTAGATCGTAGATTTGTTACGAAGTGTGTTAATATTTATCATAATGCGTAGATTTTGCATTATCAAGCAGTTGTGTGCGTTTATTCTGCATGTATTCAATTGATATTTAACTGCGTTTGTTTTTGTTCCTGCTTTGCCCCACTTAGGCACTTATCTCATGTACGGATAATTATGTTATATACTCTTGCTATATAGTTTATCTTTACCTGTTGTGTATAATGTATATAAAAATCTAGTGACATAGATATTCACTCACTGTCGCATAAAATAGTATTTGATATTATGCAACTGGCTAAATTACATTCTTCTTGTCAATGAGTGCTCAACAGTCCGAGCGATATTCACCGGTGAAATATTTTTTTTGCTTTTCCACCTCCGTCTTCTATTACGTTCATTGCATATATTATGTATAATTAATGTTACATATATTTGACTCTATGGTGTCATATCTATTTTTGCTTTAGAATAGTGTTTGTATTATGTATATTTCATTACATATATGGAAATTAATGTTTAAAAGTGTACTGTTTTCTGTACGATGTTCACGTTTTGGATGCTGGGATAATTCTGACCAGGGACAATTTCAAAATAATTCTAGTATTTTAGAAGTATTTTTGGGTAGTCTCAAAATAATTGTGATGTTTATTAATGGGAAACTGAAAACAGTTCAACTGCGTTATATAATATTATCTGTAAACCTGTTGTGTGCTTGTACTTAGATTACATGTATATAGTGTTTAATAGAATACTCGTAATCTCTTGTATCGTTATGTTATTGACAACAAACAACCGAAACAGTTAATGTTTTTGAATCCGAGGTCAGTAAACAAAAATAACGTAATGGTCTTCAGAAATTCCGATCTGCCGCGTAATAATGAAGTTTCGACAATTGCGCAGAAATTGAATTGGCAAAATAAGGTTAGAAAAATTGGAAAACTAATACAACTGATCACTTATGAAATACAGTACAACATGTATTAATCATCCTATGGATTATACATGAGGAGGATGTCGTTAACTCACCATCCATATTGTTGTAGCGATTGAATTCTGAGATCTATTGAAGTTTACACACTTATTCTAACTTGAAAACTGTTAATGTATCAATTATACCATACACCTACTTATGTTTCCACTTGATCATTTCCTGCTAAATTGAAACTAATCTCACGTTAATAGTGACCAGATGTACATTTTTATTATGAATGCAAACAATACAGTAAAAGCATTTATATCTGATTGAAAAAAATATTGACAAATTAACCGCAACGGTTTATGACAATAAATATTACCATTGCATTGATATGTTTCCATGCATACTATGAGCTGTGATAGAGTATGTTGTTATAACCGGAACTTCAAGTAAGTTGCTGTACTATCCAGGGGAGACAACTCACCCATATAATTCATGATAACTATCAAGAGTTGTCGTCAACAAAATGCTTGTCCAGGATTGTAATTTGAAATATTCAAACTACTTGTCAAATTAAATATCACGAAGCCGTCATGATTTATGTATGTTTAGCCCGATCAAACGCAATTCACTTTGTGAGAATATATCAACATTTGCTTGAAGTTTGATCAGAAGTCGAAAACATCACGTTGTAAATTACATTTGATGGTGCTGATTATAAATATCATGAATTTTGAATAGCATCATTGTCAGACATCCTGAAAAAAAAACAAAGATAATAAATTTAATTTCTCAAATCATTCATACATCATAGAACACTCTCATAGATGTAATACTACTCTGAATCATAAATCTGAGAAGTAAATTTAATTTTGTTAATTTTGTGTCGGAAAACTTTGCAGTAAAACTGTATTTGTTATTTATTCTCTCCGTGTCTAGACCATTATTTTTTTCTCTTTCTTTTAAAGTCGAATAACTTTTTTTCACATCATGATGATAAGCTCGTTATAATCATAACGCAAGATATAATTTACTTTACGAATTAAATTCATAGTTTATTAGTTTTAAACTTCAATAGTTTTAACCAGGGTGTGTATTTACCATACATGCATTGAAGTGTCGACAAAGTCACTTGCCAATTAGAATATTGTTACAAGTTCAATAGCCAGTGTTATAACAAATATAAACATCGAGGTGTGAGAAGTACACATCGTACAATACTGATCTATGTATCTTACACTGAAGGATCTCTAAGCGTTAAATGGCTGTCCATGCTTATATGTGAACACATAAAGGGCTTAACATATTTGAAGGTTTGGACAAATCCTAGTGTTTGTTTGGTGAATCTATCCTATGAAGACGAACTTTTACATTTATTTCTTGGAGAAGATTTTTATCAGGATTTAATCAGAGTGAAACGCGCATTCACTAAAAGGTAAATGGTAAATGTTGTGTATGTATGTATGAATAATATCTTAAAAGTGATTAATTAATCATTTAAATGCACAGCGTATGTGTTTTACTTCAAATTCATCAAGTTATCAGATCAATACATTGACAGACTGGAGCCGTAACACTTTAGTGCGATAACGGACCTACGGTTATGTAAAATATGTAATTTAATGTTATGTATGCGGCATTTGTGTTGTGTATTTCAGCTTATAACAGTTTTAGTGTAGATGTTTAAAATAATTTAAAAATCAATTCCAAACGTTAGATGCTAGATACATAAATTGTACTGATCGAATGGAATATAATTCCACACATTGAGTTATGTTTAAAGTCAATACCAATCGTAGTAAATATTCCGGTATGCGAGCGGACGAATAAAGGGGTTTAAGATGTATTGACAAAATAGATAATTAGAGGTATATTGTGGATACATTGAATGGATATTTAAATTCAAGTATTTGGTTTTAAATGAGAATTGTAGATTAGTGATCGCAGTTTAGAAGCCTAACGGTAGATTTGTATCTTGAACCGGTATATTGAAAATATATCAAGATTCAGTCCCGTTACAACGGATTTAAAACTGCTCATTTCGGAGATCTTAGGACGATATGGCTTTTGCATTTTATAAACCATGCTTCTCTGTATGTGTTTAAGATTTATCTGTCGACTAAAACTTTTCTTTAAGAAACAAATTGTGTTTAATTTTAGTGTAGACTTTCATAATTTTGAACCTGGTAGATGAGAAAAAAACAACTGGTTTTATTAGAAGATACAGCGCCAGGGATAACCATCATCATTAAAACAGATTAAGATATTCTCTCCTGATATTAGTTAAATTATATTTAAAAAAACTATTTTCAGGATTTAGATAGGAATAATTGATAAGCCATATTATAAATATGTAAATGAATAAAACTGGTGGTTGATCCTGTGTGATATGAGAACAACGCACCAAGTAAAACAGTCCCTGAATAAAACAACCAAACACAAGAACCATATTCAAACAACACTAAAAGGGCTTAAAAAGTTCACATTAAAGGTCTAATAAAACCGTACTGACAGAAGCAACAAGTTGTGTCAGACTTTAAATGCAGCTTAATTGTGTTACCCTGTCCTACAAGATTATTCATAAGGCAACTTGGTAATAAAATGAACTTGTTTTCGCCAATTATAGCATTTTGATGATAAGAGCTAAAAAGTCCCCCCTCACACCTCGACACCACATCACCTCTATCTACTTTCGTCGGGACCTTCCTTTTGAAGCTTTAAGCTATCTTTCAATAGAGCCTTTGGTGGGAATAAAATCGTATATTACACCGTTATGTTTTAAGCAGACAAAATATCCCCTCATGGCAAGAGCATAAAATCCACTACATACCTTCTAAATTACTCAATGCATGATAAAAATATTTAATTTCAATATTTCAAAACAGCCTTGAAAACCTATGCCTTTATTTCTTAGTGTGTGTGTTTCAATAAATACTTGTATCTTGTGATGTGTTACGTGAGTAATTCTCGTTTTCATAGGGAAAAGTTATCCCAACCGAATAAACTAAAGTTTTGTTTTCCTTGTTATGTAATTATTAAAATTAATATAAATGACTTAATAACGAATTACTGATCAGCATTTCATACAATTAACAGCTGATTGTACGCATGAAATCGAATTCCTTACGTGTATATTAATGGGAAAAGCATGTGATCCACAGACTAATATGATCGAGATTAGATCAGTTTTTAAAGCCCGGATCAAAACACAAGTTATAAAGGCCATAAAAACACGAAATTAATCATAACTTTGACCATATCATGTCTTTTTTTTCAAGACCACAACGATGTATTAATCTGTTCTCAAGATTCAGATCGTAAATTTTGAACAAAATTTAATGTGTTAAAATGGATCCTGATTTTGATCCTATCTCTTATATTAAGACTATGGGATCAGAAGAGCAATTTGCTTATACAAGATAATAACAATGAAGGCGATATGGCTCCGTATTGAACACATCATTTCATTATAAAATAAATTTGGTAATACATGTTACATGTATAATCGTAAATTCAGACCGATTGTTGTTAACCATTGAGGCATCATCATCCGCTGATAGGAATAAGACTATTTCAATCTGTAAGCAGTATCATATTACCTTTTTCAGAAACATCCCTCCAAATATATGAGTATACAAAGGCTGTTTGTGGTTAAACGTCGCACCAACACACAGAGTCATTTGGTGACTTTTAAATGTCAGTCTTAGACAAGTCATTTATCTAGTAAAATGTTTTTTTTTTCATGATGTATTCTAATGTAAATTACACAGAAGTATAAGGATTACATTTAACAATTTGTTATCGATGTTATTCCGTACAGTTGCAAGCTGAAATATTTAGTTGACACTGCCTATAACAGCTTTGCTCTTGACTTTCACGAGCTTCATTTTTTACAAACATTCTCATGTGTTGCCACTGGTTACGTCTGCATGTTTTTAAGTAGGTTTATTTACATAGATGCTTGACCCTCTGAAATTTTTAATAAACATCATTCGTTTCTTTGTCTGGTTCTTATTATTTCTCGAGCAGTGTGTAGGAGTATTTGAAAATTGCTATTGATGTGAAATATTCGATTTCTTTCATTACCTGAGGTCGGAAATAGATTCTGGGATGTACCTGTTACATTTTTAATAGGTTTCCGCACGGACCGTAGCTCTAAACAATCAAGTACCGTCGTTTGAAGTATATTAACGTGTCGGTATTTGAATCATTCTATGATCATTTTGTCAATAATGTTCACTAAGGTAATTTGATATGTCCGTGTTTATGGATACTAAATTACTGAAACAACCGAAATCATTGGGTTAATTACTGTACAAGCATAACTACTGTAATTTTCATACACCGTCTTTGTAATTAGGCTATAATTGCGAGTAAGGTCATTTCAAAACTTTTTTCTGAACCACATATGTTAAAAAACATATATACTGAACCAAAAAAGAAACTTTCGCGAGGCTTTAATGGGACTGTTTCCACTGTACATTAGCAGTTTTTGTTCGTACTTGTTTTTGCACAATAATTCAAAATCAATCCATCAAAGTTCATTTACGGTCTGAAAATTATCAATTTCATTGGATTTTTCAATTCCATTTAAGGCAAGTGTCGATTCATTTTTTTTTTTTGCTTTAGTAACGAGTATACCCATCGCGAACATTGCTAACAGCTTAGCAACGACGACGCATTGAGTGGATTAGGTTATTAATTTGAGCCTGGGGTATATTATTCCACTCTTCTAGCAAAACTTTATTGAGCTCATTGACATTACCATGGGGATTTTGACGTTGCCTTACACGTGTGTCAAGATTATTCCAAAGGTGCTCGATGGGATTTAGATCCGGGGTTTTGAGGGCCAGTCGTCTATGAAATCAATATTGTTGTTTCGCAAGAACTGGATATTGTCACGGGCGACTTGAGGTCTGGCGTTGTCTTGCTGAAACACAGAAATAAGCCGTGATTTTGTAAGAGAGGAACAAGGTATTGGGCAATGACATGATCTCTATACTTTTGAGCGTTCAAATTGCCATCAATGACAACTAATTGACAACGATACCCATACCCAATTCCGGCCCAGACCATCACGAAATCCCCAGCGCCAAAACGGTCCCGCTGAAGAGAGCAACAGTCAGCGTAACGTTCATTCCTACGTCGGTAGACCCTGATCCGACTATCACTATTGGACAATGCAAACCTGGATTCTTTTGAAAAAAGAACCGTCCGCCAGTCTTGCCTTGTCCAGTTGATGTGTCTATCAGTCGATCAGTCCATTGAAGCCTGTAGTGACAGACACTGTAGTTGTCGCAGTTAAAAAACGATTTCGTGAATATTGGTTTAAAATAAAGCGGTCTTGCGCCGGCGTGGTCACACGTGGTCCATGGCTACGTGGAAGATCTTCCGTGCTTCCGGTCTGCACAAGCCGCCGTCTCAGACTTCTAACTGACTGCACAGATGATCCAACGTGCGCAGCAACCTCTTCCGTTGAAGCTCTTGCGTCCAGCATCCCAACGGCTCTCTCTCTCTTAAATGTTTCGCAATTCGAGGTATCGAAATTTTGCCCAAATTGTATCGATATAAAGTTGTTTAGGTATTTTTATGACTGTAGTCGTCAAGTGCAATAATTTGCATTGAAAAAAGTTTACACATGTAAACCAGATAATGTCCATCCCGTACGTGCATGTGGAAATGGAGTTTTTGTCAAAACACATAATATCGTTCAACATAAGGTGATTATCTGACCGATTTCCCGAACTAGGCCTTCAGTGTTAACTACTACATATACACATTTTTCTACATTAAGTTTTATATATATTCTCATAGTATATATATTATAAGTTTAAGATCTACTTTGCGAAAGTTTCTTTTTTGGTTCTATGTATATGTATTCATATATTGATCGAGTATCAGCCCTGATCTGGTAAATGTTTGGTAGTATATTGTTCGAGGCGATGATCTGCACGTCTCCAACATTAAAAAAGACTCTAGTACCAGTTTGAACCCACAGAAATGGTTGTCATTTGAATTGGGGTTCTTATATACGGTAAGGGAAAAAAGCATTGCTCAATAATCAAGGGGTTCATGATAATAATAGTTAAGATAATTATGAATCGTGTAAAATCTTGATTTATATACTGGCCGTCATAAGAAAGTAACTAGTAAGTGATGTTGGTATAAAATTTTATTCAATGAAAGTTATTCTTAAAAAAAGCAATTTTGCACGTGCGCCACGAGTAAGCCAACCAACCATTACTACCGTTATGTGTAACCATATTGTTATCCATTATGGCTATAAAATTGCTGTATACCATTAAAATTTCAATGTCAGTATATTAAGCCAAAATAGAAGAATTTTTATGATGGTCACTTTCTTATGACGGCCAGTATAGTTTATGTATAACTGACTGAGTTTTAAATTGTTTCATTTCACGAATATGGCATACACTACCAAAACTTCTTAAAAACTTCTGGACTTTCCATGCTTGACAAAATGCTCACATACGTAATGTGTAACAAACGTTGTTTACCCGAATTTGGAACATGGAGACTCAACAAATATTCCCGTGATTAACGAAAACCTCGGGGATCATAAAAAAGGTTGTCATAGAATTCATTGAAAATGCTACTATTAGATATTGTCAATAAAATACATTACTATCACCGGCTTACAGTCTGCGAGTGTTTCACTGAAATTGATGCCATAAATAGTAAATAATCTGTACGCAACTATTGACAACCAATGTTACACTTTAAAATATAGAATTAGATACTAGTTAAACATACAATGCTGCCATTATACTATTATACTATTATACTAATTGTCATTATTTATGCTAAGTCCCAATAACTTTAAATAGCTCGGTTAATTTAGCCATTTATCCATTGTTGATCAAAATCTATTGTTTTGATATTGATATCAAAATGCAATATGATAAGATAACGAACGATTAATAAACAAGAGGTTCTGGAAGTGACCAACTGTAAGATAAAATATTTACTTTATCTACTGCGCGTTCCTGGTGCCTGATTTTAAAGGATACAAGTTGTATTTAATGGCTGCAACATCTCGTTTGCAGAATATTAATAGTAATAGTAATGACCCGTTGATATATGTATAAGCATTTTACAATTCTTAATCTCACGGCTGAAATCAAATGGTCGATATTGTATTAAGTTAAGTTTAAATTTGACATTTACGTTCAAGAAACAACAATCATTAACTGTTTAATCGCTATTTATTTTCAGCAATACACCAGGAATATATAAAGCTTTTGTTTTGTCACCATGTGGGCAAATAAACAATATAAATTTCCTGTCCGTGAGGCATTCCGGTTCCATTTTGATGAACCTCCTGCCGCACCTCTACGCCATGAAGAAACTAAACGAGTCCGTAAAATTATGAACTGGGACAAAGCTTCAAATAAAGGACCCGAGATGACTGTAAGTCTGTTATATTTTAATACTTTTTAAATCCTTATAATAATAAGTTTGAATTAGAATAGAACATAATGCAAATGTTGTTTTTGGCTTTTTTTCCTTTTTTGTATGGAAAAAAATATTTCTGTCGCCAAGTTATAGATACGTACGTCGCCATTTTTGAATACATTTTGTTGATTATTTTTGTGGTGACTAATGGTTATCTTCGGTGAACTCTTACTATTCTTACTATACAAATATTCTACTCTGTTCTGTGTCTGGAACTTACGTTTAAGTATAATTTGTATCATTTGAACATCAGTCATTCGCTTGCTTACTTACGCGTGGCAATAATTACAATTTAAATTTTGAGTGTTAAAGTTGACATTGTCACATAACCGAATAACATTATCTATTTAATGACTTTTCATATCTATGATAGCTATGTTGCTGTCATTTTTGATTAGTTGTCAAATGAGTTGGAGGAAATGATGTTTCTGTATGATGGTACAACTCAGTACATCGGCACTGAATGTACAAAAATTGAAACAAAATGACTTAAAATGATTCAGTGATGTCATGTTGTATTCATAACGATCTTTGCATCATTTTTGCGTTTTTTTCTTTTGTAACACCGAAATGATCCAAATAACGCAAAATTCAATGTTCTTAATACATACCGATAATTGTCTTATCCTGTCTCAACTTGTAACATCGTTTTACTGTTTCATCATGCTATCACACATAACCGGGTTCAGAATTACCATTGTAAGAAAGGTCGAGTTGTCCCCCTTACAAATGATTTCAAATTTATGTTTGCATTTGCTAATAAATATTGATCCGCAAACGGAGGAATCACCAAGCTTTAAAAGATGATATTTCCATTGAAAATCTTTCATGAATGCATTTATTCTTCAAAAATGCATTAAAATGAACTGACTATACGACACGCTGAGAAATAAATCGTACAATAGTTTAAATTACCGCGGTACTCATAGTATTCTTACAGACTTTTCCTGAGGTAAGGTCTGAACACGATATATATATGTAGGTGATTATATGGGAGAGGACCTATCACCATAAAATATGTTCTGTTTGTATCTTTACATTAGGAGCTAAACATCATCCGGTATGGTAGCAAACAAAATATCCACAAATACACATCAGGTATACTGCGTACCAGATTTTGGCCGTTGCCAGAGCTCTATTTTACGACCATGTTGATAATTCATTTAGTGGACGACTTATGTAATAAAAGTTCATTTGGTTAGTCACATTCAATTGTAACAAATGCTACAACATAACATATCTAACAAATACACCGACTTAAATGTCTCGTTTCCTTGTTCGTATAATGAAGTTGCTAATTTTAGGAACGTGATATTTTTTTTTATTATTCATTGTCAACTATAGTCCCGTCATATCTATGTACAGAATATCACTAGCTTTCAAAATTTTTATTATTAACGGTTTCAACGTTCTACAACCACAGCATCGACCTGAGCATAAAATGTTACAAGGCTTATTATGAAATTAATGACTAATGAATGAGGTTAAGTTGCAAGATCATTACACAAAGAAACGTTCCGAAAATCTTAAGTGCAGTACTGTCACACATTATTAAGTTAATCACGTTGAAATTGTAATTACTGAAATTAGAAAATATAAAATGAATACGATAGGGGGTATTCGTACGTGTACAAGCATGAAATCTGACCTGACAGCCCGGGTATTCATGCTTGTTTATTTTTATGCTTATTTTATCATTTATTTGAATAACGATAAACGAACGGCACGGTATTTATCCAGGACCGTTATTGAATATTAATTGTCAAATAATGAATGTCGTGTCAGCTTCACATCACCGTAATTGCAGTAGCAAATAGTTCTAAACAAGGCATTAAATTCCTTAATGCTTCATTTTTTATTACCATTACTGTCACTGGAATAAAGGTTCATTCTATATTTGGGGGATTATAAACTGGAGCCAGGTCCCTTATACATGTATATGCATTCAACGTAAACAAACTTGTTTAGATGAACAAGCCATTAAAACACCGTTTATTAAAAAGTATTAAAAGCATCGGGTATGAATTTCGCATCAATGGAATTTTCTTTTCAAAATCAATACATCTCACAGTATGTGTTCACAATATAGACCTAATTTAATCACTGGTACTATATAGTTAACAGCGGGAAGTAACTCTTGATTGACTGAGAGAATTAAAACTGAGGAGGAAGTAATTGCGCGCCGCTGAGAATCGATATTCTGACCGGTGATAAAATAAACGAATAATTCTTTGTAAGGGGCCGTTTTTCACAGCGTTGATTGAATGATATCCATAAACATTTATCAACATATCCAGCGTTGACATTAACAATGCAAGTCTGAAAGAATGAAAAAATACCACTACACGTGTGCGTGTTGTAAAATAAACTAATAGAATAGCGTACAAAATCAAAGACACTTTCGTATCATTTTTTCATTGAACTTGTTGAAACTTATTTTTCCCGGACAATTGGAATCAAATAGACAATTGATTTAAAATGTACAACAAATGTTACAACTAGTAACTAGTTGACAAACAATACAAAAAGTTCAATATATTTATTGACAGAAGTATTGAAGTCAAAACAGACATTCCTCAAGCGTCGGCATGGCGACCATGATCAATAAATAGTTCAGGAACTTTTATTTGTTTGTTTGAGATTAAAAAGTCGCCTAGTGTCAGTAAAGTGATATATTCATTGCATTCTGTTTTAGAATATATCAACTATAAAATCAGGGTATTACAACTCAATAGATATATTAAAGTTTTAAAAATATTAAACATAATTTCAGAAATGACCCAGTTTTGAGTACTTTAAGAAAAGCTTTAATAACGACATGAATATTTCATGAAGCATTAATGCATTTTCCCATCCAAAAACCGCTAGGAATAATTTTTACAGTGTTAGTTTCTATAGAGACGGTGGCAATTTTAAAAATTAGTTATTATCGCTTTATTGTCGTATCCTCTTAAAACAAAAAAATCGGAATATGATATTCACACTAACTTATCGAAAGTACTAAGCTCCACGGGGACACCATACAGTATAAATAAATACTTTATTTGCATTCACATTACGAAAAAAAAACTCATTTTGTGAATAATTCATATTGATCTTAGAGGTCGCACTTCATAATTTAATATAAGTGGTATTTCTACCTTCTGGTGCCAATAAAGTCGACAAGGTTTTCTTGTGTTGATAATTTATAGGTCATAATCCAGTGTTGAATTGATTAGCGGTTTAAATTTTGTTTATACATAGCCAATTAAACAAAGGCGTTAAACACATTTATCTCGCGTATCTAAAATCGGTAAATATCCAAAGTCGACCTTTTTTGTTCGTTACAACACCGCGAATAAGAGCAGGAATTGATTCCACGATTCCGGAGATATACGTGTAGGCTCAATGGAAAACGTTCAATTTTAAACTATCTCCGATGAAAGTCGAATGGAAAAAAGAGTAAACAGACACCGATAAAGCTGAAAGAGGAGTGCTTTCACATTCAAATTAGTTTCTTTTGTATAGTACAGTGTGAGTTTACATTAACATAGTGCTTTGATAGCTGGTTGGCAACCATAGCCATACCGTTTTTACTTATACTATTATACGGATTAAATCAATCAAGCACTTGAAGGCACGGGTATTCGTTTAAACATGGAATAATGAGTTTTTCGTAGATATAATCTGAGATATATATACATTAAAGTGAAAATTTTATTTTGGATTTAAGTAAAATATAAAACAACCCACCATGCCGAAGCTTGGACGGAGGGTAAGTGAATATCTGTGTAAAGTTATAGATTACGTACAAAAGAAATCAGCTAATTTAAGTTTTTTTTGAAACAGTAGTCAAATATTTACACTTAGAATTTTGTAAGTCGTAGTCTAAGTAGCTTATATGTCAATGATTTAATCTGAAATTTATATTTGGTTCACCCACTTATGTCTGACAGAAATTCAATGCGAAAAACGTGTGAGTATACCTTTTTGAGTGAAATAAATTAGAAGAAATCAGCATGTCAGTATCAGTAAATAATAAAAAAAAAACACTTCAGATCGTGTCCATTAGTTAAGAACATTTATATCGGGACGGTTTCATACAGGCACTTGTCAGTCAGATGTTTTTTTCACACTGGGGTTTGGGGTCGCACAAACGGCCAGAGTCATTTTCGACTTTTCCAACTTTAAAAAAGGAGGTCTAGCCCAGGGAAGCACCTGGGTAGATCTACCGACCTTCTGTAAGCTAGCTGGACAGTCTCATTACATGTGAATTTTGTCCGGGCTCGGTTGGGATTCGAACTCACTGCGATGAGGGGTTAGACCTTACTAATCAGAGAACATAAACTATCGACAGGACCGCGGAGGTCCTCGTAAGTCAAGTACATTTATAGTATTTAGTTTTCTAATGAACTCAGTAATCACACGTGTCCAAACAATGTATTATAGATGTCGTGTTATTTTTTCAGATAGATAAAATACCTTCCTTTTACCAAACCTTATCGTAATCACATCTTAAACGTACAATGTTATTTTAAGGCTTTTAACGTCTACATCTTCTGATTTTCATTTTAAGACGTTTTATTCAAAATCCGAATAATCCCTATTTATCCAATCGTTGAGTCAAAATCAATATATAACTTAAGGTACGATTACTCAATAAGAGTGATCGTAGTCCCAGTCAGATATAAAATAGCGAATTTCATGCAATACGTATTCAGATATATATATATACAATGAGTTAATCTGAACATTTTGGTATATTCTTAATTAAATTTTTTAAACAAGTTACAAAACAAATAGATATGCACTTAGTACCTTCCTGTATGAAAATACATACATTATATTATTACGCTGTATCTTCTTGAATTACTCTATTCAGTTTAAATACGTTGTAAGAAATGTGGAAAATAGGAAGATGTTTGCATTAGCTCGATTGAAATGCATTTATCACGGTATTTATCTTCCTAATAATGGAGCTGTCAGGTATTTGAGACATTTAAGGAGCTATCACATCCGCGTGACAATGTAATATTTTGTTAAAGGTTGACAGGGTTACGCTTGTCTGTAAACCATCTTTGTCCGCGATCTGACATTCGTAAACGAGCATTGACGAAATTGTTCACTCCGCGCGCGATGAATAAGACATTTCATATGATATTTTGATTTATGAAAGAGAGAGTATCGTATGAACACATCTTAGACATCTGTATAATACCAAGTCAAACAAATAGTCTTACTTCATGATACCTTTATCATAGGATGATAATGCAGATGTTCTTATAAATTGTCAATGGAATGTGACACATCTATCACCCGTTCAAGTTTAATATTGCCGACTAAATATAAATGTTATTTTTCAAGTGGCGTTTCTATGAAGTCAATACTCAAAAGTGAAAAGGACAAATCTGATAGTGCAAGTAGAGTCATGTCCCTAAAACTTGATAGAGACGTAAACAATAAGGAATGTAATATAGTATTACTAACAATAAAGACGGGGTTAATTGTGTAATAAGAAAACAGTTCTTGGGCGTTTCTGACCGGTATAGATTGATTCTACTAGCCAATTTGCCGAACAACCATTATTCACAAATCGGACAAATACAGAGCGAATGATTGGTAAAAAATTCCAACGCTTAAAGGTGCCAAAGTGTAAAGATCTATAACGGCTAGATATTGATTGATTCAATGAAAGACATGACCTTGAGAACCTTATATTAAAGCGTTTGTCTGAAACAAGACACTGGACCCCCTCGTCTTATATCAGTTATAGATACATATTACTGGCGAACACCAACAAACACGAGCCAAAATGGTCAATGCCGTCACTTCGATACAAAAAATAACAGTGTAAATCATGCATGATATGAACCGACTTTGGAAACTTCTCATTTACAAAACAAATGTTTCCCCCTCACGGATGCTTGACTAGTACAATAAGGGAAGAGAATATTAAAAAAAACTTCAACTACATGGGGACGTAACTTGGTATTTAATTAACTTAATATTGATTTAATTCTGATTAGTTTTATATGTTTCATAGAGGCATTTTTTCTCAGCTCGTACTGCTTCCTTCACAGAATGCTTCAATTTGTTACTCGGATGTTGTTTTTTTGACTTATGAAATCTAACCTTATCCGTAAACCACCGACTGCTCCCTATTGTCTGAAATCTTACGACATTATGAGTGAATGAGTCCAGAAATATTTGAGAGAGTTCAATTATTCACTCTAGAAGCGAAAGCCATGGATTAATGCTATCTAATACATGTAATGTCTCCAATGACGTTCGTGATGACTTTATTTGATAGTAGCAACATTTATCTTACTATGTTTGGCAGGGCACCATGGTTCGAGAGATAGATGTAAAAACATGGTACCTTTATGCATGGTCTATATCTATATACAATATCTGAGATATACGTAATTAAGTCATTGACGTGTATTAACAGGTGGAGCGAATTTGAATGAATAGATGTGCATCCATACAAAATTAAGTACATTTTTAAAGATACCAATACAGCACTGTAGTAGAATTATCTATGGGTGTCAGAGAACCGATATTACTAAATGTAATGTGTTTAACTTTGATTGGGTTGACAAAATCAAATCAAGAAAAGGTCTAGATGCATTGAATGAATAAACTAAAGATATGTAAGGTATGAATGTTATATTCCTGGGTGCCAATCTCTTGATACATTGAGATATTCAGCCATATAATACTCACAACATAGTGTAGTATAAAACTGCAATACTTCCGATAATGTAACCAATTAAATATTTTCTGATAAAATTAAATGGATAACGCGAAAATAAAACCAATAAAAATAGATAAATAAAGTATGTCATACCCAATATATAGCAAAATGAGGGAAATAATCTCTCATTTCAAACTTGGTCCTTACTTTCATTGTGGACCATTTTCTATGAATTTTCTTTTTTTAAACACCAAATTGATACATAGATGAGTTTCAAAATAACCGCATGTATTCATAATATCATTTTTTTCTCATTTTCTCGTTTTTTGAAAATTTGAGTTACTATGCAAGTTAGAATTTTTATTTGACAACTTTATGGGATATGACAATGAAAGGTAAACATTAATATTTATTCGATACTGTATGTTCAATCTCTCATTCTTTCACTTTATCGATGTAATTTAAAACTTAGATGTGGGTGGTACGTGGTATCAAATACTGATTCCAGCATTCTTCTTGTACCAGATTACGCTTTGTTACTGGCCAGGCGTTGTCATTTACAGCGTTTAAAAATAAAAAAATGAAAATACAGAATAACAATGTAAGTCTTCAAATTTCATAATTCGATTACGCGAGAACTCGTGGATCGCGATAAAAAATGCGAAATGTGAAAAATGATTACAATATTGTCAAGTCTACGTGAACGGAGCTTTTGAAAGTGTAATGATTTATCAGTCTTTGGCTAAGCTTAGGCAAAGGCAACTTGTTTCATGGGGTTCCACGTTTGATATACTATAATTCAAAATGAGAATTTCTCGGAAATCACTAATGATTACCAAAATCGTTCAATCATTCCACTCACCGGTTCATTGTCACTCAAGATATTGAAGTAGTTTATTTATTATTAAGGTGGAAATTTAGTTAACTGTTCACAATGGAATACTTCACAGATAATTGCTAGTATTTACAAGTATAATGGAAAATATAATTTAAATCTGAAATGTGGAATGGTTTATACGATCCGTCGATACACTACAGTACAAATAAATTAGAACAAAATTACACATCTAAGTAATCAAAGTGTATTATATCTATCCTTTAGTTGAGGTGTCAATTGAATTTAGTTTTAATATGAGAAAATAATTGATTAAAAAAGTCTGAATAGCCAAACTTGCCATAAAAATGTGAACCTTTACATAGAAAACCGTACTGTTAGCTTTAAGATTTCCCGCATAATAACAAACTGGCGATTTTTTGTTGATATAATACCATTGAAGAAAAGAGAAAATACCTCATGGGGGTATAATGTACATCTCTTTCTCCAGATACACAATAGCAATGAATGTGACAACGTTTTTTTTTTGTATTTGATAAAATAGTCGTTAATACAAGTCAATATCTGTTATCCTCATATTGAATGTAGTTAGAGATTTTTTCCTGATGAATAATATTAGTATTCAGCCGTTGAAAATACGCACAATTTGTACGAGTTCAGTTTCCTGATTTGATCATGCATGCTGAAACTGTTTTTAGGACAAGAATGGATGGTAAATGCGTGATATGTTACTTCAAATTAATGATACGTCCATCAGTTTCATATTCGCGTTATTTTCTGGGCCTGTTTTGTGGTGACAATAGAATCTTTGAGTGTGTTTGAATGTCTGGATAAATTTGGTTATTTATCCGTTTAGATTGGTTTCAATAAACGGATTTAGCAAACTGCGTTGTCTGTGAGTTTAATGATATTGAAAGCGAACTGTTTGTACCGTTGAATAAAACAGCCATATTTGATCGTGGATAGTTGTATCACAATGTGGATGTTTCATTCAGATTTAATGAATTTCGTAGGAAACATATATAGGCTTATGTCATGTTAATGCTTGCTGAAAACAACAGAGTAGGATGTGATACAAAAGTTGATATATTTTAGTTTTACACATATTGCACTGTTGTCGGGTCACACAAAATGAATCATTACGCGTATTTAGTTCTAACTGATACGGAAACGAACGTCTGTTACCATGAAAACGCAAACTTTATCTCAAAATTTAATAGGCAGAAGAAAACATTTGAAAACACGTTGACCACGTAGATAACGAGTCAAGCAAATATCAAACATCATTTTACAAGAACTTCTCTTTTTAAGCACAGTCTAACATGTAAAACAAACTACCAATTAAAGGAAGACAAAACATATTAGAGCAGGCTTTCATTCAGTGGTCTATTACATAAGAATGTGTACTAAAGAGTGGCTATGGTACGCATAACGCGGGTGGCAGTTAAGTGTACTTTCTTGTTTATTGGTTAGGGTCATTTCGTATTTCACAGTACTTGATCATAACATGAAGTAAAATATTGAAGAATATATTAAATTATTAACCTGTTATTTCATTACAATGGGTACTTTACCTTATCTAATGTTTACATTGTCCGCATGATAACGTACGCTTGGTGTTTCATATTATGGACATATTACGTATAAAACGAATTATAATGTTGTCGTAGATTCTCCTGCCATAACAACCGTAGAAACTGGGCAAATATTTAAAAACGACTGAAAAAATCAACTCGGCAAACGAGTTTGACTCCATTTTTGTTAGATGAACGGAACGTTTGCGAATGAAGTTCGATGTTAAGCACTTTTTGAAATATCCAGATAATCTTGCAAAAACATATCTGATGATTGAAAACTCTTTATTCAACCGATTCATAAATCTATTCTGGCTAATTACAAAGTCAAGCGAACTTTAAAGAAACTGATTCATATTTTACATCGTTAAGTCTTAAATGGGACAGACTTTTTTACCCAATAATTTTAAAATGCGAGTAACATATCTGAAATGGATAACTGCTTATTTGAATTTAATCTATTTTCCCATTAATTATTCAAATATTAAACGCGTGTAGTTGATTTCAAAAGCATATTCTATGATATTTTTAAATGTTTTTAGTAAGCATTGAATTGCCTATGGAATGCCAAACAGGTAGTTGCGAATTGATTAGCTCGTATAATTGGAAATATTGATGAAATTAGTGCTTCCGAGAGGTTGTAGAAAGTTGGAATGTAACTAAATAGTTCTTTTTTTCAAATTGCTGTGTTCATGTAAGTTTTCTTTTTCAGTGTTTCGCGCTTAATACTAAATAGTAAGGTTCAATGAGAGGGTTGGGTGAGCAAAACCTTCCAACTAGTAAACATACATGTGATAAGTTCCCTTCATTTTGTAATTCTAATACAGGTACCCATTCTCTGACATTAAAGCTAGGTTTTCAACTATAGGCTGTTAAAATTACTTGTGTATAGTCAGAGACGTCAAGTTTCGGTAACGTATATTGTAAATTTCTCCTGATTTTAAAACTGTGCACAAATACTTATGTGACTTTAAAGTTTTCTTGTATCTTTTTTCAATGCTCACTGATTTAATCCGCTATTGTGCTATTATTGTTTTTCTCCTTTTGTGTTTACGTACCGATACCGTCAAAGAAGTTGGGTACACTCTTTGTCGTTTTCTTTTAGGGCCCATTCTACATGTAAATTCATATTATTATCTTTTAGATCGAAAGAAAAAACGAAGCCGTGAACTCGCACTGAACGCAATCGTTTAAATCTTATTTAGAGCAAAGTCACGCTACTGTAAATATTCAAATCGCTTCTGTAGGTACCTATTGTTTATTGTTTACTTTCACTCTCTGTTGACAATTCAGATTTTTAAATTTTCTATAATTCAAAATCTTCGGATATTGTTTTACGTCGGCAGTGAAGATTCACTCTAAAAGCCACATTGTCGTCTGAAAGGTCACTGTTTACTGTCGAAGGTGAAAGTGCCAAACATATAAAATACTCGTGTAAATATTTCCATATACGATTATTTAGATACTAATAAGGTCAACTAGATTTGTTGTAGTACATTAGTATTATATAATATCTTTAAGAATAGATATTATATACCTGATTTAATACGTATTGAAAACAACAGGGTGGCATTTCTATATATGTTCACAATTAAAGGTGTAAAATCGTTCAATCCTGGTTTAGTCCGGTATGCATTATTCGTGAATACTAGCCTTAATACATGTATTTGCTTAATTGTTTATTAACGCTAATAGCGTTTTACTGTTGTGCTATTGGTCACTATAGTGTTTATAATCGTAGTAAGCACCAAAAGTTACAAAAACATCAAAATTCAAGCGATATTTCTCCAGCTTATACCTAGGTTAACATACAACTGTGTTACCTTAGCACTGAATTAACGTTAATATTTCACCATAATCGTACATTTATACATAGACTTGTTATGGACCTTGAGTTGGTGAGTACATATATAATGTATTGTTCAAATCCTATTCTGGACTAGGTAAATTTCTTATGTGATGAAGCTCCTCAGCTAGCTTACGGGAAGTAAATGTCTTGTGTCTTCCTCCATTGTTAAACCTGAGAAGGTCGCCAAATGACACTGGATGTTGGTTCTGCCTTAAACCCCAGTGAAAAGAAAAGAAAACAAATATTTTTTTCTAGGATTGATATTTTATCATGGAAATTGAACCATTCATTGTAAAAACCAAATAATTCAGTAATACTTGTCGTTTAGTTACAAAAGGAATAAATGTTTATGTATTTTTACGACCCCCCCATTTATTATTTTGGTGTTATGTATATAGTGAAGTATGGATATACGAGGGATGTTCGAAAAGAATTGCTTATTTCCATCTGGAGATTTCAAATGTCAAGCTAGCCCAAAAGTGCTCATTTCATGCCCTCGAAATACTCCTCGTGGTTAGAAATGCAGTTTCAGCCGATGTATCCACTTCCTGAATGCGTCGCTGTAAGCTGATTTGGACACAGTAATAAGGTACTGATGAATGGCAGATCCAAGTGCCTGTCAGGACTTGTATTTCCGCCCAGCAAAAAATGATTTCAATTTCTGAAACAAAAGGAAATCACATGGGGCAAGGTCTGGGGAATACGGGGGGGGGGGGGTGAGGCAAAACAATTACTTCTACTTTCTTCAAAAACCCCGTAAATATCGCGGAGGTATGAGCGGGGGCATTGTCATGTAGAAGACGGTTATGTTTGAGATCAGTGGCAGGGCGTCGTTTCTGGTAATACTTTTTTCAGTTTCGTCAGTACTACGTCTTTATAGTACTTCCCGGCGATGCTTTTGCCCTTTTTCAGAGGCACTTTTATTGCGACTTCTTCATCAGTGAAGAAAATTGCATACAAAACCTTTTTTACACTCAAAGACTGTTTGACAATTATTGGGCGTTTGCTGTGTTTAGTGGCTCAGATCTTATTGCTAACCTTTCTGACGGGCTCAAAACAATGGACCCAAGTTTCATCACCTGTTACGACATTGGCAAACTGCTTTTTGTCATATTTTAGAAACATTTGAAGCAGCTTTTTGGCCGCTTTAACTCGTTTCCTCTTGCTCATCAGTCAACAAATGTGGCACCCATCTAGCAGAAATCTTTCTGACTTTCAAATGCTTCTTCAAAATATAGTGAACCGTTGATAGTGATATGCCTACCTTTCGTGCAATATCATGAACTGTAAATCTGGCATCTCCTTCAATGATTTCCTTTATTTGGAAACGATTTCTTTACGAGATGCAGATTTTGGCCTACCTGATTTCGGTGCATTTTTTTATGGACTCTACACCTGACTCAAATTTCTTTTTCCACCGCCTAACTGTGTCATAAGGCACACAAGAAGGTCCATAAGCAGTAGAAAGTTCAGTCATCAGCTGCTTCAAAGAACAACCAAGTTTTGAGCGAGCTTTGATGTAAGCCCGTATTTCACCTTTCTTGTCTACGCTTCCACCAACCATTTTAACTACAGTGGTCAATGACTGCGTGCATTAAAATGGCAAATTTTGTGTCTTACACTTAGTCTTACATGCACATTTATACACCGTTGTGTAGATATTGAATAACCGTATACAGGTATGTATTGGTTTTTATCGTGCCTCACGTGAATATCGAGATAAAGGACAATAAGCAATTCATTTCAAACATCCCTCGTAATAAAGTAATAAATCGGGTTCCAAGAATTCACTGTAACCATGTTCTACTATATATTCTTCAATGTAAACGATATAAACAGCGTGATAAATTTACTGCAAACATTAATACAATAGGAAACACAAAGCTGACATGTCCGTTTGTTGACGCCGTCAATGGATACATTTGTGGACATTTGTTTTTTTCTCTATCCACAGCGACAATTTCAACTTCTAAGTTATATTGTTTACGTCAAACCTTTTATTAAATCAATTTATTTTGACAATGCAAACATTACTAAGAGTCAAATGATAAATATCTATTTCAGCTATGTTAAAATGTGAATACTTCACTATCCAAGTTTGATTTCAATTCAGCGTAAAACAATAATTCACACCACTCTCTTAAAATGAAACGAACCATTAGAGAATTCAAATGATAAATAAAGTACTGTATCATCGTAGGTGACAATGCCTGGCATTATGTCAATATAAAGCATCTCATACAGTGAGTTAAAAATGACCCACGCACGCACGCACACACGGACGCACGCACATACACATCCACAAACGCCATCAAAACGGGGCTAAGCCCAATGTGACAATACAAAAGCATACATATAACAACAGTCGAAATACAGAAATAAGTCGTTCAGAAATTTGTGCTATATATTATGGCGTAAACACATATGCTACAGGGCTTTATTTGTGTTCAAATGCAGATCAAGCGGTACCCCACAATCTCATTGATTGGTTTCCCTGTTTTAAATCTTATTCTATCTCTACAGTTGTATTATCACAGATTGACGTTATGATTTCGTCAATATCATTCGAATTGTGTTATTTCACACACAGTCATTTATTATCTTATGTAATAACAACAATAGGGCGAGAATACTATGAAGTTATGAACGAGAATCGCGTACGAAGTCACGATAACTCTGACCTAAATACGGTCGTTTAGTGTTTCGTGTTTCACACAACATCAAATATAATACAATTCAGATACCAATCAGTTTAAATAAAACTATACAAGATATTCAATTCATAAGTGTGCACCTTTTAATATCTACGATAAATGTGCCAATCAATGTATTCATTTGACAATTTATCAAATAAAGTTATAAAGTTTGAACGTATCACCCATGGGAGAAGTTCAATATTCATATACTGCAGTGTGCTCATATTTATACAGCCGCTACGGTTAATTGTTTATTAAAAAGTGACTTTGTACCCTCGTAGATATTTTTATTTATAAAATGAACAGTTCAGCAGTTGCGTGCTTATATCAAATTAATGAATAACATTATCGTTTAAAATGAAAGTAAAGATTATCTAAATTGGTGTATCATCTTAAATACCGTTATTCAGGCACACGTGAAAACAAGTTTACCATTGATCGTGCCAGTCAAAGAGACGCTCGTTTTTTTTGTCTTTAGTCCCAGCTCGTCCTCTCACATACGTCATACAAATGCTGCGTAATGTTAATGAAAAGAGTCCAGACAAACCCCAGACCTCTTTATCATGAGTCAAACATTTTCTGATCAGTGCATATCGTTTTTATATGATTAAACACTTTAGATTTTAGATTACTCTGGGATTGTTTTCACTTGTGGTTATACGTTGCAGACTAATAGACCTGTGGATATATCAATCAAAAGCAATAACACATTCCAAAGTACTTATATCAGTGAATGAATGAACATTAAGTTACACGTCATGCCAATAAGGGTACATTTTAGATGCTTGTTTTTTTTTATTTTATGCATAAAATATGCATTTGTAGAAAACCCCAAATGCATTTCATGTACAATTACTGATACTGTATCATTACTGATTGATTTAGAATTGGAATATCGACTTTGACTCAAACAGGAACATATCTTGGTTGATCCGATATCTTACGCAAATTGGCTTTCAATATGAAGAGTTTGTCATGTTAAGTCCAGTTAAAGGTGTTAAAGTACACGGATAATCTCCTAACTAAACCAAGTACCTCCACTGTGACGAAACAATGTCGATTTTTTCCGAGTAATAACCGTTCACTATAACCGGTCTGTTGTGACTCTGATAGAATGAAAACATGGAAACCGTCTCCCTTTGTTCCTGTACAATAATGGTAGAGAACTAATCACATTGGCTTGGTCATCATTCATCTCTTCAGAGTTAGACAAATCACATTAGTTTCGTTTAATGGGTATTGCCACAATGTTTCTGTAACAAGAATTACGACCTCAGTTAGAGAACCATGATACAACAGGATGGTGGGCGAGACGGGATGAACTAATCATTCATACTTGGATTTCCCGGATATTAGCATAGTTTCCGTGGAAAATAAGACTCATTTATAAGATCGACACTTGAATCCCGTGTTTGTTTTTCATTTTATTTTGACACAAACATTTATTGGCGCTCACTATGTATTGACCCAGCCTCGCAAACATAATAAGCAAACAAACTAATGCTGGAATTCGACGTGTCGATACTTATCATATGTGATTTTACTAGGAATGAGCAAATGCTGCCAAAATAATACTTGTAAAACTATTATGACGGAAAATTTAAAATCCAATGATAAGTATTGAACAGTAATTGATTTTCAGAGAAAATAAAAGGAACATTGTATATTGTACACAAAAAATAGGATGAAATTCAAATATAAAGCCAATAGCAGTATTGTATTACACTCTAGCTCAGTTGGTTCTTTCATAAAATGAAATTTTAAATTTTTTATTCAATTCCAGTTTAGCTATTTCACCATGATTAAAATTGAAAGGTATGATTAAATGGTTGAAAATGCGTGCGTTTGGAAAGATAGATGGAAATATGATAAAGCTATATTGCAATAATAAATCGTCTGAAATGTTGAGCGAAGCAGCTGAGTTACAGAACTTTCCATCTCTGTTTTAGTAAACATACTAACTAAATACGCAATATATTTGACACGACTTGCAATTTGATTTGCTTCTCTTTAAAATGATAAAAAAACTTAATGTAGATAATTCCAATTAGTCAGTTTGTATGTGTGCTGTTTTAAAATGAACTTCATATTATGAAAAAATATTTAATCATTCGTTTCCAAGCACACACAGTCGTCCTTTTAGCTGTTGATGTAGAGTTTTTGTACGTCGAAATTACCGTGTTACGACTGCCTGAAACATGAATTTAAAAATCCCTCTAAAATCGTTTTAAAATGCAGTCGATGTTTTAAGTGATATAGAAATAGGCGTGTAATCGACAGCTAAATATTTCAAGAAATTTATTTAATGTAAAGAGGCACTTGATGAGGACTGAAGCACGTGTAGCCAGTCAAAGCTTCAGGATATACGGACAAGTTTTCTCAATACCCTAGTGCTCCAGGCACAAGTGTTTGCTTTTAATAAATCAATGACATAACTCATAAATGAAATCAATTTACAGACAACTGATTATAAACATCATTAAAATCAAAATACATATTTATTATAAAACCACTTGTGTATTGACAGATAGATTTTAATGATCACACGGCAGTACTTTTGGTATAATACTTCTTAATGTATATTTGCCTTTGGGTTTTGAAATATAAAATTGTTCGTTGAGTAAACTTAACTTTGTCAAATGAGAATATTCCCAAAATTGAATCTATTATCTTGATAACTGTGATGTGCAGTAATTTGTTTGCTTTAATATCAATTAAATATGACGTAATCAGTCGTTTCTCCTAGTGTACACTTCAATGTTTAATGCCAGAGATTAAACAACATTTATATAACGCCAATTGTACGGCAAGTCGCATTACCGTTCAATTGAACAATTATGTTTACACTGTATAATATCACATACATCGATGAATAATTCAAGGCATTGCCTGTTATTCAATTGCTTCCGTGTGTTTGAAATAGAAAATATTTTATTACAATAGCGACTGTGATCGCATGCAAAAAGCTTCTTTACTCCTGAGATCTCCTGAGACAAATGTTTCATAAATCGCTTGAACATTCAATGTAGATAAAACACAGTCTTTGCATGGTTTTATTAACGTACATGCGTTGTTTTGAAAAGATTTTTTCTCAAAATACCTTCATGCGGTTATCATGAAACGAAAGAAAATGAGAAAGCTTAGTATGTAAATGGGAAGTATTAATACCCGGTATCCTATGTTTTATTATTTAGACATAATTAATGAGCTGATCAATGAGTACAGAAATTTTTGTCACGCCGTGAAGTGAAACTCCGCTCTAGCTAAGTTTAAATATAACAGATCAATAGGTTCACAGTTATAAAGTTTTAACAAAGTAAACATTTATAAATTCATAAATGACGTTAAACTATAAAACAAATCTGTGTTTAATTCCTATGGTTTTATGTCAGTCTTCTGTGGAGACCCCTTAAATGTGCATTATTATTTATGACATAAAATTGCATTTTTGTTTTTGTATTTATTGTATGTAAAGTTTTACTTTATCAACCGTTAATATTGTAAATACAGTGTCTTGCACATGCCATAAATTTTGTGACAAAATGTTTTAATAAATATTTCGATGTATATTACGAGATTTACACGAGCTACAAAAAAATTGACCATTTGACTTCATTGAAATATTGATGACGGTTCCATATATTGACGGATATTCATGGTTAGGAGACATCACCAAACACATTTCAAACTCTTACACGACTTAATCAATGTTTTACATAAATTATAACCTGACTTAGCTGGAATAAGGTCAAGATTTAATCCAAATTTACGTGTATGGTTATTTTTGTGTTATCGATACGTTATAATCGGATTACTTTTGTACTTTAGGTGTATAACCAGAATAACAACATATGTCAAATGACAATTCATCTTTTATTATTATAAACTTTTCATTATAAATTTATTCGCTCTAAATGTACCATAAAATGACATGATTTAATATTAATAACTATACGTATATTGACCTGAATATCTCAATGAATGAATACTGCCAATTCCGACTAAAGGGTCACCTGTAAATTAATGCATAATATAAACAGGTGCCTCTCAATATATCAACATTATTCGATTGGGGTTAAACACTGCATTAACAACCAGGGTCATTCGGTGACCCTTTCAGCTTTATCAGTGGAGGAAGACGTCGGACGCACACCTGGGTATAACACCCGACCTTTACAATAAGCCAGCTGGACACCTTCAGGGTCTAGTCATGACCGAAGCATTTCTAAGATAAACTGACGTCAATTTTGTGAATTATTCAAATTTTAAATGAAACAATCTATTTCCAAAATTTTATTTTTTTCTCATGTTTTTTTTTTGTTATTGCAAATCATAACACATACATGACGAGGACTTAGTATGTATACAAATTTAATGTAGAACGCTTGTATATTAAATGGAATTATTAAAAATCTGCCACGTGTTACATACTTCTCTTTTGATATCTCATGAATTAAGCCGTACTATGAAATTAAGCATACATAGGTTATAGTATCACTAGATCAAAGGAAAATGAACGAATTCGTTTGAAGTATTATTACACGTGAAATGATGTAAGTTTGTTCATCTGTTGGTGTTAAATTCGAGATTTATTATCTGATTTACATGATACTTTAATATGTTCAGTATTCACTTAATAGATGTTTTGCTGGGCAGATCCACAAACTAACATTTGTATTAATAGCACGCCGTGATAACATTTCTGTCTTGATTTTGTTCGAAGCAAAAATAGCGAATTGTGATTGCGAAATCATGACTTTACATTCGCGTATAAAGTATTTACTCATCAAATCCAATATTTAATGACCTTGTTTGAAATATTCCTTAACAACGTTGTTGCTATGATTTTGTATCTATTTTTTTGTTCCGTAGTTGTTTTTAATCCTGTATCTAAGTTCACAGTACCTACCTAAGCCCAAGTAGCATACGGGAATCAATTAGATTAAATTACCCTATCGTTTACCTATCATATTCTTATCGTAAATCTGAACTAAATCGTAGATTTTTAAAATGGAACAGCCGATATCTACCCTAATTTGGTTGTCAGATTGATATTAATGACAAACTATTAGCTGACGAAAACATTTCAAAGTAATATGAACGCAGTCCAACATGTGAACCAAGGCCAACGAATGGAGAGAAGAAATCTGACCTTAGTGCCTAGTAGGTCTTTTTCATGAAGTTAATTTGTCCATTATATCAATAAATATGGTTTCTTAAGAATGGTTGTCATTCACAAGTGGCCTTCATTTACTGACTATTGTTATCTCAAGTTTGTCTGTTTATGGACCAAATACGAAGTAAATATGTTTACATCCTCGCATACCCCTTCAAATTTCCCTGCTCACTGATCTGTGTGGAAGAAAACCTTGTTTTATAAATGTGGTTTGTTTTCTATGTTCTATGTGATATCCATCAGTTTGTTATTTATCACACTTAGCCATTTATGTATTTGAATGGTTGAAAGGATCAAGTTCGTATCTTACCAGTAACCATGTTACTCTTTATGCACCGTTTGTTCAGTCCTTGTCGTAAATTGTCCTGCAAAAGGTCTCAGTGATATTTAGAAGACTTGTTATCTCATATTTTACTAATTAACACATGGATCAATAATCAAAAATGAATATCCTCATTTTCGACTGTTAAGCAACTATACAATCGTATCATTCTAGAAAAGTGGTTAACCCAGAGTGAGCTGAACTTGCTCTCTTTTCGTATCAACAGATAACATACAGATGAATAAAATCAGAATAAATTGGAACTTGTTTTTTTTTTGTTGTTGTAAATGTTAAACTCTGAATATTATCAGTAAGAGGTCATGCCTAAATTTTCTTGTCAACAATGAAAGCGTATGCATCACAGTGATATCGTTGTTTCTTGGATGCGTGTAACTTACAGCGAGTAATCAGTACCAGTCCCCGTGCGGGATATGATTAACATATCACTGTTCCAATTTTCACATCATGGCATGTTTAACCTTCAGTGGGGAACGTCATCAATGTTTCTTTAATTACCCCTAAACGGTTCTTCACGAGCGGACCTACATTGTGCTTCATATCCATGTATATAAGCGTGAAAATTTACGTCAGTGAATTCATTTGGTTTCGAGGTCTGTACTAGCATTGTTGAGAACTAGTTCCATTGTATTGAATATTAAGAGCAAATATATCGAGTAATTTACACTAATGAATAATTCAGTTTATATATGAACGTCTTCTTTAACAACTATTTACTCTTTGTGTCAATTGTTTGTAATTAGAATATTAAAGACGTAGAACAATCGATAAACAAACCTAGGGTACGTGTGTACCGAACTTGTCTTAACGTTGGGTTTGATACAGTCTCGTTAATGTCGGTAAATGTGAAACACGGTGTAGTACAATAACATACAGATTTATCCAGACACCTTATTTTATTACATTATTATCACCACCCTTACAATGTACACGTATAAGATCTGTACAGTCACTGTTAAAAGAAAGCAAACTATGTGCTAAAGAACGACAAACTACGAATATAGACCACGTGACTGTAAAGTCGACAACTGATATTCCAAATAGAAATAAATGCCTTTTCATTTATATCAAACTCTTGCATAATTACCATCTTCAGTAAAATGCACAATCTACTCTTCGGACGTTTTTTATAGTAATGTTTTACTAGAAATAATACGGTTGATTAGTCTTGCTTGTCAGAACTATAACTTTCACTCGTTTCTGTGTGTTATATAAGTCAACTAGGTACAAATAATATACTTGTTTTCACTAAACATTTAGACATCTAAGGGATTGCTTTGCTTTTCCTTTTAAACGATACTGTTAACAGCATGTGGTGTTGATAATAAACAATAATGTGCTATTTTTCAACAATTTATGTCAAATCCTTGATCATCATGTTAAAATGGGTCGTAGAACAATATGCCAGTAGAGGACAGTTTACGTCAAGCGATGAAGGGGGTAGCGCTCACATATCGGTAAAGTTTGCCTAATTTTTGATAAGTTGAATTTAGAAAGAAACTTATTACTTTAATCGTATTTCATATCAACTGTTCAAAATCAATACAATAAGCCAAGTTGGATTTCTTCTCCATGGGTAGGTATCAGCTATCAGAATCGTTTTTTAAAAGGAATTCCGTTCGGAATATCAAGGGTAATATATTTCGACTTCGATCATTCGAATTATACAATGCTACAACGCTTGTGGTATGCTGATAGCCACTTTTAATGTTCTGTTGACCACTTCAATGTTCAGACAAGTAAGTGGCTGTATGTTGGTCCGGCAAATTATTTTTTAATGATGTTGTCTGAGTGAATCTTATACATATTAATAGTAAGGGTTTCCTTTTCGGCCTGGTCTGATACTGTATACACATATAATAAGTATAAGGTAATGTGTGGATTTGGTCACGAATCTTTTAAAATTGTATATCTCTGCTCAAACGGCCAGATTTGGACGCTTTCACCATGTATTTTAACCGGAGCCAATACAGTTAACTTGTCTAAAACTCAAATTTATGAGACTTAGACGAACATATATATTGGCACGATCATCATAAATGTATTTTATCGTCTGACTCGTGTTGAGGTTGTGTAATTTTATGAAGTTGTTATAAACCTCAATTTGACCATAAGGTCTTAGAATAGTGATTTTATAATCTGCTATTTGAATTATCTTTTTAGTATTTATCAAGCCATACATGGCAAGAAGTCATTCAGCGCAGATTCATTCTTTAATATCTAAATTCTATAATTATGTTTGCTATAAATCATGTTGTATGAGCAAGTGCTGTCATTCATTTCAGACACATCGTTGTCAGTTCAATGCTTTTCCATGCCCTTGTCTGCACTTAGAATTGAAAAAAGGAATCTTTACATATACACATTGTATTCACGAATGAACGGTCCTACATAGAGGAACATTTCGTTAGTAAAATATCATTGAGTGTAATTGCATTAAATGGATCATTATTTGCGTTAAAACGACCCCCATGTTAAAATAAAATTTATGTTGACATGCACAATGCTATGTAATGTGCCATACGGCGTCATTATAATTTAGTTAAAAGTGTTAGTGTTGAGTGGATGGTTGTAATTGTAGGTATATATAGATTTAATTAGTGATAGTTTTTTTTATTCCATTGTTTGGTTAAAATACCGTTGTAATGTATTTTATCACGATTGAGTGAACTTACGTATTCATTTCGATATTGTGTACAAAAGCGAATCTATCCGTGAATGGAGTGATCTCGTTTTGCGTTCAAACCGATCGTGTTGGAATGCCGCCGTTTGGGTAATATAATATTTCCATATCGGTTGCCAGATAATGAACTTCATATACGTGTTCGCTCTGAGTACAATTTACAAATCTTATAACCTGGCCGATAGCAGTTTGATTAAATCTGCGCTATTAACTTTAAATAAGGCTGATATTATTCTGAAATTCAAAATTGATTAAAACTAAATGTTAAAACAAAAAGCTGGACGCTCGATATAAATAGCGCTCAGCTTGTTTTCTACTTCGACACATTGTCTTTAACTAAGTCTGTAGGAGCGGACGTACTTGTACAAGAGCTTCAGTATGGGGTTATACCCATTGCTTTCCCATTTGAAGTTTTAACACCACAAGAGAGATTTTTCTAACTCCACAAGTAAAATTAATCCCACGATGGCAGTTTGTACGCCAAAAGCCACACAATGTCAATTTATACGCATACCCTGACACCCTAACGTATCTCTCGTTCGTACGAATTTAATCAGTACATGTACTTGGGGTGTTTCAGGCTCTCCATGGGATTTATATTGTGACGTGGGTGACTCACTCATTAAATGCGCGTTCATTCATTTTTTTCTGTAGACGACTCATCAAATTACATCAATTGTGAAGGGCCGTGGCCGTGGTCCACTGGTTAGTGCGCTGGACTTGTAACCCGGAGATCCGGGTTCGAATCCCGGTCGCGGCAGGTCGTACCTTTCTATGATGATTTGACAAAAATGTTGATTTTCCTCCATATGTGGAGAGGTTTCCGGCTCCTTGTGGAAGGATAAGTTAGTACTGGTTTGTATACAATCCAGGAAAACTGGACAGATGGACCGGCCGCCGTATATAACTGAAAAATTGTTGAAAAACGGCATTGACCCCAGTGACAATAAGTCACATAAAAAACAAAACAAAACATCAATTTGAATTTGAAATATTTAATAATATCCAAACATTTTAATACACTACCTTGTTTGGACTCCATTATATAACACCATTTAAATAATACATGGTGCTTTCATAGCGTCGTCCAATACTCACAAAACATAGATATATAAATGAAAAGTCAAAAGAGAAGCACAGTAAACACTACTTTCAGATGTTTTGATAATTCACCTACCCATGCTAATTAAATGTCATTTAGAAATTCATACCCCACGATTTTTATTCTGGCAATAAATACATTATTTATACTATACGCGTTTGTTCAAAAGATAGAGCCACTTCAGAAATGGACATAGTTGTCCACAGTTTTTGTTTGCTTATCCCCAATAGTAGGTATAAACCATCAGATGTAGTCTGACTTTAAATCATATAAAACTTGTCTGTTAAAATTGTTCACACAGTGAAATCGCGACATTGATTAATTCATCATAATCCAGGGAGGCCTACGAAAGACGTGATTTAGATAATAAGTCTTCACTGTTTTAACTTAAAAGTTATCTCAGTATATCTAAGATTTTATTTTAACGCTTGACAGGTGTCAAAACGATTACTTTAATATTCAGAAAATAAATTTTCTAAAACTATTTGGATATTAGTGTTTCAAGCATGGCGTGGTTATGGCCAAATTCATCGGAGAGCAAAAACAGACGGGTAATTTATTTATTTTTTTTTCTAGAATTTTTACCAAATGTTTCCGTGTAAACGTGCGTCATGGATGTTAGGTCTGACAAATATCTTGTGCAAGGTAAATCAATGTACAATGTGTGTCTTTATGTATTACCAGATACCACTTGATTCAACCGTGGGTGAAATGTTTATCTTACAGGTGATAACATGCAAATCAGTAGTGACATATTATGTGCGTGCATGAAGTAGTAACACAATTAAGAAAACAATCCATAGATGGGGGCCTCCGTGGCTGAGTGGTTATGATCTCTGTCTAGTAATTACTAGTCCTTCACCGCACTGTGAGTTCGAATACTACCCGGTACCAAATTTCACATGTAAGCAAGCTATCCAGCTAGTTCTATCTAGGTGTACACCTGTAGTCTTCCTCCACCATTAAATGTAGGAAAATTGTCAAATGACCCTTCCTGTTGTTGCGACGTTAAACCCTAGTGAAAAAAAGAGTCAATAGAATCTGTTATCAATTCAATGTCTCTGATATTAACATTGATACGCGGAACAGACCATCCTGTATGCACCCCTAATTTGATTCTTTTGTTTTGTGATATCTAAAACATCTATATCGTATTTCAAAATTGTAAGAAACAATGAGAAAATACATACGGCTGAAATGTTCAATCGTTCAATACTTTTTTCAGGCTGACAACATGTCGGCAAATGATTCCAATATTTAAATGTATGATAATAAATATTTTGAATGCATGCATGTATTAGTATCAGCATAATTATTCTTATTATTATAATTATAACTATTCTGCTGTCCTTAGCAGGAGATCTATCTATATATACATCTATGTGTATATGTAGTTCACTGTTAGGACTAATTTGTTTAACAAGGATACAGACCTTTCCAATACGGTCTAGCTCATCAACTTCTGTTGTTAATAATATGTTGATGTTTTGTTTAAGCGCAGTATGTGTCGTTTTATTCTTCAGATTCGTCTCCTTGTAATGTGTGCTGCATACGCCCTGTGTTATCACCAGATAATATAAATATAAATACAAGCCCATTAACTAAAGCAATAAATTTATAATAAATACACCAATAAATATATCAGCTTTATATTATGAAACGTTTGCGTGATGAGAGGGACGTAATGTTGTCAAGTTCTGATTAAAACGGGTTTAATGAAATGACAGTTACATAAGGTGGGATTCTTCTAAGAACTAATCCTCTGCAATGTGTGTTCTTTATTGAATGATTTAAATTAAACGAGGACTTTTCTCTTATCGAACTGGGATTAGTTATCAAAAATCAAGATCGAAAATGCAATGAAAAGATTCCGCATGTCGTAAATTGTTTGTAAAACATTTGTTCTTTAATGTAATGCAGAATAGAATTGCCTAATGCACGAAAGGGCAAACGTCAAAAAAGTCAATATTAGAACCAAAGGGAAGCATTAGAGCCCCTTTAATCTTTATTTATATCCCATTGATAAGGAATTTATTTCGTTTAAAATATTCGACCCTGACCTTTTTCGTACTCGTTGGTCGTCAAGGATCCCGCGAAGGAATAAAACTACTATAAGTTATATCAGTAAACAGGAGAAGAATTTCCCGTGGTTCAATATTAATCTTACTCAAATATTTGTCTATCCATATAAACCCGCGCTTAATTTCCCTTTCAAAACTTAGATCGGAAAGTTCGCTTGTTGGTTTTAATGTAACTTTTGATTATATTAGAAAATGTATTAGTTTACTCTATGTATTTAGCAACTTTATATTCTAATGTATGTATACCTATAAAGTTATCAAACTAATGTTTAAGGAACACACAAGTAACGAGTCCTTCGACAGCAGACTGGTTCCAAGATTGGTTTAATGGTTGCTAGCGGCTTAGAAGCATATTCGGTTAACTGTTGTTTCTTGTATAAAGCATGACTGGTTGTTTCAAATTAATTTGAATCTTACTCAGGCCACATTCATCTTCCTTATCATGTATGACGCGTACTATGTACTGTGCATGTACGAACAGTTCTAGACCATTTTATATGTTTAGCATTGAATGAATTCAAAAGTAGTATTAAGCGACAGATAAACCTTTTACACCTAAATTTCAAAAGTAAATCATTATAACGAAGTCCTCTGTTACTATGATTCTCAATTTTTTATTGTTTTTTTTTCTAATGGAATTGTTTGACTTTGGTAGCCATTCGTACACAGTCGTTAGATCACCTTTTAGTATCGAGATGTGATCATAGGGATGGACAGGACGTCAAAAATCTTTTTAGCCTTTTTTATACGCGAAAATATATTCATTTATGTCATTATACACCGCTTTGATTATAAATGCATGGTTTACATTGGGGCTAATCACAGCGCTACATGAAATTGAAAAATGTGTGGAAACATGTTATCCTTGTACTTGAAAGAAGGCAAGGTCTCATTATTTTAGAATGCATGTACACAGAAAAGAATGAAATTACCGTATCTCTTAATAACTTACAGTAGTTAGGACTCCTCGGGTAAAAGACACTGACATTGAAAACATTATAGTTTTTAATTGCCCGTCATGATGAACAAGAGTGAGTAATGATTTTGGACGGACTTGAACTACGGATGAATTTCAACTTTTATGAACTCTCGAATTGTATTTACACTGTGATTAAGTCACCAAGGTAGTGTTTGTATATTGATTGGTGCGCAGCCTTGTCATCAGATATGCGCAATATCTCCACTTAATGTTTGTTCAGCCTTCCCTCTGTAACAACGACTTAAAAATAAAATAATTATATCTCAACAAGCATTATGAACACACATGCTTCTTTGGTGAATATCTTTCCAGGACTTCGTGTCTGGTTAATATCCAAGGAAAGGTTTCAAAGTTCTTCGAATTTTTAATGTTTTCCGCTTTAAGTTAGTCCTCATTATATTGTCGATATCGAACGTGACAATAAATCATCAGATTGAATGTTTAATTGTCTCGTGTCGTGACGCACTTATGAAATACAATCATTAGATTGACAAGAAAGGACAAATGCGGTAACTTCTTTACGTTCTTAACAATGTTGTACGCGTTATGCAATGGATGACCTCGATACAGTGCTGGCGTCAAAAAATGCGTCAAGTGTGTCGCGGTGTGTGTGTCTTTTCCTGTCTGAGACGTATTCAAAGCGCCTCCAAATAAAAGCCTTTTCGTGCAGCTAACCTTGTCAGTTTACCATTAGATTGACAAGAAAGAATAAATTCAGTATTTCTTTACGCTTTTTAAGAACAGTGTACGTAAAATGTAAAGAGTGACAATAGTTCAGTCTCTGGCATAAAGTACATTCATGTGAATAATTAAACGAATGCGTCAATAGAGTTCGCGTGTCTTGTCCTCTCTTAGACGTATTCAATGTGTCTTTAAATGATTAGCTTTTTTGTAGTGCTCATACTCTCAAAGTTTACTCTACTCTTAGTGAATAAAGAACAATGACCAATATGTCATTCTAAGTAAATATAACACTTTTATTTTATGCTACTTTGATCTTTTATTATTATAAAATCTGTTCGTGCTTTGTAAACAAATTTTTAATCAATTTAATCAGTATTTTAAACCTTGAGTAACGGTAACGTATACGACAAAGCATAATGTTAAAGAGCCTTCTTGATGAAATGATGATTAGGTTTGTATTGGTAAAAATGTTGATCAATGGGCGAGGCATAACGGTCTGGTTAATAAAATGATTCCATATTTTATAAAGTACAATATGACATGTTTTGATGTCTCTAAGTTTATACAAGGACCTAATGATGAATAAAAATGTGCTGTTGTTATGGATCTTGATACCAAGTGACGCTGGGTTAATTTATAAAGCCTAGTTGAGCGCATAAACATTGTTCCCAAATTCATAATTGTCTTCATTCTGATAGACATCCCACTTTTAGACGTTTAATTATCTTATAATATCTCAATAAATAGATATTCATCTATAAGGAAGACGGACATTGCTTGACGCCCGATCAAGAGATGATAGGGTCAGACGTCATGGCTTGCCTTTGATATCTACACTTCATAATCACCATTGTTAATTGTCTGCTTAGTAAACGATGAAGCAATTAAAAGGAGGGGGGGGGGTATTTAAATATTTTGTTTAACTGTTTCACGGTTGATAAAATGATAATCAAGTTCTATTCATATAACAATTACATATTAAGATTTATCTTGAAGACCGTCCATATTAATTGCAATGTACATGCATTCATCGAATTTAATAAATTATTTAATAATTAAACTATTATTCGTAAAAGGTTATTCTTCTTTCACTGGGGCTTAACGTCGCACTTACAGCTAAGATCAATTGGTGAGTTTACCAGCTTTAACAATGTGGGAGGACCCCAGGCGTACACTTGGATAGGAGCTTTGATCTTCTGTAAGCTAGCTGGTCAGCTTCTCACATGTGAATTTTTTTGTCTCGGGTGGGATTGGAACTCACAGTGGTGGGAGCCTAGTGATTACTCGTCAGAGACCATAACCACTCCACCACGGATGCCCTAAAGGTTCTTCACATGAAGGTGAAAAAACACTCGTGAGGACGCTCTAGAGACAGCTTATAGAAGGTCGGTCGTTCTACCCTGGTATAAGCTTGGGGCCTTTTTCCACCGTAACGTACAAGAAAAGCCACCACATGACCCTGACTGTTGGTGTGACATTAATCCCAACAAAAACCTAGTGCTGGTTTAGGGATAATTTTTCTCTGGCTTCATGTGTAACATTAAAATACTGTTATTTCAGAGTGAACAGACAGAACTACAGTACCAGATGTCACCAGACATGGTGAACAGGCATGCTCCATTTGGTACTGATCTCTCACAACATGTCACCATGAAACTTGTCGGCTCACAATGGCAGCCTGTCTTCTCAGAGAACCCCGTCATAAAGTAAGTAATTCTGTCACTCATTCATAAATGTTTTAATCTCAAATAGCTATTTTGTCATTTACCATAGCTAATTACATAATTGCATAATTAGAGCAAATTAGTCTCAACATATGACTAACTATCGAATTCTGAAAAATACCCATATTTCATGTAGATTTGTGTCTATCAATAGAACTGTTTTGTCGGGTCAATACCATTGTAACGATTTGTTGGACATACCACGTGCATTTCTGCAATTGTAAATTACCAAAACAGAACAAGATACCTTCACATCCCATCAATTAAACTCTACGCTATCTGTGTTATCTCTGTGGTATTAAAACAAATCCACACTTGACAACAATCGCTTTCTCTATCCCACACGAATGTATTACAAAAATCAATGATTTTGTACCGAATAAATTCATAAACTTACATTTTTAATTTGTCATTTGCAGTGAATATTCATTGGTTTACGGCGGCAAATTATCCATGTAATTCACTTCATTTCATTTTTCGAGGAGTTGCTATTCTTGTCATTCCTTGAAATTCATCAAAGAATGCTTTGATTAGATCTACATTTTAATCAAACATCCATGAAACACAAGTATTTCCCACTTAAGTCAAATTAAGGTGTTCTATACAATGTGGTTAAAATGGATAACCGATTGTTTTGGTTCATGGGGCATATGTAGTCCTAATTAGTCGCCACTGTATACCATCTCCACAACGACCTCCCTGAATGACTTTTGCCGAACGTTTACGAGTTATCAGCGTACTTAATGCTGGTATATCTGTAATAGACGTTTGTATGTTTGTCTTCCGGCAACCACCAATCGTTAGGTTACGAAACACCAACAAAAAAATAAAGTCAATTATCTTCAGCGCTTACTGAGACCGCAGGCTGCAACATCAGTAGGCACAGATCCTGGGGAAGATAAAACTTTCTGAGAACTATCAGACATCATCCATTCTTGTCAAGCAATGTCGTGAAGGATAAAACGGTCCGAAATTAACTCAGATAAGTTAGACATCGAGAACCTGGACGACCAGACACATTTTTGTAAACCAACAACCACATTCATCACGATTGCACCACAACTATTGCCTGCAAACCATAATCCTAATCCTATAGAACATATTCAGGATAAAACGATCTTAATTTAGGTCAGGGAGATTCTTCGGTAAAACTCATTGTCGATTTCGAATGAAATAGATCATCCAAATGTCAAATTTAAAGTCTCGTACTATCGTTCAGAGGGAGTGTCCATTGTGTTATTTTGTTTTGTGGAGGTTACGTCAGATTGTCACATTGTATTGCATTGGTGGTATTCGAAGCATTAGTTAAGGATTGAATGAGTTTTCTCATTTAATTTAATCTGATGCATAAAATTCACATTTAAATATGCGCGGTTAAAATAGTTCATGTTGGCATATTGATTCTGTGGCAACCGTAGGTGTCACAATGCCCCTTCAATTCAAATTTATCTCAAAAATATTTCATAGATAGAATACTGCCGTAAATGATGTGTTTTACATGTGATTCACTGAATTTATAGACTGTAATGATATCATCTCAATATTGTACTTTTAAATTCGAGTTTCCCTTTACAAATCATCGACTATTTTTTGTAGAAATCAAGATTTTAGCGGCGGAAGTAGAATTCATCCATTGAGACCTATCGCAGACAAACCCAATCATATTGATCCAAGAATACACGGAGATAACGCAGGGGGATATTACAATAAAGATGTACAGGTATGGAGCTTACCACGTTGTTTATGTATTGACATTCCTTGATCACACATTGTATCGAACATAAGCCTATTTGGCGTCATCTTCGGACGCAGATTAATGCATACTGTTAATAAAACAATTAAATTGCCCATTCTGTAATGTTGAGCTATACATTTTGAAGTTTATATTTTACATCATGTGTTAAAATTTGTATTTCATAATCTAAGTTGTATATTTAAAATATATCTTGCTGAAAGCCATCCATTCATGCCGGGCATGTCTTTCGTCAAATCATTTCACCTGATACATGAAACCGATCATTTTTGTTAAACTCGTCCGCATGTCCGGTGATTGTTTTAGAATGTTCAGCATAAAACAAACTTTGTCATAAAACATAAATTCATCCTTATTTGTAAATTCGTGCATCATGTTTTTTATACTTTAATTATCTACTACTCGATAATAGTTATTAGTAAAAATAGTTCAATTGATGGTGTATTATTTCAATGAATGAATATTACCGGCTAATCACCGACACTGTATTCTGACTCCCACTAGAACTACTTTCAAGACGACGCAAGCTACTACAATGATGATGTATGATAAGTAAAAATGTGCAATTAAATCACACGGGTATTGAGGGAAGGTGATGGGATGTTTGTGTCACGTGATGACTCTGTATAACACGATAGTAAATGTGTCAAAATACATAATTATCCTTAACAAGAGTAGAGTAGCTTATCCCGCAGTCAGAGCAACAAGGTTATAACATTTTAATGAACAAAACAAGAAACAACATTTTTGCATCGACTGGATCGTTAGGGCGGGGTCGATTATTGTCTCCACTGTACAAAAATTGGTTACACACATGTGAACTGGACGGTATAATTGAATAATATTCTTTTTTTTGTCTTCCCAAAACATTTGTAACGTACGTTGTAGCATTTCTATCATTATCCTATTTTGTATGATACTTTGCTAAATTATTGTAACGTGAAACCTATCGAAAAATAACAGAACATAAATATGTATGAAATTGTTTTCCCTGTAATGATTATTTCAAATGGCTGTTGTGTCTTACGTAATGTGGTACATCATTCATTCGTACCCCCTTATATTCGTCCACAGTCGAGTGCGGCCTCTGATGGTGTCGTATGTATACATTCATTCAGTCAATGTAGAATTATGTGTGTTTTAACATTATAGAGTTCCAACAATTTATTGATATATGTATATCATGTTTATAAAGCTTTGAGTTGAAATTGCTACTCGAGCCTAATTTTCAAGATATAGAAAATAAATTGTTTGCATACCATACCATCGAAATATAACACTAAATTGTTGGTACCTTAAAATCCAAACCATGTAGGTTTATATAGGAAGAAATATTAAATGTCATTTAGTAAACGTTGTATAATTTCTTAAACAAACACCTCTTTCCTTCTAAATATAAAAACACCAGTTATCGACACATTTCACAGACACGGTCTGGAATGAATTTTTTTCATGATATATACTATCGTTCCTCAAATGATAATCACTATTACCCAACACAGACAGACATAGTTGTTTCGTTACGTAACGTCGAATTACGCTTTACCTGAAGCAACTCGTTGTTACGACAAGGTTGACATAATATTTCTTTCACAGTTGATATAATTCACATTCAGTTCATATCCAATTATTTCTAACAATATCAATATGTCACGTGGTTCATAGATGTCACATGATTCATATATGTCACGTGGTTCACCACGTCTGTACACTCTTCATTCACCAACTTTTACAGAATATTTGTTGTTGTCAATTTGAATGTCACTGTGGAAATTCGGATCTAGATAAAGTACGTTTTCTTCCACACCATCACACATTGCTTGACAGAAGGTTTCAAATGCTAGTACCATGTTCTTCGAGCAACCCTGATTGAGGTGCAACGCGCATAGACATGTCAACCGTGTTTCGTTCTTGATGAAAGTCCAATTTATTCATTTGTCTGTATGCTAGAATTCTGGTTTTTGAATAAAATGAAAACTAAAGGCATGAAGTGTTATTACATACCCTAATCTCACATCCTAAGTGCGCGTTGCGTTTTAATTGCTGCTGTGATTTGTATCACACAAATAGGATGGAATCATTTTAGGAATGGAATGTGGTACTGACATTTGAATTATCGTTATATCGGTCTTCAAAACAACTTATCAACGACTGTAAACCTACAACACTTACACTATCAATTTTAGTTTATAGTCATATAAGCGTCTTTAGTTTCACTAATATCATCCACGTAGTTATATATACATATAAACAATAAGATGTACGTTTTAGATTTGCATAATACGACACTTGGTACTGTATTGCTTAGTATATCATTCGTTATGTTTTTTTCCTGCACATTTTCAGAGTTCACAGGAGAATCTCAGTCCAAGGGTAATATACCTGAATAAACTAAACTCAAGTAACCCGAGAAAATCCTACATTCACTCTACTTTAGCTCTCATCATGTGGTGGTTCAATGGCTTTATTGTCAGTAAAATGTTGCCATTCAAACTTGGTGATCGTCGACCAGTTAAAAAATAATTGAAAATTACTGTTTTGGGGAATATGATGATGCTAAGGGTGTTTTTCATCCAAAACTCCAAGAAATTTTCTTGTCATAGTCAAAAAATAAAATATAGAGTTTTCGAAACTTGTCAGATATTTTTAGCGAAATATAGAAAAGCTTTTGAACCACTGCAGTTTAGTGATGATAAATTTGATAACATTGTACTTGTATATCTTTTTTTCATTTTACACTAAACTTTTAAGCATGATTTTGTTCATTCTAATTCAACAAATATTTCAGGCAATGATTAAAACTGTGACTGATTGTTCTGTTTTTCATCAATAATTGTCTGTTACTCAATTTTGTTTTCTTTACGTAGAGTACCATTTTTAGAACAGTTTTGATTGAAAACGTTTAATGAATATTACGATTTGCAAATAAAGCTCGCGAAAAAAAAGCACCTCAAAATAATGAAATCATTAAATGTAGACCTCACTGGGTTGGCGATTGGTACGAAAAGGTTATTTATACAAAGTCATCTGGTTGTCTACGACTCGTATGTTGTCCAATGATTGCCATTTACTTTTTTACTATAAAATACCATAACTATCTCATTATCAAAGACTGAATTGTTGTATCTTGTACGGAAAGCCCCTTGAGTAATGCATGTCTTACGTATACTTCAAATCTTATCTCTTTCGAGAGCCTTCCAACATTTACATATACTCGTTGAAAGTTTAACAGTTATGTTGACATGAAATTCATGTATATGTATATTGACACACCAGTTCCCTTGATCAAACACTTGGGACAGTCAAAGTCAATATGTTTTAAAGAAAATAAAAACTCATTATTCTATGTCATCCGAAAGATATGTCAGATGTCAAAATCATTATTACATGTATAATGTTTATCATACTTGTTTAGTTGAATTAGATTAGCTCTTTATTTCTTTGCTCCTTCACTATTTTCCAAAACATTATGGTAAATCACACTTTATGAGACTTACTGTATAAATCTAGCGGACTAGTTCGTAAATAGCCGGGTTGACTTGTATGTGTCCGCAGGTACATGTATATGAAGGTGCGTCACTTGTCTGTCTTTAAACAACCTGAATTGAATGGTTTAAAAATTGAATAATTGTTTGCCTGCTTCTGACCCCCCCCCCCCCACAAATACTCTGAAATAAACAGAAAACGTGCAGCGCTATCCTGCCATGTAGGGTAGGACATTTTTGGTTTTATATTGACCGCTCTTGTACATATATGTGCACTGCTTTTGTGGACTTTTTCACGATCCTAGTCCGGTACATTGATAATACTGTTAGTCAAAAATTGTTAATATACTGAAGTTATGTCTTCATGGGATGTACTACATACGACAATGAAAAGACATTCGTAATTTCTGTTCTAAAATATGCAATATCACTGTTATATATATATATGTGTGTGCCATATGTCATCCTCAGCCCGTGTATGTTTGATTGTCGTATTATGTACTCCTAGCTTCGCATTTCTGTCATTGGCGCCCTCTACTTCCGGTGTCTTATTGTTGTCAGCTGCCTCCATTGTCTTCTGTCATATCTTAAACTGCATGTTTACATGTATGTATATCATATTGACATAGACGGAATTAATTCAATAACTCGTATGAAGCATGTAATTATGTCGTCTGAAGGATTGTATTGTATTTCAAAATCTTTGAATATTTTGTATCGTTTAAACCATTAGAGTGTCTCATGAATTGTAAGTTTTACATAAACATGGCATTATACAGTTATTTAAAATCAGATAGCGTACATGATTATTTTGCAAGCGAAATCATTTTGATCATATGTAAAGTGTAACAAATTTGACTGAAGTCATTACTATGTAATTATTTTGCGTGTTTACATAATTTGTACAAATTACTTACTTCTTTCATTCCAGAGAATCAACATTTTATCCTTAATAATGCGCTGATACACTGTTTCATCATTTCTTCATTCGTATTTTGTCGAAAAATTATTTTATTTTATTTTATTTTATATGCAAACTCAGACGTTTTCAGCGAGAAACCCACCAGTTCGAAAAGATTTGAAGAATGTAATCAGATATAATGTAATGTTAATGCATAAAGTTAACATAAAGTTTAATCATGTTCTAACTATTCATAGGGATACCATCCTCTTGACCATGAAGGTTTTAATTATCAAAAGTATTACGATGAAATGGGCGATCAGGTACAGCAGTATGTTCACATGACGTTACCTAGCAACCTTTTTTCCGCTACACATTAGCTTGGGGTATTTTATAGATTTGAAAATTATTTGTGATTTACAACATCAAATTAGAGACGTACTATTTATTTATTATCTGATAAGCATATAGGTTGCTACGGTAATGTCATGCTTTTATCGCTACATACTCATATTGTCAACTGTGCGTCGTTTCCCGGCTGAACTTTGTCAAGGCTTTTTACGTGTAATATATACAGTAATTTGTTGTTTTTAATTAAATATTGTATCCATTGTTCAATTACTCTTTAACGTTTACTAATCATTATTTGAATAATTTGACTGTCTTTAAAGCAAAATATAGCGACGGTCGTTGAATAACGTCTGACCGACTTATAATCATATATAATAGCGTACTTTTAGATAAAGCAAAGACCATGTTTAAGGTTACTTGATCAAAAAGACAAGGGTAGATAGGTGGAAAATCTTTCGTTTTTATTTCTTATTAAACATGTTTTCTGAGAGTACAAGGTTCGATTCGCCCCCAAATATGTTCTTTCTTCGGATTCCGTCGTCAATAATTTTAGGGGCGGTGCTAAATAGGTCGGGCGACGGTAAACACGACTATTGTATTGACTTAAAATTAGTCTGTAATTAAAACATGTATTGGTAAATCATCTACTTCATTTAGAATGTGTTCTTGACTGTCTTCCAGTACTTTGATTCATGTAATCCAGTATTTTACTTTCTTAGTATAAGAATAAGCTAATTATTAATCAATTAATTGTCATTAAATGCGTTTGTATTGTTTTATTGTTATTTAATCGGGTTTGAAGTGTTTTGTCCCGTTATGATAGTATTTGTGCGCGTATTTTATCGATCAAGTGTGATATTTTATGTAATACAAGGTGTTTATAACATTTTGGTGTTTCCGTGTCATGTGTTGAGTGTGGAGTGGATTAAATAATTTTTTTTTGCTTTCCAATTTATACCTGTAACTCGAGTAACAAGGGGAATGTTAAAATCACTTACAATATTGCACTTAGTAAATAATTCAGCGAGTTATGGGACGAAATCAAGCGTACACGTGATTTGATCAATACAAACCTTTGATATGTGTCAATTCATGCTTGTAACTTGAATATTGCTTTATTTTATTATTGTCTTTATACAATCATTTGTTTAAGTCAAATTGATTTATGCCCTATCATTCAATTGTCTAATCATTCTAAATTGATATATATATATATCGAACTGAATTCACGAAAATATCTACAAATTTAAGATATTGATATGTCGCTCATTGTTGATATTTTTTTTATTATTTCACGACAGGCACGTATAAGATTACTGCATTTATGCACAGTGCAGAATTATACCCTTATTTTCATTGTATGTATACAATAATGATGATAATTTACCTAGGTTAACCCATCTTGAAAGACTTCTGAGCTGGCACGAGTTGAAAATCTTATCACCCTAGACGACATAGCAAAGTTTTGGCAATCATTCTATCAACGATTGTTTTCTTGTTTTTGCAAACTTATGTTGAACGACACTTATCATGTATATTTTCCATGTAGTGCCTCATTTGTTTGATAAAAGATACAATAATCTTACATTCAATTTTCAATGGATTAAATAATGTAGATCACTCGTATCGTCTCACAGCGTTTAGTTGATTGGCTCTCAAATGTTTCGTAGCATTTAGTAATTAAACAGGATAAATTGTAACATTTGTAAACATTTAAACTGTCAATAAAGAAGTTTTTCTACGTATGTTCCGTTATCTTCAATAATTGAAGTTTGGTCTTGGTTTTATTTTGTTTAAAGTCTAATTGGATGCCATGTATTTATCTTACAGCCGACGGCGTTTTTTAACAAGAGACCTGACTCTAAGGACGTGGTTCGTGCACAGTTTAAGACTTTGCCGCCAATTCAACAAAATAGAACGCGGAATGACATGTCCACAGTTTTCGAGGCCGAACCTTGGATTGACAGAAACCCTTCACTAGCTAAGGAAACGGAATACAACCAGAACTTTTTTCCAGGCCAAGAACACGATTTTGAAATGTACAATCAAAGTGGTAATGAGAACGAACATTCTGTGTCCGCTTATGATAAGCAACAACTACTTGGTCTACTTCCGGGCAATGGGCTCCTGCCGGTGGATCCGATTAAGTTGACCCGGGAACAGGAGAAAACTTTGTGTAAATTAATTACTAACGATTTGAATCGTTTCAATCCAAAAGAATTACGAGATATCTACATAGAATGCAGCCGCTGGGATAAGACTTTAGGTGGATATTGTACATTAGAAGTTGTTGATGCAGCTTTCCGACATCATCAGGTAACGTCATTACCGTCTTGTACATAGCAACCACGGCCGTTAAATTTTGAGTATCAAGTAGCAGATATTTTGATTCTAAAGATATGGATTTTTACTTTGTTGAAAGTACTGAATAATATCAGGTTGTTCATATTATATTGTGCAATCAGCTCCTGGTGCGTTTTAGGGAAGGTAGAATTTTGAGGAAGGTGGGAATTTTTGTATGAGTTTTTCCTCTAGGAATCCTTCTCTTACGTATTCAAAAAGGATGATCCAATCATATGCTTATTTCAATGAATAATGATATGATCCACTTGAGCGCTAGCTTCACTTGGATTGATTGGTAAACTGTTGATTTTCAGGTATATCTATGGGACACTCTTAGGATTGTTGCAGCCCAGTTTGTTGATTCCAGTCGGCCGGGATACGTGAACTATGAAAAAATTCTTTCATTTATCGGATCTGCTCTAAATCTCAGCGAAAAAGGCCAGTTGTAAGTATTTTGTATGTTTTCCATTATCCTCCCTGTTTTTACATGTGATTGATTATCAATTGTTTTGTCGTCTAACCAAGGATTTAAACAAAAATATCATTACCTTCAATTGACATTTTCTTAATTGCAGTGTGCCTACAGATCTAATAAAGTTCATTTCTTCTCTAATCTTGGAATAACATTTTTTTGTAGTCCCTGTGACGATTGTAACATTTTTATAAGTTCCAATATTGTTGAAAATCTTTGAAAATGTAATATAACAAATCGAGTGATCATTGAACGAATTCTTACCGTTCGAAATAATATATTAAGATTCGTGGTGATTTATTCACAAATTCGAACGAACCAATAATTTATGTTTATCTTTACGCTGTTTTTATTGAATTTGAGATTCATTGCCGGTTTGGTCTTATAGGAGACCAATGTTAGGTATAAGAACAAGTTGGCTTCAAACGTATAATATAATACCATAATGTATTTCCCATGTCATATCAATTTCAAGGACTAGAATAGATGTGTAATGGTCACGCTAATTCATGTTTATGTTATTTTGTGTATTTATTGCCGTCTGCATTTTATACGAACTGTTTTATAAATTTGGATGTATTCACGAACCGTTTTGTTATCTCTCTTATAAATCGACCTGTCTATATATATAGATTACGTTCCATGCATCGACTAGATGTAAGAAATAGACATCTTATTCCATGAGGACAGATTTCTAATTTTTATTAATTTATTCATAATGACCAAGTTGCAATTAATTCATGATATTTGATACTATATTCATCTGCTTTGTTATATTCTGAACCCTGTTGACACATTTTAGGCCCATCGATCGAATCTCTCGTGAGAAAATCCGAAAACGAGATTTCTTCGAGAAATTTCGAGACCGTGAGTCTCGCGAGAAACGCCATCAAAATGTTGATTATTACACTAACCAATCATCAAGTCTGTGTTCGACAGATCTTTTGTCCCCAAGGTTTGTTGCGTCTGAAGATATAACCAAGAGCACTTATATTCATAGATCACGTGACATATTAGGATGTTTATTTCACATAAGATGTTTATTTCACATAAATTGGTACCTTGTTTTCTATTATGCACAGAAACGTATAGTGATGTGCATCAAACATCGGGTACCATTCTATATCTCTCAGCGTGTATTTCATTCAGAACGTTTATTTCTTCGGTGCTTTCCAAGTGCCTTCACGTACTTCTTTACTTTCTTTGTGTTTTGTAGTCTTATTTAGTCTTTAAAGAACTTAAACAATATTTTCATGGTCAAATATCTTGTGGCTGAGGGAGTCACATTGTTCATGGTATGACCCTTATTCATACACTGTACATTTCATCTTATTATTTATTCTATGTGTGAACTGTATTCTCATAAATCTAACGCATCAATATGGATATAACAATTACAATTTTCTTTGCCTTTGTGTATCTACTTTTAGACACTGGGTTGGATAAAATTAGAATCTATATTGTGTCAGATTCGACTGATCGTATCTATAAAATCGATTGTTAAACACGTTTGAATTATAAAACATTGGATCTCCGTGATGAATCGTTCCACTTGAAATATCTCATATTAATGATCCGTTACTAAGGACACAAAATGTACGTCTTTGACATGTTATTTTGAAACCAATTTAACTTTAAAGTGACCCGAAATTGAACGATATTGTGAAAGTAGGACAACTGAGTTAATTGATATTCCACTCTCCAACATTAATCAATAGATTCATGATCGACGTATATATTTTACATTTACTAAACGAGTTTTTTATTCACGGTTTTCTTTCAATTTTATGCCTAAGACACTCATTAGGTTTATCACCAATGACTGTGTCAGCTTAGCGACACCATCAGGGACATTAAACACGTGGTCCGCTTCTTTATGCTGACACGGGGTGGGTAATTAACGTCACATGTATACTACTTCCTAGATAATTTAATGATCATCGTTTATTGTTCCATTCATCCAGTTTGGTATTCTTGAAATAAAGCCTCTGCTTGTTTTGATTTATCAATGAACGCCGGTATAATATCAAATGTAAGTCCACATCAATAAGGAAGCAACTGCATTCTTATTCGATTTTTAATATGAAAAAATACCAGTAAACAATAGAATCTATTTAGATAGTGTGTTTCTTTACGACCGTGTTTGTCTTAATTCAAAAGTCGAACATCTTTGACATTTTTACACTGACGATAGATTAATTTAGACGCATGTATTGTTATAGTCAAGAACTGGTTTTATGTGTTTGTTCTTGAGAGCATGTAGTTTTTTGTTTCTTGATTAAAGCTATTTGTTGTTTTAATGTCTTCATTTTAACCACCCTTTGCCTCATAATGCCGCATTTCCCCGCATCTGAAGCAGACGACTTTTGAAAACAGTGTAGCAAAAGAAGCCATTACTTGTAATGAGTAATGTCTTCCTTAGCCACAATGTTTTCCACTCTGTCAGAGAGAAATATCCCAATAAATAAATTGATGTTTTGTATATTTACTTTAAATTTGGAAGAGTCCAAAATATGCTTATGAGGTAAAGGGTTAAAAAATTAAGTTTTGTCCCCTGTGGCATTGCTCGGTGAAATACTCGTCAGAATGATCGGACTAGTTTCATTCATCCTTAAACTGCGCACGGTCGCTATTTACTTTTACATGTTTTATCACCCTTAGACAATACAGTGCAACCTCTCCAAAACAACACCCTTTGGGAGAAGTAAAATTATGTCGTTGTTGAGAGGTTGTTGCTCTAGAGAGATTAAATTGATAGTTAAATCGTACAGTGGGAAAAAGCATGCTGTTGTTGAAGGGAGGTTGTTGCTCAGGACAAGGCCGGTCTGGAGAGGTTGCACTGTACAAACCAACCAGATTACGAGTTTAATAGTAAATTGAAGTTGATAAACATAAACTCATGAAAATGAAAACTACCAGAGCCATATGAAGGATTTGGGTGTCATTCATAAAAGTTAATTCTGTAGGATATAGATCACGGATATGAAAGTATTGTTAAGTTCATTTTTTGTAAGGTAATCAAATGTCGCGAAAAAGTATTGTTGCTAATAAGCATACCATTTTAAATCCCTGATACACAGAGCTCGTTCTTTTTATTGTACTAAATGCATCGTATATTTCTGTGCATCTACATATATATGTATATTAATGGGCTGTTCTCGTGGGTCTTGAATAAAAAATAATAAAACATACACTATATTAAATGAATGGAATCAGCTTTTGAAAAGTAAATAATAAAACTAGAGTACCGTCCCTTAAATATAAGAATAAGGAATTCTTACAACGTTTTACAGACAACAAGACAAAAGCCCAACACGTATAGAGGAACAAGAACCAGAGCAAAGGTTCGACTGAATGTTGTACTTGCTTGTGACTTAGTTATATGTTGTAGTTTATGTTATATGTTACATCATGGCGGCGAGTATTGATTGCTCTTAGCTTCGTATAGATAATGATTTGTGCCAGGAGAATTATCATGTTTTGTTAGAATTTCGCGGCTTTATATTTGCACATTTTTCAACTCACTGCCATCAAAAAATATTTCTTGCCTTAGCTTTGTCTTTTGTTTGAATATTGCACCAATCGAGTGCTTACAAATATGATAATGTTTCATTAGTCTTGTTATGTAAACAGTTACGTCGAGAATTTTATTAATTTAATATACGCCTTACTATGTGCTTATCAAGTAATGTAAATGGCATGTTCGTAAAGTCATAAGCATTGTAATAAACAAAACAAATCATACGTTTGTCTGTACTTTGTTTAAAATCTGCTTGAGATATTTGCTCTTCCTAACATAATACCACCTCTATACTCTCTATGAAGTATGGGCATACATCTTGCTCCAGATCTGCAGTTCATAAAATGTAATATAAAGTATTTGTGACAGTTTATGAAAGACAGTTTCATCAGAAAAGATCACTGACCGGGTGAAGCTTATATGCATAACTTGTATGTTTACTTATGGTGTCAAGAGAAACATACTGCATTAGGATTCTTGTTATGTTTAATACTTAATCTTTACTTAGATTTTTCATAACTATGTTTTAATTATTTATTTGATTTTGGGAGAAACAGTTGCATCTATTGTGAAAGATTGAATTAAAAATGAATAATTGACAATGTACGGCTATTTTAAACTGTGTCGGTTTATGATAACAAATTTGTCTGTAGTTAATATATTGGTAATAGTCCCTGTGTATGGATTAATTTCAAAGCTAGGCAGTATTATTGTATGGTTGTTGCGTGTGCTTTTAACCCTTTAATATGTTTATTAATAATTTTCTGTTTGTTACCTCAAAATGATATTACAGTTACATGTCCATGTAGTTGGTAATCATACGAATTCTTATTGATCATGTTTCTTCATAACACTCATGTAATCAATTCACCATCAAGTTACACTTGATTCCATACATTATCAGCTGGGCCCGAGGTTATGAAACTTGAGATCGGTCACCAAGCCCAAATCTTATATGTCCTTCGTCTTTTATACTTCGATATTTCTAACTTAATTATTACTAAACAAAGAAGATTTCAATCCTACGTCATTCTCCCAGATTAAATGATCTGAAAATGTATTTAATCATTAAATCGCAACATCCTTCAAACCAGAATGCTTCACCTATGAAATTGAGATTTGAACTTGGAGTCTGTTTAATAACCTCGGGGCCTGTTTTGTGAAATTCGAGCTGAGAATCTTTTGACTGAAGAGCTTTCATTTTTTAGATGAAAAATATTTTAATGCTCCTTTTAGAATCGGACAATTGCAAATACATATGTATATAGATTTAAGTCTCTTGTTTTCATCTATTTCAGATCTAATGATAAACAACCTAAATTCTATTTGCAAAACGGAGAATCGTAAGTTATTTATAATGATCATTTTATAAAAGAATTAATTCGCATTTCAAAATGTAGTTAAGAACAGAATTTAGTTACATTTAGTTATTCAATGATAATTTAAATATAAAATGGTTCAACATTCATTAGATATCTAAATTATCATCAAAATAATATTTAAAACATTAACACCAATATTGATAGCGTTTTGAAATCATGTTGAACTATCTATAAGTTCTTTCTCTGTTCCAAAATATGCTTTGATATACATTCCATGAACATATTAAATGTCAATCAACATCACAAAAACTTACATCGCTTACCCTGTAGAGCCGGTATATTTAAGTCAACAATCGCGGGTTTTCTTTAGAAATGATGTAAAATAACGTAAACTGCATTTATTCGAAAAACATTCCGATCTTTGCCCGGCTGATAAATTAAGTCATTCAAATATCTTTGGTCTATCCATAGAACACTAATTGCTATCAAACGTTCGATTTTTTAAGAATCAAGACCGGGTCGATATATCAGGACCGAGAGATTGCCAAACTTTTACGCACAGTGGAGCAAGAACTCGCAAAGAATTCATTCCATTTAGACTATACAAAATGGAACAACGCATTCCAGAGAATGGATCGTGACCACCGGGAAACATTATCAGCAGCTCAAGTAAGAAGAACAAATACGACTTCTGAGTCTCTCTTAACTCGTAGTTTTGAGGTCTTGTTTGTCCGATTTGGTCACTCATTTGTTTCGTGTTTTTTATTGACTAGAAGAAATAACATTGAACTTGTTCCACAGTGCAATCCCACTTTATCAGACATTAACATGTAATAAAGACCGATCAGTATGTTTTGTCACTAGAAGTCTAGACGACTTTAAGCTCAAGCGTGTTTTAATGGGTAATAATAGACGAGGTATAGCACATAGCTTATGTCTCACTACCGCCCAGTAAGTTCAGTCAAAATGCTGATGCTGTTTACACAAACAAGAAAAAATTATTAGGCGGTTTTGTAATTCGTTACTATATTATACATTATAAACAGTGTGCACTTTATGATAACGTGAATGGACTACAATGGAAGGGAGGCTACTCAAATGATTTTTCTTTTGAAATAAAAATGAACAATTGTCACAATCCTTAAGGATTTCCATAACTGTATCTATATTCAAATTATAATCACAAAATATATAGTTTAATTACAAATCGGCGTCAAGTGGAAGAACAATGTAAATATTATGCACCATGTATAATTACTTCATGTCTTAACATTTCAGATAAAGGACATTTGTTACGATCACAATCTACCATTACAAGATTCCCTCATTAACAAAATTCTGAGCACCTGTGACAGCGGAAACAGAGATGGCCAGTACAAGTACCGTATAATTTGTTTCTGTTCATACGCTTCCATATTAGTTGAATTTCATTCCAACTAAAGCATCGTTAAAACACGTGTTGAATAAAGAGCTTGAATCAAATAGATACCATACATTTAATCCACCACAACAAACTGTTTTTTTTAATTTTGTCAAGCGTTAATTATTAACTTAATACAAAACTTATTATGTATGTGTCATTCATTAGATATCCAATCATTATCGTCAAATAATCACTTTTATTTGGGTCGATTAAAATCATTCAATCTAATTCCAGGTGGCAAGATTTCCTAAGATTTTTAGAACGGTTGTGTCCATCAAACACAGGGCTACCGATTCCAGTAAGTAAACGTCCTCTGGAGTACGCCAAACACTTCCCCGAACCAGGGCCAAACTGGCCCTATGCTGACACAGATACTGAGGTCCGTACATAAAGGTTCAATAGTGTGTAGGGAATAGGCGTGTAATGCACCTAACACAATGCCAAATTGTTTCTCGTCAGTTCCTTTCTGTCTAAACTGTCGTAAATTAGTCTCAATACACCAAGATTACACCTAGGTTTATTTTGAATTTTAGACTCAGAATTTAATTGTTTTCTTATTGTTTCACTGTCTCCTTTTTTGCCTTTGGTTCACTTTTAAATTGGACAACACGCTGATTATGTTCACTGACATACTTATCTCCTTCGTTTTCAATCCATGTTATTTAACCAAAACATAAAATATCCATTCTTTATAAATACTTACTCATGTTACGCCAATATTATAATTTCACCAATACTCTTGTACCAGCACATAACATTTAAAGCGTTGCAAATTGTTGTCACTTAAATGTACCTAACATATGTGTACCTCTACTTCAAACGCACCAATACATCGCAGAGTTAACAAATCTGTGCTAGTGTTCTGTATGTTTCCATTTACCTGCCTGAGTCATTTGTTTGTTTGACATTGCCCTGCTGTTGTTGCCACGTTATTCAGTAACGATTCCTATTAAACGGCTGGTTCAGTTTCTTTTTATGTACCATGACAGCTGATATTTTAACATCATTATTTTATTACAATTTAAAATGTATTATTTCGCTTTCGTATTCAGTAGTACAAGAACAAATAGATGATACAGACAAAATACCTAAATAGTAATTGCTTACCATATTTACTGTGTTCCTTGGCTCCCAATCCCTATTTCTGTATAAGACGGACAATATTTTGCGTACATAAATAACATCGCGCTTTGTGTATTATATACTGTTTCTCAGTGATCATAAGTTTCTGCATTAAAGATGTTTACGTTACCATCAAAGTCATTATCTGTGTTGTCTACTTTTTAACAGTGTGTTATATCAATCGTTATATCAAACTACTAGAACAATTCCGCGAATAACTTTTACATGTGGCGGAAAAGGGCGAGGTGTTCAGATTGTGTGTTATACGTGCTTAATCCATCGCTTGATAAAATTGTAGTTTTGTTCGTTTGGGTTTAGGAAATAGAATAACGATATTGTGTTTTAAATCACATGTGTAGATGTTTGCTTCATTGTGGTATGCGGGCCTTGTAATTAATTTCCAGTTAGTGTATTTTCTTCAGTCACTTTACATTTTCATTATCTTTCAGCGGCTATTGTTTCCACCTTCTCATTTTAATAATTTAATCTGAAAGCATCTTGATATTACTTACTTACTATTCTTTTCATTTAAAGATTTCATTCACAGCATGCATATTTTGATTTAATTTTTAAATCAACTTTTGACCTTACTTTTCTCTCTATATAATTAGTGTGAATAAGTTTCGTGTTCGATATTGCTTACACTAATTTACATTTTTTCTGTCATATCAAATAAATCAACAAATACCAAATAATTGAATTGAAACAAACTAGTTTGTCCTTTTCCCATTCGTTTATTTGACATTGTGTGGAATGGTACATTAAACAGGGCACAAAGTAAAAACTATTAAAAGTTGATTAAAAGTTGATATAATAATTCACCATTAAGTTTTAATACTTCAAATTAAAACAATGTTGATATAATTTGAGCTGTGATGAACAAGTTTAGTGAATGGGAGAAAGGACAGACATTTTATTTCAATTTAGGTTTTATAATTTGTTTAGGGTCATTGACGGTAAATGCTTGTATACATTACAGAGACGTGACCCATCCCCAAGAAGAGAATATCAAGGATCTCCACGCCGTGGTGCTAACAGACCAGATGATAGGTAAGTGTCGTATCGTGCTGTCACATCTACGTTACTTACATGCACGGATTTTGTGTGCTCATGTGTGAAATTGAATATGATTTAAATGATTCAGAACTTAACTGAACCCATTTGTTTGTCTCACGGTTTATTCAAATGTGTATAATATAGTAAATCTGATTAGATGCAATAAGCCATTGGCTATAACAAGCTGGTCATATGCAGCATTAAATGTTTACTGCCTGTGTGTATGCAGATATTCTGTTTTGAGACTACGAAAGTTAAATTTTGGTGTTTTGTAACATGCATGATCGTGTGTATGAAAACAACATAATATCAATGTATCTGATTTTAGGATAAAATATTATGACTATTTCAAATATTAGCAAAGACATCAAAATTGTTAAGAGAACTTAAAAGTCGACGTATACAATAACTTTCAATTGTTTTCGCCGCTATATATTAAAATTTTATGTCGCACTTTATTTTCCGTGCTGCTAACAGGGTACAGTCCCCTGTCAAACAAACCAAACCTTCTAATGATCGGAACACCAATGTGAATACAAACGGACCAGATAGGTAAACAACGTGTCTATATATGGCTTGATTATATGTTGATTATGTTGCTTATTATGATTGCACGCATAATTGTTGTCAAAAGAAACACTGTAAACCCCGAAGCCCCTAATTACAACACAATAGCTACTATAAACATGTTTTAACATAAATGTTAAGTTATAGGTCTAATAAAGGTATAAGTTGTGGGCGATGGGATTTTTTTTTCAGGGATCCGTATCTATATATTTCAAAACAAATAATAATTATTACAGTGACAATTAATACACGTTATTGAGTGGAACAACGGATTTAAAAAAGAACTACATTTGTTGTGGCACTCGCGGTATTAATGATACAAGATTCGCTAAATAGAACATATAGATGCACCAAGATCGCATTCTTCGGTCACTACACTAATTTTTAGCTCGCTATAGTATCAACTTGGACATTCTTCGATTGCTCATACACGGATGTCGAGCAAAATAAACGAATTCTGACATAGGGACATTTGGGCATCGTTTTGAGCAACTCGAGACCTTATTTCACTTGTGCAAAAAACTTGGACGTGTTATCTAAAAGAGACTATACGCGATATCCTAACAAATCGTTATGATATTCGTATTTAATCATAGATTATACATACAGATTACTACTTATTTCAACAGAGACAGTTATTTTGATTACAACCCTAAGTATAGCGACGAACGTTACCAAACATTTGAGCAGTTTGGACAAAAATATAAGTATATTATGTATGTTGTGCTATATGGCGTTACTGCTGATGTAGTATTTCATTTTTAATACATTATTCAGAGCTTCCATGTCGTCATTTACTCAGTTCATTTAAAACATTTATCATAAAATACGTAGAATAAGTTTAGTTAGTCCTCTGAAACATTTTAAATACACTTTTTCAAATATCTGTAACTATAGATGAGCATTTTTGTTTTCATTGATGGAATCTTACTTTATTCAGAAACCTTTTTTCATCTTTTAAAATTGACAGAATAACTATTGAAATAAATCATTCAGTTGTAATCAGGAGATAATTACTTTTCAATGCCGTAATTTATAACACGAAAAGTTAGATGCCATCAGGGTTCAATATACGTTTACCAATCAGACAATTCATATTCATACATATCCACATACTGTATGTGACATCATATACATGATTAAATCAAACAAACTTTTAGGAATGCATACTCGCCATGTAGAAGAAATCGAGATTATGATAATTCTCCACCTCGAGGATATGATGACAAATTACCCCAGAGGCACAGGGACAATAAATTCAACTCACCGGAACCACGTGAAAGATATGCTTCTCCGCCACGTGACAAAGATTGCTACCATCAACCGCATAATACCCGCCGAGTAAATGATTATAACAATTACGATAGACAAGAACGTAGAAAAGAAAATACTGAAAGACGTAATGAACAAGATCGTTACAGACATTCCAGGAAAGATGTCAACGAAGCAAGAGATGGTCGGCGGTACAATGACAGAGATGAGAGACGGAGATCGTACGCTGAAGAACCGAGGTACAAGAACTGCATGCTAATGTAAAATAAACGTAGCATAGGCCTGCACCAAACATTCAAAAGCTCGTCTAGTGTAATGCGCACATCTCTGTATGCGTCAAGCCATCAGCTTCACACCTTCACAGCTTCGATTACAACCATTCCTTCATCTTATGCTTACCGTAGAAGTCTTGTGATGCCGGCGCATATTTGTACATTGCACTAATATCATTTACCATATTTCGTCATTTATTTAAAATGATGTTTCTACTAGAAATACTAAATGAAGTGGACCTATGAACTCAAACACCACGCAACTTTAACAAGCATATTGCTCTAGCTGAGCACTTTTCTATGCTAAACTTCAGTGACGCAAGAGATACTTTCTCCCAAGCGCGATAGAAAAATTAAAATTGGTTCTTTGGGAATGTAAAACCATACTACATTTTACCATACATCCATACATCAACTTCACTAAACCTCAATGTCCAGCTTCATCAGGATTCCAATTCATTGTTTCTGTCTTTCACACAACTGTTGTGATGTCTGCAAGACGTTCCAAGGGCTGCATGATATATATTTTAAATGAAGCCATCGAAGGATGATTCATGAACAAGCATATTCATGTTTACAGTTCAGCTTAAGCCTTATATACACATTCGTGTAGCTTTCTGATGTGATGTTCGTTTGTCATTAAGGACACAATTATTAATGCATTAATATAGTTGCGAGTGCTGTTTATTCACTTACTTAATTCTAACTTCTTTTAACAATCGAAACTGTTGATGTAAATACAGATGAGTGGAAAAAGATCATAGATTACAAAAAGCTTCGTCTGCTTATTTACAGTGCTCGCACACCACAGTTGTTTGTCGTACTTAGATTTATTGTGCCAAAGATAATTTATTGTCACCCTTTTCTAGTATGATTATATTTTCTTGACGGATCTATGATGTTTCTCTACACTATGGAATACATGTTTTGGAGTAATACTAATTATATTAAAACACTTTGACCGTATAGGGGTTATAAACCAAGTTGGCAGGATCAAGCACAATACAGGTCTACGTCACCTCCTCCTCAAAGACGAATTATTGAAAGAGAGACGTTTAGGGATGATAGGTAATAGCTAATGAACAGATTTCTCAATTAACTAATTAGCTCAGAATTTTCAACTTGACAAATGAGTATCTGTGTTCCGTATTGGGCTCTTATCAGCGAACAAACGCCAGAAAACCAACTCAAACGACTGACTGTTCTATGGTTCACCTAAAGTTACAGGTGCCTCCGTGATATCTGGCTAGTTTCAGTTCTGCACTTCTGTTTGTGCTCATTTGTCAACCATTAGCAATATATTAACCCAATCAGTATTTGCCTAACACCCTCTACAAAATGATATCACACAATAATATTCAATATAACACTCCCCTACACTGCCTGTAACTATTTGCATGTCGCTTATAATTCCAACTAAGACATTCGCATGCTATTTATACATGTATACAGGAAGCTTACAAACCCGTGAATGTATGAACTATGGACAGTATAGTTGATGAGAGAAATGACTTTATACCTCAGTGTGTTCCTTATCTGTTCGTATTTTCTTCTATGATAAGGTTGCATGTTCATCAGTTTACAGATGTCTGTGTGTGTTGTCTCTTCATCTGTATCTCAAAATACAATATTAAATAAGTTTTGTGTGTGATTATAATTAAAAAATCTGTAACAATCATAATTTCCTTCTTTTGTAAGTTTTTTACATTTTCTGTTTTACTTAATACACGTTAATGGTGTCACTTATTTTTAATCGTTTGCATTCTTTTAAATAACGCATTATTGACAATGAGGCAATTTATTTTTTATTTGAAGTGATCTGCAAATATTTGAATAGCAAAGTTAAGTTTAGTGTATAAATGTTATTTTAGAAAAACAGATTCAGAATACGAACGTCACTGGAGGAAATGGGCGTACAAAAACGACAGGTACTGCTCCATCAACATTTTTGCAAGCTACTAAAACATGGATAGTATCACATCTCTTTGGAACAATATAAACACACCCAAATCACTGAATTAAGTTACACTTCCGTGTTTGGCGTTGTTACACTATCAATGTTGCTACGAGCGTCGCGAAGGAGGCAGTATTTCACAAAAGCTAGACGGTCTGACAGTTTTCCCTGAATAGTTAACGTTACGTTATGCAGTGATTTGTTCGATGTGCTTTTAAATGTACTGTAAAATAGCAAAATATATATTGTAAGCGACAAAGTCATTGAATTCAATGTAGATTTGGAATATGCAAACTTTGGTGAAGTTAAACCAACACCTAAATTGCTTGCTTATCGCTTACTTAATATGTGTTTCATTTACGTAGTTTAATCTTACTTTTAGACAATCAAAAGCTGCACCGAGAGCTCCGAGTAATTACAACAGGCCACAATCCTACATAGAGCCTCCTATAAGGTTTCCATTTACCTCATTCAGAAGTTAATTATATATAAAACACAGTTTTTTTATTTTCTTCACTTTTATCTGTTTCATCACAAACATTATCTTCATTAAATATCATTAATTGATTTCAGTCGTAATTAATGTACAAATAAAGTTAAAGAGTCAAAGCAATAATATTTTTCCTATCATTCTTTTTCACTTAGGTGTAGTATTTAATATATAAAATTACAGTTAACTTGCTAGGGCCTTCAAACATGTTATCTATTTCTTATTCATGTAGATGAGTTTAGATAATTTACATTTATTTTCTATGTTTAATTCAAAGGAAAGCTTCTCAACAATTGTTGCCTGATCTTTCGCGCAGACGACCCTTTTCTTATAGGGATGAAACGAGGTACTTAGCGTTATGATAGCACGTCGTGCTTTATATAAAAAGCATGTTTCATTAGTAGTTATAATACGCTTTTATATCAACTGTCATTGTAGATGTGTGAAGGACATATTCTTCTACTTTTCAACCTTTTGCATGTATTTCCTTGCAGATGATCTCAGCACTTTGCTTTGAAATTATAGTCAGAACATTTTCATTTTTGATAATGTAGCTGTAACACTAACTTACAGATCAGACAACCGCCCTTTGAGGAGGTCGCTATCTAGAAACCTGGGCCCTGTATCCCGGCAACAGTCAACTAGAAGGTTCCGTAGTTTATCGCCAGTTAGGCAGCCTTCTCCCAATCGGTATCAGTCACACCCTATGACACATAGGGAACCAATTACGGACCCTAATCAGGATTATTCAAGGGGGCAATATCCGTTAGATTCTATGAAAAATAAACAAGAGCAGGAAGCGAGGTATTGAACGTCAGGTGGCTCGTGTTTCGATGTTTGGTGATGTGATCTCGTTCAGTCCTTTGAAATAAAAACAAACACGTTGTGTGTTTATATTAACATGATGCTTTTCACGTTACTTTACACACTCAAGAAAGAAAATAACAGTTTGTCAATTTCAGACATGATCAACAAAACAAAGGAACAGGGTCAAGAACTCGAGTTGATCTAGAATCTTGTCTTTATTTTAAAGAAAATGCCACTGAAGTGGACATTTTGAATTATGCAGTTGCGAGTATTAAGTATGATTGTACGGGATATTAATCAATAGAGACAAATTTCATTTCGAATCATGTACTCTGCGTCCTTAACATTTTAATTACAGTATGTATTCTACATGTATATCGTATATTGTATGATGTGTTTAAAATATTCTGAATCTTGTTTTATTAGAATTGTTGTGTTTTACATATACTGTTCAGATACACTTCTAATAGTGTTCATTTAATTGCAATTAACAGATTGGTGATACGTCCTGACATTAAAAGAATTATCAGTACGATAGATAAAATCAGTTTTATTTTGATTCGATTAGTTTTTGTAATATTGATTGAAAGGTGATTTCTTATGTTGGTTGAAGTAATTAATATGTCTTGTATGGTCTAACATCTAACACATTTTGTTTGATGAATACATCTTAATATATTGAACATAATATTTAATACTTTACTTACACATTTATTCACTTTACTAGCAATGTGTATTTATCGTATTTATAGTGGGTATCTCTTTTTCAATTGGATTTGCATAACCGAAACCTAGATTTCAAGAAAATCATCTAATCCTGGAATTTTGATTAGACACAGGTGGCATCGACAATTTACAAAACATATATATATATATATATCCATGTATTATTTAACATTACATTGTGCAATAATAAGAAACGTCTTTAATGAATAAGTTATAAAAACTGTTGAATTTCAACCATTAGTTTACACAGCTCTAGGAAAATGTGCAAACAGATACCACTTTGTTGAACACTTCTAGATGTCAATTATCCTTAAAATATCACAATTTGATATTTAATTGTTGTAATGAAGTGAATAATCTAGAAATTGGTATGTTTCGTATCAGGTACGACCATGAGCGGGATACATACAGGCGTGATAGACGAGAGGACACGTACAGAGACGGGTATCGACCAAGTGGTGGTAAAGGTGACGAGACACACAGATCTGTGGAAGATCAAATGAATACCCTGTCTCATCAAATACAAGATTTGGAAAAGAAGCACCAGGTACGCTAAAGTCGCTCTTCAATACTAGAGGATATAAAAGCGTATATCTTTAAAGATATTTTATGAACGCATCCTGCATATTTTGTTTAATCATAAAACATTCACGAAATGTTGAAAGTACGGTGTGTCAGTTTTATCATTCAAAAGTACCATGTGTCTATTATATTCTTTTATGATAACTGCTTCTCAGTTACTCGGTACTCACGCTTGGTTTCATCAAAAAGACTGGTTCTATCTTCTTCTAATGCATGCTTAAGTTGTAACAACAGGACTTTTGTATTACAGCAAACCAGAGAATATAGTCAGAGGGAATATTATGACAATTGTGATACACGATATCGATGATTTTAATGGTAATATTGCACGCACCTTAAATACTTGGTATAATTGGTATAAAGACAGTATGTTTGCTGTGTGGAATATGGTATAACAGAGCACTTAGTTATAAGGGTTAATATATCATGTGGCTGCTGGCAAAGGTGGGTTGTCAAAGCTACCTGATAGAAAGTTTTGGTAGCATGGGTATTTTAAGTCCACTCTTTATACTGAAAATTATGGATGTTTACCATTTTTGACGTTTCTAGATAACCAAGGATGGACTCCGAAGTAACGATAAACCTTGGATGGATCGTTATATCAAAATGGCAAAGGCTTTGTATAACAGTGATATTACAAGCAAAGGTAAAATAGAGATATGAACATGCGTACTTGGTACCACTGGGCATGGTCTTTGGTATTTTATATTTTACGAGTTATTAAAGGGACTTAATTCCAAGTTGACGGAGAGTCATAGTAAAAAACATTCAAAAAGAACTTTTTCAGTATTCAGATCATAGATTCACCATGATTGTCTAATGAAAGAAATTTCCTGATTTCAAAAATAGATTATGCCCCTTTAGTCTAGTCCTTTAAGGTCATATCAATAAACATGTAGTTATCCGAATGTTCAGGGTATGGACGTCAGTGTCACTGGTTTTTTTTTTTTTTTTCGTTAAAATATTCCTAAACTATACGAAGCTCAAACACTTGATTTGGGTGACAGTTCAAAATAAACAATGAAATGGAAGATAAAATGTTTCTCTGAGTTAGTGTGTCTGTCTCTTACACTATTTTACTACTATGGATTGTTATGATGGACACTATGACATGATAAAATTTTAACAGCTCCTGACCTGAGTGCTATGGCCTCCAGCATAATTTCTGATTTCACTACAATGAATTGAGGCATCCGTAGTGTAAAAAGATTATTATTCAGGCCATATGATTGAGACTGGCAATGTTTACGATTTCTAAAATATTTATTCCATGACTATTTAAAATGCAATATTCAGTTTTAACAAACGTCGTAAGGGATGTATGCATATTTTTTGGACAATTGGAATATGTTTGCGTATAGGCGTAAATATTATCTAAACTGTCTGAACTATCAGAATATTACACCACGTGTTCTCTATTTACAGGAAGTTTACCGCGGAAGGATGTGATGGACATCGTAAAACAATACAATAGTGCCTTTAATCTTGAGCTGGACATGAACCGTGCTGACATGCTGTCAATCTCACCTGAAAACTTAGATAAATCTGGCAACATCATATTACGTGCCTTCTTAGCTAGTTTGTCTGCCGACAGGACGACATATAAGCCGTAGATAGACAATGTTTTATAAATCATTTGAATGTATATATTCACAACATTTTATCATACGAACTGTTACAAAATACTGGTTAGTTTCGTGTGTTGATAGACATTTTGTTATGGATAGTATTTTAGGGTTGGCCTCAGTGTGATATATAATTCGAGCTCATTGTGCAAATGTGTCAGTACCGTGATATTTCCCCCATAATATTACCAAACATATCTGTTACATGATATCAGTTCACTAGATGAACATCAGTTGAATAGTACGTAAACTTATTCATTTTGTACCGTGACGTTATTTATGATCTGTTTCTTTATAATTGTCTCGGTCCGTTAATTCTGTAACCCGAAGTGTGTTTAAGCATCTGACAAAAAATCAGAATGGAAATATAAATAGCCATATAAACTAAATGTTATATAATGCAACAATAGAATACAGTTAAGATCATGATTTATCTTTAACCATCTCTGAAACTTTCAGATGTCATTTCGACATAAGGGAGACAACTCCACTGTTTTTGCTACTGATAAACTGGCTCCCGTTTCATGTTATAGCGCACCAAAGTTCGCGGGATCCAGTTTATACTACTGACAACCACTGCCTTATCTTTGAATTTGTGTAATTTCAGTCAGTTTTTTTCTAAGACTTAATTACACAGTATTGTTGGAAATCATGTCATAATTTATCTTAGTTATATATATCATTTGCTTATTAAACTTTAGTTTTTTACGTGTTATTTAAATTATGCTGTAGTTGATCATGTTAGTTATACTAAACATCAGCTGTTTTATTGTATAACAAGTATACAAACGGTATACAAAATGTATATGTTTCAAGTATGGTTGGAATTTATAAATAATTTATTCAAATGTAAACAAATAGAAAGAAATTTTGTTTTTAAGGTTTTAAAGTGTTGTGTTGTTTTACAATTTTAACACTTTCATGTATTAACAATATATTTTATATTGAACGAAGAATAAATCCTTTTCATTTTCATAAATTCATTTTGTTCAGTTGGAATATCTTTATTGACATTATTGTTATATTCTTCACACACCTTTGATTTTGTCTGTGATGTTCTAATGTCATTTTTGTAATAATCCGTCCATGGTTATTAACTCCATGTATTATTTTAGTCAAATATGTCTGTGATATGTTTTATATATAATCCATTCCATGATATTTGTATCTCACTTTTTCATACTTGAGATACCAATTTCTCCTTTAATATACATTCTATTGTCCCATTGTATTAACAATAAGAAATCATTCAAATATTGAAGCTTAAACAATGTTATACATTTAATAAATGAGATAATCCATGCATGTCAAATAAACTTTCATACAGTCATCCTTAAAAAAATATTGGTTTTCCATTATGCAACACAAACTTTTAACAGTGGTTTGTTAGTTAGCCTTTTGATTGACACAATTTTTTTGCTAAAATCCCTACAAAAATTATTGAGTCAGGGGAGTTTTGAATAAGTCAGTTGTATAACTACAAGCCAAGAATCTTTAAGGATGGCTTAAAAACAGGAATTTACATTGAAAGACTGGACTTTTTTTAAATATTACTTGTGAGAGATAATAGTGATAATTGTCTTTTGTTGCATTATATTTATTTCATTTAAATATTTATTCTTATACATGTTTCCATTTATACAAGGGACATAAATAAATGTAGTTTCATATCATTAGTGTTTTTTATATCTCCATAAATTATACATTACCACATACAAGTATGTGAGAAATCATGGCAATGTACTTGATGGACAATTTCATCGTTTTCATCATGACATCTTATTGACGTTATATTATTCAGATAATGTGTTTTTGTTCAAATATAATGAAACATGGATAATAATTTAAGGAAGTGTGATCACAAATCTTGTGTGGTGTGATCCCATAAATACAGGTTGGAGTGACCAACACATGTATCCACTTCTATATTACTTCCCTAGAGAAAAGCCGACATGGAGTCTGCCTACAAGGCTTACTGTGTGCAAAAGCAATACAATTTTCAGCCTAAATACTGGTTCATTCATGCCCAGGTAGGAATTTGCCAGTACTTGAAATTACAGCACTGACAGAACCAAGGCTTATACCATTTCTTGTTTGACTTTATCTGTAATGAAAACATTAAGACATTTCCAGTCACAAATTAAATCTAATTGGTGTTTTATTGTTAGTCTCCCAGCAGATTTCATTTTCATCATTATAAAACCTTGTAAGCAGAATTTACAAGGCTAGTAGTCAAACATATAATTAGTCCAACTGCTGCAAGTCTAAGACAGTGGTACTTAACAAATTAAGATATTTGGTACAAGTTAATATAAAAATAGATACCATTAACGACGGAGGACTTGATTATGAAAGGACTTCCTTTGATTTAGATTCCTCATATTTTGTAATATTATTTAGCCAAATTGAAGATTTGTGTAACAATACAAGCATACAGTTGAGTACTTGCAGATATTCCAGCGAATGACTGTGCCAACAAGTAACCTACACAGAAATCATAAGTCTCTAACCCCCAACTACAGTGATAGACAAGTAAATAAGTATACAAGTAAATAAGTATAACGTTCGTGATACAGATGAACTTGAATCTGAAGAATATTACATATTTACTCTAGTCTAGATACAACAGAAACACCAATACAATAGTCAGAATATTTCTTTTGTTTTGATAGACAAGTTGGAATATTCGAGCAAATTTCAAAATTTTTATTAACAAACAATTTCCCACAATCTCAACTGGCAAGTTGCAAGCCATTTGTATAGTACTAACTAACAACCACATAGTATATAGACAAGGTATAACATTTCCTCTGGAATTGCAATCTCAAGTAAATGATGATACTTTGCAATGTAAACCACATGTTGGTGCTAAAAAACACAGAGGGAAGTAAGGCAAGTATACACAAAACAATGAATAAAAATAACAAGTCTTGGGTGAAAAAAATTTGCATGCAGGAAATGGTGCTATATTCTTAAGGATCAGCTGTAAATACCTTCAAAATATTAAATACCAAAATGTTTGTTACATCAGATTTTAATGCAATGAATTATTAATCAATGAGGCAAGTAATCGTTTCAATGATCATAAAAGCCATTGAATATACACTGACGCCCTGCATTGAAAACAATGATTAACATTTATTTCATAACATCAATCTATTGCAGCCCGCACAAATTTAATAACAGTTGAACTGCAAGAATTATGCCAAATACTGCCTGGTTTACTATGCTTACGCCAAAATACCACAATGTGTTTTACACTTATGTAGAAATGAAACAGATAGTAGATTACACTGATGCTCATGACTTATTGTCTGGAAAACTATTGTTCACATTTGTTTCTGTAGGAATTTCAATTTGACCAGGCTTTTTTGAAACAGCCTTGTTTGTCCATCTCATCATAGCAACCTTGGAACGATCCCAAACTGCAGAGAATGAATCAAATGCAGGACGAACATCCAGTAAAGTAAATTGGTATGTGTTTTTGTCAACGTTACCACCATCATAGTAATCTATGATATATCTTACATCCTTACCACATCTGTCTACAATCCAATCATGGCGATCAAATGGCAACTCATACCTGAAATATCAAAAAAGAACAATACAAGAAATAATTGAATAATCTTTCTGACAAAGAAATATGCCTTTTATGGAAATAAACCAACTATCACAGAGATTTATATCTTATATATAAAATTATTAGTGGCATTATGCTTCATACAATTTTAACAGTAAACTTATATTCTACACAGAATAAACTATACTTCAGGCAGGTATTCAAGTCCAAGACTAACCTTTCTGTTAAACTTGAAAAAAATCAGATACCTGATCTCCAGCAACATTTAATACAAAACCAATCAAGAAGAAAAAACAGTGATAGGAAACAAATGTATAGATTTCAGGAATAATTTTGATCTGAATTTTCAGTGAGAGATTTTCTCTCATTTGGCCAATTCAAATGAGAAAATTAGTATTTTTATGAGAAACTCACTGCAAACCTAAAAGAAAAAAAGTTTTGCCTGCACAGCAATTTTGTTTGATCACAACAACACACAAAAAAACAACACTTATGATGTATAGCAAAAACAAATTCTGGTACTAAAAGAATACCCCTGTCAAAGTATTGAGTATAGAAGAGAAATTAGCAGAATCAACTGGAATATTAAGTAAAGATCATACTTTGTTAGTTTTTAAGGCAAGATTTTTTATCACATTCTGACAATTTTAATGCGACTTCAGTATTTCTTATGGGAGAAATTGCTTAAACTGTGCACAAGAATGATCCCAGAGATTAGTTTTACCTAATTGTTTCTGTAAAATTATGCTCACACTAAAGAGAATCTAATTATAAATAAAACACCAGCACCCAATTGTATAAACACTGGTTAACTCAAACCATTGGGTTAAATCAGAATTTTGGTTAAAATTTTGGTTAAATGTTCTGTTAGCTGTTGTCGAAAATTTTGTTTAAGTTTAACAAAGTTTAGCTTTTGTTAAAGCTCAAATAAATCTAACCCATGTCTAAGATGCTGGTTAAATCTTAACATAAACGGTAACCAGTACCAAAATGGCAGCCCTTTTTAAATGTTTAAATGATTTTTTTAATGGTTAGTAAACCAAAATGGTTAAATTTAACCTTGGGTTAAATTAACCATTTGGTTAAAATTAACCAATGTTTATACAATTGTGTGCAGAAATCAAAATAAATTACCCCAGATAATCTAACTTACCCCATCCAACTCCTAATCCTCGCTCTAGGTGAAAAGTCTTTAGCTTTACCACCAAATTTTCTTAATTTGGGGGTTCTGCATTCTCTACAATCGTAATAAAATATAGTAACTTTACAAACATTGAATCATAAGTATTCATTCGTCTAAAATATGTTTGTCTTATTTGTATCTCATATCATTTATGAATATTTACTTTTCATTAATCTTGCAAAAATCAGACATTAAATTAACCATCTGCTTCTATATTGATGTAATTTTATTTAAATACAGATTACCTAAATAGTAATCAAAATCTTTTCATGACTACAATGAGCCTAACCATCTGTTGTGTTAGTGTCTATAGTTTTACACACAAAGCAAATACTTTCATACTTGATATCATCAGTTTTAAGAATTATATTTCTTCATGTAGATGAAGGTAGACAGAAACAATCAGGTAAGTTACCGCGCATGTAGGGCTTCCCACATTAAAACTTCCTGCCACGCTTGTTCATTATTTGAGTTATGAATTTTGATTATATGGGACATGTCAGTCTGACTAATATCTTCTTCTTTCCACCTCCAACCTACAAAAGTTAAAATCAATCCTCATTTATAAAACAAATAGTGTAGAAAGCAGACTTCTTCAAACAAAGAATTTTATGTAACTTCACAACATAAACATTAATCCCACTAATCATGTTCAAGTTACGTTATGAAGGAGTCAGCAAATAAGTTGATTCTCATTCAAAAGGAAAGTAAGGTTGAATCACAGAGACATATATTAGTGGTTTAACTGATATAGTACAACAGAAATAGGCTTGAGTGATACATCACATGGAAGTACCATAAACCATTCTCACTTAATATGCAAAGATGAGCTAACAATCATTTTCAGACTCCATTAATCAAAAAGAATTAAACAAAGTAGTAATATGTAATTTTATTTGACATAAATATCTTGCAAATGCCAAAGTCAAAAGCTAATCCTACTTGCCAAAGAATAAAAGTTCAGTACTAACGGAGCATCATTTAAACAATAAAATGTTAAGAAACCAGAATGGTGAGCATGAAAATATAAAGTATACTAGATTAAGCAGTCAGCAAAAAAAAATAATATTCATTTTAATATGTCACCTTTTCTAAGCATTGCATTCCAGAACATTTGTTGGGAAGGATACACCCAATTATCACTGGTTCCAGCCCGAGGAATTGTAGACTCTTCTCTGACAGTACTTAAAGTAAATGGTTGATCAGGAGCTGGTCGCTGATTGGGGGGTGGCATCTAAAAATGAATGAGTGAAAACATTTTAAACTTCAGTTTAAGTTGAAGAATTAACAAGTACCAATTTAACTAAATGAATGATGCACAATAATAAGAAATGTATCATGAACACTTTGTTTTTGTTGGGTTGATTTTACATTATTCAACAGTTTTCAACTTTTTCTAGCAGTCATTCTGCCAGACTTGTGTTCAATATGCTTAATAAAATTCATTCATAACACAGAAGAGAGAGATAAAGATACATTCTAAACAAAAAACAACCCACCTATGAACATTAAAATTTAAGAATAGTTTTCTATGAGTCAGTTATACGAGGATGATAAATGAAAGAGAAATAAGATAAATATCACTGGGCGGGTTTTAGAATGAACAGTGCTCTAGAATAAAAGTAACATCAGGGATATAAATTAACTCTGAAATTCAATAAGCCAGCCAGGCTCATAACTTTGTAATCAAGTAGCCTAGCTTAAAATCAATTAGCCCAGAATAAAATCATGATTTTTGCATGTACCCCCCCCCCCATTGTTATTTTTACATAGTAAACAGTGTTGACTATGACAAAACCAATGATCGGCATAATGCAAATGCTGGCTGTTGAAAATATAGTGTAATCTGGCCTACAAACATGTCAAGAGAAGTGACCAGGTCTAGATACTTCACCCAGACAGGGCTTGTAGGTACAACAATTTTCATAGAATTGTGACATTTTTGCGGCAAACAAAAAGGAAAATGAAAGATAAACATTTAGGAACACATCGGCGGACTACTAGTCACTGGCTGGGCAATCAGGTAAAATTTGTTCACCCATTGCATATTTAAGCCATCACTGGTGACTGGGAGACTGTTGATTTATATCCCTGAACATGTGTCTTTACATGATAAAATACACAAATATATTCTTACCATATTTGCAGGATCTATATCAGTCATTGGTTCTTTCTCGCCTTGTCGCATAGGGCAGTCACTGGATGATACTGCAGCTTCTGCATGCATTGGACACTCACTTGGAGGTGCACTGGAGAAACTTGTAGCCATCTTCTGCATTTCTTGTTCACTTAAATGTTTTGTCTTTTGCTAAAGCAATAGAACAATAAAAAGCATTATGAATTGAAAAATTATATACTAATCCATTAGGCAATTTTCTTTCAAGAAACAATCATATGTAAAATGGTTGCAGAAAACATGAAATGGACCAGTTTTAAAAGATTTAATATTTCTAACAATTCTTGCATCGAAATTCTTCTTTAATAACTTTTATTTACACTAGTACAAACAAAAATCAATTTTATGTCATATATTTTTATGTTAACTTTATAATCAGTCTGCAGGACAAAAGTATTTGAGTATCAGCCCTTTGAGCTATACATGTTGTAAAAAGTTGTAGAAGATCAAAATTTTGCAGCATGATTAATATGACTGACAAAAAATGACAAAATCAAAGATTTACATGTTAAGTTTATGTTTACAGCTGGACCTATTTTTTAAAGCCCCAGTCTTGGACTAACTGTTTTTGTGCAGACTGCTTCATAATAACCAACTCAAAAAACAAAGTCAGAATTAACTAATAACTGATTTTAGCAAACTAAGAACGTTTATTATTTGCAATAAAAACCAAGAAAAAAATTGATTCATGCAGACCTGATGAAATACATCAAATTATGATCATACTAAGTACTAAATAACGCACCAGCCTAAGTAAATACCGTCTTAGACTTTGTGAAAGATGCAGAGGTGTATAAGACGCACCCCTGACAAAATCTGAAGAAAAATATGCATTCTTGTGAATAAGACGCATACAAATTTGACGAAATACGGGTTCCAAATCTGAACTGTCATCAATTCATTAAGTGCCACACATACAAGACTTAGTGCTATATGTACCTTCATATATACTTACATAAACATGTGAATTACAACTTGCTCAAAATGTTACACAAACTGACATGTTACCATTCTTGTCAATTATTTCACACCTTTATTGTCCCCCACTGGAGACATATGTTTATGAACTGAATACTCCATATTGCCGTAGAAACACATGATGTGTTTCAATTAAAATCACCCATTAAGTGCATGTTAAAGAAATGTTTTTATTGAAGTTATTTAAGAACAAGAAGAAAAAATATCGAATAAATTTGAAAACAACGTACAAATTATTTGTTTAACATTTAACTCCCTTAATAAATAAATCAAACACAGGTCTATGGCCTTTTTTGTCAAATTCATTTTATTTGCCCTATATATCCATATTGCATATATTGATTAAATTAAAATTGAAGACACATGTCTGCAATGTAACGACACATAGAATGCAATGCTAAAAACAAGCTACAGATCGAGAATGTTTTGAAACTACAGACATTCAGACACGTATTCGTCTACAGTCGATATCACTAAGGGAAAACATGTTGTTGCATTGTTCTTGTGTATACAATGCATTCCAAACATTTTATAAGTTTCTAGGGGAAAAAGGTGCAGCTTATTCAACATCAATTATGGTAGAGAAGCTAACAAAAAAGTGTTGAGAGAAAAATCACATAGTAAAGTATCTAACAAAATGTTGTATTAAAATGAATTACTGCCAAAGAGCATACCTGACTAGAATCACCTGCACCTTGTTTGTTATGCATTGGACATTCAGCAGGAATAGCATTTGCATTGACATCTGTTTTAACCACATTAGCTTCAGGTGCTGGAGTAGAACTAGAGGCTCCCATCCTAAAACAACCATTAGAATAAAGTCATTAGAATAGATGTCAGTAACTGAAAGTAATATGTCAAATTATTGTTCTAGAGAAGAGCCTTACACATGCGACTCAAACCTGATCAGACTGGAGTCAGAGAAAAATTTGATTCATGAGATTCATCTAAGTTGACAATTAATAATACATCATAATACATGGCTGATTTCATCAGTATTGAGGGATTTGTCATATTCCTTTGGCATTACAAGATTGTTAACATCATATAATGAAAGAGAATAAGAGTACAATTCCATGTTACAGTCTAGTAGCAATTATGTAATTTTTCAGTTAGTTGCATAAGCCTACAAAAATGAATAACTGTTCACGAAAAGGCGCTGTACATGCTATACATCACTGCCTTAACAAAAAGTCACAAGATCACACTAAAGTCACACGAATGTTCCATCAAATAACCATAAATCAATATGTTTGTCAAACACAACATCACCAGTCCCATCGAGTTTGGCAAAGCCCGAGTTTAAGGGACTTTAGAGTTATTCGGCCACAATAACTGCTACTCTGTATTATCTTATTAATAAGTCCGACATTACAAGGTTGTATAAACTGTTGTAAACTTTATCTAGGCAGAGAATTGTAAAAAGATGAAAATAATGTAACGATATTACCCCACCCACTACCGGCACGTCAGTTGCATAATATTCGTGAATGAAGACAAAAAGCCCTTAATCCATAATGATACAAACTTCTGAAATAGCTAGCAGTTTTAATTCAGAATTAATAAAGGTAAAATGATAGAAAGAACATCAGCATGTATTTGCATCAATTAAATAAAATACCTCAACAAGCGTGTTTTGGCGTCTGCAGTTGACCCGGTGTGTAGGTATATTAGTCCATACATGAAGATTTTAACTAGGTCTAATACCTACAAATTCAGCGGAAGGTTAATGTTGACTATATAGTATACGTGAACTTTGTTAATAAAGTAGTTTTGCCATTCTTGTGAATTCGCCACTGAGTAGTTTAAACAGAAAAATAATAAAATTCATTATCAGCGAAGATGTGCTCATTCGGTCTTATATATTTTAGCCGCATGTTGTTTTTGGCGAATAATCATTATATTTTGTTGATACTAGTTAGCAGGAATTTAACATGTACACAGAGTCCCTAATACGAGTGACTGATAGCTTATGGTAGGCTCAGAGCGTAAGAGGTCTCGGGTTTGCATCTGGTATGTGCCCCGCTTTTTTTGTTTAAGATTTATACCCATAATGTCGGCATTTATTTTCCCATTCAAAAGCACTAACTGTGTCCCAACAGCAGATCAAATTTTCAATGTTATAGCTTGTCTCATGAAAATAACACAAAGAGTTTAGCAGATGAAAATGATCAAATCAAGACTTCCGGAGCCATTCAAATCTATTTACTTGTAGACATCGTATCACGTGGCTTTGTAAACTCTCCATCCACATCTAGGAACACTTAGCTCGGCTCTTTTTCTTCCCGTAAACATAATCTGAAATACATGTACGTCACTGGCATCTCTAAAGCATTCTTCCTAAGGAACTAGAATCTGATTCCCATGTACACATAGGTGGCTAGCACGTTGAAGGGATGGCGTATATTACCATATATATACATTATACAAGGTATGATATATGTGTTTATGGTCCGCGTGGCCATTTTAGGCCTAATACACCATTATACACCATCCCTTCAACGTGCTAGCCCCCTATGCATGTACATATAATGTGAGACCATTATGCATGTGTATTATATATAATAAGGCAGTGTAAATAAAAGGTGATGTAAAATCCCCGATATAACAATACGACACGAACGTACACAGACGAATGTACAATGTTATAACGACATCGTTATTTTCGAGATATTGGGAAAAGTATAATACATGCATACAGCCAACCGTGTGAAAAAGACAACCAAACTGGGGAAGAAATGTGGACCGTATGCAAAGTTGGCCTTTATTTGAGGAGTAGTCAATGAGTGAATGTTATAGCGTGGCCGTCGTTTACATGTCTTATTTTTTATTTACTAATGGGCGATAACCGAGCTTGAATGCACATGAGTTTCATTGTAAGTTGCAATAGTCTACTGTAATGATTAACATGTACAATGTATCACGAAAATCAGACTGTAGTAATACACCATGACCGACGTTATTTTACGATGACAGCCGTCAACGTACGTTAACGATAACATGCGTCCGGAGACACCAGGTATTAACTACACGGTATTATTATACATTAACTCATTGTGTGTTAGTAATAGTTAAAGTATATGACATGTTTTTGTTCGAGCATATAGCCCTGGGCTTCTCCAATGTACACGTCTGAAAAGATACTTTATTACATCATCTGATTAGACTCGCATGTTTAGACAAAAATCGGTGAATAGTTTAACGGATACATTTATCCTCAAGGAATTAAAACACGTAATGTGGTAAGTCTTACTTATTTTGTTTACACCCTAAAACAAGATCGTGAGCGTGCTTATCTTGTCGCATGGTTTAAACATTTAATGTTTAAAATCAACCTAATGGACATTTTTGTATTTTCTTTTTTCATACTTGTGTTAAGTATGAGTTACAGACAAACATGGTTACTGAAAAACGTGCTAAGAATAGCTTCAGTTCTTGTAAAGATATCATATTTATCTATTTTAGGAATTTAACAATTTGACAACACTGAATTTCCAATGTTCGTAATCATGATTCGGAGATGTTTGGTTTTATTCCCCGGTTGGATTCACAGGAACAAACCACCGGGGTTTGTGATGTTTGCTGTGTCATTCTTTGTTGTCTGCTACATTGTGATCGTCCGACTGGACTCATCGAACCGTGTCAAGGTCATACAACATTCATCACGCCCAACACCAACATTTGCACATGTTGGAGCAAAGCTAGTTCGTACTAAATTCAATGTAATTCCTCCAAAGGTTATGGAAGAATTTGCCAGAGAAAATGCAAAGGAAGCAATGAAGAGTGTTAATTATGATTATTATAATGACATTGTAAACACAACGGAAGATTATCACGAGCTTTCAACCGGGATATACGTTCAGAATGATAACGAAAGAATTATGCAGGAAGAGCTGGAAGAAAACGAGGAGTTTATTGATGATAACTGGCATAATTACCTGGCTAGAAATAACAGCGTAGCTCAAGAGGTAAAGATGGAAGACAAACGAGACCGGCTTCCAATAAATTCGCATGATAACCATAGACAGTTCCAGGGTATGATTGGACCGGCTCGTGATAACACTAAAATTCTTCTAAGATCGTTGCCCAAGTATGTGAACATCTTTGACGCTTTCTCAGAGGGCCGTAAACAAAGAAATTCCATCAATAAAAATAAATGCATTTTGTTAAAAACTTTACACGGAAATTCACCTATTTGTATCCACGATCCTAAACAAGATGAAATTATTTCAGCCGAGCTGAGTAAAAGTGGTGCGTGGGAACCAAACTATTTGTATGCGGTTGGTTCCATATTACGCATGAATCCAGATATGTTATTCTTAGATCTTGGTTGCAATATTGGTGTGTACACTATCCTTGCAGCTAAACTGGGACACAAAGTGTTTGCACTAGATCCGAACAAAATCAACCTTCGACTTCTCGCGAAGTCTGTTAGTTTGGGAGGACTTACAAGCAAAGTTACGTTGCTATGTAACGCTATTTCTGATGTTCGTAAAAATGTTACACTGACCGATATCGTCGGTAATGTTGGTGCGACGTTCGTAGAATCGGTGGAGGATGGAGAAACTGGTGACTTAGACAGTGATAAAATAGTATTTTCAATCACATTGGATGACCTTCTTCCAGTTTTTAAACACCAAGAAGTTTTTATTAAGATGGATATAGAAACTTACGAACTAAGAGCGCTACGGGGCGCTGAAAATTTCTTTAAACAAGTTGAGGTTAAGTACGTTCTAATGGAATGGCTGTACCATAAACAATATGACAGTGGTAAAGAAATTATTGAAATAATGACTAAATATGGTTTATATCCACACGTAAATGCTCACCATAACACCAAACTGGAACCAGAGAACTACAAATCATGGCCCGGAAACGTGATGTGGATTAAATACTGATAAAAGTTAAAAATTCCTTGTATACTTAGATGCTCTGAGGAAAAAATAACCACGAATAATATTAAATATTTTGAAACCTATTTCATCAGGTTTCGTAGAAAACTTGTGTAGTTCCGAAAATGCTTGATATTAATTCTGATTTCATGATTTTCTTAATTTGTACATACTGAGATTGGATTATAGTAAACAACATTAGTATAGAGAGGTGAATCTGATGTTCCATACGACTAATACGGATTAAAAATGGCCGATTACAATATCTGGTGAACGTTGGACCTTATAAAAGATGGTAGTGCTCATGTTTAAATCTCCGCGCATATGAACGCCTGGACATGCCTTTAATTGGCTACATACAATTATATATGTAAGCACGCATGACAATTACTATAGTGTACATGTTTATTACAGTTAAATGACATACAAATTCATGTTGAAATATAGATATTTTTACAGAAAACTGTGAGTAAACATCATTACTGTTTCTGATATTGCTGTGCTTTTGTTTGCTAAGTTGGTCCATGATTTTCATCCAGTACTAAGTGCTTTTACCACGAGGCACAGAAAAAAGTGAGAAAACTGTATTTTATCGTGGTTTGTTTAAAGCAAAACAAACATGAAACTTGCAAACAATGTCTCAGTCAGAGGTAGCTATTACCATATATTATACCTGTTAAATATTCCGTTATGTCATTTGCATATTTCGTAAATGCGTAGTTTTTGGGGGTTTACTCCCAATATGTTGATACAGACCGAAATGCATACCACAAACACTTCAATGTACTTTTGAATGGTTGAAGCATTAAATATCAAAATCTTCCTGTAATATGTAAACTTTCATTACACAATTAAACGTTGTACTTTTGGAAAATATTGCATCTAGAGTCTTCGATTTGAATTAATTTTTATCTTTTATTCTAGTGTATATGTATTGAACATCCGGCTTATTTCAGCATCGCTATCCATAAAATATACATCATTCCTAATACAAGACAGCTAATATATGACTGTATTTAAACTACAATTATTTCATTTTCGAAATACTGCGTGTTTTTATAATAAGCAATAACACATGTTCATAGTGATTTCCTGAAGACCCGAATTCCATATATATATATATATATATATATATGTCTTCTACTATGTATACAAATTTTATTCGTTATGTACAATGAAATAAACAGGACTTGCTTGGGAGGAATAATTCTTCACTATTTTCGATTCTTCAACATATCAAAGTTCATTGTAACAGTGTGTGACTGTATATGTCCTTTTAATATGTTAATTACAAGAAGATGATTAAGACAATTGCATCAAAACAAAGAAAACAGTGAACGCTCGTCCATCTTAACAACATAAATGTCACCTGCTCTACTTGTGATATGCACACGTTCTGTAATCCAGCATCTTGTCATTTAGGAGTAAACCTGTATATACACGAATGTTGTTTTAAAGATATCTGATTGATGTTTATTTATTGTCAATCTATGTCGGTATAAGAATTACCAGAATGCAAGGATAGCTGAATTATAAGTTGAACAAAATCATTATGTACTGTCGAATACGTGAAGAATGGCCACTTCAGAGACCATCTTATGTTATTTAGATATTAATTAATGAAGAATGGTCACTTCAGGGACTGTCTTTAATGTTATTCAGATATTAATTAATGAAGAATGGTCACTTCAGGGACTGTCTTTAATGTTATTTAGATATTAATTAATGAAGAATGGTCACTTCAGGGACTGTCTTTACTGTTATTCAGATATTAATTAATGAAGAATGGTCACTTCAGAGACTGTCTTTAATGTTATTTAGATATTAATTAATGAAGAATGGTCACTTCAGGGACTGTCTTTAATGTTATTCAGATATTAATTAATGAAGAATGGTCACTTCAGGGACTGTCTTTAATGTTATTCAGATATTAATTAATGAAGAATGGTCACTTCAGGGACTGTCTTTAATGTTATTCAGATATTAATTAATAAAGAATGGTCACTTCAGGGACTGTCTTTACTGTTATTCAGATATTAATTAATGAAGAATGGTCACTTCAGAGACTGTCTTTAATGTTATTCAGATATTAATTAATGAAGAATGGTCACTTCAGGGACTGTCTTTAATATTATTCAGATATTTTAGTCCACTATATCAATAACTAATTGTCAGCTGTTCTTTGTGGTAGGTTTTAATTCGCCGGTGGTTGGTAACTTATATTTGACTGTAGTTATTGTCCACAAGTTTGATGATAATTTTGCTAAATTGACATTTTGATTCGTTAATCAAATATTTGTGAAGTAGCTTGTTTTTTTGCTCATTAAAACAGAGTTTAAAAGTCCTAGCTTATCTGTGGAAACACAATAGTTCTATATACATGTACATGGTTGTACGTGCAGTTTGATGGTCTTATTGTGTAACTCTGTTATCAACCATGTATCTTTTGTAATCGATGGACAGTTGACAAAAACAATAACTTACCTACAAGTATTAACCTGTTGATCACATTCTGTTGGAACTTACATGCATGAATAATGACTAAAACAAGAAACCATTCATGATAGAATAATTGTCTGAAAAATTGTACTGCGACGAATTCATATTTCGTAATGTACATTATACAATTCTGTGGTAATGATCTGTCGTTGTATAACTTATGTTGTGAATGTTTAGTTTGGGAACATGAAGGATGATCATTTTATATATTTCGTTCATCGCTGCTATCAATCAGTAATTTTTGGAACATATTTTCTTCTACTCATGATGACGGTAATAACAAAAATAAATTATTGCTTCTATAAGTTTTCTTCGTTGCCGGAATAAAGAATGCTACATTTTTGTGGGTCAAAATCGCTAAAATGATTTGGGGGTCGGGGATTTTTGAATGCGCAAGTCGCGCAACTGCATATCAATACTTTTTAATGATGGCCTGAATTAATATAACTTGATTGAATGAAGAAGAAGAACCATGTGTTTGTCTTGGAATCATCCTTTAGGGAATTTAAGTATACAAAATGACAAATTGTAGACCAGTTCACTCGACCCTTGTATGACTAATGTTTTTGCATTATGAGTATGGCATGTCGAGGTGTTTCAGTGTTGTCATTCTTGTAAGATTTATTCGTTTTATCGTTATAAAATATGAATAAAACAGTTGTCTAATGCTATTCATATTGTGTTCAAATGAATTTCATTTTCGGGTTTTACGCCTTTTTTAATAGTACATGTATTCGGTTATGTGCTGACTAGCAGTTACCCTATGCAGTGTCCCTGGACTCTGCTCTGTACTAGCACTAACCTTGTCCTCCACAAGTAACTGACAACTTCTTCACATGAATCACTTGAATCTGCGGACGAGTGACCTATGACATAATATCTACAACTAAATGGTCTCTGAGAGCATGACCATTCGAACTCACGAACCCGGGAACTCCAAATTGTCTCAATGTAAATTTTATTAGAATGAATATCACCATTTACTGCGTTCGTAAAAATGTCCAAGCTAGATGGTTTGTTTGCTCTTCTCTATGTCTGTATATGTGTTTGTTTGTTTTTATGTCACATATTGTCACTGGGGTTTTACGCCTTTTTTCAACAACGTTTCAGTTATATACGGCGACCGGTTCACCTAACCAGTTTTTCTGGACTGCACACTAACCAGTACTAACTTACCCTTCTACAAGGAGCCAGCAACTTCTCCACATATGGAGGAAAATCGACATTTTTTTCAAATTTTCATATAAGGGTATGACCTGCCGCGACCGAGATTCGAACCCGGATCTTCGGGTTACAAGTCCAGCGCACTAACCACTGGGCCACGGCCGCGGCCTCTGTATATGTGTATGTAAACAAATGAATGTAAACATGTGATACAATGTATATCATAGCAATATGCTTTTTCTTAATATTTTACAAAATAAATTGACCATGTGTACAAATGTATTCTTTTGTTATTTTATCACCATTAATAACAACAGACAGATCCATGTTTACACGTACATGTACAATATTTATTATATTCATTGTTAATTTTTCATTAAGTTAAAATTCAAATAGTTGACCATAGAGTGGTTCTTAAAGTTATTCTCTATAAAATGAGAGAAACAATCAGAAAAAATCTTTACATCTTTGTGAGGTCTCGTAGAGTTGTTATGATTTCTTACTAAAATCACTAGTCCCTAACCGCTTTGAGTTCCAATACCATCCGAGACCAGATTTCATATGCGTTGAAACTGTCCAGCTAGCTTTCGGAAGGTCGGTGGTTCTACCCAGGTGTACGTTTGTGGTTTTCATCACATGTGATTTGTTGTTGGTACGAAGTTAAACACCAGAGAAAGTATTTTTGTGTTATTAATGTGTCAAAATAAACCCCCATATCCATAAAACAGTTACGATTTAGAGTCTGTCTCAGGATTAAACACCAAGACAGTTCCGGAAGCCAGTCCAACCCAAATGAATCCATCAGAATCGCACATAATGCTACCCGGATATTGATTCCCGTCATGCTTTGTAAACAGGAAGTGGTTGAAGACGCCATGTTTGTCTAATACGTGGACAGCACAATTCCGAATGTCCGTGATGTATATGAAACCATTTTTATCACAACAGATATCTTTAGGTTCAAAATGGTTAGCTAGCACTTTGTCTTGTACGCCATAGTATCGTTTCTTTTCTTCACCGTCAGGTGACAAAATAACAACGTGTTCTTTTGATTGTTCATTATCCAATACACAAATGTCACCATTTTTGTTCACAGTTATCTTTGACAATTTCACATAGGGATCTGTCCCTTTGACTTTGAACTCCCATATTTTCTCACCAAGGTGATTAATTCTTAATACTGAAGGTGTGGTTCGAGGCTGAGGACCTTTCTTATGGGACTTTTGAACGGGGGTTGTTGTTAACAGAATTTCGCTTCGTCCTGTACAGCAAATGCCGCCAATTTCTAATTCAAATGATACAAAAGGGGTCAGTTTCCCCGACGGGGCCATTTTATAAACCGTCTTTGAAAACTGTGGCACAGCCAAAATAGTCTTGTCTTGTCTAGTACATAACATATGAATATTGGCACTGATAGATTTAGTTTCCTTTTTATGACCGTTTCTATGATATATGTGTAACAGTTTATCATTAAATCTACTAATCCAACACTGACCAACGCGAGCTGCCGATATCTCAGTTATAGCACCCGTACCTTCCACACTAAACCGGTATTTCTCTTTTCTCGGCCGTTTTGATGGTGACTTCAAGTGTATAGATGAGTAAGTTTGGTTTGTGACTGGTTCACTCTCGATCGATTCTGAGTCCGAACTTTCATCTACGCGAAAGTTTCCCGACTCCAGGGCTCGTTTCTGCCAAAACTTGCGTGATATTTCACTGGCAGAGGAGGCGTCCGACTCAGAGTCACTTGAATCGTCTGCCATGACATAACTCGTTCTGAACGATGACGATGATGCATTTGTCGTCAGTTCACGACGTTGTTTGGGTGTCGGATACGTTGGTAACACTCGAAAACTTTTTAGAATGCTTCGATTGGAATCTCGGAAATTACTTTCTTTAGATTCACGGGTCGACGTCGGTTCCACTGATTGACTGTAATAAGTTGTAGATGCTTGGATACGCTTCGTCTGAAGGGGCATTTTCGGAATATGAGACTATTCGAATTCTCCGGAGGTCACTAAGTACACAGTCCGTGATACTTAAGCATTTATTTTTATTATTTGAATGTATATTTGTACATTTTCAGCTCGATTCTACACAGAAATTCATGTTTCAAGAATATTTAGTTCATTCGTTTCGAATAACAGTAAATCTAGTCCACACTTAGACAGAATTCATAAAAAAACAGTAAATTATGAAGTCAAATTTTCCACTTATTTATACCATAAACCTGAAACAATCCTTTTAATGTAATTATTTATCGCTCCATAATCGTTGAATAAAATCGTATCTTTTACCAATCCTTTCTTACTGAGCGAGAAATCGATTTAGTTGGTTTAGTACGTCATTAGGTGAGTGATTAGTATAATAAATGTTGAATTTATCATTGCCCAGTTCAAAAGTTATAATAAACTTAATCTTTAATCTTCTCTGTCCATTAAAGGAGAAATTATGTATTATCTTAACACCCTACCACCAAGCATACTTGTGTATTGTACTAGCATTATGTGAACGATTTTTTGGCTCACAAATGGACACCGGGTGAATGAAAATATCGATCTATGATACATACATAATGTACTTCTAACTCTCGTTTTTTTTTCATGAAATTATAAGGTTATATAAATTGAGAACTCGCTTTATGCTTATATACATGTATTTTACGGTCAGTTTTGTTGACAAATGAGGCATCCATTCTTCAATTTAAAATGTTTACAGAAACCCTAACCAAATACATTCACGATATAAGATATGTAATATTATACAAATGCACCTATAAAATCAATTCTTAAGGCATCATCATGTTCGTATTCGTGTCAACATGAAATTGAGAGTTACTAGTATTAATTAAAGTAATTAATTAAATGATTCGAAATTCGCATTTTAGCAGCTGTGATAACAGGTCTTATAAATGTCAGATTCACCAACCTTGTTCTTTGTCTTGGAAATAATATACTAATTTCATAATGACTTCAATGCATGAAAACGAATGAACGGGCTGCATGAAAGTAAAAAGTTTCCCTTACAAAAAAGCTTCTCACCAGGGAACTTTTCATTTCGTCGAAAAGGGAAGTGATAAAATGATAATCATGCCGAGTATTTGCAATTAGTGTCTACAGACTACCAAGTTTCTATACATATGTAGTATTCAAATTTCGAACACCGATGGTTGTAAAAGGGCAAATGTAGGTCTATTTATTGGATTATGTTCAACGTTCAATGTCAACGGACTATTTATATTCTTAAAAGATTATGGCTATTTTCTACTACATGCATCATATACAGTGATATACGGTTAAAGTGAACTCAAACGTAACGATATTGGTTATAGTGAAGTACATGTATTTTCCCTTACAAACCCTTTCTGTATTCCAATGTAAATGATAAATTGACCTAAAACTTCGGATTCCCCGGAGTACACTATAACCGTGTTATACTATATATTCAATTCAACCCATGCATTCATGGCTATTTAAAGTGACCGACATATGACTATAAGTGTCGACATGAATTTATTTTAACGCAATTTACAGACTGTGGAATAAAATTTGATGTATTATATCACGAATTCAGTCAGAATTAGGACATTCTATTATGAAATTAGATCATACATTGTGTTTCATGATAATTAAATTAATTTTGATATGGACAGACGTATATGTGTTTCAAAAGATTCTCATTTAAAAAGTAACGTTTTATGTATAGTTCAACATTACTACTTTTTGCAAGCCAGCCTGTCTTTGCATATTCGGGTACATTTGGTTATGTGTAGCAAAACATAGGGAATTATCAATGAAAGTTATGTTTAGAAAAAGCTGAAATGTGTTTTTTTTTTATCTCAACTTAACTAACCTAAGACGTACTACTTCAGTGGACTGACCGCTTTAATTAACTGATGTACGTACATACAATTAGTGACATAGTGCTTGATTGGTTTCACTGTCAAACTCTTTAATGACAAGATATCACAAACCTTTAAAAAAATCACCGGAAAATGCAACATTAAGTTAAACTATTTAAGAAGTGAAATGTCCAGTGGACTTTTGATAGTTGATTACTACTATACGTCGACCGTGTCTGTATTGTCATAATAAGTATATTTATAACTGACCTCAAAGATAAAATACTATCTTTAATTAGTTCAGAAATCTTGTGAACGGTATTGTTCGAAAGATGAACAATTTTATTAATGTTCTCTGTGTTGTGGCTTGTGTCACTACAGTAAAAGGTCAGTTTTTCGTCAAATATGGATTTTTATCAATTTGATTTACTTGTAATTATGTATAAAAATCTTTGTGTAAGACAAACACGATTCATATCAAACACACTTACAGAACCGTAATCTCCGAGAACGATAGAACCAATCATATTCATTTCAGTAATGAATACTTCACATTAGGTTGAACAATATTGTGGGTCTATGCATTTTAAAACCTGTAAACGACGTGTTTCTTGGTCATAATAATGTTATCTGCTATTTTTCCAGCACCTTTGAAGCTGTTGTCGAAGCTTGTTATTTGGGGACTTGGAGATTTAGTCTCTCATTACGAGTCAATTGAAAATGTTTCTACAATGTAAAATGGATAACTTACGCTTCTGGTACATCGTTAATTTTTAAAGTTTTATTTGTTAATGTCATTGGAATTACAGGATTTTTGTTTTCTCGTACAAAGTGTTATGATGATGATGGAATTGGTTGCTTCACTACTGCAAGTCCTTACAACAACTTTAAAGGTCACTTACCACAATCCCCCTCTCATATGCAGGTAACATTTTTAAAATGTGCTCTAAATAGAAAACTGCTGATAAGTCTATCCATATCATCATTATTGTTTGAACTTCATTGATCGTTCAATAGTACGTTGTATTTTGTTTGTTTTTCCTTTAACCAGAATATCATTTAGACATATATATCGGACTAAGGGAAAGCCGGACAATTATAAGTCCTGTGCTGAATTGCTGCTCACTAAAAGCAAATATCTTAAAAATTAAATTCATTACATTATGATTTAATTAGTTAACCAGAATAAAAAATACTAATACAATGGTTCGCTGGTTTGAGATCTTTTTTCTAACAATTGTAGGTCCAATTTCTGTTGTACACACGCGCAAACAGACAAGTCCCACAAGTGGTAACCAAGGAAGCGTCGTCCATACAACATTCGCATTTTGATGGAACAAAGAAGACAAAATTTATAACACATGGATTTTCTGATGATGGTCGTTCACAATGGATAATAGACATGGTCCATGCACTGCTTTCCCAGGTAAGACGTCTTTAAGAAGTACCATGCATTGTAAGCTTGATCTCGGTGTGCAAGCTCAGAAACGAGCCCCCTATCCCGCTCTGCATGAGGACTAGCTTAGAAATGTTTTAACCGCGGTTGAGCTGGAATATCTACCGAGCTTAGTTTTGGACAGAGTTCAGAGCGGAGACTCTATAAAGTTCATAACCATGTGGCCTATAGGCCTATATACATAAACTCTTTAAAGCGCTAAGTATGCATGCAAGTAATCACTTGCTGTTTTTTTGGTTATGCTTTATACATTTTAGGAAGATGTCAACGTATTTGCTGTAAATTGGGCAAAGGGTGCTGACAATATTAATTATATCCAGGCAGCGAGTAATACCCAGGTTGTTGGAGCCCTTTTGGCACAGTTTGTAACTCACTTACATACCACAGCGCATGCGCAGTATAGAAACATTCACCTGATAGGCCACAGCCTAGGATCACATATATCGGGATTTGCCGGGTCACGTGTTCACGGTGTTGGCCGAATAACAGGTAATAATGTGTCAGATAATCAGTTGACTTTTCATTTTTTTCTTTGAAACAACTAACTCAGTGTTACAAAACCTTAGTACTGTCCGCCTATGAACGTGTTTGATACAAAATACAAAAGCGGAGGCAATCCAAACTTAGAATAATAGTACCACATTGAATTACCTCCTTTGGTCGATTTGGTAAGCGTAGTGAAGTTGCTTCGTATTAATTTGTTGTATTAAAGGTTTGGACCCTGCGGGACCATTATTTGAAAACGCAGACCCAAAAGCCCGCCTTGATCCTACAGACGCATTGTATGTAGATGCTATACATACTGATGGAGATTCACTTTTGGAATTAGGTAAAATCTATAAATTAATACCTTTCACATGTTGTATTCAATGAGCGGTGTTTTATGTGTATAATTTGACTAACAAACTAAAGACTTAAGTTTACACGTGGTAAATGAGACTGGTTTTCTGTGTACTTTTTTCGTCATATCAAACATGTATACGTGTTTCTATGGTATTCATTAACCAGGACGATAAACACCTAAAAATGGGCGTCACACACATTATTTCAAACAGATTGTCATCACACCTCTGTAAACATCGAAATGTGTTTTGATTTACGTACTTAGCAGACATTGAGTTTACAGTTTGAGAACACTACTGCTATGTTTATGATACAGAAATAAGCGCCACAAATATTGATCTTTCTAATTTGCGTTATAAATTAAGGTTTTGGACTTGAGAAGCCAATAGCCGATGCTGATTTCTATCCTAATGGAGGTGATAACCAACCCGGGTGTATTAATGAAGTTGGGAAGCACTTATTTAGCCTTATTACAGGCAAAATAACTGGTAAAAATATTAAATGTGTATTTTCATACAATATTTTCACGAGCAATGTATGTTAAGGGAGATTAAGAACGATATTCGACGTAATAATATACAATATATAAGATAGGTTTTACATGGATTATGAATAGGGACTAAGTGACGCTAGTCCATAGAAAATTATTCATCTCCATTTTTTCATTTTTGTACTTTACTCGTATTGTCTAGATAATGATTTACATTAATATGGAAAATGCCTGTCTTCTTAAATTTCTTAGAAAAACGCAAAATTCTCTCAAGATTTGTTTTTCAGTCATGGAAAGATAAAAACAAATTAATTAACTTGAAACATGTTTGTGCGTTTGTGTTTTTATTCGTACAAAACGCATGTTTTTGTTTTCATGCATGTTAGTAATGTATACTATCTGATGTATGGATGCATACTTTATTCTCTATTCTATTTTTTCTCTATTTCAGGATTCACTGACAGAATAGCATGCAGTCATATGAGAGTTCTAGATTTATTTACTGAATCTATATCGTCACATTGTTCATTCCTGTCACATCCATGCGCAAACAAGAATGATTTTGCAGCCGGAAAATGTCATTCGTGTGGTTCCGGGTGTCCAGCGATGGGATACCATAGTGACAAAAGTCATCCGCATGGAAAATTTTACCTTTCTACGCATGCATCGAGTCCATTTTGTGTATAAAATATAACTAAGTACGAATAAAATGCAAAAACAACACAGCTTGCCAAGATATTTCTGTAAGATACTCATCATATGAGTTAATATGTTCTTAAAATTAATGCTATAAACAATAAATGATAACACACAGGGTCAATAATTGGTTAACAACAAAACATTGGGACAAACTCAATCTCCCACTTAAGCTCATTACGGTATAATTATATCATGTGCCAAAACTTATTCATTCTAAACAGCCACCACGAATCGGATGCGTTGTTCCGTGAGGAAAAAACCCACAGAAATGATAGTTGTATAAAAACTGGAATAAAAAACCCAAAACTATCTGGGTATTGCTTATTCTTGTATGAATATTGACTTTTTACCTTTTACTTAATTTACTTGATCCTACGTGTCTTCGATCAGGTATTTTGTACTTCAATTATAAGCAAGATTCGAGAAAATGTTCGTTTAAGTTGAATATCTGCAATATGACTGCCGAAAATCGTGTCAGATTATGATATTACCGTAAATATTACATGTTAATATTATGTATAGTGATATGATAAAAAATACGTAAAAGAGAACCAACACAAAGGTTTCCGTTTTTGTTTCCTTTTATGTGAAACAAACGAAACAAAATCAGAGGACAAGAAACAAAAATAGCATAACCATCTACTTCACACATCCTTACATGTACTTCATACAACCTTACAAAAAAGTAATTTTCGAAATAATTTAATTATCATGTTGCCTTGCTTTTTCTCATTGTCCACTTTTACAGAAGTATCCGATAGTGCTAAGTTACTATTGTTGATGTTGTTGTTGTTAGACGTAACCAAATCATTTCCTTTCATCAATGGCGAACTTGCGTCATTCACGAAGCTGTCAAATTTTACATTCAGATAGTCCGAACCACCGTATCTTGAAACTATGTCACTGCACCCAAGGTCTACATATGATTGTATTCTGGTGGAATGGGATTCATGGCTAATGGTCAAATTCTGTGGAACAAAGTCAACTGGCTTCAATGAATTTGTGACCCACATTCCATCGCCTCTATCTTGCTGATACACATTACGAATCAAAGAAGTGAAGTTATCCCAAACTTCAGCTTGGTTTTCTGTAGAACACAGCTGAAATACTTTGGTTGCCTTGAATTGACCTCTGATCTGCAATACATTTTTATTTAAGTTTTATTTAGTAACGAAAGTTTACTTGAAGAATACATTCATGTAATTTGCTTCTTTAATTCTTTTAATCCTACTTCAAACTTGTACTTAAAACTATTATATAAATATTTGCCTTATTAATTTCATTACGATACAGTGATTAAAAAATACTAAGAAAAAAACTGCAAAGATTGTGTCAGTATAGAATATGTCACTGGTAAGTGTACATCGGGTACAAGCAATATAAAAAAATAGGTAATTAAGTAAATTGGTAACAAGAATAAAGAATACGTATAATAACTGAAGGGTAATCGTATATACAAACCATCACTTTTTTGCTTGAACATTCGTAAGACATCGACAACAGTGGCAACGGTGTTATAGATATTAGATCATAATCCATGCTGTCTCCACTGAACACAATTCTTGCTACCATCAAACATTTCATACTAAGACCTAGACAGACAAGACTGACTGCATGGTCACCAATAAGACCCACAAATCTTCCCTCAGCAAGCAAAGTTTCAGGAATATTGTACTGGTCTCGAAGTACAGATTGAAATGTACGCTCTTCAATCTGAAAAAAGCAACAATGCTCGTTTGGAATTCATGTGATAAACTGTAATAAATATCAAAGTTTTAATAATTTATTATTTCAAAGAAGGTTTTGCATTAAGTTTAAATTAAATTTCTATAGATAAATTTGTATACATGTATACTGAACAAAAACGACTCTTCGAATCATGTGAAGCATGATACTATCTAATTAATTTTATTACATGACGATTTTTAACGTAAAAGATATTATGCGTACAAATTGGAAGTTTCTTTTTTGTATTCAGCGTAAGTATCAATGATTGCTTATAGAACAGAACGTCACATATACTTAACATACGTTAAATTAAAACAAATTTTCATGATATAATGATTTACCTTTGTCATTTTAATGAATAATTTCGTGAAAAATAAAATATTACTGAATTAGCGAGCGATTGCGAGTGTATTTGTTTTCGTATGCGGAGACGTTTCTTAGATACGACGTCCAACGTCATGACGTCAATATAATGATTATATTATGACGTACCAATCTCATCAATCATTCTGTGTAGAAGATGTGTTAGTTTTTCTGTCTTCTGTCTTAACGTGATGTGATTAAGAAAGTATTAATAATTCTTATTTAATTTTGTTTTGTCAGACATTACAAATAATGCTTTATCTAGAGCAAGTATTTAAATTTTAAGCCTGTGACCTTCCATATTAATTTGCACTAACAGGGTATCAGTCTAGTCCATTATACGTAAATAAAAACGACCTCTTTCAGTCATAGCCAGTGTTCTGCGTGTGACAAACATTGATGATTGCTTGATTGAATACCTGTATTCACGAAAATAATTATAACTTATTCAAACTGAGTATCAAAATATTAATTGGAATGCAGTGTACGTCTGTAATCAAAGCACTGTAAGCACTGTAGTTTTTGCATGGTGTATGCATGCCCTGGTGTTTCACAAGTTACAATCGGAAATCTAGTACTTTGTTCCGTCAGTGACCTTTTGTAAACAAAGATATGAAAAACACTATTCAAGTTACCATAAAAAATGTTTATTGGCCAAATATTAAACACAGTCAATATTTCATACACATGAGACACACAATTGAAATTTAGTTACTAATCTAGAATTTGGGATACCCGACCCGATTTTGTCTTATTAGTGGAACAAACCCTTACCCTGGGTCCCCCAACCCCTGGTCACTCTAATTCAATAAAACATCCACTGAACTTTTTCAAGAATTCATTTAGTATTGTCGCGCCGACAATCGACTTACCTCGAACGTGATTCATTTAATCCGGACAAAATTTGTGCAAATCATTCAACTAAAAGTTTCAAAGGCCATATTTTTACACCAATATCACTGAAGGAAAAGTCATTCTATACACTGAGAAGCGCACAATTTTTTACCAAAATACACATGATATAATATTACCTAAGATAGAATAGTTACCTCCCTTAGATTTCCGAAACTTGTTTAATATAAAACAGGCAAATATTTAATACGTCATCGTGGCTGTGATGTACAAGGTACATGTACTATATTTTTTGCGAGATGACAATCCTTGGTTAAATCCAACCAAAGACACGCTTTCCTTTTATTTTTTTTATTTATATTTTTCTCTGAAACATTGTGTATTACAATTCTTGCTTAAAAATATATAAAAACATTATTTCAAAGAAACAGGAAGAAAAAGGTCGTATATTATAAAGTCTAATGTAAAAAGTCTTGTCATTCTATATCAGAAATTTGAATGTTGATGCATGCTTATTCTCCATTGCTTAGATAAGTAAAAATGTGATGGTGAAATGAAATTGAAATACAGCATTAAACAGCCATACGATGTCATCGTTTTAAGGTTTTATACCCTTAATGTACACAAAAACAGTATCTCAAAAAGGAACGGACAGATTTGGGGAAACTTTATATTTTAAAGGATTCTATAAAAAAATAATTTACTGTGCCTGGACACACAATTTACTAGCCCAGGGCTTTGGGATGGTGGGTTTCGTGATATTTACCACATTTTTTGGTCTTGAAAAGTACTTTATTTTTACCCGTAAAAGGGTGGTTAGATAATTTTAAACAGGTGCTTTTTTACCTTCTATAGCAAATATATCTCATGAGAGCATGGTTGTTCCTTACTGCTGTTTGTTTGTAAAACTCAACTTCATTCATGTTCCGTGGAGTAAAATTTATAGTTTTCATGTTGTATTTTATGTAATATATATTTTCCAGCTTCTCAGTGTGGTTTATGTGTCAGGGGGGGGGGTCCATGCTTGAGTGTTTATGGTCTCTGACTGGTAATCACTAGCCCATCTACACTATGAGTTTGAATCCCACCAAACTGTAACAGCGGTAAGTTAGTGAAATGCATAGTTCTAAAAAGAGTAACTTTGAAAAAGACTTTATTATACCTGACTTGATTTGATTATCGGGGGAAACAATCCAATAGTAAAATTGAAGGGAGGCTAATTAATATCAAATTGAAGCAAAACGGAGAAGTACTGTTGGATAGAAGCCTGGCTTCTATTGTCTGGCTCTTTTAGAGCCATCCAAAAACTCCTTATCGAGTACGTAATGACTTGCGCCGTACTTATTTGATTAAGAGTACAGAGAATCAACGGGAACCAGTGTAATAGTCTGCTGTATGGTGAGCTGAAGGGAAACAATCTTAAAGGGAGGCTACTTTCAAATTGCCAAAAGACGAAGCGCGTTTTCAAAATATGGTAAAATTGTTCGGTTGGTTTCAGGGCAACCAGCCAACAAGAACTAGACAATTATACACATAAATGCGTACACCAGGATGCAAAAATGTATACACAAAAATGCACAAATGTGCACAATTGCGTTAAAAGCTGCAAATTTTATCGTCCAACTGGAGATGGTGTTTGTTAAGATGTTCAAAGATGAAGGTTTCGTCTAAAATTGATATTCAATGAACTTTACTTATATTTTCTACATAGAAATACAATCCTATTCAAAGTACATATTTATTTTATTTGGCTCAGATCAACACAAATATTTGACTTCCTAGAATCTACATAGAAGAACCTGAAGTGCAGTTAAAACTTTCTTAAAGTTTTTTGGGGACATTATAAAACACATATTTATTTATTCATACTGATACTGGCGCAAAATTTGGGCAAATACATTAATCCAATAAACATATCAACATACCATGGTTTAAATATTACGGTCAACTCTGTTAGTAGTGTATGGACATATACTCTCACTGTAATTAAGAATAAATACGCACCAAAGAATCTATCGATTATATTCGCCCTTAGTGACCGCAGTCGTGGTCCAGTGGTTAGTGCGCGGGACTTGTAACCCGGAGATCCAAGTTCGAATTCTGGTCGCGGCAGGTCATACCCTTTTTATGAAAATTTGAAAAAAATGTCGATTTTCCTCCATATGTGGAGAAGGTGTCGGCTCCTTGTGGAAGGGTCAGTTTGTACTGGTTAGTATACAGTCCAGGAAAACTGGTTAGGTGAACCGGTCACCGTATATAACAGAAAAACTGTTGAAAAACGGCGTTAAACCCTAGTGACAATATGTCACATAAAACAAACAAGACTCGCCCTGAATTAACGGAACAAAAACCTCCTCAACTAAAGAGCGATTTCAGTATTCGTGTTTTACATAAACACGATACAATTGGAACGGAAATGACGTTTAATCCATGCAGCAGAACTGAGTACAATGCTATATCAAATAAAACTGTCCAATTATAACAAGTACACGTTCTCGTGAATTTCGTTCATATACTTAGCCGGTGATGTGATTTTACAGCTGATCAAGGGCCTGAAAGGGGGCCTGATGAACGTAAATTGGTTTGTTTTAAATGGGTAATTGTTTATCTTATACGTAATTACTTGATACAGACCCTTTTGTATAAAGTAACATTACACAAGGACCGAAATATAGATTTTAAAGTTTTTAGTTGAGTTACATGTACAACAAAGCTGTAAATCACACGGACGCGCCTCAGATTACCAATTATTTATAATGCTGGAAAATGTCTCACAAGCCGCTATTATAGAAAGTTATTTTCAAGCCATTCAAAGACATCGTTGAAGACATGGACAATTGTGTACGTGTTCTACTTCTAGTGACATACATTACGACAGTAAAAGGTAAGTGTACTTCATTTGGGAAGAAAATAACTGATGACTTAATAGTTGTCATAAGTTGGTAATTTGATACAATGATAGGTTGAGTACTATATTTAGGAATACTTTTGTAATTATGCCCATTGCATTGGTGAAAGATACTAGTATACTGCGTTTGCATGACAAATGTCAGCTAGTACAGAACTAGCAGTCACAATTTATTTTCGGGCTTGTTCTAAATATTTCCTGTACAATTCAGCTTGGTAATGAAGCTACTTTAATATTTAGACTGATTTTGGAGTTCCAAAGATGATCTTTGCATTGAAGTTCTACTGATGTAGTAGTTTTTTATTGGTTCATTTCACTAAGTTAACGAGCCATTGTACTGATTGGCATTTCGCTTATGGTCTTTTAGTTTGTGTGTGAGCGTATGACTGAGTTTTGAATGTTAGTAGGCGTTGTAAATATGCACATGTACATTTGATTGTTTTCCTAGAATGGAATTCCGATTTCGGAGACTTACGTCTCCAAAACGTGATCTCTTTGATATTCATTTGGTCTGTGATCAACTTTCAGGATTTTGGTTCTGGAGTAATCCTCGGACAGTATGTTATGATAATGATGAAATTGGTTGTTTTACTACGGAAAGTCCCTACGATAGTTTCGGTGGCTATCTGCCGGAATCCCCCGCCCACATACAGGTAATGCGTGGTTATGCGGTTTCATATATTCAAAAGTTTTTCAATACATACAAACAATAGATAGATATAATGTGATTTGATGCCGGAGTACTTAGGGCTGAAAAGAAGGTAGAATTCTGGAAAAGAAGTGTTTCTACATGATCGTAATATATCTTTAAAAACAATGAAACATTAAATATTCCAAGAAAATGTGTGGAACTTGTCTGTTATTATTATCATAGCATTATAGGGGATATAATGATATATAATGATTTCCCTTGAAGACAAAAAAATCTCCTTATTACAATTCTTGACAATTGATATACATGCACCCAGTTTCAGCAATGACCACTTGAGAATTTATTTAATCTAAAACAAGTCTCCATGGAGAAATCAGTGACTTTATTGATTATATGTCAGTATTTTTCTTACAATTTTAGATCGAGTTCCTGTTGTATAATAGAGCCAACAGAATCACACCAAAAGCTGTCACAAAAGATACTTCTTCTATACAACAGTCAGATTTTGACAGAACAAAGAATACAGTATTTATTATACACGGGTATGGAGACAATGCTCGGTCTGAGTGGGTAGTAAACATGGCAGATGCATTTCTGTCAGAGGTAAGCGTTTAAACTTGTTTAAGTAATGATAGTGCGAATTCTAAGTATCAACACTTGAAAAAAGATAACGAGGCCACTTGATTACAGATAAGCCTTATCTTGAAGATTCTTCGAAAAAACACATACAAATCCCGCCTTTTACAAGAAACGTCTTTCCCCGAAACACACCAACCTAAAACCCCCGACTCACTCATGAACAGCCTTTTCCCTTACAACCAAAGATAATTTTTAATTGTAAACGAATCCTATAAATAACTTTAACAGAAAATGATGATTTACGTGATGACGCCACTGAGTCAAGCGGAAAAGTTTCTTGAAAGTCCTATCAGCGAATATGTACGTACTAAGATTCCCCTTTCAAATGCGCACTATAATTTTTTAGCTGAATTCGGCGGTGTCTGACCCTCTGATTTTATTTTCAAACTTTTTGTGTTTAGGAAGACATGAATGTTTTTGCTGTGAATTGGCAGAACGGCGCAGATAATTCGAACTACGTACGGGCAGCCTGTAATACGCAGGTTGTAGGGGCCCTCCTGGCACAGTTTCTAACTCGCCTACTTACAGTTGCGCGATCGCAGCCAGATACTATTCACCTGGTTGGACACAGTCTTGGATCACATGTTGCAGGATTTGCTGGGTCACGTGTCTATGGATTAAGTCGAATAACAGGTAAAGTCGTGGTTCGTCTGCAAATGTTGACATTACAAATATATAGATAGTATTTTTGTCTGCTACAAGTAATTGTGACACGTCTTAAGTATTTTCAGCGACATTCGAATGTTATTTTTATAATTTTAGTACTATCACCACCAGAAATGTAAAAAGGAATCGAATATTCCTGCAGTGCTATCCATTAGCAAATAATTCGTAATAATTCAGTAAACGTAACATGGAATATTTAGTTGCATGTTTTAAATTAAAGGCTTGGATCCCGCTGGACCAGCGTTTGAAAACTCAGATCCGATTGCTCGTCTGGATCCTACAGACGCTTTATACGTGGATGCAATACATACTGATAGAGAATCTCTTATACAGTTAGGTAAGACAATCCTTACAAAATGACAACATTATTGATTCGTAGTTATTCGATCGACTCGTTCAAAAGTCCCCGACCGAAACAAGTTTTAGCGGTTTTAGACCCCAAAACAATTTTTTATTATAGTTTTTCGTTTTCAGTACAAGCGTGTAATGTTAAAATATTGCCTACCTACCTACCCAGTGTTAAAACTTTGGGTTGCGTCAACGTAAACCGACGTTTTTTATTGATTACTGTTCTGGCATAAAAAGTGACTATGAGCACCAAAGAAATGTTCAACTACTTCGTTATATTCGTTGCTTGTTGATATATATCACGTGGTTTTGTGCTTAACATTGCATGGATATTAACGACTATTATATATATGATGTTGTTATACACTGTTACATCTAGCTTTTCCCCGTAAATCTATATATGTTCAATATGCATGAATACTCAACATGTATAAACAAGTACTTCATACACTAACGTCTTTATCGTTAAACTATGACAGTTTTCTGCTTATGATGGATGATATCTATTGTTTACCATACCCTTGTATAGGATTATATACCATAAGAGGCGTTATAAGAAGTACTATGTTACACAAGCTTGTCTTTCCCTTATTGTTTGTTTTTATGTGACTTATTGTCACTGGGGTTTAACGCTGTTTTTTTTTCAACAATTTTTCAGTTATATACGGCGACCGGTTCACCTGACCAGTTTTCTTGGACTGAATACTAACCAGTACTAACTTACCCTTCCACAAGGAGCCGGCAACTTCTCCACATGTGAAGGAAAATCGACATTTTTGTCAAATTTTCATAGAATGGTATGACCTGTTGCGACTAGGATTCGAACCCGGATCTCCGGGTTACAAGTCCAGCGCACTAACCACTGGACCACGGCCGTGTTTCCCTTATGCAGTCGTTGTGTATAACTGAAAAATAAGCCTTTCGCCATTGTTCATATATTTCGATGTCATTGCTTCTCGTTTTATCAAATCAGGTTTTGGAATTAATAGACCAGTTGGTGATGCGGATTTTTATCCAAATGGTGGCTTTAATCAACCAGGTTGTCACCACGGATGGTCATTTTTAACTGCACTCATATCTAACAGACTTTCAGGTAAAACTTTTGTGTACGGAAAAAGTAATGTAATTCTGCACTAATGTATTGGCAAAAGTATTTCTGCATTAATATATTAAGATAAGTATTTCTGCATTAATATAAAAGGATAAGTATTTCTGCATGAATATATTAAACTAGAAGGTCGGGAAAAATAGGAAAGGTACGGCAAAAAACATTCTGAGCATATTTTTCATACTTTTGAGGCACGATTCGTCCACAAATAGTCTTATAATACAATGATTGATCACAATTTTATGGATTTTGATCTTAGAAACTTTAGGGTCGCAAAAAAGGATCGGTTGCGTAAACGGAACACAACTAATATATAATGATAATACAATGTATAATGATAATACAATGTATAATAATAACAATAATATTTTATCTAGGTGAAGTAAATCTATTACAAATGGCTTATAAAATAAGATGTCATATGCCATGCTCATTAATACCGGGGATGATAAAAAAAGAGGATCAATAATCTTTCATTTCTGTTGAGGTCACTGATACTGATTGCAAAAACACTGACATGGAACGAATATTTATAACATGTATCGTGTAATATATCACTGTATCAATTATAACTTTCATAGAAGTTATACATAAATTGTAATATAAATAAAATACAAAACACGTCTTCAAGTTGATTATATGACTTATCGCCGCAAGTGATTCTTCTGAAATATTATTTAAGACAGCTGTAATAAAAAACCACACACAATGTAGTTAACAGTATTGTATTTATTCTTTGCTTTCAGGATACAGAAGCCGGCTGGTTTGCAGTCATATGCGGGTCATTGATCTTTTCACTGAATCAATTACTTCCGGCTGTTCGTTCCAGGCATATCCATGTAATAATGCGGCGGATTTTGAGGCTGGACGATGCAGTTCTTGTGGATCCGGATGTTCTAGAATGGGATATCATAGTAACGAGAGTCATCCGCGTGGAATATTTTATCTCTCCACATATGCGTCAGCACCATTTTGTATAGTGTAATTTCATAAGGCTAATATACATTAAAATTTCACTTAACGACCCCTTCAATATGAAGACCAATTCATTAAAAGAACCATTAATATTTCTTTCGTCCAGGAAGTGGTCTCGATGTCAAGGTTTAGCTATATGATGTCTTCTGAAACCTTTGTAATATATTTATTGTACATAACATCATATTAAATGCGAAGCATTATTTCAGCGTGTATTTGCTAATTTTTATACAAGTAATAATGTTTATAATATAACAGTTTAGTCATAATTATTATATGTTACAAATATATACAGATGTTTTACTTATAATACTTACGGTGATCATCGTAAACAAGAAAAATACGAAAGGAGGAAAGCACATACAACAATACGTCATACATTCTCTTTTACGTTAAGAGTAAAATATCACACCACGTATTTTACACCAACAGACCCTCTGAACACCACACAATGTAATATTAACAAAATAATCACATTATTGAACATTTTTAATGCAATGAAGATTCACAGATACTGTCCTTGAAAGTCTTTGGGAAATAAAATTTCGTACATGTAACAACATCGTTTCAACGAAAGAATGAACGCTGAAGATGCACCAAGATTTAGCGAGTCAAGTAGCTGGTACCATATACAAAACGGACACGATGTCACACTCGTTTGTCGAAATTAACATTTATACGACAGTGTAGTAAACGCAATTCATCAGATATTCAACCAATTCTACAGTGTTTATAATTTCTATAATTTAAATATTTCTCGTAATGAGACTATTCGCATGATATTCTTTTTGCTGTTTATAACAGTAGTTTTCAACGTATAAATTGTCATATCATACATAAATTTATGTTTTTATTCAATCAGAAGTGTGTCCCTTTTTAAGCCCCTTTTCTGTCATGGTTTCTGTATTCATACTCGCTAACAATTGTTTATCTGCATTATGTTAATGTCCCGTGAATGAATTTGAATACATATTTCCATTATTGCCTCTAAGATTTTATCGTGCAATTGTGTCATGTGCCTTTTGATTATTTGATTATTTTTGGTTTTAAACATTTTATCTGGTGTACTTGAATAAATCAATTGTGCTCGAGTGTTTGTGTTTTAATCTAAAGCAATCCAAGTTCATTTTATTACTGCCGAATTCGACTGTAATAAAATTAATCGTGTTCATAAATTGGGCGGAATAAAAAAGAAACATCAAAGTAAAGGTTTCTTTCTTCCTTTTTATGTGAAAACTAAGCAAAATTTGTAGCTCAAACAGCGTACAACAACAAACACATTAGAAACAAACACAACAAATAAACGTCACACCGAACCATCTACTTCTAAGCTTTACAACATGGAAGAAATCTTCTAAAGAATTTCATGAATTTGTTTCCAGATTCCTTTTCAGTGTCCACATTGACAAGGATATCAGATGGTGCGCTTATGTTGTCTGACACATTTATTTCATTTTCATTCACCAAGGTTGTATGTTCATCATTCACAAAGCTGTCGAATTCAACGTTTAAGACATTTGCGCTGTGGTGTCTAGGAAACATATCAGGGTGACATTTTATTTCTTCTGAAGGTAATCTTGTCGGGAGTGAGATGCTACTTTCATTATGCCTTGGGTATTGTGATAGAGTGGGCACATTTTTGTTAGCATCTGCTTCGTTGAACGGCATTTTGTACGGCTCGGGGACGGACCTAAGTGTAGTTGTGACCCATGCACCAGACCTCAGTTGTTGATGCACATCACGCATGATAGAAGTGAAGTCGTCCCATACCTCAGCTTGGTTGACTGTGGAACAAAGCTGGTACACTTGGATCGCTTTAAATTGACTTTTAATCTGAAATATAGGTTATATACTAGTCATGACTATATACTACTTCCATAAGTTTGAGAAATGTTTGTAAGAAAAAGCTTAATATTTTATCATTAATTCTTCACGAAAGAAAACACAGTTTTGTTTAACTTCAATATCCATGGATGCATTGTGCATGTAAAATGAGAAATGTGTTCTTTAATAATGTATAAGTAACATGACTTATTTACTAGTAAGTATATTATGGTTAAGTTTGCTATTTTCTTGCTAATCATACAGAATATACTTATAAAATAAACATTGGTGGAATTCGAGTACTTACCTTTATTTTTTGGCTTGAATATTCGTAAGACATTGACAACAGTGGTAATGGTATAATAGATGTTAGATCATAATCCATGTTGTCTCCACTGAACACAATTCTTGCTACCATCAAACATTTCAAACTAAGACCAATACAGACAAGATTGACTGCATGGTCACCAATCAGTCTCACAAATCTTCCCTCAGCAAACAGATGGTCATGAATATTGTACTTCTCTCGAAGTACTGATTGTAACGTTGGATGTTCTATCTGAAAAAAAGCAGCAATAATCAAACATAATTAATTTTGTTAACTGAAATAAATGCAATCAGGCTTTATTGACTAACATTTCTGGTTGTAAACAAAATTGTACAATTAAGCAATTTTGTAAAGATAAAGTTTTCGAATCAAATTTCTAATTCCATAAAAATGCAGTTACTGTATATAAGCAATCTATTTGAATTCATTTATGAAAACCTGTATATAATATTCAAGGCATCAATGTAAATATCCTACGAAATCTAATTTCTAAGAGATTCACTGTTTCTATTAAATTATGTACATCATTTTCGTTCACTAAACATTAAAATACCAAAACTTTGAACATATCAAACTGTTAAACAATATAATAAAACATTTCTTTAACTTACCTGTGTCATTTTAATAAAACAATTCTTGTTTACTAAGATAATAATGAAAACGTGTGAGAATGCGTGTGTAATGTTTTTTCTGTGCGGCGACGTTTCTTAGATACGACGTTCAAAGACATGACGTCATTTATTTATAGTGACGTTCGTTATTACAACGTCAGCCACGACACAGGAACTCTTTCTCTTTGATTGTAAATTCTGAAACAGTGTTATCCTTTTATTATGTAAGTAAGTTAGATAATAGTTAACATCTACAAGTGAAATATAACGTAAAAACAAATAATTGCATCATCAGCGACTATTATGTTTCTTTCATATTACTTTACATATAGTCATGGCGACGCCACAGATGAAAAGATCTCAGAAATATATACAATGTATATATATATATATCAGCATTTTCTCTCCATTCTGCCTCAATCATTAACTTTTAAACGTTAACTTGTGCATTAAATTTGCTCATCAATTAAACACTATTTCAGTTCAAAATTACATATGAATTTCATATATAAATATTATCTAACATTGATTCATTTAAGACGATGCATGTGCATCAATTCCTACTTTGCTTTTCTGTGCGTAAGACAATTCTTATTGCAATATGGGTTTTGCGTATTGCATTATATTGCAATACGGTTTTTACCCTATTGTTACACCCCTACTATTTAGTATCAACTCGAATCAATATGTATATGTACGAAGGTTTGTAAATTATCATGTTTATATGCCTTCGTGTCGTTCATTTTGCCCAAAATCATATTGAATCTTTCGTTTACTGATACTCAAGTGGGTGGGGTACCATTATGTTTTCCATAAGACTTCAGACATTAAGGCAAAATTTTCGTAGCTTATACAAACGGAATTAAATATTTTGTTCATCAGTTGTTGGGCAAGCCATGTATATATGAAATAATTGAGTCAGATCCGTTTATTTAGGGCTATATTGAAGATCACATGCATAATATTAGTAATCTGCTCGTACTGGCTCGAGTTTGAGTTAATGATTGTAGGAATATAAGCCATTTTCAACAGCTTTGCTGTTTTACTCTGTAGTGACGTGGTTGAGTGTCCGCCTACAGTGGAGTCCTGGGTTCAATCCCAGTTAGGACCATGAATTTTTCTCACTCCAAATTTACGATATTGTCAACATGATACTTAGTTACTGAACTAGCTGTGTGTGAATTTGTGTGAAAATTTTTTTAGCTAAGAATGTTATTTAGGACTGTTACATTATTTCTCTTTTCCCCTCTTACTTCTCCCTCTCTTCTGTGTGTTACCTCGGATATAAAGAAATACTAGGAAGTCAACTAAAATTTGTAAATATATTTTTATTAACAGTCACTGTTATTTTCACAAACAAGAGAATAGTGTGATAATAGAATGATTTTTTACAGGATTTTGTCAACCGAAGTTGGTCAACACAGGAATTCCCAGACATGGTTCAAGCAGATCCTTACAGTTATACACCAGAACATAAGACTGCAAGATCATCTTCAAAGAAATGCCATCTCCACTACAAGAGCCCTCAAAATATGAGTAAGTACTGTAGATTTATACATATAACTTATCAATAATTAAATGTTGGTGTTCATATTTCTGTGCATCATATTTATATGGGAATGAATAATGATTACATTAATACTGAAAACAACTGTTAAATGATCTGTATTGAGTGTTAGCACAAACCAAGAAATTTGAAGGGAAATGAAATGACAGTTCAGAAGTATAATTGTAATTAAAATTGTACAATTGAAACTAGTGCGAACAGTAAAATTCAAACTTAGTCTAGAATATAACTAATATGATGTGTACATATTTACACTATTACTATTACATGTAATAAAAATGATCTCTACTAGTGTTTATGAATGGCACACTAATTTGTCCAGCATCTATTTCCAAAAAAGTGTATATCCATGGAATAACAAATTGTGATTTTCCTTTATTAAGTGTAACATTCATCCAGTATTATTTAGGTTGTATAGAACGCTGCTGAAAATAATCAAGAATTAAAAGAAAATATGCATGATCTACATCAGATTTTTCATTATCTTACAGGATTTTAACTTCTCAGCATCAAAACATTTTAGTTAAAGAGAAGGAAACAAGATTATCAGATGCTTCCAGCCAGACACATAATAAATGTAAGCAAATAGACTCATTTCAACTGATTTAAATCCTTCTTGGTGGTTCCTTGGTTGAAGCAGTACTCTGTGCCAGAGCCAAAGTCAGTCTAAACTTAATTAATTTAAATATTTCAAGTTGAATGAAAATAAGTTGTTTTACTAGCTCCTCACAGAAGCATTTGTCAAGGTATACATTTTGAATGTGCACATCTTTTTTTGTAATAAACAGTGAGCATTGGACACTGTCCCTGCTGTTGGCAGAAATAGTTGTTTTTTTTCATCAGTTTGTACCATCTGGCAGTTGTTTTAGTCTAAAGTCTTTTGTCTAGCAAATCTCAGCGAAGGTCATATCTCTGGCTGTATAGGGACATTTAACTTCAATAAGGTCACATACACTATTGTCACAAACCTTATCTGGAGAAGTGCCTAAGTATGGGTACCCACAATAAGGCCAGACTTGTGTGTGTGTAAAGTTCTTGGCTCTTCCTGTATAGATTCCCGGCTTATGCTCATTTGTTTTCCCATGAGAAGCCTGCACAGAAGTAAATGACTTTGGATTCTTTAAGGAAGATTCTGACTTCTATGACACTGCCTTCCTTTCAAAACCAGTCTAAAATGTGATGCAGCAATCCATTTCTTCCTTTCCTCATACCACATTTGATTGTTCCCCTGTGGATTCCTTGATAAGGACACACTTCTTCATGTTGATTAGGGGTGTACTCACACATTGAAAATGTTTTTTTTGTGGGGAACTTCACATCTCCACAGGTGGTATTGACCAGAGGAGGTAGGAAGGTGCTGAAACTTTGCCTGCAAAGAAAATTAATAAATAAACATATATCCCTGTTTACATGCAAGCCAGAATTGTAACATTTATGATAGCTGAAACATGTTTAATAATAATAATAATAATAATAATTAAGATATACCCTTTTCAGGATTAAAATTATAGATATGATACAATACAACTGAAAACCTATTCAGACTGATAGTATCCTTCTTTTTGATCTGGTTTATGAACAGTGATATGTGTGAAAAAACTCTCTTTAGATGGCATAACATGTGATCTTATTGATTGCCTTTAATTTGTCTGTTTTTCTTTTCAATTACAGGGGCGGAACCTTTGGACTTAATGGTTCTATTATTAATAGAATCATCAGTGGAACCAGAAACTAACAAAGGTATCCTTACATAATTAAAGAGAATACACTCCTTAAAATCTATGCAACAAGAGGTCAAAAAAGCTGCATTTAGCTTGGATGATATTCTTAGTGATGGAAAACTTATGAACTGTTACACTTAGTCTTCAATAGATTCTTTTCTTACATATACAATTATTCAATTTTTTGTTCCAAATGAACCGAATTGTTCCATCATATACATAATAATGAAGGGTTAATGTGATTTTAATTGTTGATCTCAAATTGTGCTTTTAAATAAATCTTTTAAACTTTCATATTTGACTTGTATCTGTAACATGGTAGAGTTTATTGAATAACACCATTAGGCCATTCTGTTTTATAGATCACTTGAGCATGTAGTGCTGGAGGAGCTATAGTGATCAGTCATTTTGAAAAAAATCTTGACTTTAACAGAAACATCATGTTAAACATATTAGAAAGAGCAACAGTCAACTGACCAATTTAAACTCAGAACTCAGAAATCTAACACTTGTGAATCTGATTTTGCAAGTCACTGTATCCCACACTAGAATCCTAAAAAACAATATTGGAATTAAATAAAGATGCCAATTTAAAATGAAATATACTTGAAATATGGTTTGCAAACTGTAGCTAATAATCTTGGAAGCTGTAGAATCCAATCAAGTAACTGTGAACTTGAATAAAATTGTGTTGTTTTTTTTTTTGCTGACAGAGTTCAAAACCTTGGAGCACAATGCTTAACAAATTAATAAAACAGAATGGTCTTACTTAACGCTTTGAACATGTGGATAAAGAAATTGTGACATTGTTTTGTCATGTACAGTTCTCATGTCAGCTTTTGTTGCAAATATGACCAGGCTACTTGAAAATTGGTTGTAAGTTCTGATCTAGATATCCCAATGTCTGATGAGCTGCTCCTTAAGTGTATTAACTGCAAGACAGAAATATTCAGAAGGAGGATAGTATTTCATTCGGAGTTAATGGATAATTTTTAAGCAAATCAAGGTTATACATACCTTGCTTTATGATTCTTGACAACGTGATAGTAATAACAATTACTTTTTCAGAGACAGTCGATCATCCAGTGCTTTCAGTGCTTTGATTAGTATTGCTGCCGTGAGCCGTACGGGATTTTACTCCGCCAATTACTGCCTTATCGAATAATACAAGCTATTTGATTGGCTGAGCTATCTAATACACGTTATAGGCTCTTTCTCCAACATGCCGGCCACATGTGTGCAGAAGCGTTAGGTTTTTTGTGTTGTTTCACTTGTTTGCCAATTCAGTATTGTATGAAGCAGAATTAAAAATCTTTCGTCTTCTTTTAAAGTCTGGTCAGTACCCTTAGGAAAAGGAAAGGCATTTAACTTGCAGTTATTTGGAATTGTTTTTCTGGCCTTTTTTACCATTTATTTAGCAGATTTCCTTGAAAATGTGATTCTGTAGAAAGCATTTAAAAAGCAGTTAAAATGCATTTAGAATGCAGTTATTTTCTGGCCGATGAGATCATGTAGCTACAGTATTTACAAAGTCACATTCACACGTTATAGATAAAATACTGGCATAGCCAACACACTGTTCTCTAGTTATAATATGTGAATGTATAAACTTACAGCAGTTTTTTACGATATTTCAATTATTCAGCAAGAAACTTGAGCTCGATAATTCGTCGTCCAGTACCCCACCCACTAGTAGCCGTCTCTGCTGGGTGGTTTTCAGTAGAAATATCGGCTTCGGTGGTCTCTTCAAACTTACTGAGACTTCTTCCGGTTAAAGAATTCACTTTTGCACATATACGTTCCATTATAAACTTCCCTTTCAACCGACGTTTCATAATTCTTGAATTAAGTAACGATTTCTATTTTCAAAATATGATCCGGAGGTGATAGCAGAAGTGCATAAGGGAAGTAACTCAATACAGAAAATCAAAGTACTGAAAGTACTCATGAGAGTTGAAGTTAATGGAAAGGGTTGCAAGTCTTGTTAAGTTACACAAAAATTTTGTTTGACAAAGAAAATATGTTATATGCTTAAACTATGTATGTGAACACTAAAACTACAAATAAATCTTAATGGAAACATTTTCATGGCAGATGTAGAACATGTAGTACTTTGGTCAGCATGAAAATGCATGCATCAAGTGAGTGAAGGCCAAGTGAGGTGAATAAATTTCAACTCAAAACAATAGTTTATTGCATGGAAAAATGTTAAATACTTCTTGTTTTTAAGTCTGAAGTTTTCAGTATATATATTTTTAGCTAGATGTATTTAAATCAGTCTGAATAGTCTGGGATCCGATTCTGTAGTAAATTCAAGTCCAAGATCTGGGGATCCTAGTTTCACACACTTGGAAAAAAAATGCTAAATAACTGCAAGTTAAATGCCTTTCCTTTTCCTAAGGGTAGTTTTTAGAAAGTCGATTTTGTGAAGAGACTGTACAACATTGTTCATAATTATATTGCATTACATTGACAGACTGAATAAGAGCAGATGCAGAAGAATAGCTGTTGAAGTACGTTCTTTATTTCAAATATCTAGTTTATTATCTACATGGTGTTTCGTACACAATTTATTTCGTCAGTTTGACTTAGAGACTATTTTGTACGTTTGACTTAAATAGGACTATGGAGACCTTGAATTTTGAGATATGTTTTTGTTCAAATATGTTTCATTCATTTTGACTTTGATACTGTTTAGGCTGTTTAGCCATAGACTTGAGTGCAAGTATTGCAAGATGATCGATATTGAACTATTTCCTCTCTCCATATTTAAAAAATAAAACTAATTAGGTTATCACTGCTATTTCTCTATAAATAACTGGAAATCACACTGTTTTATCGAGTATTTAATGCAAAACAAAAACATGAAAATATATTCCATATTTATTCAAGAATAATTTCTTACAACAACATCACTGTATTCTGTTATTAGAGTTTTATGACTTGGACTGAAGTATTTTATTAGAAGCGAAAGCTTCTATCAGGTTTTCTACTTACAATCTCGTGACGCCTCTTATCCAAACAATGGCGTTAAAAATAGTACCACTGGTAGTATAAGTCTACGATGCAGTTTTGATATATATTGCAGGATTCTGTTGATTTTGAAAGCATGGGATATATTTACGATTTTTGGCAATTGGCAATGTAAAAAATAGCAAGTTTAATAATTCAGTATTCATCCACACAAAAGTTTCATTCATTAAACTCTATGTTCATTTCGTTGAAGGCAATGGGCCAACCTCAGAACATCCTGATCCAATTCTGTCAACGTTTAGTCCATTACAAGTAAGTTTATTTACACACTCGACTGATAGGTCATGAAGTCATTTTCTATATCGAAGTTCAAACTTGTGTATATTGGTTCCAGATAAACATAATGACATCAACAATATGACTAGTGTAATTCCATTTGAGCTAGATTCAAACCGCCCCAAGCGTATTTTTAAAACAACTATGAGGGACTTTGATCAATTTTCTGCAAATCTAATTAAATGTGCCTATCCGGAACGGATCCCAATCCAAATATGTCAATTTGACACCTAGGTAGTTCAAGTCTTCCGTTGGATATTTTTAATTTTATACAGGATAGATTAAGCATAACCATTTCTATGTAACAGAATTTCTGCATTAATACTTATGGAATTATAATATTTATGGAAAACGTCATTGTCATTACCTGTCATGTGATATTCAATATAACTGCCTTTGATATTGTAAGATGCAGTTTATATTACAATATTTGCCTTGTAATGTTGTATCTTACGGCTACATTTTAAAATTAGGAAGATATTTTATATTTTGCACATCATCAGAACTTACGTCTCGTGTGATACTCCCTCTGAGCTATAGATTGATGGATTTGCTAATAATGTTTGCAGACATTCTTGATTAATTTCAATTTCAGAGAGAAGTTTAGTGAAAAAGGAAAGCACCTACACCAAGTACATCATCAGTATCAAAAAAGGAAATGTTTGAAGCCTCGCAAACACTACTGTCTCTGCATGATGTTCCCCAACATAAGTTATCTGATATTGCTGATGCTCTTCGTTCTCCCCAGAACACAGACATTGGTTCATCAGACCCATAAATGTAATCATTTTTATTCCTTTCAAACATTTATGATTTAAATTTGCACGTTCAGTTTATTTTCATACTTATCATTGCATTGGATCGATTCTTTCCTAGTAAATAATTTTATTTATACTTTATAGACATGGGGTAAACATTTATTGATTAGTGATTTAGATTTTGAAATAACCTTGTTTACTTATGTTATTATGCATAAATGTTTTTATTTCAGGACAATCCATTTCCAATTCAAATTGAGCCAGATACTGTGATTGATGTTTCAATTCAGGACAATCTGACCCAGTCGGATCCAGATAATGAGAGTGCCACATTTCATAACCAGCATACAGGCAAACTTTGTATGCAATGATGTATTAGTTTCAAAATGCTCACAGGATTTTTGTTAGGTTTAATTTAACAGCCCACTTAAATAAAGAATATATATTTGCATTTTGTGTTGCTCTTGATATGGGTATACGTATTTGTAAAGTGTTTCAGTTTCATGGAGACCATTGTAGGATTTCTCTTATTTTTAGAGTCTCAAGTATGATTATATAGTGTCTCTTTTCAAAGATGGAGGGATATAGATTTGGTATCTTTCCATCACAAGTGAGAAGGTACTTGAGGGATTTAGTTTATACTTTACAATGGTAAAACTTTAGCGACTAAGAACCAGAGAAAAAAATGAAACACTCTAAAATACAATGTAATAATAATGTAAATAATATTTTATCTCGGTAAAGTAAATCTATTACAAATGGCATATAAAATAAGATGTCATATGCCATGGGATCAATAATCTTACATTCCTGTTGCGGCCACTGATACTGATTGCAAAAGCACTGACATGGAACGAATGTTTATAACATGTATCGCATAATATATCACTGTATCAATTATAACTTTCTTAGAAGTTATATATAAAACACAATGAAATACAATACACGTCTTCAAGTTGATTATATGACTTATCACCGCAAGTGATTCTTCTGAAATATTATTTAAGACAGCTGTAATAAAAAACCACAGACAATGTAGTTAACAGTATTGTATTTATTTTTTCTGCTTTCAGGATACAGAAGCGGGCTGGTTTGCAGTCATATGCGGGTCATTGATCTTTTCACTGAATCAATTACTCCCGGCTGTTCGTTCCAGGCATTTACATGTAATTTTGAGGCTGGACGATGCAGTTGTTGTGGATCCGGATGTTCTAGGATGGGGTACCATAGTAACGAGAGTCATCCGCTTGGAATATTTTATCTTTCCACATATGCGTCAGCACCATTTTGTATGGTGTAATGTCATAAAGCTAATATACATTCAACTTTCACTTTATGACCCCTTCAGTATCAAGACCAGCTCATTAAAAGAACAATTAATGTTTCTTTGGTCTCGGAAGTGGTCTCAATGTCAAGGTTTATCTATATGATGTCTTCTGAAACCTTTGTAACATATTTATTGTACATAACATCTTATTAAAAGCGAAGCACTATTTTAGCGTGTATTTTGTTACATTTTTATACAAGTAATAATGTTTATAATATAACATGTTTAGTCATATATGTTACAAATATATACACAATTTTTACTTACAATACTTACGGTGGCCATCGTAAAACGAAAAATACAAAAGGAGGAAAGCACATACAACAATACGTCATACATTCTCTTTTACGTTAAGGTATGACCATCCTAACTCGCTCCTGCCGATCTCGTAGTTTTCCGTACGATTTCGACAGTTTCCGCAAGCGCACGAATAATGATTCGCTCCCTTCCGCAGAAACTCGTAAACAAGTTTCTGGTTCCCGGCTCTGGTATAACGACGTATTAACGAGACCGGTACCAGTAGATAAACATGGCGTCTCGAGATGAACGCGGTCGCTTTGCTAGTAAACAGAAAAAAAGAAAACGAATATTTGATCGGAATGTACGGATTGATCATAATTACACCGGGACGAATTATTGTGATGGCTATGGATGTGAGAAAAATTGCAGTTCTTATTATCATGCTGAAATACCAAAGGGTGCAAGCCGTGATAGTTGGAGGCATGGGAGAAGAGTCATTGAATTCGGTCATTTGTTGAACAGTTTAAAATATTGTTCGGAGTGCAAACTTGGACCTATTCCGCTAACAGAGTTTAATGTTGTTGGCGAACTTAGGAAAGGACTTGGGGGATATCTTTACGTGAGGTGTGAAAATCAGAATTGTCTGTTTGTGAATCGAGTTCCGTATGGGAAGACACATAGGCAGAATAAAACTACTGGAATGCCATGCTTTGTAGCAAACACCAAACTTGGAATAGGTGTGTTACACAACTTTTTTTCTTGTTTGTTTTTCTTTAAAAATGTACCATTCAAACGGTGGAATTCTGAATGTTTTTATGTTATGCATCTTTTACAATTAACATCTATTACCCTGGCCTTGTAGAGTCCATGCTGGGATGCAATTTTTTGTTATTCAATTCCCCTCTGTTTGTACAACTTGTTTTGTTGAAATGAAAATTCAGAATCAGATCTGTTTGTGTGATTGGTTTAGCATAATAATGGTTAAAAGCAGGCCCTTTTCAGAGCACTGTAAATTTAATTTTGATTTCTTTAAATTCCAGTCATTTTTTATTATTTATTTAATTTTATTGTTATTTAATGTTAAACCCACACTGGGTAAGTTGTTGGTGTTTCTTATGCCTTTATTGGAAACATTTACAGCATTATTTTTGCAACACTAATATATAATGGAAATTTTGTCATTATTGATTCGTACCCAATATTCATTGTATGGCTAAACGATATTCAGTGTTCTTATTCAATGCTTTTTAAAAAGCTTAATAACTTGATACTCTATGGACTTTTAACATCTGCTTGTTATTCCATGGGAAGTCATGGTCTTTGTAGAAATAATCTTTTAGTTAAAAGATTGCGTTAGAGAATGTATATAAACTGTATAACAAGTCATATTTTGAAGAATGATGAATTATTTGTATGAGTTGGTGTTTAACATTGCCTACAACAATTTTCCAGTCATATTCGGAGCAGGCAGATTAAGTTAAGTAATTTCTCTAGACTTTCATTTAGTCTTGCATCTATCCATGCTCTTTTAGTCTGATATCCATTAGTCATCTGCCTAGCTACCCAATGTGAATATATTGACATGGATAATTTGTATTTTCAGCCATGATAGATAGCATTGGAGGGTCGGGGAAAGTTAATAACCTGCTGTCTACTCTGAATGTGAAGCCGATTCCGAAAGCGAATCTTCAAAAGATGGAAAGAAGGGCAGGCCAGTTAATTGAATCTGTGGCAGAATCATCAAGAAAAAGTGCTGCACAGGAAGCATTCAAACAAGAAATGAGGTACTAAAAGACAGTTTCTTAATGTTCATTTTACTGGTTTATGTAATTTTTAGGAACACATGTGTGAAAAGTACTAGTAACAGGTCATTTCGTCTTTTAGTTTACTAGTCCCCTAGTCAACTCAATAAAAGTTTAAAATCATGGTGACATGATAGATGACAAGGTGTTCATTAATAAACACGTTGACCAAAATGGTGACAAATTGATCATGGGACAAGTCGACCAGGGAATTAATTGACCGGAAGTCAAAGTACATGCATATTTTTTAATGTACTCACACCAATACTTGTCAAGTTCAGTATCAATTTATTTTGATTCATACTAATACTTGAAATGAAATTTTAAACAGTTCTTTCAATTTCAGTGATATAGCCAAAGAAGAAACGAATCAGGCTGCTAGTCAAATGTCGGGTGTAATTGAGGACCTTGGTGTATGCTGCATGCCAGATGCCTCACCAGCTACAATGTAATTAAATTTATGCAACTGTATGATCTGTTTGAAGGCTCTATCTTGCATTTTATTTGTCATTTTACATGTACTTACAACTTTACAATTATGATTTCATGATTAAAATTATTAATAATAATCTATCAATGAGTTATTGCACAGTTAGCTTCAAAGAGTTTGCCTTGTGATATGAAATATGATTTTATATGATATGATTATGAACGTCACTTTTTAAGTTGTTTGAATTTGCTCTATTTGAATTATAATGAAATTTTGTCTGTCATCTTTTTACAGAAAGAATTTTACATCATCTGGTGTTGTTGATTCACCTGTTGAAGATACTCCCCCTCCCCCACCTAAACATTTAAAAAGGGAAAATAACCAACAGCCACAGAGAGTTGTCAGTAGTAAAGCCAAAAAAATATCCTTTCTCGGTTTCCTTGTAAAACTAGATTTGGTATGAGTTGTGCAGTTGATACAGCATGGCAAAAGAGAGGATTTGACAGTCTTTCAGGTAACTATCCTTGTAGAAGTATAACTACAGAATTATTGGAGGTACCATCTTGAAACTTCATAGGTGTATGGATCTTATCATTGAAACTGCAGTTTATAAAAACCATTACTCTGTCTTGCAGATTATTAAGTTATTGCCCTTTTTAATTTTTCATTATTCTTGTTTGGAAGTACCCTACGCAAGAAACATATCTCCACTTTGTACTGTTCTGCTAATTACTCACCTTGCAATTTTTAGCTCACCTTGGCATGAAGTGCTAAGATCAAGCTATTGGGATGGGTCTCTGTCCGGGGTGCGTCGTTGTGCGGTGTGCATAGTGTGGTTTTGACATTCACCTTGTGAACTCTCTAGAAGACACATTTTTGGTCTTTGGGTCATGAAAATTGGTCAGTGGCTGGTCTTTATGAATCTTATGAGTTCCAAATGGGACCACACCAATACCACAGGCCTCAGGTGACTGTTCAAGAGCTATCTTGACCCTTCGTTTACTATTCCCCTTGAATTCATATTTTATGTAAACTCTCAGTTATCAGCCACATTCAGTTTGTGTAATTCTACTTAATCCTAATAATATTTTTATTTACATCCACAGCTCACACATTCTTTATGTCAAAATCACGCTATGGTAAAAAGGTGGTGAAGAGTCTTGTAAGCCACAGACAGTGTGCAACATGTACCTGGTGGCATAGGAACAGACCAGGGCAAAAGGTTAGGGAGCATAGATGTGTTCTGAATCACACAGGGAGCGCCCGTCTCATGGAAGCAACAAGTGGTGAAAAGGGTATTTTGGACCTAGCATCAGAGGGCACCCCAGTAGAGTACTGTGAAGGTGATGGTGACACAACTCTGTTATCCAGGCTGAAAACCAACCAAGGCATTGACATGAAAAAAAGGTTTGACAAAAACCATGTTATGAAAAACATAGGGAAAAGTCTGTACTCTCTGCAAGCAGAGAAAGGTGTGAAATTGAGTAAGACAGTTATTGTGCATCTACAAAAGTGCATATCATATGCTTTGTCAATGAATAGTGGTGATGAAGATGGACTGAAAGAGAATCTTGAAGCAATTATTCCACACAATTTTGGTGATCACCAGCTTTGTAAACCAAGATTTTGTCAGAAGTTGCGAAAGCCAGACCTCCAATACATCCATCGGTCTCTGCCTTACAAACACAATTTATCTGATGAAAAGTTACGTTTAAGACTCAATGAAATAATGGCCACAGTAATTTCAAAAGTGGGTCAGCTGGTTGATTTGGGCAGCAGTCAGCAGTGTGAACATGCGAATCGTGAGGTCACGCTTAGAGCTCCCAAGAATATTCATTATGGTGGCACAGAGGCATTAGATTTCCGTGTCCATGCAACTTCAGCATTTATAAATGAAGGACGTAGTTACATAACAAAGGTATAGTTAGTTGAATTGACTGTTACAGTTGTTGCTTTTCTTGTTCTGTAATTTGTTGTTCAAAATTTTATACAGTTCAGGGTTAGACACTGAAGCACGACAGATCAACGTTTTCTTGTTAATTCCTGGTCATGTCTGGTTGAACTTGTAAGTTACTGAACCAAATATTTAACCATAAAAAATTCAGTCTAGTTGAAATCAAGTAATGTCTAGTTGGAGTTACTAATCCTCTAATCTAGTAAAGAAAAAAGTAAATGTCTAACCCTGCCTGTTATTGATTTTCATTCAAGTTTCTACAAGTTTTGTTCATAGTTTGTTGAATTATTGTATTCAGTGCAACATTCAGTCCATACAAAAGAGAATCTTGCGAGTTTTATATAGGTTTTAATTGTGCACTGTTGTTGTCATTTTTTCATGTTTCTTATGTTATTTGTTCAAAGTTTATTCTTTTACAGTTGTTGCAGATGTTGCCTTGTTCTTACCAGTTCCAAGTAATTATTAAGATTATGTGAGGTAATACCTATTTATCTAATTCAATTACATGTATTTATATAAAGACTAGATAATTTGTATACATACATTACAACCATTGTAGTCAGCATTAAGACAGATACAAACTATCAATTTTAGACATATGACTATTATTTCAAGTAGATATTTTCAAGTAAGCCATCTCATAATTTCTCCTCATTATGTAAGTTTGTTGTTGTTATTGGCATTGATATGCACTTTTCATGTTGGGACCATTTATGTAAGAAATTATATTGTTTTACTCAGGTAAACTCTGAAGGTGGTCTCTCTCCAGGAATGCACACTGTTGATTATGCAGAGAAGTGTGCACGTCATAGGAAACATTCCCAAGATGTCACCACCATGCCATCCACAAAAAGAAGAAGACTTATTCTGAAGCAAGAACGCTCAGTAAACCAAATTGCAAAGGAATCTTTAGAAGGCGTCTCATATCAGTCTGGTAATTTTATTTTTGATTTCTGTGTAGTTCATTTAACACTTTTTCAAACTTCTTATTCAGGGGCTCCAGAATGCATTTCTATTGTAATTCAAAATTTCCATGGCATTATGATTTCAGTTGTGGTTATAATTATGGTGCGTAAGAACCATAACTTTTTAATTCAAATTTTGGGGTTTCTACCCTTTGTAAAGTTATCATAACATGCAAGGTTTTGTACTGGAAGGCAATACTTCAGCTAAGATCATACAATGTTTAAAATCAAGCATTATATATCTTTTAACAGGAGTTGGTCACAGCAATGATGCAGACATACAAACAATACCAGAACCTGTACCACGTGGTAAATTCAAGCCTGTGGAGATAGATGGGCCTCCTTCTTATGTGGTTGTGGACCTAGAAACTACTGATTTGAGTAAGTTGTTGATCAACTATGTTGCATTTTTCAGGCATGGTTGTTGACATCTATGTACAGTCATATTTGATCACAATTATAATTTTTCCCATACTGTATAGTATGTTTTTGTTTTAATTTGATTTGAGTTTGTGTTTAATGCTGCCAACAACAATTTTGCAGTCATATTGGCTTGTAACCAGTACTAGCCATACTATTTATCTATTATCTGTCTGCCTAGCTACCTCATGTGAATATATTTATTCTTTTATGGAGGACAATTATTCATTCAAGTAATCTTCATTTATTTTTTCAGTTAGGGGAGATCAACTACCACATTTGACCCAAATAGCTGGCCAAGAGGTAGAATCTGGGTTAAAGTTTAATAGGTATGTGGTACCACAAGTCCCAATATCACCATCAGCAGAGAGAGTAACAAAAATCAGCATGAGGAATGGTTCAGACATGATTGTGAACGGTTTCCCAGTACAGAGTGTCGGAATCAAACAAGCCCTGTGTGAATTTTTGTTGTGGTTGAAATCCTTCAAAAATGTGGTGTTAGTGGCTCACAATGGGCGTAGGTTTGACTTTGTTGTTCTAACTTCAGCCCTTGCTAATTGTGGACTTTTTGATGAATATGTCTCTGTTGTTCCAGCTCTTGCTGATTCCTTACCAGTCTTTAAAAGTGTCATCAATGATCAAGACAGTTATAAACAAGAGGATCTTGCCCGGAATGTTCTTGGTATAGAATATGATGCTCATAATGCAGAACATGATGTGAGGTGTTTAGTATTTCTTGTTAGTCATGCTGTAAACATTGAGACAAAATGTTTTCTCCAGAAAAGCTTTCCTCCCGAAGACATTATGTTGACAATTAAATCAACCAAAGAAAAGAAAAAAAACTTGCCAAGTTTATATAATCTAATTAGTAAGGGGGTCATGAAAATGTGCACTGCAGAGAATATTGCCAGTTCTGGACTGAATTATGGTCACCTGAAGACTATTTTTGAGCGAAACGGAGAAGATGGACTCTGCAATGTTTTTCAAATGAGAAACAGTCTAGGGCAACCCAGAGTAACAAATGTGAAAAAAACTCTAGAGTCAGTCACCTCAAAATTAGCTAGCCATTTTGAACATCTAATGCAACAAACTTGAATATAGTGACCACTTGGGTATGAGGACCTCTTTCTTTGCTGAGTTACAATCCTTTATTATTATAATACATATAAATGTAATTTGGATATGGCATACCTCAGATATAGTGAACTGATAAGTTCTTATAACCCGAGTTTTACTGTAATAATGATACACTATGCTATTAACTTCTAAATTGGGTTACATTATTACTTTAGCTTGATTGTGAAGAAAGTATGCAACTAATTTGATTCACTCTCTAGTCTGCTTCTCAGAACTAACCAGTACTAGTGCCACATGAGCAAACATGGTCATGATCCTGGTGGGGCTCGTACCCACAATCCCTGAGACAAAAGGCAGACACCTTAACCAATAGACCACTGTACCTGTTATTTTATTCCTTTTCAAAATAGTTTTATCAAATTGTTTTTAAAACAGTTCTAACTTCCCATGAGTGGACTTTTGATGCTTTATTGTAAAAGAGGATTCGAAGAAATGTGATTTTTCTCTAAGTTTTTAGAATTTATAATTGGTTTAAATCTATCGATAAGATTCCGAACTTGGTAGAAATTGCTCTTTATTAAAATGTCTTATAAATGGTGTTAGAAACTTAATTTATTAATAAGAACTTAGATAATTTTTTATAATTGTAATGATTTCTTTGATATTTACTGACTCCTATAGCATATCAAGTTTGCCCCAATTTTGATAGTGGTTGTACACTATGTCTAATAAATAGATATTTAGACGGTAAACTTTCTTTTTTTTCATTTTATTTTGTCATAGTAGTGTTGAGGAAAATTTTGATATATGTTTTAGGTATGACATTCCAAAATTAGGGTCAGGAAGAACCCTTTTTTATGTCCTAGTGATGTGGACATCGAAAAAATGAGTATTCGAACATGGATTGTACACATGTTTATTTAATAATTTCTTACAAAGGTGTGGTGCAAATGCATATCTAATTTATTATTTTAAGAATAATATATGAGCTGATAAAAAAAATGAAAAATTGATATATTCCCATGATTCTGTGTTGAGAAAAAAACATATTAAACAACATTGACAGCGACGGCCATATTGAAAACTTACAAAATGAGGGTTAGATTACAAAAAAATTAATTTCTCTAAAATAAAACGGTAAAAATTGTTTTATATTGCATATTCTTATGTCATATACAGTACTATAACACCCTGTATTAATAAAATATATATTTTTGAATGTTGCCGTTAGGATGGTCATACCTTAAGAGTAAAATATCACACCACGTATTTTCCACCAACAGACCCTCTGAACACCACACAATGTAATATTAACAAAATAATCTCATTATTGAACATTTTTAATGCAATGAAGATTCACAGATACTGTTCTTTGAAAGTCTTTGGGAAATAAAATTTCGTACATGTAACAACTTCGTTTCAACGAAAGAATGAACGCTGACTGAATGAACGGACACGATGTCACACTCGTTTGTCGAAATTAACATTTATACGACAGTGTAGTAAACGCAATTCATCAGATATTCAACCAATTCTACAGTGTTTATAATTTCTATAGTTTAAATATTTCTCGTAATGAGACTATTCGCATGATATTCTTTTTGCTGTTTATAACAGTAGTTTTCAACGTATAAATTGTCATATCATACATAAATTTATGTTTTTATTCAATCAGAAGTGTGTCCCTTTTTAAGCCCCTTTTCTGTCATGGTTTCTGTATTCATACTCGCTAACAATTGTTTATCTGCATTATGTTAATGTCCCGTGAATGAATTTGAATACATATTTCCATTATTGCCTCTTAGATTTTATCGTGCAATTGTGTCATGTGCCTTTTGATTATTCATGTATATTTTAATAGCTATATTTTTTTTGTTTTAAACATTTTATCTGGTGTACTTGAATAAATCAATTGTGCTCGAGTGTTTGTGTTTTAATCTAAAGCAATCCAAGTTCATTTTATTACTGCCGAATTCGACTGTAATAAAATTAAGCGTGTTCATAAATTGGGCGGAATAAAAACGAAACATCAAAGTAAAGGTTTCTTTCTTCCTTTTTATATGAAAACCAAGCAAAACTTGTAGCTCAAACAGCGTACAACAACAAACAAATACAGTAGAAACAAACACAACAAATAAACGTCACACCGAACCATCTACTTCTAAGCTTTACAACATGGAAGAAATCTTCTAAAGAATTTCATGAATTTGTTTCCAGATTCCTTTTCAGTGTCCACATTGACAGGGATATCAGATGGCGCGCATATATTGTCTGACATATTTATTTCATTTTCATTCACCAAGGTTGTATGTTCATCATTCATAAAGCTGTCGAATTCAACGTTTAAGACATTTGCGCTGTGGTGTCTAGGAAACATATCAGGGTGACATTTTATTTCTTCTGAAGGTAATCTTGTCGGGAGTGAGATGCTACTTTCATTATGCCTTGGGTGTTGTGATAGAGTGGGCACATTTTTGTTAGCATCTGCTTCGTTGAACGACATTTTGTACGGCTCGGGGACGGACCTAAGTGTAGTTGTGACCCATGCACCTGACCTCAGTTGTTGATGCACATCACGCATGATAGAAGTGAAGTCGTCCCATACCTCAGCTTGGTTGACTGTGGAACAAAGCTGGTACACTTGGATTGCTTTAAATTGACTTTTAATCTGAAATATAGGTTATATAGTAGTCATGACTATATACTACTTCCATAAGTTTGAGAAATATTTGTAAGAAAAGGCTTAATATTTTATCGTTGGTTCTTCACGAAAGAAAATTTTGTTTAACTTCAATATCCATGTATGCCTTGTGCAAGTAAAATGAGAAATGTGTTCTTTTTAATAATGTATAAGTAACATGACTTATTTACTAGTAAGTATATTATGGTTAAGCTTGCTATTTTCTTGCTAATCATACAGAATATACTTATAAAATAAACATTGGTGGAATTCGAGTACATACCTTTATTTTTTGGCTTGAATATTCGTACGACATTGACAACAGTGGTAATGGTATAATAGATGTTAGATCATAATCCATGTTGTCTCCACTGAACACAATTCTTGCTACCATCAAACATTTCAAACTAAGACCAATACAGACAAGATTGACTGCATGGTCACCAATCAGTCTCACAAATCTTCCCTCAGCAAACAGATGGTCATGAATATTGTACTTCTCTCGAAGTACTGATTGTAACGTTGGATGTTCTATCTGAAAAAAAAGCAGCAGCAATAATCAAACATAATTAATTTTGTTAACTGAAATAAATGCAATTAGGCTTTATTGACTGACATGTCTGGTTGTTAACAAACTTGTACAATGAAAAAAAATGCAAAGATAAATTTTTCGAATCAAATTTCTAATTCCATAAAAATGCAGTTACTGTATATAAGTATTCTATTTTAATTCATTTATGAAAACCTGTATATAATATTCAAGGCACCAATGTAAATATCTTAAGAAGTCTAATTTCTAAGAGATTCACTGTTTCTATTAAATTAGGAACATCGCTTTCGTTCACTAAACATTATAATACCAAAACATCGAACATCGCATACTGTTAAACAATATAATAATAACTTTAATTAACTAACCTGTGTCATTTGAATAAAATAAATCTTGATTAGTATGATAAGAATTAATGCGTGTGAGAATCCGTGTGTAATGGTTTTACTGTGCGGCGACGTTTCCTAGTTACGACGTTCAAAGACATGACGTCATTTATTTATAGTGACGTTCGTTATTACAACGTCACCCCACCACACGGGAACTCTCTCTTTGATTGTAAATTCCGAAACAGTGTAATCCTTTTATTCCGTAAGTAAGATAGATAATAGTAAATATCTACAAGTAAAATATAACATAATAACAAAATACCTTCCAGCTAAGGCCACACTTTTTTATCTTATGTCTTACGAGAATTTTTTTAAAAAATTACATACGGTAGGTCGAAAAAAAAGAGAAAATGTCTTTTTGCACATAACTTACAAACTTTTCAAACAATGTACTTACAACAATTTCAGGATAAAAACAAAGATACTTTTGTCTTAAAATTGTATTCAAAACAAAACATCCAATTTTAACACACACAACTACACAATCTATCAACAATCTACTAAGTTGATGACTTTCATTTACCAACATACGCGCACTTTTTATTATTGTCCCAATTTTTGTACATTTGTTGTCTACTGTTTTCAAGATTATAGCCCATTTTAGAAAAATGTCCAGCCTGTTTTGGCCTTATGGCCATGACCTAGATCTGCCTGTACATACCGGTCAAATGGATACATGTAGGCCACTGATTTCCGTCAGGTACCCGGTAGATTTTTAGTGCACGTATGAATGTGAAGAAATCAATTTAATAGAAGCCATGTAATCATCAAGATATATTTTAAATTTAATAGCAATCGTGTTTAATAGCCAATACCCTCTGTATCTCCAAGTTCGACGATTATGTAGATTTTGTTGAAGCTTTTTAAGACAGCCAATGGCGTTTCTGTCTCAGTCGATGTGTACAATCCCGGTGACAAAGATGACGAGGTGCCAATTGATTTAATAGTTTGAGTTTCCCCGACATAGCGGCTGATCACTGCCCCCATGGTTTCATTGGGCCTGCCCTTGATAAATTTCTTACAGTCTGTCACCCCAAAGCCCCTGAAATCTGCTTCAAAAACAAATTTTCTTCCATTTTACATGATTTTCGTTTCTTCCGGAAGTGAACACCGGGCACCAAGAAATCCTGTAGCCGTAAGATTCGCACAGCGCACTTGCTATCGGAAATGTTCAGATTATTCCGCCAAGCGCGTGCTCTTCGCAAAAAGCTGTTTGCCGGACCAATACGATTGGATTTACGGACTTTGCCGTCAAAATATTGTTCGTACTCAACCAATAACGTTTTTTTAAGATTCGTCGCTATTTTGTTACGGTCGGTAATAAAAAAAATGGAAATTCAGATTTTATTTTTTTTCAATTTCTGAAAAAATACGATCGGGATTCTTGTAAGACGAAAAATATAAAAAGTCTGGCCTAATGAAATAATTGTATCATCAGCGACTATTATGTTTCTTTCATATACCCATGAGTGCAGATATTAAAAAATAACAGTTGATATCCGCATTGAATTATATTCAGCATTGTGTATTTATTATGCTATATATTTAACATATGTCTGGTGAGGTCCATCAAAATTCAGAATCTTGAGATAAGGAACCTAATTGTAGATTCGGAAGTCGTTGACCCGAATCCTGAAAGTGTCAAGAATCTAACAAGTGTTAACAGACCTTTACATTAGCACGAGAAGGGGTCTGTATATGTTATCTAGAACTGGACTGATACTGCCGATACACAGATATACCGAAAGTGAGATTCAGACGATACGTACCGATACGGAAAGTCGCTCGTACCGTATATATACTATACTGTGCCGAAATGATCGACAGTTCGACACTATTTGCTAGGGGTGTAACGGTTAACCGATATATCGGTTAATATTGCAATACGAATTCTGACGTTTTTTTGCCAGTTCGTTCTTCTCTGAACCGGTTTTAGCAGTCATGGCGACGCCACCGATGAAAAGATCTCAGAAATATACACAATGTATATGTATATATATCAGCATTTTCTCTCCATTCCGCCTCCATCATTAACTTTTAAACGTTAACTTGTGCATTAAATTTGCTCATCAATTAAACACTATTTCAGTTCAAAACTACATATGAATTTCATATATAAAATATATGTAATATTGATCCATTTAAGACGATGCATATGCAACGATTCCTGCTTCGCTTTTCGGCGCATAAAACAATACGCATTGCAATATATTGCAATACGGTTTTTACCGTATTGTTACACCCCTACTATTTGCGCAGTTTTTGGATCGATTGTCTTCCGTATATATATTCAGTCAAAAGTAAGTAAATCGTATCGTCAGTCACTAAGGAAGAATTGCTATACATTCGGTACTGTATTTTGTTTTAAAATGTATATAGTCATAAATAATTTCACAACATTTCAGAAAAAGTATAATTCATTTATTGCTGTTCATTTATAAGTTAGTCGTAAACACTAAAAGTACGCGAACGAACCACTTGACGGGTAGTAAGTGGCCAATCAGACAACGGGATTTCGACACACCTTCTGACGCAGTCACTTTGTCTTGGACAACAGTTGGAGATCATCGACGAATATCGTCTGAAATTTTTTTTTATCGATTTCTAATGAGATAACTTAGTATTAGCGATATTTTATGTTCATGTGTAACAATGGTGAAACGTAGAAACTACAGAATTTGTGATTCCAACGCCAATATCATGAGACAGTAGAAAACGGTGTGAAATTCGTCCCATTTCCAAAACCCTAGACGAACTGATAGATGGATAAAATCATGCGGGAGGCCTCACAAGCCGCTTATTGTTGATACTGTGATAGTATCAACTCGAATCAATACGTATATGTTCGAAGGTTTGCAATCTATCATGCTTATATGCCTTAGTGTCGTTCATTTTGTCCAAAATCATATTGAATCTTTGGTTTACTCTTACTAAAGTGGGTGGGGTACCAATAATATGAAATAATTGAGTCAGATCCGTATATTTAGGGCTGTATTGAAGATCACATGCATAGTATTAGTAATCTGCTCGTACAGGCTCGAGTTTGTGGTAATGATTGTAGGAATATAAGCCATTTTCAACAGCTTTGCTGTTTTACTCTGTAGTGACGTGGTTGAGTGTTCACCTACATTGGAGTCCTGCGTTCAATCCCAGTTAGGACCATGATTTTTTTTCGCTCCTAATTTACTATATTGTCAACTTGACTCTTAGTTACTGAACTGGCTGTGTGTGAATTTGTGTGCATGCTTTTCTAGTTGAGAATGTTATTTAGGACTTGTTACATTATTTCTCTCTTCCCCTCTTCCTTCTCCCTGTCTTCAGTGCGTTACCTCGGATATAAAGAAATACTATGAAGTCAACTAAAATTTGTAAATATGAATATGTTTTTATTAACAGTCACTGTTATTATGATATTTTCATAAACAACAGAATAGTGTGATAATACAATGATTTTTTTTACAGAATTTTGTCAAAAAAAGTTGGTCAACACAGGAATTCCCAGAAATGGTTCACCCTTACAGTTATACACCAAAACATAAGACTGCATGATCATCTCCAAAGAAATGCCATCTCCACTTTCAGAACCCTCAAAATATGTGTAAGTACTGTAGATTTATGCATATAACTTATCAATAATTAAATGTTCATGTTTATATTTCTGTACATTATATTTATATGGGAATGAATAATGATTACATTAGTGCTCAAAACAACTGGTAAATGATCTGTATTTAGTTTTAGAAAACCAAGAAAAATGAAGGGAAATGGAATGACAGTTCAGAAGTATAATTGTTATTAAAAATTGTACAATTGAAACTAGTGCGAACAGTAAAATTCAACCTTAGTCTAGAATATAACAAATATGATGTATACATATTTACACTATTACATGCAATGAAATGATCTCTACTATTGCTTATGAAGGCACACTAATTATTCTAGCATCTATTTCCAAAAAATTGTATGTATGAAATAACGAATTGTGATTTTCCTTTATTAACTGTAACATTCTGCCAGTATTGTTTAGGTTGTAAAGAACACTGTTGAAACTAATCAAGAATTAAAAGAAAATATACATGATCTAAATCAGATTCTTCATTATCTTACAGGATTTTAACTTCTCAGTATCAAAACATTACAGTGGAAGAGAAGGAAACAATATTATCAGATGCTTCCAGCCAGACACATAATAAATGTAAGCAAATAGACTTATTTCAACTGATTTAAATCCTTCTTGGTGGTTCCTTGGTTGAACCAGTATTCTGTGCCAGAGCCAAAGTCAGTCTAAACTTAATGAATTTAAATATTTCAAATAGAATGGAAATAAATTGTTTTACTAGCTCATCACAGAAGCATTTGTCAAAGTGTATATTTTGAATGTACATATCTCTTTTGTAATAAATAGTCAGCATTGGACACTAACAGCTGTCCCTGCTCTTGGTAGAAATAGTTGTCTTTTCATCAGTTTGGTACCATCTGTTTTAGCAGCTGTTTTAGACTAAAGTCTTCTGTCTAGCCATTCTCAGCTTTGGTCATATCTCTGGCTGTGTAGGGACATTTAACTTCAATAAGGCCGCATACGCTATTGTCACAAACCTTATCTGGAGAAGTGCCTTAAGTATGGGTACCCACAATAAAGCCAGACTTGTGCGTGTGTGTGTGAGTGCAGTTCTTGCCTCTTCCTGTATAGATCCCCTGGCTTATGCTCATTTGTTTTTTTTCTGTGATAAGCATGCACAGAAGTGCATTGGATTCTTATAGGAAGATTCTGACTTCTATGCCACTACCTTCCTTTCAAAACCAGTCTGATGCAGCAATCCATTTCTTCCTTTCCTCATACCACATTTGATTGTTCCTCTGTGGATTCCTTGATAAGAACACACTTCACCATGTTGATTAGTGGTGTACTCACACATTGAAAGTCCACCTGTTTTTTTCGTGGGGAACTTCACATCTCCACAGATGGTATTGACCAGAGGAGGTAGGGAGGTGCTGAAACTTTGCCTGCAAAAAAAAATAATAAATAAACATATATCCCTGTTTACTATCCACATGCAAGACAGAATTCTTACATATATTATAGCTGAAACATAATGTTTAATAATAATAATAATAATTAAGATATACCCTTTTCAGGATTAAAATTATAGATATGATACAATACTACTGAAAACCTATTCAGACTGATAGTTGCCTTCTTTTTGACCTGGTTTATGAACAGTGTTATGTGAAAAAATCTCTGTTTAGATGGCATAACATGTGATCTTATTGATTGCCTTTAATTTGTCTGTTTTTCTTTTCAATTACAGGGGTGGGACCTTTGGACTTAATGATTCTATCATAAATAGAATCATCAGTGGAACCAGAAACTCACAAAGGCATCCTTACATAATGAAAGAGAAAAGACTCCTTAAAATCTATGCAACAAGTGGTCACAAAAGCGGCATTTAGCTTGGATGATATTCTTAGTGATGGAAAACTTATGAACTATTACACTTAGTTTTCAATAGTTCTTTTCTTACAATATTCAATCATTCTATTTTGTTTGTTCCAAATGAACCGGATTGTTTCATCATATACATGATAATGAAGGATTAATGTGATTTTAATTGTTGATCTCAAATTGTGCTTTTGAATAAATCTTTTAAACTATCATATTTGACTTGTATCTGTAACATGGTTGAGTTTATTGAATAACTCCATTAGGCCATTCTGTTTTATAGATCACCTGAGCATGTAGTGCTGAAGGAGCTATAGTGATCAGTCATTTTGAAAAAAATCTTGACTTTAACAAAAACATCATGTTAAACATATTAGAAAGTGCAACAGTCAACGGACTAATTTCAACTCAGAACTCAGAAATCTAACACTTGTGAATCTGATTTTGCAAGTCACTGTATCCCACACTAGAATCCTAAAAAACAATATTGGAATTAAAATAAAGATGCAAATTTAAAATGAAATATATTTAAAACATGATTTGCAAACTGTAGCTAATAGTCTTGGAAGCTGTAGAATTCAATCAAGAAATAGTGAACTTGAATAAAATTTTGTTGTTGTTTTTTTGCTGACATAGTTCAAAACCTTGGAGCACAATGCTTAACAAATTAATAAAACAGAATAGTCTTACTTAACACTTTGAACATGTGGATAAAGAAATTGTGACATTGTTTTGTCATGTACAGTTCTCATGTCAGCTTTTGTTGCAAATATGACCAGGCTACTTGAAAATTGGTTATAAGTTCTGATCTAGATATGACTATGTCTGATGAGCTGCTACTTAAGTATATCAACTGCAAGACAGAAATATCCAGAAGGAGGGTAGTATTTCATTCGGAGTTAATGGATATTTTTTAAAGCAAATTAAGGTTATACACACCTTGGTTTATGATTCTTGTCAACGTGATAGTAATTACAATGTCCTTTCAGAGACAGTCGATCCTCCAGCGCTTTCAGTGCTTTGATAAGTATGCCGCCGTGAGCCGTACGGGATTTTTTTTTACTCCGCCCATTACTGCCTTATCAAATAATAAAGCTATTTGATTGGCTGAGCTATCTTATACACGTTGTAGGCTCTTTCACAGATACTGTTCTTTGAAAGTCTTTGGGAAATAAATTTTCGTACATGTAACAACTTCGTTTCAACGAAAAAATGAACGCTGAAGATGCACCAAGATTTAGCGAGTCAAGTACCTGGTACCAAATACAAAACGGACACGATGTCACACTCGTGTGTCGACATTAACATTTATACGACAGTGTAGTAAACGCAATTCATCAGATATTCAACCAATTCTACAGTGTTTATAATTTCTATAATTTAAATATTTCTCGTAATGAGACTATTCGCATAATATTCTTTTTGCTGTTTAAAGCAGCAGTTTTCAACATATCAATTGTCATATCATACATAAATTTATGTTTTTATTCTGTCATGGTTTCTGTAATCATACACGCTAACAATTGTTTATCTGCATTATGTTAATGTCCCGTGAATGAATTTGAATACATATTTCCATTATTGCCTCTTAGATTTTATCGTGCAATTGTGTCATGTGCCTTTTGATTATTTATGTATATTTTAATAGCTATATTTTTTGTTTTAAACATTTTATCTGGTGTACTTGAATAAATCAATTGTGCTCGAGTGTTTGTGTTTTAATCTAAAGCAATCCAAGTTCCTTTTATTACTGCCGAATTCGACTGTAATAAAATTAACCGTGTTCATAAATTGCGCGGAATAAAAAAGAAACATCAAAGTAAAGGTTTCTTTCTTCCTTTTTATATGAAAAAACAAGCAAAACTTGTAGCTCAAACAGCGCACAACAACAAACAAACACAATAGAAACAAACACAGTAGAAACAAACACAACAAATAAACGTCACACCGAACCATCTACTTCTAAGCTTTACAACATGGAAGAAATCTTCTAAAGAATTTCATGAATTTGTTTCCAGATTCCTTTTCAGTGTTCACATTGACAAGGATATCAGATGGCGCGCTTATGTTGTCTGACACATTTATTTCATTTTCATTCACCAAGGTTGTATGTTCATCATTCACAAAGCTGTCGAATTCAACATTTAAGACATTTGCACTGTGGTGTCTAGGAAACATATCAGGGTGACATTTTATTTCTTCTGAAGGCAATCTTGTCGGAAGTGAGATGCTACTTTCATTATGCCTTGGGTATTGTGATAGAGTGGGCACATTTTTGTTAGCATCTGCTTCGTTGAACGACATGTTGTACGGCTCGGGGACGGACCTAAATGTAGTTGTGACCCATGCACCTGACCTCAGTTGTTGATGCACATCATGCATGATAGAAGTGAAGTCGTCCCATACCTCATCTTGGTTGACTGTGGAACAAAGCTGGAACACTTGGATTGCTTTAAATTGACTCTTAATCTGAAATATAGGTTATATAGCAGTCATGACTATATACTACTTCCATAAGTTTGAGAAATATTTGTAAGAAAAAGCTTAATATTTTATCATTGGTTCTTCACGAAAGAAAACACAGTTGTGTTTAACTTCAATATCCATGCATGCCTTGTGCAAGTAAAATGAGAAATGTGTTCTTTAATAATGTATAAGTAACATGACTTATTTACTAGTAAGTATATTATGGTTAAGCTTGCTATTTTCTTGCTAATCATACAGAATGTACTTATAAAATAAACATTGGTGGAATTCGAGTACATACCTTTATTTTTTGGCTTGAATATTCGTAAGACATTGACAACAGTGGTAATGGTATAATAGATGTTAGATCATAATCCATGTTGTCTCCACTGAACACAATTCTTGCTACCATCAGACATTTCAAACTAAGACCAATACAGACAAGATTGACTGCATGGTCACCAATCAGTCTCACAAATCTTCCCTCAGCAAACAGATGGTCATGAATATTGTACTTCTCTCGAAGTACTGATTGTAACGTTGGATGTTCTATCTGAAAAAGCAGCAATAATCAAACATAATTCATTTTGTTAGCTGAAATAAATGCAATAAGGCTTTATTGACCTACATTTCTGGTTGTAAACAAAATTGTAAGCAATTTTGTAAAGATAAAGTTTTCGAATCAAATTTCTAATTCCATAAAAATGCAGTTACTGTATATAAGCAATCTATTTGAATTCATTTATGAAAATCTGTATATAATATTCCAGTATCAATGTAAATATCCTACGAAATTTAATTTCTAGGAGATTCACTGTTTCTGTTAAATTAAGTACATCGTTTTCGTTCACTAAACATTAAAATACCAAAACTTTGAATATAACAAACTGTTAAACAATATAATAATACAATTCTTTAACTTACCTGTGTCATTTGAATAAAAAAATCGTGTTTACTATGATAAGAATAAATACGTGTGAGAATGCGTGTGTAATGGTTTTACTGTGCGGCGACGTTTCTTAGATACGACGTTCAAAGACATGACGTCATTCATTTATAGTGACGTTCGTTATTACAACGTCATCCCACGACACAGGAACTCTTTCTCTTTGATTGTAAATTTTGAAACAGTGTTATCCTTTTATTCCGTATGTAAGTTAGATGATTGTAAACAACTACAAGTAAAATATAACATAATCACAAAATACCTTCCAGCTAATGAAATAATTGTATCATCAGCGATTATTATATTTCTTTCATATACCCATTAGTGCAGATATTAAAAAATAACAGTGGATATCCGATGATTTCATAATTTAGCATTCAGCATTGTGTATTGGTGTTATTATGCTATATATATATGTAACATATGTCTGGTGAGGTCCATCAAAATCACTGTCTTGAGATAAGGAGCCTAACTGCAGATTCGGAAGTCGTTGACCCGAATCCTAAAATATAGTCATTTTCTTCTCTGGTAAGTGTATTATCTCACTTCAGATATTTATAATTAGAACTACAATCGTCGTTTCATTTGTGCCGTGCGACTGCGTGAATTTTATCGCCAGTATCCATTTGTACGACACAAAATCCCTTCATTGGTGTTTGTGCGTGTTCATAATCTTCTTTTTTTGTCATTTTGTCAATATCTGCATCAGATAATTCATAGAAAGAACAATTCTACGTAAACTATTTTAGCCATTGCTTACACAACAACCGATTTAAACGGATGTATTAGAACAGTGATGGGGATTCGTGTGACTCTGAAGCCCATTAACCTGTACAAAAGCATTAAATGCTATTAAACTTCCTGAGCGTTCTCCAAAACCACAGCTGACTTGAATACATTCAAGGTCTGTGAGACTCACGTTTTCCTAGGGATGAACATGATATTCTTGAATCTTTTCACAAAATATTTGATCTCAAAAGGTACCCAGAAAACAAATCTGCTGTAAGGGAGGATTGTGGCAATGATAATCTTGAAACTCTGTGTAACCATTTTAGCACTGTAGTAAGTACGAATTTTTGTGTTTTTTTACAGTCTAAGAACTTGGCACATTCTATCAGGCTTGTAAACGCATTTGGGCAGTTCGTTACAGTGCTGTTAGATGATAATAGTCACATGTATGGGGTTCTGGTAAAACTGGCAACAGTCGGTGCAATCATCCCTATGCCAAGTGCATCGTGTGAGAGAGGTTTCTCTCAACAAATTATGTTGAAGACTAAGGTGAGAAACAAGCTGAATCCTGAATACCTCAATAGAATGTTGATGATCCGCTTGGTTTTTTGGTCTTCAGCTGCAGGAAATGGACTTTTTAAGTGCTTATAGGGCCTTTGGGGGTAATTAAGGAACGTAGGCAGTAAATATGGAGGGGAGAAGGGATGTGATGTGCAGTATCATGATAGAAAACTTTTATTAAATGGCATTCTGGATTTAACTTGTTCCTCACCTTATCCTTCAAGTTAATTAGTTATTGACGCATTTTTTAAATAAAGAACATGAACTGACTTTGGCAGCGCTTTTATTCCATATTTAGTTGTCAGTGTTATATATAATACAGGACAAAGTACAATTTAAATTGAAAATGTCCCCCAAAATTTTGTATTTGTCCACCAAAATGCAAACTTGAGGGACATCAACATCATGTCCCCAAAATGAAAAATTCTAGGGAAAACCCTGGTGAGGTAATCGGAAGTCAGTAGACATATGACAGGACACATGAAAACATCTCACACAGTGGCTGGTTAATAGAAGTACCATGATGTGGAGGTTCAATCTTGTAATTTGGAGTAACATATCTGTTGATAAATACTAAACAAATCAATGATGGTATTCGATGAAAATTTATTTCAATCATACTAAGTCTTCTTTCAAACGTTAAATATACGTATAGGCCATAGCCAGTTGTCGACGAATATAGTATTAAACCAAATACATATCAAGATAAGAAGTATACTACAATTTGGTTTCTACAATATACATAAAGTGGTAAGTCAGCCAATCAGAGAGCCTTAATATAATATCAACAAAGTCACATAACAAGTACTCGGCACAATATAAAAGACATCTATTACAGAGCTAAGAATTTGGTACTTATGAAACAATGATCAATATGGAACAAACATTATGGTTAACTGGACAATGTTTGTACAAATGTTTGCAAGGTAAATATTTATAAAAATAAAATACTGTGGTTACACTAATTTTGGTTGGGGATTTAATTTCGTGGATTTCGTGGGTTGGCTGGTCCACGAAATCAAAACCCTCGAATATAAATGCCAAAATTTCCGTCAACCATCCGAAATTTGGCGGTATCCGAAATTGTGCCACAATACAACTTCCGGCACGACGTTCCTCAGAATGGTGTGAACATGAAAGGTCCCATAAAAATGTGCTTCATCTTTTCACTATCTTCAATTTGCAAATAACCGATGTCAAATTTGACATGTGTATTCAAGATTATCAGAGGATATCTGTTATATAACTTTTGATGGAGTCCCCTTTTGACATGTTAGGGCCAATTAGCATTATTTTTACTATTATTTCATGAACAAATGGCAGAGAACAAAAGGCATTTTTTTCAAAAAATTCAAAATCCACGAATTTACGTCCCCACGAAATGGCCATTTTACCAAAAAACACGAAAATTGAGCCCAATGAAAATAAATGATACCACAGTGTTTTGGTTAATTAGACGCACTGGCACATTTTTAATGCAACACTGGGATGCTTAAGCAGCACAAACATTAGCAATCAGATAATTCATCACTGAAATACCTAATACACAAATAATTTAACTTGTACTTTAAGCAGCACTGATTTTGCTATTAGACCAGTTTCCAACTTAATTTTACTTGTCAAAACTTATGTATTTGTCAAACACAATAACGACGATCTTTAACGCAGAACTTGTCCGTCACCTGGAAAAACGTATTTGTGGTTACGGAAATAGCCGAGTAGTTGCGATTGTATAAGCACATACTGGTTCACGTTGTGTACGAATACTCGTAGTGGTAAGACTCGCCGGAAGTTTTCACTAGCACCAATCTTAACTGTTGAATCCTTACACTTACGAATACTGCAGGATCCGTCGTTACAAATATCCACATAATTTAAGCATACAGAAGTGGTTGACTAGAAAATAATTTCGTAAATGATAAAGAATAAAAAATATTTGGAAAAGCCAAGTCTGTCTTACGTATTCAGATATAAAATCAATGAATCGTTTACTTAATTTACCTTCATCACCTCCTGAATCAGTATGACATTCCAGCACGTTGTTTTATTTGTTCATTCACTAAATAAAAACGAATGAGCCTTAAGCATTTTCGTTATAGATGTAGTTAGTCCACATAACAAACTTTAGCGACTGGATTCAGAACAAAACCAGGCATTTACGTTGAAATTCGTTTCTTTATCAAGCAATTCAAAGATGCTTGGCTAAAATCGCAGCGACATCGAATTTTTGTTAAAATGTTGAAATGAAGTTCATATTATTCACATCATATTGGTTTCCAATGTGAAAATAATACACACTGTACCCTTACCGTACAACTTTATCTACAAATTACATTATTATATTATCATATAACAAATATTAATACGTAACATTGCATGTATGTTTACATTAAACTTATAGATATTATTCACTTATGTGACTACGTCTTGGTGTACCAGCAGCTTTTGATTTGTTTGTTCTACTGGTTCCTGGCACGATTTCTGGAAAATGATTAGTCTCCTGGGGATCTGACCCATGAATCAACCAACTCATGACATAGTCCTTAGATGACATATTTTTCGGTAAAGCGGGTGCTTTCGGCTTAGGAAATTGTTCCGGTATTCTAATGTTTATATCCATCCGGTTACCACGTGATTGGACTGTGTTTTGACTAGCGGCGTTTTGTTGCATTGAGATATTTTTGAGCGGATGTTTTTGTCGATGTCTGTTGTGGACAGCATTGTCTTTTGTATGTAACCAAAAATTTGCCTCTTCCGGTCCAGTCTTTTTCGGGTCCCTTTTCATGTGTATAAATTAATAAATTTAATAAATTAATTGTGCTTGAGTGTTTGTGTTTTAATCTAAAACAATCCAAGTTCATTTTATTACTGCCGAATTCGACTGTAATAAAATTAACCGTGTTCATAAATTGGGCGGAATAAAAAAGAAACATCAAAGTAAAGGTTTCTTTCTTCCTTTTTATATGAAAACCAAGCAAAACTTGTAGCTCAAACACAGTAGAAACAAACACAACAAATAAACGTCACACCGAACCATCTACTTCTAAGCTTTACAACATGGAAGAAATCTTCTAAAGAATTTCATGAATTTGTTTCCAGATTCCTTTTCAGTGTCCACATTGACAAGGATATCAGATGGCGCGCTTATGTTGTCTGACACATTTATTTCATTTTCATTCACCAAGGTTGTATGTTCATCATTCACAAAGCTGTCGAATTCAACATTTAAAACATTTGCGCTGTGGTGTCTAGGAAACATATCAGGGTGACATTTTATTTCTTCTGAAGGCAATCTTGTCGGAAGTGAGATGCTACTTTCATTATGCCTTGGGTATTGTGATAGAGTGGGCACATTTTTGTTAGCATCTGCTTCGTTGAACGACATTTTGTACGGCTCGGGGACGGACCTAAATGTAGTTGTGACCCATGCACCTGACCTCAGTTGTTGATGCACATCATGCATGATAGAAGTGAAGTCGTCCCATACCTCAGCTTGTTTGACTGTGGAACAAAGCTGGAACACTTGGATTGCTTTAAATTGACTTTTAATCTGAAATATAGGTTATATACTAGTCATGACTATATACTACTTCCATAAGTTTGAGAAATGTTTGTAAGAAAAAGCTTAATATTTTATCATTAATTCTTCACGAAAGAAAACACAGTTGTGTTTAACTTCAATATCCATGCATGCATTGTGCATGTAAAATGAGAAATGTGTTCTTTAATAATGTATAAGTAACATGGCTTATTTACTAGTAAGTATATTATGGTTAAGCTTGCTATTTTCTTGCTAATCATACAGAATATACTTATAAAATAAACATTGGTGGAATTCGAGTACATACCTTTATTTTTTGGCTTGAATATTCGTAAGACATTGACAACAGTGGTAATGGTATAATAGATGTTAGATCATAATCCATGTTGTCTCCACTGAACACAATTCTTGCTACCATCAGACATTTCAAACTAAGACCAATACAGACAAGATTGACTGCATGGTCACCAATCAGTCTCACAAATCTTCCCTCAGCAAACAGATGGTCATGAATATTGTACTTCTCTCGAAGTACTGATTGTAACGTTGGATGTTCTATCTGAAAAGCAACAATAATCAAACATAATTAATTTTGTTAACTGAAATAAATGCAATTAGGCTTTTTTGACTAACATTTCTGGTTGTTAACAAACTTGTACAATGAAAAAAAATGCAAAGATAATTTTTTCGAATCAAATTTCTAATTCCATAAAAATGCAGTTACTGTATATAAGTATTCTATTTTAATTCATTTATGAAAACCTGTATATAATATTCAAGGCATCAATGTAAATATCTTAAGAAATCTAATTTCTAAGAGATTCACTGTTTCTATTAAATTAGGAACATCGCTTTCGTTCACTAAACATTAAAATACCAAAACATCGCATACTGTTAAACAATATAATAATACATTTAATTAACTAACCTGTGTCATTTGAATAAAATAAATCTTGATTAGTATGATAAGAATTAATGTGTGTGAGAATCCGTGTGTAATGGTTTTACTGTGCGGCGACGTTTCCTAGTTACGACGTTCAAAGACATGACGTCATTTATTTATAGTGACGTTCGTTATTACAACGTCACCCCACCACACGGGAACTCTCTCTTTGATTGTAAATTCCGAAACAGTGTTATCCTTTTATTCCCTAAGTAAGTTAGATAATAGTAAATATCTACAAGTAAAATATAACATAATAACAAAATACTTTCCAGCTAAGGCCACACTTTTTTTATCTTATGTCTTACGAGAATTTTTTTTAAAAATTACATACGGTAGGTCGAAAAAAAGAGAAAATGTCTTTTTGCACATAACTTACAAACTTTTCAAACAATGTACTTACAACAATTTCAGGATGAAAACAAAGATACTTTTGTCTAAAAATTGTATTCAAAACAAAACATCCAATTTTAACACACACAACTACACAATCTATCAACAATCTGCTAAGTTGATGACTTTCATTTACCAACATACGCGCACTTTTTATTATTGTCCCAATTTTTGTACATTTGTTGTCTACTGTTTTCAAGATTATAGCCCATTTTAGAAGAATGTCCAGCCTGTTTTGGCCTTATGGCCATGACCTAGATCTGCCTGTACATACCGGTCAAATGGATACATGTAGCCAACTGATTTCCGTCAGGTACCCGGTAGATTTTTAGTGCATGTATGAATGTGAAGAAATCAATTTAATAGAAGCCATGTAATCATCAAGATATATTTTAAATTTAATAGCAATCGTGTTTAATAGCCAATACCCTCTGCATCTCCAAGTTCGACGATTATGTAGATTTTGTTGAAGCTTTTTAAGACAGCCAATGGCGTTTCTGTCTCAGTCGATGTGTACAATCCCGGTGACAAAGATGACGAGGTGCGAATTGATTTAATAGTTTGAGTTTCCCCGACATAGCGACTGATCACTGCCCCGATCGTTTCATTGGGCCTGCCCTTGATAAATTTCTTACAGTCTGTCACCCCAAAGCCCCTGAAATCTGCTTCAAAAACAAATTTTCTTCCATTTTACATGATTTTCGTTTCTTCCGGAAGTGAACACCGGGCACCGAGAAATCTTGTAGCCGTAAGATTCGCACAGCGCACTTGCTATCGGAAATGTTCGGATTATTCCGCCAAGCGCGTGCTCTTCGCAAAAAGCTGTTTGCCGGATCACTACGATTGGATTTACGGACTTTGCCGTCAAAATATTTTTCGTACTCAACCAATAACGTTTTTTTTTAAGATTCGTCGCTATTTTGTTACGGTCGGTAATAAAAAAATCGGAAATTCAGATTTTATTTTTTTTCAATTTCTGAAAAAATACGGCCGGGATTCTTGTAAGACGAAAAATATAAAAAGTCTGGCCCAATGAAATAATTGTATCATCAGCGACTATTATGTTTCTTTCATATACCCATTAGTGCAGAAATAACAGTTGATATCCGTATTGAATTATATTCAGCATTGTGTATTTATTATGCTATATATTTAACATATGTCTGGTGAGGTCCATTAAAATTCAGAGTCTTGAGATAAGGAACCTTACTGTAGATTCGGAAGTCGTTGACCCAAATCCTGAAAGTGTCAAAAATCTAACAAGTGTTAACACTCCTTTACATTAACACGAGAAGGGGTCTGTATATGTTATCTAGAACTGGACCGATATTGCCGATACACAGATATACCGAAAGTGAGATTCACACGATACGTACCGATACGGAAAGTCGCTCGTACCGTATATATATAATACTGTGCCGAAATGATCGACAGTTCGACACTATTTGCTAGGTGTGTAACGGTTAACCGATATATCGGTTAATATTGCAATACGAATTCTGACGTTTTTTTACCAGTTCGTTCTTCTCTGAACCGGTTTTAGCAGTCATGGCGACGCCACCGATGAAAGATCTCAGAAATATATACAATGTATATGTATATATATCAGCATTTTCTCTCCATTCCGCCTCCATCATTAACTTTTAAACGTTAACTTGTACATTTAATTTGCTCATCAATTAAACACTATTTCACTTTGAAACTAAATATGAATTTCATAAATAAAATATATGTAATATTGATCCATTTATGGCGATGCATATGCATCAATTCCTGCTTTGCTTTTCTGCGCATAAAACAATACGCATTGCAATATATTGCAATACGGTTTTTACCGTATTGTTACACCCCTACTATTTGCACAGTTTTTGGATCGATTGTCTTCCGTATATATATTCAGTCAAAAGTAAGTAAATCGTATCGTCAGTCACTAAGGAAGAATTGCTATACATTCGGTACTGTATTTTGTTTTAAAATGTATATAGTCATAAATAATTTCACAACATTTCAGAAAAAGTATAATTCATTTGTTTCTGTTCATTTATAAGTTAGTCGTAAACACTAAAAGTACGCGAACGAACCACTTGACGGGTAGTAAGTGGCCAATCAGACAACGGGATTTCGACACACCTTCTGACGCAGTCACTTTGTCTTGGACAACAGTTGGAGATCATCGACGAATATCGTCTGAAAATTATTTTTTTATCGATTTCTAATAAAATAACTTAGTATTAGCGATATTTTATGTTCATGTGTGACAATGGTGAAACGTAGAAACTACAGAATTTGTGATTCCAACGCCAATATCATGAGACAGTAGAAAACGGTGTGAAATTCGTCCCATTTCCAAAACCCTAGACGAACTGTGGAAGTCTTCGAGTACGATGGATAAAATCATGCGGGGGGCCTCACAAGCCGCTTATTGTTGATACTGTGATAGTATCAACTCGAATCAATACGTATATGCACGAAGGTTTGTAATCTATCATGCTTATATGCCTTAGTGTCGTTCATTTTGTCCAAAATCATATTGAATCTTTGGTTTACTTTTACTCAAGTGGGTGGGGTACCATTATGTTTTCCATAAGACTTCAGACATTAAGGCAAATACGAACAGAAATACATATTTTGTTCATCAGTTGTTGGGCAAGCCATGTATAAATGAAATAATTGAGTCAGATCAGTATATTTAGGGCTGTATTGAAGATCACATGCATAGTATTAGTAATCTGCTCGTACTGGCTCGAGTTTGTGGTAATGATTGTAGGAATATAAGCCATTTTCAACAGCTTTGCTGTTTTACTCTGTAGTGACGTGGTTGAGTGTTCACCTACAGTGGAGTCCTGGGTTCAATCCCAGTGAGGACCATGAATTTTTTTTCGCTCCTAATTTACTATATTGTCAACTTGACACTTAGTTACTGAACTGGCTGTGTGTGAATTTGTGTGCATGCTTTTTTAGTTGAGAATGTTATTTAGGACTTGTTACATTATTTCTCTCTTCCCTTCTTTCTTCTCCTTGTCTTCAGTGTGTTACCTCGGATATAAAGAAATACTATGAAGTCAACTGAAATTTGTAAATATGAATATGTTTTTATTAACAGTCACTGTTATTATGATATTTTCATAAACAACAGAATAGTGTGATAATAGAATGATTTTTTTTACAGAATTTTGTCAAAAAAAGTTGGTCAACACAGGAATTCCCAGAAATGGTTCACCTTTACAGTTATACACCAGAACATAAGACTGCATGATCATCTCCAAAGAAATGCCATCTCCACTTTCAGAACCCTCAAAATATGTGTAAGTACTGTAGATTTATGCATATAACTTATCAATAATTAAATGTTGGTGTTCATTATTCTGTGCACATATTTATATGGGAATGAATAATGATTACATTAATACTCAAAACAACTGTTAAATGATCTGTATTTAGTTTTAGTACACACCAAGAAATTTGAAGGGAAATGAAATGACAGTTCAGAAGTATAATTGTTATTAAAAATTGTACAATTGAAACTAGTGCAAACAGTAAAATTCTACCTTAGTCTAGAATATAACAAATATGATGTATACATATTTACACTATTACATGCAATGAAATGATCTCTACTATTGCTTATGAAGGCACACTAATTATTCTAGCATCTATTTCCAAAAAAATGTATATATGAAATAACAAATTGTGATTTTCCTTTATTAACTGTAACATTCTGCCAGTATTGTTTAGGTTGTAAAGAACACTGTTGAAACTAATCAAGAATTAAAAGAAAATATACATGATCTAAATCAGATTCTTCATTATCTTACAGGATTTTAACTTCTCAGCATCAAAATATTACAGTGGAAAAGAAGGAAACAATATCATCAGATGCTTCCAGCCAGACACAATAAATGTAAGCAAATAGACTCATTTCAACTGATTTAAATCCTTCTTGGTGGTTCCCTGGTTGAAGCAGTACTCTGTGCCAGAGCCAAAGTCAGTCTAAACTTAATTAATTTAAATATTTCAAATAGAATCATTATTATGAAAATAAGTTGTTTTACTAGCTCATCACAGAAGCATTTGTCAAAGTATACAATTTGAATGTGCATATCTCTTTTGTAATAAATAGTCAGCATTGGACACTAACAGCTGTCCCTGCTCTTGGTAGAAATAGTTGTTTTTTCATCAGTTTGGTACCATCTGGCAGCTGTTTTAGACTAAAGTCTTCTGTCTGGCCATTCTCAGCTTTGGTCATATCTCTGGCTGTGTAGGGACATTTAACTTCAATAAGGCCGCTTACGCTATTGTCACAAACCTTATCTGGAGAAGTGCCTTAAGTATGGGTACCCACAATAAGGCCAGACTTGTGCGTGTGTGTGTGAGTGCAGTTCTTGCCTCTTCCTGTATAGATCCCCTGGCTTATGCTCCTTTGTTTTTTCTGTGATAAGCATGCACAGAAGTGCATTGAATTCTTTAAGGAAGATTCTGACTTCTATGCCACTACCTTCCTTTCAAAACCAGTCTGAAATGTGATGCATTTCTTCCTTTCCTCATACCACATTTGATTGTTCCTCTGTGGATTCCTTGATAAGAACACACTTCACCATGTTGATTAGTGGTGTACTCACACATTGAAAGTCCACCTGTTTTTTCGTGGGGAACTTCACATCTCCACAGATGGTATTGACCAGAGGAGGTAGGAAGGTGCTGAAACTTTGCCTGCAAAGAAAATTAATAAATAAACATATATCCCTGTTTACTATCCACATGCAAGACAGAATTCTAACATTTATTATAGCTGAAACATAATGTTTAATAATAATAATAATAATTAAGATATACCCTTTTCAGGATAAAAATTATAGATATGATACAATACAACTGAAAACCTATTCAGACTGATACTAGTAGTTGCCTTCTTTTTGACCTGGTTTATGAACAGTGTTATGTGAAAAAAATCTCTGTTTAGATGGCATAACATGTGATCTTATTGATTGCCTTTAATTTGTCTGTTTTTCTTTTCAATTACAGGGGTGGAACCTTTGGACTTAATGATTCTATCATTAATAGAATCATCAGTGGAACCAGAAACTCACAAAGGCATCCTTACATAATGAAAGAGAAAAGACTCCTTAAAATCTATGCAACAAGTGGTCAAAAAAGCGGCATTTAGCTTGGATGATATTCTTAGTGATGGAAAACTTATGAACTATTACACTTAGTTTTCAATAGTTCTTTTCTTACAATATTCAATTATTCTATTTTGTTTGTTCCAAATGAACCGAATTGTTTCATCATATACATGATAATGAAGGATTAATGTGATTTTAATTGTTGATCTCAAATTGTGCTTTTGAATAAATCTTTTAAACTTTCATATTTAACTTGTATCTGTAACATGGTTGAGTTTATTGAATAACTCCATTAGGCCACTCTGTTTTATAGATCACCTGAGCATGTAGTGCTAAAGCTGAGCTATAGTGATCAGTCATTTTGAAAAAAATCTTGACTTTAACAAAACATCATGTTAAACATATTAGAAAGAGCAACAGTCAACGGACTAATTTCAACTCAGAACTCAGAAATCTTGTGAATCTGATTTTGCAAGTCACTGTATCCCACACTAGAATCCTAAAAAACAATATTGGAATTAAAATAAAGATGCAAATTTAAAATGAAATATATTTAAAACATGATTTGCAAACTGTAGCTAATAGTCTTGGAAGCTGTAGAATTCAATCAAGAAATAGTGAACTTGAATAAAATTTTGTTGTTGTTTTTTTGCTGACATAGTTCAAAACCTTGGAGCACAATGCTTAACAAATTAATAAAACAGAATAGTCTTACTTAACACTTTGAACATGTGGATAAAGAAATTGTGACATTGTTTTGTCATGTACAGTTCTCATGTCAGCTTTTGTTGCAAATATGACCAGGCTACTAGAAAATTGGTTATAAGTTCTGATCTAGATATGACTATGTCTGATGAGCTGCTACTTAAGTATATCAACTGCAAGACAGAAATATCCAGAAGGAGGGTAGTATTTCATTCGGAGTTAATGGATATTTTTTAAAGCAAATTAAGGTTATACACACCTCGGTTTATGATTCTTGTCAACGTGATAGTAATTACAATGGCCTTTCAGAGACAGTCGATCCTCCAGCGCTTTCAGTGCTTTGATTAGTATGCCGCCGTGAGCCGTACGGGATTTTTTTTTTACTCCGCCCATTACTGCCTTATCAAATAATACAAGCTATTTGATTGACTGAGCTATCTTATACACGTTGTAGGCTCTTTCACAGATACTGTTCTTTGAAAGTCTTTGGGAAATAAATTTTCGTACATGTAACAACTTCGTTTCAACGAAAAAATGAATGCTGAAGATGCACCAAGATTTAGCGAGTCAAGTACCTGGTACCAAATACAAAACGGACACGATGTCACACTCGTTTGTCGAAATTAACATTTATACGACAGTGTAGTAAACGTAATTCATCAGATATTCAACCAATTCTACAGTGTTTATAATTTCTATATTTTAAATATTTCTCGTAATGAGACTATTCGCATAATATTCTTTTTGCTGTTTAAAGCAGCAGTTTTCAACATATCAATTGTCATATCATACATAAATTTATGTTTTTATTCTGTCATGGTTTCTGTAATCATACACGCTAACAATTGTTTATCTGCATTATGTTAATGTCCCGTGAATGAATTTGAATACATATTTCCATTATTGCCTCTTAAATTTTATCGTGCAATTGTGTCATGTGCCTTTTGATTATTTATGTATATTTTAATAGCTATATTTTGTTTTAAACATTTTATCTGGTGTACTTGAATAGATCAATTGTGCTCGAGTGTTTGTGTTTTAATCTAAAGCAATCCAAGTTCATTTTATTACTGCCGAATTCGACTGTAATAAAATTAACCGTGTTCATAAATTGCGCGGAATAAAAAAGAAACATCAAAGTAAAGGTTTCTTTCTTCCTTTTTATATGAAAAACAAGCAAAACTTGTAGCTCAAACAGCGTACAACAACAAACAAACACATTAGAAACAAACACAGTAGAAACAAACACAACAAATAAACGTCACACCGAACCATCTACTTCTAAGCTTTACAACATGGAAGAAATCTTCTAAAGAATTTCATGAATTTGTTTCCAGATTCCTTTTCAGTGTCCACATTGACAGGGATATCAGATGGTGCGCTTATGTTGTCTGACACATTTATTTCATTTTCATTCACCAAGGTTGTATGTTCATCATTCACAAAGCTGTCGAATTCAACGTTTATGACATTTGCGCTGTGGTGTCTAGGAAACATATCAGGGTGACATTTTATTTCTTCTGAAGGTAATCTTGTCGGGAGTGAGATGCTACTTTCATTATGCCTTGGGTATTGTGATAGAGTGGGCACATTTTTGTTAGCATCCGCTTCGTTGAACGACATTTTGTACGGCTCGGGGACGGACCTAAGTGTAGTTGTGACCCATGCACCAGACCTCAGTTGTTGATGCACATCACGCATGATAGAAGTGAAGTCGTCCCATACCTCATCTTGGTTGACTGTGGAACAAAGCTGGTACACTTGGATTGCTTTAAATTGACTTTTAATCTGAAATATAGGTTATATACTAGTCATGACTATATACTACTTCCATAAGTTTGAGAAATGTTTGTAAGAAAAAGCTTAATATTTTATCATTAATTCTTCACGAAAGAAAACACAGTTGTGTTTAACTTCAATATCCATGCATGCCTTGGGCATGTAAAATGAGAAATGTGTTCTTTAATAATGTATAAGTAACATGACTTATTTATTAGTAAGTATACTATGGTTAAGCTTGCTATTTTCTTGCTAATCATACAGAATATACTTATAAAATAAACATTGGTGGAATTCGAGTACATACCTTTATTTTTTGGCTTGAATATTCGTACGACATTGACAACAGTGGTAATGGTATAATAGATGTTAGATCATAATCCATGTTGTCTCCACTGAACACAATTCTTGCTACCATCAAACATTTCAAACTAAGACCAATACAGACAAGATTGACTGCATGGTCACCAATCAGTCTCACAAATATTCCCTCAGCAAACAGATGGTCATGAATATTGTACTTCTCTCGAAGTACTGATTGTAACGTTGGATGTTCTATCTGAAAAAAGGAGCAATAATCAAACATTATTCATTTTGTTAACTGAAATAAATGCAATAAGGCTTTATTGACCAACATTTCTGGTTGTAAACAAAATTGTACAATTAAGCAATTTTGTAAAGATAAAGTTTTCGAATCAAATTTCTAATTCCATAAAAATGCAGTTACTGTATATAAGTAATCTATTTGAATTCATTTATGAAAACCTGTATATAATATTCAAGGCATCAATGTAAATATCGTACGAAATCTAATTTCTAAGAGATTCACTGTTTCTATTAAATTATGTACATCATTTTCGTTCACTAAACATTAAAATACCAAAAACTTTTAACATAACAAACTGTTAAACAATATAATAATACTTTTTTTAACTTACCTGTGTCATTTGAATAAAAAAATCGTGTTTACTATGATAAGAATAAATACGTGTGAGAATGCGTGTGTAATGGTTTTACTGTGCGGCGACGTTTCTTAGATACGACGTTCAAAGACATGACGTCATTTATTTATAGTGACGTTCGTTATTACAACGTCACACCACGACACAGGAAATCTTTCTCTTTGATTGTAAATTCTGAAACAGTGTTATCCTTTTATTCCGTAAGTAAGTTAGATAATAGTAAACATCTACAAGTGAAATATAACGTAAAAACAAATAATTGTATCATCAGCGACTATTATATTTCTTTCATATTACTTTACACACAGTCATGGCGACGCCACAGATGAAAAGATCTCAGAAATATATACAATGTATATATATATCAGCATTTTCTCTCCATTCTGCCTCCATCATTAACTTTTAAACGTTAACTTGTGCATTAAATTTGCTCATCAATTAAACACTATTTCACTTCAGAACTACATACGAATTTCGTATATAAATATATGTAACATTGTATCATTTAAGACGATGCATGTGCATCAATTCCTGCTTTGCTTTTCTGTGCGTAAAACAATTCTTATGGCAATATGGGTTTTGCGTATTGCAATATATTGCAATACGGTTTTTACCCTATTGTTACACCCCTACTATTTGATACCCTACTATTTAGTATCAACTCGAATCAATATGTATATGTACGAAGGTTTGTAAATTATCATATGCCTTAGTGTCGTTCATTTTGCCCAAAATCATATTGAATCTTTCGTTTACTGTTACTCAAGTGGGTGGGGTACCATTATGTTTTCCATAAGACTTCAGACATTAAGGCAAAATTTTCGTAGCTTATACAAACGGAATTACATATTTTGTTCATCAGTTGTTGGGCAAGCCATGTATATATGAAATAATTGAGTCAGATCCGTTTATTTAGGTCTATATTGAAGATCACATGCATAGTATTAGTAATCTGCTCGTACTGGCTCGAGCTTGAGTTAATGATTGTAGGAATATAAGCCATTTTCAACAGCTTTGCTGTTTTACTCAGTAGTGACGTGGTTGAGTGTCCACCTACAGTAGAGTCCTGGGTTCAATCCCAGTTAGGACCATGAATTTTTCTCACTCCAAATTTACGATATTGTCAACATGATACTTAGTTACTGAACTGGCTGTGTGTGAATTTGTGTGAAAATTTTTTTTAGCTAAGAATGTTATTTAGGACTTGTTACATTATTTCTCTTTTCCCCTCTTTCTTCTCCCTCTCATCAGTGTGTTACCTCGGATATAAAGAAATACTAGGAAGTCAACTAAAATTTGTGAATATATTTTTATTTACAGTCACTGTTATTTTCATAAAGAAGAGAATAGTGAGATAATAGAATGATTTTTTGCAGGATTTTGTCAACCGAAGTTGGTCAACACAGGAATTCCCAGAAATGGTTCAAGCAGATCCTTACAGTTATACACCAGAACATAAGACTGCAAAGATCATCTTCAAAGAAATGCCACCTCCACTTCAAGAGCCCTCAAAATATGACTAAGTACTGTAGATTTATACATATAACTTATCTATAACTAAATGTTCATGTTCATATTTATGTGCATTATATTTATATGGGAATGAATAATGATTACATTAATACTGAAAACAACTGTTAAATGATCTGTATTGAGTGTTAGCACAAACCAAGAAATTTGAAGGGAAATGAAATGACAGTTCAGAAGTATAATTGTAATTAAAAATTGTACAACTGAAGCTAGTGCGAACAGTAAAATTCAACCTTAGTCTAGAATATAACAAATATGATGTATACATATTTACACTATAACTAATTACATGTAATAAAGATGATCTCTACCATTGTTTATGAATGGCACACTAATTTTTCCAGCATCTATTTCCAAAAATAAGTGTATATCCATGAAATAACAAATTGTGATTTTCCTTTATTAGCTATAACATTGTGCCAGTATTATTTAGGTTGTATAGAACGCTGTTGAAAATAATCAAGAATTAAAAGAAAATATGCATTATCTAAATCAGATTTTTCATTATCTTACAGGATTTTGACTTCTCAGCATCAAAACATTACAGTGGAAGAGAAGGAAACAAGACCATCAGATGCTTCCAGCCAGACACAATAAATGTAAGCAAATAGACTCATTTCAACTGATTTAAATCCTTCTTGGTGGTTCCTTGGTTGAAGCAGTACTCTGTGCCAGAGTCAAAGTCAGTCTAAACTTAATTATTTTAAATATTTGAAATAGAATGAAAATAAGTTGTTTTACTAGCTCCTCACAGAAGCATTTGTCAAAGTATACATTTTGAATGTGCATATCTTTTTTGTAATAAACAGTCAACATTGGACACTAACAGCTGTCCCTGCTCTTGGTAGAAATAGTTGGGGTTTTTCATCAGTTTGATACCATCTGGCAGCTGTTTTAGACTAAAGTCTTCTGTCTAGCCATTCTCAGCTTTGGTCATATCTCTGACTGTGTAGGGACATTTAACTTCAATAAGGCCACATACACTATTGTCACAAACCTTATCTGGAGAAGTGCCCAAGTATGGGTACCCACAATAAAGCCAGACTTGCACAGAAGTAAATGACTTTGTATTCTTTAAGGAAGATTCTGACTTTTATGCCACTGCCTTCCTTTCAAAACCAGTCTAAAATGTGATGCAGCAATCCATTTCTTCCTTTCCTCATACCACATTTGATTGTTCCCCTGTGAATTCCTTGATAAGAACACACTTCTCCGTGTTGATTAGGGGTGTACTCAAAAATCCACCTGGTTTTTCGTGGGGAACTTCACATCTCCACTGGTGGTATTGACCAGAGGAGGTAGAGAGGTGGCAAAACTTTGCCTGCAAAGAAAATTAATAAATAAGCATATATCCCTGTTTGCTATCCACATGCAAGACAGAATTCTAACATTTATTATAGATGAAACATAGTCGGCTAAAACACGGTATTGGTGCTGATAGTAGTCTCACTTACTCAAAAAAAATTTCAGATACCACATTAATTTGGTGTTAATTACAAAGCTCAAGGCATCCCCAACACAGATCAAGTTTATTGTTTCGTACATATGCATGCATTGTTATTTTATCTACCATTTTGATCCTTTGGTATAACAAAAGTTACAGACACTACACTTGGTGAATAACATGCAAGAAAAACCAGCAAAAACTTCAAAACTTTTTTTTTTCAACTGTAGCATATATAACAGGATATGAACATTAAAAGTAAAAAACTTAACTGGAAGTGATAAACATCTTAACGAAAAATTTCAGAACATTTAAGCAGCAGGTATCAGACCCAAAAATAATTAAGCTAGAAACGTCTGCTTCACATTCATAAAAGACCTACCAGAAGGTTATATATTTATAATACATCAGTATTAAAACAAACAAAACCATCAATACTGGTCTAAAGAATGACAAATTTAATTTCCATGAAAGGTAAAATTACAAGGCACACACATTTGGTTACAAACACTATCAAATTATAACATTTCACTGTAGTTGAAGAATCATTTAAATCATGACAAAATTCAATACAAAAGCATGGCAGAATAAAGAATATTGACTAGAATATTATACCAAATGATTTTTGATTGGTTAAAATTATAGTGCAAACATGTTTTAGAAGGAATATATGCAAACTGCAGGTTAAAATGATGAAAATGTGAACAAAACAACAAGTTTAAACCTGGACAGTAATGGAAAACTGTAAAATATTAAATGTTAATGATTGTGTGTTAAACTATATTCATTTTAAGTAAGTATTCTCCAAATTGCCTACTCTTACAGACATATATATATATACGTGATAACACATTTGGTTACAGACACAACATAGATGTCATGAGGAATAGAGATGTTGTGGTTTTTTTTCTAGATAAGCTGTATTCTTGCACTATGGTATTCACTTCAGATAGCAATGTTTGTGATTCTGTTCCAGACCAGCTTTCAGCTTCAACAAATCATTGGCCCTGAATCGAAAATGACACCTTCCACTTCGTCTTTACCTTCTGTTCATCTTTATTTTGCCTCTCTGAAAATAGAAACAACTTTATTGTGATCTCTTCATTCATATTTGTGTATGAATGCAAATTAAGAGAGTTGAAAGCATACTGATGTTCAAACAAACTAAAATTAGTTATCTCTAAAAGCAAAGTATCTGATAGAAACAGGAATCACTTCAAACTACCATTATTTTTGGTCAATACTATAGCTATTAAAATGACTGTACACATTTTTAGTATCATAAACAACCGTCAGTCTAATGCATATGCCTCATAGTGTCTGTAACCATTTGACTATTAGAACAGTCCTATTTTTGTTACATCTTTTTGAATTCTTAGATTTTTTATGTTTTAATTTCTTATTCCCATGCAAGTTATTGTTAAAAAAATATTTTTCCATAGTACATTTAAAGATATTTTTGAACATCTTGCCAGATGTTTAAAAATCTATGATAGAAACGCATGTATCTATATTAAAACTAAAATTGTCAGACCAAACATGTTTCAGTTGTATGCCTTATACATCCAAAATGTAGAAGGGAATATAATTTCTTTTCATTTCAAACACATACAGGGGAAAAGGCCTTTCACTAACAATATGGACATTTTGGTTACAGACACTACAAAATTCAGTGTAGATATTTCTGAACAACAGAATCATACCTGGGTCATTACTGGAGGTCTGTTTTTGTCTTCTCTCTATGCCTTAGGGTTGTCCCATGGCAAAAATCTTAGAAATTAGATAGGACAATTCTTCTAGGGTAAGAAATCCGGATTACCTTGTTTTGTCTTGAATTGTTCATAAACACAATACCACAAGTCTGATGTAATATTTCATAATAAGAGTTCTTACCCTTAGGAAAAGGAAAGGCATTTAACTTGCAGTTATATTTAGCATTGTTTTTCTGGCCAGTTTTTACCATTTATTCAGCAGATTTCCTTGAAAAATGTGATTCTGTTAAAATGCATTTAAAATGCAGTTATTCAGCAGTTAAAAAGCATAGAAATCGGCCGAAATATGTAAATGAGATGACATCATAAAACTGCCTCCAAATATGGAAATAGCATTTCCAATCATTTATATGACCTCATAAGTAACTGCCAAACACTTGTGTTAGCATTTCCAACTATTTATATTACATCATTAAAAACTTTCAAAAAACTGTTGCAGCATTTCTATGATTTCATAAATTACTGCCAAAAACTTGTGTGAGCATTTCCAACCATTTATATGACATCATTAAATACTTTCAAAAAGATAGAGTTCTGTGTGGACCTCAATTTTTGGAACAATTTTGAAAGGGAGCACAAGGATCATTCCTGCAAAGTAAGGTGTAAATCTGCCCTGTAGTTTTGAGGACGATTTTATTTGATATGTTAAAAATTGATGACAGATGAACGACAGACATTGAGTGGTCACAAAAGCTCACCATACGCCTCTTGCTCAGATAAGCTTAAAATCCATGTTTGGAGTTACCCTACCTTTGGAGCTACATGCAATAAAAGATAAATATGGCAATTTTGACTATGTCAAGGGCAATTACTGTGCGAATCCATGAGCAAAACCACAGGTACACAACACTTGGTGATCAGCAATTCTGTAAAGTTTCATGACTCAAGCTCAAATACTTTTAGAACTAAAAAAGAAACAAATTGAAACCTGCTAATTTTGCTAAGTCAAGGGTAATAACTCTGCAACTATTGAGCTGTGCACGATAAAACATTTCAGGATGGTCTGACCTAGTTTTTGACCCGACATAACCCATATTCAAAATTGACCTAGATATCATCGAGATGCAACTTCTGACCATTTTTGGTGAAGATTGGATAAAAACTGTTTGAATAAGAGTCAGGACGCTTTGTTCAATGCAGTGATCCCACTCACGTAAAATCTTACGTAAATCCTGCTATAAAATCGGAAATCCTGCAACATATTTTGATCTGGTGCGAGATCGCATATATGTTTAGGGACAAACCGCTGATTTTCTGGAAACACCCATTACAATATATGCGTATACGTATGTTTGTTTTAAAAAAATGTCTATACCCCAGACCCAAAAAAATACTTCTCTTACCCCCAGATTTCAGTGACGAAATGTAGATATTTTCTGGCCGGTGAGATCCTGTAGCTACAGTATTTACAAAGTCACATTCACACGTTATATACAAAATACTGGCATAGCCAACACACTGTTGTCTAGTTATATTATGTGAATGTATAAACTTACAGCAGTTTTTACGAGATTCCAATTATTCAGCAAGAAACTTGTGCTCGATAATTCGTCGTCCAGTACCCCACCCATTAGTAGCCGTCTCAGCTGGGTAGTTTTCAGTAGAAATATCGGTTTCAGTGGTCTCTTCAAACTTACTGAGATTTCTTCCGGTTAAAGAATTTAATTTTGCATATATATATATTCCATTATAAACCTCCCTTTTAACCGATGTTTCATAAATCTTAAATTAAGTAACGATTTCTATTTTCAAAAAAATGATCCGGAGGTGATAGCAGAAGTGCATAAGGGAAGTAACTCGATACGGAAAATCAAAGTACTGAAAGTACTCATGAGAGTTGAAGTTAATGCAAAGGGTTGCAAGTTTTGTTAAGTTACACGAAAATTTGTTTGACAAAGAAAATATGTTATATGTTGTAAATTCTATGTATGTGAAACTAAATCTACAAATAAATCTTGATGGAAGCATTTTCATGGCAGATGTAGAACATGTAGTCCTTTGGTCAGCTTGAAAATTCATGCACCAAGTGAGTGAAGGCCAAGTGAGGCGAATAAATTTCAACTCATAATCCTGCCCGGTGTCCCAATTGTTTTTTTCATTTGGGAACGCTACACAAGAAAAAGAAATTATATTAATTATCAGAATCCTTATTAGAAACTTTGATTTATACACATGTGTGTGACATAACAGATTCTGTGGAACAGTATGTTGCTGAATTAAGGAACCAACTTACAATTTATAATTATGATTGGACCACTTTGCTTAATAAAGTGAATATCTAAATATAATTTGAAATGACTTATACTTTATAGATACACTGTTCCGCTACTGCTCCTCGTTTTTCAGCGTCTTAAGCGAACAATGTAGTTCCTGATCACATTTTGATGGTTGTGTGTGATGTGGGCCTACACTGGTTGCAAAGTTTAAGGCCGTAAGGTTGGTTTTCGCATGACACGGCTCATATTTTAATTATAATAATTATACTACATTACATTGATAGACTGAATAAGAGCAGATGCAGAAGAATAGCTTCATTTCAAATATTTAGTTTATTATCTACATGGTGTTTCGTACACAACTTATTTTGTCAGTTTGACTTAGAGACTATTTTTACGTTTGACTTAAATAGGACTATGGAGACCTTGAATCTTGAAATTTGTTTTTGTTCAAATATGTTCGGACGCACTTACTGTATTTCTTGTTCAATTTGAATTTTCTCATTTTGACTTTGATACTGTTTAGGCTGTTTAGCCATAGACTAGAGTGCAAGTATTACTAGATGATCGATATTGAACTATTTCCTCTCTCCAGATTTAGAAAATAAAACTAATTAGGTTATCACTGCTATTTCTTGATAAATAATTGGAAATCACACTGTTTTATCGAGTATTTAATGCAAAACAAAAACATGAAAATATATTCCATATTTATTCAAGAATAATTTATTACAACAACATCATTGTATTCTGTTATTAGAGTTTTATGACTTGGACTGAAGTATTTTATTAGAAGCGAAAGCTTCTATCAGGTTTTCTACATACAATCTCGTAACGCCTCTTATCCAAACAATGGCGTTAAAAATGTAACCACTGGTAGTATAAGTCTACATTGTAGTTTTGAGATATATTGCAGGATTCTGTTGATTTTGAAAGCATGGGATATATTTATGATTTTTGGCAATTGAAAATGTAAAAATTAGCAAGTTTAGTAATTCAGTATTCATCCGCACAAAAGTTTCATTCATTAAACTCTATGTTCATGTCGTTGAAGGCAATGGGCCAACCTCAGAACATTCTGATCCAGTTCTGTCTACGTTTAGTCCATTACAAGTAAGTTTATTTACAAACTCGACTGATAGGTCATGAAGACATTTTCTATATCGAAGTTTCTTGGTTCCAGATAAACATAATAACATGAACAATATCACCAGCGTAATTACCTTTGAGCTAGATTCAAACCGCCCCAAGTGTATTTTTAAAACAATTATGAGGGCAAATCTAATTAAATGTGCATATCCGGATCCAATCCAAATATGTTAATTCGACACTTAGGTAGTTCAAGTCTTCTGTTGGATATTTTTGATTTTATACCGGATAGATTAAGCATAACCATTTCTATGTTACAGAATTTCTGCATTAATACTTATGGTACTATAATATTTATCGAAAACGTCATTGTCATTACAGGTCAGTTTATATTCAATATAACTGCCTTTGATATTGTAAGATGCAACTTATATTACGATATTTGCCTCGTAATGTTGTATCTTACAGCTGTATTTTAAAATCATGAATATATTTTATATTTTGCAAATCATCAGAACTTTGATCTCATGTGATACTTCCTGTGAGCTATAGATTGATAGATTTCCTAATAATGTTTTCAGACCTTCTTGCTTAATTTCAATTTCAGAGAGAAGTTTAGTGAAAAAGGAAAGCACATACACCAAGAACACCTTCAGTATCAAAAAAGGAAATGTTTGAAACCTCGCAAAAACTACTGTCTCTGCATGATGTTCCCCAACATAAGTTATCTGATATTGCTGATGCTCTTCGTTCTCCCCAGAACACAGACATTGGTTCATCAGACCCATAAATGTAATCATTTTTATTCCTTTCAAAAGTTTATGATTTAAATTTGCACGTTCAGTTTATTTTCATACTCATTATTGCATTGGATCCATTTTTTCCTTGTAAATAATTTTATTTCTACTTTATAGATAGGGGATAAACATTTATTGATAAGTGTTTTAGATTTTGAAATAACCTTGTTTACTTATGTTATTATGCATAAATGTTTTTATTTCAGGACAATCCACTGCCAATTCAAATTGAGCCAGACAATCTGACCCAGTCGGATCCAGATAATGAGAGTGCCACATGTCATAACCACCATACAGGCAAACTTTGTATGCAATGAAGTATTAGTTTCAAAATGCTCATAGGATTTTGTGAGGTTTTATGAACAGACCACTTAAATAAATAATATATTTGCATTTTGTGTTCCTCTTGATATGGGTATAAGCATTTGTAAAGTGTTTCAGTTTAATGGAGATCATTGTAAGATTTCTCCTATTTTTAGAGTTTCAAATATGGTCATATAGAGTCTCTTGTCTAAGATGGAGGGATACAGATTTGGTATCTGTCCATCACAAGTGAGAAATTACTTGAGGGATTTAGTTTATTCTTTACATTATGGTAAAACTTTAGTGACCAAGAACCAGAGCAAAAATTCAAAAAATGAAACAGTCTATAATACAATGCAATAATCATAACAATAATATTTTATCTCGGTAAAGTAAATGCTCATTAATACCGGGGATGACACAAAAAGGGGATCAATATTTTTTTCATTTCTGTTGCAGTCACGGATACTGATTGCAAAAGCACTGACATGGAACGAGTGTTTATAACATGTATCGCATAATATATCACTGTATCAATTATAACTTTCATAGAAGTTATATATAAAATACAATGTACATGAAATACAATACACGTCTTCAAGTTGATTATATGACTTATCGCCGCAAGTGATTCTTCTGAAATATTATTTAAGACAGCTGTAATACATAATCACACACAATATAGTTAACAGTATTGTATTTATTTTTTCTGCTTTCAGGATACGGAAGCGGGCTGGTTTGCAGTCATATGCGGGTCATTGATCTTTTCACTGAATCAATTACTTCCGGCTGTTCGTTCCAGGCATATCCATGTAATAATGCGGCGGATTTTGAGGCTGGACGATGCAGTTCTTGTGGATCGGGATGTTCTAGAATGGGATATCATAGTAACGAGAGTCATCCGCGTGGAATATTTTATCTTTCCACGTATGCGTCAGCACCATTTTGTATAGTGTAATTTCATAAAGCTAATATACATTAAATTTTCACTTTACGACCCCTTCAGTATCAAGACCAGTTCATTAAAAGAACCATTAATGCTTCTTTGGTCCCGGAAGTGATCTCAATGTCAAGGTTTAACTATATGATGTCTTCTGAAACCTTTGTAATATATTTATTGTACATAACATCATATTAAAAGCGAAGCATTATTTCAGCGTGTGTTTGCTAATTTTTATACAAGTAATAATGTTTATAATATAACATGTTTAGTTATATATGTTACAAATATATACACATTTTCTACTTACAATACTTGCGGTGATCATCATAAACAAGGAAACTACGAAAGGAGGAAAACACATACAACAATACGTCATACATTCTCTTTTACGTTAAGAGTAAAATATCACACCACGTATTTTACACCAACAGACCCTCTGAACACCACACAATGTAATATTAACAAAATAATCACATTATTGAACATTTTTAATGCAATGAAGATTCACAGATACGGTTCTTTGAAAGTCTTTGGGAAATAAAATTTCGTACATGTAACAACTTCGTTTCAACGAAAGAATGAACGCTGAAGATGCACCAAGATTTAGCGAGTCAAGTAGCTGGTACCATATACAAAACGGACACGATGTCACACTCGTTTGTCGAAATTAACATTTATACGACAGTGTAGTAAACGCAATTCATCAGATATTCAACCAATTCTACAGTGTTTATAATTTCTATAATTTAAATATTTCTCGTAATGAGACTATTCGCATGATATTCTTTTTGCTGTTTATAACAGTAGTTTTCAACATATAAATTGTCATATCATACATAAATTTATGTTTTTATTCAATCAGAAGTGTGTCCCTTTTTAAGCCCCTTTTCTGTCATGGTTTCTGTATTCATACTCGCTAACAATTGTTTATCTGCATTATGTGAATGTCCCGTGAATGAATTTGAATACATATTCCCATTATTGCCTCTTAGATTTTATCGTGCAATTGTGTCATGTGCCTTTTGATTATTTATGTATATTTTAATAGCTATATTTTTTGTTTTAAACATTTTATCTGGTGTACTTGAATAGATCAACTGTGCTCGAGTGTTTGTGTTTTAATCTAAAGCAATACAAGTTCATTTTATTACGGCCGAATTCGACTGTAAGAAAATTAACCGCGCTCATAAATTGGGTGGAATAAAAAAGAAACATCAAAATAAAGGTTTCTTTCTTCCTTTTTATGTGAAAACCAAGCAAAACTTGTAGCTCAAACAGCGTACAACAACAAACAAACACAGTAGAAACAAACACAACAAATAAACGTCACACCGAACCATCTACTTCTAAGCTTTACAACATGGAAGAAATCTTCTAAAGAATTTCATGAATTTGTTTCCAGATTCCTTTTCAGTGTCCACATTGACAAGGATATCAGATGGCGCGCTTATGTTGTCTGACACATTTATTTCATTTTCGTTCACCAAGGTTGTATGTTCATCATTCACAAAGCTGTCGAATTCAACGTTTAAGACATTTGCGCTGTGGTGTCTAGGAAACATATCAGGGTGACATTTTATTTCTTCTGAAGGTAATCTTGTCGGGAGTGAGATGCTACTTTCATTATGCCTTGGGTATTGTGATAAATTGGGCACATTTTTGTTAGCATCTGCTTCGTTGAACGACATTTTGTACGGCTCGGGGACGGACCTAAATGTAGTTGTGACCCATGCACCTGACCTCAGTTGTTGATGCACATCATGCATGATAGAAGTGAAGTCGTCCCATACCTCAGCTTGGTTGACTGTGGAACAAAGCTGGTACACTTGGATTGCTTTAAATTGACTTTTAATCTGAAATATAGGTTATATACTAGTCATGACTATATACTACTTCCATAAGTTTGAGAAATGTTTGTAAGAAAAAGCTTAATATTTTATCATTAATTCTTCACGAAAGAAAACACAGTTGCGTTTAACTTCAATATCCATGGATGCATTGTGCATGTAAAATGAGAAATGTGTTCTTTAATAATGTATAAGTAACATGACTTATTTACTAGTAAGTATATTATGGTTAAGCTTGCTATTATCTTGCTAATCCTACAGAATATACTTATAAAATAAACATTGGTGGAATTCGAGTACATACCTTTATTTTTTGGCTTGAATATTCGTAAGACATTGACAACAGTGGTAATGGTATAATAGATGTTAGATCATAATCCATGTTGTCTCCACTGAACACAATTCTTGCTACCATCAAACATTTCAAACTAAGACCAATACAGACAAGATTGACTGCATGGTCACCAATCAGTCTCACAAATCTTCCCTCAGCAAACAGATGGTCATGAATATTGTACTTCTCTCGAAGTACTGATTGTAACGTTGGATGTTCTATCTGAAAAAAAGCAACAATAATCAAACATAATTAATTTTGTTAACTGAAATAAATGCAATTAGGCTTTATTGACTAACATTTCTGGTTGTTAACAAACTTGTACAATGAAAAAAAAAAATGCAAAGATAATTTTTTGGAATCAAATTTCTAATTCCATAAAAATGCAGTTACTGTATATAAGTATTCTATTTTAATTCATTTATGAAAACCTGTATATAATATTCAAGGCATCAATGTAAATATCTTAAGAAATCTAATTTCTAAGAGATTCACTGTTTCTATTAAATTAGGAACATCGCTTTCGTTCACTAAACATTAAAATACCAAAACATTGAACATCGCATACTGTTAAACAATATAATAATACATTTAATTAACTAACCTGTGTCATTTGAATAAAATAAATCTTGATTAGTATGATAAGAATTAATGTGTGTGAGAATCCGTGTGTAATGGTTTTACTGTGCGGCGACGTTTCCTAGTTACGACGTTCAAAGACATGACGTCATTTATTTATAGTGACGTTCGTTATTACAACGTCACCCCACCACACGGGAACTCTCTCTTTGATTGTAAATTCCGAAACAGTGTTCTCCTTTTATTCCGTAAGTAAGTTAGATAATAGTAAATATCTACAAGTAAAATATAACATAATAACAAAATACCTTCCAGCTAAGGCCACACTTTTTTTATCTTATGTCTTACGAGAATTTTTTTTAAAAATTACATACGGTAGGTATAAAAAAAAGTACTTACAACAATTTCAGGATGAAAACAAAGATACTTTTGTCTAAAAATTGTATTCAAAACAAAACATCCAATTTTAACACACACAACTACACAATCTATCAACAATCTACTAAGTTGATGACTTTCATTTACCAACATACGCGCACTTTTTATTATTGTCCCAATTTTTGTACATTTGTTGTCTACTGTTTTCAAGATTATAGCCCATTTATGAAGAATGTCCAGCCTGTTTTGGCCTTATGGCCATGACCTAGATCTGCCTGTACATACCGGTCAAATGGATACATGTAGGCCACTGATTTCCGTCAGGTACCCGGTAGATTTTTAGTGCACGTATGAATGTGAAGAAATCAATTTAATAGAAGCCATGTAATCATCAAGATATATTTTAAATTTAATAGCAATCGTGTTTAATAGCCAATACCCTCTGCATCTCCAAGTTCGACGATTATGTAGATTTTGTTGAAGCTTTTTAAGGCAGCCAACGGTGTTTCTGTCTCAGTCGATGTGTACAATCCCGGTAACAAAGATGACGAGGTGCCAATTGATTTAATAGTTTGAGTTTCCCCGACATAGCGACTGATCACTGCCCCGATGGTTTCATTGGGCCTGCCCTTGATAAATTTCTTACAGTCTGTCACCCCAAAGCCCCTGAAATCTGCTTCAAAAAACAAATTTTCTTCCATTTTACATGATTTTCGTTTCTTCCGGATGTGAACACCGGGCACCGAGAAATCCTGTAGCCGTAAGATTCGCACAGCGCACTTGCTATCGGAAATGTTCGGATTATTCCGCCAAGCGCGTGCTCTTCGCAAAAAGCTGTTTGCCGGATCAATACGATTGGATTTACGGACTTTGCCGTCAAAATATTGTTCGTACTCAACCAATAACGTTTTTTTAAGATTGGTCACTATTTTGTTACGGTCGGTAATAAAAAAATCGGAAATTCAGATTTTATTTTTTTTTAATTTCTAAAAAAATACGATCGGGATTCTTGTAAGACGAAAAATATAAAAAGTCTGGCCTAATGAAATAAGTGTATCATCAGCGACTATTATGTTTCTTTCATATACCCATGAGTGCAGATATTAAAAAATAACAGTTGATATCCATATTGAATTATGTTCAGCATTGTGTATTTATCATGCTATATATTTAACATATGTCTGGTGAGGTCCATCAAAATTCAGAATCTTGAGATAAGGAACCTAATTGTAGATTCGGAAGTCGTTGACCCGAATCATGAAAGTGTCAATCTAACAAGTGTTAACAGACCTTTACATTAGCACGAGAAGGGGTCTGTATATGTTATCTAGAACTGGACTGATATTGCCGATACACAGATATACCGAAAGTGAGATTCAGACGATACGTACCGATACGGAAAGTCGTTCGTACCGTATATATACTATACTGTGCCGAAATGATCGACAGTTCGACACTATTTGGGGTGTAACGGTTAACCGATATATCGGTTAATATTGCAATACGAATTCTGACGTTTTTTTGCCAGTTCGTTCTTCTCTGAACCGGTTTTAGCAGTAATGGCGACGCCACCGATGAAAAGATCCCAGAAATATATACAATGTATATGTATATATATCAGCATTTTCTCTCCATTCCGCCTCCATCATTAACTTTTAAACGTTAACTTGTACATTTAATTTGCTCATCAATTAAACACTATTTCACTTTGAAACTACATATGAATTATATATAAAATATATGTAATATTGATCCATTTAAGACGATGCATATGCAACGATTCCTGATTCGCTTTTCTGCGCATAAAACAATACGTATTGCAATATATTGCAATACGGTTTTTGTCGTATTGTTACACCCCTACTATTTGCGCGGTTTTTGGATCGATTGTCTTCCGTATATATATTCAGTCAAAAGTAAGTAAATCGTATCGTCAGTCACTAAAGAAGAATTGCTATACATTCGGTACTGTATTTTGTTTTAAAATGTATATAGTCATAAATAATTTCACAACCTTTCAGAAAAAGTATAATTGATTTGTTTCTGTTCATTTATAAGTTAGTCGTAAACACTTAAAGTACGCGAACGAACCACTTGACGGGTAGTAAGTGGCCAATCAGACAACGGGATTTCGACACACCTTCTGACGCAGTCACTTTGTCTTGGACAACAGTTGGAGATCATCAACGATTATCGTCTGAATTTTTTTTATCGATTTCTAATAAGATAACTTGGTATTAGTGATATTTTATGTTCATGTGTGACAATGGTGAAACGTAGAAACTACAGAATTTGTGATTCCAACGCCAATATCATGAGACAGTAGAAAACGGTGTGAAATTCGTCCCATTTCCAAAACCCTAGACGAACTGTGGAAGTCTTCGAGTACGATGGATAAAATCATGCGGGAGGCCTCACAAGCCGCTTATTGCTGATATTGTGATAGTATCAACTCGAATCAATACGTATATGTTCGAAGGTTTGTAATCTATCATGCTTATATGCCTTAGTGTCGTTCATTTTGTGCAAAATCATATTGAATCTTTGGTTTACTCTTCCTCAAGTGGGTGGGGTACCATTATGTTTTGCATAAGACTTCAGACATTAAGGCAAACTTTTCGTCGCTTATACGAACAGAAATACATATTTTGTTCATCAGTTGTTGGGCAAGCCATGTATAAATGAAATAATTGATTCAGATCCGTATATCTAGGGCTGTATTGAAGATCACATGCATAGTATTAGTAATCTGCTCGTACTGGCTCGAGTTTGTGGCCATTTTCAACAGCTTTGCTGTTTTACTCTGTAGTGACGAGGTTGACTGTTCACCTACAGTGGAGTCCTGGGTTCAATCCCAGTTAGGACCATGAATTTTTTTCGCTCCTAATTTACTAAATTGTCAACTTGACACTTAGTTACTGAACTGGCTGTGTGGGAATTTGTGTGCATGCTCTTTTAGTTGAGAAATTTAGGACTTGTTACATTATTTCTCTCTTCCCCTCTTCCTTCTCCCTGTCTTCAGTGTGTTACCTCGGATATAAAGAAATACTATGAAGTCAACTAAAATTTGTAAATATGAATATGTTTTTATTAACAGTCACTGTTATTATGATATTTTCATAAACAACAGAATTGTGTGATAATAGAATGATTTTTTACAGAATTTTGTCAAAAGAGTTGGTCAACACAGGAATTCCCAGAAATGGTTCACCCTTACAGTTATACACCAGAACATAAGACTGCATGATCATCTCCAAAGAAATGCCATCTCCACTTTCAGAACCCTCAAAATATGTGTAAGTACTGTAGATTTATACATATAACTTATCAATAATTAAATGTTCATGTTCATATTTCTGTACATTATATTTATATGGGAATGAATAATGATTACATTAATACTCAAAACAACTGTTAAATGATCTGTATTTAGTTTTAGTACAAACCAAGAAATTTGAAGGGAAATGAAATGACAGTTCAGAAGTATAATTGTTATTAAAAATTGTGCAATTGAAACTAGTGCGAACAGTAAAATTCAACCTTAGTCTAGAATATAACAAATATGATGTATACATATTTACACTATTACATGCAATGAAATGATCTCTACTATTGCTTATGAAGGCACACTAATTATTCTAGCATCTATTTCCAAAAAAATGTATATATGAAATAACAAATTGTGATTTTCCTTTATTAACTGTAACATTGTGTCAGTATTGTTTAGGTTGTAAAGAACACTGTTGAAACTAATCAAGAATTAAAAGAAAATATACATGATCTAAATCAGATTCTTCATTATCTTACAGGATTTTAACTTCTCAGCATCAAAACATTACAGTGGAAGAGAAGGAAACAAGATTATCAGATGCTTCCAGCCAGACACATAATAAATGTACGCAAATAGACTCATTTCAACTGATTTAAATCCTTCTTGGTGGTTCCTTGGTTGAAGCAGTACTCTGTGCCAGAGCCAAAGTCAATCTAAACTTAATTAATTTAAATATTTCAAATAGAATCATTATTATGAAAATAAGTTGTTTTACTAGCTCATCACAGAAGCATTTGTCAAAGTACACAATTTGAATGTGCATATCTCTTTTGTAATAAATAGTCAGCATTGGACACTAACAGCTGTCCCTGCTCTTGGTAGAAATAGTTGTTTTTTCATCAGTTTGGTACCGTCTGGCAGCTGTTTTAGACTAAAGTCTTCTGTCTAGCCATTCTCAGCTTTGGTCATATCACTGACTGTGTAGGGACATTTAACTTCAGTAAGGCCACATACACTATTGTCACAAACCTTATCTGGAGAAGTGCCTAAGTATGGGTACCCACAATAAGACCAGACTAGTGTGTGTGTAAAGTTCTTGGCTCTTCCTGTATAGATCCCCGGGCTTATGCTCATTTGTTTTCCCATGAGAAGCCTGAACAGAAGTAAATGACTTTGTATTCTTTAAGGACGATTCTGGAGAAGTGCCTTAAGTATGGGTACCCACAATAAGGCTAGACTTGTGCGTGTGTGTGAGTGCAGTTCTTTCCTCTTCCTGTATAGATCACCTGGCGTATGCTCATTTGTTTTTCTGTGATAAGCATGCACAGAAGTGCATTGGATTCTTTAAGGAAGATTCTGACTTCTATGCCACTACCTTCCTTTCAAAACCAGTCTGAAATGTGATGCAGCAATCCATTTCTTCCTTTCCTTATACCACATTTGATTGTTCCTCTGTGGATTCCTTGATAAGAACACACTTCACCATGTTGATTAGTGGTGTACTCACACATTGAAAGTCCACCTGTTTTTTTTTAGGGGGGGAACTTCACATCTCCGCAGATGGTATTGACCAGAGGAGGTAGGGAGGTGCTGAAACTTTGCCTGCAAAGAAAATTAATAAATAAACATATATCCCTGTTTACTATCCACATGCAAGACAGAATTCTAACATTTATTATAGCTGAAACATAATGTTTAATAATAATAATAATAATAATAATTAAGATATACCCTTTTCAGGATTAAAATTATAGGTATGAGACAATACAACTGAAAACCTATTCAGACTGATACTAGTAGTTGCCTTCTTTTTGACCTGGTTTATGAACAGTGTTATGTGAAAAAAATCTCTGTTTAGATGGCATAACATGTGATCTTATTGATTGCCTTTAATTTGTCTGTTTTTCTTTTCAATTACAGGGGTGGAACCTTTGGACTTAATGATTCTATCATAAATAGAATCATCAGTGGAACCAGAAACTCACAAAGGCATCCTTACATAATGAAAGAGAAAAGACTCCTTAAAATCTATGCAACAAGTGGTCACAAAAGCGGCATTTAGCTTGGATGATATTCTTAGTGATGGAAAACTTATGAACTATTACACTTAGTTTTCAATAGTTCTTTTCTTACAATATTCAATTATTCTATTTTGTTTGTTCCAAATGAACCGAATTGTTTCATCATATACATGATAATGAAGGATTAATGTGATTTTAATTGTTGATCTCAAATTGTGCTTTTGAATAAATCTTTTAAACTATCATATTTGACTTGTATCTATAACATGGTTGAGTTTATTGAATAACTCCATTAGGCCATTCTGTTTTATAGATCACCTGAGCATGTAGTGCTGAAGGAGCAATAGTGATCAGTCATTTTGAAAAAAATCTTGACTTTAACAAAAACATCATGTTAAACATATTAGAAAGAGCAACAGTCAACGGACTAATTTCAACTCAGAACTCAGAAATCTAACACTTGTGAATCTGATTTTGCAAGTCACTGTATCCCACACTAGAATCCTAAAAAACAATATTGGAATTAAAATAAAGATGCAAATTTAAAATGAAATATATTTAAAACATGATTTGCAAACTGTAGCTAATAGTCTTGGAAGCTGTAGAATTCAATCAAGAAATAGTGAACTTGAATAAAATTTTTGTTGTTGTTTTTTGCTGACATAGTTCAAAACCTTGGAGCACAATGCTTAACAGATTAATAAAACAGAATAGTCTTACTTAACACTTTGAACATATGGATAAAGAAATTGTGACATTGTTTTGTCATTTACGGTTCTCATGTCAGCTTTTGTTGCAAATATGACCAGGCTACTTGAAATTTGGTTATAAGTTCTGATCTAGATATCACTATGTCTGATGAGCTGCTCCTTAAGTATATCAACTGCAAGACAGAAATATCCAGAAGGAGGGTAGTATTTCATTCGGAGTTAATGGATAATTTTTAAAGCAAATCAAGGTTATACACACATTGGTTTATGATTCTTGTCAACGTGATAGTAATTACAATGGCCTTTCAGAGACAGTCGATCCTCCAGCGCTTTCAGTGCTTTGATTAGTATGCCGCCGTGAGCCGTACGGGATTTTTTTTACTCCGCCCATTTCTGCCTTATCGAATAATACAAGCTATTTAATTGGCTGAGCTATCTTATACACGTTATAGGCTCTTTCACAGATACTGTTCTTTGAAAGTCTTTGGGAAATAAATTTTCGTACATGTAACAACTTCGTTTCAACGAAAAAATGAACGCTGATGATGCACCTAGATTTAGCGAGTCAAGTACCTGGTACCAAATACAAAACGGATACGATGTCACACTCGTTTGTCGACATTAATATTTATACGACAGTGTAGTAAACGCAATTCATCAGATATTCAACCAATTCTACAGTGTTTATAATTTCTATAATTTAAATATTTCTCGTAATGAGACTATTCGCATAATATTCGTTCTTCTGTTTAAAGCAGCAGTTTTCAACATATAAATTGTCATATCATACATAAATTTATGTTTTTATTCTGTCATGGTTTCTGTAATCATACACGCTAACAATTGTTTATCTGCATTATGTTAATGTCCCGTGAATGAATTTGAATACATATTTCCATTATTGCCTCTTAGATTTTATCGTGCAATTGTGTCATGTGCCTTTTGATTATTTATGTATATTTTAATAGCTATATTTTTTGTTTTAAACATTTTATCTGGTGTACTTGAATAAATCAATTGTGCTCGAGTGTTTGTGTTTTAATCTAAAGCAATCCAAGTTCATTTTATTACTGCCGAATTCGACTGTAATAAAATTAACCGTGTTCATAAATTGCACGGAATAAAAAAGAAACATCAAAGTAAAGGTTTCTTTCTTCCTTTTTATATGAAAAACAAGCAAAACTTGTAGCTCAAACAGCGTACAACAACAAACAAACAAACACAGTAGAAACAAACACAGTAGAAACAAACACAACAAATAAACGTCACCCCGAACCATCAACTTCTAAGCTTTACAACATGGAAGAAATCTTCTAAAGAATTTCATGAATTTGTTTCCAGATTCCTTTTCAGTGTCCACATTAACAGGGATATCAGATGGTGCGCTTATGTTGTCTGACACATTTATTTCATTTTCATTCACCAAGGTTGTATGTTCATCATTCACAAAGCTGTCGAATTCAACGTTTATGACATTTGCGCTGTGGTGTCTAGGAAACATATCAGGGTGACATTTTATTTCTTCTGAAGGTAATCTTGTCGGGAGTGAGATGCTACTTTCATTATGCCTTGGGTATTGTGATAGAGTAGGCACATTTTTGTTAGCATCCGCTTCGTTGAACGACATTTTGTACGGCTCGGGGACGGACCTAAGTGTAGCTGTGACCCATGCACCTGACCTCAGTTGTTGATGCACATCACGCATGATACAAGTGAAGTCGTCCCATACCTCAGCTTGGTTGACTGTGGAACAAAGCTGGAACACTTGGATTGCTTTAAATTGACTTTTAATCTGAAATATAGGTTATATACTAGTCATGACTATATACTACTTCCATAAGTTTGAGAAATGTTTGTAAGAAAAAGCTTAATATTTTATCATTGGTTCTTCACGAAAGAAAACACAGTTGTGTTTAACTTCAATATCCATGCATGCCTTGTGCAATTAAAATGTGAAATGTGTTCTTTTCAATAATGTATAAGTAACATGACTTATTTACTAGTAAGTATATTATGGTTAAGCTTGCTATTTTCTTGCTAATTATACAGAATATACTTATAAAATAAAAATTGGTGGAATTCGAGTACATACCTTTATTTTTTGGCTTGAATATTCGTACGACATTGACAACAGTGGTAATGGTATAATAGATGTTAGATCATAATCCATGTTGTCTCCACTGAACACAATTCTTGCTATCATCAAACATTTCAAACTAAGACCAATACAGACAAGATTGACTGCATGGTCACCAATCAGTCTCACAAATCTTCCCTCAGCAAACAGATGGTCATGAATATTGTACTTCTCTCGAAGTACTGATTGTAACGTTGGATGTTCTATCTGAAAAAAGGAGCAATAATCAAACATTATTCATTTTGTTAACTGAAATAAATGCAATAAGGCTTTATTGACCAACATTTCTGGTTGTAAACAAAATTGTACAATTAAGCAATTTTGTAAAGATAAAGTTTTCGAATCAAATTTCTAATTCCATAAAAATGCAGTTACTGTATATAAGTAATCTATTTGAATTCATTTATGAAAACCTGTATATAATATTCAAGGCATCAATGTAAATATCCTAAAAATTTTAATTTCTAGGAGATTCACTGTTTCTGTTAAATTAAGTACATCGTTTTCGTTCACTAAACATTAAAATACCAAAACTTTGAACATAACAAACTGTTAAACAATGTAATAATACATTTTTTTTAACTTACCTGTGTCATTTGAATAAAAAAATCGTGTTTACTATGATAAGAATAAATACGTGTGAGAATGCGTGTGTAATGGTTTTACTGTGCGGCGACGTTTCTTAGATACGACGTTCAAAGACATGACGTCATTTATTTATAGTGACGTTCGTTATTACAACGTCACCCCACGACACGGGAACTCTTTCTCTTTGATTGTAAATTCTGAAACAGTGTTATCCTTTTATTCCGTATGTAAGTTAGATGATAGTAAACATCTACAATTAAAATATAACATAATCACAAAATACCTTCCAGCTAATGAAATAATTGTATCATCAGCGATTATTATATTTCTTTCATATACCCATTAGTGCAGATATTAAAAAATAACAGTGGATATCCGATGATTTCATAATTTAGCATTCAGCATTGTGTATTGGTGTTATTATGCTATATATATATGTAACATATGTCTGGTGAGGTCCATCAAAATCATTGTCTTGAGATAAGGAGCCTAACTGCAGATTCGGAAGTCGTTGACCCGAATCCTAAAATATAGTCATTTTCTTCTCTGGTAAGTGTATTATCTCACTTCAGATATTTATAATTAGAACTACAATCGTCGTTTCATTTGTGCCGTGCGACTGCGTGAATTTTATCGCCAGTATCCATTTGTACGACACAAAATCCCTTCATTGGTGTTTGCGCGTGTTCATAATCTTCTTTTTTGTCATTTTGTCAATATCTGCATCAGATAATTCATAGAAAGAACAATTCTACGTAAACTATTTTAGCCATTGCTTACACAACAATCGATTTAAACGGATGTATCACAACAATGATGGGGATTCGTGTGACTCTGAAGCCCATTAACCTGTACAAAAGCATTAAATGCTATTAAACTTTCCGAGTGTTCTCCAAAACCACAGCTGACTTGAATATATTCAAGGTCTGTGAGACTCACGTTTTCCTAGGGATGAACATGATATTCTTGAATCTTTTCACAAAATATTTGATCTCAAAAGGTACCCAGAAAACAAGTCTGCTGTAAGGGATTGTGGCAATGATAATCTTGAAACTCTGTGTAACCATTTTAGCACTGTAGTAAGTACGAATTTTTGTGTTTTTTTACAGTCTAAGAACTTGGCACATTCTATCAGGCTTGTAAACGCATTTGGGCAGTTCGTTACAGTGCTGTTAGATGATTATAGTCACATGTATGGGGTTCTGGTAAAACTGACAACAGTCGGTGCAATCATCCCTATGCCAAGTGCATCCTGTGAGAGAGGTTTCTCTCAACAAAATATGTTGAAGACTAAGGTGAGAAACAAGATGAATCATGAACACCTCAATAGAATGTTGATGATTCGCTTGGTTGTTTGGTCTTTAGCTGCAGGAAATGGACTTTTTAAGCGCTTATAGGGTTTTTGGTGTAATTGAGGAACGTAGGCAGTAGATATGGAGGGGAGAAGGGATGTGCTGTGCTGTAAGATGATAGAAAATTTTTTATTAAATGGCATTCTGGATTTAACTTGTTCCTCACCTTATCCTTCAAGTTAATTAGTTATTGACGCATTTTTAAATAAAGAACATGAACTGACTTCGGCAGAGCTTTTATTCCATATTTATTTGTCAGTGTTATATATAATACAGGACAAAGTACAATTTAAATTGAAAATGTCCCCCAAAATTTTGTGTTTGTCCACCAAAATGCAAACTTGAGGGACATCAACATCATGTCCCCAAAATGAAAAATTCTAGGGAAAACCCTGGTGAGGTAATCGGAAGTCAGTGGACATATGACAGGACACATGAATACATCTCACACAGTGGCAGGTTAATAGAAGTACCATGATGAGGAGGTTCAATCTTGTAATTTGGAGTAACATATCTGTTGATAAATGCTAAACAAATCAATGATGGTATTCGATGAAAATTTATTTCAATCATACTAAGTCTTCTTTCAAACGTTAAATATACGTATAGGCCATAGCCAGTTGTCGACGAACATAGTATTAAACCAAATAAATATCAAGATAAGAAATCTACAATTTGGTTTCTACAATATGCATAAAGTGGTAAGTCAGCCAATCAGAGAGCCTTAATGTAATATCAACAAAGTCACATGACAAGTACTCGGCACAATATAAAAGACATCTATTTCAGAGCTAAGAATTTGGTACTTATGAAACAATGATCAATATGGAACAAACATTATGGTTAACTGGACAGTGTTAGTTCAAATGTTTGCAAGGTAAACATTTATAACAATAAAATACTGTGGTTTCACTAATTTTGGTTGGGGATATAATTTCGTGGATTTCGCGGGTTGGCTGGTCTACGAAATCAAATCCCCTCGAATATAAATTTCCGTCAACCATCCGAAATCTGGCGGTATCCGAAATTGTGCTACAATACAACTTCCGGTATGTTCCGAAACCGGAAAATAACAAGCTCCGAGGATCTGTTATTGTTTGAGTAAACGAGTGTTTTTACCAAATTAATAATCATTTTCATACCATATCGAAGAGAGAGAAATACGAGGACCATGCCGAAATCGTGTTAAAATAACAGACACGACGTGCCTTAGAAAGGTGCGAACATGAAAGGTCCCATAAATGTTTGCTTCATCTTTGCACCATCTTCAATTTGCATATAACAGATGTCAAATTTGACGTTTGTATTCAAGGTTATCAGCGGATATCTGTCACATTTTATATAACTTTTGACATGCTAGGGCCAATTAGCATTATTTTGACATGAGCAAATGGCAGAGAACGAAAAGGCATTTTTTTCGAAAAATTCAAAATCCACGAATTTACGTCCCCACGAAATAGACATTTTTTCAAAAATCACGAAAATTTAGCCCAACGAAAATAAATGATACCACAGTATTTTGGTTAATTAGACTCACTGGCACATTTTTAATGCAACACTAGGATGCTTAAGCAGTACAAACATTAGCTATCAGATGATTCAACACTAAAATAACTAATACACAAATTATCCATTTTGTACTTTAAGCAGCACTGATTTTGCTATTAGACCAGTTTCCAACTTGCCAAAACTTATTTATTTGTCAAACGCAATAACGACGATCTCTAACGCAGAACTTGTCCGTCACCTGGAAAAACGTATTTGTGGTTACGGAAATAGCCGAGTAGTTGCGATTGTATAAGCACATACTGGTTTACGTTATGTACGAATACTCGTAGTGGTAAGACTCGCCGGAAGTTTTCACTAGCACCAATCTTAACTGTTGAATCCTTACACTTACGAATACTGTAGGGTCCGTCGTTACAACTATCCACATAATTTAACATACAGAAGTGGTTGACTAGATAATAGTTTCGTAAATGATAAAGAATAAAAATTATTTGGACAAGCCAAGTCTGTCTTACGTATTCAGATATAAAATCAACGAATCGTTCACTTTAAATACCTTCATCACCTCCTGAATCAGTACGACATTCCAGCACGTTGTTTTATTTGTTCATTCACTAAGTAAAAACGAATTAGCCTTAAGCAATTTCGGTATAGATGTATTTAGTCCACATAACAAACTTTAGCGACTGGATTCAGAACAAAACCAGGCATTTACGTTGAAGTTCGTTTCTTTATCAAGCAATCAAAGATGCTTGGCTAAAATCGCAGCGACATCGAATTTTTGTTAAAATGTTGAAATGAAGTTCATATTATTCACATCATATTGGTTTCCAATGTGAAAATAATACACACTGTACCCTTACCGTACAACTTTATCTACAAATTACATTATTATATTATTATATAACAAATATTAATACGTAACATTGCATGTATGTTTACATTAAACTTATAGATATTATTCACTTATGTGACTACGTCTTGGGGTACCAGCAGCTTTTGATTTGTTTGTTCTACTGGTTCCTGGCACGATTTCTGGAAAATGATTAGTCTCCTGGGGATCTGACCCATGAATCAACCAACTCATTACATAGTCCTTAGATGACATATTTTTCGGTAAAGTGGGTGCTTTCGGCTTAGGAAATTGTTCCGGTATTCTAATGTTTATATCCATCCGGTTACCACGTGCTTGGACTGTGTTTTGACTAGCGGCGTTTTGTTGCATTGAGATATTTTTGAGCGGATGTTTTTGTCGATGTCTGTTGTGGGCAGCATTGTCTTTTGTATGTAACCAAAAATTTGCCTCTTCCGGTCCAGTCTTTTTCGGGTCCCTTTTCATGTGTATAGGACACTGAGCTGCACGAATTTCCGGCAAAACTGTAGCACCGTTCACATGCACAGTGTTCGCTCGCGCGACTTTTTCTATCACGTCTTCGGGGAAATCCCCCACTTCATCGCCAGACTCGAAGCCCCTGAAAGTAGAAGCATACCATAATTGAACATGCGAGTGGATTATTCTATGTTAAATTTTGTACTCTTCAGTGACCAGGACTAAATACAAGACGAAATCCATAGTACACATCTCTTAACGCATTAAACCTTTTATCAATAACAATTTTTCTCTTTGACATTATACTGAAATTTAGTTTCAACAAGCACCAAACCATATCCGAGGCTGTTTATACAAATATTGAATTTGCTGAATGTCTTATACCTAACAGACCGTGTTGTGGTGTTCACATTTCTGTTTACTCTCGGTACCGCTGACAACATGCAAAACGAACGTCGACGTATTTTACCGTACATCTGATACATCTGAATTGTAATTTATGACAAAAGAAATTTTGTACGCTTAATTACGATCACTCCAATATGTCATAAATCGTTCACCGTCTATTTTATCAAGGTCAAGTCAACATCTCTGTTTTACGGTGATCTCGATCGTATATATTGTTACACAACGTCATCATATGTGGTTATCAGGGATTTTCTGCAGGAAGTCGTGCGCCACAATCTTCCATTCAAAAGACCCTTGCACTTGTCTAAATTAATACCTAAAACCTTTAAATGGTATGTTATCCACATTTGTTACCGAGTATAACACATGTTTATATATTATCACTTATTAAATGCGAACTAAGCTCTCTTATAATATAAACATTCTTTAATTCCTCTCATCTCTGTACTAATGATTGATTTATATAAATTGAGTGGCTGACAATATCTGTTATTTGTACAATTCAGTAGATATTCTTAAAGTTATATTTAACGTCAGCGATTTAACTAATCTGCAAAACTTGGAAATTCACACCGTTTGAATAGAACCACGCACTGAAGATGTGTTTAGAGAATCAAGTTGCATTAAATGCAAAAAAATATCCATTCAAATTGATATCGAATCGAATGATAGAATCACTGCTAACACAAAGATTTAAAGCCTAAGATCAAATTTTGTCAAAATATTATCAAATCCGGTTGATTTCACTATTTCCAGCTTTAATGAAGCGGAATTGCTGATGTCGAGCACCTGCGTATTGTAATCTGATAACATCTGATTGGTTCTGTGTTCATTAAGATAACATTCAAAAATAAAGCGTTAAAGTAGGCTTCATCTATCCCGCTCTGAACGCGAAGTCATATTGATGTATATATGTGACTAAATTTGACAATTTATTCATTCAATATAGGATAATAAATTAAATATGTTACATAAATAAGCTTCATATTAGCTTAAGTTATAAAACATGTAGTTTGTTATTAAGATATTCCATTCTAGTATGGTGTGGTTGATTCCACATGATCAATTCATTTTAGTTACATTTCAGCTCATACGATCATATGTAGTTTTAAAAGATTAGACTTCAATTCGACCTATCCCCCATTTTGAATTATTGGTCAATTTGTTCATACGCCAATATTTACGCAATGTGTGTTCATCTTCCACTTATATTTATAATTATGAAACTATTATTAATATCAGATGGTAGAATAATGGAAGTATAATAATACACTAGATAGAATTTTTATGATGTCAAATACGGCAGTCATCCGATTAATTTGAAGAGTTTAACATACGAGTGTAGATGAAAAATATAAAAACACAGTGTTATGAAATCTGCGAACATGCTTAATCAAACCTGAAGTTATGAGTGACATGGTCAGATTAATCGTTTCAGAACAAAATTTAATATATATGTTACACATTTTGTATTATTCCAATCGATTTTTATTTTTTTAAAAACTTTTTAAAACCAGCAGATAATATTTATAAAGCATCGATTATTTGAAAAGCGATAATCAAGTAGTGCCTTACTGCACGGTTGGTTTAACAAGCTTATTTATCACATGACCTGCGGTCCAGGAGTGCCGTAAACCCGTGCCGGAAATATCGTTCGGCACTGCCAAACCGTGCAATAAATATTCAAATTAGCCAAATCACTATATTTGCATATTTTGTATTACTACGCTACTACGATATTTGTAAACATGGTCGACTTTCGATTCGGAATGATTTTATTAATGAATAAAATGATATTTGTGTAAATAATATAACCATTTTATGTCTTTTATCTTGCATTTCATTTTATCGCCAAACGATAAATAGAAACATGCACTACTTTTTTGCACACATTAGTGAACAGTCTACACTAGACGTCTTGTACTGTCGTCATCTTGACGTCATCCTGTAGTCTGTTTCATTTTCTGTGGTCGTTTTTACGGTTATGTGATAAATAGAATCTTACACTCGTGCTAATCCTTTACCATTTTTATTAAACTCGTTGACAAAAACAATATGACACTCGGCAAAGCCTCGTGTCATATTATTTAGTCAACTCGTTTAATAAAAATGGTAAGGAATGAGCACTGATTCAAGATCCCCTATGTATGCGTATTTACAACATTTGTACGGGTATTCTGGCGTTCTAAACTTAACAGTCATGAAAACTATATAGTATAGCGAAACTTACAGCGTATGTCTGAAAACTAGATTAGAACGCATTACATCCTTAAACACATACATTCATTTGCAAGTTCAGCTTGCTTGTACATGGTATGTTGTTTATGACAAACATGTGAATACTTCTTGATATTCGACTGAAGCCATGCGTGCGTTCAGCTACCTAAAGTAATCAATAAATTTAAACGTCGATACTTGATTTTATCCTATCTGTCCAAATTAATCTTGTATATGATGAATTACTGATTTATATTAAGATTGAAAAGAGGAGAGTGATCCAGTCTTGAATACATTATCTCTATACTACTAAACTTAAGACATGTTAATCCTCACATAGTTACCTAATACAGGGTTACATTTAAAGCTCAACTTTTAAAACTAAAAAGTGAAACTTTTTCCATTTTGTCGATATGCCGTGTATGTCACAGTCATATTTATACAATATGTTGATCGATTATTTTTAATACATTTCAATTAATTTTGGAATCCAAAATATCTATATATTTTTATAAACAATGAAACTTAGCTGGAAAATTTTCAATAAACAAAGCCGCTGAAACATACATGTATAAAACACGTGTTGTAATCAATAGACGGACCAATAAACAATGTATTTATATGTACTGTATTTTGAACGTCTTAGGCCCAAAATAAATGCTGGATTTCCGCAAACATCCAACCAAAATATAAGGTCGGCAGGTCGGCAAAACTTTTATAGCATTTTTAGCTCGCGGACAGAGTATGAAAATATCGATAAGAAAAAAGTAACCGAAAAAACTCTAGGGTTGGCAGAAAAAGGGTCAGTCGGATTAGCGGAAAATTAGATTTTTTATGCTTTAACAACAATTTGCTATTTATGTATGAATTTTTCATTGAGTGGAGTTCACAGAACTGTGCTGATGGCGGGTTACATCATGGTCATGCAAATAAAAGATCAAATTACATGGAAGATGAGATATTTGTTCATTGAATTTGCTAATGTCATTTTGCTAAAATCAACACAGCTGTATAGCTAGGTTATCGTAAGAATTTCCGCTTCCGTCCATTGACGTCAGTGGTACACTCTTATTGTTTTTAAAGGACAACACACAACGAATTATTAGTGGTTTTTCTTAATGTGTTACAAGATAGTCTTAAATTCTATCAGACTAGGGTACGACATAGTAGAATAACAATTAGTTCACAGATTCGTTGTTTTGAGTCCATTTATCGTGTTTATAGCAAACTGAAATGAATAGTTTAAAAGAAACATATCATTTGTATCAATTACATACAGCACAAACATAAGTTTAATACTAAAAATGTCTCCTTTATTCCCATATGTAATTGATAAGTTCTTTGATGTGTCAGCTTTAATTGATCGAAATTTCATTGTAAATCAAAACGACTGATTTACAAATTGCGATATCATTAATTAATCGATGCGATATGTCAATATTTTAAAATAACAGGATTTGATAAGAAGTCGATTCAATCGCGTAAGAAACTTTAAACGAGTGAAATAACGACATGCGATTTATACGTATCACTTCAAATCCACTTGTAAAAACTTGCTACGTAATGCTAGATGCGGCTTATTGTGAACAGACTAAAAAATTCTATACGTAGGCCGTTATCCATAGAAAGGATTGGATATATGATGGATGATATTTTTTATTTTTAATAAGAACTTGCTATTGAATTTATCAATTTTTTCTCTGTGGTTTAACGCCGCACCAACGGCTAGGATCATTTAGCAACTTTACCAGTTTTAATGGTGGAGGAAGACCCCAGGCGTACACCTGGGTAAAACCATCGATCTTCCGTAAGCTGGTTGGACAGCTTCCACATATATTTTATTGATTTAAACATTTTAATAAAGTAAAACAATACGAGCTTGTTTTTATGAATGTATGACTGTGGGGTTATTTCAGTGAGAAGGTTGACTAGACTAAACTTCACAAGACGGCGACGTCCAATTCAGACTAGCTTGTACGAAACACTAATACAAGTGCATGTACTACTTATCTTATAATCATGGACACTCTATAAGTCATTTACATATCAACTCGCAACCATCTAAATATACTAAATTTAGCGCTATTGTAAAATTAGTTATTTGATTAACGTTGCATCCACGTCAGGGTAATTTAAAACTGCATAAATTCTTTTTTCTCGTGGGTTCAAAATCGCACCAACAGCCATGGTCATATGGCAACTTTTCCGGCTTTAAGGACGAAGGAGGGCCCCCAGACGTGCACATGGGTCGAACCACCAACCTTGCGTGAATTAGCTGGACAGATTTCTCACATGTGAAATTTGGATGCGAATTCATAGCGGTTTAGGGCAAGCGATTACTGATCAGTGACCATAACTAGTAAATATTAGACTTGTCTTCATAACGATACGATACGATACCGTACGATACCATACGATACCATACGATACCATACGATACGATATATGAGCGATGAAATTAATGACGGAAATCAGAGAACAAACAAAACAAACCAATAATCCTCGAGTTCTACCCCCAGTTTATCTGTAACTTGTGTTTCGTCCATGATGAATCAACAGATTTTTCTACGTAGATCCCTTATATCTACCGAAAAGGGACTTCTCGGTGAGCTCGCATTAGACTGGTCACATTTAATAAGTTATGCTCTTAGCATGTTACACGATATATATAATGAAAAAAACGAATTAAGATTTCTCTCTGTCACTGAGAATTTCAGAGAATATCAGGATCTTGATGTTTTATAAAAATAATTCCTACACGTTCCTGACTGAAAAACCACTAAGCGAAAACGTCCACAGAACGATAGAAAACAATTTTATTGTCAGTTCAAATTATTCTAACTTAACAATCCATACAAAGCCAAATTCGTCGAACTTTAAAATACTGGTTGTTTCTCACACATACCCAGTAGGTAGTGAATTTTTGAATTAATCATTTAAATTATGTATAAAATCCACAAGTTTATGTGCAGTGCACCTAATAAAACTTTTCAACAGCGATAGGCAGCATATTCTGAAGGTGACAAGTTTACAGATTAGGTAGTATTAATCTTGCATGTTTTATTCAGTATAAAATATGCATAAATGAAAGGCTAAGAGTGTGAATAAAGTACCTTGTATAAACTCCGTGTTATTAAGGCGTATGTTATTGACACAGTGTTCAATATAGCAAATAAATGAAGTGTTTATCTTAACCAAATATTTCAATACTTACCTCTAGTAAAATAAACTGACTGGATAACATGAAAGTAAAATATAGGGGTAATAAAATTCTTTTAGAATGGTTTGACTTTTCGAATGAAGACTTTTTTATCATTTACGTGACAATTTTTTCACAAATACGCAAAGCTTGTATAGATTTTTACATAAAGAGAAAAAGAGTGCATGAAAGGATCCTGGGGGTTGAAACTTGAATTTCTTCTGAAACGTTTCAGATATTAATAATTTCAATTCTATGCCACTTTGTATGTTGAATTGTGCTTAATAAGAACAACAAAATGTATATTTAAAAAAATCAATTTTTACATCAATACGTGTACTTGTCCGAAAAGATATAATTCTCATACATGACCTTTCACTCAAACATCATTCATTCCGATGTCGTGGTACCAATGCTTTGCTGGCCGTCTGACAACCGCATCGAGTAATTCAAGATATGTACATATGAAGTAGTCAAAATTATTGTTCTTACTACTCTTTGAAACATAGAATAACTATTATTTATTATGGATGTTTGAGAGTTGTCGTTCTTAAACTTTATCAACGGAATGATATGCATAAAATTCATATTAATACTGAAACAACAAAATGCTTAGGCAAGACAAAAATGATTGCGGGTACCAGACCAAAACATGGGGTAGGCAAAACTTTTCTCTTCTAATTACTTTTTAAATATATCTTTCGTACCCAAATATTCTCGTACTTTGGATTTTGCGGGTCAGTAACATTATTGTCGGCGCCACAAAATGTCAGATAGGTTGGGTAACCGAAAGCACGCCGGTTTTTTCTGGCTTTAATAATATGTTTTATTCACCGGTAAATGACTAATGGCACTTCTTTCTGTACAATAAAATATGCGCTAAACACCACATTTTACTATAACAACCAACAAATGCTCGAATTTCCGATTTAAACATAATCCATTAAGCCAAACCTCTGAACAACGGACCACATAGAAGTTCACTTTCTTGGACGGGCTTTACAAACATTTTAGCAGGTTTTATACAAAATATTTTGTTAATGATCATGGCTTTTTCATATTTTTTTTGCCAATAAAACGATTGACTTGAGAAAAAAAACGTAATACATAGGAATATCATAAACAATATATACATGTCAGTGTAATTCATCAGCAATCTAACATAGAACCAATGGAACAAGGTATAACGTTGAGACTTTGTTGTGCGCTAATAATATATACACACAAGTTTACTGACTCACTATGCAATTATAAACAACTTAAAATAAAACTGATTTTGCAATACGTCAAAAATAAATTTGCGTTATTCCAATAAACTCGGTTATTGAAATGAAAACAGTGTTTCGTAAAAGTGGAATGTTTTGTACACTATAAATGCATAACTGATCGGTTTTTCTTGTTTTTTGATAAATTTGCGGGTCATGACATCTTATTTTATCAAACATCCACACAGGGAGTCTTTTTGCTCAAAACAAAAATTCAACTGTAACAAACCGGTTTCGGATTAAAATAATCGCCGTCAAATCGGTTTCAAATAATTTTGTTAAGAAGGTTCTGTGATAAATAAAAGAGAGTTCAGGTGACATTACAGACAAGGTGTATATGCATGATACTTGAAGAAGATATTTAAAGCTCATGTAGTAACGAAAATCTAGATAAATTTGATTAATAAAACGGCAATTTTTTTTTTGATGAAACTAATAATTGTTAGAAATTTGTATACATGCATTGACATAATGGAAATATTATCTTGGTCTCTACAAATAGATACACTAAAATGCAAATTTGACGTAAAAGTATGACGCACACTTCACGCTCAGTTCGATCATAATTATTTTAATGAATCAATCGATCCTCAAAGGTAGTACATGACTCTGTAGCAGTGTCAGATCTAAAACTTACATATTGTGAATGTACGACTTCACCAAAAGCTTCGGTCTAAATCCTGGAACACTCCCTGTTACAAACGTAGTGCGGCCGTCGTCTATATAAAGGTTTTCCCAACTATAGAATGAAGACATTTTGTAGCGCGAAAAGAACAAGATTCAGTTGATAAAAAACTTCACCATATATCCAATTTAATTTTCATTGTATGCCAGAACATGACTGAATATTATTTCCAAAGATTTAATGGGGTCCCGTACGTGAACAGAGACACGGTTGTGACGAGGTCCATATCTAAATGGCTTCATTTAGCGAGCAAACAAATTCAACCCAGATGTAATAGTAAGTAAACAATAAAACATTAGTAAGCTTCCCAGCATTACTTGATATGAAAAAATGCTTTCACAATTTTATAACGATCTTAATCCGACACATGAAACTTGAAATTCCAGCACAGACATTTAACAAACAATACAGCTTAGTTCTACATCTTCATACTCCAATGTCTATGCGATTAACTACGATGTTTTAATATCGCTAGTAATTTTTGATACAGCGCTTTGAAAATGATATAATTATAAATATTATTAGTCGGTGTACGATTTTTATTTCATACGCTAAATTAAACTCGTTGGAAAAGTTTCAAACGTTATTGAAATTGTTAAAAGCATAATGTGAAAGTCCTCTGTATTCATTGTTCAAACACTTATTAAGTTCATCTGCTAATATTTTTGTCCGATAAGACGATTATCTGAATTGAACTGAACCAAGTGGGCGCTGAATGAAACGAGAGCACTTTTGTGTTTTTAATGGATTACTGTAAACTAATTTTATAGTTAGTGTCATGTTTTATTGTCACGGCTAAACAGTTTTGGATTTATTTAGAGTATTTGTTTAGAATTATAATTAACATTATTGTTTGATTTTATGTGACATATTGTCACAGGGGTTTAGCGTCGTTTTTCAACAATTTTTCAGTTATATACTGCGACCGGTTCACCTATCCAGTTTTCCTATACTAACCAGTACTAACTTATCCTTCCACAAGGAGCCGGCAACTTCTGCACATATGGCGGAAAATCGACATTTTTGTCAGTTTATCATAAAAGGGTATGATCTGCCGCAACCGGGATTCGAACCCGGATCTCCGGGTTACAAGTCCAGCGCACTAACCACTGGACAACGGCCGCGGCCGTATAATTAACATTAAGATTGTTATGTACATATTAGAACCACCGTGGTCTAGTGGTAAAAGTATTCGACTAGTAATCACCAGCCTCTCTCCGCTGTGAGTTTGAATCCCGCTAGGAACCAGCAAAAATCATATGTAAGCAAGCAGTCAAGTCAGCTAACGGAGGGTCGATGGTTCGGAACACCATATAAAGTTGAAAACGTTGAAATAATGCCCTGTTGTTGGTGTAATTTATACCTTTCCCCAAAATAAAACAAAATAAAACATGACTATATTGCAGCCGAAGATAGGCAAGATGCTAAACTACACATGGTTTTAAATGGGTCTATGTATAGCGATAAACTACAACGAAAACAATAAAAAGTATGAATCTTTGAATATACCCATATATCACATGTGAAAACTTAAGAACACAATAGTCGTATAAAATAAATTAATATTTATCAAGTGATTTCATGTCAAGCAAAATATTTGTATTGGACCGAGTCCGTTGGGTTACGGCTAAATTGACTGACTGGGGACATAAAACAGGATGTACCTAAATCTCTTAATTCAGTATCTAATTAATCAAATTCTTCACAGTCATATTTGGTTAATCACTTTACCAAGTCGAGTGTTGTATTGCTTAGAATTCGTAATGGATCTGCTGGTGTTGGTGCCAATGCTACTTAGCAGAAAATTTTAACCTAAATGCAGAATTATGTATCATCGCGCAAATTGTAAAAACGAACCAGTCGTAAAAGGTTGTTCAGTAATGTTCTACTTCTGTGTCAGAAATTTAACCAAGCATAAAATTCTACGTTTATATGATTATTATATGATTATAAATCGTTGCACGTTTTACGTTAGTACTTCGAGTCAATGCAAGTGAAATACATTGTTAAATGAGTTACGTAAATCGGAAAGTGCAATGTCTAAAAACACCGAACGTAAAACACCGTCAATGTTGCTTAAGCAAAATAAGAATAATGGAGTTGGCAGTTAAAATAAACTGATCGTATATTAGTAATTGCAAATAATTAAACCACCTACCATTTATTGTCCCCTTTTACTAAGAATCTCACGTTCTTATGTCTTAAAACAGGAAGCTTCATGGTCGCCATTTAGATACAACAAAATACTCAATCAATTAAAGTAGCATTCATCTACACTTCTCTTCATATTGGATTAATCCAATTTTCTAAACTAAATAAATATTGCGTACTTTTTGCAATCTTTAAATGTATCTTCACCACAAATAGGTATATACTTTTGCTTAGATATATCGGAATATCTGTCAAATTGTAAGACATTGTGTAAATCAAGGCGTTTCACATGTTACGATTCATATTAAACATTAAATAAACCTATCTGTTCGAATAGATAGATATTATACAATCGATATAATTGTAAAATGGTTTTCAATAAATTTATGTGTCTATTTACTTTTCATGTTTTTTATTTCTAATTGGATTGAACACTTTTCTGTTGTGGTACCTCGGTTATATTTACTTTGTAAACGAGTTTGGAGTTGATATTTTCTCATGTAATTATGTCTCATTTTCAGAATTACCTTTATATTAAATTCTTATATGGAATTATACATAATCACTCTACAAAGTAGTAATTGATAAGATATCACAAATTCAATTATATAAACAAAACAGTCCAATGTCGCGATAGATAATTAAGCTCTCGAAATTGTCACCTTAAGTATGAAAATTGGATTGATACTAGTAGCATTAAATCAACAAAAATGTAAATGATGATCAGCCATCGAATAAAATTTCACGGACCTATTAAAATGAGTTTCAATGCAATTTCATGCGAAATAAGATGAGATAAGATGCTGGTAACATATATTGCAGTATACGAGTGTATCGCGGCACGCTCCTGGAGCCTGTTTCATAGACATAGCTATGACAGCAGCTTTTAAACTTAAAAGTCGGGCAAATGGTATTCATTTCAGACAGCAGTAGATCCCCGAAGCAATCAATATGATAAAATACTTATTTATAAAAAGGGGTAGCGAGATATTTATGTTCAAAAACTACTATGTCTATGAAACAGTCCCTAAGAGTACTAAGCGTATCGTATCGTGTCGTATCGTAACGTAACAACGTGACTTGACGTATCGTAACGTGACGTGACGTGCATATCGTAATGTAACGTAACGTAACGTGACGTAAACGTATGGTATCGTAGCGTGTCGTATCGTGTCGCATCGTATCGTAGCTTAATGTATCATATCATAGCGTAGCGCAACGTATCGTAGAATATAGCCTGGTTGGTGGTCAATGATTTGGTCAAACATGTTTCAACTCTGTTTTACTTCATAATTATGATGAATTAAATCATTGTCAATGTAAAATACGTGACCTGTAATAGGCAATAATTGATATTAGTAGAAAGTATCAAATAGAATGTCTGGTCGTTTAAGGCTTATTTCATTCTCTCATATTCTGTTTAGGTACAACATACAATAAATATGCGCATTATTGTCCTGAACAAAATTCCGCACAATATAACCATAATGGAAGTATTTCCTCGCGCACATGCTGTCCTCTTACACGTAGATTATTTGGCGATATCGAGCAATGACAAAGGTTGCCCTAAAGTTAAATTTTAACAAAAATCTGGGACTTTTCTAGATATTTCGCATTGATAAGATACTCTAATGATGATTTTATGTCTTGTTTTTAATTGATTCGTCTCATCATGATAAAAGTCATTATATTCACCATTATTTGTTTGTATTTATGAATGAGTAATCAAACAATTTTAGGCTATTACTGTTTCAGAATCATAAAATAGTAATAATAATTTATTAACCCATCAGTTATGAAACAAAATACAATGTGCCCAACATTTATTAGTCAATCGCATGTAGTCAGCATATTACTGGTTTAGATTCATATAATAGTAATAATATTTTATTATTAACCCATCAGTAATGAAATAAACATTGTATGATACAATGTGTCCAACATTAATAGGTTAATCGCATGTCGTCTGGCAATAAATTTTGATTGCATTCCTCGGACTTAGTCTGTCTTGGAAATTATCTGTAGAATAATGAAGTGATTTAGTGTTTTTTTTCGAAGTGTCGAACATTTTGTAATTATAACGTTTAGAAAAGAGCTTTTGATAATTTGCTCCCTAAGTCAACATTTTATTACAAAAATCTAATCTTATTGAGTTGGTCTCATTACGGCGAAAATAGAAACGAAATATTGAAAACCAATCGGAAAATAAGTGGTCGTTAAAATAAGTGGTCGTTAAAATAAGTTAGTTGTTAAAATAAGTGGTTGTTAAAATAAGGTAGTCGTTAAAATAAGTGGTCGTTAAAATAAGAGTTCGTTAAAATAAGTGGTCGTTAAAATAAGGTGGCCTTTGTATTAAAGCTGTAGCTAATTGAGGTTTTACGGAGGATATACTGACGTCATAATCCGGACAGCGATTTAGTGACCATAGTTTAAGTGTACCAATGTTATGTTAAGGGTAAGAAAGTCATAGAATTTCAATCTAATTAATAGGAGTTTAAATCCAATTACAATGGTTTGGTTTAAAAGACCGAAAAGTACAATGCATTTCCAACAGTCCATTGATACTTCCATATCTTGTTACAAAGTCAAATGTATAGTATGTTTAATGCTACTATGTATACTGCTATACTGAACACAAACAAAAACGATTGCTTCACAAATAGAGACGCATTTTTTTTTCAAATTTATTCATCTAATGTTGTAGAATTAAAATGGTTAAACCAAATGTCGCATTTTCAGGTGTGACAAAAATGTCCAAACCAGTCCAATTAGCAACCGTGACAAATGACAATTAATTCTAGAAATAAAAAGACTGTGTTTGAATTTTTTTTTTTTTTTTTTGGTGATAGATACGTGTTCAAGTCAGACGTTTTTAAGGTTTTGTGAATCTTGACCAGTAGCTCTTTACAAACACAATTTAACGCAGTAACAGACAACGAACTATATCAAAATCTCCAAAACCTGTGAAAAGGGTATTTGGATAATTAGTATCCATTTTTTTCTGCGGAAAAATAATAACATACACGTAATTACCTTTTAGTCAACGTTTCAGTAGATCTTGATTTAGATTTAGTAAAGGTGTTTTTTCTTGGAAACATATCTCGGCCGTCAAGAACACTACCGGAAGTCATATCAGCGTTTGTTATGTTGCAAAGTTTGGTAATATCTTCAACAAACACCTTAACTGGTCTACGAATCTGATCACGAAAGTCAAGACTGGTATGAGACTTAGGAAACATCCAACCTGGACGCCTCTCCGGTGACACGGACGAGACATATCGTCTGCTTTCTCCTTTGCCACTTTTAAAACGAACAGGGTTAAGTTTTAAATTAACGGTATTCGATTTCACTACATGTTCTTTGAACACATCTAATATCTCTTGTGTAATCACAATATAATCTCTGTGTTCATTAAGATTCGGTAAATGTTGTTTTGGTGATGCCAGTTTTTGATCGAATGTCCCTCTTGATGCACCCGATACGTCCATTTTTCGCCGAATTGGGATTAAATCCAATTTAAATCACTGTTTCCAAACATCACTGATACCGACAAAGTTTCCTCCTTAAAATGTGTTCATAAGTATTACCGCGTTGAAAAAGTGCAAAGTAATAAGCGTTCTTTATTATTTTGTTCGATACAGACGAAATTGTAAACAAGTGCGCCGTCACTGAGTGTCGTTGAAGCGGCGTTCTGAAACCAGACGATTGTGAAACTCCACGTGAGGTAGATATTGTGGAAATATTGACTGGTTCTGAAGCAGCAGACCACTTTATTTCTGCCTACCCGGAAATTGATAAGAACGCTAGCTAATTGGTTGAAATTAACGACGTGAGATCGGAATGAAATTGGGACCAAAGCATCGCAAAGTGCGTCTGTATTGAACTGGAAATAAAATCCATACCGGTAATAAGGAAACACGTGTCGTCTGAAGTCCTCTGTTTCCAAATTCGGTCAATCATTTCATTGTGTAATATAATATATCAGTGTTAATCCTGGAACGAACTACTGCCATTCAGACAGACCATGATCGACCAGACTTCATTATTCCATTATCTACAATTCTATAACAAATAAACATGTAACAGGTTAATCCATTTATATTAGTTATTATCCTTTTCCTCGGTTGTGATTTTGTAATTTTCCTTTCAGTATTGTTTACACGTGCATGGCTACATTCTTCTCAATAGAATCATATCCAAATCTATTTTATACGTAATAGCAAGTACAGATCATGTTATCAATTCGATCAGTCCTTCAGGCGTACATGATCTGAAGTAACTAGCCTTCCATTGCACGATATGCTATCATATGCATAAAAAGCTACATTGAAGTGATCTGGTTCATATTTTGCTTTTTACAACTTCTTATACAGTTAGGTAATCCTAATCAACTTCCGTTCATAAAAAATGTATGTAAACAATTGACTAAATTTATTATCCAATTGTCATTCGAAGTACAGATAAAATTTAGCATAATCTGAAGCACTAAACAAACACTCTCACTCACATTATTACCTCTTTACACAGCGATATTAATATATAATTTGCAACACAATTCTTACTGCGCAAATAATTTTTGAAGTTGTAATAAACAATTTTATGGTTGACTATAAGTTGACAGAAAAACGTCTTAGGGTTGACTTAAATCCAAATGTTACGTTAGGATACATAATTGTCTCGCTAATCGTCTACAATTAAACTTTAAGTATGAAGTATAACAGTGCTACTCAAAAATGAAAAAAAAACTCCTTGCACAAAATTCTTTTGTTTACCGCCGTAGTTTAAACAGGTGTCAACTAGGCTTATACTTTATCACACCTGGCGTATCTAAATGCATGCTATATCCTTAAGTATCCGTCTGTATTTAAACATTTAATTCAAACACTAGTAAATTGTAACATTCGAGTATATCTTGACTGTTGTCAGCACTAAATGTTAAGTATATGTTACGATTGATACCACTGACCTTTAACCTCTCTACTAATGAAAGTTTACAGATAATTCACGAATAAATCGTACCCAAAGAGTGTTAAACTGTAAACACTCGAATAATAGCATTAGTAAAAACATTGAGACATGTTGATATCAGATTTCAAGCAAAAACAAATACAATATAACATGAATGTCGTGAAGGTATAAGTCACTGTAGGCGATATTTCAATTTACGAATTATGGATAGTTTTATATCGTTATATGAATGAATAAGACGCGAATTTTTAAAGATAATAATCTATAGTAATGCAGTGAATTTGGGGGATTAAAGGTTGGTCTTGCTGCATAATCCATAACTGTATCATGAAAGCAATGTCTGTGGCCCTACTGAATCATTCAAGTCTAATTAAATCCATTTGACTCGACGTCATTTTGTTTAAAGAAAGTAAATTGTTTGTTCTTCATGTTAAAGTTTCATTAAACTGACTTACGTCATAAAAATCGAACTGAAAATAACTGAATTTGTTAAGGCGATGAATGAATCTATGTAAGTGCAAATGGTCCATAATTAATAAGTTTTCACTAAATTGGATATCATAAGCTGTACACAGTTTTGTAATGATCCGGTCACACTAATGCGCCACTGGATCAAGGGTCGGTTAAGCTTAACTATATGTAATTTTCAATTACAGGTATATATCTTTTTCACTCAACACTTATAGAGAAAAAAATACCTTTTTTAAAAAATAATTTCACGAAAATAAAGTGTGTCAGTCATAAAGTCATGTTTATTTCGATCGCGATAGATTCGTTCTTGAATATCAATGTATTAAGGTCAAAAAGTCTACCACTAATTCCATTCAATTATTGCAAAATTAGGACTGACAATATTTCAGAACTTGTAACTTTTGACACTTAATAAACTTTCTTACTATTGTGTCTACAATGATATAAGCGACAGGCTTGAAACATGATACCCGCGCAATTGATTTATTTAGAACAGCAGTTTTGTTTAAGTGAACGGTTACAGGAGACGTTAATTGACATTTAATTAAACATTCACCAGTCAATTGTATACAAAAATTAAAGTAAATATTACAAAAGTTATTTTAGATACATTTTTTATTTACAGACAAACATAAATAAACATTGATATTGATTACTTATTAACGTGGATATTTAGATCAAGCAACTACTATAAGCGGCTACAGGACGACATAGGTTTATATTTACTTACATATTATCATATAAAGCGGGTCAATTCATCGATGTTTACATTCACATTTAGATAGACTATTTTCCTATATTTAGATATTTAGATTTCTAAAAATGTCATCACTGTAAAACTTTAAGCTTAAGTCTTTAGATTTTCATTCATAATACCAAACTATTGATGAATTAAAATAACGGTCTAAAAACAAACATTCATACTGGAGTAGTTTTATAACAAACGTCATTTAAAGTAATTAAAACATCAAAACAAAACAAATATTTTTATCATATTTTAGTGCTGTACTACGTAAATATGACACTTAAAATTCCTTAGTTATAAACTTTTGCAGTTATTCATATACACCGCGAATCTAAAAAATTCTCTGACAAAATCATAAGCTGTAGCTTCAAGTGTTCTTTTCATGAACCTCCTCGACTAAAAATGGGGTACAAAGAAAGACAAATCAGGTAATAAACTGATGTGCACGTAGTTTATCATAAAATCATCCAAAATTCTATCTTCATCACACTATCATTGTTTCTGAACCAATCCGGTGTGATTAAAACAGGCAACGTCAATATGTAGGGACTTAATGGAATACTAGCCCCTCGCCACTATAAGGTCGAATCCTACCAGGGACCAAACAAACTTCACATGTATCCAGCTAGCTATGGAAAATCGGTGGATCTACCAAGATGGTCTTCCTAAGGTCTTCATCCCCCGTTAAAGCAGGAAAAGTAGCCAAATGAACCAGGTTGTTGGTGCGATGTTAAACCCAAAACTAACAAAAAGTAATAAAAAATGAGCAAAATAACACTAGTCAACTTCAGAGAGGATACGTAAACATGGAAAATATGCAATCTTAGTTCACCTTAGTCGGAAAATAAATCTAAAACATTTAAGTACTTGCTGCAACAATTTGTCATCGGCTGAACATTTCCACACATTATAATTGCATTAAGATTGGTAGAGATTACTGGAATTAGCATAGGAGTGCAAATTATTTATATAAGTAATTATGTTACTTCGATAATAAATAATGGCTTATGGCATGTGCGTTGAACATATAACTATAATTATACTGAGCAGGCGTTATTGACTGATAAATTGTTTTACCCTTGTCATGGAGTTCACATTTGTTTGAGACCTCATCTGAACCGGTCGTTTTTCTTTTCATTCCATAGAAGCTATTGTCTGATCAATATTTTCCAATTACTGAAATCTTCACAGCGACACAGTGGCGCAGCAGCATTTATGGCACAATACCACGACACGCACTCATTTTTACATGTTTTATTTAAGATTGTAATTACGTCTTAGAAATTCCATCATGATATTATATGAGAATATACCGTGTGATCATTGTTTAAGATATGTATTCATATGCCTTGTGAGTCCACTGAGCGAATACTGGTTTTCGGTAACAACAACACTTATGTTTACCTTTTTAACTTTTCAGTTCAATCATAGGTCACGTGTCATTGTTAGTTCCATTCGGCGCACCTCGACCGGCAATGTCTTAAATGGAGGTACTGATTAGTTCTAGGTGTCGATTGCTTACAGAAAAGACGTACAAATTTCGTTCCTCAATACAGAGACGTTTATTTTTCATCAAAAATAGCAACATACGCGTGGCTTGGTACCACAAACATGTTGTCACAATTGTATACAGTAATTCCATACTACATAAAATGTTTACAATTTATATATAAAATTTTAAGACTTAAGATATCTATAATGTGAAATAGATTTAGTATGCACCGGAAGAATATTTACTGTTATACTCTGTGTGTCCCTCACCCCTATACTCTCTGATTTCCCACGAAGCATAAACGGAACAAATACAACATTTACTCGTTTTTAATAAATGAAAAAAAATATGTTTAGTAAGTTTAGAAACTCGTCGCGTGGTATTGATACTGGCTGTCACCGATGTTGGCATAGGTCTCAATAAATTTTGTTACATAAATAGTCTATATAATGACAAATTTAATTAAAATGGGGAGCATTTGTCTGTAACTGTCTTATATAAAGTTATTGATGGTGTGTTTGAACCGTTCTCTTACATATAAGAAACAGTATTGAGGTCTAAATTCATTAATTTGATACTCGTAATAAGTTAGCCCTAGCACAGCACTTTAATAAAACCCATAGTATATCTAAAATGGATAAACATGTACATGTATTATGCGGTAAAACATCACATAGTGCCCCCCTTAAAATTAAAACCAACTCGTCAAAACGACCGCTTGTATTCGGACCAGTTTTCATATCTATCTTCTCAAAACTTTGTGGATCACCTCTATATTAATACCAATGTACTTAGTCCCAAAGGTGGTCACAATATGGAGGTTTTACAGTATTGTGCTATTAACAGTACTAGGTTTCAAAAAGTATATTAAGGTATATATTATACCCATAGAAATTAAATGTAACAGTAAATGTTCATATTCCATATTACTGCAAGATTGGAGGGACCTATCTATACCATGTAACACTGTAAAATCACTTATCAATGTCAGTTCATTCTATTGTGAAAATAATTTAATTCAATATTTCGACAGAATGTACAATGTAAAAGTTATTTATTTCCATCGTTCATTTACACAGAAAAATATGATACTACGACTTACCGTTTATTCCTTGGAGATGACACGAACGAGAACATGTTACTGGGTTTGAATACGCGGTGTTTTACGTGAAACCATGCAATGAATTACATTCTGTGAGTGGAAACTCGCAGTTTTCACCGTTAGTCCAAATTAAGTTTTATAATCTATTTTAATCAAATTTTCTACGGTACGTATTTTGCTGTTTTGAATTAGTAACTTATTTGTGTTTACATTTGGATTTGAGATTCATTTCTGTGCTAAGACTAGGATTATAAGTAAATACTGTTTTTATGATAACTCAAATGATAAACTTTCTCGGTCTTGTAATAGTATGCTCCGAATGATAAGGTGATACAAAGAATGGATTTAAAGCTCTGTCTGTGTGTTAGTCTATGGTCAAACAGAGTATGAACTACATTGTCGGGTCACTATAGACAAAAACAAAAGGCTGAATTCAGCTGTACAATGTACCATATTTTTATTTTCACAAAATATCGACGAAATTAAGGATTTTCTATTGTCATTCTGGAGGATAGGTGTTTTAACATGTCACGTGACTTACTGAAAGAAACAATACAAAGTTGAAATACTTATTGAATCCAACTATACTTCAAACACTGACTGTCATTTCTTTGGTTATATAAATACAAAAAAATATTAACTTCATTGATGTAGATGCCATCATTCGCTTGGCTCAACACAAAACGACACCATAAGATTGTTGTATACCATTAAAATTTCAAGTTCAGTATATTAGGCCAATATAGAGAAATTTTTATGATAGTTAATTTCTTATGACGGCCAGTATACTTCAATTTTTTCTTAAAACGAGTGTACCAGAGCTTTTCATTAAAATTATTTTAATAGTCATATTTACGGAATTAACTGACTCGTGACGTGCTGTGAAAAACATACAGAATAGATCGATTGGTTTTTATTCAGATTTTATTCAATCTATTCAGGTAAATTATTGATCTACGTGTTTGAACGATCAACTATGGCAAGATATACTTAATGTATGAAAACCTCTGTGTAACAACCACGGTAGACGAAATTCAAATATTCAATATTTTGAAATTTGATCTGTAAATACGAGGAATTATAAAAATGGCGCTTAGGTATACGCAAGTAAGTTATCGCTTTTTAAATATTGAACATTGATAATTGTTATGATAACTTTGTTGCATTGTTTAATCTGTGGTATTAGGGTATATTTACTGAGTAAACAGTGGCTGACTAATGATTTAGATACTATATAATATGTCCGCCTACGCTTTGAACATAATTATGACGTCGTTCAACTTGAGATTCAAATGCAGGCTCAAATCTTATAATCATTCTGAACGTATTTCAGTCATACATGATTATCTGATGCTTGTTTGCTACATAACAAGATAAATTAACAAAAATGTGCATTAAAAATCAACAATTTCATAATCCTCATAAAATTAGTGGTTAGTGCACTAGACTTGTAATCCGGAGAACTGGGTTCGAATCCCGGTTGCGGCAAGTCATACACTTCTATAAAAATTTGACAAAAATGTCGATTTTCCTCCATATGTGCTGAAGTAACCGGCTCCTTGTGGAAGGATAAGTTAGTACTGGTTAGTATACAGTCCAGGAAAACTGGTTATGTTTAACTGAAAAATTGTTGAAAAAGGGCGTTAAATCCCAGTGACAATAAGTCACATAAAACAAACAAATCATAAAATTAATTTTAGAATTCATAAATACTGATAATATAGAAATCAAACTCAAACGCTATGATTTTAGGTTGCATGGTACTAGTTTGTTTCGGTTGATAGAAGCCTGTGGAACGAATCGTATGTTTCTTCAATTATTGTATCGCAACAAAAAATAATGGAGAGTTTAAAACCACACCAGATCTCATCCTTTTTCTGCACATTTTGATGAACATGTTTTGCATTCTATCCCCGAACTTAAACCCAGGTTCGCATCAGTAAACATTTTATATGCATGCACACAAGATGTATCGACTTCTGTGTTTTTAAAGCATTAGACAGAAACAACGAACTAAAGATCAAAAAAATTCAAACAGCGTGAGATTGTATTACATAAATAACCAAGTCAAAAATTTTACACTGAAATTGAATTATTTATTACCCGTGCATGTACGAGTATACCCCGGTCAATGTCTTGATCTATTCAACAGCACTTCATTCCGATCACTGAAGAGAATTTAATAAACAATTCTGACATGAACCAATATCTCACACAGCTAACCGTCGGATTGAAGCAATTGTAAAAGTCTGTAAACAACAGAAATATGATGCTATTATTAATGTTGACAATGGGTAAATATTGATTATGTACACACAAGGGCATCTATGTACGTAGCTCAAATTCCTGTAAATATAAACAATTTAAGTTGTATGTCAACAAGAATTGTATCGACCTGGCCTGGTCAAGGTTTACCGGTCAATGCCATGAAATCTATACCTGATTCTGTTGTAGTCAGGTTCTATTCCGTGAGTTTAAAAATTGTATTTTAATATAATTGTACACGTACAAGTGCATTCAGCGAATGTAAAATAATCTTAGTCATCTCAGTTTCTTAAACAAGCGAATAAAATTAACAACCTCATGCTGCATTGTCTTATAACTCATTCTGAAAATAGGGACAACAAAAAATAACAGGTTTAGGTTAAATATTAACTGTAAACATCGTTTAGAATGACACTGAAATTAAACAACAATACACTCTCAAACGTTTCTTTGACTTCCTTTCGAGCTTTGTTTGCTTGGTCAAATAACTTTAAGTATGATTTTTTTCTAGCTTTGTTGTTTGGTCAAGTAATCTTAAATATTATTTTTTCTATCTTTGTTTGTTTGGTCAAATAACCTTAAACATGAAGTTTTTCTAGCTATGTTTGTTTGGTCAAGTAATCTTAAGCATGAATTTTTTCTGGCTTTGTTTGTTTGGTCAAGTAATCTTAAATATTATTTTTTCTAGCTTTGTTTGTTTGGTCAAGCAATCTTAAGTATGACTTTTTTCTAGCTTTGTTTGGTCAAATAGCCTTAAACATGACTTTTTTTCTGGCTTTGTTTGTTTGGTCAAGTAATCTTAAATATGAAGTTTTTCTGACTTTGTTTGTTTGGTCAAGTAATCTTGAATATGACTTTTTTATAGCTTTGTTTGCTTGGTCAAGTAACCTTAAGTATGACTTTTTTCTAGCTTTGTTTGTTTGGTCAAGTAATCTTGAAAATGACTTTTTTCTAGCTTTGTTTGGCCAAGTAGTTTCAAATATTATTTTTTTCTAGCTTTGTTTGTTTGGTCAAGTAAACTTAAACATGACTTTTTTCTGGCTTTCTTTGTTTGGCCAAGTAATCTTAAATATGAAGTTTTTCTGACTTTGTTTGTTTGGTCAAGTAATCTTGAATATGACTTTTTTATAGCTTTGTTTGCTTGGTCAAGTAACCTTAAGTATGACTTTTTTCTAGCTTTGTTTGTTTGGTCAAGTAATCTTGAAAATGACTTTTTTCTAGCTTTGTTTGGCCAAGTAGTTTCAAATATTATTTTTTTCTAGCTTTGTTTGTTTGGTCAAGTAAACTTAAACATGACTTTTTTCTGGCTTTCTTTGTTTGGCCAAGTAATCTTAAATATGAAGTTTTTCTGACTTTGTTTGTTTGGTCAAGTAATCTTGAATATGACTTTTTTATAGCTTTGTTTGCTTGGTCATGTAACCTTAAGTATGACTTTATTCTAACTTTGTTTGTTTGGTCAAATAATCTTGAAAATGACTTTTTTCTAGCTTTGTTTGGCCAAGTAACCTTAAATATTATTTTTTTCTAGCTTTGTTTGTTTGGTCAAGTAACCTTAAGCATGACTTTTTTCTAGCTTTGTTTGTTTGGTCAAGTAACCTTAAACATGACTTTTTTCTGGCTTTGATTGTTTGGTCTAATAGCCTTTAATATGATTTTTTCTAGCTTTGTTTGTTCGGTCTAATAGCCTTTAATATGACTTTGTTCTAGCTTTGTTCGTTTAGTCAAGTAACCTTAAATATGACTTTTTTAGCTTTGTTTGTTTAGCCAAGTAGCCTTGAATATGACTTTGTTCTAGCTTTGTTTGTTTGGTCAAATAGCCTTAAATATGACTTTTTTCTAGCTTTGTTTCTTTGGTCCAGTAATTTTTAATATAACTTTTTTCTGATTTTGTTTGTTTGGTCAGATAGCCTTAAACATGATTTTTTTTCTAGCCATAGCCATTCACATAACATAATACTCAATCGCATGTTGATCTCGTCCTATTTGGTGTCCTCTACATTTATTCACAGGGCACAGTATGTGGTCAAGGCAGTCATCTGGACGTACAGGGTACAGCAGCAAAATTACGTAAAGCCATGAAAGGATTTGGTAAGTCGAAGTGAGATATCACGTGTCTTGGTTGTACCAGTTCTGACCAATGTTTCATAAAACGATAAAAATAGCATGCTGTTCATAGCAATGAGTATACTGCGCATGTCAGCGATTGTGGGATAAAGTTGATAAAGTTGGCCGTTTCGTAAATATCAGTTCATTATTATCACCACGTACTTTTGCCTTAACCTTCACAAGACATCAACAATGTATACAAATACATGAACGTAAGTTTATTTGTAAGTTTCTTTACATCACTCGTAGATGACAACAATCTTTATTACGTTTTACACTTGGTAGCAAACGTCTTGACAAAGTGATGCGTTATACCAACACTGGAAAATCATTTATATTCATTCTATTCTATAAATGTATCTTAGTAAGTGAAAAAATATTGTAGCTTGTATGGTTTTGGTGGATTTATAAGTTTGATATATGTATGATACTTCAGGAACTGATGAGAAAGCTATTATAGAAGTGTTGAGCTCACATACAAACCAGGAGATACAACAAATCAAAGAGTATTACAAGACGTGCTATGGGCGAGTGAGTATATTTCCAAACAGGTTTCTTTTATCACTTTTCTTTTCATATTCAGATTGACATTAAAAAGATGTAACATACAAAAAAATTAAAAAAATATTTCTAACTCGTACATGTTTTATTCCAAGCCAAGATTTATTGATATGTGCTATACTTGCATAATCTTGAAAGTAAATGAAATATGAAATTAACGAAAGTTAGCTAAGAACACAATGATTCAAACTTCGGGATAGCTTGAACTCGCCTACAAAGCTTAAATGGATGAGTTGAAATTACTATCATCACAAATATATTATTTAAATAAAGTTACAAACGGAAATAGGATTATTGCTATTGACTCACCGACGTCTCGTCTCAATTTATGTTTGTTTTCCGGTTTTACTTCATTTAAATATAAATAACCTTGACTTATTTTTCAAAGCGTCAGTAGCTCCATAAATGGAACTGCGTGCATGTATATATAGTGAAACCGAACAGAATATTAATTTTTGATTAGATTCTAGCTGAGGATATTATAGATGAACTCAGTGGAAACTTTGAGAAACTGTGTGTGTACCTATTGCTTCCTCGACCACACTTTTTGGCTTGGTGTCTACACCACGCTATGGAGGTACGTGTAAATATCATATACATGTATTCTATTGGCTCACACTCATCTGATCATGCACTTATATAATGTTTTAAGAAAATAAATTAATCACTAGCAGATGTAATTAAATTTCAATGTATTTGCGACAAATGGAAACCCTTGCGCCTTGTTTTTATAATTGGTTCACATGAAAAATTGTACATGCTATAATCTTAAAATCACAGAAAGTCGGAGTGATTTTAACACAGTGCACATCTCTTATAACACTCATTCATCGTTCTAATTTGGGGAATTACTTTGTGGACAAGTATTGTTGAAAATATTAATTTAAGTCCCTATATATAGCGGGAACACAGCGAAAGAAGAGTTTACACTTTTGTCATATTACTTCTAGCATTTGCATGTGTTATAAACTGTCTAAACCAAATGATGTTGTGAATACACAATGGTGAAATGCTAGTACAACAAATCTTAGACAATTATACAATGCGTTCATAATATTTTAGTTTATGTTATAAATCATGCTATTTGATTAGCAATAAAATTCAAATTAGTCTCATAGCGACCTTCATTTAAAAGAATCATATTTTGTCTTCAAACTAACCTCAATACAAAAAGATGCACATACATTGTCTTCAGTTTAAATTACTTTGCACAATCACGTGTCTGATGCTTTATCCAATTAATGAAATATCTTTTACATCTTTCATTGAAGACATAATTAATTGAGACATAATTGATTATACTTTAAAACAGGGCATTGGTACCAATGAGATGACATTGATTGAAATACTTTGCACGAGTAACAACAGTGAGATTCAGGCCATTAAAGAGGCGTACAAAGAGAGTAGGTGGTCTTTGAGAACTTCGTGAAAACAATTAAACCCATCCATTGTACCAATCATACAGATACTAATCGATAATCAATACAGAATTATAAAATAAAGAGAATACTAGCATGAACTGTTCCGTAAACAATGTAACAAGTAATTCATAAATGTAGATGTGATAGAGGTGGTCTGTTCTGTTATTTGGCAGTGTAATGAATAAATGCATGGGTGTTTGAAGGTCTGATATAGAAAACCGACTTTGTTAAAACTACAAATTTTAATTGTATTCTTAATGATAGACTAAGCGAGGCATACACGTAACCTCTGTTTATCGTTTACCACTTCTATTACAACTATAAATGGCTTAATTCTCAAGATCTCCAGAATTATATTTGGTTTGAGCACATGGTTGTTACGCTAGAGTTAATAATCATGCGTGTTCGTATTATGCTCTTTGAGATAGAACTGTACAATCAATGGAACTAAACTTAAGTTCATACTAACCACCTAAACAGTCCACATCTCCGCATGCACAGAAACAGTGACAAGCTATAGTTTGGCATTTTATACACACATAATTTTGTATAATTTCATACGTACATTTATATCCGATTGAAAAGTTCGAGAAATACAAAAATGAATGTAGATTACGTGTACATGTACATATTGACGTAACTTTCTGGAAAACCAATTTGTTTTGACAGGATTCAAAACTGATCTCGAGGAAGATTTGATTGGTGACACGAGTGGGCATTTTCGTAGGGTACTGGTTTCTATAATTCAAGGTAAAAGAAGTGAGGAACAAGTTATTGACCCGAATGAAGTGAAGAAAGAAGCCAAGGAACTGAGAAAGGTTTGATAAACCAGCAATAGATGCATAAGAGGAAGCTATTGTCCAAATTAATACAAATTGACTGTACTACAATTTTAGTAAATTCACTCTGCTAAGTTTGCTAAATAACTCTTTAAAACATGTATTTAAGACTCTTTTTAATGTTGGTACGTTTTTTACATCCATTTGTTTATACACATTGGTGTTCATGTATTCATTAATGACAGCTTTGCACGAGTGTTGTCCAATTATTTCTTGACACATTCAATTTCATTTAACTTATGTTGTTTACTGCACTCAAATACAGCGGAAGTTTAAGCGTTGTTGAAACTAAACACTTGAAGTTTTACAAATTTGATTAATTATCCTCATCCGTGAAATCATAACAGGCTGGTGTGAAGAAAGTGGGTACTGACGAATCCGTGTTTAACAGGATACTATGTACTCGAAGTGTACCACATCTACAGGCAGTGTTTGATGAATATAGAAAGATAGATAACCAAGACGTTACTGAAGCCATCAAGTCAGAGATGAGTGGAAGCGTTAGAGATGCATTTTTGGCTATAGGTATAATGTGTTTTAAAAAATATATTTGTATGAACTCTTTTGAAACATCCCTCTCACATACGTTTAATGTGTCAGAAAAATAAGGGGCAGCTACTTTGTAAATTAAGCATTGAAAGCTTGCAATGCAGAACCGTAGCCTCATATACATTAAAGCCACATGCCTACATAATGTTTAATAAAACGAAAAATTACAAACTAAAATGACTGTGCAAAAGAGATATTAGATGTAAGGTATATTGGGAAATGGACCAATCAAAATAGACAACAAATATGTGTTATCCGGACTTTTCATGTATGCTTTAAATTCACCACAATATTGTGTGTCCAAAATGTCTAGGATGCAGTGTTTCATTGGATACATTTCAATCGGTTTATTTAAAATTGTATGCATTTCAATTTCTAGCCAGATACGTGATGGACCCAAATGACTATTTTGCTGAATGTTTTTACCAAACAATGAAAGGTGCTGGGACAGATGATCAAAGATTGATGCAACTTGTTGTCAGTCACTGTGAGGTTAGTACATGTGTTATATATTCTTTAATTACTTGTAACAAACTTGGAAGCAGACCTTAAATAAAGCATCTATGATTGAACAGGGTCATCTGTATTTGTAGTACTACCTTTGGTTGGAAAATCTAGAAAGAAATTGAACTTGATCCAAGGGATATTTAGTGTTTTTAAACCCTTTGGGTATTATGTATGGTCCCATTGAACAAAGGCATTGTAATTAGGACAGACTACATCAGTTGAGTTGAAAGAATGCAACTGGTCCTCTGTCTATGAATTGAACATAATTTTGACCTTTTAATAGAGTACTTCATTCTCCACAACATTCATGTAAATAGGGGTTTCTTACATGAAAAAATACAATCAAGGCATTGACACAAATGCAAGAATTACATTTCATACAAGCAATGCTAGCCAATGAATATACTTAATATACTTGAACATCTTCAGAAGTAATTTTATGTGCATAATCTCTGTGGCTGATAAAACTATCCAGCTTGTCTTACGTATGATTATTGAATGTCACTTGGCTTCATCATCATATCCATACCAATGGTACATATTTAAAACATCCTAATTTTAAACAACTGATTTTATCTGAAAGTGTCAACACATCCCATCTTCTGTATTTAAACTTTCAGCTGGATCTAAAAGATATAGCCGAAGAGTATCTGAAGAAATACAAGAAAGGTTTGTCGCGTGCTATAGATGAAGATACAAGTGGAGATTATGGTAAATTGTTGAGGCGACTGACCAATCTTTCAGTAATACAACCTCCTACAGATCCAGCTCTACTGACTGTGACAGACATTGAACAAACCCAACATTCAGCTGATGTGAAATCATAATAAATAACTTTCTAACATTGTAGAGGTCTTATATAATCAACATAGTCATCTAGGTGGGTCACTGAACAGGCAGCAAAGAACTTAAGGTCAGCCTGGCGCTTAAAATCACAGCAGACAGTGTGAAGACAGGTTACGTATTCTGAAGACCAGAATCATCATTTCCATAGGAAACATCACCAGTTTATTTCAACCTCTGGGCAGAGACCATTGTGAACAACAACAATTTCCAGGTTTAATTATAGACTGAGTAGAAGAAAACACAATGTGTCAAAGAGTTTAAAACTTTATTATTTTCAAGTCATTGGTTGCAGAAATCATCAAAATGCAGTGGTGTTAAATGATTTAATTAATGCATAAAATCTGAAAAATACAACAAATGTTTCACATCAAACAAAAAGAAAAGATTTAAACTTACCCTGCTATAATTACACAGAATTCATCGAGGACAACAAAAAACATTTTGAAGAGATTCATAAAAATGAACAATTAAACACATCAATGAAGTGTTTATGTTAAGAGTGAGGTAACAATGTAATTATGATGAGTTGAACACATAAGCGGTCTGTGACAAAAGCATGCAGATAAAAATTGCCTCTGATACACAAATTTGCCATTTTCACAAGAAATGAATAATAAAATATCAGAATGTTTGGTCAATTATTTCACTGTATTAGTAATATGACATGACTTGATTATAAAACAAATCAGATACATTAATAAAATGATACAAAATTATTATATTTATTTGTACATCATTTTGTGGAGAAAGGCTTTCATTAAATGGAGAGCATAAGAACAAACAAATCTTTCACATGAAACTGCTGTCAACAACTAGAAACAAAAAAGATAGAACAAATGATTTTATTTTTGCTAAAACATGAAAACTTAGAAATAGTCATATTAGGTACTAAGAACTTTCCAAATAATGAAAACCAACAAGTTGTGATAGCATAAACCTGACAACACAGGAGTGAGCCAGAACAATCAGATCACCAACATTGATGATGAAACTGATTAGGTGAGGCAAAAATAGAAATTCTATCATATAAAATGTGATGTTCATTTCACACTTTTGATGTGAGAAATTCATGTTAAACTGACTCTTTTTGGTGAATAATGTTTTTCAGGAACTTACCAACAACATTAATTAAAATGTTGTACTAGCAAATATTTGGACACATCTTGTGTACATATCCATAATGTGATGATTATGAACATAAAAAAATCAGAAAATTATTACTACACCATTCATTGCAACATACATAAAAACTTAAGACTTAATTAGTAAGTCAGATTAGCTTTATCAGCTACAAAACCTTCAGTAATAACAATTAACTGAAGTTCAAAGAAAAAAAACATGGATTTCATCAACAGAATAATTGGCAGGTAAAGTTGTCCTCATATATACTTAAAGTATAGCAAAAAAACAATGAGAAAATGGCTTCCATACTCATAATTGACATGTTTTTTTATTTTGGAAAATATGAAGAACATCGTAACAGTACACTATGTCCAGGAATAAAACAAGAGGGTACAGTATAAATCTGGTCCAGTGTATTCAGGGAAACAACAGGAAACAAGGGCTTACGTAAATGTCACCTTAGTTAAAAATATGTATCCCAGAATGTAATAAAATGTATTCAAAAACAAATTCCACTTTTCTTCATCTTTTTGATGCAAAATATTTTCTACATGCTTCAACTGCTTTTCCTCTGTGTGATATTTTGTTCTTATCTTCTTTAGACATTTCTGCATAAGTTTTATCAAAACCATCCGGCTGAAAACATGGATCCCAGCCAAACTTTGTTGGACCTCGTGGTGATACAATTTTTCCTGGAGTCCTCCCTTCAAACAATTGTATTTCATCATTAGGATCTCCAGATGAATAAGCAAATATACAAACAGCATCTGCTGTTTTATCATCAAATCCACTCAGCATCTTATGTAATCCTGGAAACAAGATAAAGTCGATACAGTATGCTGTTACAAGTATTTAAACAATTTTGCTATGAGTTTATTTTAAGAATAATACCATTCTACAATGTTTTGTCTGTGATGTGCCATCTTTCATTTAATGTTTGCAATATAGAATAAGAAGTCCAACAGAACCTGTTCTAAACATGCAAGTTTTGATACAAGCAAAACAAAGGATTCTCATTAGAAAAGAAAAGTTTGCACTCAACTTGCATAACAGAAAGGGTCTTCAAGAGTTTTAAATTAGTTATGGTAATGTGTTGCCAATGAGGCATTTGGACCGGGAGGACAAACATTAGTTCCGATAGTCGTAAATTCGAAACCTGGTCCGACAAAGATATTACCATGATCTTTACATTCATTTAATTATTGTGAGTACTAGAATGTTACCCATGACAAAGACACTGTGATTGATATAGGTTCTAATAACTTATTCAATGTAAATTGAATGTGTTAGTCTATATTTGTTACATAGAATCCTACATATAGTAGAGAATTCCTCAGATGTTCTAGACATTTCCTAATCTATAAGCAAAATTGAAATTCAATAAATATTGTAACTACATAAAGCCAGAAAAAACAGTCATGTTCACGGTTACCTGTCCCAAATTAGTTTTACCCTAAAATTTTCAACAGAAAAAACAAAAAAAGTACAAAAAATGTTTGTGGACAAATCTTACTTCAAAAGTATAAGAGGTACATTAAAGAAAAAAATGGAAAAACATTTCAACATACCCACCCTAATTCTTTTAGCAAATAACACTAAACATTTTTTTAATATTACATAAAATTCCCCAAGTGAAATTTCCTAACATTTGTAAATAAAACCAATACTACCTTCTGGACCCAATTTGGCCAAGAACCATTTGACATACGGACCAGGCATTCCACCCAATGCATTGAAGCACAAACTGGTATCTTCTACAAGACATGGACCTTTCACTTCTTGCACAGCAGCTTTACACTTTTCACGTGCAACATCAGCAGGTTCACCTTGATACTCGGGAAGATCAATGTCTTTCGTTGTTACCTAGTAAATACGTAAAACAATACCTATAAAAATTCAAACAAGTATCAAGGTATTATACCCATAATACTGTTCTTATTTTATGTATCTGCTCAATGCTACTCAAAAATAGTAGTATTATAAAAATAGTTCTGCCCTATTATCTTAACTTCTTTGATAGTTACTCTAGATACTTATATTTATTTTATGACATATTTTGAAAATATTGTAAGAGTTATTGCCCTTGATGAATAATAGAAAAGCATTAATTTCTGAAAAAACGCACGGTGACTTATGTCTTTCTTTATAAATTACATTGGTACTGTGTTTTTGAATCCTATTGCCGTGACTTTTCATTGAAATGGACAGAGCAACAGATAAGCTTTCTCAGTGAATTAAGAATAACTCCATCAATTTATTTTGAATCGAGTATTTGCTAAATCAAACTGTTACTCTATGATTTTTATATCAATTGGGTATTCATGCTCTTACTTATCAAGTCTAAACTTTTCATATCAATAACACAGTAAGACACAGAAATAAAGGATACTTTAAAACATTTACTTACATTTTAATTTCAGTAGAACATTTCCAAAATGTCAACGCTTTTTAAATCAAATCATATGCTTTGTGCTGTTTTTTGAAATATTAGTTTTGTTTCTGACAATACTTAAAAAAATGTTTGATGCGCAATAACACAAATAATGTTTTCCAGAGAACATTTTCATCAATTTGAAACTATATCATCTAAAATACTCTTTACATATTGTTCGTGGTCCGAACTAGATTCATTTGTATGAAAAAAATTGTAATGACATTTTTTGGCTCAGATCTTGAGTTTTCCTTTGTCACCTCTTCGACATTTTGCTTACAGACACTTTTAAAGCATACATCCATTTAAACAGATTGCTAAGTGTATTGCCCGACCCTAGTGCCAGGAAATAAGAAAAAATAATTGATTTCACAGCCCTAGGGTTTTATTTTTTCTATTTCTCAATAGATTTTAATAAAATATACACCAAATTAAAGGCAAAGCTCTCAGCCTTCAGAAAATGTAAAAAAGTTAATATATCTTGTCTGAAAATGTGTTTTCGAACAATGTGAAATTAATGAGTTATGAGTTTTATATATGTGTGTCAAACAAATCCATAAGTATTAAAAAAACTCTTACTTAGGTTTGATTGGCCCTCGTACTTATAAAACCTTAATATAAAAACAAATTTACTAAGAGAGTAGCCATTTGATGATAACCATAATATCACAGTTGACATGTTTTATTCACAGAATAACTGTTGCATGAATATTACAAGTTACCTCATGTGGAAAGTCTTTCCCAGTGATCTGTTTGAATTCAGCTAATTTATTAGCATTTCCTGTAACCATCACAATAGGCTTCATCTTTTTAATACTTCCAGTTGTCACTCTCTGAAACAGAACAACAATAGGTAAGTTTAGGAGAACAACTAAATGTTCAATTAATAGTTACATGTATTTACCCTTTACTAAATGAATCAACTCAAATAGTACCAGTAGGCAAAATGCTGTATGTTGTCAACAGAAAAAGAAATTTGAGAGTGAAAGTATACTGCTTTTATTTAATTTTGCATAACACATATATCTTGACATTCTGTTTCTTTCCTCAAGAATAACAACTTGCAGCAACTAGGAAACCAACCTAACCTAGCTTCCAAGCCTGAATCTTTCAATCAAATTACCCCATATGATTTGATTTTTGTGAGTATTCAATAAGATTTGTGAGTAATCAGAAAGATTACAATTAAAACTACACTAGTTAATTCATTGAAAATATTTCCATTTAACTGTACTTCCTCTAATTTTTAAGAATAAATCCACATGTCATCTGCAGTCAAAGTCTGATGACATTAAAAACAAAAACCTATACCACACTCACACCCATACCAATGTTACTCTCATATTTCGCGCACACAAGCCTTGGAAAACAATCCAAATAATGTCAAATATTGACTGCTTTTGTTTATTTGTATATACATTAATCACATGAAACAGACCTGCAAGAATAATTATTCCCATTTTGAGAGATTTTTGTACATTGCAAAATTGATGCGATTTGAATCAGAAGCAAACAATATACCATATATTTTAAATTGTATCCTAGTCAACATGTTACTCCTGATCAATCAATACTGACTACAGTGGACTCTCATGAGCTTGAACTTGACAGGACTGATGGAATCAGTTCCAGTAATCGGAGGTCCAGCTATCTGGAGTTTAGTCCATGAAATAGAGTTGCTTTCCTTGTATTTTTTGTATTGTGTAATGCATTCATGTTGTTTGTAATGATCATATACCAACATGTACATAGATACAATAGATTATTATTTAAAACAAGAAAACATACAAAACAAATAATTCTGCAAGGCTCATATTAAGAGACATTCATTTAGACATTTCATACTCATTGTCTGTTTATTTCACAAATACATGTAGTTTCAAAGTAATCACTCTCTAAATATCATGGTATACATATATTTGTTTAAATAATAATGATATACAATTCAGGCTGCAAACAAATCCAAACAATTGTTAATTGTCATAAGTTTGTAATATCATTTTCACATGTATGTCAGTTTCATGTGCCATGTCACATCAAACAAATTTTGACAGCAAATTACTCATTAGTTGTAAAAGTATATTGTTCCACCAAGTGGTGTGAATAACAGAATAAATATTGACCTCGGGACCTGATTTTTGGTTCTGGTGTATGAGTTTATGTGGTTCTTGCCATGCAGATCCAAACTATATAGAACATATGGCAAAAACAATTGGGACTGGAGAATGAGTCCCAGTTTTCCAGGGTGTTCAAATACACAGACTCAGTCTTGGTATCATTTGGCCGATTAATGTATGTATTCTTTGTGCTGCATACATATGAGAACCCTATGTGACAAATCATTGCAGAAAACAACAATGTCAACATGTGCGCTTCATGGAGCTTTGGGTCACATGAACGCTTGTCATTTTGAGGCCACAGCAGTGATCCAGTGTAACCCAGAGTTCTAAGTTTGAATCCCGGTCGTGGCAGGTCATACCCTTCTATGAAAATTTGACAAAAATGTCGATTTTCCTCCATATGTGAGGAAGTTGCCACCTCCTTGTGGAAGGGTAAGTTAGTACTGGTTAGTATACAGTCCAGGAAAACTGGTTGGGTAAACCGGTCACCATATATAACAGAAAAATTGTTGAAAAAAGGCATTAAACCCCAGTGACAATGTATACAAACAAACAAATTGTCATGGTGTAAATGGGTCATATCAAGAAACTGATTATGTTTTAGTTTTACTTTTTATTAGTCTTATATTTAAAGCTTTTCCGTCAAAGATATTGATCAATCTCAATAAAATTATAAATCTACATCTAAATATTGTTGTGTTTAAACCAGTATACAGAGTAGTTGTAATTTGTTGTCAGGACTGCTTACAAAATGGTCAAAAATATTGGTAGTTGTGTTTGTCAAGTCAATGTCACTTTGACAGTGAAAACTGATTTTAAAACCGCCGCAGTACACAATTTTAAATGAGTATATTAAGTATACTGGTGATACTAAATACCGGTGATGCTAAATTTAGACCGGAAATTGAAAAAAGAAAACAAATCACTCCCCATAATTAAATATAGTGATTTATCAGTTCATATCTGTTTTGCAGATGTCAACAGCCAAATGTACAAAATCTCCATTAATCTAGTGCATGCAACCCAATGAGTACAAAGCTGTACAGTGACATCACTATTTCCTCGAATATACTAATTACCGGTGATCAAGTAAAAATCTCTCAATGTCACATGACCTCATCATGTAGCACCCATTTTACTGTACTGGGTTAAACTTCCAAACTATATAAATGAGCTATATATAAGGTAACAGTTTCAAATGTGAAACTTTCAACTTAAATGTTTCAAAAAGAACAACTGGGCACTTTTTATAGTGTTCTGTCAACTTCCTGTTTTGTTTCCATGCATAGTTTTCTATTAAGTTACATTATGGATAGGAAAAACTATCGGTAGGAAGTTCAACATAGTATCTTTATAACGGAAGCGACCACCTGCAGATGGCTGTGAAACAAATCCATTTTTTTTCAAAGAAAAACAACAAAATTTGAAATCTTTTGATTGAATCATGAATATTTTTTATCATTTTCTTTAAATTAAACTAAGTTTAATGCTTATTCACCCTCAAAAATGACATTATAACTCTGTTTCGGCGCCGACAGATGGCGCGAACCAAGATAAACCAAGCGCAGCGTTTGTTGACAACGGTCAGTTTCGCATGCGTGTATGTTATGGCTATTTATAGAATCACCGGTATTTAGTATTCACCGATAATTGGGTTACAAGAGATATATCACTAAAAATTGCAATGCTGCATCTTGGTGCTGAGGTATCTATCTATCAATCAATCAGTGTGTATGGTTTTATTTGGTTAAAAACGCAATTAAAATGATGATCGCAGTTTAATCGCTAGTGACCTGGAACTATAAAAGTATTGTACTTAATTGTGAAACAGTAGCGTTCATTTACGTTATATTTGATTTAAACCATTTCGGTGTTTCCTAAATTGCATTTGTGTTGACCAGGTGTAATTAATGATTCAAAGCTTTCTAATCTAAACAAAGATTTTCCGATTAGATGGTATTTTCAATTTTAAAATTTATTAACAATAGTTTTACCCGAAACGTAGTAAATTGACAATGGCAATGTTTGCCGAGAAATCCAATGTAATTGCAAGTTGTTTTCTTCGCGACCACCATTGACAGATGTGCTGCCATTAAAAGCTACTACTAAAAGTAGTTTCGTACAAAATTTCATGTTATTAAATCTGGTGATAGCACACTAATTAAATAAAGAATTAAAAATGTTAAAATATGGGCGAAAAGTCTTATCTAAAATACTGAAATACCCGTCTGAAATGCTATTTTAAATATATACGTATAAATGCGAAAACGCGCCTGGAATGGTCATATGTAACATGTCGGTCCTGGAGAATCGTTGTCACAGTTTATTCCCGGATTTTCACAAATAACAAAAAATGGCTAGACATAGGAATGTTCGTTCCATGAACTATGAAGATGGTAATGAATTGCGCATATTGACTATGAGATCAGATTCAATTTCTGAAACGTAGAATATTTGAAATCCTCGTTTCGGTTACGTCCCCTTGTCACATCTCGTTGATTAATCTTTAACTGTTTCACTGTTTTTACCAAATTTATGCTAGACTTCTGTTCAAGTGAATTTGACACCCTCATATATGGTTGATCTTATTGTCTCCTAAGTCATGTGGTTTATGTACATTATCCATATTCGTATCTTTCGTGACAGAGCCTTTTCCTTAGACTCTAATATAAGTCGATATGCGGTGATTTCCCAAATGCAGAAAGCCTCTTTTTGCCAAATTAATGAAAGAATTTCTCCAAAATATAATACTAAAATTCCGGGTATGACTGAAATATGCAATGGAGATTTTATGGCGAAATGGAGATTATTTTTTTATAATGGAAGCATATATCCCTTGTAACCCAATTATCGGTGAATACTAAATACCAGTGATTCTATAAATAGCCATAACATACACGCATGCGAAACTGACCGTTGTCAACAAACGCTACGCTTGGTTTATCTTGGTTCGTGCCATCTGTCGGCGCAGAAACAGAGTTATAATGTCATTTTTGAGGGTGAATAAGCATTAAAATTAGATTGATTTTAAGAAAATGGTAATAAATATTCATGATTCAATCAAAAGATTTCATATTATGTTGTTTTTCTTTGAAAAAAAATGGATTTGTTTTACAGCCGTCTGCAGGTGCTCGCTTCCGTTATAAAGATACTATGTTGAACTTCCTACCGATATTTTTTACTATCCAAAATGTAACTTAATAGAAAACTATGTATGGAAACAAAACAAGAAGTTGACAGAACACTATAAAATAGCCCAGTTGTTGTTTTTGAAACATTTGAAGTTGAAAGTTTTGCATCTCAAACTGTTACCTCATATGTAACTCATTTGTATAGCTTGGAAGTTTAACCCAGTAAAGTAAACTGGGTGCTACATGATGACGTCATGTGACATCGGGAGATTTTTTACTTGATCACCGGTATTTTGTATATTCGGGGAAATAGTGATGTCACTGTACAGCATTGTATTCATTGGGTTGCATGCACTAGATTAATGGAGATTTTGTACATTTGACTATTGACATCTGCAAAAGAGATATGAATTAATTAATCACTATATTTATTTATGGGGAGTGATTTGTTTTCTTTTTTCAATTTCCGGTCTAAATTTAGCATCACCGGTATTTAGTATCACCAGGATATATTGCTTTTTAAGGCATAAGTTATCCAAAAGTAATGAAATATAGTCTTTGGATAACAAAAAATATGTGATTTAAACTAGATTTTTCAATTGGTATATTATTATTAAGATTATTATGCAAATGCCAATACTGTTACTGAATTAAAATTTTCTATGATGTACTCTACAAATTCTCCATTTCGCCATCAGAAATCTCCATTTTGCCGATGGAAATGAGCATTAATATAAATTTATAACTATCCTGAATTTGTAAACATTGTAGTGCTAGGATTGTTAATATCCATTTCCCCATTGATAATCTCAATTTTGCAATCTGAAATCTCCATTTTACCATGCCTGTGTGGTTATATATATATATTACCATATATACATTGTTTAATTTTAGTACATTTTATTTTCCATCACATTTAAAAGAAGTGGCCCAAAATTCTTCTGCATTAAACCTCCATTTTGCCGTATGAAATCTCCATTTGCCGTAGAAATCTCCATTTTGCTGTAGAAAATCTCCATTTTGTCGCAGAAATCGCCATTTTGCCGTATGAAATCTCCATTTTGCCATATGAAATCTCATTCTTGCTTTAGGAAATCTCCATTTTGTCGCAGAAATCGCCATTTTGCCGTAGGAAATCTCCATTTTGCCATATGAAATCTCCATTTTGCGGCAGAAATCTCCATTTTGTCGTAGGAAATCTCCATTTTGCCATATGAAATCTCCATTTTTTTCCCAATTCCTGGCCTAAAAGTTCCCAATTTTGGCATCACTCCGCAGTTCTTCCCAATGGACCGGACCCTTTCCAGAATTGAAAAAAATCACTGTATTGACATCAATGGATGCCTTATAGTAATATTAGAGAATAATCTGATAGTTCTTTCAAGAATGTGCGTTAAAACTCTGAATCCTCGTCAGTGATCAGTAGATTTCAAAATAATAAAATGTTTCACTTTTATGGCTATTAAAAGGGATGCAATTGTTAATTTTCTAGGAAAAGAGAAATGGTGTTCAACTTAAGTCTTGGGACCAACTCTCTACCTTAGTTGGAACTGGCATGTTTATTGCATTTATTTGGCCAAAGACATACATGAAAAATACAAAAATATCAATTTTTCTCTTGTATGTTGTTGATTAATGGTGAAAATTTTATATTTTAGAGTACTATGATGAAGATGATTTATATGGCCACTCAATTGAGGACAACTATTGTATCTCACCTGGTACAGGTATGTTACCTTATTCAATGTTATATTATATAGGTTAAGTGAAATAATGTTTGATTTTTACATTGGGCATAGGTAGATATAACAATGTATCATTATTTTTTCTCATTTTACCACTATTTGTTACGTACATTGAACTTAAAGGGGACGCTCGTCGATTTTACTTAGAGGGCTTAAAATTATTAAATGTATATATTGACCAAATAACAACAGAGAAGTCACCATGTTTTCAACACTATTGTTTGTTAGGTGTAGTTTTCACACTTCTCCAAAGATGTACAGGTTTGTCTGAATAAAAGTTCAGGTTGAAATGAATTTGTTTTATTGATTATATTAATGAAATATCGAAACAATAATATTCATATTGTATGTCTTATAGCAATTGGCATTAAAGTACAGACTATTTAGATATGCTGTAGTTCTGTAAATCATGTTAAAATATATATGAATCAGAATTGATACTGTAATAGATAAATTTAATTAAACTTAATTTAGGTCAGTATTATGATGCTAAGTTGTATGTATATACCGATTGATACTAATTTGTATATACGGAGCTCCTTAAACCCCTAGATTGTTCTTGCTGATGTCAATAAGGGGTACATTTTTTTTATCACTTCAAAATGCTATTTTTGCATGTTTGGTTTGATTTTGGTGCATGATGTCAAAGCATAATATTTGATGATTGTTAAAACTTCAAAAATTTTTAACTTTTTTTATGTATTAAGGCACTTGTGCTAATTAAGCTCCTATGAATGGGTATACACACTGTCAGTCATTGACATCACAAATCAAGGGAAGCAACTCTCTGACTTTTTTCGGAAATTAGCTACTGTACTACAAATCTGCATTTTTCAGTCCTTTCAATTTATTTTTAGAACCTTATCATGGCATGCATGTCTATTAAAACTTATAAACAATTTAATTTGCGATAGTTTACCAATTTTTCAAAAAGTATGAAGTTAAAGGTCTGTCTTCCTATTTCAGCTGCTCAGTTTACATATAATCGAGATCACAATGTGGCTTTGTCTAGTTTCATGGATGAACAAGGAGGAATTCCTGAAGAAGATGAAGATGAACTAGATGAGGGGACACCTAGGGAGGCTCATCGGAGTTCCCTTGATTATACACGGCCTAAATTAAATGATCTTGATGAAGGTTTTATTTTGCTTCATTGTGTACTTGAGTTCAATGTATTTAGATTGTAGTATGATGAACATCATGAAGTATCAATTGATGATTTTTTTACATTACATTTTCTTGATTGACAGAATTTATATTTTACAAAACTGAAGTGGTTGTAAACACAGCAAATCTGTGTTCATTAGTTCTGTGATAACATTTAAAAGAGTTCCTTTGTTTGAGTTTAGTTAATGGTTCAGTGTAGTCAGTGTTGGTTTAGAAAACCAATAATTGTATTGAAGAAAGCTTGTACTACTTCATACGTACCAAGTGCAAATAAGATACAATCAACCAGGTGATCTGGGTTCAAATCCAGCTCATACCCTTCTACGAAAATTTGACAAAATGTCAATTTTCCTCCATATGTGGAGAAGTTGCTGACTCCTTGTGGAAGGGTAAATTACTATTAGTTAGTATACATTCCAGGAGAACTGGTTAGGTTAACACGCCGCCGTTTATATAACTGTAAATTGTTGAAAAACGTCATTAAACCCAGTGAAAAAAAAAAACAGTTATACATATAAACTATTCTTTTTTCTCTCCCTGTAGTGGCTTTGTACACAGGGATGGTAGTAATAATTTTCTTTAACTTTTAGCAAAATTGAACTCTGTTTTGGAAGAAGTTCGCAATGTGTTAGGAGATACAATACCAGAACATGTAATGGTGGATACGATCATGAGACACAACTTCAGTGTGGAAGGATCGCTGAATGAAATGTTAGGTAAAAACCATAATTTTCAGTCAGAAATTAAATCTGTATTGATAAAAATTGCTTGGAAGATGAAATAGGCTTACCAGATGTGATCCCACTGTTATCAGTTGTTATAGATCAAGTCAGGGTTTTTTCCTCCTATAGCAGGGTCTGTTTGTATGTGTTTTCCCTCAGGAAAAAGCTTCAAAGTCATGCAGTTTTCCCCTAAAATTCAGTTTACATCAAGTTTTTCCCCTTTTTGCAAAATACCTTATAATTTCAAAGATTTTTTTCCTTCTTTGTTTGGGTCTGGTAAATGGACCCTTCCCAATTGAAAATAAATACTTTTTTCCCAATGTCCAACGTAAAAAATCCCAATTTTCCAAAAAATCACTGAATTTTTCTCCAAATTTAAGGAAAGGGCCCCTTCCCCTACCTGTGAAAAAAGCCCTGCAAGTCTATGTGTTTATTAGTCAGTATTTTACTAACATTTAATTTATTACCAGTAGCTGTAAAGTTTAAGGTATCGAGAGTTGGTAACTAAGTTTTTAGAACAATTGAAAACATGACAGGAATGAATTCACTTATATTTTTCATGCACATTTGTAGGATATATACTGTGTAAAATTTTATTTCCTGTGAAGGGATTACAATGGAATTGAACACAAATGTTAAGAATGGTGCGGTTTTTGTGGTCTCAAGAGTCTATGTATAAGACTGTGATAGCGACAAAACCAAGTTATCTGTTATCTGTGGTTTTTACATTTTCTACTTTATTGTATATACTTGTATGTACTTAGTTGAAATTTGTGTTTGTGAAAAGTGGCCATGAAAATGTTAAATATTGCCTTATTGTGATACTATTTCAGAAGCTCCAAAACCACAAAGGGAACCGAGGCAAAACCGACGCAATAGATCACAAGGTATGCTTCATAGTTACCATGTTCCCAAAGCACTTAAAAAATTTGTGTTATTCTTTTTGTTAAATGGATATTTAATTTATTTCATTGATGGATTAGTTTCTGTACTACACTGATATTGATTTTAAATTATCTTTAACCTAGCCTCTGTGTACAAATTCAGCTTTGGAAACTTGTCTGGAATTGAAAATGTCTGGCTCTTTACTGAATAGTTAATGTCAAAATGGCAATTCTGAATTGTCTTTTAAAAAATCAGGCATGTAGCTTAAATCACAGACTGTACTCATTCTAAATAGATATTGAACGTTTAATGAAAGTTTAAGCTGAGAACTATTTTTAACTATTGCTTAACAAGGTGCCTTTTGTTTCTTTTTCATTCTCCTCTGCTCCCTGTGATGACTATGGTTGGTTGATAACTTTGATGTTGCTTTACTTGCTGTGTTGGAACACTTGTGTACACCAATGGCTCATGTAAGGTAAGAATTAGATCTTGAGACAGATGGAGTATTGTCTCCCAGTCCTAATAGTGTCTTTTCTCATATCTCGGCTCTCTCAACTTGTGGTTCAATGCATTTTGGTGATGAATCATCACCTATCTCAATGTCAACCAGTTTGGAACCAAAAAAACATGATGACCAAATAAATCCCTCTAAAATAGTCGAACAGCAGGTTGCTGAACCTTTGCTAAAAGAAAATAAAATGTTAGATCATGGTACTCTTGGTAAATTGGCAGCTTCTAAGATCAAACATTCCGATAAAACTGTTGCAAAGATCTCTTTGTCTGATTTGGCTGAAACAAATCAAAGTGATGGTGAAAAAATGTCGGAACAAGTGAATGCAAATCAAAACACAGAATCAAAATTGTCTGATCTGCCAAGAGCTGATCAAAGTAGGAAAATAAAAATGTCTGATCTGGCCCAAACCAATCAAAATGCAAAATTGTCTGAACTTGCTAAATTGAATCAAAGTGGTGGTGCAAAATTGTCTGAACTGTCCAAAATTAATAAAAGTGGGGGATTAAGTTTGTCTGACCTTGCTAAGGCTGACCAGAATATTGGTACAAAAAAGATAGGTATCGGTAAAGATCAGGCTTTAAATAAGAATGGTATATCTGTTGCATTGTCTGATTTAGCAAAGGCACATCTTGCTGTATCACCTAACAACAAAGGTTCAAATACTGAGATGTCTCCATTATCTTTAATGGCTAAAACACATCTTGGGTCCTCCCCTATCTCGTCCATGTCATCTTTTACTTCACCTGTATCTTCAAAGTCTTCTGGGTCATCTAGTATCACAACATCACCATTATCTCAGTTAGCAAAACAAGATATGCAAAACATGAACACTAAAACTCAAGCTATGAAACCAGGCATTTCATTAGCACAACTTGCCCAAGCTCATGGTGTGAAGAAGTCACCACCTGGATCTGTGTCATTAATGAAAGATAAACAAGAAAGGATAGGTCAGGGAACTGAAAAAACAGGATCTTTATCATTTGACTTGCTTAAAGATAAATCAGACAAAGATAAAATAAAGTTATCATTGAGTAGTTTGGCTTTTAATAGACCAGTACGTGTTATACAACAGAGTGCAACTTCTATTCCATCATATTCCCCAAAGCATTCAAATTCACCCACATTGATGGATTTAGCTAAGAAACCTGGACAAGGAATGAAATCAGAAGAATTACTCTCTAGTGGAAAAAACGTGAACTCATCTAAATTAGATAATAGTGTGGATACCGTGAATGAAGTTGATCTCAAAAACACTTCTGAAAATAAGGAAAATGTTGACACTGAAGGCGTGTCTGAAATTGTTTTATTTATAGATGACGTGTCAGAAGAGAGTTTGCACTACTTAATGAACAAACCTTCTGTCCTTGGTCATTCATTATGCTTGATATCAAGAAAAACTTGTAAATCTGGCACAAAAAAGTATCATTGGAAACGTTTTGGGTATAAATATCAAATGAATGGCATGTTGTGTCAGCCATTTACGGAGATGAAAAACATTATTCCATATGACTTCAGTGATCCTTCCCCTGATGATATTGTCAAAACTAAACAAAAACAAGCATTTAAAAGGTCATGATCTCTAACACATACAGGCAGTCATTAATGCATTAACTAACTTTTATTTTTCTCTATTTAAATTTGAATTTTTAAAGGATTGTTGGACTGCTTTTTGTAACTTTGTCCACTGTCAGAAATTTTACTATACTATGCTCACTGAGTTGTGTTTAATATCACTCAGTGTGTTTGCATCATATTTTTATACTATATGACATGTTTTACATTGAAAAATATATTTTTCAATGTTACTCTGGTATTCAGTGATCAGGAAAGAAATTTTCTTAATTACATAATGGCCCTTTTGGATGCAAAGTCAGCGTGACATTTTAAAAACCAATGTGACATTTTCATGTGGCGATAACTGAGTAGCAATTAAAACAGTTTTCATACCTATCTGCTCGGCACTCTTTGCTTAAAGAAGAAGCTAGCTTTAAGGGTCAGATGACACAGAGCATCTATCATTAGGTGCTTGCTTTTGCAAAAGGAAAGAATTGCTTTAAGCATCAGATAAGCAGAGCAGAAATATTTACATTGTTCTCACTTGGAACAGAAGCGTGTTTTTAAAATATTTTAGCGGTCCCTTGATTATTCATAGAAACCATTGACTTGAATTGTTCAAAACATATTTATTAACAATTATGTATAACTGTATATATGTCCTATGACTAAATACAGTAATGCAGGTGATACCAAAGCTTCATTGTTTTATCAGTTTAATGAGTCTTACATGTAAGCTAGTAGGTATTATTGATAATGATATTTTGTTGAGCTCTGTCAGTGAGTTTGACTTAGTTGCCACAATTGCAGTTAGATGTATTTTGGTGAAGCATGCATTTTTTTCCATTTGGATTTTTTGTCCAGACCATAACTTTGTCAGTTATTGGGGGATTTCAAAATAACTTCATGCAAATGTTTGCCAAGATGTAATGATGTATAATGCACAAGTCTATTAAACATCAAAGCTACCTGTTGAGGTTGAACTCAAAAAATTGATATTAAGCATTTTATTGGATATCAATGTTGGTCTTGTCAGGGCTGTCACTTTGACATACATTGTGAAATTGTATAGTTCTTAACAAATGTTACTCTTAATGAGTTATTCTTGAATGTTTAAATTAAACCCTAATATAATTATAAAAGCTTAAGGTCACTGATATATATTGATATGTTGCCAACTGGCATCCAGTGTTAAAATTATTCAAAATCTTTCAATTCCTGTTATGTTGTCACCCTTACGCAGATGACATGCAAGACTGAACTCGTGATTTTCTAGTGTAAGAATTTGTATAAATAACCTAATATGTTCAAAACAATTGATATTGCAAAATTTTGCTCCAAGGATTTAATGATTTTATTTTCTTAAATGTAGTTAATCATAAACAGTTATTAGAGATTAAATCTGACTTTGATGTATTTATTTTCTGCTTAGTAAATGTTCAATAGTTGATTTCTGTAAGTTAGTCCAAATTTGTCAAAATAAATGTAGTGTAATTTCCTTGTACATAATTTATTTTCTGTATTTAAATTTTTAATAAGTTATTTTGATTGGATTTGTTATTAATAATGAATTAATGATTTGATGCATCAGTTTATATCTCATTGCATGGTAATTTACCTAGCTTAACGTTCTGAGTGCTAATACTTCATTAATTGTACATATATACCAAAAACTTGTGTCAGAAGTAAACTATAACATTAAAAATGATTTATTTCTCTTGTCTAATTGTTGATTTCTTATTATATTCTTTTTTTGTCATATTTTTATACTGTAAATAAATAGATACTACTGTAAAGTATGAGATATTTATGTGTATAGTCATTTTCTCTTGCTAGCCTGTGGATAAATATTTTGTACATAGACTGAACACGTAGGTTAGATATTTTGTATATATATTTAACAGTTTCTCATTCTATTGAAAAGGTAGTACTGACTGTTAACCGGTAATCCAGATACTCATTATGTATTTTTCTATATTTTGATTGTAAAAAAGTATTAAACATGGATTATTTTATAATAGATGTAGTTTTGATTTTTTGTATATTTCCCCTAAAATATTATTTAAAAAAAATAAATGTGTGGGTGCATTTCTCATGCAGATTTTAAGAATTTGGCACAATCTACTAGGAGGCTAAGTTCTGGATGTATAGTAATGATGACACTCAAATAATGATGATACATATAGGAGAAATATACACAAAGGAGAAAGACAACAATACAAGACATATTTAATAAACATAAATAAATATAATTACTTTTACACTTTCACAAGTCTTCACAATAATCTTTAGAGGGTACTCAAAAAGTTTAAACGATGGTCTTATTTAGTGTTTCAATGAAGATATAGCCAAAGCACTCATACTATTTGATTTCAAAATATTTGCTTTTATCAGTGCTGTTGAAGAGATTTAATTCACTTAATTTTGGTGAGTTGTGTTCTAATTGTACTCTTTTGTTCTTGTCAGGAACCTATTAAGTTCCAGAGTGGCCCGTATAAATACTGCTTTGGTAGTATCATATATACTTCACTCATGGCATACAATGAATGATGTTTTCTTCTTGAGTCTTGTTTATTAACAATTTTCTATATGTTTATTTGTACAAGTTTTTGTTTTTCAGGCGCCAAAAGTGATCAGACAACAACACAGCCCCAGCCAGCCCCAATTAAAGGTCCCTCTGTGATACTTAAAGAACCTCCTAAATCAAGAAATATTGATACCAACCAAGATACTAATGTACGATCTGACAATGTTCAAAGTCAACCTGTTAAAATATCGGCGCAAATGCCCACAAGAAAACAATCGGAACCAGTCCCACTTAAAAAAACTGACAACAATCAGTCTAATAGTGTGAATAACAATATTAACAATACCCTGAATGTGAAAGTCAAACAAGACACTCCTAAATTGGCAGTCAACTCTGGTAACGGAGACGATGCCAAATCAGTCAATTCTTCAGCTGTTAACGTTGCTGTTGATAAGAATTCTAAGGATATGTCTAATTCCAAAAAGGTAGAGGATAGTAAAGAACAATTATCAACTCCAAAGAAAGAAAGATATATACCTCCACTTCCGAAGAGTGCTTCCAAGTATGTTATTATTGTGAATTGCAACCATTTATAAACAAATATCCAGTGCATACTGAATATTAAGAAAATTTTGTGTTCCAAATTATTGTAGTTTTTAATGGAGTTTTATTCAATAATTATTGTTTTGCTTGTTACAATGTCCATGTTGTATCATGATAAATAAGATTAACTTCGGTATTCTTTTAAATGCACTTAAATCTTCATATTTTTAGCTCACCAGAACTGGAGGTTCAGGGTGAGCTGTTAGGTAGGGTAGGTGGATGCTCCGGCTTCTGGCGTCAACAATGGTCTTCTCCTCTGAAACTACCTATCAGATTTTCTTCAAATTTGCTGAGTAGAATTCTTTAGGTGTTCTATCTGCAATTTGCTCATATTATACCAGTTGATCCCTTTTAGGGGTCACCTGAGCTAAAAATAAAATAACCTTTAAACTTCTTCTCTTGAACCAACCGATGGAACATCACCAAACTTGGTCTGTAGCATTCTTAGATTGGTTTCTATCAGATTTGCTCAAATAAAAATGGTTTGCCCCTATTAGGGGCTATTACATCTAAAAATAAAAATACCTTTAAACATCTCTTTTTCATGAACCAATGGATGTATCATCACTATACTTGGTTTGTAGCATCCTCTTTCAATTTGCTCAAATAAATTGGTCGGTCCCTTTAAGGTGCAGCCAGAGCTAAAAATAGAAATACCTTAAAATGACTTTTTCTCATGATTAAATGGAGGGATCATTACCAAACTTGGTGTGTAGCATCCTTAGATAGTGTTCAATTCAATTTGCTCAAATAAAAGTGGTTTTCTCCTTTAAGGGACCACTAAAGCTAAAAATAGAAATACTGTAAAATGACTTCTTTTCATGAAGTAATGGTTGGATCAACACCAAGTTGCCAGCTCCTTGTGGAAAGGTAAGTTAGTACTGGTTAGTATACAGTCCAGGACAACTTGTTAGTGAACCGGTCGCCATACGTAACTGAAAAATTGTTGAAAAATGTTGTTAAACCCAGTGACAATATGTCACATAAAAACAAACAAACAAAATAAAACTTAATAGTATCCTTTGATGGTCCTTTATCAAATTTATTATTGTTCCCCATTGTCTGCCCAGAAGTGTACCTTTATTACCTTTTTAATAACAAGTTAACTTACATCTTGTTCTTGTGAGCGATGCAGGGCCCTCTTGTTTTGTATAACTGTTCGTTCTGTAGGGAAGGCGGTTTATGAAATTTTGTGGCATGATTGTTGTAAAAACAGCACTAACACCATTAATTTCCTTATAATTGTCCGTACAATAGGGGAGATAAAGTTATATTCAGTTGTTAGACTGTGAAAAAAAACACATTGTAGAGTCTTGTATGTATTATTTAATGGCTGGTGATCTGTTACAAGGTTTATAGTTGTTTTACTATTCTAAGTTTCAAGATAACCTTATTTTTTTTAATTAAAAGCAACATACAAAAGCTTGTATCTATGCTGTTTTAGGTCAAAATATGAAAAATTTGATTTGAAGGAGGAATACAAGAAACGTGAAAGTGGTAAAGATATGCTCAATATGGTTGTGATAGGTACGTGTCATTGTTTTCATACGAAATATACTACTGAAAGACTGATAGTAAAATTGATTATCTTAACTTTCTCTCTTTAGAGTTGGAGGAGAATGTTAAAATTTATGTAAGGTCAAAAGGAAGGGTCCTAAAATCTCGCAGTTGAGTGTTTGTTGTGTGTTATGGGTGTCACTGGGCTATGTCAAAGTGCCTTCTTTTACAAAAATCATTTAGCAAGATGCAATGCCTTAGAAGTTGTTACATAATTATAATACCTTTTTGAATGTCATTGAGTCAAATCCAGTATCATTGCCCCTCTGATCAACTGCATTCCAGCTGGCAGAACTTGTGTAAAATATTCGTACATAGCACAAATTTGGAATGTATCATTTAAATGCACTTGTAAAAGAAAATTCATATTTTCTGTTAATGGATTTGAATGTTTTGTATAAAACTCTGTTATAGGTCATGTTGATGCTGGCAAGAGTACATTAATGGGCCACGTGTTGTTCCAGTTAGGAAATGTAAACCAGAGAGCCATGCATAAGTATGAGCAGGAATCTAAAAAACTTGGGAAGAGTTCCTTTGCCTATGCCTGGGTTCTGGATGAAACAGAGGAAGAAAGGTGATATGAAGTGTTTGTTTCAGTTGTGGCTATCTAACTGGATCAGAAAAACTAACCCTGTCATGTACACTATGTTTAATTTTTGTATCAATTATCATAGACCAAAAAAGAGATGTATAATGAATTAGATATGCAGTTATAATTTAGCCACTTCATGGCATTAGTATTTCTATCTAGTTTTTGTATCTTAATGTAATGAAATAAAAATTGAATGAAGCAATTGCAAAAAAAAAAAATATATGTAAATAAAAGATGCATTGGCAAAGATAGCCATATTCCTGTCAAATTGTGTTTTTTTTTGAAATTCAGTGAAATCAAAGCAAAACTGATTACCATGATAATTTTGAACATTTCAGAGTTAGAGGTGTGACCATGGACATAGCTCAGACAAAATTTGAAACTCCACAAAAGATTATCACATTATTGGATGCTCCAGGACACAAGGATTTCATTCCTAACATGATCACTGGTATGTAATTTATGTTCACATATTCAAAACAGTAGATTCATTCATAGGTTCCATTCAAATCCCTAATCTAAGAAAAGATATGAAATGAAGAATCAAGAAGTTAAATTACGATTCCTGGGATATTGTATTGAATAATTTGTTGTAATCTCGTTTTTATCTAACTGATATCAGGTCTGTCTGATTTGACATGTTATGTACAGTTTCACTCAATTGTAATTAATTTAATTAGGAGACAGTCGTGTTAAGACATTTTAGTTTTCTATTTAGCCAAACTCATTTTTTGATGTTGCTAAGTAGTTTTGTACCTTTTAGTTATAAATGTTACTAACTGTTTCGTGATTCTGTTTTACTACATTTTATTTCAGTCTTTACCTTATTAACATGTATTTTATACAGGCACAGCGCAAGCTGACGTTGCTATTTTAGTTGTGAATTCCACCAAAGGTGAATTTGAGACGGGATTTGAATCTGGTGGTCAGACAAGAGAACATGCACTTCTTGCTAGGTCCCTAGGTTTGTATCATCATACTGTGTCGTTCTTAGCTATTTACCAGTATTTGTTTTACTAATTGACCAATTGTTGTGGGGTTAATATTGGAGTCTTGTTAGTTTATGAGGCGATATTTGTTTATTGTGTATAGTTTTAAAAAAATGACCCATTTATTCCTTTGTTTAGTTAACAATATTCATGTTCAGTAAAGGACTTCTGCTGAATTATATCAATAAATTGCTATTGATCTACTGCAGGTGTCTCTCAGTTAATTGTTGCTGTAAATAAGATGGATACTGTGAAATGGGATAAAGCTAGATATGATGATGTTGTACGTAAGATGGGTCAGTTTTTGAAGCAAGCAGGGTATAAGGATGGTGATGTATCATTTATTCCTGTGAGTGGTCTTGGTGGAGAAAATCTGGTCAAACCTGTGACTGAACCTCTCTTGTCGGAATGGTATCGAGGGTGTACATTACTTGAACAGATTGGTATGTAGACGTTGTGTCTGTTTTTTGCTCACTTGAGCACTTCAGAGTATTGATCCTTTTTTGGCTCTCTACCAAGATTTTACAAATGATGCCCATGAAGTCAAATTGGCCCCACCCCGTCTGTCTCTTGTTTGCACAGATTATAGGGAAACTTTCAAAAATCTTTGGCCAAAGCTTCATCCCTAGAGCTTAGATATTAGATATTTGGTGTGTTGCTTTGTTTTTGGTCCGATACTGAGTTTGTTCAAATTATGCCTCTGGGTTGTAACCCGGAGATCCGGGTTCGAATCCCGGTCACAGCAGATCGTACCCTTCTATGAAAATATGACAAAAATGTCAATTTTCCTCCACATGTGGAGAAGTTGCCAGCTCTTTGTGGAAGGGTAAGTTGGTACTGGTTAGTATGCAGTCCAGGAAAACTGGTTAGGTGAACCAGTCGCCGTATATAACTGAAAAATTGTTGAAAAAAAGTGTTTAAAACTCGGTGACAATAAGTCATATAAACACAAGAATGCCTCTGGGGTAAGGATCAGCCCTTCCCTAACCAAGTTGTCAATTCATCACGTTATTCAGGTGAGCGGTATTTTATGCCTTGATTACCCTCTTGTGTAGAACAAAAGGATTGACATTATTGCACTAATAAGTTTATTGATCTCTATTTTATGGCCAGGTTATATCACACCAATTTTCTCATTATGTTAAGAATGGAAAAAGATGTTAAAAATTTTTATTATCACTGAAATGCATTTAGATTTGCATAAAAAATAATGTCATGGACAAATTGCTTAGTATTTAGTTAATATTTAAATGGTTGTTTGTGGTGACTAACAAATTCATACTATATTTTAGGCCAATGACTACCGGTAGTCTATTTATAGAAATGTGTATTTTGAATGTTTTTCAGACAAGTTCAAGCCTGTCACAAGGCCAGTGGATAAACCTTTACGTATTATTGTATCTGATGTGTTCAAAGGAATGGGTAGTGGATATACAGTTACAGGGAAGGTGGTTTCTGGAAGTGTTCAATTAGGTGATAGAGTGACTGTCATGCCAGCTGCTGAATATGCCAGTGTTAAGGGTAAACATATCCATGTAATAAGATGAAGTCTTGTTGTTCAGTATGAGCTGATTGATAATGAGTTCTTCCTTTTTATGGATAGATTGTTCTTAATTAAACATCGTTGGCATTACCGGTATCTTCTATGGTACTTTCAATTGATTTCACTCCACATTATTTATTGGTTCCTTGGTTTTAATGAGAAGTAAGTTAGTTGATTTATCATGAAACATATTGTTAGTTCAATAAAAGATGCTTTAATTGTAGAATGGTTTCATTTCAATATTCTCTCTGGTTTGAATAAATGAATAATAGCTGAAATAATCATTTAACCCTTTACCTCATAATACCTCATTTCCTTGCGTCTGAAGCGGATGACTTTTGAAAACATTGTGGCAAAAGAAGCCATTGCTTGGAATAAGTAATGACTTCCTTTGCCACTATGCTTTTCACTCTTTCAGAGGGAAATTTCCCAATATTCTTAAATAAATTGATGTTTTGTATATTAGCTTTGAATTTGCAAGAGTCCAAAATATGCTTTTGCAGCAAAGCGTTAGAATGAACACCTATAAGTGAAATGTTACATACATTTGTTATATTGTGTGAAGTTTATCCAGTTACCACAGTATGATGTCTGTGTATTTACTTACAGGTATAAGTATCAATGATGAAGCCACTAGTTTTGCCTTTGCTGGAGATCATGTGAATGTTGTTATTACTGGTATAGATATTACACATGTTAGTGTTGGTAAGTATTGATTTTTGTGTACAGGTTTTAAAATTTGTGATGACATTATACATGTATAATATTGTTATTTGTATTACTAGTATAATTGATTGTTTGTTTTATGTGACTTATTGTCACTGGGGTTTAATGCCGTTTTTCAACAATTTTCAGTTACATACAGCAACCCGTTCACCTAACCAGTTTTTCTGGACTGTGTACTAACCATTACTAACTTACCCTTCTACAAGGAGCCAGCAACTTCTCCTGATATGGAGGAAAATCGTTAATTTTGTCAAATTTTCATAAAAGGATATGACCTGCTGCGACCGGGATTCTCTGGGTTACAAGTCCAGCGCACTAACTCTGGACCACGGCCTGGTATAATTGATATCAAGTGACAAGTCCTTTGAAAATATCAACTATCAAACTACCTTGAAGTGTTGATGAAAGAATTGTCAAGTTTTGTAGTATGGACAAGGCTTGTTACATTTTGAAATTATTGATTATTTTATTTGAAATATTGTCTTAATGTTACTTTAACATAATATCTTCTCTCTAGTACTTTGCTGATGTCTTTAAAACACAAAATAATTTTCTGTTTGTAGGTAGTGTATTATGTGATTCTACGTCTCCTGTAACTTGTGCTACAAGAATTCAAGCTAGAATTGTTCTATTTAACCTTGAGATACCCATGACTAGAGGATTCACAGTAAGTACATAATTGGAGAGTACCTAATAAATACTTGCCTTTTTTCTGGTATTTCCTCTAACCAAATTTATACACAAATTTTGATTAAATTAAATGTTTTAAGGAAGGAAGGACCGTACATACAAAGGGATCATCTGGAAAAAAATGAGTTCCACATTAAAAAAACAGCATTTTTAATTCTTAAAATATTGTACCACTATCGAATGAATATTAGGATCAGTCATAAAATTAGTGAACCTATCTTATACTTTTTAAGACACATGATATTATTATTATATTTTGTTTTCTGATCATTTTTCTAGATTTGGTTGGTTATTAAACTTGCTGCATTGACTTATTTTTACATCATTTAGGCATAAACAAAAAAAGGTTTGTTTGGTTACATGCCCAAAAATATATGGGTGGATAGAGAGGGATTTTTTTTCTTTTACATTTATTTTTACATATATCGGCCACACTGTTGTGAAAATTACAATATAGCACTAAGATTTGGATGCCGTAAAAAGTTTTGAGTCGACAGGTAAAAGATGGGTCAGTCGGGTTACTGGAAACAAACATATTTTTTTCGCGCCTTATGCTTGTATGTGTCCATACTTTGTCTTCCTTTTTTTCAGGTGATATTTCATTATCAATCTGTTAGTGAACCTGCTATTGTGAAAAAATTGGTGTCACAATTAAATAAAAGTACGGGAGAAGTCATAAAAAATAAACCGAAGTGAGTACCTTTAAGTACAGTTTTTTTCATAAAATATTTTAATCTAAGTTAACATACAGTCCTTGAATGTTTGGAATATATTTGAGCATGTATAAATAAGGAGACTGTCAGTTAGTTAACATAATTTTCTATTTCCCTGCTTATCAGAGATTTACAAGCATAATTAATGTTGTGGGTTGCCAAGAAATTTGAAGAAATCAATTGGAATAATTCTCTGTTTAGTCAATATTCACTAAATTCTACTAAGAACTAATTTCAGAGAGTATAGTATCTCATTACAGAAAATTGTCAGATTCATGCCATCGTGGTCTTGATAATTCTTGCATTCTTGAAGTTTTATTAGTGGATTTTAATATTTCACCTCGGATTTTTCGGTTGGTTAAACATTTATCTCTTTTACGGTAATCATTTTTTTTAAAGATGTTTAACGAAGAATTCAAGCGCTGTTGTTGAGATGGAATTTGATCGTCCTGTGTGTGTAGAATTATACAAGGACAATAAAGAACTTGGTCGATTCATGTTGAGATCTGGTGGGCATACAATTGCAGCTGGCCTAATTGAAGGGGTAAGTTTTTAATGTGCAATTTGTCCTTTACTAAACATTCAGTGTCTCGATCAAAATTTTTTATAATACCAAGCTGACTGTTCAGTCTGTAAAATAACTAAGTTGTATGCAGTTCGGATTATTATTGGTGAAAATCATTTACATGTTTTCATCAATTTAATTTTCTGTTGCTATAAACATTTATTGGTCGAAGCAGTATCCGTCATTTTAATTACATCATGGACCAAGTAAAATATGATAAATTTTGTATACTTTTATTGTTCATGTAGAATAAGGAAGATATATGTATATTTACTTGTTAAAAATGTGTTCATCAATGTAGTTTATGAACTTGAATTTTTCTGTTTATCTATTTATGCAGGTTTTGAAGACTAAAACAGGCTATGTTGATGACCAAGGGGCTGCTGATAATTAACTAAATCAGAAACAATTACCTGGATCTGGATTTTATTTTATTCCTACAGTGCAATGAAGTGTTTTGCTTAAAATAGCGAAATAAAAATATGAAAAATGTGTTACTTGTTTTTTTCCCATCATATAAAGTCTTGTTTTTTTGTATTTGCCTTTGAGTTGAATTGGTTACTTTCTGTTCTGAGTTGTTAGAAAATGTGAATTGATTCAGCCTTTTTTCAGCATATATGTATTAAATTCAACTCTTTTGTTAAAATTCTGTTATAATTCCAAATGATAAGCATAAGTGTTAAAGGATCGTATTAAGAACTGTTTAGATTTTGTTTAGTTTGTTAAATATCCCGATTCAATGCCCTCCAAATGACCAGAGTATAATATGTTATGAAATCATGTTGAGGGTTTTTTTTAGATTTGGTATAAACTAGTTGTTTATTTTAGTTGAAAGCTGTTGAGCAGTAATATTTAGTTACCATAATGCAGTTCAGTTTATAGGTCATTTCACCGGTGTAGCCTACTTGAAAAAAAATGCTACCTGTTCCATTTCATTAACTGAGGCTTAATTTCCGAATCTAGTGTTTAGATGTTTCTTTTTCTACAAATTAATTGATACATCAGAAGCTTAAGACGAGAACTTGTCGTTTGCAGATAATTATGTAATTATTTCTTAAATTCTTGAACAAACATTTAACAGACTCCTGGACATAACTGATATACAAGTTGCAGTTTTAAAAAAATCATTAATTTCTGAAAATCTCTGGAGTGCCAAGAAGAGAACAACTTGTATAATTACATGCCATGTAACCTTATTAATTTAGCTTTTTTACTGTTCATTTTCATTAATGAATTTTATCATGATGGGCTTAATAAAATAATGTCTTTCCATTACGGACCATATGGTAGGATGATACAATTCATTTGTACTGCCTAAAATGTTACAAACAGAAACAAGCTGTTTAAGTGTGGGTCATTAAATTAGACAGCATACTTAGAGTTATCAACTATATTTTGAGAGACACATAATTACAAAAATCATAAAGACATAGAAACTGGTGTTTACACATGCTTTACAACTGTCATTCGTTATATTGCAACCATCACGATGTGTAAATTACACGCGACACAAGATGGCTGCCCCCATGGCTAACTTTTCAACTGAAAATGTGGATCTAGGTTTTGTCGAAGAAACTGAGAAATTTCTTCTAAGAAGTAGATTTTTTCCGAGTAAACTAGGTGGCTGGCCTGCTTGGTTGTCCCTCGAACCTCTGCCAAACCCCGACAGACTAGCATGTCAAATTTGTTCAAAACCAACGTCATTTTTGTTACAAGTATATTCACCAGACTCCTATCAAAAAGACGCATTTCACAGGACTATTTTTATATTTGTCTGTAGTAACCCTAAATGTAATAAACCGAATTGCAGTGACAATTTCCTAGTGTTTAGGTCTCAACTACCGAAAGTGAATAAATTCTATAGTGCTGAACCACCCAAAGAAACGATAGTGGAAAATGAAGTTGATGCTGCATCATTCAATAAGTTATGTCAAGTCTGTGGTTGCTTAGGTCCAAAGACTTGTAGCAGATGCCACTCAGTGAACTATTGTAGCAGAGAACATCAGACACTAGACTGGAAAGCTGTCCACAAACGGTTGTGTAATCCTGCTGAAGTAAAGGATGGTAAGGCCAAATTCTGACTTACTAGTACTACTTAGATCTGTTTTACGTTTTGGAAGATGTCGCAAAGATCTGTCTTGAAGAAAGAAATTAATTTTAAGTGGATAATGAAGTAATAAAATTAAGTAATGTCAAGGCTAACACTGTAACTGTTAGTGTTAATAGGACTGACACATTGCTAGTGGCCAGTATCATGAGTATGTTGAGGAGATTGTGTCCTAGTATGGTATCCTAAACATTAATTCTCTGTTGCTTATCATTTAAGCTTCAGAGGTAGTAAAGTACCCTTGTTCATTTCCTGAAATGGAGTTGGTGACTGAGGCAGAAAATTTTAAACAGAATGAGGATGCTGCTGATAAATCAGAAGATGAAAAAATGAAAGAGTATGCAGAATTCATGAATTCTCAGCAAGAATCTGAAGGTTTGAAAGATCTGTCAGAGGCAGAATTACAGAAAATGGCTAGTGAAGAAACTGAGAATGGCAAACAGCTACGCAAGTTTAAAAAACGCCTAAGCCATGAACCTGAACAGGTATGTATTTCAAATATTTTTGGATTTTTTATGCTCTAAATGATCTGTTAATATGGAGAAGTGAACTGTTACAATTTTATGCTTACTTCAATCCATTTTTACTGTAAAATGCCTATCTTAAGCTTTGAGCATGTGAGTAGTTTCAAAGATTTTTATCATGTACAAAATTCTAGATTTCAATTTAAATTTTGATATATGAAATAATAGCATCTGCTACGTCATTTTTAGCTGCTGTGATCAAATGAGTTGATTGATTCATGAGTTATTAATGATAATTATTTGTGTTGACTAGTCAGCTATAGTGATGATTTGCTATTTACTATTTTATTTCATATCAAGACATCATTTTTCAGGTTTTACGTTACAATAAGGGTGGTCAACCTCTATGGATAGCTCATTCACCAAAACCTGAACATATACCAGACTGCAGCTGTGGTTCAAAACGCCAGTTTGAATTCCAAGTATGTAAAATTTGTCACATTGTGAAATCATGCTGGTGAAATATGTTTTAACTTCATAGCCAAACAACATTTTGTGGTTTTAAGTTTTTCTCATATTTGAAACAAGTCTTTCTTATTGACAACAGTTACATTTCTTTTCATTGCAATTCTTTTTTTCTCATTTCAGGTTCTGCCTCACCTGCTTTCAATAATGGATGTTGATAATGTTGGTGAAAGTCTTGACTGGGGTGTATTGTGTATCTATACTTGTGTAAAAAACTGTTCAATAGGAAATAATTACCACAGAGAATATATTTACAAACAAGATATAGTATGAATATTCGAGCCTTGATTTCACAAAACATCACAATAGAGATCAGTCTTTTATTTTGACACAATGAGATTTCATTACATGAATTAAATAAGTTTTAGAAATACTGGCATAGAGGAATAGCATGAATTAAAACTGTTCTTCTTCATATGATGAGGTGTTCAAAACAAAGAAAACCTCAGGGTTTTTGTGAAACTGTGGACTAAAAATACAAACTTAAACACAAAATAAAAACAAGACAAATTTAAAATAGTTTTATTTTTCTTTTATGATCATATGAACAAAAAGAAAAACTCTCATTATGAATAAGTTAGACTTTTAAAGCACCATTTAACAGCAAGTTTGTCTAACTCACAAGTTAAATTTCCTTATCCCATTAAAATGCTGATTTGATTATTCTGAGATACTTAGTGATTGCCTAATAACAAGTGCTGGACAGTTAAATGACTAAGATAACACGCTGTTCAGTCTTTGGATGGAACTACATAATTATTATAACATAGAAATGAGTGCTTTAGCACCTATGACAGATTTTGCACTTCAATAACAAACACGTACATAATTGACCACCTTGACCAGCAAAGTAATAGTAACATCATTCTTGACCAGGTAAGATAATTTTAACCTTACGAAGCATTCATTTTTACCCTAAATAATATGTAATTAACTACCGGATTGAAATTACTGGACAAGTGTGTTTATCACAATGAGATAGTAATACTATCATAAAGAATCAGTCATGTTCTGAGGAAGACTAGACTTTCATATATTCATTAACAATGTAAACGATAAAATCACAACACAAAACAGTGAACACATTCTAGTATCTAAAACAAACAGCAGCAGTTCTTAAAATCCAGAACAAAAAAAATCGTTTTATTCAGATGGAATCAAGTACCATTTGCATTGAGGCAAATTTGATAATCATTTAAAGTTGCTGCCTTCAATACAAACAAAACATTTTAATATCACATTTCTTACAGTAACTGTTCAAAACAACTCATTATGTATAGTGTATATATATGATCATGTACAAGTGTATGTATATACTCTAATAATACACATTTCTATAAATACATACATGTGTATAAATTTGTGATAGAAATATTAAAAAAAATATTTTTTTCAATTAATATCAAAGTAAACAACTAGTATAAGCAGTCAAAATGGATATTTAATTTTCAAGCCCCTGATAAGAAGCTGCAAAACGGAATATAAAAAGCAGAATTGTAATTGCTGTACACTTGCACATTAAATGTAAAGAAACAATTCTATAAAGACATCTAATAACTATGTGGTAGTATTACAGATCCTTTGACCAGATCCTGAAAAAAAAGAAAATGATATATAATGAAATGTGTTAACTCTTTAATTTTCATTTTCTGCACTTAAAAATACACACCAAGCCTGTTTATTAGAAAACTTATCAGCAAGAAATAATACAAATAGTTAAAATTACTTATCACATCATGATTTCAAAATTTCTAATATTTACAAATCAAGATTATTTAAAATATGATAAGTAATACAATAAGAATAAAAAGCAATGTGATAATAATACATTATTCAGAGATAATTCACAGTTAAACAACAAAGGGAATTAAAATAATGGACATTTTCATTAAAGTAGTGACTAATTACCGCATTTTCTTTCAATCTTGGGGCCCAGTCAAAATCCTTTAATTTTGGAATTACTCTTAGTAACACCTCTGTAGCACGCTTGGAGTTTTCTGCAAATGTTTTCATAACATTTTCAACATTTACCTGAAAAAAAAAACATGGTAAGAGAATAAATGACCAACAGCCATGAATATTCTTGAAAAAGGTATGACCTTATTTTATGTGGTTGAATAAGATTCAAACTCCACAAGGATATTACATTTACAACTTAACATCCACATCATGAAATATCATTTAAGACACAATGTATGGCAGTTCATGTAATGTGAGAAAAAAATGATGCACAAATCTCCACATGCACCTTTATAAAAAGCTCGGAAAATTTTATCAAATATTAAAATAAAACTATTAACATCTATTGAGAAAGTAAGAAACAGAAATGTAACCAATTATGAAAATTTCACCATCACTAACAACTCACTGTATTTCAGTTTGCTTAATAAAAATAAGAACCATATATCTGAGATATGCCATTTAATTCATCCAATGTGTATAGATGTATATAATTATATATAATTGAACAGTACATACTGAAGCTGTGTCTTCTCTCCAACTATCATAATCAGTCACTAATCCCAAAGCAGCGTAACATAAACCTGATTCTCTGGCTAAAACAACCTGCAGTACACAAGAAGACATCACTGATAATTATTTATGAATAAATAGAAATCCATACTTAAGTTAGTGGTACTACATACATGTTTTCTTAGGTGAAATCATTCAGCTGAGGAAACTGACTTCACTCAAGGCATTGATCTACTGACTTAAGATTAGGTTGAGATTATGTTGAGGTCAGTGTGGATGCAAGTCAATATTCATTTTTCCATGTTAAATAATTGAAACCAGTTTACAAAACTGAACGTCAGACAGTAGTTTCATTATATCGAACAAAATAAAAAGCAACTCAAGAATAAAAGCCTTCCATTGCAATCCAAATCAATCAGAAAAAAGTAATAAAAATTCAAGTCATTCAATTTCTTAAAAAATGCTTGGTAACACTTCTTGGTACAATTATACCTTCATTTCAGAGGTGAAGAGTGGAAATTTTACTTCACCCCTTTTGCCAAATAATCAACCGATCTGATCAGAAAATGTACAATAGTACACAATGATTAATCTTATACTACGGAGAAAAAAAAAATCGTGTCAATTAATTTTCACTTGTAGAATATCATTAAAAAAACTATTGGTTTGCTAGTATGCGACTGACTCATTTAAAAATGTCCCAACCGAAAAACTTCTTCATTGATTTTGACAATTTTTGTAAGTTACTAATTCTAGCGATTTGTTTTCCAAACAAGCATACAACAAAAAATGCCAACCTGTCGGCCCATCGTTACAGGATGTGTCACATTAACACAAACCAACATTTAAGCATGATCTTACCTCAGGAACAGTGGTCATGTTAATACAATGCGCTCCCCAAAAATTCCACATTTTACTCTCTGCTTTAGATGAAAATCTTGGTCCTTCTATAGTTAACATTGTACCTCCTTTATGCACACAATAACCTAATTCCTGGGCTGTCTTATATATGAACTGAAAGTATGATAATAGTACCACATATTTCAGTCGAATAGAAAATAAACTACATTCACAAAAGTCAGGTTGAATAATTGTGCTTGTTAAAACCTGAAAGTGACACTGTAAACTATTAAATCTGGGTTATTTTAAAAAATTGTTAATTTTCCATTAACAGCCAAACCTGGATTAACAATCACCTATGAACAACAGTCACCTGTAAACAACATTCACTAATGCTAACTGATATAATAGACCTAAGGACCAACTGAATAAACTTCAACAGTTCATAATGGTCATATACGGTCTAACCCCTTGATGACCTTCATTTACAGGGTTGACTGTATATTTTAGTAAGTTTATTTTTTAACAGTGTTTATTCATGGTATAAGGTATCATATGGGTTTTACAGAAATTTCCGAATTTTCCTAAGCCTTATTCCTAAGACTCAAACAGCATATACACATCCAAGACAAAACAATATCATCAATTATTCAATAAAATTACATGTTTATAAATAATACAAAACATACATGATGCTTCCTACAACATTGACGTGTTAAATACACAAGTGAACATTGTCTGTTGATTGGAATTAATACAAATTTTCAAAATACGAAAAATGACACTAAGGTGCATATTAATGAGATTATATATATTCTGACTCATTTGCAGTCACAGACCTAGTAAATAATGCTTAACAGAGTTCATAACATACATGCAATTAATCCCTAATGATTACTTTGTATCAGATGAACTGACCTTCATATCAAAGTAAAAGTAGTACCACTTCTAAAACCTTACAAGAATTATTTTAAATAATAAATTCAAGTACATGACAAAAAAGCACATTCATTTCAGATAGACAAAATCTTACAGTGCTTATATTGAATAGCTGTTTGTTAGTCTGAACTGTTTCTGATGTCAGACTTAAAAGACCATACACAAGAAACTTTAAAGACTAACATAAACCAGAATGGAAATATATCATATCAAGGCAAAAAAAAGCAAAAGCCTACATCACTTGTAATTGGACAAAAAGGTTCTGCTAATGGTATATGACAAATTCCAGCTGGGCCTCCGGGTGTGCCATCATAAAACGTTTGATCCCTGTGATGTGTTCTGAAATGTAAAAATACACTTACATGAAAAAGGTTGGAATAGTATGTGTCAGGATGGATACATCCACAAGCTTTGTTTCAAAAGCTTAATTAAGATGTCTGTCCAGTCTGGACTGTACTCTGAACAATATTTTAAGGTACTTGATTATTCTAACTTACTGTATCATTTAAAGCCACCAGTCTTCATTAAGATATCTATCTATTCTAATTTCTGCATATGTTACCAGATTGTAAAAACATATGTTTGCTGATCATGCAGCTAATTATGAGAATCTTGAGAGGTGATGAGGAGTTTGAGTACCAGTATGAGTTGACAGGTTGAAAAATTAAGTGGTGTATTACTACATTTTTTGTTATACTGGCATATCACAAAAACAACCAAAATGGCATTGTTTTTTTTTCTACTTTATTTTCATTTTGGGCATTTTCTTCACTAAAAAATATTTGTGCTTTACACAAATATCTTTTTTTCCCAGGATTACCACTAATTCTTATCAGCATCTAATGCCCAGGCTTGACCTATCCATGAAAGATTATGGTTTCTTATATCTTAAGTATTCAACTATCTTAAGTCACCTGTCTATGAACTGATCAAGTACAACAATATCTCCAGGATGTATTCCTTCCTGAAGAGAACCACATGCAGTAGTGACTACAATGTGTGTACAACCTGCTTCCTTTAAAGCCCAGATATTCGCCCGATAGTTGACACGACCCGGCATGATTGAGTGACCACGAGCATGTCTGCAAAGTTTGGAATAAATTTCACATGAAAATAATAAAAAACAAATATTTATGTGATTTGGTGAAAGATGACAAACAACGTTAATTAGTCCTGATTGTTTGTGATTATTGCATAATGTGATGCTCATTCAGAGAAATGATAGTTTAACATATTCATTACCAACCCAAAGCAAACAAGCATTATATATAAAATGCAAACAAATGAACTAATAATATTTTTAACTATATGGCTTTTGAACTGTCAGATAAACAATACCAATCTATGAATTAAATGTCTTTTATTTATTACAAAATAAGAGTAAATGTAAACAGTTTCTGTACAACACAAATACAAAAGAAGCTGTTACCTTGATAACAATACACAGTCTACATCTCCAATCTTCCCAAGAACAAGAACATCAGATGGCTGAAATGAATCAAAATATTTTATGATAGGGCAATGCAATCATCCCATTACAATATACTAGTGACATTTCAACAACTCAGCGGAAATTCATTTGTTTTAAAGTTCTGAAAATGAATTGCGTTTTCCAAGCTGTGTATCGTGACTTAACAATACTTTTTAAATTCCTTTTTGAATATTGACTCAAAACACCAATTTTGTGGGAAAACTGATCACATGGTTAGAAAACTGAAAAAATACATTACCTTCCCATATGGTGTATCAACAATCTTCTCTGTTATATCCTTCAAAATGTCAGGATTACTGAGGCCAGACCCACCAATAATTCCCACCTAAGTAGTAAAGCATATATTTATTACTATCACTTGACAATAAAATTCACAAAAACTAAAAAATCTACAACATAAAGAAACATCAATGGTCACAAATTGAATGATCATGAGCAAAAAAGCATGTCATTTAAAGCAAAAGATGTAACTTAGCTTAAATTAATTTCATTACATAAAAATTATATAAAATTATTAAATTATCAAAATATTTGTTTTCAGGAGGACAGAAATTATAGGGATATATAGGGAGAAGAGTATTAATGACAACGTCAAAAGCTAAATTTATATTTTACCTTAATTGAGGACATTATTTCTGTTCTTGCTGATTCCTGCAAAACAAAAGGCATCATTATATATGTAAGAAAATTAATGAAAAAAAGCGATCAAATGTCAATCAAAATATCAAATAGTTCAATATTTATTTGAGCAGGGTTCGACACTAGGCAGATTTTCAACTTGAAAAATTTTGCAAGTTATGTTAATGCCACTTGTGAAATGAAAATCCAACTTGCAATTTTTATTGACACCTTTTTATTGAAAACAAAGCCAGAATGAAACACTTTTATCAACAACCAAATGACAATTTGTGAAAAGGCTGCTGATAATGGAGTTTTTCTTATTACATTTTGCAAGTTGATGATTTTTTCACTCACTAAAAATAAATTTACACACATTTTGGGAGTATGCAAGCTTAGTGTTGAACCCTGTAGAGGACTACACAAATAATGCAATAGTAGTCCTTGGTATCAGTCTTCAGCTTCCTATCTGCAATGAGTTCAACTAGCCAAAAATTATGCAGCAACTTTTTGACCCCAAATTCACACCGTTCATTAAAATTCTGCTATTTGGTCAGCCTATTTCATATGATACAGTATAGCCTTTGGTTTCATGAGAAATGTCCGGAATGTTGACGATACAACATATAACAGAAATCTGCCATGCACTCATTATCTTAAATGTGAAATGAACCATCCAAATAGCCAAATTGAAAGACCACTGCACTGTTCTCAGCCTCAGGAAGAGTGAAAATGCTTGCAAGCATCTATATTCTACATGTATGCTTATATGATAAATCCACAAATTAATTAAATATCAATCATGAATCGACTGAGCAAAAAATTCCAAACTCATAAAATGTCTCTCTATATGATTGTTATAAAAGATTCACTTACATTCCAAAAACCACCGAACTAGCGATAAGTTCCAGATTTGATCTAATTATAGCAATTCCATGACGCTCGCGAAAATTAATGACTTTTTACCTTACTTTCTGTATAAAAAGTATTGATAATCGTGGATTTTACATGGCATTAAAATATTTTCTTTTTTGGAATAATTCAATAGATGACATTCGTGTATACATATAAACAAGAAACAATTGCATACCACGTGAAACCAAGCGCTTGTTGTATAAAATGTACGGTTTATTGTAAGACCGGATCATGGTTTTTCCCACACACCACCGCATTCGAATATGTTTTGTTTTCGTCCTTGAGCGAAAGAGGTGATCACACGTATTTTTCTCGGAAGGTAAGGTATTTTCACCGACTAATCGTCAATGCACCAATAAGAATGGCTTTTTTTAAATAGAATTCATAACATTTTTGTGAAATTAGTCGATATTTTACCTCGATAACTTACATCTATGTAGTTCTTTAAATGTGAAAAGCATGATTTTCCCCCACCCGTTAGAGCGTTCATCAAACATGTCATAACCATGCCGCTATATTACGGTTATTGGCTTTCGTATTTTCGGGGGTGCGGAAATGATCCAGATGCCGGAAAAATCAGACGGCTATTTAAAAATTCTTGCCGGCAACTTTTTCTCCTCAAGGAGCTTTGCCTATTTGCCATTTACGGGGGGTAAAACATAAACTGGTCCCCGTTCCATGTTGCAGTGCACCAAAGGAACAGGTATGGACTAAATTATCTGGCGCTCTGATTGGTCAATGTGTTTGAGCCATGTGATTGGCTGTCCATTCGTGAGACATTAGGGATTTCCATATATCTGTAAGTATAAACGAAGATGATACCGATGCCTGAATACTTCAGATAACGTAATGTTACCAATGCCTGAATACTTTACATAACATAATGTAGAGATCCTGATGTTTTGATCTATATTTAAATTATGTGCGAAATATGTATTGAGTGAAAAAATGCGAGGCGTTCCAAATGCGAAATTTTGTGAGATCCCGCGGGCAGAATTCTGCCAGGATTTCGACCGCAATTGACTCATCAGTGTCCAGGAAATTTTGGGCCATACCAGTTGTCTCTGTACACCAGAGTCAAAGGGTACCAGTTTAGGGTAATTGCATATATATCAGTAATGGGTGACTGTCAGCAACTTTTAAGGTGTTATATTTCAGTCTATGGAATACCTATTTTTCATCCATAATCCTCCTCCTCCCACCTCCTCATCATCATCATTCAATGCTATTGGACAATTATAATTTATTTCATTACTGTCAACTCTATTTGGCAAAGTCTAGTTAAACAATGGCTGTCTGATACCAGGTTTTGCGATACCGGCGAATACTGGCATTTATTGATTGATACTGGTGTTTAGTACCCGCTCTCATACCCCTCATACTTTTACAGCAGCTTTTTTTCTATGCATACCATGGGCCTGACTATTGGACCCATTCCTAAAGCCAAATATAGGTTATTTTTCCCAATTCCATAAAAAAAATTCCCAAAATACCGCTTTGGTTATTTGTCAAAATCTCAACGATTCAGTAAATGACTATTCCTTGGGGTCTGCAAAATATACTTTCTGCTGGAACAACTTACCAGCGCACAGTTCCCGTTTTCGGTATCCGTTTCCCTGGATTTTATTGTTATTGTTGTAAAAATGTTGCAGTACAATAATTATTGCGCTTGCGAAATACGAAGACGAAAACATGTTATTCAAAGTTCTAATGGTCTAGGCCCCAAAGCACTTCAATTTCGGGGTATGAAATTATTGAAAGCCCCCTTCCTGAGTCTTCTGTTGACATTTCTGTTGAATATAAACCGGTTGAAATTTAAAGCCGTCCATTTGAACATGCGCCTAATATGGAAAGTACATGGACTAAATCCCTGCATCCAACCAAAGACCAAACTGCTTCAGACTCCCTTCGCCCTGAATCTTCAGCTAGCCAGTCTAGTAAATCAATATCAGAGGATTTCATTGCCCCCCTCCATGCCAAAATACTAGACAGATATCTACTTGACTCACTGAAATTAAATATGAGAGGTCATGAATGCTGACTGTTTTTTTCCTTGTAAACTATTGCTTATCACCCGTTTTTTTAATGAGAAAAAAATGTTAATAAATTCCCAAAATGGCTTTTCCACCGACAATCACCAAATTATTGGATTTTACAACTCAATTTTTTAAAATTTGGCCCGAGTCTTTTTCCCAAAATGGCCAAATAAAACCTGAACTGGGACAGCAAGTGTTGCAGAAAGTCTTGGCCTTCACGAGACAACACAAAAGCATCAATTTCAAAAATATTGTACAGCTTGTATTAAGGCTGGTCAAAATAACCTCTTCAATCTACTTAAATAAATGATGTTAAATGAGGGTTAAATATTTTACACATGCTCCATGTTTCATTCTAGACATACTTGTATCAGAAATTTTCCAAGTTTTTGTGACATACTGAAAACGAAATTGACACAATAATTGACCAGAAGTCGCAAAGTTTAAAGAGGACGACTTTTATAGACCAGACTTTTGTAGACCAAAATAGTATGTTAAAATGTATTCTAGATCAGACTTTTCTTCGATCTTTTGAGGCTTGAATATTTCTGTAATTGCCTGTTGAATTTATTTTTGATAAATAATTTTGTTAGTATACTTATTTTGCTCTCGGTAATGACCCTTTTTACAAGTCAGTAATGGCAGCCTGATGAGAGGGGAAGATTACTTTTGTGAAACAGTTTTGTTCCTTGTCATGAGGAATATCATTTAGACATGAAAATAATTAGATTATTGGTTGAGAATGCATAGCACATTTGCATTTAGGTAATTTTATGTGTTTTTCAACAGTCATTAACAATAGGAATATGCTGTTGATTAAATCCAACATGATGTGAATGTCGTAGATTCATGCATGACATTAATTTGTATTAATTTAATTGGTTGATCTCTGTTGATTTTAATTGATAGTTACACTCCGTAACTGATTAATATATCCTCGAAGAACATGTTTTGCCCCCAAACAGCTGTGAAAACAATGAAGATCAAAATGCAGCAGGTGATATAAATATGTCCAACACCTTACAGTTTTTCCCATTTTGATTCTTCATTCAATACCTATCGAGAAGAATCTTGATAATTTGACAGCATTAAAACTGATATTTTGGCTAAAGATAAAAAGAAATTTAGCAGTGACCGATTTTGTGGGAAAAACAACCATCCAGATAAATCACAAAGATGAAAATATACATTTATCCAAGTAAACTCACTTTTATTCATTCATCAAATCAAATTTATCCTCAACTTTGTTTCTACAAATCTTAAATGTAGACCATCAGCCGCTTTCTGGTAAATTTTTGCCTTTTATCGATTCTTTGGGCCAAAATTCATGCGAATTTTATTGGCTTTTACATCTTTCCACTCATTAGATTGCTTGGACTAACCACAGATAATCAGTATTTTATCACTATGAGATCAGAAGTTGCATATATCCCAGTATAGATGTAGGGTCCCTGACTTTTAGTAGCTTACCAGCTTCTTGAAAACATTTCTACACGCCTGATTTTACTTATTTTTTTATTCTGTTTATCAGTATTGTATCTGATCTTTTCAGTGAAGTAGATTTGTGGTTTTCACCCTTAAATTGTCTGCAGGGCCCAATGATCACACTAAAAATATATGAATTTGAAATAAGCCATTTGCAGATGTGAGACTACAATATATTGTTCAGGCATCTGTAACTGATTTTGGGCAGTTGTATTACTGATGGCAGTGACTAGTGCAACCGTTAGGTTTGATATTATTCTTATTTAAGTTCTAGGAGACAATCTGCAATGTCTACATTGCATAGCATTCCCATTTATTTTTTATTTAGCAGATTTGTTTCAGATTTAGTAGGATGTTGGCCATGTCTCAGCTAAGATATCCTTTAGGGTAATCTTAGCTAGCATGCTGTATAGCGTTGAAAATTGCTAGACTACATAGCATGCCATCCAAGATTCATTGAAACTTGTCCCATTCCCTGCGGTGGTAAACATTTGCACATGTGTGACACAATTAAAGGTTTTTAATGTGTGCATATCTGCTACTTACCAAAGTTGGTAAAATGTTACTGATTCAACACCTCCTACTCTATACAGTTGTTTCATTTGACCCTTAACACAGCATTTTGACTCTTGAATTTGAAATCAGTAGATAAAGCTTTTGACTCTTGAGAATTTGTACTGAAGGGTAAAATGTACTATAAAATTTGAAGGAAATTTTGTTGACTCTTCAAATTATCATTGGCTAGAGTCATTTTTTACCCTCAACTTTTGACGTCTAGTGAAAGCCCTGCTATGTATCTGCATCTGATTAAAAGATAATTTTGTTTAGCAACAAAAAAGGCAATGCTTTCCCGACTGAGTCTGGTAAAGGTTGGTCCTGCTAGAGGAGTTCTGTTCATGTCTAAGTGGCTATGGATGTGTCACAATGGAAGAATTTTATTTCAGTTTAATTTTAGATCAATTATTGACAAAATTGATAATTTACCATTATGTTTTCCAATTTTAGATACTGAGGAAGACCTATTAAATGGCTGACGTCAAGAAGCTTGTGTTCTCTATCATAAGATTCCTACAGGATCAGAGAACTCAGCTGGAAGAGGAACAAGCTGAGAGTTTGGAAGGTAATTCTGAATATATATCATCTTTTTATTCACTGTATCTTCCAGGGCTCTCGATCTCCCGAATTTGGGGCAGAAATTCGGCCCCATTCCCACACCTCTGGAATATACTTTTTTCCCCTATTTTTGGTAAAAATTCCCCCATCTATTATATTAATTAGGCTTCTGAAATTCCCCTTGAACTGAAAATGACGCGAAATTCCCCCTTCCCAGGGCCTCGGCCCCAGTCCCCTAAAAGAGAGAGAGCCCTGTCTTCATGAAAAAAATCTTTTGTGACAAATTATTTGCAGTATGATCTTAGATATGGTTTAAATGCTAAGTATATCCAATAGAAATGTGATACATTTAATTACGATACATTCTATGTAGAGCTACTATTTTGTATTAAAATTATTTGAAATGTATATTTTTGTTTTGCAGTTGCTATCCAATGTTTAGAGTCATCATATGGTATTGATACTTCTGATGAGCAAACTGTAGCCAAGTATCAATTACAAAAGAATCTTTTAGATATATTTAATGCACAACTCAGCATTGAGGTAAGAACCATAACAGTCTTTAACTATTAGAAACTAAGTGTTGATATTAATTATGAATGCTACTGTAATTGTTGTGATGAATTTAACAAACGACTCATTTACTGTAATTTGTTCAGTTTTAAAAATTAAATTCAATGACAAACTAAAAGGAGATACAAACTATTTTCAGGGCTTGACAAATCCACTTGTCTGCTTGTATTTATGAGTAAAAATTGACTCCAGATGAGTTGAAATTTACTGTGGGATGAGTGCAATTTTTAAACAAAAATATGATAAAATTATTCATAAAAAATGATTTGCAAAAAGTGAAAATAATCTCCACCGTCAAACAGGATCTATTACAAGACATGCTAAAACACACCCAAGACTGTCTCATTCCATAAGATTACTTTCGTTTGACTGTCTGAAAACTGTGGAGTATCGTATTATCTTGGTGTTATATGAACCTATTTGTCACGCTCTTTGCCGGGCAAAAAACTCAGCATGTGACAGTAACAAGTCTGAAACAAACACAAAAACTGGCCACAAAAATGTCGGATGACAGATTTCAATAATTCATAAATATGAATTAAATCCAGAGATCTACATCTACATGATTACCCTTTGCTCTGGGGCTATAACGTAAGCATAATGGAGAGATCATATGTAGTTATAAATGCAGTCTTCTACTTTTTATTCATTCTCTAACTTTTTTTACAACTTGATTCATGGTTTGGGCGAAAGTGCATAATAAAAACAGCCTATGCCAGATGGACAATATATAGCTATTTCTAGTATCTCGGGATGAGTGAAGAAATATAATTTGCAGGACAAGTGCATATTGCAACAGGACAAGTTAATATTTACTTAAGGCATGTTTTAGTTTATCTAGGTGAGGCAATTATGATACTTCTTGGGAATCAGTCTCAGACCAATGAAAATCTAAATTTTCTGTTATAGATGGTTCAGCTGTACATTTCTTGAAGAAAGATTTCAGTTCCAAAATACGAGTTTAGAGTGCTAGATAATGAATTTTTCCAGATGTGATTAAATTCAAGTGTGGGCCAGTAATTTTTACATAAAACATTCCATAGTTCTGAAAGAAGGTTGATTTGTGTAAAGAATCAAAATCAGCTTTTATTGATCATAACAACGTGTTGGTTTTTATTGTGTTCAGTACATTGATAAAGTCATGTCTATGAAGGACAATTTGAGCAGATGTTTCAAATATTTTATTGAAGTGGTTGTCTTCATAGTTTTCAATACATGATTTCACTCCATGTTGCGAGCTATAAGCATTCCAACAATCCCTTACACCATGGTGGTCTCCCAAAGAGTCAAATGTTCTGAAACAGTCTGTGCTGTACGGTTTGTTACAGTTTTCTTTTTACCCCAACATCTAAAAACTGCTATGTTGTCGCTACCATGAGGTCCACTCTTTGACATGATAGTTTTGTATATCTTTGATGCCTTGATTAGTGCGGGTGTGGAAAAGAAGGAGGGTGTGTGTCATACAATGAAATGAATCTAAAGTTACAGAAGTATCTAATATCTTCTCCTGTCTCCTTGTTGTTCCATCACAACTGATTCCCTGGTTCTGACATGCATTTTTTTTTAGCAACATAAGGTTTTGCTAGAAAATGACCTTCGTCAATAAATTATTTGACAGTGTGAGGGTTGGGAAGATCTGACTTATCCAAGTCTATAACAATCAGATAAAAACAAATAGTGATGATAATTGGTGAAACTTCTTTCTGCTGCCACGTTAAGTTCCTTGATTCTCATTTGTGAATGTTTGTTGTATATTCCATTTTCATTTTTGTCTGAATGATTTTATTTTCACTAATGTAATCTTCTAGTTTTTTGCAATAATTCAACTTTGGTGGCTGTTTCCAGTTGCATTAGCTTTACTTCTTCTTGGTGACTTACAATAGTTTCCATTGTTTTGCTAACATCACATTATTTTACCATAGATTTCTCAGCACAATTTAATTCTCTATTTAAATAACTGTTTCTCTTTTGAGCTGCTATTTTATGTTTTTCATGTGTCAAAGTATCTTTGAGGGTTCTCAATTGCTCAGTCATTGAACAGTTTTGCTCTTTTAATTGCTGCAATTTTAGTTTGTCTGAAGCCATTGTCTCATTTTTCTTTTTAGGAGTATCAAATAAATGTTGTATTTTGTATAATATAGACATTTTCTACCTGGATGTTGCCATTTATACTAAAGTAAGGAATATTAAGTATTTTATACTGTAAGTATATTTTTGCATCATTAAAATCTACACTCAGCATGTATTAGCATACATAGACAAGTTTGAATGTTTTCTTGTTTTTTTTCATTCAGACTGACACAGACTTCTCTACGTTATCTCTGCATGAAGCCACACCTGAAGAGAAAGAAGAGGCTGAAGGTTTAAAGAATAAAGGTAAATAACAGATTCCAGTCCAGATTTCAGAATTGATATAAACTCAAGTATCTTGTGTATATTACATGAGCAGCTATACTTAATGTCCAGCAATATTCACATACAGTAGAAACCCATTATATTGAACATGCTTATATTGAATTCCGGCTTATATCAATACAATTATGACGTCCCAAATCTTATCCTTCTCTTTACATATTCGTTGGTCTTGATATTTTTGTATATCGCAGCAGGTTCTGGGTCCCAAGCATCGATTTTCAACTGTAATACAGTGACCATCTATGTTGAACCAATGAAGTCGCTGATTAACAAAAGAATTTTTCGCACCTTTCTCTCCAACAAACACCTATTAATTTCTCACTTGATCAGATGTTTTTGTTAGAACTCTGAAATTGATTTTTTATCAATGACAATTATGTAGGCATGAAATCAGTTCGTGTAAATAAGAATGTAATTTTTTGTTTATTTGTTTATTTTTTTATGTAACTGTTGCATGTCTTAAATACATCGGAAGTATAAATGTCTTGTTTCATTCCTATCCCATACACAAAGGAGCATGATTAAATGATTATTACAACACACAGACAATCACTCTAAAAACCTAGTTGTCAAATTTCTCCTATTATTTATATATCAAAGTTTATATCAAACAATTTTACCAATTCCGTTGAACTTCGATATAACGAGTTTCGACTGTATTATGCAGACATTAGTGGTTTTTAGCTGTATCTACTTTCAGTTATCAGTGGCTTACTTCATCTATCTTTAAGTTTTTTCGCTGAACTTATACATTCAAATGTTGGAGTACAGGAAATAAAAACTTATAGGCTCATCTTTATGAGGCAATGTATTTAACACCGTGGTATCACAAATTTTCATGATACATTTAACTTTGTGGATGAGCTTGTCCTTGAATTCAAGTATCCATGAATTAAAATATTTGTAAACTTTTGAATAGATCCAAAAATACATTTTTCCAAAATTTGTAAATTCATGAATTTATGCAGCCACAAAGTTACAAATTATAGTAAATCTACAAAATTTGATCCCAACAAAATTGAATGCAACCACAGTGTTACATGGAAATCATTCTCTTTCTCCACACAACTTGTTCTGAAGGCAATATTGATGCAAGTTGTTAACATGAGGGCTACTTTAGTATGTTATTGAAATTTTTACTTTACTTTTTACTTTCACACCACATAAAACTTATGTTGTCAAATAACCTATTTTTTAATGTTTTCTTGTAGGAAATGAATTCATGAAAGCTGACAAATTCTCTGATGCCATTGAATGTTACTCGCAAGCACTTAAACTAGATAACAAAAATGCAGTGTATTATTGTAATAGGTAAGTAATTTAAATGCTGAAATCAAATTAAATATGATTGACTAGTGTTTTAACTTCTAAGGTTATAAGTTATGATTTTTGAATGACAAATTTTGTAAAAACATAAAAGATCTATGTAGTCATAATTTATGTTTGGTAGATTTTTGGCTGTTCATGAATAGAAAAACTTTATCATTTGGTTATCTTTGATCAGAATGAATAAAAAATGAAATAAAGCTATGTTCGTAAAAAAATTAAGTTTGTGCATATTTACGGAACTAATTAACAATATATTTGATTTATATAAGCATTGAATTAGATTGTACTGTCTCTACTTAAAACCATTACCCTTTATTAGTCCTCTTTAATTTCATGGTTTTCTGTCTTTTTTTAAAAATTGTTAATGGATTGGCTATGCAGTTATTCAAACAGTTACCTGTTTATAAATATGTCAAATCTTGACTCCCCTATTATTTATCAATTTCAGAGCGGCAGCTTACAGTAAACTTAGTAAACATATGAATGCTATAGAAGATTGTCAAAGAGCATTAACCATTGATCCTCTGTACAGTAAAGCATATGGGAGAATGGGGTATGTTAAGTATGGAAATATTTTTAAGATTATTTTCTTAACCAATTATTTGGCAAATACTAGCTTTACATTCTTGAGCTTAATGAATACACATTCTCACATTCAAATCATAGGTATATTTGCAGTTTTAACAGTGGGATTTCATGTTTTGAAATTAAATTCATATACCAAATAGTTTCATGGCTTATGATGAATAGGAATGAGCATTTTCCGTCACAGTCCTTAGTTAGACAGGTTGCTGAATCAAACTATGGATATTTTTTGTCTAATTTAAGTAGACTTTTAATCAGTGAAAATTATGTTTGGATGAAAACTGTTTTTAATTATGCAGTTGCTCCTTTATTCGCATTATGCTATTTTCTGTATCTTAGAATTGCGTATACTGCATTAGAAGACCATGAAAGTGCAATAGAATGTTACAGAAAAGCACTAGAATTAGACCCAGGAAATCAGAGCTATCAGAATAATTTAGAAATAGCTGAACAGAAATTACAGGAAATTGCAGCTCAGGTATACTTCAAATTCTAATCTAAACTTAAATTGTCAGTGATTGTGAAACTAATAATTTCATTTGATAATGATAGAAGTAGTGTATGTCTTATCTGCCTAGCTTTCATCTCAATGGCTGGTTTTACTGAAATGACTTCACCGAATCCAGTGATGTGTAGGCATCAGAATTTGACTTCAAATTATGCTAATATTGATTGTATTGAATGGTTGTGTTTTAGGGGGAAATAACTTTGATAGTATTTAAAATTCTGCAAACTAAACATTTCGAAATGGAAAATAACAAAAATGAAATGTGTTATGTGCATGATGACTTTGATTATTTAAGTAATGATTATAAGTGGTAGAAAAAGAAATTGAAAATATTTTCTTTTATTTAGTTAGATCATTTATCTTGTCTATATTTCAGAGTGGTTTTAATTTAGGAATGGCTGGAGGTATGCCAGGAATGCCTAACATGGGAGCTATACTGAACAACCCAGCAATGATGCAAATGGTGTGTTAATTGTATTAAATCTATATGTTGTTGTCTCCAAATGAGCTATTAACCTGAGAACTAGGTTTAGTCAGGCACAAAGAGCATAGATTACCTTTAAATATATCGAAAAAAATATTTTAATTGACTAGTTCAAGAATCCTGCTTGTAGTTGAAAAGTACACTGTGTGCTAAAAAGTTTACATGGATACTTACAATTTACTTGCTAGCCATTTCAATGTTTACAGTACAATGATATACTAATTGTTTGATTAGTTTCAGGTGTATATTTACTTACCAACATGCAAGTTTTATTGAACTAAAAAATCCTTATAAATTACGTTTTTTTTAAAGATGTTTATATTTAGGTTTTATGATGAGACTGAATGTAAGTCCAGTTTTTGAGGAGATGTTTGTTTCAATTTGACTGGAAACAATGTAGTTTAATATTGAGTTTTTTTTAGGCACAGTCAATGATGAGCAATCCACAGATGCAGTCTATGTAAGTAATGTCATATGTGTGATTCAATTTATTACTTATTTATATATCAAATTTGCATTTGAAACAGATGATCAGACTGTTTGCAGTAGTTTCATCATTTCGTTGATTCAAATATGATGCATACTTGATAATGACATTGCACTTGTCACTTGTACTAAAATAACTTCAATCATCCTACTTAAGGATTTTTCCTTCCTATTCATAGCATAGGTTCTGTTTATGTTCACATATGTCAGATGGTCAGATTTTGTACACTATATATTGCAGGATGACAAACATGATGCAGGGTATGAGTCAAGGAGGAGGAGACTTCAATAATATCATGCAGATGTAAGTATCCATACTGTATATCTAGATATTCAAATGATTGTATGGTGTTTGAATATTTTGAAAAAGTCTTAAGATAGTTCCAACAGCAAAATTTGAAATTTCCTCCTTTCAGTTACAGGTTCTTTCCTGTATAATATACAATAGCAGTATATGTATATTGAAAGATAAATGGATAAAACAAGGATCCAAATCAAATCTTTTCAAATTTTAAAGGTCAAGTTTTTTTGTACGATTGATGGAGAATTGAAATGCCTTTTATCACTCTATGTTGACATCTCTTCTTGATGTTCATGTAATCTGATGGTTGTAGTATGATTATTATCCTCACCACTTCATACCAGTCTGGCGAAATGCTAAGACATGTATAAGCATCAAGTGATACGTACATTGTATTACGTGGTGTTAAAACCTTTGTTTGACACAAGTACTTCAGGAATGAATAAATTCTAAGTGTTAGGAAACTATTAGGAATTTGTGGGATATTGTTTAGAACATGTATACAATTTTGCACTGGCCTGATTACTTACTGGCTATAGTTCAAAATAAATCAACAGTGTCATTTAAAAGCCATGATTTTCTTTCAATTGTGCCTAGCACAGAAATGACTTCCTGAGGTACAAAAAATTTACTATGAAGTGCTATTTAGTTCTTACTATTATTTTATATATTGATAGGTATTTATTTATATTCCACATGTATTCAGATAGAAAGGCCTACATGTATGTCATGAAAATTGAAGGCTTACTTTTTGAATAGCACTCCAGAGAAGTGTCTTGCATGCATTTATCATTACTTGTTGATGTTAATCTTTTATGTTTATATTTTTTGTAGGGGTCAGCAACTTGCACAACAAATGCAAGAACAAAATCCAGAATTAGTGAATCAGTTACGGTCACAGATGGGACGTCCACCTACCAATTCTGATGATAATCAAGAACAGCCTCCACCTGGTCCTGGTAAATATATGGAATCACAATACTCAGTCCTACACTTCATTCATTTTCACTGTGTCATTTCCAAACAAAAAAAGAATGTCAGAAGACAGTATTACAATGAGCTTCGTTGAGGTTCAGATTTGGTTGTATTGAGTATTACCAATAAATTTTCATTTTTGAACCGGGGTAAAAAAAGTTTTGTAAACCTGTCCATAAGAATTTTTTGGATTGCTGTTGAAGTTAAGAATACCTTAATGTTTTAGTTTTTACGAATCCCAAATGAAGCATGTTTTAATACAAACTAGTGTATCTGAATGATCAAATAATGCCCTTTTCGTGTTTAGATTGTTACAAAAATGACAGACTGATGAAATGGAGTATTTTTGGTAAAAAATTGTCTTATGACATTACATCCAATGAAATTATTGAAATGTTTCATTTGGATTTTTGTTATGTATTTTTCAGATAATGATGGCAGTCAGATATGATGTTGTTTATTGAAGTATTAATACTGACATGTGAATAACCAGCTGTATGAAGGAGACATGAAATACACGATTCGTGTTCTAGAAATACTGACATGGACCAAACTGCTTTTATTGCGTTAATATTCGGAATATCTGTATGCATGAATAGACATGGTAACCACACTAAATGTGAATTGTGAAATGTTCAACTTTGTTAACTTCAAATAAAACTATTCCAAGCTGTTTATGTGTTTTACATTGTGTCCTATTCGCATTCACTAAATGCTGGCACTCATTCTGATCTTCTAACTTTAAGTTCTGATTAATCAATGAATTAAGAGTACAAAATGTATACAACATACAGCAGCTGATGCTTACATTTGTACATATTTACATGTCACTGTTTAGATATTGTTCTATTAAATTTTGTATGTTAATGTTCAATTAAATTTTGTATGTTAATGTTCTATTATTGTAATGTAACCAAGCATTTGTTATTTAAAAAAAAAAATTTCTTTTATGCAGTCTATAGGTGACATGTTGGAAATATTTTGTATTATGCAGGGATTAGTTTTCAAGTCATTTTCTAATTTTTTTACCACGAAATTCTGATCATAGCTCATATAAAGGTGAATAGTGTGATTTTGATTGGAATAGCGAAATTGATTAAATCACCTAGAAACATTAGCTTGCTTTATTAGCTATCAGTCTAAAATCTGAAAGATTGCTTTTGAAAATACAAGTTAGATAACTATAAACTGTCTAACTAAGTGTGTAGAACCATAGTGTTTTGAACTGGACGGTGATCCTTGAAAAGAATTTCTAGTATATATTTCAAGAACAGTCTGCATAAATGCATTATTTTTGCAATTTAATTGGCTAGCTCTTTTTTTGGATTTAAAATCACACCATCTACCTTTATGGTTATAAGTAGGTTTTTGAGTGCTGTTTTCAGCAGGATATGCCTCGTCACCATATATTTAAGGTAATTTCCATATGTACAGAATTGTATGTCTATTTTTGTTGTATGTACAATCAAAAACAATTACCTATACATACTGTTACAATAGTCCTAACGGTATGTTGTTTTATAGCCTTAATTTTTGTGTTCAGGCATAAGAAAATTACTGAAAACATGGTCTGTGCTAATGAATGATAAATGTTATTGTCAATGTTATGTATTGAATTCAGTATGTATTCATGTATCTTTTAAAACCAGCAGTATTGTTTTGCATGTGATTATACTGTCATGTATTAGTGCTAAAATTTTATCAAAACATTATCCAAACAATTAGGTTATCAATTATATGGTTTTGTGGTATATTTATTGTAATAATGTTGGTTGTATTTATTTACCTTATATTTATTGGATAAAAGAAAGAGATATCCATTTATATGTATAACTGAAGAAATAGTTGAGACATAAATGAAATAAGACTTTCACTTCAGATTCTGCCCGTGTCTTACGCTTTGTTCCTCTTTGTTTTCCTGGTGCTGAAATTTATTGAAAAAATATTCTGTTTTCAAAGTAAGCAGCATTTATCGTAGTTTTTCAAGTAGTGACGTTCTTCATTTTGTTCAGGTGTTATAGTGTGTGTCAATAGATACTGCTAGTGTTAATGATGACTCATATGATGAAAATGTGAATTTTATTTTCAATAAATGATACATAAACTGTATAAACATTTCTCGCTTCTGCACACTGTCATGTCCAAAATTATTGCAGACTGGCCGTATATAATTTTTTTGGGAGACCTTTTTATGGTCCTTAGAACAGTACTAGAAAATCTATGAATTTACATGCAACAAAGATAAAAACATTATTTGTCATACTCAGTCATTAATTCTTTCTGAAGTAAGCAGCTAATTTTGTGTTTAAGAAGACACCAGTATGGTGTGCTCCACCAGGTATTGCTGCACTCAAGGGGAAACTTTGGTATTAAAAAGACCACAGGGGGCTAGCACGTTGAAGGGAAGGAGTATAATGGCGTATCTGGCCTAAAATGGTCGCATGGAACAACAACACGGTATATCATATATATACATACACAAGGGTTACAACTTCCGAAATGACAGTTTCTGCACCAAGTTTGTTTAACACTACGTAACTTTTTAATGAGTCACACAAATTTCTAATAACTGGTGTCTACAGATAGCTAATGCATTATAATGCACATAACCAGTAAGCACTTTGTCCAATTCAAAACCATGAAGCGGATATTTAATCTTTTTCCTCCGAAAAATTGTCAACTTTGTTTAGTCGAACGCGATCCGCAACACCAAGTTGATTAGAATTACCATATTAAATACACATTAAAACAACAGGTCGAGGAATGACAACGCGTGCTAACCATAAATATCTCTAGAATACACTGATCCGGCAAAAAGAATAACCCAGGAATGGTCTACTCACGTAAAATTTACAAAATCGTCGACTCCGTCATAGATTTCCACCTCGCTATGCCATTATGATTCAGCCAATGAAACGTCCGCTTACAAATAAATTACGGGGCAAAGGTCACTGCATCATAATATTTGAAGTTTCAATCATGCGACGATTTTTGTGAATTGAACGTGAATAGAACGTTCCTGGATTACATTTTGAGCTGAATTAGTGTATTGTAGTAATATTTATAGTAAGCATGTGTTGTCGTTAATGTACCTGTTGTTTTAATGTGTATTTAGTACGGTAATTCTGACCAATTTGATGTTGCGAGGTCGCGTTCGACAAAACGAAATTGACGATTTTCCGGAGGAAAAAGATGAAATACCTGCTTCATCGTTTTGAATTGGACCAAATGTTTATTGGTTATGTGTAGCATAATGTATTAGCCATCTGTAGACACCAGTTATTAGAAATTTGAGCTATTTCTTGAAAAGTTACGTAGTGTTAAACAAACTTGGTGCAGAAACTGTCATTTCGGAAGTTGTAACCCTTGTATATGTATAAATGTAATGTAGGTGTATTTGGTCCGTGTGGCAATTTTAAGCCTAATACACGATCCCTTCAACGTGCTAGCCCCCTGCGAAAAAGACCAATGATAAAACCTGGATTTCAAACAGAATAATCTTGAATTATTATGTTTGATATATTATGTAAAACTATTGTTCTCTGCAGACATCGTCTCATTTACCACCCTGATAGTAAGAATGAAGTTAACCAATGCATCCAAAAGTGGTTAGATGTTTTTGATGGCATGAACATTACAATTGATTTATTCTAAGTTTTTTCTCTAATACCTATAAGTTAACAAATGTAGTAAACCCTACATTAGAGCCTTAATTGTGTGACAGTTACCTGAAATCAGTGACAGTTATCTGAGCAAATTGAACTTACGTTTTCTTGAAACGGAAAAAAAATACACGAAATTACATCTTACCCTTACCATGCCCAACATTATATGCCATAGAGTAATAAGTTCTGTTTTATATCTAACTCCATGAAGTATTTAATGCTTTAAATTCTGGATGTGTTCTTGGTTTTAACCAATAGAATCATTAAGATACTATTTATCAAGTGTCACCTTCTTAACTTAGCCTTTGCAGTATTGATTAGATTATAAAATTTATATTGCTACTGCTTAACTAAACTCTTGATACTTCATTTCGATAGATGGTGTTGTTCTCAAAGATACTTATTCAGGAAAATGTACAAACATCGCAAGAAATAATAAAAAATCAAGGTACGCATATATTTATTTACTGAGAACTGGCGAATCAAATAGAACAGACTGCACACGCTAACTCACGACCATCTACATATGGTGGACATGGGAGAGAGCCGCAATGTGCTTCAACGAGATACAAGATATGTTCGTTATCATTGGTACCACCGTGAGGAACAAACTCTGGGTGAGAATCCACGCAAACAGTGTCGTAGGGCTGAACATCTGCTCGATTTAACCCGGACATTAAGTATCCAGTATATTCTAATGTCCATCCAGGGTAACAGTTTGTGCGAGCTGGGATCATGACGGATGTACTTCTTGCAGATTTGCACACTGCACATGGCATGTCATTTTCATTTACTGCGTATGGGAATATATTATTTGGTTCTTCGATATCAATTTCAGTACCGTAGATTCTCGATCTGGCAGCATCGGATCCGTCCGTATAGTTACCCCAGGTTGGAACAAACGGTAAGCATAGATTGTCAGCTATATTTCCGTTTTCGCTGTACTTTTTACCTGCGATGTAACCTACAAAATGAAATAAACTTTATCTTAACTAATATAGTGATTAACTTCACAAAACAGGATATTCTTATATAATATGAATATTTAAATGTATATTTAATTGGAAAATGTTACATGTTTCCAGACTAAACGAATGTATTCATAGAAGCTACTTTTTGAATATAAGTCACTTGTACACTGGAAACCCTCTAAACTGGTTCCTCTATAAACCGGTTTCCCATCTAAATCGACCAAATGTTTTGGTCCCGACTTTCTAATTCAAAAATATTTCTAAACTTGCATTCCCTCTAAACCCGCCAAATGATCTGGCCCCGGGCTCGACCGATGTGAAGGGATTCCACTGTATTTTGTTTGATTGGATGGAACAAATAATGTATACAATGACATACCATGATAAACAACCTCAGCGCCATTAGGACAAGTGTTTCTCCCCCATCTTGTATACACGGCACCCTGGACTGAAAATACAATAACATTGTAAACACATATAAAAAAATAAGATCCTCATATTATTATTGGCATATTCCTCAAACAACATATGCATGTTCAATATTAATCTTTTATAATTCTTCAAATCTCGGCTACAATGACAGGTTACACATCACAGAATAAAATCCGGATTACGACCAACTCATACCCTAATTCAGATTCTTGTATTTTCGCTTCGTTTGCGATAATAGGTAAGTGAAAAATGTTTAAAATACATATACCTTTTTGTTGAAAAGTTTTGAGATAATTCACTTCTTGAGTCAATGTAGACACATTAACCAAAACATTATTGAGAAGTGTGATCGTTGTTGCCAGTTCAGCTTTTACTGCAATCAATTCGCTTGCTAGATCAGCTTCAGAATGTAGAAGCAACCTTTTCTCTGTCAGTTCGTTTGCAGCATTCTCAGCAAACGCTCCTAGTATTGACACTATTAAGATTGCTTGCAGAAGCATTTGTATTCGTGTAGTGTCCGTAATATAACAGTTCACCCACAGAATTTTTATAAAAGTAGTTCACGTTATCATAAAAATTACATTAAGAATGGTATGATACTCCGTGCTTGGTACTTTTCGGTGCGTTAGTACTAGTAGACAATTATTACTGATTAGATGTGACGATTAACACCGTTCTTAGCAGGCTAAAACACAATAAAATCACATATAAATTATACGTTATTGTATGTATATAGGCCTTGAAATTGGATGTTTTAATTGATTTTGTTTGCCTATACACAAGTAAATCTAAAGCTATTACGGGTTAAAAAAGTGTTATACCAATGCCAAAACGGAATTCGTGAAGAAAAAACACAAGTTAGTGCAACTCATTTGATTAATAATGGTAGAAATAATGAAATGTTTAATTGTCTTGTGAACTAGTATTTTGTTACGTTGACCAATGCGAGCGGGTATAAATTTATGTTTCTGATTTTAAGTTAAAATCAAGTCTGATTTGTGCATGCGATTACCCAACAAATGAACTACCAACAGAAATAACTCCTATAAAAACTAACGAACAGCTAAACATATACAAACATAGTACAAATGACAATTGAACCAACTCTTGACATACATTGTGACTTGTGAAATCAGAGAGTGTACAAGTCAAATGAGTCACTTAATAACATTTTCTTGCTCGTTAATAAAGCATTTTATGAAATGAGACAAACGTAACAATGAAGATTTATAAAATCTGATTGTGTAGTTTAGGCCAATGTTCAAATGATGTTATAAATGCTTTAATACAACGATGAACAAAACCTGTATCATTCTGTTTTAAGCTTGGTACATTATTTTATTTAAACAAACCGAAACTTTTCCTTGAAACTTATGCGAAACAAGTACACAATTGTCTATGATATTTTCGGCGTTCCATAATGCCACATTACTTGTCTTTATTATGTAAAGATAAGAAATGACACACTGAATACGTTCAAAGTCACTTGTGTTATTAGTATGACACCGATTTACTTATCATATGATATATACACATATAGCCACGTTCACACACTCAAATTTGTGTTACTTACAGTAGCCATTCTTCTTCTTTAGTTGAACTCGTCACTAACATTCCCAGAAGTTCTTACTTGTAGTCGCGATATTATTTTGGATATTGACAATGATTAATTGTAAATGTTCTTTTTTCTGTTTTCAAATTGTGTATAATTTCGCACATAGTAGTTCGATATTTACGAATATTTTTTACAACTGAAGCTTGTTCTGCTATTAAGAGTGTAAGGCACAATTACGCCGGTCGGTCAATATATTTGGTTAAGACGACGAGCAATATTCTGCAGCCATTTAGCGTGGTTAATTGGCGGCATTTTTATTTGTTCTAGTACCCGTTGCACAATGTATTCACCCAGAAAAAATTGCAATACTAATACCGTACAAAAATGAAAAACAATAAAGGCGTTATATATCTGTATTCATTGCAGCGTAAATATGTATTATATAGAACAGACTGTACACGCTAACTCACGACCATCTACGTATGGTGGACATGGGAGAGAACCGCAATGTGCTTCAACAAAATAAAGAACATGTTCGTCATCATTAGCGCCTCCATGAGGAACAAACTCTGGGAGAGAATCCATACAGAGAGTGTCGAATGGTTGACGGTCTATACGATCTAGAGCGGACATTAAGTATCCAGTATATTCTAATGTCCATCCAGGGTAACAGTTTGTGCGAGCTGGGATCATGACGGATGTACTTCTTGCAGATTTGCACACTGCACATGGCATGTCGTTTTGATTCACAGCGTACGGGAATATATGATTTGGTTCTAAGGCATCGATTTCAGTACCATAGATACTTGCTTTATAACCATCGAATCCGTCCGTATAGTTACCCCAGGTAGGGTCAACTGGAAGGCATAGATTGTCTGTTCCACTACCATGCTCGTTATACTTCTTACCTGCTGTATAACCTACATATGATAATAAAATAGATTGATTAATAAACCTTTTGGCGAAAAGGTAACTGTTAATATGAAAAAATATTTTGTTAAGAGAAAACAAATAAAAGCATTAGTGATAAATATTCCTAACCACTTGTCTGTTGACAGCACTTTTATATATAAATGTGATCTTCTGTAACATGTTATAACACAAACACTGACCATGATAGACCAAGTCAGCACCATCTGGACAAGAAGTTCTGCCCCATCTTGTATAAACAGCGCCTTGTACTGAAATGATTAAATCATCAATAGAGTGACATCTGTAAAAAAATGATATACACTTAGTCATACATGACTTCAATTCAAATTTATTTAAAAAAGCGTATATATGAAATTCAATCTCATTTAATCTATCGATACAATGAATGGCGAAACACGTAGCAAAACAAATCACGGAAACACCAATTTAGCTAAACCTCTCTATACAAGCCACCCCTCATCTCTGGTAGAGAAATATTTACACGTGTACAAAACATTCTTCGTCTCAGTGTTCAGTATCCACAACTTACACATGTAACCAAAATAATTTATGGAAATAATTTATTTAAAACATTAGTACATCACCTTTTTGTTGAGATACTTTGAGATCACGCATTTCTTGCCTCAGTGTTGCCATTTCAGCTTTAACTGCCATCAACTCGCTAGCTATATCATCATCAGAATGTAAAACTAATCTTTTCTCTGCCGTATTCTGAGTGGATACTCCTAGTATTGACAATATTATGACAGTTTGCAGTAACATTGTGTTCGTTTAATTCGTCCTATTTAGCTGCACTTTCTAAAATAGTGTCTTATATTTCGTTTTAATCATAAAATGATAATGACACAAACAAGTATGATTCGCCGTGTGTATTATCTTAGGTTGCTAAAGTACAAGGTAAATAGTTCATAGATATTATTATCCAAAACATTGTTCATGGTATGAGAATATTTTAAGCAACAGATAATGCCCGGTTGAATTCTTACTTCGACGGAAATACCTATACATGTACATTGTATATACTATTTTCTCGTCCAGTTGAACAATTATCAATTATATTCCATAATATATTGCTACAACATCTGCAAACACTTGTGAAAGGTACCTGTAACGTAGAACGGTAAAGCTGGAGGCCAGTTGGGGGCAAGCCGCTTACTGGTTACAAAAATTACCCCGAAAAACTTTGCCCGACATTTTATCCGACAACGAAATTATCGAATTCGAAGAAATAGTTTCAAAATAAAAGTATCAAAATAATGCACAAGGAACTCGTAACAAAAATGATCAAAAAGACAATTATCAACGTGCAAATACAAATACTTTTAGAACAACTGGTCATGAACGGGTTAAACCGACAACAGAAGGATTCGGACTGGTTAGGTATTGGCATCCCTATGAGGAGAACGGACCATTTTACCCGATCTGAACTTAACATAGAAGGACTGTAGACAGGGTAAGATCGAGATGCGCGTCTCTGAAACTGTTTATGAACGAACTATGATCGTTATTGACACTGTCCGACTTAAGCTAAACGTTCCAGATCACAGCCAGTTTTACGATATTTTTAGGACTGGATCGGACGTTCTGAGAACTAGTTTGATGTAACGTGGTCTTTAGCACGGAACATCTTTGCGTGTTGCAGAGTACATTTATAGTAGGTTTCCAGAGACGTAAAGGTTAAAATTCAGCCCATTAAGTAATTATTTTTGTTTATGTAAGTATAGAAGGGACTTCGGGTTTTTCTGGTCTTCCTGTCTGCACTTAAATGCATATACTTCATATTTTGCAAGCAGTTTTGCTGTTTTATTTCTAGTAGACCACAAGAATCATTTGAAAAGGGTGGTTGACGAATGACCTCAGTCATAATAGCTTTACTTCAACAAAATAACCACAGAGAACATGTGCCGAGCCAAGGGTTCGAACTCAATACTATTGAGCAAAAACAGGCTTAACGTTGCAAACCTGTTTTTCAAAATAGTTTGGGAGCTGACTGTGAATTGTGCTTATTACACTCACATCGTTCATGAGTTCAATGTAGACTCCCTCCAATACTAAGTTAGTATTAAACGTAGTTCCTCTATCATGAGCTGTACGGGATACATTCGCAAATAAAGACATTATAAGATTGTATTTTAAGTATTAAGGATACGTCCCAACAACATTTAACTGTTTATGTGTAAGAATATGTGACACTGTTTTGATTATTGGTACAGGTCACAATATTTAACAAAATGTGACCATAATATACACACTTCAGCATTACCAAATATGTTTATATACTAAGAAATGATGTAGATTTAAGCAGTGCAAGCTTTTATTGGATCGACGTAACATGGTACAGTAAATTTGTTCTCAATTAAATCAGTAAAAGCTGAGTATGTGGCAGCGAGTCCAGCAGACAAACCAACAAATATTATCTCATACAGAAATACTTTCTGGTAGAGTGGCAAAAACCTAAAACGAAAAAAAGTGAACGTTAAAAGAACGCTGACAATGAACACAGTTGTAATAATGTTGACAAAATGTGTTAACATCAAGCTAATAATAAAACTATTGACACCAACAAAATACATGTATTCCAACTAATTCTAAAGAAAGCAGGAATTAAAATGTCGACACGGATTATTCTTTCCCTAAACACATATCATATCAACCCATACCATAAGATTAAGAAATTTACGAAAACAACTTTGAGAATAAACTTATCTAAAAGCACAAAGATATTGCAATCATATTAACATTAACTTCGTATGTATTCATGTAATGATACTATAAAATTAAATCAAATATTTCTTTTCTTATTAATTTAGACTCCTCATAACTGCACTGTAATAAATATAATAGAATAGACTATAGATAGATATAGAATATAACTTTTTAAAAGTACATATAGTACAGCATGTTTAATGATTATACATTTATACCTTAAAATTTACCACCATTCCTTAATTTCATTCATAATATGTACATGCATTTGTAAAACATAATGTATGACAAAGAAATCTGAACATACAAGAATTATATTCATAGATAGACCACGGAAGATGCAAACAAGATTACAGAAATACGACCTAAACTAACAGAAACAAAACAAAATAAGAAGATAATGAAATATAATGAACCAGAAAAGGTTGAATATAAACTATCGCAGTGAAACACATCATGAGAAAGAAGTCACTTACCTAGAGTTATGTTCCTTGTCACCTCGACAAAGTTTCAGGTAGAATAATGGTGGGCATATAAAACCTAATATTGATATAGTTGATCCACCGACAAGTGACAAAATGGACGAGAAGTGTGGCACAGATGCTGCAACAAACATCACTACTGCCATTGTTGTTGTTCTTGACAACACTCGCTTCCATGTGAAATCTGAAATGGGAAGTACACAGTAATAAAATTAATGCATTCTAATTTCTGAGATATTCCATAAATAGGAAGTATTTTCTATTTGTAAGAATTGACAGTCCATGCTGACTTAAACCACTTTTCCAGTGATATAATACTCGCAACGAAGCAAATTTCATTTTAGAGATTCTATAAACTGATGCACTTTTTTCTTCGTTCGTTTGGTCAATTTCGATAAATATGCTGGGATGCAGGTAAAAGATTTTCTGGAGATATAAAGCATTTTCAAACTTCACCATATATTCAGACATTGGAATTCACATATTACGATATTCAGACAAGTGTACCATGACAAATGACAGATGTAATAATCGAGTATCGGAACTGTTTTTATGCAAACATTTCCGAACAATGGATCATCAACACAGAGAATGCTGTATTCACAAAACCAAAGATAATGACTGAGTTGTTGGGTATGAAGTAAATAACATGCATATTTTCAGTGACACAGTCCTAGAAGAGAAGTTAGCCACTGAATCTTATTTTAATGGAATAAATACATTGTTAATGAAAATAATTATTTTACTAACGAGATGGAATGTTAAAAACGTGTTCCAATTCTTGCAAAAATGGATTTATCACAATGACGACACCAAACAGAAGATGTGACGTCATCAACACTGATACTATTGTACTGGAGGGACCAGTTGGTAAGGTTTCTAGAATATTCGCCTCCACTTCGGATCCATATACAAAATAAGCAACTGCAGACGATGGTGTGTACATTAAGAGAACAACTGAAACAATGAATAAATGTGCTTAAATTCAGGTAACTAACATAAATGGCTATGTATCATTAAGAAGCCTCACATTGAATTCACCTAAGACATAAACAGAAAACTGTAAAAGAAATGAGCGTCTCCCTAGTTCTGTGTCAAAACCCTCTAGTGAAAGATGCAAATTATGATGATTGTTTATATTCAAATATTTACTCTCTGGCACGGGTTAAGCGTTATTTCACTCCTCATAGTAATCCATCTCTTATTTATACATTTGCTGTGATATTTCATGTACTTGTCACAGTTTACACTTACTTATGTATCCCAAAACCAAAGCGTTTCCAAATTTTCTTGGATTTGCCATATCAGACTGGAATGTGGGAAACGCAGGGTGTCCATTAAATGCGAAACATATCGTTCCATAAGCTGTGAAGAAAGTAATAGCATCTACGTTCGTATGTATTACATCATTAAGATTCGTCTTTGTTCCATAATAGATAACTGATGACAGAAGAATAACGCTCGCTGTTGCCGTGGCCAACGTCGCTGCAGCGGCAATACCCCTAAAAATAAGTTACGCCAATAAGCTGAGCTACATGCTTTAATACCTGTAGTCCATGTTTATCAAGTGAACATCTAATTACATGTACGTTATCAAGCCTTACTTTGTCAGTTATAATTTAAACATGAATTCATTTTTTTTTAAAAAAAAACTATGAATAACGTAAAGGTGGAAGTGTACGTTTGAAAAATGATGATTCGTTTTGTTATATCGTGCAGTTTTGTTACATCATATTGTGACCTTTGGTAAGCCGGGGGTAATTGGTAGATCGGACAGGAGCTATGTACTTCATAGCATTGCAAGTCATTCCGAAAATTCAGGGCTTTTGTCATTCTGTTCAAAATGTGGCCAATACAAAGGTGATCACAGTTAACTGAGTATTACACCGACATATTTGGTCGCATAAAGTTGGACCGCAGTTCGCAGTTCGTGATTCAAATTGCGAACTGCGTTCTGGACCGCAGTTTGCGATTCTAATTGCGAACTGTATTCTGGAACACAGTTCGCAGTTCGCGATTCAAATTGCGAACTCAGTTCTAGACCTCAGTTCGCAGTTCGCGATTGGAATCACGAACTGCAAACTATAGTCTGGAACACTAAACAACTGACAGCAACATTAGTGTGAATAGTTGTTTGTATTTACCAGAAATCCTTTGGAGTTCCAAGCCACGTGAATGGGGTGATTGCTCCACCAATGATAAGTGATACATAACAACAGTTGAATACAGTTTCAGATGGTAAAAGTTTGACAATATTCTCAGACGCAATCAATATATACACTACCGTACTACCAAACTGTGTGAAGTTAATAGAAAACGAAACCAAATATCTGAAGCGAATAAAAGTATAATTCCAGTATTATTTGGGCATATTAAAAGACACTTCTGTTGTTGGTGAATAGATTTCGTGAAGCATACTTATTTAGTGCCGTAGCAAGACCCATATTTGAACCGAGGTAATCTAAGGGGGTGGGGGTATGCTCCCCCGGATTTTTTTTAATAAAACCTGCCCCCCCCCATATTACCTGCCCAAATTTTAACCGAGGCACACACCTCTATGTGCCTCAACGTAGATACGGCGGTGCTTGTATAAGCCAAATTTGTGATTTTGTTACCAATCCGACTGTTTACGCCTCATTCACGTCAAAGCGGCACAGTCACTGTTATTTTTGGTAACATGCATTTGACCATGCTGCTGTTGACTTATTCCCCATTCCACTTACTAATTTATTCAGTGATATTTATTCAGTTTCAAGTGCAAGCGTTGTGATCAATGTTTTAAATCATTCGACGCGTAAAGTATTTTTGCTAGCTGAGTTATCTACCAGTACTAAGCTGTGTTCATCTAAAACTGTAAGTAAGTAGTTTATCCAGCAACAAAGCGTGAATACGATCTCATTTCAGTGTTTCAAAACACAGCCTGATACATGTGATAAATACCTTAGGATGCAACTGATGCATGAAGTCAAATTTTGCACGTGTCTGGCTCGAGCCAGCGACCTCCCGCCCAAAAAATCTATGCTCTACCGGAGCGACTAAAACACTCGGCAAATATGGATATATAGTCATATTTGACGCTTAATAACTTGGCGCTTACCGTGTTAATGTTGGAAAATAATACAGTTATAGTCACCTGCCCCATTTTCCATAAGCCACCTGACCAATAGCTGGATATGGATATCTGACAAGACTACTTGATAGTTCCTTATGTCTGTCACAAACTATTATCCAACATTTACCCAGAATGTTTCCAGTGTATGTTGAAATTGCGCAGCAAAAGAAAATTAAAAGAAATCCGATCCATCCTGAAATACAATGTTATACAATACCAAGTCAATGCGTATAGTAGTAAGGGACACATGAAGTTATCGCTTAATGCTCAGGACTTTGGAAAAACCTTACTTTACCTTTACTATTCACTAAAATGATATTTATAAATAATTTGTTCTGTGTTCCAAAAGGAAATAATTATCAGTATTGTGTTTGTCTTGTTTTCAATATCTATATTTATTTTCTTCACGAAATAATTTCAAACTTGATTCTTCATTTTAACAGACCTCGATCGTAGTAGGAAACTCAATAAAACACCACTAGGTTTGTAGGGTGACGTGGGAGGATGGGCATAAAATTAGCAACTTCGAACTACTCGAATACAAGGTGTAAACTAGCGATAAATACCATACCTGCGTCATCTATAGCCTTTGGTAGAGTAAGAAATCCAGACCCTGCTATCACACCGACTATAAACACACACGTGGTGAACACATTAAGTCCCCCGAGCTTTCTCTCCTGTGTGTAATTTAATTCACAACGTTAAGACATTGCTATGTTTGTATCCTATTCAGGCAAAATTTGCACCTTTTTGCACGTTTTTCTAGCATGTGGAATTAGTCCAGGGAATTACAAACATTTTTACGTAATTTTTACGAAATTATGTGTCAAAAAAAATGAGACATTTGATTGATTAAAACATAAATACACCTAGCAATAACATAAAATGATATTACATGATGAAGCACACAAGAATTGTAAAAATTTCATGGCTAAATATCAAATAAAAGCCGACTTTTCAATCGCTTTCCTAATGATAAGGAGATGAAACATTTCGTTAAAATATCCTACTTCTGTCTGGTAAGTCGTAGCTGTCCCTTCATTTATCAATGATACTTCATCAGCTGTTTTTGAGTAACGAATATCAGTCATTGTTTATAATATTTGTCTGAAAAACAGTACATTCAAGCATTTTGTATGTTGATATTTTGAACCCGTTGTTTTTAGTTATTTTACAATTGATGTGTGAAATTATGAAACAAATATATTGGTACGACGTGAAATTACTGAATATGGAATGCCTAATTCGAGACACATGTCTGTACAAGATGTATACCCAAATAGTCATGAATAGAACGGAATCCTACATTTCTATATAATAATACCACACTTGTAATGTATAATTGCTATTAAACTATTAATAGTAATTGGCAATTCTTCCAATTAACAAAACTATTTTCAGTCGATTAAACAGTGTTTTAATAAATCATACCATGTTCTCAAATATGTTATAATGTAAATATTTAGTCATGATAACAGGTTATATCATTAATAGCTTGATATCAGCTAATGATTATCATAGCTTTATACAAATATACCATGAGATAGGTATAATATAATTCTAACACAGTTTTACGAGTCAGATAAATCGCATTTCCAACTGTAAACCAATCGTGTACTTCTCAAACCGATAAGAAGTATTCATTAGAATTGTGTCATTAACACAACCTGGAGGCCTCTGCGGTCGAGTGGTCATGGTCTCAGACTAGAAATCACCAGTCCCACCCCGCTTTGAGTTCGAATACCAGCCGGGACCGGACAAAATTCACATGTAATGAAGCTTATGGAAGATCGGTGGTTTATCCTGGGTGCATACCTGAGATATTCCTCCACCAATGAAGTTGGAAAAGTATCCAAGTGAGTGCGACATTAAACCCCGGCGGAAAAAAAGTAATGTAATACAATACTTACCTCTGACTACTGTTTGGATAGGTTAAAAATAACCATACGTTCCAACTTGCGTATTTACTATCACAACACGTTAGGTGTCCTGTTGATTTCTTAGCCTTCAAGGGAATTCCTGATCGTTGTTTTAATAATCAATCCATATTTTACTCGTTCGCTTTGAATCAATATTTATCAGTGCAATAATTATGAGTGAACAAATTGAAAAATACGGGTATGTCACTGATATTAGTGCTTGCAAGCGTAACAGTAACAATCAGTAGCGGCTTTAGAACGAATATTTATCTTACGATATAATGATATGTTGTCTCAAATATGCAACATGTTGTGATAACAAAGTTAACTAGGGGAGACTACTCGTATAACAAAACAGCGGAATACATCGTGTTCATTCTTCCCTTTAAATTAACATTAACAGCGCCCGCTAGGTGAGTATTAATGTGTGCGTAGGAATGCTCGTACTGGTTGGGGATGGCGCAGTGCGGAGTATTTATAGCGGACTTGGGACTTGGTCAAATAACTCCACGTGGTCCTCTTTGCACTAAGTGTCCGTTTAGATCAAAACATTGCACTTATGTTAATGGTATTTTTAAAACTATCTCAAGGTATATCTGTTCATATGGTGTGTATGTACATTTGAGTCAGAGGATTGATTGTAAATCTATTAAACCTCCGGACAGATTATCTCAACATACTTTATAGTGATACATCTTTTATATTATATATGCCTGTGTCAAAGATAGAATGGAAGAAATACTGGGAGGCCATTGAGAAATCTTATCATGAATTATTTTGTTAGTATGCAACTAATTTGCCGGAAAGTGAATGGCAGTCACGCAAAAGGTTTAAAATCTGTAAAGTGGTAAATAATATGAACTGGTTTCAAAGTTCAAAGTGGCGTAAAGAATAACAGTCCACGGGAACCAGTCGGAGACAAGACGTTTGGTGCTTCAAAAAATATGATTTTGGTTTTTGTTGATTGTTTCTAACAGGCATATATGAAACATATCCGTAGCGTCTCAGCGAGACGAAAGAATGAAAGACAAGGAAGACGACAATATAAAGTTAGACATTTTATTGATGTTAAAATAAAGATTAATGTAAAAAGAAAAGTATTCCATTACATGCCATATAGGAACAGATATTTCCAACAGAAGAAAAATATATCTCTATTCAATGTTAATGAGGACATTTATAAAACAGTGATCTATATTATATATATGTGTATATATAATGCATAAAATATGCTAAATTACATGTATTTAAATATTAAATATATTTAACCCAAAATATTTGTTCATGGCTGACATGAATAAATGAAAAACTATATTATAAAATACATTGTTATATCTGAACCCGTTAAAATCGTAAAACTTAATGAAATAAAGGTAAACTGCGTTTGAAAATGAAATAAAAAAAAACGAAACAGAATGGGAAACCTATTGCTAAAATGTCCTTGTAACACTACATCATACATTCTCATGTGTTCTGTTACATGACACTACATCATACATTTCTCATGTGTTCTGTTACATGACACTACATCATACATTTCTCATGTGCTCTGTTACATGAAACTATATCATACATTTCTCATGTGTTCTGTTATATAACACTATATTTTATATTGCTCATGTGTTCTGTTATATAACACTATACTTTATATTTCTCATGTGTTCTGTTATATAACACTATATTTTATATTTCTCATGTGTTCTGTTGTATAACACTGCATTATGCATTTCTCATGTGTTCTGGTATATAACACTACATCATACATTTCGCATGTGTTCTGTTACATAACACTACATTATGCATTTCTCATGTGTTCTGTTATATAAGACTACATCATACATTCCTCATGTGTTCTGTTACATGACACTACATAATACATTCCTCATGTGTTCTGTTACATGACACTATATCGCACATTTCTCATGTGTTCTATCATATTATACTACATCATACATTTCTCATGTGTTCTGTTATATTATACTACATTATACATTACTCCAGTGTTCTGTTCACATTTTTTTCATACACATCTCGATGAAGATTTCAATTTGAAATCAAATATTGTTTAAGTTGAAACTTACATAATATTTTTCTAATTGCATGTAAATGGAGACCTAGAGATTTTGAACAAGTCTGTATATTGACAAGTACTTAATGTGAACATAACGTAGGTGGTACGGTTTGGTAGCGTACTGGGTTTTAAGTACCCCTTCACATTTATACGTCATAATTATGTTATAACTTCATACTGAAATACGTTTGCAAAGACTTTTCTGAACAAAGTTTGTTTTAAACGAGAGTGCGTCATTAATAACTGTACAAACGATCTATCACTTCACCGATGCAGATATTATGCGAAAAAATGCATTATGTCTTTACGTACTTGGTAGTAGTTTGTTTATACATGGTATATGAGTAATCATTGAACATTTTTGATTAAATAAACAACAGCTGACAACTGCTCTATGCATGCGTTATTGCAAAGGTGTGTGCCTTAATTGTTCATGAGAACATCTGTATTAACATTTTTAACTTTTAGTATATATTAATTGAGTAGCAATTTCATTAATAGTATTATTTGGCATCTAATATTGCGTAATGTTCTACTGCTAAACAGGCTAGAACAGCAAACAGCTGCAGAATTTTCTTTGACACAACAGCAACGTGGATGTCATCAAATATGGAAACATTTTTTTTTGTTAGCGTCAATGATTTTATTCATTCAGATGCTTGTAGAAATTTCACCCAGACCCCTTTTAGTTGCAGTATAATTATTGACAAAATATTCTCCAGGATATGTACGATATATGGACATACTCAGATTACAATCATTTTTAGTACGGCTTAACAAATATTTGCGAGCCAACATGTTAGTCCAATATGCTTGGGGTAATCACACGCTATATTACATACAAGGCTTAACTTGGAAACTCTATATTTTACATGAGAACGAAAAAAAAAATGAATACTTATCCATATATACACAAGGAATTAGTACAATGCATGCCCTTGATATATATTTTTGAAATGCAATGATAAATAAGATTTCTGAATGAAAATGCGGCATTGGTAAGACATGGTAAAGCAATTTTCTGGTTCATGATAATTGTATTTCACTCCGCTAACGGCGCAGTCATGGGTTTGTGAGCGGAATAATTCTTTTTGTAAATATCAGTTTTGTGTAACAAAAATACATAAACATGAAAATATTTACATTTGATCATTTGACTTTTGAAGTCAACAAAATGATGGAAATATGTCAGAATGTCAAACATGTAAATACACTACACATCATCAAATTGCAAAAGATGTGTATAAATACAACTTTTCTGTTATACCTCGCATTAACTTTATACGTGTATTTAGTTTATTAGTTTTTACGCAGTGTTCAGCTTGAATTCTAACAGTTTTATCGTCAACTCCTTTGCACTTTGAACTACGCTGTATGTCATTTTATCTCCACTCAGCCACTCAGCATCATTTGAACACACTTAGTGCTTTTTATTGTCAAAGTAAAATTCGAAAGGTCCACTTTTAAATATAAAGCATTAATGTGTTAGAAGATTCCTCAGAATATAGCGATTCAAACTCGTTTACATTTTATCACAGTTAACTATTAAAAAATACAAGCTCGCCAATGTTAAAGGCATTCGTGTCATCGTCACTTTTAGGCACATATAAACATACGCATTGAACACACAAAGAATACACAATGCCTCAGTAATTGGAAAACGTTAATATTTCCAAATGGGGAGCACATTTTATATTACCAGCAGGTTGACCACTGAGTATTATTCAGAATTGATTTATTCGATACGAGTAACATTATAATCATAACCGTTCCGATTCCATTCTAGAAATGTTCACCGATTTTCGGAATTTCCAGGTAAGTCTTTGCCAAACGCTCGGCTTGTGATCAGCATTTCCGTATCTCATCTGTTTTGGTTGACTGTGTATATACATGTCCATATTTTGTTTATCCTCACTAGTATCTACACCACTGTCACTACTGTTAGGACTTTCGAGTGGAATGCCATTCTTAATCCTTAAGAATTCTTCATATGATCCGGGGCCACTATCTTGTCCAAACATCTCTGGATTATCAACACGCTTTCTATCTTTGTTGTGTTTGATATATCTACCCTTCGCTGATGTGCTCTTAACAGTCCTATCTCCCCACCCGATTTTAGAATCTGAAAATGTGAAATCACGAATTGTATTACGTTTCATGTCCTTTTCGGCTTGTTTTTTCTTTGATTTTGCGCTTTTCTTGTCAGTATTACTCAATTTCTGAGGTTTGGAAGGCGCTTTACCCTTCCTTACATAGTGTCGACCATTTGGTGGAGGTCTAGGCATTCTTCTTGGTGCGTCAAATTCATAGTCATCCTCCTGCATATATCTACCAAAATCTTCACCTTCGTATTCTTTGTATAAATGTGAGGTACTATTTCTTTTCGTCGTGTTATAATCAATTGCCGGCTCGATGTATTCTTCATCTTCGAACATCATTGTCAACTCTTCATCATCGTAGTCCGGTGGAGGAATATATGGGTATGTTATACCGGGATCTCTTTTTCCATCAGCTGTTGCGATATGAGAACCTTGCCACGACGAACTACTTTCACTTCTCGGACGTGACGAGCTACTAACTTTTCTGTCACGAGAACTATAAGCAGGATTATCTATTCCTGAACTAAAGTCTATATCACCACCTTGCTCTTCAAAGTCAATATCTAAAGCTTGTTCATCTGATCTTTGCGATGTTGATCTTTCGAATGAATGACTAATAGAAGTTGGTTCCATATTGAAATCATTATTTTTATTCGGAGCACTTGGTGCTCGTCGTTTTCGCCTTTGAGCGGGCACAGGGGGGTCATCCGGAGTTTCATCACGACTGCTTTCTATCTGTAAGGGGATGTTTTTATCACCTATCACTAAAGGCCGCGAAGAAAGTTCAATTGGCGGATCATGAACTTGAGCAGTAACAGTTCTTTCGGTGGAATCATTTGTTTGTGGCTTTTCGTTAGTGGGAGATTGCAGTAATATTTTCGGTTGGTAATTTCCAATCCTTGGAAGTGGTGCTTGCCCTGATGGCGGTTTAGGGGCTGGTTTGTTTTTAAACATATTAAAACTACTCTTTCGGTCCAATATGTTTTTAGATTTCGTCATACTTTGTTCACCACCAATTTTTCCACTAAAGACATCCTCAACATGGCGTATCTGTCGTTCGGCCATATCTGCTTCGTTTTAAGTTTGCCTTATTAAAATACCTAAAAGTATAAAAAAATCATTCATTTGAAGAGATTAACACATGCTGATAAAATATTTGATACATCAAGAGGCTGCTAAACTATTCATCATAGTTATAAATGTAGATAATGAATATTGTGTATAATTCTAAAGCATATTTACCCATTGCGACCCACATTCGTTTACGTTTAATGTTATAGTTATTTGATCAAATAGCTTAGCTTTTTAAATGTAAATTCGGTAACTGTATTGTAAATGTATTCACGTTCCTATACATGGTTACTGAAGCACGTGATTAAGTTTTCGAAATAAATTTCTCATTTACAACATGAAATTAATTAGATACATGCTGTCATTAATTGAATAAGCCTAGGTTTGGACTACATAGAATGATTGCCTAATTTCGCATTTTAATGAACGTGATTAATAATAATAATAATAAATTCACACGATATATAGCATGTCATGTCAATAAACAAGATTTCATTACACCAGCGCAAGTTTTACCTGCGTAAAAGTTTTCATTCTAATCAGTAAATAAATCCACTTCACGAATAATTAAAACTTTATGTAACATCGAAAAAGGAGCCGAATAAAATTAACATTTATCATTAAACTGGACAGTACCTCACATACCAAACAAATAGTTTAAATATATACAACATTTGAAAAAGATGTCCGTGTTTTCAAAACCTTATCATTAACAACTCGTAACATTGAATGATGAATGACGGTGTTTGAGAAAAGTAAATACACCACATGTTATGACCAAGCTATCTTAAGCAGTAATTTACTTTGCAAGGGCAAACAAGGGAATTATAACTGTTGATCAGTGATCCAGCACAAGACTTGATATGAGCATTTGTTACTTGCAATTTTGTGCAGAGTTTTGCCAGTTCTGTTTTGTGTTTTCTTGTTGTAAGTTTAGCGTTTTGTTGTTAGCGTATGTTTACCCGTGATTCTACTTTCTTTTTATTTGTCTATCTGTCTTTTCTTTATTCATGTTTTTTTCTCGGGGTAAGTGTGAGAATGGGCCCACAAACCTATTTACCCCCCCCCTAATATTGTAACCAGCTACAGACGGTTTTAAGGCGGTACCCTCTGGGAGACTATGTATATTTCTATGTGTTGGGTTGGTTTGGGGGAGACAGTATTTTGGGGTTGTACGGTGGGACTTTTTATGTGTTTTTAAGAGTCTTTTTCCTGTCTATATTTATCAGAAGTACTTAATTCATACACGACTGCAACCTGACATAGCCAGTATTCCTGATAATCAATCAAAACATAATGTTTATGTTCCTTCCCAAACCGACAGGTAACTTGGCTCAGCAATATAAGACAAGCGGCTTCGATTGCAATGTATTGAGTTAAATTTCAGACAAATCTTTGCACCTTGCCGAGGACCAATTCCCATCTAGTTAGCCCAGTCGGTAAAGCTCAAACAAATAACTTAGAGGCTATGGATTTGAGACCCAAGAAAGGTTCGTGTTTTCTGGTCACAATACATACGGAATAATGTTTTCAAATGTTGACAAGTATTTAATTGTCATATTTAATTTGTTTCATTTTCTATTCCCACTTACTATCTCCATGTACTTCGCAAGACGAGAAAACAAAATTTAAAATTGAAAGCATGACGACAGACGCCCTAAGGACAAACCTCGGGACAAAATCTGAACTCGTTAAAATTTATTTACAATTATCATTTTACATATCTAAACAACAGCAGTTGTTTTCTGTTAAACAGACCACGCCCTTGTTATCGCTAAATGTACCGAACATTCAACTCCACTTACAACAAATGAAGAACATCGCTAATGGTGATATAATTGTGATAATGTTCAAGTGTTTTGGTTCAACAAATCAATCTATGACCTACAAAGCATGTTCAATCAATCAATCAAAGCTGAACGTGTAAGTCATATTCCAGCGGTGCATGACTTAATAATTTCTATTTTTACCCACATTATTTAACATTCGTCCATGTGAGAAAATTTAATATAGTCTACATTGTTATAGTATTTAATGTTGTATGAACATGAATCAATCTCTATTAAATACGTCAACTCACTGGTCTGAAACATGACGAAGTTTAACCAGCATGAAATTAAAGTTCGCTAACTGTGTTTTATTCGGACATATTAATTATCTCCGTGTCAAAAATCGTACTCGACAGAAGCATAATGCCTATCCTTTTGCATATTTGCATTAACGATATGACAAATATAAATACTTAAATTAAATACATACAGTATAATGATATCAAATATTTTGACGACTTTAGAAATCATAGAATTATACACACGCTCATCGCTCAAGAATGACAAAAAGGCTTTTCTTACGTAACTGTAACACATGTACGTACAAACGGTATATCCGCGTTATGGGATTGCCAACATAATTTATTATCAAGACAACGTGGAACTTTTTCTATTCTAGTATAATGAAAACCACAATTTAGATTGGGTGTAAAGTATAGAAGAAAAGCGAAAATCCAACGAAGCATTTATTCATTTTTATCAATGGAAAACACAATCTTATCTTGTAAATACAAAACACAAAACTTTTATAAAGAATTTTATCAAGGATTTGCGTGTATACAGAAAGTAACACACGATGATATCATGACTAAATTATTATCTCTAGTTTTTTTATTTATTATCATCATCACCACCACCAATATCATCATTATTAACAGATCATCCTGTAATGTTATGACAAATAAAGATTATGCAATCATTTATCTCGCTATTAATACGTCAGACTACACTTATTCCCTACCACTGACTATATTTACAAGTGTTTCACCAATCTGAAATCACTTGAAACCCAATCTCTATTTACAACTGAATATAACACAAATGTATTCCTCGTTGAATGTACAAACAATAAAATCCTTACGCCCATTAAACACACATAGGAAACCAGACACCATCTGTAAACATATTCTGTCTTGTGACTTCTTGGTTGTTCTGAGTTAAGATTTATTTTAAATTTTACTGTTGAAGTGTACAAATTTCAAAGGAAACTAAATACTTGAATTAAATGAAGAGATATTTTTGTAAATTTGTGACATTCCCCTACTTATAATAAACAGCGATATCCTTCAACTGCGTATTACAAGCAGATATAAGGGAGCATATCATCGTGAATCAACAGTGTATATTACGTCAAACAACAACACTTTCGACCAGTCTGGTTGGTCGTTGATATATAGTCTACAATATGACTTAAATTAGGTTAAATATACAAAAAATGTGACATAGATATGTCAGGTGTTTAATTTAACTTATAACATACTAATACTCAGTTTTCCCTCTTTCATTCAACACATTAAAAACCATTTTACCAGGACATTGCGAGCACCGGATCAGGTCTATATGACATAACATTTTCTTACGAGTTGCAATTAAATCCACTATCATTCAAAATGACAGGCAATATTTTCATGTCTGGCGAAAGAATTGACATTTCTATTTCACGTGTATTTAACAGACACCTGCTGACTCTTGTTTATTAAGCGTTTATTTTTACGATTATTTCTGCATTAATATCTTAAAACATCTAATTAGTATACATGCATTTAAATGGTGCTATCTCTTGCCTTCATTCAGCCACGCATATTGACATTTCCACACAATGCTAGTTCGTACAGTATTACGGACATGAGTCTAATGTGGGTCAATTAATGAGATGTGCTGAGATAGAAAGACAAGGAATATTCATTATTTTGAAAAATAAATATGAAACATACAACTAGTACATGATAATACTACAAATTACATGTAGTATGTTGTTATTCCGCGAAAACAACATGGGAAATTGACAAATCATATTCTGACAGCCGTACAGGTGTTCTGAAATGATTTACCAGTATAACTAGGTGATGCAGACATATGTTTTGTAGAAAAGAATACTTAATTCTAAAGACATACCTCAACTGGAATACAATCCACAACCTACCCATAACATTGCGTAAATAATTTATCTCATTTTTACTAAGTCGGTCAATAGACTTATCTAAAAAGCTGCAGGTGGGACACTAATTAAACACGTTTTGTTTGTTATATGTATATCAAGCGACTAGCAGGTTTCCTTGTATACGAATCTCTCAAAGGAAGAGGTGCTCTGTACTGTTAAACAAAATAGCTTAGAAGTGATGGACAGCTGCTTTATCTCACGAATGTATGAAACTTGTGTGAATGACAAACCGTACAGCAATATAATATATCGCAGTTTGTGACAAATCCTTATTTGTTTTTATGTGACTTATTGTCACTGGAGTTTAACGCCGTTTCTTCAACAATTTTTCAGTTATATACGGTGAATTGTACATTCCAGTCTGAACAAAAAAATGTATAGCATTGAAACAGAAAAATTCACGTTAATTTACCATTCAACGTAATGGTTATAAAATGTTATAATATAAAATTTCATTAAATATTTTAACACAACATGCAGATGAAATTGATAATTTGATATTAGATTTAAATGATTGTGAATAATTTAAGATGCATGACAATGACATGTTGTAACACCGACATGTATTTGCTGTTACCACAGTTTTAATCTAAAGTTGCGATTTAATTTTTCTTTTTCGTTTATGATTAAGCGTATATGCCGTGATGTGACGTGTCGTGATTGTATGAAATTTCTTGTCATACTTCGCGGATGACAGAATCATAACTTTAGTAATGATTAAACATTTTGATTGAAATAATGAAACTACCATTTGTAATCGACTTTTCCATTACATTTTACCAAACACTTAGGCACTCTTATTATAAACATAAAACTTTTCACAAATGAAAATAAACAGAAGTATACATTGTATTCCCGCTATTGTTATTTTAAACACGAATACTTCTTTACATTCTCGGCTATTGTTACAACATGGACTAATTCCATACTAACATACAATATTGAACCATACCCGATAATTTGCAGATCTCTATGTCTGGCTTATTTAGTCACGTTGTCGGTCTAATAAAAGTTACACGCCGCATTCGTATAGCGATATGTACGTAGAAATAAGACACTAACTAGTTAAACAGATGCTGTGAAGTGAAATTTGAGAATATGTGTAGGTTGAATACATGTACGTCTATTTACAAAAAAGGAGACGTGGCCAATAAGTTAATAGAATGGTAATTAACGTTTATCTGTCTTTATTTGATACATTTATACAAAAGATCTATACAAAGAACACACGTTCTGGTCAGCTTCTATCACCGGCTAAGACTAGTAAGTTTCGAAAAAATTTCTGGCAAATATTCCGGACAATGTTTGAATGTTCCCATGTTTTCATAAACCTTCTACATAGTAAACAACATTTTTTAAATTGTTCATAATATGTAAAGGACTAGAAGGATATATCATAATATTTAAAAATTGATTGAAGTTACATTATGCAGTCCAGTGTCGTGTTATTTTGTCACAAACATACCAAAGCCTTTGTTCATTAATATCTATAATAACATCACAAATCCGAGTCCTGGTTATGTTCACAGAACGAAACCACTTTACAAAAACTAAGTACAAAATCAATATACACGTATGTTTAGTGTTGTATTCTAGTCTTTCATTCTTTTCTGTAAGCTGACAAAGCAATGCGACATTCCACAAAACACACAAATATATCCTTTTGGACCTTTGAATTTAAACTGTCTCGGGTTTATCAAAGCGAGAATTTTATTTATTTGTTTTACCAAGTAAAGCAGAAAACAGTTGTTAAGTGTTTCTTTTATCAGCAAAAACATCTCACGTAGACAATCTATTGTTAGCAAGTACTGGTCTGTTCACTCTGGGATATAAAACGGCTAATAAGCGATAAAATCTGTGTAATGTTTACACAATAACTAATAACACATCACTGAAAACGTGGATTATTCATGAATTTCTTTTCTTAACAAATCCTATTAAAATGAATCCAGATTATTGAAATCCTAAACTTACGAACGAAATGCCAGCAAATGATTTCTTGTTTGTAATACACAAATGGTGTTGCTGTAAATATCATAAAAGAAAACGAATCTTCTAAACTTCCTAATGTATTTTAACGAATGAGAACACACTAATTACACCTATGACAACAATTCCATGATAAGATATTACCTTGACATTGGATGCTTGTTTTAAATGTTTGAGTTTTTACCAAAATCTGACCCCAAAATTTCCGTGGTACCTTAACCGGTCTTGAACCAGCAACCTCGCCATCCAGTAAACTACCGACTTAGCTAAGCAGAGGTAGCATTATCAATCACGGTACAAAGCACTACAATTCTTAGCCAGTTAAGTAAGATAAAAAAATAATACTTTCTTAATAGGTGCATACATAACTGTTGTCACAATGACTTCAGCCAATTATATAATTACAACAACCACAAAAAAAATTAATTAACGTTTAATTGTTTAACATCCTTAATTGTCATTTCTTATAAACCAACATTTAGTTGTAATTAATGTTTTATTAGGACAGATAATTAAGTGCATTTCACCGTTTTTATACGTCATATAGTGATGTTATGAAGTTCACAACTGTGCACTGAGCAATGCTTGTTGACACGAGATTCTAAATCCTCTTTTGTTTTACCAAGGTTACCAAGAAAACTTACATTATATTTCAAAGAAATAGTTGACAAGAAGTCACGTGTCATGGATAAAATTCTGTATTGTAACTTATACATTGTATTATGACAAATGTTGCAGATATATCAGTGCTGATGCGTTAATGTTTTAGGTTGAAAATTAACAACAATTTCCTGTCAATGATAAATGACACAGTCTTTACATTATAATTGTGTAAGATAGACGCATTCCTTGAAAATCCATTCAAATCTGACCAGTCCAGCACGAGAGATCGTGCTAAATCTATACGTTTAGATTAGACGCTTCTTAGTACAGATTCCTGCAGTAACTAAATGTTGGCCAGTGGTCTAGATAAAGAGAAAGTTGAGTTGGAAGTCTACTAGTCTTAATTGATTCCAATTGAATACAAAATGTAAATATACATAATTAACATATTTTTTCATTTTTTTTAAATACACAGTGCTTGTACTTGTAGCAGTGAAAGTGCGTCGCATTAGTAAACATATAAATTGTATCATTAAAGAAGTGCCGGTTGTATACTGACAGTAACATGTATTATATGTATCTATTTACACATGAAATCATGTTTTTCCTGTATCTATATCAAAGTTGTATGAATACTTACAGTACGGTTTAAATGGCTATATATAATATCACACATGTTCTGAATTTTACTCGTATGACATGACATTTTTAGAGAAAAAAGATGAAATATTATGTAAGTCAGACACAACAAAGATACATAATACTCGTATATTACTGCGGTCAGTAACTTCATACTATAATATAAGCATACTAATATATTATCATTTAATGGTATTAAATATCGTAGAGTTCAGGGTACATGCATATATTTTAAGGTACATTCTTTCGTGTCACGCTATTTATGTATGTATGTAAATGTGACATTCCTTCGCATTATTGTAAAAATAGACTGAATTACGGAGATAAATTACAAAGTCGACATGCTTTGTGAATAAATGTGTATATGAAAAGATTTACCTGTATATACGACGAAATGAACTAATTCAACGGTGACGTATATTTTTACACTGAAATTCTAACTTGGTAGAATAAACTTTAATTACTGAGATACATTCATCATGATCTAATATTTTATTTGTGGTGTCAACAGCTGAATCTTAAAAGTACGTGAGTGGATTTAGGATCAGAGAAAACCTAGAGAAACAAATTGAGTTGAGAACTATAAAACTATTTTTGAGAACAAACCAATAATGTCCAACTCAAACATCAGTTACTCACTTAATCAATACTTCAGATGTGACGACGTATAAATATATTTACGAACTTTTGATCACCTTTGACATACCTTAAATTTAGTTTAAAGAAGTTTCTGTAGCGTGCGTGACTAATGATAGGTGTATATACAAACTGAATATCTTCATGTGACACGTTTCACTTTCCAACAGAAAACCCAGTTGTTATATTTTGGATACGCCTTTATGAATACAAATGTATCTACATCTTGTAAATTATGACGGATTCCCTGTTTAGTGTGCTGAGCCCAAATTTATTCTTTTCACAGCACGTGATGCGTATCCAACGTGATAACATTCCTTTACTACTTTTAACCGATTTTTAAGGGGAATGTGACACATGTGGTTTTTATTAATTAAAATACAACACATACGTACAGATATTTTATGGCTAATAATTTCAGCAAATATCACATACATGTATTTAAGTAATTTGAATTCCAATCACTCCTTAAAAGGACTGTCACGTAGATGTAATTATTAATTACAGTTCTTTTAAGTTTAAGCTAGATTTTACGATTTACGAGCGATTTACATGAGGAGGTTAGTATCATAGTAGATAAGTATGTCTGTTATAAGTATTTTGTGAGACATTCTGTCTGCATATTTTTTGCCAATGTACAATTATCTTACGTAGACGAATAAAGCTATTTGTAAAATAGATTAAATTTGTAGTCAAGCAAGACATAATCAACATACACTTTAGTTAAACATACTACACAACGGTATAAAATTATACATCCCTATTCATTGTTCCGTTCATTACGCAAACAATTGTTTTACTGTACTGTAATATCATTCAATTCCTCTGAATAACGTTTTCATAAAGATATAATCGCAATTTGGCTTTATACTCATGAATAAAATCAGTAACTTCATACTTTGAGATGAATTGGTAAAACCTCTTCTTAGAATAAAGAACAATCAAAACGGATAAGACAGAGAGCGATCAGCTACGTTTCTGAACAACAGAACAGCCTGACTTATTGAGCAGTTGACAACAAAAATCTATTGAAGACAATACATCCTTGATGAGGACAACACAACACCATACAAGACAGCGCACCAGGACAGAAGAAAATACATCAACCAAGACATCGCGGCAATATAAGAACACAAACTTATAGAAGACATCACAGCAATATCAAAGCTAAAACTAGCTACTTACCAACAACATCGAAATCGTGTTGCAAAGTCAAAACGCAACCTTTAGTATTACACTGCTACAGGGCGCCAATGATAATAAAAGACAAAAATAACTAACAATATCTTTTATTATACATGATAAATTAGACACAAAAACTGTCAGAAGAAGAAACAGGTACCAGAAAACTTTTGTAAAAATTCATCGTTCAATAGTCTAACAGCTACATCTTTACTTTTAATAGTTAGCAATGAAAAAGAGTTGAAATTTCTGGATGATTACACAAAACAAACATAATCAATCGTGTACGTATTTGAATATACGCAAGGCAAGGTGGTTTTGAAAAGATTTTTTATTTATAAATTATGTGTGATTGCTACCCAGTATGTTAACAGTAACGCCTAAATTATGACGTAATCATTTACAAGCCATTATAATGATCAACAAAAAAATGATAGTTTGGGATCAGGCGGAGGATTTGAAGTAATAAAACAGTATTACGAAATAATAGGCTTTACAGAAATTGGAGATACGTGTATTTCTAAATATTCTTTCCCATTAGTTATTCGACCCTTGATACCCATGCTAACCAGTTAGGCTTATGAACCCATTTTATAGCAACACGTCCTATTCCGCTGACTTAAACTTCTGTTAATCAAAAAGATTATATTGAATCTAACTGACCATGTTACGATCTACTCATTGTACATGTACATGATCCAAAATTTAACGGAACCTTTCTCTTAAACAATACTATGATTCATTGTTCTGTTCCTGGGTAAATGTATGCCGGGTGTCGGACCTCAGATAAATATCACAGTAAGAGCATTGGAGGAAGCAATGTGCGTGAAATTATTTCAAATCATTAAGAAATAATAAAGTCGTTATGTATTATACATTTAGCTTAATTAACATTGATGTATCACCGTTCTTGTTGCTGTATAGGGACTTTAATTAAATGAGCAGGTGCTTTAATAAAGTATTATCACAATCTTATACAACGCCGAGACTTTGCCAACCAAGTTCTAGTTTAGTGATTCAAACATAGATATAAATGTGACAAAATACTTAAGACGACTAACTGTATTATCAGATCTGTATTAATGTATCATCAAGATCTTAACGAAAGAAACGATTGCTGACATGTGTAGAATACACAACCTGGGGCCATGGGCAACTCTAAGTTGTGCTGAAATATTTTAGTAAGTTAAATTTGTCAGCGTCTATGGTTCTATAGTAAATAACTCTATAATATAGAAGGTAACCAATTGGTTGATATTTAATCATGAAGATAGATGGCGTGTCAGACATTAAAACAAAACAAGTCGTCACGGTTTGATAAATAAACGACGCAGTGAACATTTTACTTCGTACGGTGTTTTAAAGTATTCAAATCACAATATATATATTATCTAATGTATAAATGCCCATTGTTATACACAAATGTACATGTAATGTCGTTCGCAAATTAATTCCATTGTATCAAGAAGTGATTAGTCATGGTGCATACCGCTTGTACTACAGGGATACGTTTTAAGATATTAATTTGTGATAAGATATGCAGGCGCATATTGAATCCCATGAATATGCAGTCCTCAAATAGTGATTCTCCGTATTCGTACCTTGTATAGAGTTCTAGTGTACCCGTGTCCTCACAAAAATATACGAACAATTTATGTTTGACTGAGCATACAGTGTATTCATTGTATCATTTTTGTATTGTTTTTGTGGGTTAGTCTGAATTAACAAAAGACACTTTAATGCAAAGCATATCAATAGAATTTCTCTGATCTGTTATGACAGAATATTTGTTAAATATCACATTTCCGAAAACCGACTGGAACTTAGTATATCTTTCGTTCCACATTTACTCATAGACGTGTACTATGATGATAACCGACTGGATATGTGCATATAAAGTTCAACTCTAATCAGAAAATTTCTTATTGATTTTTTATGAAGTTGAATAAAACTTTTCTTTAATAAAATATAACCTCAATATATTAGTGTCATGGGTGGGACCAAAAATTTGGTATCATTATAAATTAAAATTAAGATGAAATCCTGAAAACTGGCCCGCAATATGCGGTCGAGATGGTCGTATTATTGAAGTTATCACTATGTTAGGTTTAACTGTAAATATTTGTTTCTATTAGTGTGATTGACCAGTAGTAATTATATCTGTAGAGAAACAGCTGTGATTTTATATTTACGCACGTTTTGAGTTCATTATCAAGAACAACATTTGTATGAAATTTTTACAATATATTTGAGCCGGTAACCAAGTAAGAGTTGTTAAGCCAACATTAAAATAAACCAGCATGATTTCATCTACATAGAAATCATTGGATTGTGACCACACCTATCCCACCTGTCGACGGTAAAACAATTGATTCAGAATACAAGTCGATATAAATAACAGTACACGTTTCAAGCAATTTTAACCAACAGGAGCTTCAATAAAAGTAAAATATATTTACCTTGCAGCGATAGATAACCTTTATAAATCCATTTCTATAAGAACTGTGACACTTCTACAACGTGTCCCGTTGAAAAATAAAACCAGTGTTATTATAAATCGTTTCCCAGGTCGATATAGAATATCTGTAACCACTGTACACGTTTAGGATTTGTAAGAGAAAATAATTATCCTGGGTCATGTGACTCGCCTATTCAAATTGATCACTGAAGCCAATCCGGCCTCGGTACTTTATTGATATAATTTTGAGGTATTAAAGTAGACTTAAGCTACAGGCGATATTCGTCTTTCTACGCCGTGTAATTGGTTCCTCTTAAAGCGAATACCGACAGTATGAGAAGTCCAGTGCCTCAGTTAAGTTTAACGGGGAATTTCCTACCATTTAAAATTTTCAATGAAGGATTACGGAAGAAGAAGACGCATAAAGGTATATATGCGACTGTAAAACACCGCATATAAGTCTGTAGCGTTACAGGCAATTTGAGGCGATTTAATATAATTATAAATGTATCTATTGTTCAGATTAAATGAGTGACATATAAATGTAAGTATTTCAGAAAATTTGATGAACTGTCTGAGTGGTATTTCATGAAAGACCTCAAGTGTATATGCAATAAAACATAAATTTCATTCTGCATTCAATTAATATCAGGAATATTGCCCGCTGATATCACAGTGGTATACCCCGAGCAATATCAGACCAATATGTTTTTCTGTGACAAAAAAGTTATGACAAAAATAACAACATGTATCTAAACAAAGTATAGCGTTTATGACGGAATCTCCTTGTATGCTTGCAGTAGAAGTGCGTACGCAAGTAGTACGTGGTTTCAGTAAATAATTAGAATCTCCCTCCTTCTGTCTTTCTTTACGTTGAAGAATGATTGAAGAATAGACACAGTGGTAATTAAGAGATACCCCTATTCACCGAGAGGGCATTGCATAGTACATTGATGCTTAGCGCTTCATTTTCAAGTACTCGCTTGAGAAATATTAAACCGTGAAATTCTAAAATAAGTTATCTTTAAAATTTGAAGTATACTAGTCATAAAGGTGTGGTGTAATTCCTATTTAGTCATTCCCTTTCTTGAGTAAGAAAAAATTAAACTTCCATAAGGATGGTTACTGCTGCATGCTTCGATGCTGGTGATGGCATAGCGTAACTATTGAAGTTGATTATTGTGAAGTATTTAAACTGTTTGAACAGAATGATAATATTACATAATGTAAGAAATAAACTTTAATTTTAGGAAAAAAGAACAACATAGCATCAAGAACTAACAGGGACTCCACATTACACGCAATCTGGGACTATGCACAATACGCGCATGGTCCCAGATGTAATTAATACGGAGTCCCTGGGACTATTTGTATTACCATAATCCTTGATAGCATAATGCTGCTTCGAAAAGAACTGCTTAAATCCAAGAGCTAACCATGAATTACATTTCAAAAGAAAAGATCAACTGCTTGAAAATATTTTAACGCAGAACAGAGTTAGCAGGACTAATTTGCGTTCATCCATTGGAATGCGACGACAACGACTCGCAGATGAAGTCGTACCGGGAAAAAAAATAAGACGACATCGTCTTTTATATTTTATTCGTCAGCGCATGAACGTTCGTCATATGTTTTCGCTACAAATATTAGACGTTCGGATATATACGTACCCGGATAAACAATCATATTTTCAGAAGCACTTTTGTTAAATTAAACCATGGAACAGACACCATCTGCAGGGAATAATGTTTCCGATGTGTTATTTTAGCCGCAGGTCTGAATCAAAAGATGAATTATTGGGTCTACTCTTTGTCGATTCTTAGAACCAGACAGATTTGAAAAAATGTTTTTGAAATTTGAAGTATACGTTACACTTAATGATGGATCTTTTTCAATTTTCTATCTATTTAGTTTTAGTGATTTTAATCCTACCTGTTCAATATACTATGCATGCTCATAATTCATCACGGGCTCTGAGCCTGTAATAATGATAATTACAGCTTTGAAGAGATTCAGCGTCCTCAGTGGATGGGTGGTTTAGGGCTTGTCTAGTTTAGGACACGACCAAACACATGAGGAAACTGTCCAGCTAGCTTATAGGTCCGTGGTTATACCCACTGTTTAAGCTGGAAAAGTCACTAAATGAATCTGTCTGTTGGTATGATGTTGAACCGCGAGAAAAACGAAATTCCACTAGTCAAACTAATTAGATTGTTTGAGAACCGGAAAGCTGAATAAGTTGGGCTAGAATACCACCTATCAGAATATAATCGCTTGGGCGATTGATTCTTATTAATTTATTTCGTCTATAAGAATTCAGATAGCTGTTAATGTACTGGTTAGGGCATGATGCACCTAAACACATGTTGGTTTCATTTTTGTCATCACCCAACTGGTCACTTTGCCAAAAATCAAAAAGTAAAATATCACATAGCCAAACTATGTTGTCCAAATATAGTTATTGTGTACATGTTGAAATAATTAGATGAACCTTCCGCTTATTTAGTGACAGTGAAACATTCATTTACCTATCAATGATTCTCAAATAGATGTGGTTTTGTGATTACATAAAATTAATGAATGCATTGATAATTATGCAAATCTCAACTTAATAGAATCAGTCATCTATTTAGTATTTGGTGACACACTGTGTAAATGTCTCTAATGCTGACAGAGCTTAGATATTTACACTATATATCTGTGATGATTTCCTTCTGTAACCATTATTGTTCATTATTTTAATGCTGTTAATTTTATTAAGTATCATTTTTAGTGAAAACTTTATATTTCAGCTTCAAGAATTGATTCAAGTGTTGGGGTGCTAGGGGCATAATACTGGTCTGTTATTGTTGACATAACATTCTACAAAATGTCTGAGAAAAATGGTAATTGCTTAAATATAAAATCTAGCTATTTGGACAATCACTTTTCAAAAGTCAGATACAAAGACTGTCTTACTTATATACACCGCCAATAGCATTGTCTATTCAGTAATTTTGTTGTTTTCATCTTTTTTTCAATGTTGATTACTCCTGTTTATTTCAGAGATTCCCAAGGTACATAATAACAAGCCAATATGCTTGATCTAATATTGTGTTTCTGTTAAGGTTGATGGTACACATGCCAGAATGATATATATGTTACTTCTTTTATTTACAATCAATGAGTTTGCTAATTTACTTTGAAATGTTGCAGTTGTTAATTAATATAAGGCCTACTGAACTTCTGGAATGTTTTGTATTTCCTCTTCCTTTTCTGTAGTATGTCTTGAAGACAATATATATTCTTATTTCTTAACATATTTAGATAATGCCGGTCCTAAAAAAGCGAGGCAGTTTGATTTTATGGCCATGTTTGAAGAAGCAAGACAGACAGCGATTGAACGAACTGCTGTTAGAGCAAACGATGGTATGTCTCCTGTGTAATAACGCATGCCAATTGTGTCATGTGGTATGATATCTGGCTTTTTTTTCATTAAATTGCAGTTCTAGAACTCCTACTGTTTTGTTTGCTATATCTAAGTCTAAGTGATAAAGCTCTAACCAAGGTATAATTTCAGTACTGTGAATAACAATTTGTTCTATGAAGTATAGCAAAATTTCCCAAACTGACTTGTCTGTGTCTTCATGTGACTGCTAACTTATTTACTGATTTGTTTTACTGTAAATCCACCAGATGAAGATCCTGAGAGTACAGTTGACAGAATTAATAAACAGAATGATATAATGAAGGAAACAAAGAAAGATAAGAAAAAACAAACTGATGAGTCCAACAGCAGTGATGCAAGCAGTGAGGACTCTGGTATAAACAATGTTTAACACCCTTATATCTGTCTAGTCTATTACTACACCTCTCATGAATTTGCCATCTTGTATTTCTTATTGTAAATGCTTACAGTCATGGTTTTGTCCTATGTACAATCCTACTTTGAATTTTGTATGTGCATGGTCAATTTTTAATATCTACTGTATCTGTATCCAAGTCAGAACATGACTGATTGAGAGATTGTTATAAATTAAATCATATTGATCATTCATAAATTAATGCAGTTAATATGAGACCATTCATTGATTGTATAACTCCCACTTTCAGATGATGATATGATTGGACCTCCCATGCCCCCTGGGTTTGAGACGGCATCTGCCAGCAAGTCCTCAAAGTCATCCAAATCTGCTGCTGTGGGTGATAGTGATGATGATGCTGATGATGACAGTGATGATGAAGATGAAGATGTAACTATACTGCTGATTTCCTAAAATTCTGCAGCATTGTGTTCTTAGCTCCATGACTCTAGCTGCCATTCCCTCCAATCCATGTTCTAAGTTGGTTGTATATCTATGATGCTGCTTTTCATTTTTATGTTTGTTGTTGATTCATCAATTATGTAAAACTTCTTACCTATAAAGAATTTATTATACTTTATCATATCATCATATTTCAGAATTTGGTCGTACACGTATAAATGTAATTCATATGAATAGAAGAATGCTTCGCCATTTGTATTGTTGCTCTCATAGTTAAGTTTTAAAAATATGTTCAACATATTTTTTACTTTAGTCTCCTCTGAAGAAAATTCCGTCCAGTTTACAGATCACTCTCGACCATGGAAAGAAAACGGTGAGGAATGTGATAGAAATTTGTAATGATTCTGTAAATTTTGACTTGAATTACTTGTACATGTGGTTACTGTCAGAAGTATAGCTACTGTTCATGAATTGTGTAATTTGTATACTTGCACTAGTGATTTATATTGTTACAGCTTCATCATATGGGATTATTTTTGTCAAAGCATACATGTATTGAAATAATTAAAGCAATGGTGTATTAAACTTGGTCAACATTTTGCTAGTCATGCCTTAGTAATTGCGTGCACTATCCAGAAATTAAGCATGTCTTGTTTGTTGATGCTTTGGTGTATTCATGACAAGAATGGGGTACAATTTGGTATTGTAGGACTGATAAGTAATGCATTTTTTCTTGTATATTCAACAATTGGTTGCATAAATATTTTAAAACCTGTCATTTAAGACTGTTCAGCTTTTTATAACACTTCTAAGCTTGATCAGAATACCGCTACTTCAAGTGGATTATCAGTTTATTATTTACAGATTTTATTGTTAAATAATTTGATGAATTCTTACAAATATGTTATTATTCCATTCTCATTGAAAGCACTCCATGTTACTGATATATACTGACATATACTGTATAGAAGGGACTAATAAGATGTTGTATACATGGTTATGTTACCCATAATGTTTTGTCTGAATTATTTAATCATGTATTGCATGTAAGATTACAGTAAATTTGGACTGTTTAGTTTTCTATTTCATTACAAATAGGTGTCAGCATTAGCATTAGATCCATCTGGTGCGAGACTGGTCACTGGTGGATATGATTATGATGTCAAACTGTTTGACTTTGCTGGAATGGATTCTACTCTGAAACCTTTCAGAACATTACGTCCTTGTGAAAGGTTAGTGTAGAGTTCTGTACCATCATGAGAAAAAATACATTGGAATGTGCAATGCTTAATATTAAATTTCTAGCTTTATATTAGTTAAAAAGAGTAATGAAATATAAACCAGCACCATCTGACACTGGAGTATCATATAAAGGATAGAATTGATTCAGTCTGTTTACACTTGTAAATAATGCTGCAACTTTTTTATGTTGAATTCTACATTACTATGTTTATCTTGACAAGTGCCACGGCCTTGGTCCAGTGGGTAGTGCACTGGACTTGTAACCCAGAGATCCGGGTTCGAATTCCAGTTGCGGCAGGTCATACCCTTCTATGAAAATTTGACAAAAATGTCGATATTCCTGCATAATTATGTGGAGAAGTTGCTGACTCCTTGTGGAAGGGTAAGTTAGTACTGGTTAGTATACAGTCCAGGAAAACTGGTTAGGTGAACCAGTTGCCATGTATAACTGAAAAATTGTTAAAACAGCGTTAAACCCCAGTGACAATAAGTCACATAAAAACAAACAAAATATTATCTTGACAAATTTTTTTATGGAGGGAAAATTTGCAATTAATTTATATCAGTAATCTGATAATCTGAAGATATTAATTCCGAATATTTTATTGCCTAACTTTTCTTTGCAAAAAATAAGGAAAAAGGTATTTCAACCCTTATCGGCTGATGTTATTTGTTAATTTATAAATATTCATATTTTGCAGCCACCCCATCAAGCAGGTAGAATATAGCAGTACTGGTGATGTGTTGTTGGTTGTATCAGGGAACTCTCAGGCTAAAGTTTTAGATAGAGATGGTTACGAGAAGTTTGAATGTAAAAAAGGAGATCCTTACATTAATGATATGGCTCAAACAAAGGTAAGCGTCACAGTTTGTCTCATGATGATTGATCCTCAATCATTTTTGTTTTATTGATTGTATGCTGAACACATACATGCCAAGTTTCCCGGAAGCTCCGGGAGTCTCATGGATTTGGTATCATTTCCCAGACATACGGAAACTGACCATTTCCTCCCGGAAATCATAAAATATTAACTTTACCTGTATCTGGTTCTAATTATTGGCTTGCTTCCTTTAATACTCATACACAACAGTTGATATAGCACTAAAGTTCTTTTTTAAGGTCTTAGTACAATACTAAAAAAGCATGAAACTACTATGCCTCAGAGCAATTTAATTCCATATAGCCATTTTTCCTGAATAACCCATGATATCCCTTTGGAAAGTATGAAAACTGCAAGCATCTTACGTAACTAATGATTCTATATTTGTTATTTGACTGTGGATACTTTCAGTACATTAGAGAATTTATTTCTTGATATTTACATCAGTGACCTAAAGTTTGTTTTTATTGAATACAAATTTTAACTTTGGTTCGTTTTTTCTTCAGGGACATACCGCCATGTTAAATTTTGGATGCTTTAATCCCAAAATGAAAGCTGAATTTCTGACTTGTTCAAATGATGGGTAATTTTTTTATAATTCATTTTTTTATAATTGTTGCAATTATCTTCTATTCACATGAATATGTCAAGCTTAACTGTACTTGTCTTATACTTATGAGTGTTAGATGATTAAATTTGCTAATTGTTTTTAGTGATATCACTGTGTATGCTCAGAAGTCAAAAACCTTGTTTTAAGGAGTGATGTAACAATCATATTACATATATATAGTTACATATCAGTTTTCTTTTGTATATTTCATTTGAAGGACATTAAGACTTTGGGATGTGAATGATGATGGGAAGAAACAAAAACAAGTGATAAAACCACGATCACAACAAGGTCGTAAGGTGATACCTACAGCTTGTACTTATAGTCATGATGGGAGATGGGTAGTCGGAGCTTGTCAAGATGGCTCTATACAGATTTGGGATCACAACAGACCCTTTGTAAGTCTTTGGAATGCTGTAGTATGCCTGATTACCTTTGGCTTGAAAGGGACTTGGCTTAATTTGTATTATTTATTCCTAAAAATATAGACATTCTTTTTAATTTAGAGTAATGATATTAAGAAAAAGAAAAGCATCTAGGATTATGAAGACTATTGATTAATATACAGGAACACTTGCTTTGGGTTGCTTTTTTGTAAAAAATATCTATATGTGCATTGATATTTACACAGTAGAATTATTTTATAATTGCATTTAAATTCAGGTACATATTATTTCCCTGTTAATGACATATCAACGTTTGAGTTCAGAAAGTTTTTTGTAGGTTTTCATTGCTGTGATTTTTGTGTCAATCTTGTGTTTAGTGTCTTTAATGTTACATTTTATTTGAGTGTCTGTAAAAATCTATTGGCATTCAGTTTCTATGATTTATTTACCCATACAGATGTTATTTTGTAATCTAAACTCATCAAACAACACAAATCTGTCAAAAAAATCTTCATTCCGCTACTCTTCATATAAGAAACACATGAAGGTAAGTCACTCGCCATATTTTCAAATGACAGAAATGCTGACATTTGGGATAGACTGGTTGCAAATTAGTGTGGGTCGAGGCGTTCCTTCTGAAGTGTGTGTGTGCTTTTTGGGAACCTCGCTGTTAAACTCAGGAAAATGGGAAGGAATGCCAGGACCCACACTGATTTGCAACCAGTCCATTCCGAATGTTGTGACTTCTGTCAAAATATGGCGAGTTACTTACCTTTATGTGTTTCTTGTACGCACAGTAGCGGCATGAAGAATTTTTGTATAAGGTTTGCTTTGTTTGATGAGTTTAGATTAAAAAATAACGTCTGAACAGGTGTAAAAAATCTCGGAAACCTAGCGCACACGTGTGAAGTTTGTCTGGTCCATGGTATGATTCAAACTCACACCTGTGAGGGGCTAGTGATTGTTAGTCACAGACTATAACCATTCAAACACAGAGGCCACTGATGGATTCTCTTCTTCAAATTTTGTGTTTAAACAACTATGTGTAAACATTAATGTATTATGTGTGTGTCTTTACAGGTAAATGTATCAATGTTGTTACGTAATGCACACATGAATGGTAGTGACACATCATCATTATGTTTCTCTTATGATGGAAGAGTTCTTGCTTCTAGAGGAGGTAAGACTTGTGAATCTCATATTTATGTTATCTGTAATACGCAGTCAATCAAACTATTCTACAGTTACTGATACATTAGTTGAATGACAATATTCATGTTGATCTGCTTGGTGATTTTATAAATATCAGTTAATATTCATTTGATTACACATTTTATTTAATTGGCTGAATGACTACTTTTTTATAGTTAAAATGACATTGAATTATTCTGTGGTGTTTCACTTATTTAGATTCATACAGTATGTACTGACTATTGATCTTGTATAACTCTCATGTGTACATTTTATTCACATAGGTGATGATACTGTTAAACTGTGGGACATCAGAAATTTTAAACAACCCTTGAAGGTGAAATCAGATTTACCAAACTTTTTTCCTGTGTAAGTTGATTATTTTTTAAGATTAAATGCATCAATCATATCTTTCTAGTGTGTGGATGAAACTTCTGTAATTAAATTAAATATTATTTCATCAAATAGTAAACAGTAACTGAGATTTTGACTGTCATTTGTGTCTTCCATGTAATTAAAGTTGCAAACATTTCACCTGTGTGTCTGTCTTATGTATTTTATACTTTGGTAGAATATGGCCTGCATGTATGTTATATTCTCCAATACATGTTTTTTATTTATTGAAATATGATGTAATGCTGTTTGTCCTCACTATTTACACTATATATGGTACCCAAACATTGCTCCTAGGTTACCTTCCAGCACTTACCACTCCTTCTTTAATATGTTGACTACCGGTACTGTTAATTCCCTGTTTGAGATCTAAGTCAAGGATGAGAGACAAATGTTCATTGATATAATTTGGTCAGGTTGTCACTGAGATATGTACATTGCATGAGTTTAAACCTATGACCTATCTATCAACTCCTGTACACTGTGGACTAACATAACTACCGGTAGACAGGCTTCCAGTGTTTCATATTTTTTGCTGGAGTATTTTGCCACATTCTCCACCTTTGATTCATAAATTGATTGTCTCAGACCCTTTAGCTGTAAAGTATCTGGATATATATGTAAGGCTAAAAAAACATGCATGTTTATGTTTACTTGACCTAGAAAAGTAGGGAAGGTTGGTAAAAAAACTTTTCTTTTTTTCTGATCATACATTATGTGAGAACTTAAAGTGTGACTTGTTCTCTAATGTTTCGTACACAGGATTTTGCTGTTAAAAAATTCAGGGTCAGCGCCAAATATTAGGTTCTACTTGATAATGTAAACAGGACTTTTTTCTGGCATGATCTGTAGTGTCGGGGTTTGCTCAGAACAAATAAACTGTAGAATTATATGTATATCGTATTAAATTTTGTTTATATTCTAATGATTTCTGTTGTATGACAAATATATATATTTCAGCACCGACTGTTTATTTAGTCCTGATGATAAGTTAGTACTGACTGGATTATCTGTGAAAAAGTCTGAGGGTAATGGAAAATTATTGTTTATGGACAGGGAATCATTAAAGATTCTTACACAGCTTGAAGTGTCAGATTCTGTAAGTTTTTGATACAGTTAGTTTTATAATTGTTACTTAGTCTTTCTTGGACTCAGTCTCCAGGCTGCATGCTCATATTTTTGCTAAAATTTTATTCATTACATTATTGAAGACTCATGAGTTGTGGACACAATTAACCTAATTTGGAGTTCTTAAAGTGAAGCCTCTCTATTAAATATGTTTGCTTAAATAATTGCTGTTACTAATTTGTGATGATTCATTTTATGTTGTTTTTTTTTTTACTTTTTTTTCACAGAGCGTAGTACGGTGTAAGTGGCATCCAAAATTAAATCAGTTTGTTGTGGGATGTGGTGATGGTAAGGCACAGTTGTATTATGATGAACAAAAAAGTCACAGGTAAATGTCTTGCTTTATGCGGACATCTTCACTTCAGTGTGAACTTGAGGAAATTTTTCTGTAGTCTGTAATTATACGAGCTACATTTTACAACTTTGGGCTTTACTTTTGTCTCTAAACAGAAACTTTCCTTTTATCAATTCTCTAAAATTTGATACTTTATTCTTTTTATGTTTATAGTTCAAAATTCACAAGATTAAGACTTATCAATATTTATAAATAATATAGTTGTGGTTTGATTAGTGTTTTACTAAAATAAGTTATTCATTTGTCAGATGTATTCTTATTGTATAGTTTTGTATAGATTTCTAAAGTGTAAGTCAGTTTTCTGATGTGAAGTATTTAGTTCAATTATTCGATACAATAAAAATCTAAGAAAAATCTGAATTAAAGGCTTAAACACTGTTTCATAATCCATGAAGCAGTTGTTAAGCTTGTTCAGTATAAGTTGTAAGCACATGTTTCACTTATGTTGTAAAACTAATACAAGTTTCTGTGTTATATTTATGTGCAAAGTGGCCTCCTTGGTCGAGGGGAAGCTGTCCTGCTAGCGATGGAATGTTGGTGGTTCTACCTTGGTGTTCACCTGGGGTCTTTCTCCACCTTGTAAGCTGGAAAAATCGCTGTTTGTACAACTTTTAAACCCCAAACAAGAACTGGGTCATAATCATGGAAGCTGTGATTTATTATGTTCTATATTAATTATAAGAACTACGGTAGTTTCACTTTTTTTGTAAATACATTTTACCAATTTTCGTTTATACCAGTCCATTGGTACAAGTTTTTATGTTGTATTTATGTTTTTTCAGAGGAGCCAAACTTTGTGTTGCTAGGAAACCTTCCAAAGTGAAACAGATGGAGGTTGTGGCTCATCAACAAATTATTACTCGTGAGTTTGTATTAATGCTCTTTCTAAGATCATTGACATTTAATGTTCAGTTGAAATTAAAAAAACTTTCATGACAGCATTTAACTATTTAACTGGTTGTTGAGGAATGAAATACTTAAATAATATGATCATTATCATCATAACTAATCAAGTAAACCTGAGAAACTTTCTTTTAAACTTACATTCTATTTGATTTTATAATCATGGGTACTTTCAACTTATTGTTTGAGAAAGTGTGAAGTAAAAATAATTCAGCCCCGACCATGGTCCAGTGGTTAGTGCACTGGACTTGTAACCCAGAGACCCGGGTTTGAATCCCGATCACAGCCGGTCATACCCTTCTATGAAAATTTGACAAGAATGTCGATTTTCCTCCATATGTGGAGAAGTTGCCAGCTCCTTGTAGAAAGGTAAGTTAGTACTGGTTAGTATACAGTCCAGGAAAACTTGTTAGGTGAACCGGTCGCTGTATATAACTGAAAAATTGTTGAAAAAACGACATTAAACCTCAGTGACAATAAGTCACATAAAAAAAATAATAATGCATTGTCCAAAATGTTAATGTGTAATATTCAATAAGACTGTAACAAGTGTTATATTTTATTTATCTTTCTTCAGCATACGCCTTACCAATGTTTAGACAACAAAGGGAAACAAGTACAAAGAAGCAGGAAGAAAAAGCTCGCAAAGATCCTGTAAGATCCCATCGTCCAGATTTACCTGTATATGGTCCAGGTGAGATTACATCTATTTATTGCAATATGTTCTGGCTATATTATACACACCTTTCAGCATGTGAATATTTGTTTTGGGGAAATTCTACAAATCGTGCTTGATGATGTTATCTTAAATTAAATATGTGTTCTTGCATGTAATAATAATTTTATGATGAAGCTGATTTATCTATCTTATTTCTGTATCAGTTGCAACTCAATGCTAGGAAGCCTTAGATATTCCTCTCTTGTTTTGTATTCCTTGTTTTGTATTTACTTTCATTTCACATTTATTAAGCATAAGCTCATTAATAACATCTTAAATTTATTGCATAACATACATTGGACAATTAAAGAATTAGAGTGATTCATATGATCTGCGATAATCCAAAGAGCAACAATTGCAAGCTTTTATGCAGTGAAGGCCATATTTTGCTGCATACTTTTTTTATTTCATCATGTTTATTAACTATTAACTTTTCATTTATATTTGTATTTGAACAAAATAATGAAGACTTAATAATGCATATTTTTTTTAGTTTCATTATGAATTTATTGAAATGATTAATAATACTACATGTACTAATTGATAATCATTCAATGCATATTCACAGGATCTGGAGGCAGGCTGGCAAACAAAGGTGGTACATTGTCACAGTATGTTGTACAGACACTCGTTGTTCAGAAAGAAGATCCATATGAGGACAATCCTAGGGAAGCTATTTTACGTCATGCTAAGGTTGCTGAAGAAAATCCCCTGTATGTGGCCCCAGCATACAAAAAGTTAGTGTTTTATTTCTTAATAACAATTGAATAATTTATTCACAAATAAGCTCTGAGCAAAAATTGTGTAATAAGGCTTGTAAATTCATAGATAAAGGAACATGAAATCACTATTTGACCTTTTCCATGTTTCCAAACTTCCATGATAGACTGCATTATATCTAGGTTTAATTTGGGTAATAATCAAGAATTTCTTAATTAAACATTTCCATGTTCTTACTGTAAACAGGTATTGAAACCAAAACATGCTTCTTATTAATTCTTTGTAAATATTTGTTGGTTTATAAATACAGAAAATATACCAGTAACCATCCAATAATTCTACAACAAAACAGTTACTGATGATTAAATCTATTTATATAGAACACAGCCAGTTTCAATATTTCAAGAGAAGGAAGAGGAGGAAAAGGAAGAAGATGACATACAACCTCCATGGAAAAAACTGAAGAAGACTTGAGGCTGTTTTTTTTATGTAATGCATTTCAAAGATAGCGTGATATACACTAAAGATTGGAAAATGTGTTCCAAAGACCAGTCTCAAGGTTTACCTTATTGTATGACTAAACCAAACTCTGGCCAACATCATATGTAATGTTAAACATGCATAATTGTTCTGTAAGAACTTTGTGATATATCTAGAAAAAAATCTTTGTCAGCAGATCATATTATATTTATTTAACTAGATCTAATTATTCATTGAAATGTGCATTTGTAGTAACTATTTCTATGGGATCTATTGGTTCTTAAAATACATTTGTAGCAGCAACACTAAAGAATATTTAGAATAAGCTAGCAAAAGCAAGCTCTTACTTGTAAGTTGTATACAAGCTCCATGGCCTTCAAATCACAGTATCAAATCATTCTCTGTATATATGTACAATATCATTTGTCACATCATAATGACGTCATAATAAATTGTAAAAATGAAAGTTTTTTATCCATTTTATTCAGTGGCAGGGGTTGAGCTATAAACATTCTCATGTTGAAAATTGTCTTTTAATCAAATATGTTGACGGAGAGTCAGAGCAAGTAACATCCACAAAACAGCATGAAGTGTTCATCAATCATCCAAAAATAGAGAACGAATGAAGCAAGAAAGAATTTATAGTTGAAGTTCAACAAATTTATTTTGGTAGACAAACACATATTATTTAATATTCAATTATATACAGTAGTTGGTTACAAATATGTTGTCGGATATTTACAAAAAAGCAACCTTAAACCAATAACTAAAACAAATAGGTTCATAATAGCTCATGGGAAATCACGATGTCCAAATTGTGCAACTTAGCATGTCCATTATCTACATACATGATACAATATTGATAACAATCATAACCAGGAAAGAAACAACAAAATATTGAAACATAACAAACAAATGTAACAGTTCAGAATCACAATATAGTAATCCTTTAGGTAAACACCAACTATGATGTAAAAAGTGACGGGATTATATTTTCAAGGGAACAAAGTCATTATGTTGATATCTAGTCTTTCCTTATTAAATCATTGATTACAGAATTCAATTGGCTAGTGAATGTCTCAAAAGAAAATTTTTCTAGCACATGTTTTTTTCCATTTTCACCAAATGTTTTTGTTAATTTTGGTTCAGAGACAATTTTTTCCATAGCTTCAGCAAACTGATCAGGTCTTCCCTCTCTTAGATATCCTGTTTTACTATCAACCACAGTCTCCAGTGGGCCACCACTATTGCAGGCAATGACAGGACATTTCATATACATTGCTTCAATTGGTACAATACCAAAATGTTCTCTATCTGGTGTATATAGGAGACAATCACAATTATGTAGTAAAGTTCTTTTTTCAGAATCACTAACAGAGCATAGGAATGTTACATCATCGTTTATGCCTAGCTTGTCACACAAACGTCTGAGTTCAATATAATGTTCCACATTTTCAGTTACTCTCTCATCATATCCGCCTGCCATAATTAAATGCGTTGTATCTCCAACAGACTTTGATAATTTGTCTTTAAGTTGACCTGAATGAGAAACATGACAGTATGTGCTTAATGCAACAATGTTATATATCTTCTGCACAACAGCAGAAGTGAAAGATTTCCAGTTAATCATAAACTCCATATTTCCTTATGAAAAAGTATATCTTACTAAGGATGATTTGAATAACAACTTTTCTTAAACAAAAACAATCATTTAAAATTAATCTTGAAGAGTTTGCATCAACTAATTTTAACATGAAGTTGAAAATCAGTGCTCATATGTAAATAAAACTTAAATATTAAAAATATATAACATTTACCAAATGCTTGAATAGCTAGTGCCAAATTCTTCTTTCTTTCGTATCTGTTGATAGACAGAAATATCATCTTTTTGTTTGCAGGAATCAATGACTCTGATGGCTCTTCAATAGGTTTATTAAACGCAGAGAAATCAGGTATAGGATACAACACAGCTGGTTCAAGCTTGCCCAGTGATGTAAATGTTTCTTTAAAGACAGAAGCTGAAATTCAAAGAAAAAACATTTAATGAAATCAAATTTATAGTTGAAAATGCCATCTATACTTAGTGCAGCAATAATTCTGTTTGAAAATTTAAATTGTACTAATACACAATACTTTCTTCTGCCCCAGGCTTGATATTACTTACTCAAAATGGATATACATAAATGAATGATATATGAAAAACTTATAAGGAAAGAAATACAAACCTAACAGGTTGACAACTGATTCATCATCATCTATAGCATTATTATTGGAAAACACATTTATCTAATATTATTGATTGTTGGATTGAAAGGAGACAAAGACATAAAATTATAACTAATCATCATACTATTATCAGTCTACCTTTACAATCCTATGTATCTTGAGTAAGAGGAATAGGATGCAATGACAATACATGCTCACCAGTGAATTTGCTATTGACTAAAATCACATCTGCCATACCAGTCGTCCATTCTTCTATGAAATCAATTGGTGCCCTATAAATCCTTTTTAATAATGAATTTCTCTTCGTAAGCAACATATCAGGAAAATGACAATAAAACAAAGTCTTCGCACGGCAACATTTTAAAATTGGTAAACACGCAGAAATCTGGTCACAGAAAATAATGTCAAATGAGATTTTACTAAAGAACACAAGATATACTGCAGCGTACATCATGCGTAAGTATGCACATACAGCATACATACGACCTAGAACATGTCTAGGCAACCAGTCCCCAGCCACTGTAACCTTAAAGTTACCATCTCGTGTCTCCTGAAAGCAGTGACTAGGATCGTGATGAGCTGTCACAAATTCAACTTCATGACCCTGCGACTTTAAGGCGAGAGCTGCGTCTATTACAGATCTTTCTGCTCCGCCGATTCCCAAATCTGGGTGCAAGAAAACAATCTTCGGCATTTAAAGTCTTATTTGGACAGTGGTAAAGCAATGTGGTAAGGAAAATCAAATAAATATTTGCTCTATATACCCAATTTCGTGTACAGGAAGTTGACACTACTTTTCGCCTTCTGCAAGTAAGGGAGGTAATTATGAAAGAACCCAACCCAGAAAACTAAAGGAAAGGAAATTTGTATTTTCTTTCATAAAACAGTTTTAGTAGTACTTTCAATATTTATGTCTTAGTTACGTGTCTTAGGGATACATCATTATTCACAAACTGATCAGCAACAGAATCAATTATTCTGCGGTTTTTGGTGAGGAAGGACTGGTAGAATATCTAATTACGCATAACACATGTTTGTATTGGAGATCATGCGTGTACATGTATGTGCGCACAAAACATACTTGCGAATCACTCGGTCCGAAAAATAACTTAAGAGAACTTTCAACCCACAAAAGGAAAAGGGTTATTCCTCTTTCATACAAACGTTTTGTGAATTTATTCTATAGGGTTTGGGGAAACATTCAGGAATGGCAATGAAAGTATAAATGAATTTATGACGAATTTTATTCTAACACTTGAAAATGGTGAAATGCGGAAGTCATGATCAGTAGATGAATAAACTGTGATGAAAGGAACACAGCGTTCCATCTAGATCTAGAATGGGGCATAGAGAGCTAGTATACGTGGTTGCCGGAGATGGTGTATAATGGTGAATTTGGGTATTTGATAAATATGTTATAGTCCATGCGACCATTCTAGACCTAAAATCACCATTATACACCATTCCAACAACGGATTAGCACCCTATAGAATCCCCCTATGGGACTGAATAAAATAGCCCGACCATCGAATAACAGCAACAAATGTATTTCTAGAATTCCATGAACATATCTTAGGTGGCAGTGTTTAAACCTTGCAATCGCTTGATAGTAAAGGAAAACATTTTATTTTATTGATCAACGTTAAAAAAGTTGGTTTGCGGTTACGCGACCTAAACTTTAACAGTGGGCAAGTAGGTGCTTCCTTTTTATTTTGTTGGCATTATGTACATTTAGTAATAACGAAAAACTGGGATAAAGAACGAAAAAAAAATTGTCAAAATCGTCAAAACTTCTTTAGAATAAATTGGTAGCATAACAGTAAACCGACATTTTTTAAGAATGGCCTTTTCCTCTGATTTTATTGTCAGCTGTCAAAGATAAAATGTCTGTGTAATGTGTACCATTGGAAAGATTTTTAAGTTCATCAATTGCCATCATGTTTAAGATATGTTGATGTGACCACAGGCTGTAGTTACGGATCACCAACAGTAAATTGTAATAACTATGGCTTTTTATGGGTATTTTATACAAATTTAGTTCAAATTTACTATCATAGATCCGTTTCTACCGCCTGTTGATGAAATGACACCCAGAAGACGTTTTATTACAACTATATACATCTCTGGCATCTTCCACTAATAGTAGTATCGAATCTGTGATGGTAAGATCATAACACATTTTATTGAAAACACTCAAATTTACTACTGCCTGTGACCTGAAACTATTATACACATTGTATAATGGTCTCAGCTGTGACATATCGCTGCACCTACGCTCTGTCGTTGATAACACAATCTCACTGAGCAATCAAAAACCTGAAGTATTGGATAACAATATTATCACCATCAACATTAAGGAAAGCAGGAATGGTTTGTTAAATCTTAACCGCCATTTGTGACAATAGATACATGCTGGTTGAACCGGAAGCGAAAGATGAGGTACTTTACTTCAAGATATGCATTTCTAAAAAGGGTATTTTTTCACAGAATCTTTACTATACCTAAAATCGTTAATTGAAACATGTAGAGCTAACCAGTAGTTTTATAATTACAACATGTAGGCCTACATTATGAACATTGTTAGATAACAAAAAAAATTCACACAAAGATTTATGGACAAAATGATAGTATGGTATTAAGAGCCCATAGAGACCAAAATTATTTTAATATTTAAATGGTCGCGAGGTCTTAATGTAATTTCAAAAACCAAAAACTTTATATCAATTGACACACATTCGCATATTTAGAATTTAATAAAAAACAATTACGTTTAGAAGAGAAAGAAAACTTTTTGTGACGATCTTAGTGGTGTATGACATGGCTGAAAATGACGCAAGCTATCGTAATGTTGAAAAGTTGTGTGGACCAAAGATGGAATTATACTATATATAGCCTTGAAATCGTCTTTTATGTGTTTCTACCTATCTTGTGGAAGATTAGAGTCATATTGAAATGGACTGTTGAAATAACTTCGATAGCCCGTCTTGTAGAATGTCACCATTACGAAGTAACGCTGGGAATTGGTAATAATTAACAAGTAAGATAGAGCTTGTCTGATTGGTAATTTAAGCCAAAAGTAGTATTTATATATCTAGTATAAACAAGTAATAATATGATATATCCAATACTGTTTTACTTATGGTATGTTCTTGACATTAATTTCAATTTCTTTGTATGAATGACACCACAAATATCATTCTATATTTCCGAGTGTCATTTAAGCTAGTGCGAACAGTAACTGTTTACTCGGATATAACCCTTAGGAATGACTAACTACCAGCGAATCATATGGTATATTTCTGACTTTTGTTTTATGATAGTATGTTTTATATGATACAGAACACCATAAATCAAGTATTGCTTGGACAGAAATATACAGTAGTAATTTATCAGTATTCCAAAATACTACATATATCCAGAAACGGCCATGCTATGTACCAACCGAACTAATTTAAGACAAAATTAAAAAAAGAAACGGTGCGAAAATAAGTGATCTTATTATGTGATGGTCTTAAATTGGTAAAAAATGACCTTTTACAGTACTGATTGGACTTTATGCAGTAATGCATTGCATTTTGACCCAAATTATTTTTCTTCTGAACAGACTAGATTCGTTTTTCATATCAGAGCAGTTAGAAATTCTGTGGTTGTACTGATAGTGGGCATTTTGCCGTCTAACTTTATGTCATTTTATGTGCTCTATTGTTGTTTTATCGTTAAAATCTTAGTGCCCGGGACATTTTCATCCAATTTAGTTTTGGGATTTTATTTTAAAAGACGTAAATAAACTACATGCAGAGTCTTAACAGGTGCAACATAACATATTACTTTGTGTAGTGTAACATTATATGATTTTTGTTTGTACATTTTTTATATCCAACAAGCAAATGATGTTCTCATCCTTTGGCTGCTTTATTGCCTTGTTGGTAATTTTGGATTATACCCATACTTGGGGGTTTTATATACCATTGGGTTTCTAAAAAAAAAATCCGCAGCCAGGGGCCGCACGAAAAAATGATACCCGACTTTAGTTAACTGCCATCTTCCCAACAACCACTGCGTAATATGTTTCGTTTAAATTGAATAAACTGCTAAAATGTTGGTACTGGATATTTTGCTGTCCAATTGTATGCTATTTTATATGTTTTACTGTTGTTTTGTTGTTAAAATCAAAATAAACAGTTCGGTACCTTTTTCATCCAATTTAGTTTTTAGTTATTTTAAATGACATAAATAAACAACAGAGTGGTTTACATTCGGTCCAAGACTTGAACTTTGTTTGTTTGTTTGCTTGCTTGTTCATTACTGATTTACTATTTCAATGTATCTCAAGTTATTTTTTGCGGTCAACGAAGAAAGAAGCACTTCACATGAGTTGTTTTATTGTAAAAAACGATATTATCATTAAGACTGATATTAATAAGAGCAAAAAATGTCTCCGCATTAAGAACATTTGCTGGTTTGACATAAAATCGAACACTGACGTACACGCTAAGACCGGATATGACACTCTCTAAATAGACAATTGTAGCTGTTTAACCTTCCACTTAATGACACTTTTACCATCAGTATTCCGTTGAATTTCTCATTTTGTTATTTTAGTACTTGAAGTTAATACTTTATTGCAAGTATATCACAGTCTCTTAACTTCACGGATACAAAATATTAAGAATAAATATCATTCAAATGTAAGTTCATACAAGTCAATTCTCCCACTATTGCCTAATTTACGAGTCATTAATCTAATTAAAAATAAAAATCTTAAATACGCTCGTTTAAAACCAAAATTTAACTATTTATGTTTTGAACATTGTGATGAAGAATGAATTGGAACTATGTGCGTACTTGTTATTTAGCGCTGAATTAATTAAACTCGGTGCTTGAAAATATTTGCTTATACGTGCGATCAATCATTTTGTATATGAAAAAGATAACCACGCAAATTATTTATTTAATTTATATTATGCTCCATGGTCTTTCATGTAAAATGATATCCGTCTTACTTCTGTTTTAATACCACGCGGTTATACTCATCTGACATCGAGGGTTTAAGCTCTAACACACGCGAGCTGTTCATTTCGTGTGTCCACAAATCATACGTCGTGCGTCTAAATTTAATCCGCGAATCCACTTCCATTGTGCGTTCTGATTGGCTGAGATCATTTAAACCACGTGACTACTGTGCTGCTGAGCCTGGCCATCAAATATCAGAGCATTTTAAAACTGAAATGGCGGATTTGTGAAGATGTTGAGGACAATTTTTGATTAAGTATTGTAAGTACTGTCGCTTCTTTATATATTTTTACTTTCTGATAATTTGTTTTGTATGTCTCCAAAATTTTCGTAAAATTCATAATCTCGGATTTTTTTAAATAAACTTACTAAGGACAACAAAGCTTTTGAATGAGTGTTTTTACCTATATTCCAATTCTTTTAGAATTTCACATTTGCATTCCATAAGGATCTCTAATGCTGACAACAAAATTATAAATGAGAGTTTAAATCTTTATCTGTATGAAGAAGTATTCTAAATTTAATACTACAAAATTTTGATATAATCATCTAAAATATAAATTTGATACACACATCAAAGATTAACAACTGTAAGAAAATCTGATGATTATTGGTGACAAATGACAATATTTCTGTGCGGTGATGTAATTAACTAATATTTAATATTTGTATTATAATTATTCTATCTCATTTACTAAATCTAGGTTGAAAATAGCTTCCCATCTAATTCAGCAATACAATAAACAAAGAACTCTCAACGAATGCAAAATGTAATCATGAAATAATTAAATTTTCATTTGTTCGAACGTTGCTTTTTTATTTTGAGATGGTCTTTCATAGATTTATAACAATGTAATGCAATAATTTTCACTATAAAAGTTGCGGTTTGATTGATATTAAACGTTTGTGATGGAGAAATGAACATATGTAAATAAATCCACCGAATAAAATTACTGTGCTTAATATCAATCACGAATAATGAAGAGAAAACGTCGGTGATAGATTCGTGGCATTTGTCAAGTTTTATATCCGGATTTGAACATAAAACCACATCTACAATGATTTTGTTTCTTGTTCTTATTCCACGCAGATTCTAAGTCCGTGTTTATTACGTATATTCGTGGTTTCTTAATTAAAATGCTTACAATTTAAAATATAACAAGGTTACCATGAGGTTTTGTATTCTGAGCGACAGTTTCTCTGCACATTATCACTAATATGTCGCAACTGTTGAAGTGATATAAGAATTTGATACTAAATGAAGTGCCAAATGTTAAGTTACATCACCAATTATTGCTGTAGTCGTAGATTTACGATCTGATAACGGATCAAGATTTCTACTCTACACCACTTCACTTATAGTATTTCAAGTTGTCACACTCCGCTATGTCTTTGTTGGGATGTTGAATATAGTATGTGCATGTTATGGCGTCTTAAGATTGAGTAAATGTGTGGTTATTGTGGTTGATATAATCCTCAGTTGTCTAAGGTACTGCAATTGACTCCGCTTAGACCTTGACAATAGAACTTAACTTGTAAGTCTTATAAACAAGGACAATACGAAAACAAAATATGCACTAAGTGCTTCTCACTGCTATTCTCACCAAGCTGCAAGTTCAGTGGCATGGATTACTTAAGAAATACAGGCAATTTGTTTCCATGACGGCCAACATTCGGTGACCCAGATTCCTTTGCCAGACTATGACAGAAAACAGGCCCCACTCGTTTTATCTATTTTACCTTTATTTGGCGTGAAAATGAACTTTGCGATTGATTTGCAGTCTAGGGTAAAAATTCATGTGATCAGGCATTCAGTGAATTGTTTTTACTGCATGTACAATATTTAGTGACATTAGAATTACCATGTGTTCACTTTTATGTTGATTTTAATTCACACTGAAAATTGTTGGGAAAATGAAAACAGATCGTTGACTTAGTAAATGTATAGATATATTCTCCAGTTTCTTTCAATATAAGATTGACCAACGTCCATTATTTTTATTTCATGTGATATGCACTTGTTTCAAATGCATCGTGCAAAATCAAACCATTGAAACGTTGAGTATTTTTGCAAAGTCATCTAAGATAAACATGCTCGGTATCATCAGTAATTAATAATCTGTTATTATAAAAAGTATGTTTGATCTCCGTTGCTCGGCTCTCTTGGAAAATTTCTTGTGTCGTTTTAACGCCGATTTGACCGTGTTAAAATTATGTCCCTCGTAATGTAACGATGAAAAGATGGTTTCCGTTGTTCTTCTTAGTTTCTTTATGCTCACCTTTTATCTGACTGTATTACAAAATTATAACAAAACAGCTTAAAATACAATGATACGGTAAATCATTTTGTACAGTGCATGATGTATTATCATTCCTTTTTGGACTTCGTAACTTTGTTTTCATGAAAACTATCTAAAAATAATGTAAGAAGTCTAAGCTTTGTGAATTTTACTTATTTAATTTATTCGTTAAGTTTTCAACGGTATCTACATGTTACATTCATATATGTTAACAGGATATGTACACTTGTTAGGATTGGTGAATTTAATTTATGTCGGAAATGTTAACACTAAGTACACATCTACTACACAGAGTGTGTAGGGATTGGGTTCGAACCCCATAGATCTCTATCCAGAGAGTTGTCAGAAGTTTACAAAGTTACTGTGGTATTATTTCTTGCGTTAAGGGTAACTATCAGACGTCTCACTTTTACAAAACAAAATCTAAAAGCATTTTGTAATAAAAAAGCGCTTTTCAACCAATACATCCGTAATTAAAAAATTATTAATTATAGTGTACATGTGTATTATGTACTTATATACTATTACTATTTACTATATGGCTTTAGAATGCATAGTTCTATCATGTAAAACCCTTAATATTAAGACCACCTGTGTGATTATAAAGCTTTCTTAATATTGAAATAGTGAGGCAATATTAAAAATCGGTCTTAAGTAAGTGGCCGTTATAATGAGGTGTTTTTTAAAACTGAAATGGTCGGTCGATGAGGTTTTACTGTAAATCGATTACAAGAGCTGTAAAACAGAATGATTATTTTTTCGAGTTGATTTCACTTGCAAAATGAAAATGATTTTAATCATATTTAGCAAACTTGAAATAAAGCCTCCTCTGTTACTATCCAACATACTAGAAAAAAATGGGATTTTGTACATCGCTAAAGTATACGTTAGTGCCTATTGTTTGGTTACTATGAGAATACTTCGAAAAAAATCCATCAATACTATATAAAATAAATCATATTTTTAGTTTTATCAAGAATGTGTAAACACAATGTAATGCTCGTCTCTGTTCATTTGATCTGTTAAACAAAGAAACACTTTTGTGTCATGAATAATACACACATATTATAATTATTGTTGTAAACACTACATGGAAATCAACCGGACCTTCTCGCATGAAATATTTACTTTCTAACCGGATAATTCTTTTTTCTGAACTCACTCACTTCAGCACAGTATACGCGGACACTTGTGGAGTTTTTCCCCCAAGTAGTTAGTAAACATTTCGATGTACAATTTACGTTCATTCGTTCTCATGATATGAAATAACATTTTATTCTGACTCTGTCACTTCATCTTACCTAATCTTTGTTGATTACGTACGTTGAAATGATTTCATTTTCAGAGGAATTGAGATTTCGTGCGAGATAGGATAGTTTTTGACAAAGGTATGATTGTTAACAACATCTGATGCACGGTGCACGATCTAAAACGTCGAGAGAAAGACACACTCTTATAAATAAACAGTCTGAATTAAAGGGTTTTGATTTAAATAAATAGGATGCAGTTGAGAAGATTGTTAAATAAACATAAACCTGCATTTTTGTAAAGTAAATATTGAAATGAAAACTTGATGTAGCTTACGACCGGTCGGTAAACCTCGACTGAGCTCGGTACAGTCAAATCTCCGGAACGGAGAATGCCGGAGACGAACGGAATTAAACGAACAGGAATTAAGAAGAGAACGTGACATATGAATCTTTTTGTTTGTCTTTACTAATTATGGGTGGGTAATTTAGACATAATTGTAACGTAACAGCTTGCATTGATTCTTTAAATATTTAATACATGAACTATTTTCATTATCACTGCATTATGCATAACAACTTTTTCATGCATCTTGGGTGAAATAAATTCCTGAACAATGAGCATTCATTGTACAAATTCGAAAAATAGAAGGAAGGAAGAAATGCATATTAAGTCCAAGGTTAAATACGGGGTGTGCAAGAAAATTAACTTCCGGATCATATTAAGTTCACTAGACACTATAGTAACACTGTAAGTTTTAAGTTTGAATTCAATTAACTGTCTGTTAACTGTTCACCGTCTACAACGCATTTCATATTCCACCATTTGTTCGTAATTTGTTCAAGTTGGAAAATAGCAACAGTTTTCTAAAAGTACAGGTGCGCTGTTAATTGTTCATTGAAGACTGAAATATTATCTGTTAAGTATAGTATCTTATAGGGCGTTGAAATATTAACTGATTCTGTCGCTAATTGGTCATCTTTTGTTTCCAAAGCCTGGGGTTTAGTTTCGTACGCGCGTGTCTTTCTATAAGCATTTTAAACTCCGATTCTGTGAAACAAATGTGTTTATTCTTTTACGCTACCTCGTTATTTTAATACCAATTACGCCAGTTTTATGACAGCTGATGAATGGCTAGGAACACATGTGATAATGTTTGCTACATACTATAAAATTCAGCCTGATGTACACCGGAACTGTTGCTTTCTTTTCTGTGCAAAGGATTGACATCAACAATGAGTTTTTGAAAAGTTAAATGCAATACCTTGAAGTTACATTGGTCGGATACAATAAAACGTCACATAATGGCTACTTCAATTTTAAGACCAGCTCATGATAATAACTACTGGTTTTCGGATTGGTTTTATACACATCTTCCATATTTCACAGGATAATAAGACCACTTCAGTATTGAGACCATTTGTTTAGTTCAAACATAGATCTTAAAGTTGATGTTTTATTGTTGATATGTAATCATACAATCCGAATCACCTGCTTCTTACTTACCCTTTTGAGTTAGTTCATGATTCGACAATATAAACAGCATTAAAACTCAAACTAATAAACAAAAAACAAACATGATTTTATCATTTCATTCAAAAGCCTACACATTAACAATGAGTTTCATATCTTGTCAAGTTTAATTTCCTGGAAACCTCATACTGTATTATATATGATATTTTATCTGTAATCTGTGATGTATTCTAAGGGCGGTATTCAATTGTAGTAGGATTTATATATCTAGACAGACTATTACAATTATTTAAAACTAATTCGATTGTCTCCGTACTCAGCATATGTTTTAATACAGCATACGGATAGTTAACTAGGTACATACAACTGTTTTACTTCTTTCGTCAGCTTTTTGTCAAATACCCAGCAATAAAGCAATGTTATCTTTGATTACATCATGTCTATACATCATCCCGAGCTTTTCTTCTCAAAAACTGACTCGAACAGTTTTAGTTAAGATGATCGTAAAAGAATTTTCTTGTAGAAATGATTATTGCCAGACACCTGAACCCTGTAAAGTTGATACGAGCTGACATTTGGTTCCCTACAAATATCAAATACGAGTAGAAATTTCTTTAGGCGTTCGTCATTCCGAGGTTATCTCAGTGCATTTGTTATTTTTTATTTCAAGCCCTCACGGCATTGGACGATAAATGTTTTCAATTTAAAAAAATCTGTATAAAAATCTTGTTGAGAATAAGGACAATTGCTCAAAGAATAAACACATAATTATGTACGCTGTGATTTGATGATGAGATGCATGCATAGATAAGTTATTGAAAAGATCGACATTAGGTGATCGGCGTTTATTTACTGCCATTGTTTAGACTAGAACAAAATTTTGATAAATAACTACGGCGAGTTTACCAGCTGACTAATAAAAACAAACCTAGTACAGACATATACGACAATAATAATAATGTTTCAAACGATACATGTATATCATTATGCAAAAAATATAGTATTACAGATTATTATAATTATTATAATCGCACAGATATTTGTTACTACATGTATTAAAACTATGATTATCACTTTTGTGTAGAAATACATGAGATGGGATAAAAATGAATGAAAAAGATTGAACTATTCCAATTTACACAGGAAGAATTACACAGTATCGTATTGTATGATTTTTGTACTGATATGATATTACTTATTTCGAAAAACATTGCAACACAATTAAAATGATTGGTTAAGGCAGTCAAAGCAAGAGTATTCAACAATTTCTATCTAATATCAATTTTGTTTGTACTTATTTAAAATCGGATTTTTATGTGAAAAATATATTTAAACTGTGTTTAACTAAATAAGGTATTGCAACGATTAATATCGTTAGATTGGTAAACGAACTTTTATGTCCGTTATCTTGGTTACTGCACGTCATTGGATAAAGCCAATTATCACATTTATATTATATTTATTTCACGCAGTTATCTGTTTAATTTCAATTTGATGCAAAGCAAAAAATACGTTTATCATAAATTCTCTGATTAATAAACAAACGACAAAATTGAGTCGTAATTGTTTACACTTTCCACGTGATAATCGAAGAATTTAAAAGCACTAATGATACTAAAAATTCATACTCGATAAAAAGGAAGAATTATATCACGGGGTTCAGCGTGTCAGTATCTAATCAATTAAAAGATAAATATTTAATACACCCTTGTGTACATTTATAGATACGTTGAATTCTTTAAACGGAATCTGGCGAGTCACAACCGTCAAATTTCAAACGGTAAATTATTTTAATTTGTAAACAATTTCGCACCAGCTTGTATAAACATCACTTCAGAGGCTATCAAACGCTCGTATAGGATTACATCTCGTTTATTTCATCAGTATATTAAATATTTGATTTAAATTTCATTTAGATAACTGAAATACTCGGTTCTTAAGGAATGCGACGCGTATGCAGCGTGTTTCGTGGGAATGCGCGTGCAAATACAAAGCTCGAGTGTTTCGACATGAATAAATCTACCTATTCGCCACAAATTCACTTCACATAAATTGTCGACGAAATATTAAACATTAGAAATTTTATGAAGACTTTATGATAACATTTAATTTATAAATTGTAAATTTCATCTTTATTTAATATTCCGATGTATTAAACTTGCTAATGACATGAGCCAGGGAAGACAAAATTGTTATTATATTATCTTAAATAGCTTCAAGATTAAAATTAACATGGATGTATGCAACACAATAAATTGTTTTATTTAATAATTCGGATTTCTTGTAATTTTATAAATGAAAATAGATGATATAAAAAAGACTGTGTGATGCCAATTTTCACGAAATTTAAAGTACGGTTTAAACGAGTAATGCCAGCATTGGCGGTTAAAGAGAAAGTGCTTTTCTGCAGCGGTGAAAATTAAAAGACTATTATGTCTTCTTGTTACTTTCTTGTATAAAAGTTTGAATTTATATTTATGTATACGGGTGTACACCGCTTCACCTATCATAAAAGATATATGGGGATGTTATAGAAAAAAATGCAGTCAGTTCATCACCCGGTGACTGTATTCTAGGGATCGCCCCTGATATCACAGTTGTTTACGACAGTGAACTTTTACATTATGCATTGACTAATACGATTGAGGACGGGTATGAAAATTTAAAACATATATCAGCAAAAAATATGAACAGAACTAATTAACAATACTATTTTTTAAGATTCAGTTATAAGACTAACATTGTGATTTCAGGACAAAAACAAGTTAGCGAAGACGAGATAAGTTTTATGCAGAAATTACGGAAAGTATAATACTGAACCGAATAGAACAATGAATCAATCACTTACACACGATGCTGGTGGACTGTGTCGAGATTTATCATTCAAGAAGAGCAGATTTCAAAGCGAAGTGTCCGTTGATTCGTTTAGTTTAACGGACGATGACATTGATAACTTTGAAACGAGAGAAGAAAGTGATGATAATGTATTCCTTGAGAACGACGTTAGTAGAGCTAACTTCATCTGTTTGGACAGAATCCCACAGCCTGTATTCCCGACTCCTCGTTCTTTATTATCTCCGTCGTCCGACATACATTCTGATCTTCCGCTTGATCTACGTAACAAACTTTGTCGACGAGAACTCTCAGCCGACATTGGAACTCATCGTCGGATGTCAAACCGCAGAGTTTATACAAACACACGAGAAAGATGGCGACAACAGAATGTCAACACGGCGTTCAGCGATTTACGGCGATTGTTGCCGACGCATCCGCCGGACAAAAAACTTAGTAAAAGCGAAATTTTGAGATTTGCCATTCGTTATATTAAACTGTTATCAAATGTGGTAGAATTCCAGAAGAAAGACTCCACTTCGGACGATAGTGGTGATGGAAAGATTCCGACGAACAGCGTGTGTTACAAAAACCGTGGACATGATATTATTTGTATGGAAAATGACCGAATTAGATCAAATGTGTCGTCGGAAATCAGTTCTTCGTCGCCGGAATGTTGTGGAGAAAGTATCGGAGATGATGATTAGACACTTATGAAGAAGATTTATCACTACGCAACTCTAATTTATGAACTAGTGAACATAATTATGTAAATAGTTAGTGACCTACATAACTACAGTGAAACATCACATAGCATCAACTTGAGTGTTAAGAACACCCAATAGTAACTAACACATATTTTCGGACTGGTTTTCAATGTTTCTTCTATATTTCAGCTTGATAATGTAACTATTTATTATCACTTTCAGACATTTTTTCTAGTGGAAGTTAAATGAATCTATTTACCGGAATGCATTATATTTGTTCATTGTCCAAAAATAAGGCGAGAATGAAATCGGAATGTTAGCAAGGGGGGCCCTTCTGATTTTTATAGCTTTTCTTCCGATGTGGATCCAGTCAAGTTGTTGGCGTACATTTTGTATCATGATTATAAAAATGTTCAATTATAATTCAATATGCTTCTATGTTTGTGAACATTGAATAGCGCTTGGAACTAACAGAGCTGGAACTCAGCGAGAAATACTATCACTGAAGGCCATGAAAACACAAGAAATTCCGTACACCTAGTCTCAAATTGTTCTTATCGTTTTGGTTACCATTAGTAATTCTAATGTACATTTACCAAGCAATTTAGCTTAACTATCATCTTGTTTAAATTATTCTAGAAGCCTTATTGAATGCAGAATAATTTTCAAACTGCGTAGTTTGACATGTACATACATGTATATCCGAATTGGTTGTTTTAAAAGTTCCACCCTATTTATCACAAAGTCAGTACTGTAACAATAATAATAAAAAGAAACATGAAGTACCATAGTGAACTATGTTAAATGTGAGAGGCTGTTAGCTCATCGGATCATATTTTATGTGTACATTTTATTTTGTAATCTGTAAATGGCATGTTATTGTTATATATATGACAACTTGTGTTAATTTAGAATTAAAATTCACATTTTATATTCCTATGATGTTGTGCTCCTATATTTATTTTTTAAATCAATTCGAATATGGGTTAGATGCATGAAATTTAAAAGGGCCATATGTATTTAACACTCTCGTGGTTGCCATGGAGACGCAAAATCAAAATGACGTCGGTGTACGCATGTAGCATCTTGAATGACTTGATTGAGGGGTATTCCTGTGTTCATTGTACACATCCCCTCCCCCTTTGTTAATCAGCAAGTTATGCACTTTGTCAAATGTATTCAAAATCAAAATAATCGTTAATGTACACAACGTTGTGAATAATGAGTCATACTCAGGCAACATAAAATTTTGTCCCTCCAAAAGGGTCATAATTTTTACATTTATGTATACGAGAGTTATCGACCCGAATATGGGTTCAATTTTTACATTACATGCATGTATTACAGAGTATTGTAAACAATATAGAGTTTATCAAGACAAACACGTACCATCCTGAATATAAGATACATAACACCACATTAAAAGTAGTGGAGATGTAAGTACGAAGGGCAACATAATTACATGTATACTTATATTAAGAAACATATGATCTGTTAAAGACAGTAGTGTGGCTATGTATGTAGATCCTGTTCTGCCGGCTTCTAAAAAAGGTTTCAACAAACTGGGAGTTCCAACAAAATCATTATCTCGTAGTGTTTTATTACATGCATAGTATACATTATAGTGTAGTGTTTGGTGACATGTACAGTATACATTATATCATAGTGTTTGGTAACATGCACAGATTAGCATTATATCATAGTGTTTTATTACATGCACAGGATCCATTATATCATAGAGTTTGGTAACATGCACAGTATACATTATCTCGTAGTGTTTTATTACATGCACAGTATACATTATATCGTAGTGTGTTATTACATGCACAGTATACATTATATCGTAGTGTGTTATTACATGCACAGTATACATTATATCATAGTGATTGATTACATGCACAGAATACATTATATCATAATGTTTTATTACATGCAAAGAATACACTATATCGTAGTGTTTGATTACATGCACAGCATACATTATATCGTAGTGTTTGGTTACATGCACAGCATACATTATATTGTAGTGTTTTGTTACCTGCACAGCATACATTATATTGTAGTGTTTTGTTACCTGCACAGTGTTTGGATACATGCACAGTATACATTATATTGCAGTGTTTTGTTACCTGCACAGCGCTTTATTACATGCACAGTATACATTATATCGTAGTGTGTTATTATATGCACAGTATACATTATATCGTAGTGTGTTATTACATGCACAGTATACATCATATCGTAGTGTGTTATTATATGCACAGTATACATTATATCGTAGTGTGTTATTACATGCACAGTATACATTATATCGTAGTGTGTTATTACATGCACAGTATACATCATATCGTAGTGTGTTATTACATGCACAGTATACATCATATCGTAGTGTGTTATTGCATGCACAGTATACATTATATTGTAGTGTGTTATTGCATGCACAGTATACATTATATCGTAGTGTGTTATTACATGCACAGTATACATCATATCGTAGTGTGTTATTGCATGCACAGTATACATTATATTGTAGTGTGTTATTACATGCACACTATACATCATATCGTAGTGTGTTATTGCATGCACAGTATACATTATATCGTAGCGTTAAATTACATGCACAGTATACTTCAATACCTACCACTATTCATATTCTAAAGATACATTTTTAATGTACGGTTATTTAACAATCTTGCATATTGGACCAATTCTAGAATTTTGTCAGATGTTTTCACGACACTTGTCTCTGATAATTATTCAGATTTTTCACCGATAATTAATAAATCAGCAATCAATAAAAATTAATACTGTGTAGCCTTAAATCTGACACAGACACAAACGACTTAAATTCATAGTTTCTTTTTAATTTAAAATGAACGCCACTGCAGTCGTTCCGTCCACACTCCAATTCGCTCTAACGTCGTCACAGACAATCTCATGGTCGTCTAATCCTTATTTATATTCATTTCAATCAACGATAAAATAACTCATTTGTCAGACGGCGGTGATTGTGTGAGGTTAGTATCAATTCTCTATGTCGAGAGGCGCGTGCCGTTTGTTTAAATATTCTAGTGGGATAATAAGACTTATTTTTATCAATCACCGATTGATTGATTACTCGCTGAGCAAATTCGATGACAATCCAGTTTGAATTATACAGATGTTTTGTGTCTGATAACGCTAAGAATTATACTGAAAATATTGCAGCTTTTCGGATTGGATGCTGCTGAAATAAATTAATCAGATCAGTTGATTAACAAAGGAGAGATTGAAATCAATTATCCGTATTGAAAGTTTATCAATCATCAAATCGGTTACCTAAGACCAGAATATCGTATAATGTAACTCAAAAGGCTTACTTCTCTGTTGATGGTGATGATAATGATGATAATGACGGTGATCGTCGCCACATTCATTATCCTCATCATCAACAGAGAAGCACTGCTGTTGGTGTTGCTGCTGCAGCAGCTGATGATGATGATGATGATATCCTATGCTGTATAATTGTAGGTATTTGGTACTATTTGTTTATTTGGGCAGGATTTTAGTTTCCTTTACGATAAATTGCATGATGTCTTAAAAAAGTGGAATATGTGATACCAACAAAGTGAGTGGCCTGTTTTTTTACCAATTTCAACATGTGTATAATATGCTAAACTGGTACCCGTTGACTCTGGTGCACAGAGACATTGACTTTAGTGCACTACAACATGGGACATGGGAGTTTAATAGTATGCATGATATCTAAAGAGATAAAGGTTTCTTGTATGACTGCGAAGCTGATTAAAAAATCAAGCCCACCAACGCTTGGACGTATATGATCATTATCCACGTTTTATACTCCTAGAAATATTTCCAGTTTGCTTGACTTTCGGATTAAATTCTCGGGGGCTCTTATCAAAGTATAGAAAAGTAAGAAAAATTCCGGGAGTTATAACTCTAAGGGAGGTAATTATGTCCTTATCATTCGCACATATGTCGTATGAGTGGTTACTTCACTTATAATACATGCTATCATTTCTATATTTGAGTCATTTTTAAAACGAAAATAAAGTGTTGTTGTTATCAATGAATTTGATTTATATATGTGTCACACCAAATCAGTAAAAATGACGGGATCATAATTTGACTGTACAAATATGACGTATATTTTGCCACGTTCATGAAGTTGAATTTACAGAAGTAAAAATAAATCATGACACATTTTTATATACATGGGGTATAAATGGTTACGCCATAATAAAGATTTGGTTATAAATAGAAAATATTCATATACACGTGATTCGACAACAATTGTATGTCGATCTTAGTAAACTGTGGGTAATATTTTATGTCTAATTAAACGATGTTAATAATGACTATGGTTGATTAAGATTGGTATAACACAAGATATATCCATATAGGACGTTGGTTAACGTGAAAAATAGTTCGGTTACACTTTAAGTTAAGTTCCGATATATTTCTCGAGAGAATGAAGGAAACATGAAAATAAGTTTTCATTAATTGGAAATCGATGAAAGATATATGTTTGTTCTAATAAATTATAATAACGCACAAATTAGCTCTTGGGTCAACATCCACTCATGAAACAAAGAAATCCACTTTATCAACTTTGTTCCAGAAGATTCTTTAAAAGTTTGAACGATTAATTCCAATGAAGATTATAAAATCATGGGAGAAAATGTATTAATCAAAATGTTGTCAAATAAAGAGCAGTACTATATGATAAAATGTTATCAAAATATATGTCCTCGAAGTAAAATTTGGTGACTGGGAATTAGGCCAACTGGTGAATTTCATCTTATTCTCAGGAACAGCTAGACTGGCATAACATATATATCATTCGTTCTAATATATTGTGCATCTCGATCCGTTGTTTGAAATTTTAAAAGGACGTGTCACACAGTAAGCCTATGGCATGAAGTATACTCATATTACGAAATAATATTACGAACCAAATATGGTAGACTAGCAAATTACTTCTAAGGTCTTACACTCAAAACATAACTGATAATTTATAATTCACATTGTCTGTAAAACTTCATTTGTTTTTGTTGAGTTATAGCATGGACACTATAATGTACGTGATTATCGTAATAAAAAATAGTCTATTAATATTTAACACATGTCGTGTCCACACGATTCGACAGTATAGTAAATATTCTATTAGTCCAATAAGTAAGGCTAACATTCTACGAGTACAATTAAAGCCTTGGAGTAGCCCGTCTACACAAGGCTCGATCATCGCCCGACACTCGTCTGGCTCGTGATACACGTATAAGCTCCGGGGTCAAGGCTTAATACTCTGGGTGACATCTTTCAGATTGACGTACTCATTATCACACATGACACAGTGATAAACATGTGCAGTTTGCCTCAACTATTTTTGTCATAACGTTTTGAAAAAAAATCGTTCCACAATCGGACTCAGCGCGCAAATCGGTTATTTCCAAGGCTGATCTAATGATGACTAATAACAAGGGAAATAATTATAGCGTGAAACACGTCTATTCGAGTTGCTTCCCTTGAAAGTCATCCGATAAGGAAGTGACGTTCGGTAACTGAAATCATCGCAATAAATGGAACTTAATTGACAGCGGGAATTGTTTTATTGATATTGTGATTGTTATAAATTCTTGAACTATATGGACATGATTATACTCTATTGATTAATCAGTAGTGACTAGATTTCGCTACTTTTCGTGTTTAAAAACAGAAAGTTGAATTAACGTCCGCCATTTTGGCACTTTAGCTTTTCTGAATTTTATAATGGCGAAAAAGACGTATGATTTATTGTTTAAATTACTTCTCATTGGTGACTCTGGTGTCGGTAAAACGTGTTTATTATTCAGATTTTCTGATGATGCGTTTAATACCACATTTATATCCACCATAGGTAAGTTACTTGATTACCCCACCCACTCTTCCCAGACAATCCTATAATTTGATGCAGGGTTTTGCATTAATCAATTTAATGAATGTCTTATTTGTTTAATCATTTATTGTCTGTTTTGTATTCAAAATCTGCTATGTTTTATCATTGTGGCATTATGGATTATGTCAAACATCAATACAAAAACTACGTAATATGTGCTACTGCTAGACTGGACTGGAGATAACTGAATAAGTGAACATGTTGACTGTTGTTGAATTAAAAGCTTTATTGTGTACCAATCTGGTTACATTGAGAGTGAGGGAATCTTTATTTCATATTGATGATAATTGTTGATGTTTATTTTTGTAAAAGAAGGAAAGGAGTTTAGTGTATTGATCTGCCCAAATTCCAATTAATTTGACTTTGAGAGGCAGGCATACTTTTGTAACTTGTCTACCTTTTTAGCCTTATCATATGTGTGATTTGGGATGTGTAGAATTATCTCGATGTTCTGACGATTTTGTCCCAATCATTTATTACTATATTATTTTTCAGGCATAGATTTCAAGATAAAAACAGTTGAACTTGGTGGAAAGAAGATAAAGTTGCAGATATGGTGAGCATAAATAATTAATTTATCATAACGTCGTCTAGGCTAAGTAATTGTTTTGAACAGAATGGAGCACGAAAATACAAATCTGTTTAGCTCTTTGCTGATGTCGTAGGTAGAAATCCATCTGCTGCTCCAACTTGATAATTTTTTTTAATAAGATCCTCAAGTTAAACATCAGTTTCTTTTTGGCATTTAGTTTCAGTTTAATTTTTGCATTTAAAGATTTAATTAATAAGATTTATACTTTAAGCTATAATTGTTTAACTGTTGATGCTTATAGTCCGTGACTATGACTACAGTATTTATCGCATCATACTTATTTATCATATTTATTTATAACTTGGACACTATGATTGTGTAATAAAGCTTGATATGGTGTATGTTGTAATATGCTCATAAAAAAAATTCCTGTTTGTGTTCTTCTGTATGTTTTCATAGGTTATTTTTTCCAGCATGCTCTGAAATCTTCCATTTTTCCAGACTAGTTTATATTGTTTCCATGGCACTAAGCTTAAGTTCTCTGTCCTTATCAAAATTTTCAACTTTCACTCATTGTTTGGTTAATAGGTTATATGAAGACTGAAGCTGTTTCTTTTTCTTAGTCTAAATCTTGTTGACAGTGCTGATATAAGGTGTAAAAAAATAGGTCTGTTTCCAGTCACCCGACTGACCCTTTCTTTACCTGCTGACTGAAAAGTTTTTACGGCATCCGAATCTTAGTGCGATATTGTAATTATCGCAATAGTGTTGGGGACATATTATGTAAAAAAAAAAACATAGAAGAAAAAAATATGCCTACCTACCAACCCATTTTTTGGGCATGTAACCAGAAACAAACCTTTTTTTGCTTAGGCCTTAGGCTGATCATGTTTTATCTTTTCAGGGACACTGCAGGACAGGAGAGATTTCACACCATTACAACATCATACTACAGAGGTGCCATGGGTATTATGTTGGTGTATGATATTACAAATGGAAAGACATTTGATAACATTTCGAAATGGTTAAGAAATATTGATGAGGTAATGATGAAAATGCTTCTTGTGTTTTGTGCACTAAAAGATTGTAACATCATAACATGATTATCATTATGATGTTAAATGTATACAGATAAACTTTGAATAGATACTGAATCCAGACTTACAAAATATATTTATTTTCTTAACTTTGACCACAATGTTGTGTGACTTCCTTATGTTATTGTGTTATTTCCATTGTATATTGTTTACATGCTTATAGAATATACTTTCATAAATCTCTCTTTCTCTCTCTATGAGTCAATACCTCCATGTTATAAAGCTATTGTTACTATGAAAATTTTCTTGATTGTGAATCAAGTTAAGCAAAGTTTCTGAAAACAATTAGTATTGACAAAAATATTAAGCGGAAACCTGGGTGAAGAACATTACTCATACTGATGAAGAAGTTATGTTATTATTGTAATGCAGTGAACTATTTAAGGCAATAATTGAGTTTTTTTTATGATCTTTCTTTATAGCATGCCAATGAAGATGTTGAGAAGATGATTTTAGGGAACAAATGTGATATGGAAGATAAGAGACAAGTGTCAAAAGACAGGGGAGATGCTGTAAGTATTTAGGGATTGACAGGGGTGCCTTAGACCCCTCCTCATGTGAAACACCAACAACACAATTTTGCTTGTGTCCATCTATCCAAAATCTGTACTGCACCAGATTGTATGGCCCTTTTATTTAGTTAGGATTGTAATGTCTGCTAACATCATTTCTTAATCAATTCTTCCTGGCAATGGAAATTTTATAAAATTTAACAATCTTACATCGTTTTTTGTTACCATGTAGTGTACTAAAAAATTGATGGGACATGTGAATCAACATACTGGGGTATATTTCCTATAATATAATGTTGTTATTCTCAAATTTATTGTGCTGATAGTAATTAAAGATGTATAAGGATATGTCAAACGCTGTTCATTTAGTTTCTATTCATTGCTTGAAAAAATATCTGTTATATATAATTATATTAATTTCTGAGTCATATTTTTCAGATTGCCAGGGAACATGGAATTCCATTTTTAGAAACCAGTGCGAAAGCTAATATTAATGTAGAAAAAGCCTTTATGGATTTAGCACAAGCCATATTGAATAAGGTATGTATGATGATTTTATTATTGTCCTCTTCATTTTTCTGTTTTAATTTAAGTATCAAGTATACTTGATTTGGTGTGAAATTCGTTGTTGATATTTATTGGGAGATTATATTATAATTTTGCTATATTTTATATGTTATATGATGAAGTCTTTAACATAAACATATGATCTTGTAATGGTGGGATTTTTGGTTGATAATGGTATGTTACCTAGCCATGATTTCATGATCTGACTGAAGTTTGCACGTATTATCTGATAATAGATCATGCCCTTTGTCTGAATGATTTCACATGGTAAATTAATAGGTGGAATGGCTTAGGTTTTTTATTTAATTGATCAGCTGCACAGTCAAAACAAACTTTGTAACTAAGTTAGTAAGTGACTGAATGTGCACCTCTGGTGTGAGTGGTAACAGGTTAAACCTGATGTAGTGTCGTAGTAAGAAGCTAAAATTGCTCCATGTCTGTGTTCTGCGTGTGAGGGTTGTTTCAGGAAAGTTTTGTTGTCCGGTTCACATGTGGTTATTTCACATGAATTTAGTAAAGTTACAGCACTTTTTTACTGGGGTTTAAAGTCAACAGCCAGGGTCATTTGGCAACCTTTCCAGCTTTAATGGTGGAGAAATTACTCCTTGCTAGAACCACGATCCTTTCATAAGCCAGCTGGACAGCTTCCTCATGTGAAGTTCATTCTTGTGTGGGATTCAAACCCACAGTGGTAAGGGGTTAGTGATTACTGGTCTGAAACCATAGCCAAGGCAACAGATTTGTTTGAACTATTATATACATGTTTTTTTGTAAAAGCTTTGTGAATACAGATGTATTTGTTTACTTTAATCTTGGTTACTGTATTTCAGACACCTAGTGGAAGAGATTCACAACCGAATAGTGTAGATGTTAACAGGAATCAAGATGTGGGAACTAGGAGATGTTGTTAATTGATGTTAATTGATTCTCACTGTTCTTTTTTATTAATTGCTTACAAATACATGTTGTTCTGAAAATTTCACGAAATGGAAATTTGTGTTGTAAACAATTCCAGGTTTTTGTTCAGATTTTCAAATTCGGTAAGGGATTTGGTTTTTTTTTGTCATTTATTACACATTCAAGATACTGCTTGTATACATTTTAAGTTTATTTAAAACCTAATCATTGTGGCTATATGTTGCAATATGCTAATTGTGTTTTTAGCTTTTGACGTTACTGGACTGTAATTAGCTTTAAGCATTTGGAAACATTGTAATTATTTCTATGGAAGCACTTAAATGATTAATTAATATTTCAATTTTTCGAGCATTTCTTTAATGCTCCATTTGAGGTGGTGTCAAATATTTCTTCTTAGCTGTGGATTATTGAAGTATCAAGTGTGGTTTGTCTCCTGTCTGTCTATATATGTTAACCACACACTGTTCATGATCATTGATTTTACTTTTTATTAAAACATGTTATAATAATATTAGCATCAAAATAAAAAATACTCCATGTTAAACATATTTGACTTTGTCATTAAAGTTTAGATTAGATGGTGTTTACATTGCTAAATTCTCAAATACGAAGCAATATTTTATTGCATTGATATAATGTGAATTATAAAAGGGAGAGTACTGTGTTCATCTTTGATTATAAAAGTTACTAAATCCTGACCTGATGTCGAATTTAAAAAATTGATAAGTATTACAAATAAAATTGTGTGATAGCAGTTTTGTTGCATGTCTTTAAGGAATATAAAAAGTGTGTCATGTCAGGACAAATGGTGATAAAGTTTCTTGACACATGAATTGTATGAACTTCCTTGGCTGACGGATTTGTTGATAATATTGTTCAAAATGATCAACCAAATCATAACACCCACTGTCATAGTAGGTTGGTACTGTGACAGTATCTGAATAATGGTTTTAATTGACAACAAACAGGACTTATTAACGTTTTATGTGAGTGTTTGATAAATGAGTGCCTGCTATTAAGGTTTTTCATAGTTTTTGTATTTTACCCATGCTATGAGTATTTAACCTCAAATGCATCAACCAAACTGTGTGAAAAAATTCATATGCTTTTGTTACACCATCAATATGCTTTCATTAGATATATGATTCCTCCTGGAATTATATACTTGGTATTCATGATTGTTTGTATGTTAGTGTGTGTAATTGGTCGTTTGGTATGATCAAACTTTTAATTGTAGGTCTCTAATTCCTGCTAATTCCAATCACACTCCTAACTGATAACTAAGTTAGATACATTATTCCATTCTGTCCTGTGAATGTATTGTTAAACATTACTCATCAGTAGATAAATAAGTTATTAAGTTGTTTATAAATGGGATAAAGATCAAATTGTCTAGTTGAGAGTTAACCTTTTGTATATCTGCTGGTATGAAATGTTTTCCTTGTTATAATCTTTAACTTACAAAATGGATTTTTGCATTTAACATGTTTTTTTAGAATGGCCAGTTGAAGTAATTGTTGCTGCGTAAAACAGATTAGGCAGCTGCTTGCACAATGTATTCTTCTTTATGTCTATCATAGTGTGAGTATTAATTTGATACCAATTCATTGCTATTTACGGTGGATGCCTTATAAATTACTTAAATACATTGCTATAACTTACTTTCCCTTCTTTTTTTTAAGCATTTAGGTATAGATGATTTTTGCCGAAATTCATTTTTGAAAATTTATCCAACCAACTAATGCTGAATATGAGACAAAGTTTAAATTATATCATATTTATGATATCAGATTTATTGTTTATTATATCAAATGATAAATAATTGAGTATTTAATCTTTATCTTTTCATAGACATGTTAACTATTGTTCACCTGATAACATATAACATGTATGTTATCATCTCCCTTTTGTTATTGTGGGATTTTAAATATATGATGATGTGCAGATAACATTTAGACTGCTGGAGATCTTAATTAGGTTTGAAAGACTAATGAAAAGATTTAACTAACTATGTTTGCTGAACAAAACACGAAAACATGTGGACATTATGTATGTAGTTTGACCAATATATTCTTAGATAATTTTTTTTCTTTCAATATAACTACAAATGTCGATAGATGTTTACTTCATTTTTTTGTGTTAAAATACTCAAGTTTTACTGTACACAGATTTGGGACATCTCAATGTTTCATACTTTACATTAGTGTTGTACATTACATATTTATTACAAATTGTCCATTGATATGCCTTTTCCCGGACTGCTCATTGTTTTCAGCTTTTTCGTAAAGCTTAGATTGGTATAATATTGTGTTTGACTCAAACAGTGATTGTACTAATAGTATCCCATTTAGTCCAGGGAAACTTCATTACTATCTTGACAACAAATCAAGTTAATTTTATGTCGACTATCTTCAATAGATTTGTTTTAGTTCATTTAACAATCAAATATAATTATTGTATATGTAATTCATGGTTTTGAAAATGAAATTTGGAAATATTTCTGGAATTAATATGATCATTATGTACTGACGTATTAGGGAGTGTGTTCTAGTACAATGAATTTAAGTTATTGTATTGAACTTGATGGTCAAGATGTAAGGGTACACTTATTACTTCAGTTATTTTTTCTAGTCAGTATAAATAATAAGCTAGCTTAATTTTTGTTAATGTAAAAATCAAGTAATTGTGCAGTAAATTAAGCTTTCATTGTATAGCTGTTAAATGTAACCTCTGTTAAATTCATTGGACATTCATTAATTTTGACAGTTAGATCTCGAAACATGTAGTTTTCCGTACAATTTTAGTTTGAACTAATGAAAACTTGAGAAACCATTGAACTTCTTGGAGTCAGTCCACAGAGCATAAATCATTTGTGTGTCCTAAAACTGCTCTGCATATAGTGTTTTGTGAATTTATTTTTAGACCCAAATTAATTCCAATATGTTAATTATTACTGTTAGGACCTCGAGTGAATACAAGGCATTATGTTAGTAATTACTTGTTATCACTAGCCCCTCACCCGTTCAAATACCGCCATAGATCAGGCAAATTTCACATGTGAGAAAGCTGTCCAGCTAAATTATGGAAGATCAGTGGTTCTATCCTGGGATCTTCATCCACTGTTAAAGCTGCCAAAAAAGTCGCCAAATGATTGTCTGTTGGTGGCACATTAAACACCAGTGAGTTATTGGTTAATTGAATGATTCTTGAAGGTAATATCATCAGATTGGTTTTGTTATCTTTATACTTCTGTCCTAGGTGCTTGAATGGTTATTAATTTTGAAAACTTATTACTTAAGGAATATCCTTGCACTTTGTCCCATTATGAAAGAAGTGTTTCATTTTTTCTTTTCACTATAAACAAAACTAGTCTGACTTTTGTTTTATCAAAGATGCCTTAGTTTTATGTTTTTATGTGACCCAAAATTACATAAAAAGCTTTTGTCTTTGTTGTAATGTATATATATATATGATATATGTACTGAAGATTCCCTAATAAATGCACCTCCTCATACATGCTCCTAGATTTTGATCCAGCAAGAAATGAAAATCAAGATCTACCATATAAGGCTTAATAATTTTTCAATTAATATTTCCATTGCTTCTGAAATTCATTTAAAGCATATCTCAACGAATTGAAAAATGAGTAAATTGTACCACACTCTGTGCTTTTATTAGGGGATATTTGGTATTTAAGAATGTTGTTCTACTGCACTCAGTAATTGAATGCATAGCCTCAATGATAAAAGAACTTCTCATTGGCGAAATGTAACCCTAAGTGGCTGAATTTTAATGAATAACTTCTTGCACTACCAGAATATTATACATGTATGAAATACATTGTAATCTTTGTATAAATGTATAGTCATGCTGAAACATCCTCTAATGTGTGGATTATGTATAATACTATTTAATATCATTACTATCTGTGTATAAAGTTTTAAATATTAGTCCTATCATTATTATTGTGCTCATATTAATATATTGCATAATATCTAATGGTGAAAGATCAGTTGAAAATACTAGAACTGTTTATTGACTAAATTAATGGTTAATTTTAACATAAACACAGTATAACAGGTGGCTTCCATTAGATGTATATACCTGTTTGTTTATGGTTAAAAAACACAGCTGATACTTTATCAGTATAGTGTATTTAGTTTTTCTCTTAATTTCAAATGAATCATTTATCTTGAGATTGTTGATTTGAATGACAAATTTGTCTCCAATGTAAATCAAGCACCAGTCCAATGCAATTACACTAACTTTTCTATGATATGACATAAGTACGAACACATTTGGAATACATCCATCTGTAGATTGTTTTTAGTACTAAATTAAGTCTAGAGTCTTTGTTAGTCAGAATACATGTCACAGTGTTTTATCATAAACACTACCAAGTACAGGACACTATATTGCAATACTCATCTCAGTATGTTGTAAGTACAGTGTTATAATTCAAAGAACTGGTTTTTATCCTTGAAATGGTAACTTATCATTTTAATTTGTTAGAATTAAATGTAAGAACTTCTACTTGAACAATTATTTTGATTTACTTCTGAATTAATTAACTGATACAGTGAGAATTATTCGTCTGCTAACTACAGGAATAAACAGAATATTTACTTTGAAATTCAATTATGATCCATTTTTTTTTTCAAACATTCTTTTTTGGCCTGATACATTTTAAGTTGTGTCTGAAATAATGATGAAAATAAGAATAAGACTTTGTTAGAAAATAAATATGGTGATTGTAATGTTTTGTTGTCTTGTGTGGAATTACTTGAATGCCAGGAAAGCTTACATTTACATCGCTCTGCCACTGTGTTTCCATAGTAACAATGGAAATTTCACAGACATAAATGTGGATGTTTCCCAAGCAGAACTGTTCGCCGCAGCTTTGTATCACCAAAACTTGATGTTTATTTGTATTTTAATATTACGTTGCATGATTTTCACTACCATGTATTTCATTTAATTTAGTCAAATAAAACTATACAGAATATGAAAGTGTTTAGTTTTTATGTTAAAATCCCTATTGTTTAGGGTCTGAGGTTATAAAATGGTAGATAGATTTGTTTAAGATAGCTATGAAATTGATTATACAATTCTTTATACAGTTCTGAAAGTTCCATTCTGTTTAAATACATGGTTTGTCTGTTTTGACTTATTTTATTCTGAGTATGAATACTACGCTTGTGTGTTGTATCTAAGACTCGTCATGGCTAGGATGGTAATTTCAGCAAAAAATCATGTTATGCCAATGGTATATATTTTATGTACATTTGTATTTTTTTTTCAAAAAAGAAAGCTTTCAAAATTAACATAGAACAATACCTGGAAGTTCATTTCCTGTTTATAACCAGGATGATAGTATTTTTAAGCTTGGCAGGTTCCATGTCTGCTATATTTATGAAATGAATTTTTTCCTAGTTTGTGACTAGATTTGGGCCTCATAAATTCTTACGATGTTAATTTCTTTAAATATGCTTCGTGAAATGGATAATATTGTACCCCGCAGTAAAACGTTTAAATATGACTGAATGGATAGTATCTAACTGGCTCATTTCAAAATACTGTTTTACATGGGCCTTACATGATATTATTCACTCATATCAACTTTGTTTCCAGTAAATTGTATACCTTATAGAGCTTCAACATTCTACATGGCTGAGTATTCTACATGTAACATGCTACAAAACAAAAAAAAGACGGCATGGCAAAAATTTTTGTCAAAATATTTTTATTCTTCTATGAACTCAGTATGTAGCATCTTTCAATAAACTATATTTTGGTTAGAAAAATATTTGCCATATGGTATAATTAACAATCGCCCACTTAGCACACTTCTAAGTTTTGGGCTATCCTCAACATCTTTATATTATTCTTATTAGCTCACCAGAACCGAAGGTTCAGGGTGAGCTATTAGGATGGGTTGGTGGATGCTCTGGTGTTCGTCGTCTGGCGTCAACAATGGTCTTCTCAGAAACTACCTGTTGGATTTACTTCAAATTTGCTGTGCAGAACCCTGTTGACGTTCTAACTGCAATTTGCTCCCCCTTTTAGTTGTCACTAGAGCTAAAAATAGAAAAACTTCTAATCATCTTCTAATGAACCAATGTATGGATCATCACCAAACTTGGTCTGTAGCGTCCTTAGATAGACTTTTATCAGATTTGCTCAATTAAAAATGGTTGGCCCCTTTTAGAGGCTGCTAGAGGTAAAAATAGAAATACCTTTAAATGTCTTCTTCTCATGAACCAATGGATGGATCATCATCAAACTTGGTTTGTAACATCCTTAGATGGTCCTCTCTCAAGTTTGCTCAAATAAATTTGGTCAGCACCTTTTAGGGGCCACTAGAGCTAAAAATAGAAATACCTTAAAATGACTTTCTTATGATGCTTTGGATGGATTATTACCAAACTTGGTTTGTAGCATCTTTAGATAGTGTTCTATCAGATTAGCTGAGATAAAAATGGTTGGCCCCTTTTAGGGGTTGCTAGAGCTAAAAATAGAAATACCTTAAAATGACTTTCTCTTGATGCTTTGGATGGATTATTACCAAACTTGGTTTGTAGCATCTTTAGATAGTGTTCTATCAGATTAGCTGAAATAAAAATGGTTGGCCCCTTTTAGGGGTTGCTAGAGCTAAAAATAGAAATACCTTTAAACGTCTTCTCATGAACCAATGGATGGATCATTATCAAATTTGGTTTTTAGCATTTTTAGATAGTGTTCTATCAGATTTGCTGAAAAAAAATGGTTGGTTCCAATTAGGGGCCGCTAGAGCTAAAAATAAAAATACCTTAACATGACTTGTTTTCATGAACCATGCAGTGATTGGATCATCACAAAATTTGGTCAGTGGCATCCTTCAGTTATCACTCGTTCTGATTTACATTCAAATCATATAGAGGGTAATCCCTAAAACAATACGTTGACACCAGTAGTGTGTTCAGCAAGAGGTTCCGATAATTTGTGACAAGTAAAATTCAATCAAAGGGCCTTAACTCCTGACAGACATCCGAAGATGATATTAAAAAAGTTTAAAGTAGTCGTCTTTAAGGTTTGTGACCATTCAAGGATGTTAATGTAGTTAAAAAGGCGAAGAATGCCTGAATTCGAGCTTAATCATTACAGTGTCGCCAATGTTTCTGATATTTCCTCTTGGAGACTAGGGCAAGTGTTGTACATAGCTATCAGAACTAACAAGTTAATCCTAGATGCAAGTTGATTTTTTTGTATCATTATTATTATCAAACGAAATATGTTTCCAAAACATTAATCATTATTATTGAGTAGAATCCCATTAAAACTCAACCATCAGATATACAGTATATAACCCCTGTGTATCATATTGCCACTCTGACATTCTAGATCTGGTCCCAGTTTACGACACAAAAATTATCTAAATACATCATAATGAATAACCAGTCATTTAAGTATATTAATCGCGCATAAATGCCCGTTTGTCTGATACGATCATCGCCAGTTTAATCAAGCCAAAAGAAAATGTAAATTATTTTTAATCAACTGAATGAAATCCATCGCCAGTTGATACTGGTTATGTTATCTACAGAAACTTTGTTAGACCTACACCAGTCCCTGGGTACAGCAAAGTTATCACTCAAAATTTGTGTAACAGTCGAAACTTTATCTCTACATGGTTGATGGTACGGTATCTCAACCATATGAGATAAATGTTGAAAACCTCCCACAGTTCAGAGTCCGCCGATGTTCACGTAACTCGACATCTACTAATGAAATTATAGACCAATAATGGTAAGATTTTTACTTTTTATTTTTCCAAATTTATCAGTTTTTTTACTAGAATATTTAAGCAATGATAGTCACGTATTTTGCTAAGTTGTTTAAAACGAAAATTCCACACAAATGTCGCCTTTACCATCGCATTCGATCGGCAACAAATGAGCCTAATTGTGGATGAAGTTTTTTCTTGCAAGGATGAATTGTTCAATGGTTTTACGTACGCTTTGGAATCTGCACTTCTGAACTCGTACCTTCATGTTGAGACAAACAATTGTCTCGCATGTTCGTCGCTTGTATATATGTGTGTGTTATGCAAGCATGCCGTTATTTCGTTGAAGTTATCCTGTTTTCATATGAGATCAAATTGACCCGATGTATCATCATGGTTTGATTCAGAGAAATGCATGTATTTGCATGTCTTTGTATGGTTAGAGATCCGCTTGTTATGGGATACTCGCCTTCAGCTGCGTACCAGACATACATACAGTATCATCCAACACTTTGTCCTTTTCCGTACATATGGGTCCAGCTATCGAATTACCAGGCTAGGATAATTGTGAGGATCTTGATGTGAAAGTGTGATGAATTATTACCATGATTGATATTCATATTGTATGTTTAATGTTACCTGGTTTTCTGTCTATACCCACGCGATGACAACAGTACAGAAGTACGTGTATTACGCTATCAGGATGAATGATCGACCGAGAGCTTTCGGGTTCCAACGTTTTGTAATAACAGTCCGTCTACTTTGTTCGTTATTATTGTTTTCTGGATAATGAAAGCATGTTTATTGAGCTATTTTCATAAGTAATCCAGTCCTGTCCGTTAAAACTGTTTTAACAACTTGATAATATCACGTATATGTTTTAATGTAGCGATTTTTTTCAATTTTCAAGTTCCATATTACTCATGTAAACATTTAGTACTAATATTCTCGAAAGACAACAGTTATAATACAGTTGAAGCTGTACATAATGCACGTTCCTTTAAGTGAATGTTCGCCCTTTCTTGGTCTTAATATCATGAGCACATCTTTTGATAATGTGTTGTTACCCTTAAAACTGCTCTAGTATACCTTTACTGTATTCTTGTTCTGTCCTTGTTGTAAGTCAATAGGATTTTTATGTTGTGATCAGCATAGAACCGAAAGATAGAAGAATTTAGAATGAATGATACATAATCATACGAAAATCACTGGTGCTTTTGGAACTTGCTGTTTATAGAAACAGAAACACTATGCTTCAACAACAAAAACATACTAGTAGCCGTTTTGATACCTTCAGAATAATTAATTTACATTTGTAATTCAAAATGCGTCATTGTATCATCTGATTAATTTCAGAAAGGTGGCAATATTTTAGAAATGTTGTTGGAACAAGTTTATCTATTTAGTTTTCTCCTGCAGCGCAAGACGCTCAGTACTCACCAGCATTTTCGAATTCAAGTTTCACCAGCTTTCATGATATTTTTTTGTAGATTTTTTATCTATCTAAACCCGTTGCCAAACCGAGTCAGCGATATTTCTGATAATTAGGAGGTATCAAATTTGTCTGTAATCATATACATATACGTAAGAATGTTTGCGTATAAAGGTCTGATCTAAAATATGTTTCTGGACCTTAAATAAAATATCATGTAAAAGAAGCACGCATACATACATGTATACGACCGTTTTTTATCAGTGTAATGGTTTCAATACTGCATTCATCTCGTTTGTTTGTAAAATTAATCATGATTGACAAAAAAATCTTTGTCGTACGTATATCATATAGATACGATGAATTATGCATGGTGAGACCTCGTGAGTCGAGTGGCTATGCTGTCTGACTAGTAATCACTAGCCTCTCACCGCTGTGAGTTCGAATCTTACTCGGGACCGGACAAAATTAACATGTGAGGAAACTGTGCAGCTAGCTAACTGAAGATCAGTGGTTCCGCCCAGGTCTACACATAGGGTCATCCGTCACCGTTAAAGCTGGAAAGTCACAAAATTGTAATGACTGTTGGTGCGATGTTAAACCCTTAGTGGCTTATACATGTTGATGTATCTAAAGTTAAATTGTTTACTTTATCATTTGATAATTATCTTATCAGTGACCTACATGTAATGGACAACGCGAATCATTATACTTGTATAGGAGTTATTGAAATGATAACCAATTGTGAACGGTTATTTAAAAAATGATAATAATTAATTGTATAACAAGCACACAGCATCTCCCTGATTGTACCGGGGGAGAATAGAATAGACTACACTAGTGTTATGACCTGCATTGCTTACAGCCTTTTCATGCAATATAATAATTTGGTAAAACAAATACATGTACCAACAATGTTAAGAACAACAAATGCGACCACCAGTGAGCTAACCATCTATAATATAAAAGGACCACATTTTCAGTTTTGATTACTTTATCTTTCCGAAAACTGTTATGACTGCAAACTTTCCACCAGATTATATTCAATGCCTTCAGTTGCATCAAGGAGGTTATAAAACACGCGTTACAATGTGTTTCGTTGATATTTCAGATACGGAGCACGTGTGTACTACTAGCGTGTGTGATCACGTTGGTTCTGGGTCAAACAGCAAAGCCTACACCATACCCATACCCGGCAGTATGTGCGCCAAAAAATCAAACGATGTTAGATCCATCACGTAAGTGTTAAGACATTCTGTCTTTAAAGAATTCAGAAATTCATGAATTCGGTACGCAATTAATTTTAGTAAAGGATTGGACATTCGTATACATGTAATATCATTAGGACCACTTCTCTATTTAAACTATTCGGAAAAGTTAAATACAAAAAAGTATTTTGCGTGAGATTACGAAGAACTAAAATATTAGGAATACTGATCAGAAACCTAGCGACATAATTAAACACTAAAACTGTGTGGAAAGGAAAAATGAATTTAAAGAAATAATGAAACCTTTAATCAAAATAATACTTGCAGACTCTTTTTTATACATATTTTACAGTACCGACTGGCACCAAAATGCCACCAATACCGTACATTCCATATACATTCCAAGTCAACTAAAATATTGAAGCTAACATGATTGAAACCTAGCGACATGTCACTAAAGTGTGGAAAGGAAAAATGAATTTAAAGAAATAATGAAACCTTTAATCAAAATAATACTTGCAGACTCTTTTTTATACATATTTTACAGTACCGACTGGCACCAAAATGCCACCAATACCGTACATTCCATATACATTCCAAGTCAGGGTTGAAGCTAACATCATTGATAAACAACAGACTGTTGTCACGGAAGAATTCTATGACAATGATAATAACCGTGCCGCATTACACATACTGAAAAACAATAGCATGGATCAGATGATTTTTGATTACAACAATGATCAGATAATTTATGACGTCAGTAAGTATATTAAGCAATGGAATTTCAAATTAAATTTTTGTTAACCTATATTTAGTGTTATCTTGCTTATGTTGCTTATTTTTGCGCGATTCGCGTGATTGTTTTATGTAGCACGTGGCCGTTATTCAGCTGATCTATTGTGTATCATTATAAATGTCTGCACACGTCATCTTCATATTATTAACAATATCATCACAATCATTATTATTATCAACTTCATCATAATTACTACAACTATCATCATCACCATCATTACCAACATCATCATCATCATTATCACTATCATCATAGTTTACTTATATTTACGTACATACATTTACATTATGCCTGTATATAAAATCATGGCATATTAGAATTTTGTGACAATCATCACATGAACAATTGAAAGTTTGTAGCTTGTAAAGACTCACATTCAAAATACATTCAAAATATGATAACGCTCAAACAGTAATTGAGGCAAAGCGCTGCCAAGGAGCATAATTAAAATATTAATTCAAAGTATGGTTACATTCATTCAAAATCTCAATTTCAGATAACAATTGTTCCACTGCCACTCTAGCATTTGATGCTAACCAGGTGTTATTTGGTATGCGCGTGCCTGCTGGTAGCGGTATTCCTCATATATATTCTACTAACCAAGCTATCCATTTTGCCAAGGCTAACGGTTTGGTATGTGATAAAACTTCCTTATGTCAGCGTCATGTGACCAGTGTTAGTTGTTGACGACTTATACAATATGACAAAAATGCGCTGTGAAATATTTTTTTGTTATGATACACATTTGCTTCTACGTTAAACGTTTTTTTTTTCATTTGTACCGTTGTACAATTATATCGTTAAATCGGGATTGATATTTTATATAATCTCAGGAGTTTTGGATTTTTTATCATGTTAATGTTCAGCTTATGTTTTCAAACAATTTTGATTCGTGTGATAGTTTGATTATTTTGTTGATTCGTGTGATAGTTTGATTATTTTGTTGATTCTGGTTCGTAATTTGATTACTGTTATGTTTGTTTCTTGATTGTGACAGTTCTTTACGGGAGTCTCAAAATTGAACAACATTCTAGTTAGGTTGCTAAATCTATTCTGAATTCTACAAGTATCTAAGAGTCATATACACAGCATGCATTATCCAGTGGGCGGAGCTTATCAGTCATTGCTCAGCGCTATAGCTCAGTACAAATTGGAATTACGGAAAGTTTACGATTTTGAATAATCCACAGCGGAAAAAAACATATCCAATACAGTACGGTAATGCACATGTAAAAAGCGGCTCCGACATGAAGTCAAATACGGTAAAACACGGTTATAGTGAATTCGGATATAGCGAAGAATCGAATACAGTGAAATCTTTAGTTTTTCACGAACTCGCCTTTTATTTCTAGATTTTTTGAATATAATCAAATATGGATATGATAAAGTAATTATTCGGATCCCGAGGAATTCATAGCTGTGTTTTACTGTTTACATATCAACCGTTTTCAGCAAATTGATTTGTCATCCTGAATTTCTTTCTTTAAGTATTTGCTGCATGAAGGTAAATTCCTTTACTTTCTAGTTATACAAAGGAACAACCACTAAGCGAGGAATAACCGTAGATCACTGGCAATCATGTATGTACTGGGACATTCTACTGTCGAACTTCACGCTAGATTATTACTTCTCAGGTGAGAGATACAAAATGTGCATGTAAATATATTAATGACAACATAAAATGGTGGAATATAGACTATAGCACGTGTTATCGTAAATATATACATGTAGATTAAACAAACACTTGATTTGACTGACTGACTGACGGACGGACGGACGGACGATCGATCGATCGATCGATCGTTTACCTTGAATAGCTACGACCTGACTGGATCATTTTGTGTGGACTCTAATTTCAGACATTATTACTCATATTTTTGTTTTCTATTTCAAGCTTACAACTGGACGGAACCTGATTTATCTAACCAAGTACCCGTTTTGGCCGAAGTGTATGGTTATCAGCTCGGCGGCGGCAGCTTTCATCATACATACGAATATTTTGACTACAGGAATTCGATATGGGAAGATGACTCCGTTTTTGATGTATGTAAATTATGAACAAAATGTATCAACCTGAACTTGGTACACGTACTGTCCAAAACACCCGAAAACATGGGTACCACGCGTTCAGTGACCAAACACGTGTACACCTTTTGTCATAATGATAGAAGTACAACAATTGTAAAACACAATAACAACATGAGTATTAATATTTTGTCTTTGTATACTTGATATCAAAAGTAAATTATGCACCTGTATTCTATTTAATATAACAAAAAATGGTGTGTCTACCTATCTTTTACATTACAATGTATACCAATGATAAAAATCAGCACATATTCCACTTTTTGCTATTCATTATCAGACATTTTCCCCTGGGTTTTAATGTCGCGACAACAGCCGGCTCATTTGGTGATTTTTTTATAGTGGTGGTGGAGGAGGGGGACCCCTGGGCAGAACAACCAACCTGTCGTAAGCTAGCCGAACAGCTCCCTCATATGTTAATTTGATCCCAGATTGGATTCGAACTCACAGAAATTCATACATAGTGATTATTAGTTAGAGACAATATCCACTTCACCACGGAGGTTTTAGATATCAGAAAAAAGTCATTTGCAAAAGTTCAGATTTATATAAGGTTAATACATCAATTTACAATTTGATTTTGATTGTTTCAGACTCCACAGGGTCTTGTTTGTCCCGGTCGAAAACAAACTAGAAAAGTTCCTGTGTTAAGTGGTCAGTACTCATACAGAGAAGAAATTGTATCTAGTAATGCTCAGGCTGTTTCTCAAGCCGATGTAAGCATCAACACATTTATGTCTTTTTTATCTCGTTCCTTCGTTGGTTCCTTCGTTGGTTCCTTCGTTTCTTCCTTCGTTCCTTCCTTCTTCGTTCGTTCCTTCGTTCGTTCCTTCCTTCTTCGTTCGTTCGTTCGTTCCTTCCTTCTTCGTTCGTTCGTTCGTTCGTTCCTTCCTTCCTCCCTTCCTTCGTTCGTTCCTTCTTTCGTTCGTTCGTTCGTTCGTTCCTTCCTTCCATCCTTCCATCCTTCATTCATTCATTCATTCATTCATTCATTCATTCATTCATTCATTCATTCATTCATTCATTCATTCATTCATTCATTCATTCAAATTTTTAAGTGATCATTATTATGTTGAATATCTTCTATTGCCCCTTTCTATGTACCGTATTATGTACCATTTATTGTTTTGACTTTGTCATATTTTGTAATTAAATAAACTGGGTGAAGAATTTCGTCAAAAAATAATTTATAAGCATGTATGAGCTTAGATTTTTTCGTGATTAAAAAGTCTCTACTTACAGTAGAACTTGGAAACGACGAACACCATAGACAGGTTGGCATTATAAGTTTAACATGTAGTTGTCATTTAACTGTGAGTATTTGGTCCGAAACTTTGGATAAATGTACTCTAATGAGTGACTGTCGTTCAATGGTGCCCTTTATTCACAGGTGTCTGTTCAATCAGATTTTACTGTAAATGTAAATACGAAAATATATGTAAGTACGATGGATATCATAGTTGTATATATTTACAGATACGTTTTACGACTATTTTACACATCATAGCTATATGTACGAGTATATTACAACTATGGTACACAATATAGTTATATATTTTGTATTTACACATATATTACAACTATATTACGTATGTATATATTTACAGGTATATTATGACTATATTTACAGTATGACTATATATATGTTATATTTACAGGTATATTATGACTATATTACGTATGTTTATACAGGTATATTATGACTATATTACGTATGTTTATACTTACAGGTATATTATGACTATATTACGTATGTATATACTTACAGGTATATTATGACTATATTACGTATGTTTATATTTACAGGTATATTATGACTATATTACGTATGTTTATATTTACAGGTATATTATGACTATATTACGTATGTTTATATTACAGGTATATTATGACTATATTACGTATGTTTATACTTACAGGTATATTATGACTATATTACGTATGTTTATACTTACAGGTATATTATGACTATATTACGTATGTTTATACTTACAGGTATATTATGACTATATTACGTATGTTATATTTACAGGTATATTATGACTATATTACGTACGTTTATACTTACAGGTATATTATGACTATATTACGTATGTTTATACTTACAGGTATATTATGACTATATTACGTACGTTTATATTTACAGGTATATTATGACTATATTACGTATGTTTATATTTACAGGTATATTATGACTATATTACGTATGTTTATACTTACAGGTATATTATGACTATATTACGTATGTTTATACTTACAGGTATATTATGACTATATTACGTATGTTTATACTTACAGGTATATTATGACTATATTACGTATGTATATACTTACAGGTATATTATGACTATATTACGTATGTATATATTTACAGGTATATTATGACTATATTACGTATGTTTATACTTACAGGTATATTATGACTATATTACGTATGTTTATACTTACAGGTATATTATGACTATATTACGTATGTTTATACTTACAGGTATATTATGACTATATTACGTATGTTTATACTTACAGGTATATTATGACTATATTACGTATGTATATACTTACAGGTATATTATGACTATATTACGTATGTATATATTTACAGGTATATTATGACTATATTACGTATGTTTATACTTACAGGTATATTATGACTATATTACGTATGTTTATACTTACAGGTATATTATGACTATATTACGTATGTTTATACTTACAGGTATATTATGACTATATTACGTATGTTTATACTTACAGGTATATTATGACTATATTACGTATGTTTATATTTACAGGTATATTATGACTATATTACGTATGTTTATACTTACAGGTATATTATGACTATATTACGTATGTTTATACTTACAGGTATACTATGATTACACCTATCAGTTAGTGAGATTTGATTACAGATCTACATCAGGCGGGTATCCGTACTACGCTAACCACCCAGTCACCGAAGTTCATGATTACTCAACAGGTACAGAACTATTGTATGAAACAGAATTATTACTAAGCTATCATCTAATATCTTTTTACTTAAACTATACAAGGAAACAGCGGTAATGTACTACGGTTTCGACTATAATGACAATCATGATTAAGTCTTAGTTGTACAAGTATGATCATTATTTCCAGCGGGCGAGTGAACTTATTCATGTTCAATATCATATCTTTAAGGCAGAACCCATTCCGGATTTTTGCAAAGTGCTATACATATTGTTATGTAAGCGTTTATTATACAAGTCACTTACTAGTCAAAGTTACGTCAGAAAACAATGAAATAGTTATATGGAATACTTAGTGAATATTATCCAATATCAATTGTTTTGAACTTAAACAATCCTCGTTACATTTACTGACCTTCTATTTCTGTAGGTATCGCTTATGCCATTGATAAAACTCTGGGAAATTGCACAATGATACCCATACAGAATACAACATTTGATGCCTCAGTGAAACTTTCTGTAAATGCCAACCAAAGTCAACAGTTTTACATCAGAATGAAATCCCCATCACAGCTCTTCTATCTAGATAACACTACATACACTTTTGAGGGAACGGTAAAAAAGAACTTAACATATATGTATAATCAACTATGGATATCAACTGTATATATATATATCCTAACATAAATAGTTTTTATCAGAAAGGAATATATATTTTTACATAGGCATTTAATGCTATACATGGGTAGTTTTAAGTTCAATTCACATTTCATTTTTTCAATCTCATTAATAAAAAAACTAAGTGTTTTCAAATTTTTTAAATTTTATCTTGAATGTAATTTGAATGTTTAAATTTTGCTCACTTGTTATAGTGACATTAACCGCCATATTTAAAACTAATACAGTGCAGTGAAACCTCAATATTAAGATCACATTTGGTACTCGACATTTAACATTACAGAGCTATCTATATCAGGTTGAAATAATGAAAACCAGACCAAATCTCAGCCGTCTTTATAATGAGGTGGTCGTAATATTGAAATTATAGCTATATAAGGTTTTACTGTATTGTAGTTCATTGAACAGGCTATAAGTGACCACGAGTGTGCTAAGTCTGAGCTAAATTTCCTTTCAGAGAACTGTCAGGGGTATTTTGTGTGATGTTTTTATCTCAAAGAGAACGGACTTCCATCTGCCCAATTATGGAAATTTCACTTCCACGTTCGAGTTTTACTTCATGAACGTAAGCTATACCTTACAAATTAACTCATATAATTTACATTCATTAATTAATATGAATAAAAGTCATAATATATTGTTCTGTATGTGATATAGTCATACGTCTCTTAACACCAGAGCTGGTTTAACATGCGGTAAAGTCAGAGAAACTAGGACTTCGTGAAGAGTGCTCTTAAAATTCCATTTTAAATGAACCGTCCGAAATTGTGAAAAATGTTATTGAAAAATATAAATGTAATAAGCAGTAAAGTATTTCTATTTTGAATCGCTACATACTTGAAATAGGCGTTTTATGTTTTTATAAGTGAAGTCTAAATTATCTTACAGCTTGATGTTCATTTTAGTGATAGTCTCTTTATTACGTCGAGAAACAAAATAGAATATGTGATGAATATGCCGGTAAATAAATAAAACAAATCAGTATATGACTCTCAACCCTATATGAATTAGTCATATTATGCATTGGTCATCATGGCGCAAAATGTATTTTATTCCCCCACAATTTACAAGTACTTGATTGATTAATTGAATAAAACTGTACAGAATGATTTTTTTACAGCAAGACTGGCAAGCTAGTAACAATATTGGAAGTAAACAAGGTACGAGTACCGATATCCCGATACAGCTGAGAATTACAACACCGGACTGGGTACGTATTCACAGGGACTCTAAATGTAGAGTCCCTAGAATTGATAAGTAAGAAATAGTCAATTTGTCAGTATACTTTTCAACTGTGTGTTTTTTTATCAGTAAGAATTCTAATTTCAGGAATTGAAACTTGATGTTATCTATTTCAACATACTATGTTAAAACTAAAATGTACAGGATAAAACTGTAGGCCTTAGTATAATGTAATTCCAATATAATTATTATACACAAAACTTGCACAGTGTCGACACAGAGAGACAGGGCACACGGGGCATGACAGGCAACTCTATGACCACTTAAATCGCCTTCCATTGGGCATATCGTAATTATTATACATTAATTGTCCTTTGTCCCAAAGTCTTTCAAATGTCTTCGGACAATGTAAATCGATGTTTGTTTGATTTATCATTTCGTTAGTGAAGAATATTTGCCAGTATATCTGAAACAAGTCAGTATAAAGGATGAATTGTTCACACTGACTTGGGTATGTGCACTGTTTCTATAACATAGGTGGGTTACCAAGCAACATATAACATTTACAACTTCGATGCTGAGGATCCATCCTACAACAGATTCTCTATTACAAGCTGTTATGATGATTTCTCGAAGAAATCTTTCATCATTGAGTTCCCAGGTTGGTTGAGTTATCTGTCTATTTATCAAAACCTCTACTACAATTTGTTGTACAATGCAGTCATACAAAGACAACCAAACAGAGATAAGTAACACAGACTTCATGCAGAGGCTTACTATATTATATATACATTGTACATTTGTACTTTACTATTCTCAACAGTGATAGTTTTTGTCAAGGTGACGCTTAGTTGAAGGTGGCCGTTAACACAGGTTATGAACTTCTATCGATGACTACATACGCTCTCCAGATTCTGAGTCAATAAGTCGGAAAGCATTGTTGAGAAAATGTCCTTTTTGTACTTTGTTTTTCGTGCCAAAACGTTTGAGCTCACTTTTGTTTCTATCTATACGTTTTTTTTAAATCTTATTTTAGCTGATATTTTCTTATTTTACAGGTACATGGGACAACACTCTACTCGGATACGATAATGCATTTATCGCAGCTATCTCAAACAGGATCTCAAGAATTGCTCATGTTTCTCATATACGAATACAAAACCCAGTGTTCCATTTTGATACCACAAATTTGTGGTTTGCTGCCACGTTACTTGAAATCCCACCACCAATAGGTAAGTAAAACTCTTCAGAGTTGCGACCGTGCACTAGTGGTTAGTGCGCTGAACTTGTAAGCCGGAGTTCCAGGTTCAAATCTATGAAAATTTAACAAAAATGTCGATTTTCCTCCACATGTGTAGAACTTGTCGGCTACTAGTGGAAGGGTGCGTTAATACTGGTTAGTATACAGTCCAGGAAAACTGGTTAGGTGAACCGGTCGCCATATATAACTGAAAGATTGTTGAAAAACGGCGTTAAAACCCACTGACAAATAGCTCTTCAATCAGCGACAAAACTCTTCAATTAGAGTTAAAAACTCTTCAATTAGAGATAAAAAAATCTTCAAATGGAGGAGAAGCCTCTTCATTCGGAAGGGCAAATATTTCTTCACTATTCAGTTTAACAGATTGTTTGAGACACATTTGGCGATATGAATATTTTGTTAAGTTAGATCGAATTCCGACGCATATTAAACTTGAGGAAATTGTTATTTATGCAGTCGATATTGTTGATTTTATTATAGAAAGTAAATGAAACTAATGCTGTGTAGTATCGTTTATATCAAAATTACATGTGAATAAATTCTAGTTACTTCCCTTTAGCTTACTTCCGTAAAGTACCCGGAATGTTCCGACAATACACGAACGACAAACAGATCACCGTATCAAGCGCCGCAGACTGTGCGAGAGCATGCAACGATCCTGGACAGCTCGGACAATGTAATAGCTTCGATTACTGCCAGTCACAAAATTTATGTGGACTCAGCAAATCTCATACCGAGGACGGAACAGCCATTGTGAGTTCTGGTGGACAGTGTGACCACTATGTCAGTAAGTATTGAATATGGAGTTCATTAATATGTCGGCGAGACTAGTATTCTATAATGTTATAAATTTTAAGGTGAGAGAAAAACTCACAATTTTTAAAAGATATTTAAGATAAAAAACAAATCTTTCCTTAGCGGACGTCTTTACCGGATTACTATTTCGAGAAAAAAGCAACCAGTACATGCCTTCTAAAACAAACATTTAATATTTTGAGTGAAAGCTGAGAAAGTAAAATAAATATGTCGATTCGTCTTATTTATGAAATTACATTAAATTGGTTGTTCTAACATGAGTCGACCGTTTATATCGTGATAAAAACTAATTTGCTACATTAATAAGGCAACGAGGTTGTAATAAAACACCATTTATAAACAACAAACCGTTTCAATAATGATATCAGTGTGGGTTATTTAAGGAGATTTTAGAATCCTTCGTCACGGAACAAAAATCGCGTGTTGAAATAACGGTATACGTACGTACAAGTGATTGGTCATCTGGCTCAGTGTGACGGTGTGTGACGTATGTTTTATATTTTATACAGGAACTACTCAGTCTAAAAACTTTGATCTGGGTTTGACAGACGCTTGGAATGCTCTGAAGAACGACGTTCTTATTGGTAACTTTAAAATACAAGTAACAGTCAATGGGAAGGTAATGCTTGAATCATCTATAGCACTAGATTATTTATCCGCATTTCTTTTGTGTGTTGATGGTCGGCCAATCATATTGCAAAGTTCTCCGACGGAAGTAGGTTATACAAGAACTACGTTTAGGCATATTGAGTAAATCCAAGCATTAATTATCATTTGTAAATAGTTGTTGAATGAACGTCTTCTAAACAGCATTATTCTAATTCAGTTAAAGCATTCAGGCGTTATATGTACATTATATTTGAAAAAAATACTATGCTCATTGCGTGACTGCTCTCAAATCCATTGTGCATGTATTTCTTAAGCCAGTTCGGCGTCTTCCATGTTACCAAATATCTTGTACTGAAAGAGGAAGCAGTTTGAAAGTCACCCTGAATGTGTTTTTTATAGTTACTATCTATTCAGAAATGAACAATGTTACAAGGGAGAAAACATGTTATATTTTTAGGCTGCTACATTTAAAGCAGGATCAATAGATGATGGTGTTTTACAGAATGCTAACCGTCAACTTGCTACACGTTAGTACTTTACAAGATGATAACAAAATTTATATTTATAATCAAATACAACAATCAATTAAAAATAATGTATATTCGTGTACATGCGTGTATTTGTAAAACCATTAAAGTTATTGACCAAGATATTGAAGACGTTGGTAGCTACGAAGTTTTCGCGCGAAAAGCAATATATTAGAGAAGCTGGAAAAAATAATAAAGATGTTTTTTTCTTGGTAGTCGAAACACAATGCCAACTGATTAATGACTAATCACGTGAATCATGAGTTCACGATTTGAGGTCTTTTCAAATATTTACTCATAGATCAGCCACAGCAAATAAACCTTTGTTCCATTTTCAATTTTCAAACAGAGACATTGATGAATCAGTTCAAAATGCAGATTAACAAAGGTATTCCCGGTTATGATGACGATATTTTGACTGGTATAGCCATCGATGACTGTGCTCAAGCTTGTCTCAGTCAACAATCGTGGGTGTGTAACTCGTTCTCGTACTCTTTCGACACCGGATATTGTACTTTATCCAAGCTACATCCAGATGAGAGGCCTGGAGTGGTGAAAAATGTTCCACTGACTGATTTGTATACAAGTATGAACTTTTTTGTTCCGTTTGTACGGAGCCCCGAAAATGACATTCTACACTTGTATTTTAACCTTTTTTTATTTTGTTTTTACTCTGCAGTATTTGGTTTATACGAAATATTACTTCGTATATACTATTCGTAATTACGAAATAATAATTCCTAAAAATGGAATGGCATTTTGTGAATACGAAATAATATTTCATATAAACGAAATGCTAATTCGTAACTACGAAATGTTATTTTGTAAAAACAAAAATAAAAAAAGAATGTCACTTAGGGGGCTCAGTACGTTTGCCAATGCAGTAAACTCGCGTTATTAAAAGTACACTTGGACCTAAATCAACGGATTAAATACAGTGGTTGTCTCAGCATCCGGTTGGAATGTAAAAAATATGGACAACCGGTCTGAAAATAAGTGGCCACTATGATAATATGGTGGTCTTCATACAGAAGTGGTTCCTTAGGGTAACACCACCGATTCAATAGTTACTTAATATGGTTTAGAATAGTGCATTGCATTTTTGCTTGCTAAAACATAAAAGGTGATGAAAGTCTGATTCTAATTTTCCATCAACGTGTTGTATACTAAACTCAGGTATAGAACACTTCATGTCGAAGTAAGTCCCGCATTTCAACGCTAAAAATAGAATATTTTACCGTAACAAACACAATACAAATGAAGCTTTTTTTCCCGTACATTCATATATCTTTGCATGGATATTTCAGAAAAGTACACAGTTAACTACCAGATGTTTACAGGAACTACCGTGTTGTCCAGTTCTGACACGATATACCAGAATATATTCTCCGCAGATGAATGCGCAAAGCTCTGCAGTAATTATAACGGATTCAAATGTAAATCGTTCGACTTTTGTGATGATATTTCGACATGCTACCTTGGAAAAACTCATTACTATGATGTGCCCAAGGCAGATAAGCTGGACTCACCAATGTGCAATCATTACTCACGTAAGATTATCAAATATCTTTTTTCGTGAATGAATTCCTAAGAACAGCAAACGTTTCACTATAAAACCCCAGAACGTCTCTCTTCACTTTTCTTTTTTTACTAAGCTTAGTATTTTTCTGTTTTGAAATGGTTCTCATATTTTTTTCTTATGCTTGTGATAAAAGTATTAACCGATCATGTGCAGAATTGTATTAAACTTGTGTCTAATATCTTGATGCAGTTGAATTAACGAAATCAATATATTGTAGACTTTAATGGATGGCAAAAGTGCACGTGTGTACTCGTCTATATGAATGATTCAAATACTAATTAGATCAATTATTTGTGACTTTAGCATTTTCTTTATGTTGAAGTTTTAATGACTAAACATTTGATAATGATGATTTTACCACACTTTGGTGCATTTATTCCTGTGTTAAATACCACACATGAGATCATGTAGCTCTAAAGGTTAGCCGTATTACTTCATATCAGAACTTCGCCCGTTTATTTTCTCCTCTGAATGTGAATCACTTATTGATTTCCATAGATATAGTTTTATAGTTACTATTAGTGGTGTTTTTTTCTTCAAATATTGTTTACTTACCATTGCAGGAAAATACTTGTCAGATTTCAAGAAGTCTCAGCGACTTCGTATGAACAATGTCAATGATCGAATCATATCTCAGGTATCTGTGGACCAATGTGCAAAGCTTTGTGTGGAGAGTGAAACAGTTAATTGTGCTAGTTTTGGTTACTGTGGCAATTCAACCGAGTGTCGTTTGAGCACAGCCTCCATGAGAAATGTCGGACAAGTAAGCTCACAACCGAGCTTATATTGTGATATCTACAACAGTAAGTAAAATAAGCCTGTTCTCTTGTCCCGGTTGTCGAAGTATGCATGTGTTTTTACATGGTATTCCATATTTGAATTTTATGTTTTGATATTTTGAAAGCCACTTATTAACAATTTTCTTTCTTATTGTCAATAACAATAATTTGTGTATAAATGAATGCGAAGTATATACACGGTATATCAAATTTGCATTTCAAATTTATTTCATTATTAAAGATGTGTTTCGGTCGTTCGTTTGTTATATTCACGTGTGTCGATCAAAATAATGTATGGTGTTTCCATAAATTAACCATGGATTGTGTGCATATTTTAGGACAAACATTCCCGGATGGTACTCCTTATATCAATAACCCACAGAAGTATTACTCTTTGCCTAGCAGTGGATATTCAGGAGGTAAGTTACCATGACAATTAACAGATTTTATTTCCTCCTACATATGCTTTTATCACACCCAACCATTCTGCTTCCGCATCATTTTTATGTCAATTGTCCTGCTTACTCTAAGGTCGATGACATTGGAAACAGTCGTACTAACAGTTTAAAGCTAAAATGCCGTATAGTTTATTTGTCAAGTATTTGAAATAATTCCTTTGTGAAAGCCGTACCTTATAAAAAACGCAGTTAATTCTAATGATTTAAGAGTCTTCCCGCGTTTTCAGTTTTGGTTTTATCAGCGAGTCATTCTCAAACTATTTACATTCTGGTCTATGAACGTCTTTGAATTTACTGAACAAATAGAGTCTTTTGTATTTTTTATCATCTTGTCAAATTATAGTGAACTTCGTGATTCAATTAGGTACAAGTGCGCTTCCTTCAGTATAGTTATTGTAAGTTATCGTAAGTTATTGTAATTTATAAACGAATTAGCACTAAGTCTAATTGATAACAGTAAAATACTCGTATAATTGAAGAATGCGCCTCAAACTAAATGACATTCTGTCTGTTGCAGGCGCTATGGCTGGTCTAGCTTTTGGAATGTTGCTTGTAGGAGTGCTTATTGCGGCCGGCATCTACATTGTTTTAACTAAAGTCAGGAAGCCAGCAAATGATGGCATGGCAGTGTCTTTTGTCAAGCAGGAGGGTGATTAAAGACGAGTGTTTTTTAGTGTAATAATATAACGATGACATTCAAAAACAATAATAGACATTGTCAGTGCAATAAACTTAGTGAATATCTACCAGTTGGGCTGATGCTGTTACCTCCGTTTTTTATTTATTTCATGTTCGTCATTACCAACGAGTTTGATGATTTAGTGTGTTTGTGAACTTATCTGTAAAATATAACGAATCGTTTGAGGTGGTGTGTGTCTGTCCATATTAATTAATTAGATACAAACGATATAAAATAATTATGACATTATAAACAACACGTAATTAAGTAAAGTTCGGTGAATTTCATAAAATCGATTATCATTTTTGTGCCAAATGTTAGGTAAAATGATTTACTGAATACATGTATATATATAAACACAGTTTATTCGTTTTCAATATAAAGTATTTAATTGTTTAAACATATTATTAGTGTATGTTCTGTGATGGAATACAAGTTATTTTTGTTCGAATATTCTTAATGACCATTTGTACTTATATCTGTTTCTGAAGATCTTGTTAATTAATTCATTTTGTCACCCTTAGAACAAAAAGTGAACGCATAAAAATGAATAACTTCCTACCGTTATTCTCTTTTACCTGGTCATAATTATTTGTAATAATTCACAAAAAAATGTTTCATTTTGCTAAAGTAATTGTGTTTAATGAAAAACGACATAACACGTTTAGTTAAATATAAATATCAAACTAGAGAAATACCTTTCTTTTGTTCACATGAACACGAAGCGATTATCATTTATTCCAACAAATAATAAAACAAATAATAAAACAAATAATATGCTTATATAAAGAAAAATGTTTCTGTCGTGACCTTATTCCGAATTTCCTTACTTTGACCCATGTACTCGTCCATGTAACTGAAAACGTTGTTTTCAGTGAATTCTGCTTCTGTCACAATATTATAATCATTGTCACATACATTATGTGCTTCTGTGTGTTTGTCTCATTTAATTTAATAAAAAAAATACTAGACTGCATGTACATTATTGAACCTTTTAGCGCTTCTTCCAATTAAACATTGGTTGAAATGTATATTTTAAGAACAATAGTTGATAGTCATCCTGACAATTCTTATTAACGTGTACAATTGATAGTACCATTAACAGTGCCAGACACTGATTTTTACATCTACAAATATATACATGGGTGCATATTATAGGTCAGTGTATTCGACCGAACACTCTTGCATAAATTACAGGAATTCGTTTTTGAGTTTCCAATTATTGACAAAAACGAGACTTGAAAGTTTATTGTACTACTTTATGACCTCGGCTGAATTGGTCACTGAGTGCATTATAATTTAGTTGAAGATCATTCTGAGAATGAAGTAATGTCGCAGATTTACAATTGAAATAATAAGCAACAAATTAACAACCTGGGGTTTGAGACAGAGTGTATAACCGCAGTTTATAGTCAAAACTCAGTGCAGTGCCTGGGTCCAGTGGTTAGTGCGCTGTGCTTGCAACCCGGAGATCCGGGTTCGAATCCCGGTCGTAGCGGGTCATACCTTCCTATGAAAATTTGACAAAAATGTCGATGCGCCTTCATATGTGGAGAAGTTGCCGGCTCCTTGTGGAAAGGTATGTTAGTACTGGCTAGTATACAGTCCAGGAAAACTAGTAAGGTGAATCGGTCGTCGTATATAACTGAAAAATTGTTGAAAAACGGCTTTAAACCCCAGTGGCAATAAGTCACATAAAACAAACAAACAAACAAACAAAACTCAGTACCATGTACAAGGTGGCATAGACAGTGTCCTTTCACGAGGCAAACTGGTGTGTACATTAATATTGTATTCTTTATTGAATTGAAACAAATAAATGAATCATTTTCAGGTGCCATGGCTGGACTCGCGTTTGGTATGATTGTGTTAGGTATTCTAATAACAGCAGCTATATACGTCGCACTAGTTAAAATGAAGAAAATTCCAGATAATATGGCTGTGGGATTTGTCAAAGACTCCGATGCTTAGAGTATTTATCGATCATTGTCAGACACAACTCATTCACATTGAGATACAATGTGGTTGAAGGTTTTTGAAAGAGATTTCAAGACTTACTAGACAGCAAATTTGAACTTATTTATTTTACCCTCAAATATTTCAAGAAAACTTCTCTAGTACACAGAAAGTCGATGTGTGTGTTTTTCATATTTTTTTTTGCTTTTCTATATTCGAGAATAATTGATGTCAATTTAAATAAAAAAAATTACAATGCAAAGTTTTATGCCAGGGAGAGTTTTATTGTAAACTTAATTTTCTCTTTTTCTTCATAATGCCTTATTTCGACTTCCAGTGAAATGTACGTCGTTTTTTTCTCATTTCTGAGCACAAGAAGATCATGAAATTGGTTGTCAATGCAGTATTAATTGTTAATATCTCATACATGATATCATTATTTTAATGCAATATTCGATTGTTAAATTCTAATGCGGTTTATTTAGCGCGCTCTCTTCTATGTATAACCATAGTAACATAAATAAACCAGTATCTTAGCCTAGAGAGCAGGGCGGAGTAGGTTATTTGCTGTGGCGTATCATTCATTTACCCAGGTACATGATTGTTTATTCTTTATTATGTTTAGTCTTATTGGATCAGTGGTCGTCTATTTTGTATTTTAATGTGGAATATGTATACGAGAAGTAAATTAATCGTAAACCTAGATGTTTTATAACTTATTTGTGTGAACCACCCCATCCCCATAACTGAATTAGTTACATATAGGCCTACATTGTAGTAAATTTGTAAATTACCACGATGTGACTTGTACATAATGATAAATGCAATAAAACAATGTAGATAGAGATATTGGGGTATTCAATGCATGTGTGGGCATCGTATAATAATTGACTTTAACATAACCTTTCATATCATCATTGTTTCATGCTCGATACCAGTCAATGATTGCTGAATGAACTTGTACATCAATTTAATACAGATATAAGTCAGTGGACCACTTACGAAAAGCTTGAGTGAAATAAGGAGCCTTCAAGTGATAGTCACAAGTGAATCATACACATAATGTTAATCAGGACGTGCTGAACTTCACACACTGCATTGATATGTATCTCAGTATACGAGTATATGTCTCTGATGAGATTATTAAGATATGAAGATAACAGATAATCTACTGCTCACATCCAGTCATTGTGTGTTTAGTTGTTAGTGATACAAATTTCCCACGATTCTCATTCAATATGCGTTATTAGAGACTTTCCTAGCCTGTGTCTCTAAAACCGAGTATAAACCGAGAAAATGTCGCGGGTCACGATCAAAGGAAATTTTCCCAGGAAATTAACAGTACATAATATTTCTAATGTACTGAATAGTAGACCAGGAATTCATCAGGAGTGATGAGTGATGAATATAATCAATGCTTAATTCATCTCATAGCAATCGTGTAAAGTAGAATGAATTTAAGCTATAAACCAATCATGAAATCAAAGTACTGTATTCATTTTCACCTGTCTGTCAACAAACCGCGGGCATTACAATTGTGCCGGTACAATTTAATCAATGAATACCATTTAAATAAATAATTTTATTGAGGCATAAATACACAATAAAACAAATTTAACATTTTTGATAACCTATAACAGTAAAAACTGTAAGAAAACAAAAAGTATGTATTTATGGAAGAAAAACAACAGATTACATTCGATATTTAGTACAAAATACTTACAATGTACATGGTAGCATTGTCGCATTGTTATTTGAATACACAACAATTGGGGTTCAAGATCAAACACGAGCAGGTCGGTTCGAGATTCTCGAAATACCTCAACTTGAATCACGAAAAGACGTAATAAAGTTTGTTCATCGCATACAACGTTGCAGGCCCATTCTAACTTGCACGTCAGTTTTTTTTTGGGGGGGGGTCAATACTTTTCACAGGCTAACGGAGTTCCGTTGCTTTGGCTTATTAACCAGTATTGACTTAATATTTCCTTAGATAAGTGGGTCTTTTTAAGCGTAGTGTGCACAAAAACACGCGCACTGACGAATCCTGCTATCACATAGCTTAAAAACATTGTCCCGGTGACCGGATGACGGGCTTTAGTAGTGTTCTCAACGATCAATTTCGACACTCTTTAATGGTCTTTTAATGGTCAATAGAACATCTACTTTTGTGACCGTTATTAGGGACCGTTAGAGGTATATTAGCAATGAAACATGAATATATTTATCCATATGAATTTAAGTCGATTCTGCCCTGTATTCACATTTGTGTAAGTGCATTCTTTCAAATCATTTGCTTATAGTACCGGGCGTTTTGTCAAACGCCTTGTTCTTTAAGATATTCACCAAGTTTTGTAATCAAATTATAACAGCCACCGGGATGCGCACCTTCCTCATGAACAGCAATCACTAAACATTTATTACACCTATACACAATACATCCAAATCCATCCGAACTTTCACGTCCGACTATTAGACCACTTTCGGATCTTGTGCAAGTAAAATGTTTACCCCCTACACGAACGCCATCAATCCACAATTTTGTTGGGTCTGTAAATCCATGCACAATGTGTCTTATTTCATCTGCTGAAACACTAAAACCTTTTGATGTTGCCCACTTCCGGCCGTCTGTTCCGTAAATAGCTCCTTTAGTAACAAATCCGCTGTCTGCCATTACTGTCGTGATGTACTCGTTCCATGACGAGGGCATCTTTAAAGAAGCAATACGGGACTGCATTATTATACATTCACAAATACAAACAAACCTAAGAGTATACTAGTGGGTAAGTAGTTCAATTCATACAAAAGCTAATTAATTAATCGCTCGAAGTCCCAAATCCGTGTTATATCAGAGTGCTAATTCCTTAAGTTCACAAAATGTAAACGCTTGAAAGTCAAAGAGTTATTGTATATAAGATACATTATAGCGATAAGTTTAGATCAATTGTTTGTAAACTTCACAGATTATCAAAAGAAGTGCTTAATTCTACATATTTCACTATAATAATTATTCAATCGAGACTCCTTCGCTTTCACAATTATTAAAATGTTTTGCTATTTTATTTGAAATTTCCAATCAAAAGTTAATTTCACTAAACAAATGCATATATAACTTAAATCAGAGCAAAATATTTGCGTTGTGGAATGATAGTCCAATAAAATCTATAACATTATGTCCACAAACTCTTCCCATTGAATCTTCACTATGAAGTTAGATATAGCAGATAAGACACAGAATGGTAAAAATAAATCGGTGTTTCACTAGATTACTGCCTTTGACTTTACTTTGTGTAAGCTGCTAATGAGACTATATATCATGGTAAATTTGAAATCCTTTGTACTACAACTTGTATGGGTCTTAATGTTTATTTTAAGTTAAAGGTGATTCGTCAAAGAGTTAAGTATACAAGTATTGCATGTTTATGGATTCGTGAGGTTCATAAATATTATACATTGAGAGTGAATATATTTTTGTATAATATACATTATTATTTATACATGAACGTATATCATTCACTTTATGTTTTTACTTCCCGATAAAGTTTGGAGCTATTAATGTTCAAAGTAACCCATGAATATTTTATTCAAAATGACATAAATATCAGCACGTAATTGAATAAGAAATTGGAGACCTGTAAACTCTAATAATTGATGTGTTTACAGCCATAATTGATGATCAAATAATCACCAACAGCTTGTAATATAACCACCTGTTCACTTGCATGTGTGGTGTCACATTAATTGACAACAGGACGCAAATATCATTAGACAATAATTACGTAAAATCTATTTTTGAGGCTGGCCAATCCAGTGTTATTTAACTCTATAGAACATTACGTTAAGTTGTAAAGAAATTTAAGTATCTAATTTCTTAAAATCACACGAGTAGAACATTGATATTCTACTCGTACTTCTGAATCAGATATGTCTCAACGAACAAATATCTAAACCTCGGATAATTCACTGACAAGTTTGTATGAACCTTGTAAAGATGAAAATGTATGATATATTGCGACCCTTTATCTTTCAGATATAAATGTTCAAAGTCAAGGAAATTACCCCACATACACAAAAACACGTATTGATATACATTTTGTAGTTTCATATTGATCGCTATAAGCAAACAGAACTCCACTTTTACTCGTCTGTACCGATAAATTGAAGAAGTGAAACTTTAAGTGGCGATAACAAGGCTGTAAAAGTTTATTTTGGTGATTTAATGACCACAATTGTTGTATGTAGAGTGTACGTACAATAACGAAACTTTTATTTAATTACATTTTTGTGTAACTGTTATATTATCGTTGAAATAAGATTTGCTTTTGACCGATGTAATTATATGTAACAAATATTGAGTGCGTAAAAATGTTATAATCAACATTTTGACACGAAATCTTAAAAATCACCGAATTGAATAATCCATTCATAGTATGGTCGGAAGTAAGTTTGATTCGCGTAAATCGTCATTCCACAGAAAACATGTACAAATACATGTGATCAGATTGATTTGTGTGCTTTTTGCATTCAAATATCACATACACAGCGAACAAAACACGTTTCGTTCATATTTTTAAAAAAGAACAAATTATCGAATTTGAATATTTTTATCGTCGATGAAAAAATTATTTACAAGAAAGATTTTTGTATGGTCGTATTTTTTTTATTTCAGGTGATAAATAAAAATTAAAATTTTGTTCATAAAAATTGTAAATCTGTCGCGTTTTACAGTACAGTTTACCAATAACGTGTTCTGTTAAATATTGCCGTTGTACATACGAAAACATTACCTTTCACCAAAATTTTTCAATTGTATATTAATTCGCCTCGCATGATCTGGAGCCGTTTCACAAAATGTACATGCGATCAAAGCAAGATTAGAAACGCATATAACACGACAATTGCCTGCCTGTCTGTCAAACTAAATAAATGAGTACTTTGATTATAGGATCAAAGCTAATTTATCATGCGACATATTTTTTACAGATACAGCAAAATTCCTAAATGTCAGAATTTTGTCTGATTAGTGAGGTTCATATTTGATCGTTATATTTAAGACGGATGAATACATACGTGTCCTTTACAATTGCTAAGTTGCTAACTTATGAAACTTACACCGTCAAGAATAATGATAAAAATGGCTGAAATAAGAAAATAATCAATTTTTGTCAAACCATTAATCTTAAGATAAAACTAATTTTCAGTAAAGATATCAACACCTGAGATAAATTAATGTTTACCTGAGCCTCTGGGCTGAGAACGACACCAAATCGTGTGGCTATTGCCATTTCCTTTTATATATTCCAGTATTTTCAAATTAAAAAAAATATGAATTTTGTCAACTTTTTGCTATAGTCACTGAATAGTTCTATTTGAGAAAATTTTGAACTAATTTTATAATTTCTTTGATATAAAACTCCAGAAAATAGAAAAATATGTATTTCTAATGTGATAAATTAATAAACTTGGAAACTGCTAATCTTATTGAATGTGTACAATGATTGTTAATTTTAACTTTAACATATTTTGTATACCACTTCTTCAATATATCTAATTAACTTATTACGGTTTGTTGATATAAATTTGATTATGTTTTATGATAGTTTTATATTTCACACACTTTGCGGTGCACTACAATCAACATATCAAACCAGTCAATAGATAATTATACATTCTACTGAATGGTTTAGTCTGATAATTTCTTTATCTCTGTACAAGCATGCAATGTGACAAGGCCACGAAACACTATAACTGTCGATCAGTCGGTACGAGACGAGAATTAATAAATTAGATCAAAACTATGACTCAATAACGTGTATTAAAGAATACACCGATTTTTGTGAATTACGTATCTTCATTAGAATCAAAATTAATCCTTGTTTAATTAACTGTCTCATTCGCCATACCTCGTTGTTGTAGAATATTGAGTGTAAAACAAGAGAAGGCCGATTTTGCGGGTTTATTAGTTGGACACACTTCCAGTGGAAAGAAGTTCGAACCTAAATAATGCTAAATAATATTATGCCAAATAATTTAATTAACATTTTAGGTGGTTAATCTTACCACTGCTGCTGATTGCCTAATCATTATATATCGTTTTCGAAGCGTGTAATTGTGTGACATTTTTTTTAAAAAAAAACACCAACCAGAAAAATACACAGACAAAAAATTGACCCCGACGTGATTCGAACACGCAACCTTCTGATCTGGAGTCAGACGCGCTACCGTTGCGCCACGGAGTCCGATAACCTATATAAGACACTGTCAGTACTTGGTTTGAAAGTGAAAGAACCTTATCATTCAATGTCTTTACCTACCAGATGTAGTTATTAATCATTATTTATTATCGTTATTTGTTATCGTAATTATGTCCACATTATTCATTTTCAGCAAATCATTCAAGCTTGAGAACGGTTTGAGATTTTAGTATATTAGCTTATAAAACTACAAGGAGACAGTTAATGATACTACATAATGGGTGCTGAGGGTCCAGTCCCATATTTGCGCGTACATGTGTATAAAATTCTAGAGTCAGCATAGGTGAAAATATATATTAATTTGAGAACACGACTTTATATCTAAGCATGCAATAAACTGAAACTTTTCTCTGTGTGGAGATATTTGATTTTACCTTCATACAATCAATACATTAGAGCGGTAATAATATAATACCATCCTGTTAAAAAAATGCAAAATTGTAGTTCAAAGTCACAAAATTTAGAACTTTCTATTTTGCGTATAACGTTAATGGCACACATTTCTAATACTAATATTTGTAAAAATCTAGTTTTTATTTTACATTAAAAGGCAAATATATAATATGCAATAATATGTATATAAAATACTAATACATAAAATATACTCAAATATTAAATTTTCAACAAAAAGTATGACCCCGACGTGATTCGAACACGCAACCTTCTGATCTGGAGTCAGACGCGCTACCGTTGCGCCACGGAGTCACTTGCATATCAGATGGTGTACTGTTTATCTGAAGTAGCTGTAAATAAGCTAAATGAAGCGAGATAACTGTAAGACATTTATGTTCGTATTATACATTTCATATTTACTCATCTTAATGTATTGTGATAAAACGATTGTCCAGTCATATACACTGTACATACACTTTAAGGCTTTGTTAAAAGCGTGGTTAGAGCTGTCGTGTCAGTTATATCCTAATATTCATCAATGAAGAAGTTTACACATTTTCCACAGAAATCTGCTCCGTATTGTAGTTTAAAAACAAGTTATTTGGATAAAATCATAAAACATTTCAACAAGAAATCGCTATGCTTTATATCTACTCCACGACAGGTTCATGCACTGGTTTCTTTTTGAGCACCAATACTAAATAAAACAGAAAAAAACTGGATGGTGCTACAGTAAACACTTGTATAGTTCTCAACTTCGTGCACTTGCCTTTTAATCAATTTTAAACTCTAAGTATGGTAAGAAATCAAACTAAAAGCGTTAAACTTCTTCGATATCGATACTGTCCCTATCTCCCCAATCTAATACCAAACTATTACATGAATTATAATTACTATAAAAACTCGTGTCGTATAAATGTTTATGTCACTTCACATAATTTCAGAATAATAATCACAACTGTATAATTATATACATGGACCAAAAGTTACAGAAAAAATAAATGTTAACTTGATAAGTACCGCCTCCAATAAATATTAAATCAAAAGTTTGCCCGCAGAACACCCAGCAATATCCAGCGCTATTCTAGTATCAGAATTACGAATTCACTCGTTTCATGGGACGAATATGATCCTGGTGCTATTTTAACACGCAGGCTTCTGTCTTTGAGTACATATTTCTTTTGTCGCGAAAGAGATATCCATTTTATAATTCATGTGCTTACATAACAGAAACTGACTTGTTTAGTGATTTTTTGTTCATTATTGATATGAATATGTTTGGTTGGCCATTATTTTTTTAATAAAAAAGTATGACCCCGACGTGATTCGAACACGCAACCTTCTGATCTGGAGTCAGACGCGCTACCGTTGCGCCACGGAGTCACTTGACATGTACATAATTATCTCGTATCTCTTATCACTGTATATCGCATAAATAAAATGTTATACGTTTATACATACGTTTTCGATCCTTCATTTATTATTTATTACTTTCCATAACTTACTGAATAACGTGAGATCATTTTGACCAGGAATCGTTATGGGCCGTGTTACATACATTAAATGAGTAATCTCATATTTTATTGTAAAAATATCCTTAAGCCCCATGGAATAAAAGATACAGTCGCGCCTTCTGATATGAGAGCTAAGTACGGACGACAGTAAATAATTTAATAGTATTGTGTACATTGTATTTTTCACAAAGAAGTTTAATTTTTGCTACAAAAATATTTTTTGACGTAATGCTCAATGTAAACACGCGGATAATTTTAACAATACTCCACGTTATGTTTGCACGTCCATAACTGTGAAATGTCGACGCATCAATAAAGACATGCAAGTACGTCATTTTTGTACCCGTAGTCCTTGAATCGCTCGGTTGAGGTAATTTTGAGTTGCAAAAAAGTAAACAAAAGAATATACGTAATTGAAAAATAACTCATGTATTCATACGTGTAGCATATCTAGTGAGCTACAGTCATCAAAATAGACATTACAATTACTTTGCAATTCTTTCAATACTTATTCACGTGAAAAATTAACAATACGAAATGCTGTGATCTACTCCAATCTATATTACCGTAGATTGCATCATTTTGTTTCGCAGTTTGACACCTGGCCATCAAACTGCACATTATTTAACCTTTTGATAAAGTGGAGAAATTGTTCAGGAAAACACGACAGCATAACATCATGACTTGATACGAATTCGCGACATTCCGATCTGCAGTGTCATGCAGTCCTACACAAATTATGTGTGTATATTTAGTGCATGCCAAGCGTTTAAATAAAGAAAGATAACATGTACTGAACATCTCTGTAAGATACTTCCGTGATTATCTCCCTTCTAAACCATTTATTGTTACTATCTCCTGTAAAAGCATTCGTGCCGTTCTTAATACCTCGTTATATTTATTTACGAAATATGTTTCAGGTACAAGCAAATTGGCTCCGAAGCAAAATAAAACAAACCATACAATGTGTCCATTGAGAATAAAGTTGTCTTTTAAACTATGTGACGAAATTGTATAACAAACAATCTTAAAATAATCTACATTATCTTCCTATCACACGTTGTCTTGTTTACCAGTGCAAACAAACAGTTCATTGTTTTAAATTGACATAATATTTCTACAATTCAATCATAGGATTTTTTTACGATTTTTATATACATTTTCAGTTTTATACGTCGAGGACTCCGTGGCGCAACGGTAGCATGTCTGACTCCAGATCCACACCTGATTTCAAATCATGTCGGGTTCATACTTTTATAGTAAACATTTTTCCTCTCACAATATAAAAAATATCGAGACTTCAATGAGGGTATTAAGCTAATCCAAAAGTGCCCGAAATGTTGTTTAAGTGTGTGTTTTTTCAAAAAGGACGGATAAATTGTACGGTAGTATTTATTTCACACCTGTTTGCGTCTGCCTGGTGAGAATTCTTACTAATGTGTTTGAATGCCGATAAAAAGTATGACCCCGACGTGATTCGAACACGCAACCTTCTGATCTGGAGTCAGACGCGCTACCGTTGCGCCACGGAGTCTCTATCAATAACAGATTATAACACATACTTAATGTAAGGTTTGAATAGTATTTTTTTGTCTCATTGTTGTGTAAATGCAACTTAATCAAAATCAACACGCTTCAATAATTCGCTGTTTTGTATTAATAAATATTTAGTAGCAGCTGTAATTTAACTTAAGACAGACCGTCTTTTATATTTCCTAAATAACAAAACCAGTCTAGTAATATTCATGTTTTTTTTAAAAAGATAAATATAGCAATGAATTCAAAGATGACACTTTAGAATTGTATAGATGAATAAGCTTCATTAGTTCAATTATTTCCTATTTTTACTTAGTCTGTTGATCTATGAAGTTTTTATACTCTTATAAAAGCCTTATTCACATGTTTCGCTCAGGAATTCACAATAATATTTCTTTTAAAAACTCGAATTAACAAATTTAGTTTAATAAGTGGACAATAAAAAAAACACATTGTAATAGTCTTGTTTCTAGATGATTAAGATGTACATTTTACATTTTGTTGAACATTCAGACTTATATTCAAACGATGAACAACAATTACTCTCTGTCTTTTGGCAACTTATGGCTGTTCAAGTGAACATTTTGAACATGCAAATTTGTGATAATGGGCATTATACACACCTTAGCCTACATTTTACGATGAACACGTGGTACTTTAATTCTTAAATTGTGACTTATCATTTTATAATCATTTAGTTTACATCTTACCTGATCAATTGTACTTAACATCATATCCAATTTATCTCTCACTTTCAAACATAAATAATTAAATCATTGATCGTACTAGCTCGAGAGTTCCTTTCGATCGTTGCTCTTCTGGGCCAAGTTTTAAGGTCTGCGCGATATGAACAAGTTGTCACTTTTATGTCTTATAGTAAGCACCATGAGTTATCTATCCTGAATTCCATGGAGTCTTAATTCGGCTTTCTCTTTTTTTCACGATTAACTTGCAGCTCACGAAGACAAAAGCGATGTTCAATTATTTTTGTTCAGCTGTATCATTTTCGTTGATTCAGTCTATCATTAAGCACTTAATGTTTTGTTGGCAGTGTTAATTGAAACTACAATATTACGCAAATTGATATTTAAACTGAAAAAATAACTTAAGTTGTTTTACAACTTAAATGCAGTACACATAAACATAACTTAAACTACATTAAACATAAAACTTACGTCACGGTTAAAGTGTTATTTTGAGACGCATAGGCTGAATAATTGATCACAATTAATCATTCAAACAAGCTGTATAACTACATTGCCAATTTGACCACAGACTAAAAATGAAATTGTAAGTAAATAAAGACAGAAATAATACATTTGTTCATATTTTAGAATATTATTCATCCGAATAAAAAAAATGAAAACTGTTTTCTGAGCCGGATTTTTGACAGATACATGTTCCTCGGAGGTCAGAAATTAATTGCGCAGAATTCTCGAGTTTAATGAATCCCGTGCATACTAATAAATCCAAACGTAGGAATTGAGTACAAAGATACAAAAATAACAAAACGAACGCACCCAATTTTTTTTGTTTTTAAAAATCCGTAGTATTATTTTTTTCACGAAACTCAACTTACATTTGAAAGGTTTATTTGTCGATCAAGCAAATAATTAAGCGAACACTAAATCTTTGTAAAAGCTGACATTGAATGTAAACAAATATTGGTACAATGATTTCGATATTTAAAACCTATTTGTTCAAACTAAGCTTTGAAAGTTATCAGTGAAACTTGTTTGTTCTTACATTCTGAGTGTATACCGGGGGGATAAATAGAAAATTTAATAATCAAACATTTAATTATACATAAATAATACTCCAAGGAAAAGATGGTGATAAGAGGCCGCTTTGAAGGCGTGGTTTTTTATGTCTATATTTATAGCAGGCATGAAAATACCTCATTAATGACGTCAGTTGATTTCATTATCATATCGTTTTTCTTTTGTTTTAAGTTTAAGTTTTTACAATGTCGTAGTGAAGTTAATTTATAAATAAATAAGCAAAGCGTCTATGGACCTGGATCAGTCTACAAATCAGTCCAAGTCGTAAGTTGCAATTTAAATTAGTTTTTTTTTGGTCAGATCACTAATACCAACATTTGATAAACTCTTTCTCGTGTATTGGTAAGCAGAATGCATTGTGATTAAAATGTCACAGCGCGAACTAAAGACACCGGTAGGTATAAAACATTTCAATATCACCAGAGTTTACAAGTGTTATTCATTCGTTGGTCTTCGTTTCCCATTTTTAAAATCATAATATCTAAACTTGCACAAGATTAATATAAATAAAAATGATCCTGTTATTATTGTCTGCTGGCTTGTATTATGTTTTGTTATAATTTTGAGACCATAAAATAATAATATATACATTGGATTAGCACGCCCTGACCTCATTGTATGATTTATTTGATACATTCAGTGTATACAGAAATGTCTGTGACAGAAAATTATGAACGGTTGTTGAAGTTCCTTACGGAGATTAACGGAAATTAACGGAAACCACCGAATATGAATTATTTAGATTTACAACAAAACTGAAAACTAGTTTATTATCATAAACAGTATGGATACTTCATAATTCATGCTTATGTATACGAGTACATAGATGACACTAGAAATTCTGTTAACAATGAAAAAGAATAGCGGCAGTTAAAATTGATCAAACTTTTTAAAATCGATCATCGCTTTAATACATGTACGTGGTTAAATATTCATGCTAAGAATCAATGAATTGACAGGAATGTTCCATTAACAGTAACATTTTATAGACTTATTTCAATTAAGTCAAAACACGCTATGTACGTTCAGCAAATTTGTTAATGTAGAGTTTCAAATATTGACCAACAACTTTAAAAGCTCTGATTATAAAGTTAAACTAAAATACAGAGTAGGTACACAAGTTAAGGAGTCGATCAATTGTAACATGTGTTACAGCCGACCCTATGATAACAATGGAATAAAATTACTTTTGGAATAAAATTAACTTTTAAATATTTGTTTGACCATAGTTTTAAGACTTAAGTCAACAATAATTGACCGGACGACCCTTTGATTGGGACCCGCGGACTTCACTTACATTAAGTCATTCTTTCAATACAGATTTTACAAACAGATATAAAATTTTCGGTCACTTTTATGTTTGATGAAAATAATATTATTTACTAAAGGGTTTTTATAATTTACTATGGCATCCACATTTTAATAAAGTACCTAAGTAACTTATTTTTTACTGTTAACAAATACTTTTTAAAGATCATAACACGTTTCTAGAAGCATCATTTTGAAATAAATGGCTCAAAGCATTTGATATAAATGCTGGTGTGGTTCATATAATTTTCTCTTGCGTTTAACGTCAGTTAGGGTCATTTGGCGACTTTTTCCACCTTTAACGATAGAGGAAGACCACAGGCACACACCTGGGTAGAACTACCGACCTGCCAAAAGCTAGCTGGTCTACTCACATGTGATCCTTTCTGCTCCCGGGTGGGATTCGAACTCACAGCGGTGACGAGCTCGTGATTACTAGTCAAAGACCAGAACCACTCGATCAATTCTTTAGACAGAATGTATTCTACTCGCAGATAAGATCAAACATGATTTAATCATACTTAATACTTACAATGATTTCTTTTATATCTGATGTCATCTTGACCTGTGTGTCCAGACGATTCCTTAATAAATCATTATCGTTCATGCCCTGGAAGAAAGATCTGACTGCATATATCATTTCACATGATTTTTAATCTTGACTGACTTCTAATTTTTCGTCACGCACTCATACCGCTGAAGTGATTTGAGAGATGTCTCGTAAAATTTCCAGAAATCACACAAGTTATATACTAACGTACACGTTATATACTAATGTACAAGATATATACTAATGTACAAGTTATATACTAATGTACAAATCGCGTCATTATTTTTTATGCGCTGTAACTTCTCGTAACACTGTATTTGAAGTTAATCTCAGTCATATAGGACACTGTTTAAGTCAAAATCACACAAATGTACTCATACATTTGTATTTTACAATGCAACAAATGAATCACTTATATCATGCATTCTTTAATCTATCAAAATGAAATTATAATATTGAATATTTTCTTTTTTTTCGGTCTTAACACAATGTTATATACAGTTCAAATGATAAAATACATTTACTTACGTTGCACGAGAAAAACGTCTAGTTCTCGGGCACCGTGCTTCAAATACGATGAAAATATCATTCGATTACGAAAACATACAGAATTCATGAGACAAAACATAACTGAACTATACTTACAATAAAAATGTCGCTCCATAGATGTAAGAATAAAACCAACTCTCAACTAACTATATCATTTCTCGTGTAAATTCAATTAAATATCAATTACACACGGTTCGTGTAAGATTAACGCGAAATCAAGACACTGCAGCTAATCCTAATCTCCAGACAGCGCGAAACAAGTTGAAAAGTTTAAGTAGCTTTGCCTCTCATACGTAAAAACGCTTCCTCCGAACATTAATGTGATCAATCCACGCATTATCTCCGGAGTGACGAGGCTTTCACGGAGTTTAACTTTTATGTCAGGTACAATAAATGTAAGAAGCTTTTTTTCCTGTGCAAAATTGATTATAGCATTTATAACCGAACTTCTGTTAGAGTTGATGGATGTTTATACAAATACCCAATCTAATCAAACCATTGATTCCACTTTTGTTGCGCAACTTAAGTCTTTTCATGAACGTGACAATCGGTGAATTTATCCCAGCTATTGGAAGTTATGCGCATATAGAAATGAACATTGTAAACATATGACACTGCATGATTATGATGCGTCTGAATGAATACCTTCAGTGTGAAGTATTTAGTATTTAGTAATTTATATATATTATATAGGTATACAGCGAGTATTTCAGTGTTGATAAAATATATAATTATAATTTCTTTCAATGCCATCCTACCGTGAGGTAACAATACCTCTATTAATTAAATCAGGGCGTTTTTCATAAGCATTGCTCAAACTATGTATACTACAAAAACAGTTTGACTTGATATTTGAATGTGGATTACCGGCTTCATTCTCCCTAAATTTTATGACAAAATTGTACCTATCAACTGATAATAAATGAATTTATTCAGTTTCAGTTTTCACTGATCATTTAAATCAATATTTGATTAGAAAGATGGATAGGTTTTTTCAACGTTATCGAGTTTAATATTATGATATCATTGATCATATTTTTATTATACAAGTTATGTAATTAAACTCCACTTCGTGTGGTCATAAATAGTGGCATAATACATGTAGTTCCTTCCGCGAAAACTTTCTTACATGATAATTTAGTTTTATAAAAAACACACGCGCGGTCTAGTATTTATAAACAGTCCCATATTAGTCCATCATTAAAACATATGGTTTGCAGTTTCTGGGCCAAACTTTTATCACTGGGCCTGGATGTAGGCATTTTTGTGTCAACATTATAATTATGCTTGTTCTGAAAACGAAAAGCTTAAATAAAGAACATAAAAATATCAAAACCGTTGAAAATGAGGCCGGGAATTTTTTTTAATGAATCGGTCTCATAACTGCAAACCAACATTTTTTAAGGATGTCCTTACTAGTGATGTGTGCCGAGAGACCACTGTTTATTCTGAAGCATTAGAGATCAATGTGGCGTAAATAATCACGATTTTAAAGCAAGTATTACGGAATATAATGTGATTTGCGCGCCATTCGTGGACCACTTAGCTTTCTGTAAGTACATGTACTTAGTCTAAGAATTGTTTTAAGCCGGATTGTTTTTTTTTTAAATCTGGATTTATTTTAAGAAATAATGAACTATCCGACCAGATATATCATAAAAGAACTGATCGTTAGTAATATCCATATGCATCAACTGACCGGTTAAGAACATCGGATGTGCGAGATAATAGAGTATTTCTTTAATGATGTGGCGGGATGAACTAGTATCCATTCAATTGGAGTATGAGCGTAAGAAGTCAACGGGAACCTGCAGGGGATGGAAACCTGTTCCGGTTTCCGTTCCATGTTACAGTGTACAGAGTCAGTGGGGACCAATTTTAAGGAAACCATAAACTTAAACTGGTACCCGTTGACTCTGGTATACAGAGACTGCAACATGGAACGGGGACCAGTTTACCATAAACTACGTCAATAAGGGGAGATAATTCAGACTAAGGAATGACAATATGTCGAGAAAATCATGAAATCTACTACGACCTTAAAAATAGATGTGTTTCCAGTAACCTAACTAACCTTAATGTTTTGGCTCTGACCCAACTATTCCTGACAGCAGAATAAAAAAATCAACCAAAGTGGTATTACGAAAATATTTAGGGACGAATCGTGCTTCAAAAGTACGACCGATATGTTTGGACAAATAATAGAAAGTTTTGCGACCTAATTAACATCTATTTTTTGGTCAAATTACCCGAAACACGACTATTTTGTTTGGCCTTATCAAATTCTGGTGTAATTATGCACACGTACTGTACTGGTTAGGTTATCAGTAACCAGTAAACATAATGTTATATCCAAATATTTATATAATACAAGTTATGTATGATTGAGATTTTATCAATAAATATGATTGATAACATCGTCATCCGTAAACAACATGTGTAAAATGCATTTAGTATTGAGTGCATTTTATGTAATGTCCAATATTATGCAGATTAATGTTGATAAAACGTTGGTAAAGGCGGGTCTTACCGATGTGAAAATTAAAAGGCAAATATCAATATTGATCAAAACAGAAACATAAAAACATAGATCAATCTGAATTATTTGAACTGAATTCATTTATTCAATGTCAGTTCAATGTTACACTCGCTCAGAAGAGACCACGATGAAAGTTGTTTAATGTACCCCCCACACCCACCTCTTCATGGTGACCGCGTTCGCGACGGAAACTGAGGTATTAAATACTTTGATACAATTTCCCCAATGGTGACTTTTTTATAATTCCATGTAAGATACATTACGTATGACATTATATGTACGTGTGCGTAGAGCACATAGTAAAATATCTAGACCCAAATTTTTAAAGATTCCTAATTACTTACTTAAACTTACTTTTAAGTATTAAGGTATTATATCTATAATATGGTAATCATTTTATCAGCTAAATGCTACTCAAAAGTGATGTTATTATAAAATAGTATTGCCTAATAATCGTTATATATTTGATAGTTACCCTAGATACTTCAATTGTATTTTACGACACATTTTTCAAATTTTGTAGGAGTTATTGCCATTGTTGAAAAACAGAAATTATTAAAATATTAATTTTTTACCGTATTGCACTGTGACCATCATTTTTTCTTTTTTTAAATTACACTGATGCTGCGTTTTTACATCGTTTTACCGTGAGTTTTCATTGACCCTTTTTTTCTATAATCTTCTAAAAATTGGATGCTCCTATTGACTGCAATGCAAATTAAAAGGGGCAATAACTCAAAGAATTGTGATTGTTTTTGAAAAAACCTCACGATAAATATTTCCTTTCATGGAAACTTATAAATCTAATAAGGTTCCCAAAATCTGTCGGCTCCTTTTTGAGATACTAATTTTGGTCATTATGGGTATAAAACATTAACTCAGTGTTCAGACAGTGTTCAGACAACATTGTTTCACTTGAACGTCTTTGAATGAATTCTCATACCGACTGAAAACTCTAAGAATAATCTTTTTAATTGAGTAAGATTATTATCATTTATACTTAACAAATTAAACAATAAATGTAACGAAAATAACTTAACACTATTTTTCTGTATGCCATATTTTGGGTAGAATAATTATCATCTCATCTACTTTGTCCATATTTAAAATTTGTTTTAAAAGCGAACGCAGTGAAATTGCTTTTGCGAATTATGTCCTTTTGGTCTGTTAAATCGCACGTTTTCAATGTCATCGAGCTAATAAGGGAGACAACTGCAAACGTCTCAACAATTTTATAAAGGGAGACAATCCCTTCATACTTGCTGATTCGATCAGTGGAATGTTTTTGGAATGTACCGTAGCTAAATTCTAAACACATTTTTTGTACGAAAAAGAAACCGTAAGCCGTCCCCAGATATGGACATGCTTTTCAGAGTTTTAAGTGGCTTCACTCCGGCATGTTGTGGGTGGTAAAGAAGGTACGGCTACATAGACAAGGAATAAATAAACATCCAGGGCATTGGAGAAGTAGATAAAATCAAATTTATTCATAAAATAAAAATGGTTGTGGAAATGATAAAAATATATACTTTGCAAGACATTGAGCAAGCATATCGCGCATTGACATAATAGTAACATTCAAAGACAAAAGTACCAATCTAATTTAGTGTTCATACTTTATGATAACCGCATTACGTTGATTGACGTAGACAACGAAATCAGACGAGTGTTAGGACGTCTGCCAAACATCGGAATTATATACATGCACATGTATCGAGATATGTATGATGTCATTGAAGCTATTATGAAGTATGGATAAACGCCTTTGATCTGACTCATGAGATTATTTTCAAACATTACGATACGGGAGAAATTGTTAGTATCCCAACAAAAGTGCGTAATTAATTAATCATTGGGCATTCTCCTTCAGTTCTAAACAAATCATATGTACCAAAAAGTTCAAATGCTGGTACTACAAAGGATATATCTATATACATGTAGTAGTTTACGTTTTCAAGGTAAAATAAAAGGGTTATGAAAAATCTATATTTGAAAAAATCTTTCAGACGGAGAGGTTCAAATGATGCGGTATTGTTGAGTTAAATGAAAACGGCAGTGATTTATTAGTAGACTGGAGGAATTCTGTCAACACTAGCACACAAACAGTATTCAGGCTATAACAAAATCACACAGTCCATTCTAGGAATAGCATGCATTTATTCATGTAGTCACTTGTATGACTTGGCGTAATGCTGTCTCTATATCCCACAAACAAGGAATTGCACTGCCAGGCATTCTCGTGGTTACAACATTTAGATCACACGTATTTATGGTCAGCGTTTTTAAGCCAAACGGTTGATTAACTTTCATCTTTACGTCCATTTAAAATTTCATCAACAGTGCTGAAACCGAATCTTTGTGGAGCTCTCGTTTCTTTTACATCCGCTCCGGTGAGTTTTCCGTCAACCAAATACTTCTTTTTTAACTTCTCTTGCGCCCACATTATAACCGAATCACAAGATGGCATTTCAATACCGACTATTTCCGCCAATCCACGAACGACAACCATTCCATGGGGAACATCTTCCGCTAAGAACCTACATTGAAAGTCCGGGTTAAAGGTTCTTCTAGTTTTTGTCATGATGTGTTTAACTCCTTTGTACGCTTTGTTAGTGTTAATGGCATTTAAAAGACTGGATCCGTCTTCAATGTCCTTCTTGTAGAACTCTATAACCCAGTTAAAAATGTCTGGGATTTCAGTCAAATCGACCGAAGGTTTCTTAGCTGATATAGCATGGGCGACACTTTGATATTCTTTACTACAACTCTCTAAGAGAGTAACCGTTGCTTCATCGATATCTTCATAGAACAATGGCTCGCGATCCAAAGCTTTACCATCCCAATCCTTCCATTTACAATACATTATGACTGGGTTGAAGAATGTATAGGATGTAAATAAAAGCTCGGCGAAATGTTTCACTTGTTGTAAAGCTGGATCAAAACCTAGCAACATCTGTAGACTCATCAGCGCTGGCTTTCTTGGTATCGCTTTCCCTCTCAGTATGGAACCCTTTATGCTTTTCGCCGTACGAGTAACTGCGACCTTCTTACCGTATTCAGTGACTTCACAAATCCATGGCGAGATTTCGAATGACATGACAGTTATCTGATCTGATAACTCACCAAAATGACTCTTGCATAAATACTCAAACCCGGGAAGCCCAGGAAGCCCCACAACTACCATTTTCTTGTGTAAATGTTTCGATATCGCTTGTAAGTATTCTTCGTGTGTGTTTGCTGCAACTGCGAAGATAACAATATCGCTCTCGGGAACAACAGCTTTGGGGTCTTTAGAGACAACAGCAGGTTTTGATTTAACTTCAAACGTTTTTTCATCATCTTTAAAAGTGATGACCATATCGTCCTTTTCTATAGCCTTACTCCATGTCTTGGCTTCGTCCTTAAAGAGAGTTAGAACATTGGTTTCGACGTCGGGTTTAGAGGCAGCTAATCCGGCCATCACATGAGCGCTCTTGCCTCCACCACAGACACACACTTTAAGAGGTTTCGCCATGACCAGCTAGGAATGTCTGCAAAAGAGAGTAACGTTCTCAGATTGTATAATGCCACACAAATACATGAAACCAGTATTGAAACCATTTTTGGACATAATACACATTGTCATTTTAGATGAAGACATCAAGTAAACAAAATGGAATTGCATGCATAATTCTGAAAAATATTGCACATTACAACTGACAAAATACATGTATTATATTCGTTCATGAATTAGTACACATCAGTGCCACGCAGAACCAACCTATATTATACAATTTTATTTCTATACTTGCATTCTTCTAATACTGAGTACAATTGGTTATCAAAGGATTGCGTTTTTCAATCACATCATACATGTGCAGTAATGTATAATTTCATTATTATATAATTTATATATGTAATGTCCAAAAATGACAGCGTGTGATATGTTTTGAACGTTAAATGTTCTTTTTTTCATGAATTGTTGGATGTTTGGTAATGCTTAAATAAATAAGAGGATGATGAATGTATTTTATAAACACGTGTAAACACTTGGCTAAATATCCTGCCTCAACACCCCCGCTACAAATTCTTGGCCTTTTCCACAACAGCTAAATAATGCATCAATATGTTTTATACATATGTATATGAGATTCACAATACTTCAGAACAAATCCTCCACTCGCTGCCAACACTTTCGCATATCGGAACTTATTCTTCCAGACACTTATTGCTAGACACGAAATGTAAAATACTTGACTAGGTAGGAACATTGTATTATAGTCACTTTCCTGAACAGTTTAGCAGTGTATTCTGAGAACAGAATTCCTAATGAGATCTAATTAATAGCGCAAGAATACCTGCGTTGTTTACCTAAGTATTAAACATATGCTTCAAAATCAACATCAAATTGGGCTTATAATTATTTGTTTATAATAGAAACAGAACATAACTGATACGGGTGTTTATACCGCTTCAAACACAAAGGTAATAAAAGATCTATTTATTAACACGTTAGTCATTTTTGACTACGCAAAATCCACCAATACTGTTGTTGTTGTAGTTGTTGCTGTTGTAGTTGTTGTTGACCTTCGAAGTTTTTTTGCAAATGTGACGATAACAGTTAACTGGCGCCTTATTGAAATTATGCACCATATGGACATTTATCAAAGACGTACGTAAAATAGAACTAAATTTATCACTATTCTACGTCAAACAATACTTTCGCTTCAATTCTAAAGCTTAATACGCGTGTTTTGAACTAGATCACTTTTTTCAAATATTTAAATGCCATTTATCATACTTTATAAAAACTGTACATATTTATACATTTGAATCATACAAGAGCGACTTTTTTAAGCAACATTGATTACAATTGAAATTAATAGTATGATTATATGCTAATTATATTTAATTTTAATGTGAATCTGGTGCCTTTCGCAAATGTTCAGTAAAAAAATAATCTTACAACATGTACAATGAATCAGTTATTAAAAATTTGCCGTTTTCGCAATCACTCAAAGATCCCTTACCTTTTTGAAATTGGTGAAGAGGAAAACTTAATAGTTCCAACACTATTATACCAACATGTACACAAATATGTCCGTCAATACGTCAGTCGAATCTCTCTGTATCACTCCGCCATTGGTTTCCACCGAAAAGGTAAATTCATTTTCCAAGTAGATATACTACGGTCATATCAGGTTACTCACAGATTGGTACCCGATACAATCTGCAGAGTAAAATGGTGACGTAACCGGAAGGACTGGTACCCGGCTAATATTGTCAACATGATACTATGGTACCTGTTGTAGTAGGCGACTTGTTAAATGTTGATAAGCAGGTGATGTGGTGATTATCAATTATTTTCACCTGGAAACAATGGAACCAGCAGGAAGTCGGTGAAAGTTTTGGCGATATCATAAACACTGTTGATCACGTGTACTCATAAAAATTATACTATTATAGAATTCCTTGCATAGAATAATATTTCAGAAGACGTTAAAATGGCTTGTTTAGTGAACTTAAGTTGGAGCATCACGGTATAATTACGTATCCAAAGAGCCGTATACATTAATATAAACATTCTTACAATTCTGTCAGCATTAATACAGTACCACCTGTGCTGTGTCGTACATCTATAAAATAAACGCTATACCTGATCGTGAACTGATCTTTAAATATTTAAAATATATGAGTCAAAAATGTATTAGTTTATAAGTTAATATATCATTCATATTTATCATGTTCTGTAACACGATATCAATATGCTAAAGTAACAATTTATGAATCTAGTTGGAAGACGTAAATGAGTGGTATCAGGTTTTACCGTAACTTTGATAATCACTATCCATTCAAGTGTAATTATTTTGTGACGCTACTTGAAATGATGATGTTTTAATGTAATTACTCGTTTTTTAGTATGAATACAGACCCACAAGTTGTACGTTTTTAACCGGGGTTTCACTGTATTATCAGTATACACAGATCACTCTGAAGAGTGTATGATAATACAGATGTGTTTGTTTTTTCATAGCCGAGATTTAATCTAGGTAAATAAGCAGTGAGAGTCTGCAAGCGATCAAGTCTGTGATCAAGTAAAATCCGATTGGATTATACATCATATCCGGGTGTTGATAACGGTCACTGTGGAGTAACGGATGGTCGTGTTTTTATCCGTCCTTCATCAGAGTTACCTGACATACCGTACCATAGGTAAACATGTGCTGATTATTACTCTACACTATAACAATATGAACAAATGCTGATTGTGGTCTTATTAAAACAAATAATCATGAAGATAGTAAAGCATCAAACGCAATTTAAATTGACGCAAATCGCTATTATGAGATTTACTAAACTGACAAAAAATGCAGAAAATCAAGGTTGGAAGTCAAATCGTATTATACATTTTTTCCTATAAATACACTGGAATTTTCCTGGTTTCTAGAACATCTTTGCGTGAAACGTAACACTAAGGGAGACAAGTCAATGTATGCATTCGATATTTTCTCTGTAGAAGTTACGTCCGTTGCACGTTGTACACTAATCTACCAGGGCGATCTTGAGTTTATATATATATTCTCCAGCGCCGGTGTGTATGATAGAGAAAAATGGTAGTCAAATCACAGCCATCGACGATAACTCACATAAATACAGTATATTTGCATTGAAATTCGTCTGTTTGATTTACTCCCCTTCGGCTGTATCCGATATACACATCCTGTTATCGTCAGTGACACATTGGAACTAGGGAGAGAGGGAGATAGGAGAAAGAGGTGAATTGGAAGTAATTCAACTATTGCTTGACAGAGAATCAACTGCGTGCTTCCTACCTCGACACAATCGATAAGTCTAAATTTGCTACACCCCGTGGTATTGTTTGTTGGAAACAACAATCTAGAAATCAATGGATCATTCCAGCGATGTTTCCTCGTCTGCTTCTTCATTTCACTATTAAACTATATTAATGGTAAGGTTACGCCGGCATAAAATTGTCATTTACATTGAAAACAGTGTAGGTTTCATTCCACGAAAGACGCTGATATTCAATCTAGTGATTAGTTTGTGAGAAATATTCATTTAAGACGCTCAGTGTAAATGACAAGAACTTTGTAATATACCCCGTCCCTGAGATTAAAATGATTCATGTCTGGTGTATTTGATTTTACAATATTTTGTTGTGTAGCGTGTATTGAGTTTACTAGTTGATCATGCACATAAATAATGTGCAATTATTCCTACCATGACTTATCATGCAGACCTTATTAAAGATGTGGCATTATTTTATACTGGCAAAACGTCAAGTAAAGATGTATGCCTTTGCGATTTATGTATACTTAATTTATATTAAAAACTTATATTACGTAAATGTACGTCAGACATCATTCCATATGGAATTGAACTCGTAAGAGAACATAGAATTTAGAAATACTAAGCCGTTAGAAACCAAATATGTATAATAATTGAAGAAAACTGTTATACCAAAGATCATGACGTGTATTTTGCTATCAAAATAGAAATAAAGTACAAGACAGCTAGACATGATGAATTGGCGAAATACTGTACGGTGTTATTTGCATAACTATTATTTACACAATTAATCGATCTTTCTTACAATATTAATAGCGATGACTGTTGCCTTGGTTACAGATCCGTACTTCTACGTGATTCTAGAATAGTGAAATATGGTGAATAGCGCCATGACAGGATCAGGAGCCAGTTTGCTGATATTCTACTATTGACCATATTGCCACATTGTGACATGTTGATATGTGACCGCTATGTGATGTTGTTTTAAAATCTTGCATCAGATAATTGTTTGCTTTTATATGACTTATTTTCACTGGGGTTCAACGCCGTTTTTCAACAATTTTTCAGTTATATACGGCGACCGGATCACCTAATAAGTTTTCCTGGACCGTATACTAACCAGTCCTAACCTACCCTTCCACACCTCTCCATAAATGGAGGAAAAATCGACATTTTAGTCAAATTTTCGTAGAGGGGTATGATCTGCCGCGACCGGGATTCGAACTCGGATCTCCGGGTTACAAGTCCAGCGCACTAATCACTGGACCACGGTCATGGCCGTGTATCAGATAAAATTACCACTGATTCATAGATTTCCTCTGTAACGTAATTTATTAATGACATTATCATGTAACTCTTACCTCATTAAAGAATTCATTAGAATTATTTCTGCAAAAGTTGCGCTCTTGCTCTTTGGATTTATTGTGCAAGAATTATTGATTCTAGGAAGTGGATTTTTGGCAGAAATAGCCATTAATATGAGTGTAACATGTTTGTGTGTTTGTTTTGAGAAATTCTTATGTTCTTATTGAGAAATTTGACTCGAACCAATTGATCATTGACAAATGAATATGATTGTACACAGTTTTTACATGAAATTTGGTGAACACAATCTCCGAGTGGCACTGTTTAAAATGGATAAGCTGATACAACACAATAGAGAACAATAATTGGCTTTAGCTCATGTGCCTAGATGATTAATCTTACCTTCTGCAGATACTTTGAGTGAATTGAAAAAGTATAATCTTTTGAAATATAGAGGTAAAAAGGCTGGTCGCCCAATGTCGAAAAGCAGACCAGGTGTGAAATGGACAAATTTAGTACGCATAAACCTGAATCACTCATACATCATGAATGAACATTGAAGAAAAAAACATAAACTGCCAACTGTTTATACTAGGTCAAAAAAATGCAGAATTGATCCAGCGTCTTGGAGGAATGCATTGACCTTTGTGTTCTAATCGAAACATGGCTCCAAAATGATGGCGATGATGTTATTCGAGGTGAACTTTCTCAACAAGGCTTTTGTGTTGATGATGCTCCAAGATCTGATCGTCCCAGTGGAGGTGTAGCCTTACTATACAAAGATAATTTCAAGGCCTCAAAGGGTCCAACAAAACATGCCAGTCATTTAAATGTGCAGAGTGGAAAATACGCAACAAGAACATACCATTCTTTATTTTTGGACTTTATAGACCTCCTTACTCTAAAATAACACACCCAGTAACTCAATCTACCTTCTTAAATGAATTTACCGAGTTCTTAGAACAATACGCAACCTAAACCTTTTGTTATCTTGGGAGATTTCAATATCCATATTGATAGTGAATTAGACTATCACGCAAGAAAAGTTCTGATATGTTTGAAATCATTCGGAAAGACTCAGCATGTTAATACTAGCGGTCATACTCTTGACTTGATCATTACAAAAGGGAGATAAACTGTCTAATGTCCAGTTGGCTGACCATTTCATATCTGACCATTATTTTGTCACCTGCTTTATTGAACAAAATCAACTTCCATTGATGAGAAAAGTAATAACATTAAGAAACTGGAAATCAGCTTCAAAAGAATCTTTGCGGGCAGATTTGATGAACCTGAATAATTTTACGGGCGAATCGTCCACTGTGATGAGTTAGCTATATATTTCAATAATGCCGTATCACAGATAATCAACAAGCATGCTCCAATGAAAGATAGAACCATTGATTGTAGACCAACAGTGCCATGATATACTGGCTATTTGAAACATTCGAAGAAATACTAAAGATCAATTGAGAGAATTTTTTCTGAACACAGATCCGAGTATCTAAAAGTGGTGAATAGAGAGATTAGAAACTTTTATACTGCCATGGTTCCATCAGCAAAGGACAAATATTATGACATCAAAACCGGAGAGGTTGGGGAAGATACTAAAAAACTATATGGCATTACTTCTGATTTACGTGGACGATCAAAATATAATCCACTCCAACATCACACAAGGGAAGTAACACTAGCCAATGATTTTCTGAGATATTTGTCTGACAAAATCTCCAAACTTTGGAAAGATATGGATAAATTTGATCCGGTTGAAGACTCTGTTGTTGAACCAATGAATGAAGTTTCTGGTGTCGGCATTATCTCTGAATTCAGTCCTGTTACTGGAAAAGATGTTGTTAGGCTCATAACTGAATCAAAATCGACCACTTGTGAAATAAATGATTTACCTACACCATAGCTGAAATACATTTTATCATTGTGTCCTGTTATAAAACAAATCGTGAATAAATCATGGTCAACTGGCGTTTTCTATGAAGCATGGGAAAAATAAAGCCAATGTTAAAGAAAAAAGGTTTCGCATTAGAAGTTAAAAACTATCGGCCAGTTTCCAACTTGTCTTTCTTGTCGAAAATTCTTATAAAGGCAGCCCTGAAACAGACAACCAATCATATAGAGAACACCAATCTTTACCATTATATCAAAGTACTTACAGAAAACATTATAGTGTTGAAATATCAATGCTCAAAATGTACCATAATCTTATAGATTTAATTGATAATAGCCAGGTGACTATTGTTGTCATGATTGATTTTAGCGCGGCATTTGACATCATCGATATACCAACATTGTTGAAGATTTTACAAACTGACTTTGGTATTTAGGGCATTCCACTTAAGTGAGTTAAATCATACCTGACGGGGAGAACAATTAGGGTTGTTATTGGACAATCCGTTTCTGACTCTGAACCACTGCACTATGGAGTCTTATTCAACATTGCTGCTGTAAATCAGGTAATGAACAATGACCCAACTGACATGTATGGATATGCTGATGACCATAAAATGACATTCAAGATTCAAGCGGGAAATGAGCAATGTGAGACATTAGTTCTGAGTCAGCTTCAATCCTGCCTTCATGATATCATCACTTGGATGGCCAAATCGAAGCTGAAAATAACAGCAGATAGCCAAACTTAATATTTCAAGTGTAAATGTCAGAGGACATGAAGTTCATCTAACAGTCATTTTAGAGATTTGGGTGCCTATACAACAAATGCTTTAAACTTTGATGATCATATTCAGAAACTTGCACATATTCAACTCAGAATTCTGAAACAAATACGTAATCATCTTACAAGAAAATCAACAGAAATTCTAATACATGGCCTAATACATTCACACATTGATTTTTGCAATGGGTTGTTCATTGAAATCCCTGCATACCAAATTGACAAATTACAAAGAGTTCAAAGTCAAGGTGCAAGAATTATTACTGGTGCATTATATGAAGGGTCCAGTGATGTAATCCTGAAAAGTCACCTTTAGCTTCCAGTTCGTGCCAGAATTATTATCAAACCATTAGTTTTAGTATTCCGTGTGGTCATTGATATGGCACCAAGTTATCTCCAAGATCTATTTAAACCAGTAGAAGGAAAATATACAGAAACCGATTAAGATCATCATCCAGTAGTGAAATTCAGTTTGTTGTACCCAGAAAACGGACCAAAATAGCTGATAGATCAATATCTGTGACCGGGCAAAACAGTGGTATTCTTTGCCTGATCGTGTAAGAATCACTACAAGTGAAGAAAAGTTCAACAAGGAGTTAAAAACATACTTATTCAGACTATTTCTTAAATCCGATTACTACAATCATTATTTTGAGCACAATATTGAAAAAAAGCGATGATATGATTGTAACTCTTGTGAATGAACTGTGATGAAAATGAATATCTTTAGTGGCTGATAAATATTTGCGCTCTATAAATGTGTTGTATTCGTATATTTGTACTTGTAGCTTGCTATTCCTACTGAACCGTCAAAACTTTTTTTCCTATTAACTCAGCGTCATATACTTAGTCAGAATCAATGAACCTGATTTAACTTTTTTACAGTCTGTGGAATTGTTGAGAAACAGCAAGATGATATATTGATTTTATCTTTCCTCATCCGAAAACATCCACGCAACTAATGAAATTTTCACGCCAAAAAAGACAATTTTCCTCGATGTGTCTATGAGTTATACCACGATGTATATTAATTCATTTTCATGGTGGTTGAAGTTGTTCAGATGTCAATCTCCTTACTGTCATTTTCTTCTTTTACTTGATGGCATTAGATATTTGCTTTGTGGTTATTGAATGATGTACGTATATCTTTATATTGAAACAGAGGTATGAAACATGTGGCCCAATAACACAAACCTATATTCATGTAATATAACGATTAATAAAGATTTGGTCGGAACGTACGTTCTATTTCAGCTTTCTACCGGGGTTTAACACCGGTTTACAAGCCTGCCTCAGTTTTAACAAATTGTATCAATATTTTATCACCTGTCATCTAATTGCCGTCTCTTCTCTTGTAAACAATTATTCAAAACTTGCAACAGAATATCAGCGTTGTCAGTTCTCAACCAGATGTTTTTATGTTAACCTTATTGCACATGTATATGAAATTACTTGCCAACACCGAAAACGATTTGATTTTTACATTTTATTCCCATTTATAAATATGTGAAACACTCTGAAAAGCATTTATTTTATTAAGTTGAAACTTAACATTACAATAAATATGCATATCACACGGAATCTTTTTCAATGTGGGCAATATATGGCATTAATTTTGCAATTCATTACTTGGATTGAAAGCAAAAAGCTCATTAACTTAACAGCAGGTGTAATAAATTTATAACGTATAATAAAGTATTTCAAAACATAACCAGGTTATATTATTATTAGATCTGTAGGTAACAGAAGTGATGCCAAACTCTAACTAAGGAACATTCACAGGACGCCCATCACGACTTTTTCCAACAACGAGACTAAACAACACATCTTTGTCATTCACACTCTCTTGGAGTTCCCATGAGGGTATTAAATGCTCAGTGGTTAAACATTTACGTTTGTGTCACAAATCAACAGGACAGAATGGTTATTTGGTTAATGATCTAAATCATTTTGCATAAATCCTCTAATGTCTCGAATCCGTAGGCTTGTGGTGCTCTTGTAGCTGGCACGTCTTTACCTTTTAGTTCGGACCCTACAATGTATTCTTTACCAAGTTTATTCTGTGCCCAAGCAATGATCGTGTCCATGGCTGGAGTTTTGACTTTCACACATTCAGCTATACCCTTTAGTACAACGAGACCAAAAGGTACATCTTCTGATGTATATCTGTACGTGAAGTCAGGAACAAAACCATCGTCTGTTTTCTTCATCGGATGAAGTAGACCATCATAAGCTTTGTTTGTCATCATACAAGTCTTCAAAGATGAGTTGTCAGATATTTGCTCATGGTAATATTTCTTATACCAATCAAATATGTGAATAACTTCCGACATGTCAAGATCTTTCCGTAGTTTGCCGATTTCCTGAGCTGTAGCGACAACTTCATCGCTCACTTTATTCAGCATCTCAGCTTGAATGTCATCAACACCTTGGTAAAACAATGGCGCTTCAGCTAAAGGTTTACCATCCCAGTTGCTCCATTTGCCGTACAAGACAGGTGGGTGAATGATTGATTTAGCCATAAGGTTGACAGCGATGTAGTTCTGTGTCACAATTAACGATGGTTTTTCTCCTAGGATTGTTTGAACAAACTGCAACGGTGGTAATTTGTAGTCACCCTTTCCTTTTATCATCGAAGCGCCTAAAACATCTTTGAAACCTAAAATTTGAACTTTCTTAGCGAATTCCAAAATTCTACACGCCCATGGCAATGATTCCAAACTAAGAATTGCACATTGTGAGGCTACTCCACTGAGACTTTTTAATGCCTGGAATTCAAACCCGGCTTGACCAGGCATTCCAACGACGATTGTGTTTGGTTTTAGATACTTATTGATTGCGTTAAAGTATTGCTGATGAGCAAATGCAGGCACTACAAAGAATACGGCATCCACACCGTCCATACCCTGTGCTGGATCATTAGTAATTAATCTTGGTTTTCCGTGCAATACGCCTTCAGTTCCATCGTTATAAGTAACATCGATTTCAATACTATCTGCACCAAGTTTGTCAGTCCATCGCTGAGCCTCGTCGGCAAACAAAGTCATAACATTCACCTCCACATTCTTAAGTGCTGCCGCTGTCGCTGCCAGCGTATGCGCTCCATTTCCACCACCGCAAACCAAAATGCGAGTTTGTTTATCCATTGAACTGAAAACAGACAATCAAATGCATCAAAAGATATTCCAAAAGAGATCAGCTGAGCTTAATATTCAAACAACACCGACAAAAGAGTGGTCCGCATATGAATGTCTGTACGCAGGTACTCCGTAAAAGAATTACAATCGAGTTATTAATGGCAACTTTGAGTAAGGATTCCTTCTATAATTGTTTCATTAACTGAAATTTCATATGAGACTTAGTATTTTCATTCAATTACATAAGTATATAGCACTGCTTGTACCGCTTGACATGGTCAATTTCAATATAGTCATTGGTACAACGACATAATGTTATTAAAACATATCCGTGCCATATACCATTGCCTGAAAAGTTCCCGTTACTTAATATTACTCTTCTCAGCAATAAGTGACACATTTGTTGTGCCTGTGATAATTCTCCTGAGAAAATTGATTTAGTAGAAAGTTTACAGTATGATATATGGAATATTTCCCTAACATTCAGCACAATACAAACGTATTGTCTAGATAAATAAGTCATATATATTTCACGTACACTACGAATGACCTGTAATTGACATGAGTTGGCTATGTTGGCTGTTAGCCATGGAATCAGATCATATAGTCGATCAATGACGACACTGATGTAGTCTACAGTAAGAGGATGAGAAAATCCAAATGTTATTCCCAGGCAAATAATGGTCGATAAAGCTTCATTTGTACGTCTAAATTGATGTTTTATTTGGCTTTGTTTTGACTACTGTCATTTGTTTTAACGTTTGTGCCCACATGAGATTCGATGTTACATTTCCAAGATATTAGTGAGCTTGTAACTGATCTCATTAGTTACTATGGTAATTAGTAAATATGTGTTATTATAATTAAACAAAATGAAAACATGTTTACAATGAAGCAAAACAATGATACCATTGTGAATTTTATATACATGTATATTTCTTTGACACTGATACCTTTCATAACTTTTAAATGGATTTTATAAACTTGGGATTTCGTTTTAGATTGTTCGTAAATTCATCACATAAACAATACTTTTATACAGGGCTTCACAACTCCCCTACATGTTGAAATATCATTTAAACAACCAACATTTACAAAAGACCAGCTTTGTATTAAGACCATATTGCTATAATGACTGATATTTAAGGCGATTCAAATAATGACTGCCTGTCGAGCAGAAGAACCATCTGGTTCGAGGGCTATGGTTTTGACACAAATATATCATTTTCATGTCATGCTATTATTCTTATTAATGTTATTACGCACATAATACTCATTTTAGTCGATGTATTTCGACTGGATAACGGGTAGACTATTCCAAACTACTCATACTTTTCTCTCTGGAAATACCAGATCAGTTGAGAAATCGAACAGGAAAAACCGTGAAAAGAAAAACACCTGACTATTTATTAGAGCTGGGCACAATATTTATATGATAAGCTTTCTCTTCCGCATACATTTCACGCTCTATACAAAACAGATAATGAAGCCAGGCAGAAGCCTGTACGTTAAACCTGTCAGTACATTCACCCACTGTTGTAAACAGTTGCTGTTGTTTTTTGCTTTGCTTCTGTAAGGTGGTAGAGAATATTTGTAAACCAGAAGCGTGAAAGTGCTGTTGATATTTAGGTAATGTATGTTGCTTTGGTAAATGTTTGCGATGCTTTACATCGAACTCGTAAATTCTCAAGTAAATCTATTACATTGTGTTTAAACTAGTTAAATGCAGATAAAATTGTAGGCAGACTATTTTAACAACTAGATGGCACACCTTTACCAAACCAGATTCAGGGTGCAATACAATGACAATAATGGTTCACTTGGGAAATTATACTCGTGAAACATGATTTATTTGTCTGGCCACTAAACAACAAATGCCGCCGAGTTCTTGTTATTACGCATATTTATGCCCTGAGAAACATAATTTCAATAACGAAATCTTGAAACCGTAAAATTAAAATATTGATTCGGCAATAGAAATTAACTTAATATTCCAGAATGAACATTGAAAATTAAAAACAGAAACACTGGAGACAGTGCCAGGACAACAAAAAATAATTGGCAGCAAAACCCTTAATGTTAAATACTTACATTGCAAATAAAGATATTCGTAAATAACAGTTGGTAGCGTTCACAAAAAATGCCACGCTGTAGGCAGAAGATACTTGCACATTGCTATATTCTGCATGATACATGATTATTTGTGTCGTAAAACATCGGAAAAGCAATCATGAACCAAGGGAATGAATCACGTGACAGAAGGAAGAGTAAACAATTATGATATATTCAACATGAAAAGGGAAAATGCTGACAAACGCTACAGACTTAAACAATGGAAATTTTTAGCTGACTACCGCAAGTTTTCCCCAAAACTCATATTGATAACTCAAGAAGCGAACACATTACAAAAGAAGCTAAAAAAGGAAACATCTTAATTGATTGTCACTTTAGTAGTTTGCTGAAGATTATAACAATTACTCGACAAGAATTTATCGCAAAATAACAAAATAAACTGAAATAAGATACAATAGGATCTGATGAATGGTAATTTAGGATGAATTGGTGCTGGATCGTAGTTACACATGTTAGTACATACATGGACAATATGGCTTCAAACTTGCATTACTCGTATTTGTTTGTTTGATTCGCGAAACCTATCATATTGCAATTAGTTGAGTGGAATTGTGTTCAGAATTAGAATAAGAATTTACTGCGGGTATCTTTTAATTTATATTTAATTGAAATCTAACAATAAATCTCATTGTACGAGTCATTACTATTATTTCCGTTTTCACGATTTATCAGGAGATTCTTGGCACGCGTTGCAAATAAAATCGATTCGATTCTGAAGGGAAAACGCTGATATTTGTGATGCACATTCTGGTATTTAATACATGTTCCAAATTGTCCTCCTACGCAGCAACAAGTGTTGGAACAGTTGTCCGGGCATTAATAAGCATCGTTTATGTTATAATTATTCTATAATCTTGTACAGAATAAGAGTTTACCTCCGTATGTGCTATTACCTGTCCAGTTCCAGGCATCAGAGATAACTAACGTAAATTCCTGATGACAAGAACAGACGAGGCACGTTAATTCATAGAAAAACTTCTTGTATTTTGTCAGTAATGATATGATAAAAGTGTGAACAAGCCATGATGAAGTTCAGAGTAGTAAGGTAAAGTCTTCGCTCTTTTACTACGTCTGTATATTTAAGTTTTTTTCCTGACGTACATCCAAAACATGGAGATAAGATCAGTTGTAAAAAGGAATCTAGAACCGTTGCCAAGGTGGAAAACATTCTTTGCAAATTAATATAATGACAATGGCGCAAAATCTGATACAGAACGCACAATATAATCAGTCACAAATTTCGTATCAGTGACTAATTTTCTAACCAGACATTATATGAATTGTAAGAAGTATGACACGTTCCGTTGGGTGCAGCGACTAGCGACTAACGACGCCAACTTCTAGTTCCAAGCCAATGCCCTCATTTACTATTGTCTGTCTGACGTAATTTAAACACAATCTGATATTTCTGATGTATGAGTCAATGTTTAGGTCGTTATTATTCTAACTTACGATACCATGTTATTCAGCAGAACTATTTATACATTGATAGAGACATTGCAAAGAAATCTAATGGAAAGATACCTGAAGGAGACAGATGTATGATGATGATGATGAAGCCAGGTTTACTGTCATTTAAAATGGAACCCATCCCAGGCTTGACACTTCAGTTCATACTGATGTGGTACATTGTTCTTTTTTCCCAAGAAGTATTGATACCCTTTACATTTAAATCAAATAGGTTCTTCTGGCCGTGAGATGTGCTTTCACCGTGTTTCTGAGTTCCCTTACTTCATAGGTCTATCAGCTGTTGTGTCGTTGTACCTGTTGTTGATGACTGTTGCACTGTTAAATTAGGGATGACACATGAAAGAATAGTCCACGTGGTATGTGAATGTTAAACAGAGTTGAACATCCAGCATATGTCAACCTGTACATAGTTTTAAACATTATTCTGACCAATTGTTTTTCTTGATATAGTGAGCTTATAATATATGATATAATATAATACATATACTTGATGTCAGAAAAGAATATACTGTTCTGGGTTATTTTGTGATTAATGTGTTGATTGTATTTCCTGAGATGTTTACGTTGTATTGTGTTGTGTTGTGCTGTGTTGTGTTGCGATTATTACTATAAATTAACCGGGTTGATAGAGATGTGGATTCCAACCTGTTCGGGAAGACTGAAATTTATAGTACTGTGCTGTTCTGTGCTTTTGTACCGTTTTGTACTGTTTGTGATGTTTTGTAATCGAAAGTACATAATGTTACACAAATTTATGCGCAAATTCTGGAAATCGATCAAAATCCTTGACGCTTTGCATTATGCCAACGATTAGCAACAAATCAGAACCATTCAGCTCCGTTGAAATAATTACGTCATTTGGGTGATTATCACTTTGGAACATGAAATATTCTCTTATAACAATCAAGCATCATGGTGCAGTGACAAGAAGCAGACTTTATGCATCAGTCAGTGTCTTATCAATTATCCATGATTTCCATTGTTGCTATGGAAACCAGAACTTTGCCTTGATGGACGATTTTTCCTACTACGAAATTGATGTGTCAGATCCAAATGTAAAATGATTCAATCGTTTTGCACTGTAGAATACGAAAATGATGCAGTTTGAAATTAATAAACTAGTCTGTCATTTAACTTGGCAGACGACATTTCATTAGCATGATATTATGAACATAACAATGCAAGACCTCTAAAGCAATTTTCGCCAAGAAATAATTGGAACAACTAAATTTCATCCTCAAGGAAAATAAATAATACAATCATTTTTTTTAAAAAGTTAATCATTTATTTTATTCTCGAGGCGTCGAGCTCGTTTGGGAGAGCATCGGACACATGTTTTAGAAAATTCTACTAATGGCCATACTATGTTATGTGTTTACCACCCAACACTGAAAAAAACTTTAGAGAAAGACTTAACGTGTAAAAGATTATACAATTCTGTTTTGATTATTTTTCCAGACTTGCATGTACACAATGAATTGAAGTCGTATTTCTGAATAAGATAAAATGAGATTGGTCCGATAAAAATGGTCATTATAATGAGTTGGTCTTAATGCAAAAGTGAGGTCACTAATCGAGGTTTTACTGTATTGTATCGATATTTTTAGCTTACTTAAACAATCCATGAGCATTATTAAATTTTATGTATGTAACACCCTTATGACGCCTAACTGTATTGTACACGGATACAACGTGGGTAATTTTTTAAACAAGGAATACGTATTTCATAAAGAAAATAAATTTAAGACTGTTATCTCAAAAGCAATGTCATTGTTCCTAAACGCATGTTACGCCATCAAGAATTCATGATCAAATTTTGTACAACTAAATTAACAGATATACACCTATAATGAACACATGTGACATAGCTGATAATGCGATCTGATGACTAACGTAAAAAAAACAACAGGACATGTCACCATCCAATAAATTTCTCTTTTCGGTGATAGGTAACAATTTGTTAATGTAATATTACCCGGTTAAAATTAATAGTCCACGGCGCTGATACTTCTGAAAGATGTACTCCGTAAATGTTTAAACTGTAATTTATGTTATTTTAATAATACGAGACAAAAAGGTAATTTTTTATTATTAAAATTCTGTAACTTCAATGAAATTTATTGTCAGATCACTTCGTCACCTTAATTCCAGACGCGTATAACTCCGTTTTTGACAAAAATGGAGTTTTTTGCTATCGTTGGATTCGTCTCAAAACATTCTACAATATGCACTAACTTATATGCTTGTAGCTCTAACATGAAGAGGCTAAATCGCTGTGCCACAAACGTCTAACTATTTATTTTCTAGTGACCTCACAATCTTTAGACGCGATTTTCTTAAAACGAAAAAAAAGGAAGTTGTATGTTTGTGGAATTAAGGTCACGACTTTTTACTGTAACTTCGTTTCAATCTTGTTATGAGACAGTGTATGTGCAGAAGGAAAACGAAACTTGTGTAAAACACATTAAGAAAAATAGGACCTCATTTATCAGATAGTATTAAGTTCCCTGAACATTTCAACTAGATTTTTATATTGTTCTACCTTTTTAACATGAACTTATATTTACCCGAACTATGCCCTCCGCCCCCTAAGTAAAATGGAGCCTGATAATGGGTTTAGATTAGCCACGTCCTTGGATACAAAAACAACATATTTGTGTCCAATCATTTTACACGCGACCGCAAATATGTCATTACGATGTAATACGACATAATGCAATTTTATGCACTTCCTTGGCCGTGTAACTCATATTTAATAGAGAGACGTACTCGTGGTATGAATACTTTTATCTTAAGTATCATAACTAAAAACGCAAACAAATCATGTGACACTTTATAAATGAAACTTTAACTACCAGCAGACCATCAAGAAGGCAATTTTCCAGACAAATTGTTAAAGGCATCATCTATTTTATGTCATGAATGCAGTTACTGTCATAATTAGAATGAAGGTGAAGGTTACTAGCTCAGTATCTTTAATTAGAATTCTGCATCTGTTGTTTGCAACATCATAAGTAGTTACATGTACTTTTTTGGCTCTATTGTTGAATATTATTATTGTTATTATGTTTCATGAAATTACACTTGCAATTATCTCCGGCTTATTTCTACGACCCTGTGACTCAATTTTTGAAATATTGAAATTTTGGTGTCATTTGTTTCGTATCGATGGGCTCTCTACAATGACAATATTTCCTGCTTGTAGATCTTTCCTCAATAGGGTAATCCAAATTTCACAAGCCCATAACTCGCTTAAAGTTATTGCAGTTCAAAATTTCAAATGCGACTTTCTCAAAATTGGAAAAAACGATAGGTTTGTACAAATAACCCGACTTACGGAACTAAGCGATAAACACAATAACACGAGCGAATGTGAAACATGGAAAAATGAATTAATTAATTAATTCCAACTGTCGGCGAATTGTTAACTTAGTACTAGCCCAGTTAATAATACCGAGGTCACGTAGGTGGGTTTCCTCCGCTCTGGCGGAATATTGGGGCCAGGGTTTAGTGGACGAAATTAAACATTTATTTAAAACGAACGAATCATTTATATTTCATTTAAAGTAACTTTCGACATTGATATTCGCTTTTAATGATCATCAAATTATTCTAATTAAATCTATAGTGACGTCTACAGAATAACTCTATGTATATTGTGCCGCATTTAAAATTCTTTGAAAGTACCGATCGTATTTGACAAATATCGAATAGCTTATTACAAGCCCTATCATGAATTGTATGAGTGATTACAATAATATTATATCAGGATAACTACATGTGCACTAACGATGCAGTTACAAGCCTTTTTACTATTGTTTTGATTAATTAGCGAAGTATTACACTATTAAATTTTGCATCTCAGTTAATAAAAATACCACAACGTACTATTAATTGAAATTACATTTTGTCCACTTATCCACGATAAGTGTCAGGCGCGTGCTCTTCTGTTTGTTTGAACAGTAGGTAAACTGCAGAAAGAACACGACATTTCGTGCGAACGAAAACGTCAATATTACCGTGACATTAAACTTTTACCTATAGCGTGTCTATTGTCATGGAAACAGGCTAAAATAATTTATAAAATTACACCCGACAGTACTGAAGAACCTGGAAGTATATTAATTTCCATAATGATGGTTTGTCTAAACATATACTGTAAATATGTATGTCTTTATGAACCTATGTCCATAAGGGTGCCTCCCTGGTCGAGTTGTTTTTGTCCCGGTTTCAGACAGGCGTCACCCTCGTGGAAGCTGTCCAGCTAGCTTACGGAAGGTCGGTGGTTTTACCCCGGAGCACGCCCAGAGTCTTCCTCATCTGTTAAGGCTGAAAATGCTACCAAATGACCCTGACTGTAGGTGTGACGTTAACGTTAACCCAATATAAGAAACACGTCCATAATGTGATCATGAGTGAATGGAATGTTTGATTTGTTTACAGCAATTATCGTTGCATCGAATACAGCCAATTAGGCAAGACAGATTTATGTCATAGCAGACCACATACTAAGCTGTTATAAATCTGACAGATAAAATAATCATGATTGCAACATTCATACTTAAACTGATGCACTTATTGCATACTTGTGACGCTAATACGAGGCTATATCTGGTTGATATGGAGATATATCGCCCGGTTTACATAGGGAATATATCGTCCGGTTGACATTGGGGATATATTGTCCGGTTGATACAGGGTGTGTATCGTCTAGTTGATATAGGGATATATCGTCACGTTGACACAGGGGATATGAAGCCTGGTTGACACAACGGATATACCATTCGGTTTATATTGGGATATCTGATCATAACACGAGGTATAATATATTACATATTTACGTGACTAGTGTCCATACAAATGCTAAGAAACACATAAAACAAAAGTCATCTTTTCTGAAGGGCATGCATTTCCTTTTAATGCATTTTGCGAAACCAGTTGTACGAATAATGCAAATCATAAAATATAAAAAATATATTTATAATTTATAATATTATATATAAAAAGTTATATGTATAAATAAGCGCAACAAAAATACTATTAAGTATCAAACAATATTTAGTAGATTCTGTATTCATTTAAACTATCAGTTGCAGATTGAATAAAAATCATAGTCAATTTACCTTTCTTCAGTCAATGAAAAAGTATCCCTTTATTGCAAATATCTGCACACGAATAATTGTAAACACCACACTATTTCCACAACTGACCTTGACAAAGACACCGCTTATCTACTTGGCAAAGCTTCCGATATATTTCTAGCAACTGTTATGAGCGCAGTCAAGGTGATTTTCATCGCGTTAGAAATGATGCTGAGCGATTAATACCTTATTGTGATGCAGTTTTCAATCAACTCCTACCAAGAATTGTTGTGAATAATGCACTTTTTAATATCCTTGCAGCGATCAACATTTAAAATCAGCGGAAGTTTGCTACTTCTGGCAGCGAGGGGTGAATATTTCTGGAGAAAACATGAATGAGGGAAAATCCAATACTGTAATTTTGAACCTCCTCGGAATCAGAAGCATAGTAGCTTTCAGCTGGGAATACAGATATGGTCACAAAAAATAAGTGTATTGATATAACCTTAGTTAACACCTTTTCCTCACATGATAAGAGGAAGAATTTTCGGAGTATTTTGTTTCTTTGATAATACGTTTACTACTCAATTATAATAAATGCATGAAACATGCGTTCGTTGTTGTGCACTATAGTTTAACTATACTAATAAATCAACTGCTGTAAGACTGATAATGTGCGCAACGTTTGGTCATTTTTTTCCGTAATAGCGCTTATTAATATAAAAGAGAGCGAAACGATAGTACCAGGTGACTTTTGTTAAGAGATGGTTCAGCATTTTGGAATTATTTGGTACTGCCATCCGGAACTCATCGCGCTTTTTACTGAAAATTGTGATAAGCCCGAGATGTTCCGGATTTGGATACTAAACCCACATCCGCAACAAGAGATCTGGCCTGAAGGTTTAGATTCTGCGACTGACCTCTGATGGCCATTAGTGTTAATCGTTAATAAATGTATAGTATTGATTTGATTATGTGTATTAGTAGTCATACAGCACAGTGAACCTGGTATAATAGGAACAGGGCATCAAAAAGCTGTGTATAACTAAGCGCAATGGAAAATATAATAGTTTCCCTCCTGTACCCATCAATAACTGAACACTACAGACCTTTTCTGTATGGGTGTATCTTCTACTGTACGAATATTAATGTACGGAAGAACACGGTTACTGTGAATTCCTGGTGACCCGAATAATTACATTAATTTTGTTCTTCATTATATCCATATCTTGTTTTACCCATTATACTGAATGAAAGAAGGAGTGGCCGGAGTGGGCAATAATTACATTTTGTATTTCACTTTTGTACGATTTTTCACTGTATCCTAGTTCAATGTAACCGTGTTCTACTGTATGCATATCAACCCGAATGAGCACGCATTTACAGACAAAGGAGAACAAATAAATCTCTGAAAATACGTGCGTAGAAGCTATCTTCTTTCTGTTCCTCCGGTTGCCAGGGAAACATATTGATTTTAAATTATTTTAGAAAACTTTGTAATACTGAAATAATTCAGAGTAAGTTCATTCAACTTCTTCTGTATTTAATTACGAAACCAGTCAATCAACACAGTAACAAGCGAAAAAAATCTTCCTCTTCGTTATCTTGTGAAGATAACAGTATTAATTATGTCCTGTTCTGTATAAACAGTAAAGACTGATATGAAATAAAATACCAACCAGGAAAATAAGGATCATGTTTCACATAACTGTCATGATAGAATTTGCCGATTTATCAATTACATGAAACTAAAATGTATTGTGTTGTTGTTTATACATTATTATTGTAGTAGTCAAGAGTATTTAGTTATGTAATAGCTTGTCATAATGTTAGAACATTGAGAACACAGTGGTATAGCGTACTTAGATGTTAACCTCAAAGGGCCCAGTTCTAGATTGGCCTCAGAAAAAGGACATACGTGTGTATCAGCTTAAATGTTGAAGCTCTTGATATTTAGTAAATGTGAACAACAGACTTTTTAATCAGACCTTCTTTGCAGACTTTCTATTTAGACCGTCGAATTCTCTTCAAAGCCTCTAATGTGAAACTCGTCATATGTTCAAGTTATAAGCGATACTTTATGTCATATGTGATACTGAAAGTGTGTATATTATACTCTATCAACGCCGCCCTTTGTAGTCAACATCGTACAACAGAAAGAAATGGATCAACATGAGTCCTTAGTTAGACACAGTTATAATACATTACAATCACAATACTTATGCGCGAACTGTCGTGCAATAGTAATGTTCACTGAATGACTTCATGTGTTACTGCATGTATTTGATGTATTTACGCATTGTTAAAATCACGCTGCATTATCAGCGGTATGCATGTCGGAACAATACCACATATCACTTACCATCTAATTACCTATGTTCAACAGAAAGCATAAACCATCAATAGTGTACGTACGTATGCCATTAGTGGACGTCCTTCGAAAATTCGTATTTAATTTTCAGTTTTGTTCAGTCGCCCCTCTTCCAGGTTATCAATTATTTAGAAATACCCGCTTTTCTCGCGGGAAATGCTAAAATGATGAACATGCACGTATAAATGTTTCGAACAGTTGGTCACTATGTTTTATACGTGTTTATTGTGTTCTGGTTGACGTTCTCTCGAGTTTAAAGTCTTCATTTCCACATTAACAAAATAATCGTCCTATTTAGTACGTCTACACATCTGCAACAAATTGTGTCCACTGACTAGAAGAGACTGTAGCATTTTGAAAAAAGGAAACAATCCTACAGGAATATTGAACAATGTAAAGCTGTTTATAAGCATCATTTTGCTAGAAAATCGATTTATGCGACACTGTCTCAAGACTTTTAACTCGTGGTATTGAGCATGAAAAAGTAATAATCAAAATTTGTTCAAATTCTTGCTGTTAATCACTTTTCGGTTGTACGGTCTGGAAATCGTTCACCTGAAGTTCACAGAGTATAATTTGCATCTTGTTCTTATATCCAGAAAAATGATGTTTGATTGGGCGGAACTGACGGTTTGAGTTGTTTAATGAATGAGTCAAATGTTTATGAGAACGATAATGACACTATTACAAGATGCTCTATGTAAATGATAAGCTTCTTGATTCAGTTACCCGCTCATTTGAGGTTCATGATAAATCAGTGCACGATGCAGAGATAGTAAAGATGCACTCGGTTAAATGTATTTGTACATTATATTGCATGATTCGGTATTTTGAATACATGACTGCTAAGGAGAAGGGTCGTACTTTATGTTATTAAATGTTGAATAAATGTTGGAGAGGACAGGGAACGAAACTTGGGTAGGAGGGCCTGCGTTTTTGTAAGTATAAGTACGATATTAAAGATGTATTTGTACATTTATACGACCACGTGCGTCGCTTAGGCATATCGTGGCAAAAGTTTCATTTTTCATTAACAGAATGATCATGTTATTTGCTTACCGTAACGTATTTTATAAAGTTGTTTTTGTGCATCATCTAGTATGACGGATAGAGAAATGAAGCCATCATCTTTCAAGCAAGAACAAAGACGGTTGTGGGACCTTAGTGGTTGTCAGGGAGGATGTCATATTGACATTATGTTTTTATCAATTGTAAATTGATTAGTAGCGCCCGCTGACCAAAATGCAATATCTAAGTATAATAATTGTAATCATTTGTTTCTTAAAAGCACCAATCTCTGATGTAACTTTCCGCAATTTTTACGTAGCTTTTACAAAGTCTCACGCAGTTCCCCTAACAACATTTAAGGTTCCCTAACTGTCATTAAGTTTCTCCTATACCCACCAAGGTTCACCTAACTGTCATAAAGGTTACACTCCTTGAGGTTCTCCTAACTCTCTTTAAGAGTCTCTCAATTCTAATTTTGGTCCCTCCAATTTTTCTCTTTTCACTCTGGGTGGGTCCGGTGGGTCCAGTCCAAGATCCATGTCAGTAGGTGACATGGATCTTGGACTGGACCCAACAGACCCACATCTAGTAAGCCTCATTTGCTACTACTGTTACTGCCCTTTGTTTTTTTTATTGATAAATTTTGTCTGGAGTGTAACTACAAAACCATAACAGATATTCACTTGAAATTTGGATAAAGTCAGATGGCAACGACTTGAAGCGCAGAACACCTTAATGGCAAAACCTCTTTTTTATTGTTTAAAGATGTTTAAAGAGGATTTATATTACTGATTCAACAGTTTAAATTGGAGAAAACAATTTACGCTAATGTACTGAATTGGGCCAATATTATATAAGCGTAAATTGTTTTCTCCTGTATATTTCCATTATTGGTCCCAGCTGAGACCATCGTGTATATATATAATGGTCTCAGGTCCCAATGGTATTTAATGGTTCATAAAAAGGGACTGAAAATGCATAAAAAACAAAAATGATTTATTTATGTTTATGCACACGTATCAAAACACGAATAATATTTTTTTATCTGAGTTAATGTTGTGAATCAGGTGAATGAGGTGGGTAAGAAATCCCTATGTTCAATCGTAAGTACTGAGCCTTAATTCCGTAACCACTTACGGAAAAGGGCGTGAGTTCCGAATGTCTCAATGCCAGGCGCATTTAATTGTAATTTGGGGGTTCTATCATTTTTAATTTGACTGCATGAAATTCTAGATAATATTTTCTACATTTTTTTCAGCGGACATTTGAATTTTCAATTTGAAATACTTATCAAAATCATTGAAAGCAGTTATAAAATATTTGTATATAAATGTCAAGCATTTGTGTCTATCGTTCGATTAAACATGAAATAATTAACAATTGGATGTGTGTCGAGTTTATCATGGGATAGAAACGTGACGTCACAATAGACGACTGCTGGTGTGATTGTAAACATGGATAACATGGAGTGAAATAACCGCTTAGATTTGAAATGGCAAACGCTCGAGTTGCCGACGATGCAACGAAATCAGCTCAGGGTGTCGATGCCGGGTCAATGCTGTTGAGATTAGCGGGTAAACCCTCGAGGAAAGGGGAGGTATTCTAGTTTGGAATAAATACAAAATATCTGCTTTGAGATTTTTAGAAACTAAGAAAGTAAAAGTCTAGATATTTATCTCAATAAATAACCGTTTTCCTCGTATTTATTCAAACACACTCAAATACACCAAATAGTAATACTTATTCTTTTCAGGGGGAGTCTAAAGATAAAGTAAAATGTAAACAGAAAACAAAAGAAAGCAGAAGGAATAGTGATAGAACTACATTGATATCCAGTCCACTGAATTCAAAATTTGATAAAGGTAAATATACCGCTGTTATTACGCTTTCAGTTCGAAATAGCTGTCATACAACTACTGCACTCATTAATGAAATTTCTGTTTCCCTACCCAGTGGACTACCAATCTTGAGAATGTAAAAATAAATTTGAATGTTGAAATTTCAGAAACTTAGATCATATATTGAAGACAATAGTTTTCAATTCTGTAAGGCATGGACACTACATTTCAGAGTATAATAAAAATATAATATGTAGAATCCCTGTGCAAGGCAACCATTTTTTTTTCATTCAGTCTACAGTTTTCTATTTTAATTATTTCCTGACACTTGAGAATGGTAATCTTTGGTTAACTTTTTGGAACACATTTCTCAGGTCAGAATATCACTGGAATCACACTATTTGACAAAATATGATAAAAGCTGAATCTGAAAATACACCGAAATATGACTATAGTTTAAGAAAGTCAACATTTATTGACAAGTGGTGTCTGTTTTCTTTGAATTATGCTTATGTGAATGTTTTCAACTCTGCTAGAAAATAAGTTGATACATATTTATTATCATTTTGGTCCTTTCCGTTATATAATTTAGTGTCATGCAGACTTTTACTTAGTCTAATCCGCATTCACGCACTTGGTAACTAGTATATGAGCCCTGGATTCTGACTGTTTAGTGTTTATAAGATGAATTTCTTGCATCAAATCTTAGAATTTACTCTTATTCTCTTATTTGTTACTTAAGAAAATACTAACAATGATAAACCAGACTTGGCAGCAGGAGAGGTAGATGAATCTAGATTATCCACTTTTCGAGATGTAAGTCCTATGATTTGTTTTTCCTATGTTATTAAATCCCACTTTTGGACAAAGTTTAACGCGTGTTTATGTACATAGAAATTTGATAAAACAGAAAGGCAAAAATGTCTGCCAGACTGGGTGGACACTATAATATTTTACGTTTGTTCTGCAGTTACCAAGAAGTAGCTAGCTTATCTGAATGGTGCTTGTAGATCATTTTGTTGTGCAAATACTGCAGCATGAACTGCATCCAATGCAATCTTGGTGATACTTTGTCAGTCCCGGACAGAATTGGCATATTGGAGATGGGTCTGACAAGTGTGTCCAGTTATCTTGTTGAAGGGCAGCTCATCTTGTTCTTTCTGAAGACCACAAGTCTTATTGTTTGGTGTCTGTTCTTGAAGCAACATGTGCATTTAATTTATTGAGAGCTTCTTGTTGAAAAATTTTGGATGTTTGTACCTGTCTCCACGTACCATACAGAAATCATTTGGGAATTGTTTTTACTTAGTCTTACGTGTTTTATATTAAAAAATATAAAATAGATATTGACACAGTTAAATATGAAAGCCTGTATTTTTTTCATAGGACTGTTTCTTTACTTTGTATCTGTTTTCTTTTTCAAATTTGAACATGATCAAAGAGAATAATTATTCTTATACTTATTTGTTTGCTTTCTTTGGTTTGGACAAAGCACAAAGGTACACAGTCTAACATATGAACTGTTCTCTTTATAACATTAGTGCATTTTTTACCATCATGTTTCATGTTAAGTCCAGTGAGATGAATCATTTCAGTTATTTAACATGTTGGATCAGTCAAACACAGGAATAATTACAGTTGATAATCTTTATGAAGAGTTACGAAATGTCGATAGTGAAATTACATTCTATGAAGTTGAAGACCTGTTACGCAGGGTGGACAAGGATGGAGATGGACAAATTGACTTCAATGAATTTTTGTTTCACATGACAACGATGGAGGGTGATTTATTTGGGGAATTAGGTGAAGATGGCGCTGGTAAGTCTTTAGTTCTTGAATGTCTGTTACCAGGTAATTGACTTAATAGTAAGCAGTATTCTAAGCTATGTAAGATATGTATGTAGCTGCGTGTAGACTGAACTTAATGCATTTAAGTTTTGGAAAGGTATGAAAATCTTAGATGATAGTAAACATTCTGATATTACTGAACATCCTAGTTAGGCTATGCCTATGTTGAAAACTGGCTTTGTGTCTGCAACAATCCTCATTTAATCTCCATAATAACTCTTTTCTATGTATCACACAAGAGTCCTCTTTATTTAGATGTTCAATTGACAATCTTTTGATATTGTAGTCTCACATTGTACGCAAGTTCAAAGGCTCTATCCGTGTAAGCATATTACATACCAATTTCACATTCATTACACTCAGCTGAGCATCCATAAAATTAACATCATTTCATGTATGATTTCACAACAGACGAAGAGAGGAAGAAGAGCTTTTCAAGGAGAAAAAGGCTATTCAATGCCATCACACAGTTCTCAATCAAGCAAACATTAGCAGATATTGAGAAAACTTTCCATAGTCAAGCTCCCCATGTAATAAGTCATTACACTGCTGGTGTACGTCTGATTGGCCTCACAACAAGGCAACTTGAACGACAAATGAAGAAAATGCAAAAATCAGCTGCAAAAAATGATTCTCCATATGCAAAGCCACTCCAATTTGTTCATGTGGGCAGTAAAGGAAATAACAAATATGTAGAACGTAAAGAAATCCAAACAACTGATAGACCAGGATCAAGTCGAGAATTACATAGCAAAGATCCATCGCTGGTACCTATATTACGTATAAAATGTATTTTTGTGTCATTTTGTATGTTTAGTTGCTCTCTCAAACCTATTGCAGTGTGATAAAAATGTTTCATATCCTTTAACAAGGCTACAAGCTCTGTCAACTAGTTTTGCATTCTTATACTTACTAATACAAATCTCAAAAGTTTCTTAATTTTTAACCTAATTTTTTACCTAAGATTTCTCAGTAAAGAACTTGAATAAAACCCACATTGAAGGTTTGGTTTGCTTATATGTCTTGTCTCATTAATAAATGTTTTAATTCTATTGTAATTAACGTAACCATTTAAATTGTTTTATTATGATATGATACTAAACAGTAACTTACATGTTTCTTTTGTAGGAAAATCAAGCAGATTCTGTTAAATGTTTAAGTCAGGAAATTCATGACACAATGAAACTGTTTGCTCAAAAACGTGGAAACGACAACTTTGTTCAACATGATGCCAACATTATAAGAGAACTTAGCAAAAAGATTGGAACAGGTTTCATTCTTACTATAACATAGATTATAAACAATTTTTAGCACAATTATTATAATATTAAAATGGCTATGTGGTATATTCCCCTCCCTCCCAGTATTGTTAACTAATTCATTTTGCTCTAGTGTGCATTATTATCTTTTCATTTTGAGATGTAGTTATGATTATCTCATAGAAGTATTTTTCCAGACACAAAACATACTTTGAAATTCTAAAATTTCTAGTTATTACAAGTACATTTATGATGTCACATGTTACCACTTAAGTCATAGATGATTGTTACATATGTCATTATGATCTTAGTTTTTAGGAATTAAATTCTTGTTGCTTTATTTTTTTCTACATATGCCAAGATAGAATAAATTAATCCAAAGGTTTAATTGAAATCTACTTTAAAGTTCTCTTTGTTGATTTTTCATACTTATTATACATCGCTTAAACGTTTAACTGCTGAAAATGTTTATCTTTAGTGGGAAATTTTAAACGATTAAAAGTATTTTTGCCGGTTTCAGTTACTGCCAAATTTCGAGGTAATGTTCCAGAAACTTTAGAAAATGAACAGGCCTCAGCTTATACATTAGAAGTACCAAAATCAAAACACTCTTCAGGAGGTGAGACTAAAATGGTGGAAAAGAAATGTACTGGTAATGAACATGTTGATGGTGGTTGTCAGTCAGGTATATCTTTATATATTATACCTACTAATGTTCTCAATGCAAAATCACTTTTGAACTTGGTTATGGACATGACGCCTTAACTAAGTTTGTGATTTAAAATAAGAAGTGTTAAGTTTGTTGTAATTGAATACAATTTTAAGTGACGTATGAAGTTTGTTTGTTGATCTTGACCACGTCTATGTTCTAGATTTTAAAGCAAGATATGCACTATATCTGAAAGACTGAAATATGCTTATAATAGAAAATATGAAACAAAAACAAATACTATTGGTTGTCTATACTTTGCAGCTGACATTATTCTGTCATGAGTTTCTTATCTTTAAACAACAGTTTAACCTTGACTTTGAACTATATATCCAGGTGAGAATCGAACGTCTTTGTCAGGACTTGGTTGGACCACACCTAGGATACAATACCTTGATGTACCTTTGCCAAGTCTTAAAATGAAACCAACATCTGAGAAACCAACTTTCAATGATCTACATCGTATCAGAGCAAAGGTATTGTAGTAGATATTATGCTATGAGAAAAGTTAGCCTATAGAATATCTAAAAAAGTTACTCATATAAGATAACATACATTATCTGTTTACTTTGGAATGATAATACTAGTTTCATTAAAAAGATAAATGAATAAATGTGATAATTTGTCTAACAAAAGTGTGTTATTTATAAATCTTCACAGGTGAGTAATACCTAATCATTGTTCTATATATGTATTTCGTTTTATCTATTTACCTGTAGAACAGTACTATTGACAATTTGTTAATGTTGTAATAGCAACCAAAGGGTATGTCAAGGGAGAAAGTGTCTTTCACCAGTTCTGTAACCACTGAATGTCCATAGATGCAATAAACATGTTAATGTTTTTATTTCAGGAAGCTATGATCTGTTGTGTATGTGACCTATAATTTTTAAAACATATTAATGTTTATGAATTTCAGGCAAAACAAGCTATTGATGCATATTACCATAACTTACGACAAGCAGAAATTCGTAATGCCTGGGATCACTGGGATAGACTCTATGCTGATGTCATCCAGCCAAAGAAACTTTTACAGAACTTTAGAGTAGTTTACAGCGCATATTCTCCGCATCGTGAAGAGGAAGCATTTGTAGTGTGTCCATGGAAACCAGGACCATTCCGTTTCGTTAGCCATGCACAAAAGCCACCAAAAACACACTTGCCTAAAATACCACCAGTGACGATAATAAGCATCCCAAAATATTCCAACAGTAAAAGTGGGACCCACATCAAGGGCTTTCATAATTCTCCAACAGGTGGAAGAAATAGCTCTTTAATTAGGCAAGTTTCAAGTTTTAATTCAGCAAAGCAAATTGTTGTAACTGCAAAGTGATGAACATTTGTACTGCTTTTTATGGTTGTTGTGTACAGAAAGTGTAAAAAAGTGCAATATGTTAGTCATGCAAGTGATTGTCAGAAAAAAATACATGTAATAACAGAATGAAACTTAAGTTGTGTATTGTAGATATTTAAAGATTTTGTCATTCATTTACCATTGTGAGCGGGCTTAGGAGAGTATACAGTCTAAATCTTCAGTCTTATTATTAATGCAGTTTATTTTTATGCATGCCAGTAAATACTTTTGTAGTAGAAACTAAGAAACACCTCACTCTTCTAGTCAGCAAGTCTATATTAGTAACATGTCAATTTCAGACTGAAGGTTATATAAGATATTAATCATATGTTCTTAACAACAAGTAACTCAATTTATGCACAATAATAGAATTTATAGCTAATGCAGCAGCAATATAATATACAAAATTTAAAATCAAATAATTATGAATAACTCTGAAATCTTAAACGTACATAGAAATTTTAGTTTAATAAAATGAATACCATGATTGCCATTGATTTTTTTGACAGATGCTCAATCTTAGTGACAATTTTTAGTATAAAAACAAGCATTTCCATAGTATGATTCATTATTAAAGAGATATTTTCATCTCAGAATTTGAAGAACTTTAATGTATGTAATAATTAAATATTAGCAGAAATGGAAGTCCATATATTCACACAAAAGTATGCAAATGATTTTGTGCACAGGTTTTTGTCAATAATTGCTTGATCACCTGATTGGAAAATAAGCATAACATTGTCCTGATCAGAATTATTCCTGTTGAAATGCTTCTATAGTTTATTGCAGAAGTGTACAATGAACTGCCATCACCACAGTACTTAACTATCTATGATCAAATCTGCTCTACCTCCCAAATGAGAATTCTCATTGTACAAGTATTACAATCTGCATGTTATCCCTTCTTCATATTTTTTTGGTCAGGGAACTTTAGTTTGCTAGCACTTTGTTTAGTACAATAAAGAAGGTATCCAAAACCACATTAAACAAATCCTTCCCCTCCATATCAACGACTTTGCTAAGTAGAATTAAATATGAAATATCTATGAATGTTTTCACTGCAACAAGAATACTGGTACATGGAATTCAGAGATACCATTCTTTCCACATACATTTCACCTCAGAAATAAAACAGACATGTATACAATAATGTTATCTATGACCTTGTACTAACTATAACCAAACAATGTTTTACAGTACAACGTGTATTTATTACAAACAATAATACATACAAAATAAATACAGTGATATAACTGCATAGAAAGCAAAGATAAGTACACCTGAGTTAAAATATGTCATTCAAAAAATGTATACATACAATTATTTTTCTACAGTTGAATTATTTGAAAATGGTACTAAATACAACAGATCACAGTAAGCCTTACTTATTATCAACAGTAGTGTCTTCTCAGACAGCCCAACTTTTTTTGTCAATTTTAACTCCTGCATGATAAAATAGATGGTACAATCAATATGTTTCTTGTGGAAACAAATGTGAAACAGCTGTGATTCATAAATTTGTGTCTGCACTTGATGTTTTAATTCCTGTGCAGCTGAGCTCTTGTCCATATTTTATCAACTAATTAGATATGACATGGCCCTTACTTCCTAAATTAAGTCCTACATTGTATTTTGTGGTGAGTTTGATTTGTAATTATGACCACAAAAGTATACAATGAATGATAATTACTCAGAATCAGTAGCAAGATTACAACAGACATCTTCAAAGGAATTAAAACTGGCCTAGATCAACATAAAAAGGAAAATGAGCAAATGTTAGTCAGCAGAAATAAATATTGCACACAGTTTCTATCAAAAAACGGTCACTTATCTTAAATGAAGAGTAAGATTTGGTCTCAGAAATATCCTTTAGGAAGAAGAAATTACAAATTGTGAAATATACCCTAAGAAATACAAGAAACGCAATATCAAGCATATTTATGTAAATACATAGTGCATGTAATGTAAAACTTACAACACCAATAAAATCTTATATACCAGAACCATCATGTAGTTTAATGTGTTATTACAAATGTACATCCTATGTCTACCTCTTATTGATAAGTGTCCGTATTTATGCAAGAATACATGATATAATATAAAAAACGCAGAATCCTGTGGAGCAACATTAAAAAATGTTTGATCATAATGATATTTGAATGAGCAAGGCAAACAGACTGGTAATTAACTTCGTTTTTTTGATTGAATCAAAACTTATAATCTTATAAACAGTATAGACAGTTGATGAAAATAACCAAATATATTATTTTTTTTATTTTTACATCAAAAAAGGAAGTAAATTCTGTTATAACTTCTTTGTAAAAATGACGGAAGTGAACAACACATTCAAAAGTATGTTTGTTGTTGTCACTAGTATTTTAATAAACAGTATACAGTATGAATGTGACAGTATTACTAAATAAATATGACATGTACATGTTAGCATTTTGCACATTTGATGCGTATACAAGAAATTGCAGGGCTTGCGGATAAAATTCTTCTCAACTATTGACACAGCATTTAATTAGAAAATAACAAAGGTATACATTAAACCACTTATAATATCAATTAAAACTTTAAATTTGATTTATCTTAATATAATTATTATATCATCTTCAAACAGAAACAAAACCAAATTTCTAACGATAACAAAAATCTAACACAATCAATAGTTGTTATTTTTTAGTAGTATACGCTTTGTTCAAAAACTGTTTAAGAATTAACACCCCAATCATACGGTAAATACGACAATTTGTAGTTTTTACTACTCAGTAATTCACCAAGCTGAGATTTCTTCTCACCATCAGGTAGATGTTTATGAACCCATTGAAGAACCTACAAAAACAACAAAATGTAAGCTACATCTTTTACACATTTAAACATTTTTATCATTTTATAATTCTATTATATGTACTATTCTTGCAGGATTACGACATACAGTGAAATTCCTCATTACATAGTGAACACCTACAAATCAATATTACAGTGTTACATTCCCATGAAGCTTCGTTAAATCATCAACTGATGAGAAGCTAGTTATCCAAACACGCAGTTATACAAGTAGTTTACATGATCATAACTCACTGGTTACAAATACTGATTAATTTACTGTAACATCCTACTGATACAAACGTACACCATAGTCATCATTACAATAAACACAGTCATCAAGAACAGTTAATGTAGCAAGTATGTAAACATTAACTTATTTTATAAGTACTGATAGGTAGGTAGGAAAATTCACCAAAATGCACAGGCATATTGAATTACATAAGGGTGTTACAGTGAACTAGTATTTTATTGTAAAGAAGTGAGATAAATTTAGTCATTATTATATATTCAGGTCATTCTGCACGAAATGACAAATTATATTAGAGAATTAAAACAAGTAAAATCATTTAAACTTGCAAACATTTTGAAATTACGAAAATTAAACTGGCAAATAAGACAAAGGCAGATGACAGCAATAATATCTGGTTTTGAAAAACATTGCATGCAAAATTGTTGGTGAAAGTTGAAAATTTGACAAGCCTGAAAACTTAAGCTTGGTGCCATAGAGACAAAAAACAGTCTGGTCTAGACAAGCAAACACTGAAAAGGACAGGAAATATAGAACAAATTCTGGTACAGTCAAACCTTTGTTTGTGGCCACCTCTGAATAAAGACCACCATGTGAATAAAGACCATTCTTTGAAAAACTGTCCTCATTATGTAAAGCAAACTGATCTCTAAATAAAGGCCACATGTCAATAAAAGCCACATTTTGTCTTTCCCAAGGGTGGCCTTTGTTCGTAGGTTTGACAGTATATGCTGGAAAACTCACTAATGCAAATAGTCGAATACCTGTTTGGTGCACAGACTTATAAACTTAACACAGTAAATATTTTTGTAATTCTCAACACAGGAACACAATGATTGTCATGATCAAAATTGAACACAATACATATTTCAAAGGGACATAACTCTGATAGGTGACTAGACAGAACTACAATAAGCATAAGTAAGTATTACCTCATCTTTGTTTTGACCAAAGTCAACACTGTACCACTTGAGTATCTGCGAAAGTTTTACAGCATGTTTGTTCATCACAATCTGGCATCCATCATCACTCTCAAGAAATGATTCAGCAGCTAAAGTAAGCTGGTTGTAAACATCCTAAAATAAAATTATAGTTTAATATCATAAAATCACTCATATAAGACACAGTGCAATCAGAGATTTAGAGAATTCAGATTACATTAGAGTAAGTTGTGAATCATGACTTGAAATTACAACAAAAGGCTACAGGTACATTTTATGAGGACAGCATGATAGCACTGAGAATTTTAACCATAGAAACAACATTGACCCAGCTTGAAATTTCACAAATCTAAAATTTTGATGCTGTCATTCTTGCTAAATAAAAAAATTAGTCAATAAATAGAGACTTAATTAACAGAGATATCTAAACAGGGACACACATTTCACACATAACTGAAAAGATAAATTCCTGATAAAAATGAATTTGAAACAGATCCTAATTGAGATCATATGTGGCATTATATCAGTTGAAAAACAAAACAAGTACTATAGGAACAAGTGAACACAGAATGATCATGAAAAAAAAACGTACAGCTGCAGAGTATGTCTTGATTGGTGGACAGCTTTTAGACCCACAAACCAAAGCAAAGTGGATCAAAGGTTCATGTGTCTCTAGAGCTACCTTCAGACGAGGATCAGACGAGCCAAAAGGCTTCATAAACATACCTGGAATGAATTACAATATGTTACAATTGTCAGAAACTTGAAATTAAAAAAATCATGAACTTTAACTTTAACTAAATTTGTGTGTAAAGTTTCTCACAATTGTTAGATGTTAAAACAGACCAAAGAGGTAAAATATCAACATTCAGTGATATTAGTACTAAACTAAACGCTAAACAAGTTTTTGTAGGAACACACTTGCTCAGGCGTGAACCTCTTAATAAAATCATCTATGTAAACAAATAGAACAATAAATACCCATTCCTCTCCTGTTTGCACGTAGTACGCCATTTTCTATATCCTGAAGAGAATATGCTTCACCACCAATGATGTACCGAACAGTGTTGAAAAACTAAAATTACACACATACAGAAATGTTCTCTCCCTTTTTATAGTGACATGATAAGCAGGAATCATATGACAACATTTTTGTCATGAAACATGTCTGTACAAAATGAATGTTTTAATACGAGTTTGCCAATCCTTCATTGATACAACTACTTCAATATTCAGTTCTAAGTATCAGACATGTAAAAACAAACATATATACTAACAGATTAATTAAAAGTACACAAAAATATCTGAACAAATTGACATACACAGTATTCTAACCTTGTTCTGATAGTCGAAATATGAAGGAAGATCTCCTTCTTCGAGCAGACTAGAAATCACTAGCCTCTCTCTGCTATGAAACTCCAGTGAAAATAAGATCAGAGAAAAATTTCACATGTGCAACAATTCTTGCTCAAAACAGGATATTTTTACCTTGTATCTCTGCCAGAGATTTGTTGGGGGTCCTCGAGTAACATTTCCATGTATGACCAGGGCATTGTAAATGTTACTGAAAAATGCTAACTTCTCCTCGGTAGACGCCTCAGTGATTTGAGCCCTTATCAACTGTTTGGTGAGCATTACATATTGCTTGAACTCATCACTTTCTCCTATTCCCTTGTAATCAACTTTCTGAAAACAAGATATTTACTTCATTCAGTTTAAAATAGTCAACTCTGTACATCGAGAGAACAAAAATCAGATAACTGACAAACCTGTTCCTCCACACTCTACATGTAACAAAGTTTCACAAGTAATATACAAATATTCATTGATGGAATGTATTTTGTCAAATTTTCTAAAATATTTTGAACTCAAACCTATGACCCACATATAGTTCTGTGCTATCACAACTGACCTAATTAAGCGGGTACAAAAATCCAGAACATACAATCAGACTAATGACCTTAGAACAAACATTTTCTTCATGCTTGAGGTATCACAGTCGTAAATTTGGCATCAAAGTTGATCATAAGCATGTAAAATACAAACGAACACAACTTTACATAAAACCAATAAAGATTACTCTATTAATACAATAATTATATACAATTAATTACTTGTTTTTTTTTGTTTTTTATGTGACTTTATATTGTCACTGTGGGTTTAACGCCGTTGTTCAACAATGTTTCATTTATATGGCGACCGGTTCACCTAACAAGTTTTCCTGGAAATATACTAACCAGTACTAACTTACCCTTCCACAAGGAGCCAGCAACTTCTCCACATGTGGAGGAAAATCGACACAATTGCCAAATTTTCATAGACATCTCCGGGGTTACAAGTTCAGCGCACTAACCACTAGACCACGGCCTCAGTTTACAATTAATTACTAAAAATATTTTCAGTAAAACATAATAAAAGCAGATATTGCTTTACTAGAATCATAAGAAATATCACAAAATCAGTATAGAAGTGAATCCACCCACCTTGCCATCAGATGACAGGTAACTGCTATAAATCTTCAATATCAGCTTTCTAATCTCCTCACCTAGTTCATGTGCTGCAAAGTTTGAAGATGTGCAAATATGGTTGAAAAATATTCATTTACTACAAGGAAAACTAGTAAAAGAGTGTAATTATCAGTTTAAACTTTCAATTCTGAACAATGTTAGGAAGAATGTCATTGTTATCAGTAAAATATGACATCAACTTCTAATAATTGAACAACTTTTGATCACTGACCTAGGTGATATAATGCACAGGAAGTAGTAACAGACCTGTGATGATAAAACTATAATAACTTATATAACATATCAGTATAACGGAGTTATATTCTGTGACATGTATTTTCATTCAAGGTAATTTTCGGTAGAATTTATTACGATTTTACCACTATAGGCCCATTACTACTGCCTGTGCTCCCACCTCACAGATATGATTATTTACCAGGTCTAGGTTCACAATCGGAGGAACCAGCATTTAATGCGTTGTTATCATCATCTTCAATGAGTTTGTAGTAAACATCAGCATCCTGGAATGTCTCTTGTTTTTTCAACTGATGACCAAAGTGACGATCAATCAATGCTTGACCCATCTCTACAGCGCGTTCTCTGTCTGAAAAGATCAGCATAATATGCCTTACAAAAACAGCAAAACCTCTTTGAAATGAATATGATCAAAACAAATTATTTGTGATAAGTCATCATAAAGACCTTCTTTCATATCAAAGACTACTGATGAAGGCCTTGGGGAGAGGCCAGCATCTGCCCCCTCTAAAAAGCATCTAGGTGTAACTCCTGCACTCCTTGAAAATGAGATAAAAGAAGATGCAGACTTTCCTAATGATTTATCATCATATACATGAATTGCTAACATAAAATTGAAACAGTATATGTATACCAAGCTCTTTCGTTTTGACAACCCAATCCACAAATTCCTTCCCACTGAATGAGTTCTTGTATGATCTGAACAAAGATCCATGGTTACGAATTAATCCAGATTTCCTCAGATCTTTAACTAGGGCTGCATACTCGTCTGGTTCACATTCGATCCCTCCAACGTCTGAAAATATACAACTAGAAATATAAGATAGACAACATCATACACTTCAACCTTTACCTTTACAACAAATACTTCACAAATATCTATTGAGAAAATAAGTCAAAAAAGGATTTTCCTATTATTTTGTTCAAATGTAAAAGATAAAAGATACAAAGATAACAGTCAAATCTAAACTTTGATTATTACAATGGTTTCTCCGCAATAATGTGATAATATCTCAGTTACATACACAAATAACAATCAAAACTCAAAATTGTACCTGTTTGGTTTGTATTCTGTTAATATTTTTATTTTTCAATAAATACTTGTGAAAATGCTGACCAGAACACATTTATTTTATGAAGCACAAACATAACTTTAAGGCAAATGTCTTGGTGACACGTCGAAGTTTCTTCTGTTAGAAAATGTCATTGTGGCATACATTAGATTATTTTGGACATAGTCTTTGTGACATTAAGTACACCTTGTGTCCTTCACTGGACTTAAATATGTATATTGTGTACAGTGTTTTCACCTAGATGTGAATTTGGACTTGTCAAAACTTTATTATTGAAATGAATAAACCATGCAGAAGAAATATAGATATTTCTATTCAGTCATTCATCATTCTATCAATCAAAACAATCTACATCACATGAAGATCAAAGAAAACAATATCAATGTTACACTCTCATCCTAAACAACCACCGTCCATGACAACACTACATTTTGACTGTTACTTAAGCAACAACATTAAAATCTAATGAATAGTAATCACAAACTAATTGAAATTGTGATCAAAATAATTAAGTCATCCAAGAGACAAATAAGTTACTATGGTTTTACCAGATGATGATACCGCTGTGGACGGATCAGGTACCGGTGGAGCTTTATCCCCAGCTGGTGTAGACCTAACAAATTCCACTGCTTCTGACCATTTCTTATCATCCTTTATCTGTTAACAGAAATAAGATCTGAGATAAGCAAGACCAACAACATCAACTACAGCTCCACACAGCAGCACCAATGTTCTTCTGTTTTACACGTCAGCAACAGGGGCTACCTACCTTTGAGATCTCAAGTTTGAACTTGATAAGGTATAATTTTGTCCAAAATTCTAAGTCAAAAAGGGGCATAACTGCAAAAATATAGCTGTCAGAACAATGCCACTTGTCTTGCAAACAGCACCTTGTCATGATATTAAATCAAGCATTCCTAGTGCTGTGTTGATATCTTTAAGTGTTTGAGTAATAGGCTACACTGAAGTTTTTGCACAACAATGACAATTACAACAGCGACAATGATGACCCAGTGATTATAATAGTTTTTTCTTCAAAACAAATGTTCTAAACATGTTCCATGCTCACTTACATAGCTGAATGCAGCATACCATATGACCTGATTAGTATATTAAACCATAGTACATGTATAACCATTTATCAAGGAGAGCACATCTCATTTTATGTTATCTAAATAAAGCTCAATATTTTCACAGCCTGATCAGTACAAAATCAATCTACATCCAATCTGGGGCAGTTCATAAGCTTTCTGCATGGTTGACTATTATGCTTGTCTGGAATATACTTCTTCATTCAAAATCAATTCTGTCGATAGTTTTTACATGAAAGAGTGAGCGAACATTGTAGTAAATGACATATTATTTACAGCATATTAAAAGGTAAATATTTGACTAAATTAAGGCAACTATCGGCACTAGTACAGCTTTTTTGAAGTCTGTACATGCCTCAAACATTATAACAATGTTCATAAATGTAAAACACAGGACCACAATTTTATTTACAAATTAATGTATTTTTTCAGGAGACAATTTTTTGACTTTGGTGATCCCTTGTTTTATTTTTTATGTGACTTATTGTCACTGGGGTTTAATCAAATTAATGCCATTTTTCAACAATTTTTCAGTTATATACGGTGACTGGTTCACCTAACCAGTTTTCCTGGACTGTATACGAACCAGTACAAACTTACCCTTCCACAAGGAGTTGGCAACTTCTCCACATATGGAGGAAAATGGACATTCTTGTCAAATTTTCATAGAAGGGTATGATCTGCCAGGACTGGGATTCGAACCTGGATCTCTGGGTTACAAGTGCAGCGCATTAACCACTGGATCACGGCTGCGGCCTTTGGTGATCTCTAATCCAAAATTCAGAGATATAGACATGCCTGAACCAGAATTCAACCTCAATATGTTTAAGATAACCAATCAAACACTATAACAAAGTTCTGAGCAAGAAGACTGGTTTTCCAATTCCTGAGTCATAAGGTTGGCTGAGTGCCAGCAAAAAATTTGCCCAGTTGAACTGAAAGAATCTTAATGTCCAGCCTCAGGAATTTTTCATCAAATTCATGTGATATATATTTTAACAGAACATGTACATGTAACAAAATATTGACTAGAGCATTATCGGACATATGTCAGGCAACTTTCAAGCAGGTCCAATAACTTCGGCGAGTACCAGACCAGACGATCTACAGCACTTATCACTTATTCATATTAGTTCAGACAAATTTTCATTTGGTCAGACAGAAATTCTAACTATGCCTGACCAAATGTCACACAAGTATTTTTTTTTAGATTATTAATACATACCAGATCTTGTAAGTCATCATTTCCTCCGATATGTCGGTCATTGAAGAATATTTGAGGTACAGTTCTTTTCTGCGTAAGCAACTGCATGTCATGTCTAGCCTGTGGAAATTTGTCCAATGTTATATCAGTATACGGAATTTCTTTTTCATTCAGCGTATTTTTGGCTCGCATGCAGTGTGGACAGCCAATAATTGAGTACACTGTCACTCGTCCAGTAAAGTCATAGCTGGAAGTTGACATAATTCGGATCCTAAGGTTAACTGCTTTGAGAATTAAATTGGTCCTGCTCAAAATCATTCACTTCCAAAAGGAACCATGAAATTTAGTTTTATTTATTTACATGGATATGTTCACAGTACTGTATCAACTCACCTAAATCAATTTACGTACACAGAACAGAAATCAAGTAGTTTAAAATTCCAGCATCAATTGTACAGTTTTATATCGGAAGCTGATCAGCTACCTCTACTTCAGTTCCGGGTAGTTCAGAAATCCGTACAAAATTAAAATCAATAGGGCACACCTTGGTAGAATCTCAGGGTTAAAATTCAGTACATTTCTCTAAATAACACAACAACAAATGATCACATGATTGGGATAAGAAATTAAAGTATGTACTAGTTGACGTATTTATGTATTTATAATTTCTTATCCCAAAACACTCATAAATAAAATACAGGTTAGGAACACCGCGTATTTCAACTGGTACCCGTTGACTTCGGGCACTGCAACGTGGAACGGGGACCAGTTTAATTTAGGATACTCTTCAAACGATTTCAAGGGAAGCAACTTTTGGACAATTCTTGTAACAATCGACTAGCCTTACCTGTATTGAATTTTTGTCAATTAATTACTCCTGAGATTTATGGTCCGTAATACTAGATTCCAGTGAATTCTGCAATTCTTATCGTATTAGGCTGTGTAGCATCATTTAATGTAGATCTCAGGTTAATAAGGGACTCTATATACATGTATATAAATTCGACCGCATCGCCACCGATTATGATTCTAGCGGTTATTTTGCGCTAAATAGTAGTGTACAACAAGGTCAAACAGATCTATAAGGTGAAAAATGGTCAGACGTAAAATATGTCTGCTTTTTCACTCGTTTTAACGCCGTTTTTCAACATTCTTTCAGGTATATCAGAGACTCATCCTTAGTTGGGCCAGAAAGAATGCCTCTACTACGCCCCCACTACGTCAAGTCCTGAACCCCGTCCTTGTTGTGTTTCGACTAATATATACTTCATGCATTTAGAAGATGTATTGATTGTATTGACGAGTAATTGATGGTACCAGTGAAAATTGGAAATTGCAACGATTATATTTCATGTAGCTTTGATGAACTGCAGCAAGCACGCTGGAATTGGCGTCATTATATGCACGCGAATTCATTTGCACGACGTGTGGAAGCCGGGTTTTTAATTTTGTCTATTTACTATATCCATGTAAATATATCTGTCCGGGTCGGATGCGTGTATAACAAAACCGGAAAACACGCGAAAAGTTCACAGACAGGTGAATCTAGTAATGTAGTCTACCTGAATCATGGTGTTTGTTTTTTGATCTTTGGACTCTTTTGTTAATGCTCTCTATGGAACTATTCACCGAAACGAGCTCAATATAACAAACCTTGGATATGGACACAAAGAACACTTCTACAACATTGAATTCAGGTACTCAGGATAAGTATTACATTTGTGTAATACATGTAATAATAACAATTAAATAACAGAAGTGGAGGAAATGATATCGTTTCTTGTCTCCGTCGTGGGCATTATAAATGATATACAGTATAACCCATGAAAACCGGACCCGTTCCGGACTGATCCGAAGGTCCGATTTTCTGAGAAATCCCGTTTTCAGAGAACTCATTGATTATAGAAGAGAAAAGAATGGGACTTCCAAATTCGTCGATTTTCAGAGAATTCCGGTTTTCAGTGAATTTGGTTTTCAGGGGTTTTACTGTACATGTAATATATTTCATAATCATAGATTTATCTGAGGACAACCTCTGAATATATATATGCTTAAATATTTACCGTTAACGGATTTTCAGATTCCATAGATATGATACAGTCTTTTAACACCATAACATGAATGACTATTTTATACAAAAAAAAAAAAAAACAGCGTTGCCATCGATCAAGGTATTAACCCGCTCAAAAACATTGTGACATAAATTCTGTTCCCTTTATTGTATTGCATGGTATTTGTGGTAGATTCAATTACATGTATTATAAACATTTATGTGTTTATAACGCTAACAATCTTATGAATCTTATGCAAAGAAACAATGTTTCGGTCGCTACGCTGTGGTAACCAGAGTTTAATACTACCAATATATTACATACAAAATGATGATTTTGCCTTTAAACTGAGAAAACCAAAATTTCAAATCAGTTAGTGCAAAGTAAATGTGCAAATACTAAATTTAAATTAAAATAACCTATCAATTACAGCCGCAGACAAACATGGTTTCACAAGGGTATTTCCCCATTATTTTCATCTAAACAACAAAACGACAATTTATGTGTTTCTAGCTAGTATTGTGGTTTTGTCAAACAAACATCAGTAAATTAAGTACATGTACAAGGAAGCGCTTTATCGAATTTACGAATCAAATTCCTGATTCAATTATTTGATCATCAATCTACTCGGGGAGATACTTTTGAAATTGTGCTTCATTGAATGATTATTTCCTTGAACAAAAATTGTACTAATAAACACTTTAATCGCTATGCACCGACTCCAAGCCACATTGTGGTGACATTAAATAAAAATATTGGATTATTCTGTAATTTTATATCCCGCAGAACAGCTCAATAAAATGTTGTCATTTTGCAATATTCTTGAATCCCCAACATGAAATTGGTGTTTTTACAGATAGCACCTATTCTAATAGGATCTTCAACTTTTTCTATGACAATGATGAGGTATTAACACTTGTGTTTGATAAAATTGATTATTATCCGAGTAGGCTACAGTGACAAGATCCTTTATCTATTTACATGCACATTTTTGTACTTTATATTTACATGTAGTTTTTCGACAGATCATTCTATAGATTTTACAATTGATCATACACCAAAACGGTTTTTACCAAGTATTTGCAGACTTAGATAGGAGTTTGGTTTGAGTGTGGAGGTATGGACGGTGTGGAGGGTGTGATGAAGTGGCGGCGGAATTGAAAAATTGCATCATATCGATCTCACAAGGACTTTCTGTTGTTCTTTTTATAGTGCAAATCATAGAATAACTTTAATTACGAAGAACTGATTAAATTTGGCAAGATATGGGTTCGCATCATGTGTAACTGTTATTGTACTTAGGGGCTAACTTACTCCCTTATGGTCGCAGTTGTACAGTTTTGCTACCAAAATTAATGCTTCAAAACTTTATAGTCTAAAATCCAAGATGGTATCTTTTAACTGTCTAATTTGTATGCTCGTACTTCACAACATACCTATGTCCTCTAAGAAATCACTTTTGTAGTATGCAGACCTAAGTCAAGGCAAATACAATGTACAAATTATTTAGCATTATTCCAAAACTATTTTATAATCATGTATATGACTGCGTATGTGTTTTCTCGTTCACAGAGGATCTCTGTATATATTATCATGATGCTAGTTCGTTTAGAAGTCAGCACTGTTGATGGATGGCTTATAGGCAGACTAAACTCCAAACCTACTGGGAGTTCATGCTGGCTTTCAAATACAATTTTAAAAGAGCTTGTCACAGACAATGTAGAAGTCCCCTACTGGTATAATGTTTTCGGATTCTCTACGTCCAACCCATAGAAATGAGGGAATTGAGTTGAAAGAATTTGTCTCATTTTCGTAACCGTAGCAACTACACACTTTGAAAAATCAAAATGACGTGCATAATCTCCATAAGGCCATTTATCCACATACACAAGTCAAACTATCCTGTTGGATTGTTTTATTCATTCAAGATTATATACACTGAACCGAATGCCTTAACGTCAATATTCTATTTTATTGCACTGGGGGAAAATCATTGAAAATCCTTGTTTAGTTACCATATTGACTTTTAATAAATTACTATTCAATCTAACATTTACTTTCATTATTGAACTATTGTGTAATTCATTATTTCTGCAAGAGAGATGAGATGTTTGGGTCACTACTAAATTGAGATCTGCCAATGATACCATGACTGTCCAATTACCCCAGTTTGACTAAGATTGTCTCAATAAAACATTTCTTAAAATCATTGTGTTGATTATTTGAATGTTGAATTCAACAGGTTTATAAATGCTGCACCATTGCTTAAAGAAGATGATTTGAATACACATACACGTGTACGTCAAACAACAAGATAATTGAGTCCACTGATGTATCTATAAATGTGAACCCTGGAGATAAGTAGGAATAACAGAGTTTTGTAATTCTTTCGGGAGTTACATCGAGGCTATAGGCAGAAGTAAAGGTCATTGATTTATCGATGTGTTATAATTATCTATTTGTTTTGTTGTTGTTAAAGAAACATTATAATCATCGTTTGTATTCATTTCTTGGCTTCATTTTAATCAGTTGTTTGTTTCTGGTTACTCAACATACCCTATTTCTCCCCTCGACACTATACTTTTTATTAGGCCCGAGGAACGTTTTTACTTTTCTGCTCAAAAATAATTTCAACAGCAGTTTTCAAGAATAATTTAAACACCCCAAGAAATTTCTCTACCAATCTACACTATTGTAAATGAGCATGTAACTAGAAACAAACAATTTTTAGGTCTTATGTTCTGTACAGTTTGTGAGAATTAAAAGCAAGAAAAACTTCATTAACTTAATTTGAAATGAAGCATTTTATAATATTGCTCGTATTGCCAAGACTATGGTCGTATGAAATCAGCTATACCACAGTACGAACAGTGAACCAGGACTCCGTAGAGTCTGTTTCCTTACATGTAGGTTATTCCACAATGCTGGGATGCCATACTAAAGAGTAGTTTGGTCCAGTATAATCGAATCATTCGTTAGATATTGAATAGATACATTTTGTTTGTTTTTATTTAATAATAAAAACTTTTAATTTGTACGCGGATATTTGATAAAACACGCATAACGAATATTAGTTTTAAAGCCAAAGCGTACATCTTATTTCCATAATGGTGAGACCATAGCTAATTTCTACGCGACAAAGAGGTTTTATAATACATATTATAAACAATTAAAGCTAGACAATTGATCATAAAACACATTCACTTAACATTCACTTTTAAATTAGTTTTAATGAATGAATTTAATGAAATACTGTTCAGTACCGTTATAGCACTTACACAAGCGAAATAGGTTTTTGGCGGGAATTTCCCATTATTTTACACCGCAGTTAAACCATGACAGAACACTGTTTTTCTCATATCCTTCTTAGTTTAATTTATTGCAAATTTAAATTCCTTAAAGATATCAGTCGGGCGTTAGAAATTTTGAAATTTCGAAATTGCAAGTCAGAAAATTTGAGTATAAAAGAGTGGCGTTCAGTGGTACAGTTTATTAGTCTGCATGTCTTCACACAGACATATTTGGAGATAGTGAACGCACTAACTTTCTATCTGCTATAATGGTAAATAAACTTTATTTGTTTATTTATAGCTATGTTTTCATTACGCTCGTAAGTAACAGAATATTTTGCATTTAAGTGAATTAAATTATTTTGTATTTTCTAACAAAAATAGTTTCATGTGCTAAGTCGGTAATATATTTTCAATTTGCCCGTGCATAATATTACGAATTTAATACATTCAATGTTATTAGATCATTAATCATAGAGTTTTGTTCAATTTTTTCATTTTTAGAAATTCGCAGTGTTCATTGTTATAATTCTTGTCTGTATGGAATTGTCGCCTTCTTCCGGTTGGCTTTGGCGTAGGAGATCCAGAAAGCGCAAATCTAAAACAACAATTGACGCGGGTGTCTCTGCTAACAAAAACGGACACAAAGCCACTATTGGTATAAAACATGACGCTGGAACATGGTCGGGTAAGGCTTCTGGGTCAATAGATTCTAATGGGGACTGGAGTGCTGGCGTGGGAGTCAAAATAAAATTCCGAAAGCGGAGTATTGACTGGGTAAGTATAGCCTTTGGCTTGAGAGTAAATCAAAACTTTACTTAATTTGAACATGGGATGAAAGATGTATATTATAGAACTGTGGTATATTATTTAACAATGCAAACTTAAACAGTTCAATTGATTTGTTAAAATATGCTTCATGATGTCTCGGATCACATGGTATTGCTCAGCTAATATTGTCTGATATTGTATAATATAAACTGAAATACTTCTTCAGTTGGTCGTTTGAAATGAACATATATACATCAGTGTAATCTCAATTGTGACAGCCTAAGTTTCAAATAGAACATTTTTAAAATATAAGCAAACCCGCTAACAAAAGGGTAAACGTTCTTAGAGAGAAATTAATAGATGATGAAGCCGCTAGAATTTTTAAAGAGTTGATCGCAACACACAGACGAATTTCGAAAAAAAGACCGCTTATACAATAAATGAAATGAAATAATTAAGTTTACATAAGCATTTAATGCAATGTTATGGTTACATGCATGTATACTGATGCATTGTAGAGTTTTTATTTAAAACTCATTGTTTCAGAACGGCCACCACTACACCATTACATTCACCGTTGATCAATGTAATTTTAACGTATACGATGAAGACGAAGACGGATTTATAACAAAGGAAGATATACAAGCTATATTTGGAGAAGGAAAACAAACCGATAACCTGTTGAACGATCTTGACATTACTACAGGTATGTGATAACTTTGTATGTTACAAAGCAAAGTCTTTATTACAGCATGGATTAACTACGCACATAGTTGTAGTGGTGTCCAGTTAACACGCAAGTATTTTCAACAAAAATGCGCCCCTATACTGATTATATTCATGTTTAATTTTACCAGGCTCGGGTCCTAGCACACTTTGCTCAGCGGTTACAAATCTAAGCACTTCACCGACTTTTTCGACAACACTGTTACTTACGATCATTTTTCTTCTAGAAAATAACCTCAGTTTTTTTAAATGTTTAGAATTGAAAACATGCGTGATGGTAATACTTAGAGTGAAAATTTACCTTACATTTATATATCATGTTCCGGGATGTTCTGATGACTAGCAGGGTCACTGACACTGTAAGCTGGTTGGTCGTACATGGACATTTTACTATATAGAATGCATGTAGTATCTTCCAGTACAACGTCACCTAGCAACTACATCTATATTGAAATTTTACTATACATTAAGTTAAAAAGTAAGCATGGGGTAGTATTATATGACTCATGTAAAAGAGGATATTCGCATGTACGAATAATTAAATATTATGTATACTTCTGGAAATGAAGGAATTATATTAATTTATGCTTTAGACATTTTATAAAATATATTTAGAATGTAGGACAAATCGTTATCACAGCATGAAGTATTAAAATTTCTACGAGGTTTGATGTCATTCTATACAAAAGAACTTTGAATATATAAATTCCAGGTGACGGTAAATTGGATGAAAAGGAGTTCAACGTAATGGCTCCTTTTATGATTAATGGATGTGAAAAGGTCGACATGTCAAAAAATATTTGAAACAGAAATTATGTATACGACACGGTTTTGTTCATAATTATATAACTGACTCTTTAATAAAATATAATTATACAATAAAAGTATTTTACTTTTTTTACAATTCCAAAATAAGAAAAAATACAATGACGAATGAATGATGACCCAAGTGTCATTCTGAAAGTCACACAGTATATCATTGCTCAGTCGAAACCTAGCGGACCTCCGTGGTCTAGTGGTTATGACTATGTCCCATGACTAGTAATCATTATTAGTAATCATAATTTCAATGTCCAGCTACATGGACGGAAGATCGGTAGTTTTACCCACATTTACGTCTTGGTGTCTTCTTCCGCCATAAAAGTCGCGAAATGTCATGGCTGTTGACGACGTTGAACAACAGTGAAAAATAATTGGTCTAGAAGTGTTTGGTGGCAGTATTTAGTGGAGACAATATCGATTATGATAAATCATGCCATATAAAGCCTCTCGTGCCGATTTCATACGAAAATTTCAAGTGCAGAAAGTGAAGATGTACCTCATCATTAAAGCTAGAAAAGTCGACAAATGATCCTGGCTGTTGGCGTGACTTTGAATCCCACAGTAAAACTATTTAAGCAATAGGTACATACGTGTACCAATAAAACAGAGCTAGAATATCTTCAAATCAATAAAAATATATATAATGAAACCCAAAATATAATAAGGCAGGCGTTCAAACACAGAGTCACAGTTGAATTAATATCAAATGATTGCCGTCTTCACGAAGACTTATCCGTTGGTCGATGGAAAGTTCAGCACACAATTATCCTCATGGGGCTGAAATTTCAGTAAAGAAAAGTCAACACCGAATTTAATATTCTATTAATCCAAATCTCGATTAAAAGAAAATCACACACAAAAATATGTTTGTCTGTCAGTATCAAATGATAATGTATACGAAAAATCTGCAATTGCACAATTATTATATAACAATCATATGACGTTACAATAATGAACCATAAACTAATATCGGTAATATATTCATGTACTCTTATCCAAATAACAAACATTTCAAGGATCTTTCCGTTCACATACCACTCGTGCTAGGTTCGAACAAGGGTTGTCATGCCATTTGAGATCGTGCCCTCCGATGGCGTAAGCACAGTGGCAGCTATGATAGCGCATGGGGCATGCTGGCTGTCCACGAAATACATCCCAGTTGTTTATTCCTGAAGTTAAAGGTATACCTGAACTCCAAACCCAGGAACCAGTGTCCTTATACAGAGCCAGTATAACGTGGTATGAGGTAACTTTGGCTCTAACATACTTGTAAAATGCGTCCCATTTTTCCGCAGTAAGGATCTCGATTACGTCCGATTGTTTGCCAGAACAATAAATATCTGCATCAGTTCTGTTCATTACGTAAGGAGACATATGCATGCAAATGTTTGTAACATCGTCCCGATAAAAATCTTCAAGCAGAGGACAATTCGGGTCGTCAAAACCATAATATCTCCATCCTATAGCATTCGTTCCATCAGAAGAATCTACTGTCAACAGATTGTGTAGACGACATCTCTGGGCACTAGATAAATATCCCGAAAGTTCACAGTTTGCTATTTTTGCGCATAATACTATACACTCCCCTACGCTCCTCACGCCGCTCTTTTCATTTATGAATGTGCCACCTTGTATTATCCGGTCGTCCAAAGCTTGGATGTAAGCCGTGACACTTGATAAGATGGTAGCATTAGTTGCATGAGTCAGAAATGAAACAAAAACTAAAATGCAAATGGTTTTAATAACCATTTCGTACCAAAATCGTCCTATAAGAAGCAACAACGTTTATAGCTAGTGAACGTAAATTGAATGGAATTAAAAAGTGTATTCATTCGTACGGAAAAAGTGAAGTGATCAGGACGTCGGAACCACTAGATTTGTTTGTGGACAACTGAGCCCACTTGGCCCAATATGACCAACATTACCATTAATTGTCGATGCGACATGAAACCCCATTGGATCAATGACATATGTATGAACAGGAAATTGTATCTATTAGGCGTACATTATTTCTATTTAGTGGTGTATGGCAAGTTAATTGTTAAGCACTTACTTTAATAAAATCACTTTTTTTCATAAAAATAAAACAAACATTAGGTACTACCCTAAAACTTTATCGCCCTGATAATGTATGCTATTTTAAATGACTGTTTACTATTAAGTGATACGTCCTTGGCCACTGACTTGCACACAATATGGTCGTTATTTCCTGAATAAGCCAGTGGTGCAATGCCATCATCGTTAGGGATAGTCTTGTTTGATGTTTTTTATTGTGTTGAAAACTTATTAAACTTGTAAACTATTATACATTTTAGTTGCACATGACCTTTTAGAATAAAATCATCATCACCTGTACAAAACCCAGTTCAGCTTAGAAACACCTTTTATTGCAATCTTTTGTTTCTTTTTACTAATATATACAAGAACAGTATCAACAAGACAGTGCTTCACCGCCTGGAGTAACAAGACGAGCTTGCATTTCTAAACATGTTATAAAGTAAAAACGAGATTGTATCATGTAGAAATACATATATTTCATTCAACAAATTATCAATGAGAAAAGCATCTTCTACATGAAATGATCATAATGTATGTTGTTAAAGCGGCTTCTGGGATTGCTGGAATTGAACCTTTTTACATCCATTTATGATATTCGGTGCCATGTACTTGAATTCAAGTCTGTCCACTTCACCGTCACCTGTAAAATATACATAACAACTTTATTCTGATGCCATGACTTTATAAGATTTGAAGCATATGTAAGTGGTTTCATTAGTTAATTTGTTGTATGATTAAAACTAAGTTTTACTGAGTCCTGATTTGCATTATCGATTTAATAACAACAACAACAACAGCAACTCTGATTGAAGGAAACAGTTTCGCCTTGCTTGAATTTTAAAAAGGTATGAAGTAAGTGATAGTTCACATTTAATTCAATAGCAACATAAATAGTGAGATAAAAAACGCGAAATTAATTTATAAGACACATTGTAATCACTTCCACAATGACCATTTATATGTATGTACATATCTGCCACATAATGAATGTGTGAGAACTTAGACAAAATTAAATAATGCGAAATTTCAACAATCTTTCGGACACGGTATTGTCTCAAAAATCCAACATATGGTCGACTATGAAATGCGTTAGCAAAACTAAAACACGTGTAACTAAGCTCGGTCTTGCGCAGTAAGATGATAGGGTAGCCGAACACATGAAAAAACAAACCTGAAGTTATATCCAGTTCATTGAAGAAGTCATTGGCCTCTTTTCCTTTTCCAAACAATTCTTGTATTTCATCTTTGGTGATGAAGCCATCTCCATTCAAGTCATATAAATCAAAGTAACACTGAACAGCATGGATTGAAATTGTGTAGTGACGACCATTCTGAAACGTGAAGTAGTTTGTTTGACTTTTGGATCTGAATAACCACAGTAAAGTTTGAATTTAAGACCCCCTATATGGCACAAATGGTTTCTAATAATGAGGTACATGGTCTCATTTTGTTATAGAAATACAGAATAAATATTGAAAACCAATCCGACAACAGTTGGTCTTTACTATGGGGTTGTCTAAATATTGAAAAGGTCTCTAAAAGTGCTTTTTAAGCATGCATTACATGTATTAACTCATCAAATTGTTGTAAAAAGATTAGCAGTTGTACTAAGTGAATTGAAGGTTCGGGCAAATTGATGAGACATAATTATGTTCAATAAAATGTCTGAAAGACATATGAACTTTGCTATTCCTCTTACACGTGATCTCACGATCTATCGAATATTCTCGAACAGGGGGTTTTCGATCTATCGATCCAGCTGTTCTGAAAGGCTTCAAAATGTGTATACTTAACTTATGACAAGTGTAAAACATGGTAAGAATCCGATTTCAGCATGCGTTAGTCATCAATTAAAATTACTTCTTATGACTTCATTTTTAAAGCAGACTTTCTTATTTAACTTACATACCGCATGGTAATTTTAGTTTTCTTTTATTTTAATTTCATTTTCTATAGAGCCCATATTCAACTCTCTAAAGAGCCCCTTATAGAGAGTTGAAAATACAAATGATTACGCGTATGTGTAGAAGTAAAATGGAATCATTACCCAACTGATACTGCGTTTTCCAAATTCAAAGGACAGTTTACCACCGGCTGACCATTCACCTTTATCATTGACAGAGCCTCCAGCAGAAGCTGACCATCCATCGCCTTGATGGTTAATGCTACCACTGACCCTAGCTCCATCCTTGTCAGCCTCAACACCAACATCGACTGACGTCCCTTTCTTGCCAGAGTTACTACCACTGCTGCTGCTGCTGCTGCTGCTGCTGCTACTTCTGCCGCCGAACCATGCTGAAGTAAGATCTCCACACACCATCACAACAAATATCAGTATAAGGAGTTTCTGAAACATGACAGAACATTCACAATTGAAAAAAGCGCATTAAATGAAACAATCAAAAATAGCTTTAAAATAAAGACTTATGCTAGTTGAAGGTAAATACATGATTCTGGTAATGTGATTTACTTATTGTATATACGTCACACGCATGTAACCAAAATGACACCTAACTATTAGTGTCTACGGCATTTAATTCACCAGTCAGTCTATATTCACCAGTCAGTCTATTTTCACCAGTCAGTCTATTTTCACTTATCAGTCTAAATTCACCAGTCAATCTGTTCCTCTTTACAGTCTAAGTTCATCCATTACTTTGTGCATCAGTTAGTCTATGTTGATTTTTATGTGAATTGAGCAAGCAGATGAAATTCATATATAAATTATTTTCTAATCATACACATACTTACCATTATTATGAATCTGTTAAGAGTCAAGCAAGCGAATGCAACATCTCCTCTACCACTCTCTTTTATACACCTTTGATTCCGGAGCTAAAAAACCCGAAAGTCATCTTTAAGAAAAAAACATTCTGCAGTTTCCCACATCATAAATTCATTTCCATGAAGACAAGAGAAATTTCGAAATTCAAGGACAAAACAATGACCTGGCGTTGTGGTTTACACTGAAGTATTTTTGCGATGGTGACAAAAATTATTCACCGTAAAGTTGATTTGTCATCAGTCTTATACAAAGCATCACATAGGTGGATCCATGGGGGGGCGGACCCGGCTTACGCCCCCCTCCCCTAAAATTGCCCAAGTTTTTTATCTATCATGAAATATGATATTTGCATGAGAATATATATAAATGTCAAAAACCTTTCGCTCGCTACGCGTGAATTAAGTTGCGAGTACAGTAACACACTGACATAACGTACAATTCGCCCTGGACCTGGACCCCCAGCCTACTTGTTCAGTTTCCGCCCCCCCCCCTTACTAAAAATCCTGGATCCGCCCATGCATCATTCTAAATGCATGTATCTTGAAATTCATATCAGTAAACCACGGGGAATCTTAGGAAAAATTAATTTCGCAAGCGCGTTCTAATTATGAAGAATGCTAATTAATTAATGTATTTTTTAACTTAATTAATCTGGGTCAGTTTTGGGGGATCTCCCCCTTAATTTTGTGTTCCAGTATCCAGTCGTGTATATTTATGAATACAAAAATGAAACCACAGTGTCAGAGCTGATGGAGAAATGTACAGTCAAGTAAATGCAAACAATAAAGTTTGGTTGATGTAAGATCAGATGAAACAGCAACCACAGTGCTGTAAGAAATATCAAACACCATGATCCTTCATTGATTCATGAGACCAATAACTAAATTTTAGATCCCTCTATGGGTTAAAGTTGCTAATATCATTAAGATAACACTTGTAATTATCAAGCGTGATCACTTCGCGCTGAATATCGTGTATTAACGTTGATATCTTTGTTAGTTGAATTCTAACGTGAGAGCTACAGAATGAAATACAGTAAAACCTCACATAGCGACCACCTCAATATTACGACCAATTTTTGGGGTCCCAATATTGACGTTTTGCTACATACATGTTGAGCATAAGATGAAAGGTTTTCTCTCCGTAGAATTTATTACGTTTCAAGATTCATTGAATATCTACGAGTGTCTAGTCTATTTTACGACGATAAAGCAAACTGAAATTAAAAAAAACATTTCTTGCAGCTCGAAACGGGAATTTCTTCTTATAAGAAAGTAGTATTTTACCATTTGAAATATATCAACGAATTCATATTCCCACAAAAAATATCATCCGACATAACGGTGTAAATGCATGACTTAACACTGCGGAAAAAGAACCGGGGATTCCCCCTCTTGAGTCTGAATACATGTATGATGTTGTTATACAGTGAAAGCGGACGTGTATCATTCAGGTTTTTGTTAAAATCTTTTTAATGTATGATTTTCACGTGAGCAAAATGCATGCTTTTAGTTCAAATCAATGGAGTCCCACCAAAACATATCCCTGGAGAAGTTCACGGAATAGGACGTATTCTGAAACTGATTGATTAAGCACTGACCAATATCATACGTATTTTATGATGAATATTTAGTCTGTGATATATATTTGGCTTATCTATAAACTTGGCGTCTAATGTTTTTGTAGGCAGTAAAAGTCAATTAAAGAAAGACTCGGGGTGTGAACAGTCTGTGACAGATGCACATCTTACATCTCATAATAAAACAAAAATAACCACTTATGATCCCGTAAATAAAGTACCGATTTGGATATTAGAGAGCTATCATATATCTATCATTCTTCGTTCTCAAAAATAATTAAGCTTTCTCAAGACTTGTAAGGATAAATACGCCTGTCCGCTTAGATCAGTCGGAAGATCGTTAGGTCTGTGCATGTCGAGTTCTTTTGTTCGAATCCTTGGTGTGGGTGCGGCTCGTGTTTTCTGTGCAGACGTCGAATTCGAAAAATTACAAGGAAAAATGTCTTATTTTGAACAAAACATGCGTGCATTCACATTTTCTAACTCGCAATGTATTCAGGATAAGTATCAATGAGACAGTCAGAATAACGTTTGTGTAGAATCACTTAATGAGCCGTAAGCTTTTTATTATTTTACATAAACATGCGTATATTAGAACAACACGACTATTATGTTTCATCAGTCATGTTGTCACACAAGGGCATCTCGGCTAGCCGGTCTATCAGACCAGTAGCTATGCAAATTTAAACCTGTGTTTGCAGCCACCTCATAGTAAAGGCCACTCTGTGAATAAAGGCCATCCTTTGAAAATCGTCATTGATTAATTAGAACAAACTGGCTTCTATATAAAGTCCATCCGTCAATAATGGCTATAATTATATATATATATATTGTCTTTTCCAAGAATGGACTTTGTTCACAGGTTTAAATGTACTTTTAAAATGTGTAGGGTGCGTGCCGGGAATATCATTTACTCCAAACAATAGTTTAAACGAAGAATGTTGGTTGAACGAAACAAGTTGAGTACAAGTACTCAACGTACACAAACAACCTAGACAAGCTTTGTTTACTAATGATACCTTTATTTGAACAAATAAAACATATATTACAATAAATCGTCTACATATTGACTGTATGCATGCCTAAAAATAACTAGAGCATGCAAATTAACTATACGATAAAACACTGTTATGACGGAGACTAGTATGACAGTATTACATACTGCAAGGTGAATGTGCCTTAAAAGTTAATTAAGCAAAGCATTCGTGATCTTTAAACTGAATTAAAGATATCTATATAACAAACAGTTTGTCAGCGTTTTGATCTTCAATTTATATAAGCAGCGTTACGGTCAAATGAAACTGCGTTAATTATACTTACACAGTACTAATTAAGAGACATCCGCTTTCGCTAAAAGTACAGTATGCTTTATGAATATTTTGTAATACGTTTTTTTCTCATAATTTATTATAAATTTCAACATGAAATAATTGTGGTCATTAGAAGTACTGACGAGTCGACATTTTTTTCGCTTAAAATGTTTGGGGATTTCTATAGCGGAAAATTTTGTATAAATAGATTTATGGAAAAGTCACAAATTTTATGGTGAAATTTTTTCGTCTATATAAATGCACTAATTTGTCTGTATCTTTAGAGTATGGTTTTCGCATCATATCCCTTGAACATGGTAAGTCGTTAATTGTTCCAGACATAATTATCATGTAAAGCTTATAATATCTGTATCGTATCTATACTAGTATTATATAATGTAGGTATTATCATTAAAGTTGCTATATTCTGTATATTTTTTCTCTAACTCAGTAAAAAACATTGATTGATTACTATCAAAGAGAGTTTAGTCACGTGTACCGTGCTTATTGCATTTTTCTGAATTTTTATGTTAAATGTTCACGATATTCTTTGCAACGAGTAAATCCAAACAGTTTGTAAGCTTAATTCTTATGTTATATTGATTATGTAAATAGATATTCAAACAAATTGTTTACCTATATTGTTGCATTCAAACTGACCCCATCAAACTATACTACGGACATGAATAGTTAATGCATGTGAACTAAGCGATGTGACGTAGACGTAAGTAGTCTTCTAAATGTCACAAAAAATAAACATCCACTTACAAAGGTGTAACTGCGTTTTTATCGAGTCTATAAAATTCTTGATTGATTTCATACATTTTTTTCAGAGATCTATACTCCTTTTACCAGTACTGTTGTTATTAACATGTCAATACACGACAGCATGGTGGGGAGGTGGTTCCAGCAAATCTAATCGTAATAGTAATGACGACAGTAGTAGTGGAAGTTCGGGAAAAGTCAAAGGAACAAGTGTTGATGTAGATGTTAACGCCAATAGCGCCGGTAAATCTTCGGCTAGTGTCGGCGTTAATCACCATGGTGACAACTTGAGTGGTGGTGTTAGAGCTGGTATTGACAATAAAGGTAATTGGGAAGTTGGTGGTGGACTATCTGGTTCAAATGACAAAACATCAGGAGGTATCTCACACAGTATAAACAGTGACGGTGTACATACTTCATCTTTCGGCGTAAGCCATACAGATAACGGCTGGACCAGCTCTTTTGAGACGAGTAAAGATAACTTAGGAAATTGGGATGCAAAAACCGGACTTTCCTTCTCAAATGACAAGACATCGTTCAGTTTATCTCACGCAACAAATAGTGGTGGTGTCGATACCACGTCATTAGGGTTAAGTCATAAAGAAAAGAATTGGGAAGCAGGATTTACTGGTTCCAAGGGCTCCAACGGCAACTTCGAAGCAAAGGCGGGTATTAAGATTAAATTTAAGAAAAGAAGTGTCGATATGGTACGTATACAAAATTTGTCTTGTCACTCTTTAACAGTCTTGTGTGTTACTTTTTTAATTACTTTCATTAGAGAGATTGAATCTTTGTAGGTTAATAGTTTACATTACAATGTTTTTGTAAAAAATGAATTTTTAATTGTTCATGATGAATAATAGTTAATGTCTGAAAACCAAGATGTAAAAAGAATAAGAAGAGTGTAACTTGGGCTATTCTAGAGTGTGCTCTAGTGCATGGGTCATTAAAATAACATGGTCACAGAAAACATATATTGCATCACATTTGTTAGTCTGTCTCTTTTAGAATGGACGTTTTTATACAGTGATGGTTCGTGCTGATCAATGCAGTTTTGATGTTTATGATCTTAACCGGGATGGTGTCATCTCCTTGAAAGAAGTCCGAGAAATATTCGGACATGAGGAAACAGTTAATAACCTCTTCAATGCTCTAGACATGACAACAGGTAAGATATTGATGTTTACGGACACGTTGGTAATGATGCTAAGAGAACGGTATCATACTGAAATTACGGCGTACATGTATTTACCTTAACCGCAACAATTCTCATTCAACTTAAAACTTTAGTACATTATACATAATACATGATTAGTACACTGTTCATGCCTGTTAAAATCGGGTGCAAAGTTTGGAGTTTTAAGACGTTTTTGTATTGGCGCATCTCGTAATCAACCCTCAATGTGAACCCATGACCGGTTTCCCAAGATCGTCAATTTTGAAACACTTCGTAGAAATAATTATCGGAGTTGTTATGATTGCGGATATTTGGTATATCGGTATTGAATGGTTAGTTCACTGAAAACGAATTTTGCTGTTATGTGACTTATTGTCACTGGGGTTTAATGCCATTTTTCAACATTTTTTCAGTTATATACGGAGACCGGTTCACCTAACCAGTTCTCCTGGACTGTATACTATCCAGTACTAACTTACCCTTCCACAAGGAGCTGGCAACTTCTCCATATATGGAAGAAAATCGGAATCTTTGTCAAATTTTCATAGAAGGGTATAACCTGCCGCAACCGGGATTCGAACCCGGATCTCTGGGTTACAAGTCCAGTGCACTAACCACTGGACCACGGTCGCGGCCTCACCGAATGCGAATTTTAAACCAAACTTTATAATTTCGAAGATAGGTTCAAATTGTTACAATGGCGTAGAGATTATCACAATAAGACAAATAACACCAATACTAGCATATTCAAATAGTGTTTGAAACATGACACATTATAAAGTTTAATGCACGTAGACAGACAACTCTATCTACCTATATGCCTTTCGTATATATTACATCAGTGATAATACACCTACTGATTATATCCCATATGAGAACTTTAATTAGTATTATCCAAATATCACATGTCTATGTATTTAGTCGCATGTCTATCTCCGGTTGGATTATCAAGGATTATTCCTGCATTTTGACACGATGCTCAGAGTCTCGAGGATTCAAAACGATAATTACTCTGGTACGGAACGTATAAGCACTTTCATGTCCGACAGAGCAAGTCTCCTACTTGGTTTGTAAGGCTAGCAGACGTCATCACAGTTAATGAACCAACTGTTTTCATTACATTACAGAACAACCACTGATAGAAATCCTCCCTGTACGAAGCATAAACTTTAGAGACGAGCAAAACAAAACATCTCAGCTCTGACCTGATTAGTACTTAATCATGTTTAACTACATACACATGAAGCAACGTTTAATCAGTTTTATAACCTTTTGTGTATTTCAGGTGATGGTTTATTGGATAAAGAAGAATTCAAGTTTATGGCTCCATTAATCATAAAAGGTTGTGATGAGAACTATCAATAAAAGTGGTCTTCATAATCAAACGAAATACATGTAATGCGTTGTTTGTTGAAAATTTAACGTTATAAAATAAAATACAAGAATTTGACTGTTGAAGTTTATGACTTCAGTTTTCACCAAGCTGCATTGAATAAATGATAAATCATGGCTGCTGTTTTCAAGACATTCCCGTTTCTAACATAACTTCATTTACCAGTTGCCGTGAACATTAAAAATTGTTGTCATTGTTTCTATGGTAAAGATGGGCTAAAGTTTTCTATGTAAACTGGGCTAAAATATCTTCTTTAAGAACAACATTAACTCAACTGGTTCCATTCTGTAAAGCAGTAATTTCTGAGACTTACTATGGCACACTTGAACGTGCAATTCACTGTTTCAACATTGACCTGCGGTGACCTGCTAATTCACACTTGCATTATTATCCGAATCCGATATCAGAATGACAGACCAACTTATAAAATCACTTAATTAATGATTTTGCAACTTTCACAACTATATGTACAACAATAGCTGGTGCCTATGATCACTGACTACTGATCACTAGTCATTCACCTCCGTGAGTTCGAATCCCACACGGGACCAAATTTCACATGCGAGGAAGCTGTCCAGCTAACTTACGGAAGATCATTTGTTCCACCTAGGTTTAAGCCTGAAGTCTCCCTCCACCATTAAATACTATGTACGGCATTTAATGTCGCAATTTTTTGTAAAGGGAACAGTTGAAACCAATGACGAAAATGCAGTCCTTTTCGTACTACGATCCTGCTTTCAAATTCTTAGCACATATTTCGTGACATAGGGTTCTGTTTTACACGAACATTCTATCTTTGACCTTGCTTTGGGTCTTTAAAACCGCATGTCGCCAAAACAGTGATCAGTGCTTAAAGAGAAAATATATAATAAACTTTTTTCGTTATATTTCACATTTGAACGCTATATTTTAATTGACATACGTTTTCAAGATAATAAGTGTTTCCTTCATTTTCAGACAGAACATAAAACTTATATCGTTAAGTAGGGCATGTTACCAGATTGAATAAAAATACGGGATTTATATCTTGGTGTGTCATTTCAAACTATGAAGTCAGGTTAAACGTGTCACTTTTAATCATTGGATTCAGTAATAGTAACTATTTGTTCGTAAGCACAGAGTTTTTCAAGCACTTTTTTAAAACACAACCGATATTATTAAACGATTGAACGTATTATTTCGCAGTATGGTAAAGAACAGTTTGTTTTAAATGCAAATGTCCAACAGACATGGCTATTTACGCGCCGTGTATTACTAACATACGGTCTAATGATACTCTTACAATACTAAACAGGCCTCGGCCGTAGTCCAGTAGTTAGCGCGCTGGACTTGTAACCCGGAGATCTGGGTTCGAATCCCGGTCGCGGCAGGTCATACCCTTCTATGAAAATTTGACAAAAGATGTGCATGAAATAAAAAAGTGTTTGGTGTTTGGTAAATGCGAAAGTGAAGAAATAAGACAGACCAAAGTCGACAATAGATAGATAGATAGATATTGAGACGTGTGGTGTACAAAATAACATCTGGAAAGTTAATAAAGAAATATTTCCATACCAGTTCTACTATATAAATATTTAAATATAAATATATATATACATTTGTATTAATAAATAAATATTTCCATACCAGTTCTACTATATATATATATTAATAAATAAATATTTCCATACCAGTTCTACTATATATATATATTTATATTATTAAAGAAATATTTCCATACCAGTTCTACTATATATATATATATATTAATAATTAAATATTTCCATACCAGTTCTACTATATATATATTTATATTATTAAAGAAATATTTCAATACCAGTTCTACTATATATATATATATATTAATAAATAAATATTTCCATACCAGTTCTACTATATATATATTTATATTATTAAAGAAATATTTCCATACCAGTTCTACTATATATATATATATATATAACAACCAGTGTAATTTCGTGACTTTTTCAGTGGGAATAAGCCTAAAAGTGGAAAGTAAAACACCAGTGAAAAATGGTTCAATCATAAGTTCAATGTGTTATTAAATGTACCTCAAACAATTACGTGTATAGAAAGTAAAATAGATACTATATACCGAGAATAATATTGCAATTAACTCAAGTCCAAACTCATTGTATACATACTGTACTTTCCGACAAAATTAACCAAAAGCTGATTTCTCAAGTATGGCAGAACTAGAGTATACAATTTGTTAATGGGAGAACAACACATTAGAGTGGGCAGAAATGTTCAGTACCATCCCAAAGTCATATTTAGATTGATGGTACAACTTCCGGTTTGTAAGTGGTTGTTGTTTGAATACACCAAATCCGTCCACAGACACTGTTTATTCAGTACACTGTCCATGAAGTCTGATAATTATAGGTATGAATTGTAATAAAGCTATATGCGAATGAAATTGTACCGCTTAAGAGTATCTACAGTTATGTATTTAACTGTAGAACATTGATCTCTGTTTTATTAGACAGTTTTACAATAAGTTACGCCGACAGGCAGGTTCATATGACGACTTTTTACAGTTCTAATGGTGGAGGAGGACACCAGGCGTACACTTTAGTAAAACCATAAAAAACGATCTAAATGACGGACTTTTATAATGCTACCTGCTTTTTTTAACATAACAATATTCGCCATTTATATAATACCGTGAATATTAGATACTAGCTATTTATAAGAACATAGCGAGTAGAACATATAGTAGGTATAAATCCGAAATACATGTATGTATTTTCAATACGCTTAGTGATACGTACTTCATCAGACTTATGTTTCGATTATCAAATCTTTATTCCAGAGACAGAAATGATAAACACTCCCGATTGACGTTTGGCTTACTCCATTCATCAATAGTTTAATGCTTCATTTTATAACTCCGAAAGCATGGCCACATTTTATCTATTTTAATTAAACTTCAGTGAATGTTAGTTTTAATGACATTAAATATGAATTTAACGTTTTCTGAAAGACATTTTGTTCTATTAGACTAAAAGCACCCTTACTTTGCTAGTGTCTAGTGATATGTAATCTATTGTCCGCGTAAAACAGAACACACATATAGTTCCTTCTTCTACGTGTAAAGGCGTACCAGCATGTTCTCCAGGACTGGTTGATAACTTATAAAGTTAAATGTTCAAGGGAGAGAATATTCATGTTCGTCAAGGTAATCACTACCAACAAGTTACCTCCCTTCAAATGTATGATATTGACATTAAATCATATTTCATATGAAGTATTGCGACTTTGTACAAAGATAAAAACTATATACATGCGACTGAATATGCATTGACAGTTAATGCTTTAAGTCAAACTTAAACTTAAGATTATCTATGAATGGAGGTTACCAGTCTCGAATATAAGTACAAAAGCTTATTTTAACAGCCCAAATAAAACCACGTCTAGTGAAGGCTTTCTGTAGGTGGTAATGATAGAAGGTTTGGCGTAAATTCTCTTTTTATTGTCTCACGGAAAGACAGTCGTTTAAAAACGAAATGATCTGTTCCTGGGCCTATAATATCCCATATCTCAGGATTGTCTGCTTTTAATATTTGGTAACACTACAAATCTATAAATGAAATTCCACATTTTTAACAATTTTGAAACATGCGATGCACTATGTTCACGTGATTTCAGTAATAATTCAGATTTTCGGCAACTTTTTAGTAAATTTATTTGAAGTCGTTGTTTGTTTTCAGCATACGTAGACAATGTTTTCTCTCGTTCTTTCGCTAATTCGGTATTAGTATTAAACTTGGGATAAACATGTATGAAATTATAACTAACAATAATAAACTTGATAAAGGACCATCAAAGGACACTACAAAGGAATATTCGTGATGACCGGGGGATGCCATGGACCAAATTTGGTGATGATCCACCCATTGGTTCATGAAAAGAAGTCATTTTAAGATATTTCTATTTTTAGTCCGGAGGCCCCAAAAAGGGACCAACCAATTTATTCAAGCAAACTTAAAAGAGGACTATAAATGATGCTACATACCAAGTTTGGTAATCATCCATCCATTGATTCATAACAAAAAGTCATTTTAAGGTATTTCTATTTTTAACTCTAGGGGCCCCTAAAAGGGGCCGACCAAATTTATTTGAACAAATTTGAGAGAGAGGACTACCTAAGGATGCTACATACAAAGTTTAGGGATGATCCATCCATTGGTTGATGAGAAGAATACGTTTAAAAGGTATATTTATTTTAGCTCTAGCGGCCCCTAATAGGGGTCGACCATTTTTATTTGAGCATTCTGATAAAAGGTTTCCTGAGAATGCTATAGACCAAGTTTGGTGATGTTCCATCCATTGGTTCATGAGAAGATGCTTAAAGGTTTTCTTTTTTGCTCCGGTGCCCCTAAAATGGATCAACTGGTATAATACGAGCATATTGTAGTTAGAACGATAAATTGAAACCATAAATAGCCCTTCGTTTATCATCGACCATACAGTGTGCATACATTAGTGTTAACCCTGAAAGTTATCTAAGCAGAAAGACTTTCGAATCGGAATACCGGAAATAAATCTATCTGTATTATGTTTGAGCACTTCCGGCTTGTTTCTTGTATTTATACCCGTGTAGAATAAAGCCAATGAAATAAATAAACGACTTATTCATTTTAGGACAAAAAAATAAGCATATATATGTGACAACATGTTGTCATACTTCTTGTTTTAATGTGTATGAAGCGGCAGAAAACGCTCATGAAACAATAACTTTACCAGCCCTTCTGCATGAAGAATACTTTTTTTTAGAAATTACTGATTTTTTATGATTCATTTCTATGTCAGTGCCAAATATAAGCTGCAGTATACAAAATAAAAGATAAACATTACAAAAACGATACGTCCTGAACTAACTAACTAAGTAACAGCGGCATAGCGCACGTGGGTGTCCCCGCATTTTAGGATTTAAAGACATAAACAATATTTTTATTAATTTCAAATTTAAACCTGTGTCGTGCAACAGAACCAGATTCAACAACCCACGTGTTTATTGTACATCTGAAGAATCATGTGTTCATGTGTTCCTGTGCGTCGTGGTCGATGGTCATGGTCTTCGACTAGCCATCACTAGCCCCTCAGGGCTCTGAGTTCGAATCTAGCTTACGGAAGGTCGATGGTTCTGTTCGGGTGTATGCCTGGGGTTTCCCTCAACCGTTAAATCTGAAATGTCGCCAAATGACCCAGGCTGATCGTGCGACATCAAACTCTAGCTAAGCCAGACAGATCTTAGTACCGACCGTACATATTAAACCTCAACTTTCCAAGAACCATGCGTCATTTCATGGTAAAAACTTATCCAATACAAACGAAACTAATGAATACAAATGTAAAATTATCATATCTGTAAAAAATGATAAAATAACTAATTGTTCCTGAACTTTAAAATATCAGCTAGTTGAAGTAAACAACTTATTAACTGTACTACTAAAACAAACTGATTGGATAACGGAAAGTAACTACGTATGTACTTATCGTTTCTGCTTGCATTGGGTATAATTATATATATAAGCACATAATAGAAATATTGATATTGTAACAATAAGAACACGTAATCATACAATCAATAACACGTCACCCGTAAAAAAAATAGTGAATACTATCAAGTGTGTTATCTGTTTGTTATCTGATCTACCTTGTGAGTTATTTACCTGATAAGAAATGACCTAAGCACCATATCTGTTACTGGATCAGGCATGGTTAAAATCGCTCAAAGTTCACTGACATATATAGCCAATAAACAATCCTATTTTGATTAAATGAAATGAATGGAAAAAGAGATGCTTGTTACATCTTAAAATCTTCGAGATGTGTAAATGTGCGTTTTGTTGAAAAGGTTGACCGCTGTCATAAAGTTTTGGTATATGCCAGAGTAATCAAGGTTGCTATTATATCTTTTTATTATAAACGTATACTACAATAAAAAGACATCCGTGGTTGAGCGGTTCTGGTAGCTGACTAGTGATTCCTAATCACAGAGCGTTCGAATCCCACGCAAGACCAGATAACATGTGAAAAAGCTGTTCAGCTGGCTTACAGCGGGTCGGTGGTCTAGCCAGGTGCACCTCCGGGGTCTTCCTCCACCATTAAAACTGGGAAGGTTGCCAAATGATGCGACGTTAATTACCCACCCACCCCCCCCCCCAAAAAAAAAGAAATAACAAAAAGAGACCAAAAAACACACACAATAAAATGTTTACCAGTCAGATTAATTTACCTAAGAACGAAGGAAGGTTACTAACAGTCGACAACTAATATCTACTCAGCATTTCACTTCTCATAGAAAAAAAACCATCTCGCATTCTATGTATTATAAGTATATAGTGTGGTTACACGTTGCTTTGATAATAAAAAAAACATAATTTTATCCGTCATATTTTTAGACCGCTTGAACAAAGTAATTGAATAAATGCATGAGAGCGTAATATAAGTGATATATTTCGTACTTTTCGTCTTGGTTTTGTTAAAATGTAATGTTATTTTAGTAAGTGTTATGCAGCTTGTCATTATTAAAACAACTCTTAATATGATTTTATGTAGTAATATGATTTTATGTAGTATCACCAGAAGCTCTCCGTGATTGAATGGTTATGGTTTCTGACTTGCAATCTCTAATCCCTCACCGCTGTGAGGTCGAATTCCACCTGGTCTCACCCACGAGGAGGCTGTCCAGCTTTACGTTCTAAAGCAGCAGTTGTGGTCGAGTGGTCATGGTCTTCGACTAGCGATTACTAGCCCTCACCGCTGTGAGTTCGAAGCTTATGGAAGGTCGATGGTTCTACTCAGGTGCATGCCTGGGGTCTTCTTCCACCGTTAAAGCAAGAGGGTCGCCAAATGACCCTGGCAGAAAATAAACCCTTGAGAAATAGAATTAATATCATCGTTTGAGTGAGCAATTATGTATTATTTCTACTTTTTGGTTGTTTGGTTTTAAACAATTGATGTGTTGCTCTGCGATCTAGATTATAACCAGTTTTACATGAGGGGACATCAGTTAGACGTTACGGATATGTGATAAAAGGACAAAGAACGATAAAATAAAGCTATATTTTACATTTGTCATATTAACTTATATTGTATGTAGAATGAACGATAAATTATCATGTATATTAATTAAGTCAATATTCTAATTGACCCACAATTGAGAAACTTTTGTATTCCGCTCATAAGGTCATTAAAATGAATTATCTCTTAAGTATCAGAAAATATTTATTCGCCAAATATCTCAATGAAAGAATGAAAGAGTTCCGTCTTTGTGTAATCTGTAATAAGTTGAAATCCACTCATCCAGGTTAATATATAAATGTTCCTGTAGCATAATGTGTTGTTTGATTAAATATTGTAGCTTGAGTGCTTTGCAGTATGTGAAAGAATCTCTCATACAGGCCTCTAAATACAGTTTTATTGCGATTCGATGGTTCGTGTGTGTTTTCAGACTTTTAACTAGTGCATACATGACTGACCGTAATGACAGTGGGAATCAAAGTTTTATACAATAAAATAAACAGCAATACATATCATAGATTACTTAAAAGGCATTAAATAAAAAAAATAGATGAGTTTATCTTTTACTCCAATAAGATATAAATATTTTAGATCAGTAAATAACTGCACTTAATTATTTTTTTTTTGAAAACACCTCTTAAAGTCTTAAAGTATAATCATATGACTGAAACAACAAAGGAAAGTGCTTAACCTTGATTTGTAACCAAGTTAAAATATATAATGTCATAATATTTCCTAACGATTGTGAAACAAAGAGGCCAAGTTGACACTTCTTTGTACTCTGAATGCTGAATCAGATATGTAAAATAGGTTAGCTGGACTTTGTCACCACATTGGTTGCGCACGCAATTATCTCCATATATATAAAACTTCAACATTGGACCGAGCACTTATAGATGGTTAGGGTGTTGTCTGCTTTGGCTAGCTCTGATTCTAGTATATAAATCCGTGTAAAACCAACATAAGGGAACTATCGTTGTTGACTTGCTCCATGATGGAGCGTATCTTGATTATTGTGGGAGCATTGTTCGCCATTGCGCAAGCAGGTTGGTGATTACATTTATGTGTTTTTATGTTTTAATATTATTTTTCTAATAAGTGTAGTTGATTTAGCTAAAATTACACATTTGAATGTTTTTATAAAGAAAAAATTGGTTGCAAAGGTGCTCTCACCTAATGGACACATCCGTCAAGCTTTTATGTTGGTTGTAGTGTGAATTTATCACTAACCAAAATTATTTAACAAAAATCTACTTTAATATAGATAGTTTGAAAAGAAAGTGTTTCCTATCTGTGTTGCTTTTGTATATTATATTTGATGGCATGTTCAAGCATTAAGTTGACTTTTGTGTTTTCATATTACACTACATATTCTACTGCTTTAATTCGTAATGTGTTTAAATAAATGAAGGATAACTTTACACAATCATTTCATGTTTATATCCAATATCTTACAAAAATAGTTGGTCACGTGTTGTTTCTGTAGATACGGAGGGGATACCACTATACTATCTCCAATATTGACAAAGTCATTAATCATTAAGACTGCGTTACCTTTATTAACTTTTAATTAACTGATTGATGAATAACTGATTCGAAGAATAGTTAAACTTTCAATCGCTTGTACGCTAGTGAATGCATAAATACTTGCTTTTTTAAATTATGCATATCCAGTAAATACGGTTACTAGTATATGTGTTGAAACAATGCTTATCATGTTAATGGTTTATGATTACCAAAAAATAATCTGCTGTGTTTGAATGGAATTCTCGTCACGTTGAGATACTACGAGAAAGATCAACAGCAGCCGTGCAAGTTGTTGTGTTGCTTGAATTGATCGAATAACCCACCAATTTTTGGACTGTATGAATTGCGCATTTCCGAGATCCTGCATGACCTAAGCTTTAAGTGTGACAATATTAATCTTATATGATATTATAATTATCTAATCACTTTGACAAACCTGTGTTATTTATACAATATCTTTATTACAATCTAGTCCGTGTCATCGACGTGATACGGTATCTATCAAAATGATAGCGCTTGTTTATAGATGCTGATTATGGTACAAATTAATGGTGATATATATTTATGTAACAGATAACTGTATTTGTTCGGGGACATATTAGTGAGTTGTTGATTGTGTATCCTAATACTAGGAGCGGCATGTGATACACCTAGTAAAATTAAGAGAAGATAAAAGTACCGTAGTATCAGTGTTGATTGTATCAATTATCAGATATGATTACATACTTTCTGATGACATAAATCACGTATTGAACAGATACACATCACGTACTACTTTTTACGTATGAGAAATTAACTTAGAACGTTAACAATAAAAATATGACTTATTTTTCAATTTCCATTTTATTTGGTGGTAGTAATAGTTACATGATAATATCATGATTACATGACTTAATTTACACGATTGTCGTCGCGAGTACTTGATAGAATTTGTTATAAAAATTGATGAAGTAAATAGGTTTGAACTAAACCACTATTTACACTCTTGTTTATTTTGGTATGGTCTATACTTTAAACAGATTGAATTATTTCCAACCAAATTTATACAAAGAACCGATTGTCTGAAGCATCAAATCTACTTGGGCAATCAAAAATTGTCTAAAGCCGGTAACAAACATCACACACATTCTAAATATAAGTTCGTTAACTATACTTTGACACTATCACGTGATCTTTGATACATACGTACTTACTAACCCATGAAGTGCGTTACAAAGTGCATCAACAACAAAGTCGACTGAACAACAAAGTTGTTGGTCAAAGTATTCTAACTTAAACTTTAATATAAGATGGTGATGCGTAAAACACTTAAGTGTCAAGTAGGGAAATCTCCTTTTTGTTTTTTATAAACGTGATGTTTATTGAACTATATATAAGAACTGTTTTTCAGTACCATGATTTGATCATGCGGTTCATCAAAGCATATGAATTGTACAAACACACTTTGATACCATTAGAAAACAATTGTTTTTTCAGATATAAACTTTGATCTTATCAACTTAAGTACCTCAGTGAAATCACGTTTCAAAAACTGAAACCGCAGTTTACTGTTTGGAAAATTGATAGTTATTCCCTCATATTACATTATACAGAATTAAAATTGGAACTGAAAAAAGGTTATAACGAAATTCGAATTATCATGATACAGATCCTTCGTGGTCGAGTAGTAATGTTCTCTGACTAGTAATTACTAGCCCCTTACCGCTGTGAGTTCAAATCCCACCCGGGCCCATAATTTATCATGTGGGGACGCTCTCCGGCTAGTTTACGGAAGGTCGATGTATATAGACCGGTATACGCTATGGGTCTTCTTCCATCGTTAAAGTTTTGAAAGTTGCTAAATGACCATGGTTGTTGGTGCTACATTTAACTCCAGTGGAAAAAATAATAGGATTAATATGATAAAGAAAATTTTACCAAATGTTTCTAAAACACTGTAAGTATGTTTGATATGAATCATGATGATAATCTATTTTTACATAAATTTCAGGGCCAATACAACTCTCCCAAAATTTACAGACATGCGCAACAACATGTACAGGTTTGTATAAGTATAGTATTAAATTAACCGATTGCTTTCTATTTACATAGTACATGAATTAATGTGCATACTTTCTGTTTATATCTATCACGATTCCATCCAAATAGTAGGATTTTTTCACGAAATGTAATTCAAAGACTTATGATGTAGGTGGTATATTAATGTACGTATGGCGTACATATGTACTAACCCAAAATACACTTTGTATTCAAATGTGTTCTGGGTCACGTATTATCGGACAACATTCAAATCATCATTAAGATAATCGTTTAGCCCATCAAATATTGCAACACTAGAGATTAGTCTAATTATGATATGAAAGTTGAGAAAATCGTAGCAACATTATCACAATATGTTATCTACTAACTGAATATGACATTAATAACAAAATTAAACTAAAGAACACATTTGAGATTGTCGGATCTGGTTTTGACACTTCGAAATGCCATCAACTAATCTTATTGAATAGGTTATCATTTGTAGAGAAGAAAATATTTTTTCATCACCAAGATCATAAATTAGTGTACAGACTATTAGAATCAAATAGCTGCTTAGTATAAGTAATCTGTATACAATATTAAGTCTACCCCACCTGTAACATTCCACAGATAGCATTTTAAAAATCCTATTAATACCTTTTTCACTTATATTTCTTCTTTCAGACAGTAACAAATTCGGGTACCGACCAGGTAGTACATATACCTACCATTATGACTCTAATATCAAAACAGAGGTCCAGGGAACATCGTCAGAACACGCATCGATTCAATTAACAGCCACGGTTCAACTGGAAATAATTTCAAAATGTGAAATTTCAATGCGGGTAAGATGTCAAGCAGTGCTTTTTGACACAAAAATACTTTTCTCTGCGGCAATATCAGAAACATACAATTAATCTCCACTATTTTACTGACACCAACTGACTTGATCAACGCATTTGATACAAAGACTTTACATTACACCATCTAGAGCAATTAACTGACTGAATGGATGTCTTTAAAACAAATTAATAATTTTGGCCAACTATGTTACATCATTATTTTAATACTGGACAACTACCTCCATCAAATCTACCGCGAACACTTATCAGATATTTTCAACTAATTACCGATCGTCGAATTCAGATAAAAAATATCAAGTCGGCACTCTCTTCAAACAATCTATATTGTAGCTCGGTGACGTTCAGCTGAAAGAATATGACCCCGAGAAGTCTATGATGACTGATGTGCTGAGCGACTTTAAAGATGGTCTAGAGAGAAACCCAATCAGACTGTCTTTCCAAGACGGCAACGTGGAACAATTGTGTCTCACTGGCGAAGAGCCAACTTGGGTCTTGAACGCAAAACGTGGAATAATTTCTCTCATTCAGAACAATATGGAAGATTTCAAAACAAACCATACAGCGTCCGAGGTAAAAATATTAAAGTATCAGTAGTTTAATTTGCATAGTACGATGTTTTACATAATACACTTTTCACTTTCGAACCTGGCTAAAACATTTTTTCTGGTCATGTATACGTAGTTTGGTGTAACACGTAATTCAAAATTCAGTCTGAAATCAACACAAAAAAACGACAAAGCGTTTAAGCACGCTCTGACCCGTTCCCAGTAAACTGATAAAATGTTTAGATTTGCGGAGCCTGAAATTCTCGCTTGTTTCTTTTAATATTATTTATAATTAATATGCATTCTATGATCTGATTACAACAGACCGATGTGACCGGTGTATGTAATACTGAGTATTATACACGTGAGAAAGGTTATTACACAACAACTGTTGGCAAGTCGAAGAATTTACTTGGATGCACTGAACGCCATGGATACAACACTGCTGTCCAAGCGGTTCCTTATACCGCTGAATCGGTATTTGATTTTATTGTTCAAGTGTTTCATAAAACTTATCGTGACATGAATCCTACATTATTATTTGGGCCAGCATTTATAATAATAATAATCATTGGACGACCGGCGTGCTAATGATTCTGTAAACAGTACTTAAAATATTACTCTCTAATAATACGTATACCCGATATAAACAACCCAAATTGTGCGATTTGGTGCAACAGTATCAGAGGCGTAATTATTTGTAAGCTAAGATATCAACTGATTATATCCATATATCTTTACAGATTATTACTTTATTACCTTCGAAAGAATGTTGCTGATTGTTTACTAATTTATTTACTGCTGAACAGATTTCGCAACAAATCTGTACAGGCAACTATTTGCGTACTAATTTACCGTAAAATGTTACATCCATTGTAGAACATCCAGTCATTGCCATTGTTAAAAAGTGACCACAACTGTATACATGAGATAGATAACACTGATGGTTATCTGAAGTCTGTAACATGTCAAGAAGAACATGTGTTCCGTCCCTTCTCTAACTCAGACAGTGGGGCCGTCACTTCTAACAAACAGACATTGACTTTCATCAGGGTTTCTTCCGGTATCAAACGACCTGGTAAGCCTTGATTTATCCCCCGTCATTAATTTACTAATTACTAACAGGCCTAGTACTTATTCAGTCGAACAAATTTATGACGAACATTCTTCCGTAATTTGCTGAATGACTTTTAAGAATATTAAACATTTTTTCAGTCTATACTGTATTTTACTCTCACTTAAGAAATGAATAGCAAATGAAAACCAACATATACACATTATGATTTGTAACGAGCCGATTTTAGTGAATTTTAAGTATTGAGACATGATATTACGTATTCAGTGAATTTTTACTGATAATTTTTATGTAAACTTTTTTCCACCGTTAAACAGCAACCATAGAGAACACAGCATCATTGAAGTTTGATCACATTAATGACGTGGACAAGGAGAACAAAGATAGAAAAGATCTTACAAGAAAACTTCTAGAGATTTGCGAGAAAACAAAAGCCGGCGTCCGCCCCGAGACACCAAAACTCTTCACAGATCTTGTATACATAATGAAAACCGCCGACTCTAGTGCCATCTCTGGCATTTACCAAATGCTCAAAGACAAGAAGATCTGCTCTGATAACCTATACAGAACAACGTAAGTGATATAGAAAATACAAAACTAAAAAAGAAGTATTATCTGAAAATGTTTTGATGTGTATGTGTGGTAGCAATAGCCATCACTGGATATTTTATCATTTTATTGGTATAGAGCATGTAACATTAGTTTCTAGAATAAATATCCAATGCTATTTCCACTTTTCAGCAAATATTTCTTAGATGCATTACCTATTGCCGGCACCAGTGCTAGTCTGCGCTTGATGACAGAATTAATCACAAGTAATGACGTTTCCGGTCTTGAGGCTGACATGTGGCTCACGTCTCTTGCATTCATAAAAAATCCAACAGTTGATATGCTCAAATCAGTAAAGGTAGGTCAATATAGTCAAGATTATTCATAATGAAAAGACAATTGTTTATATAATTATTTGTTCATACGTGACTTTGACTAAGCCATTGCTTATTTCAATCATTTTTGAATTTGTCTGCTGAAAAAAAAATGTAATGTCTTATGTATGTAATTGTACCCTTTTAAACAACTTGAGATGCTGATGTACGACATTTTGTAAAGGTCATTTCACAATTAACATAAAACATTTTTACAAATATTACAGCCCTTGATAAACATGCCCGCCAACTCAGAGAAGGCAATGTTATCAGTAGGAACATTAGTACATAGTTACTGTATTCAAAATGGTGACTGTGACAGTAACGAAATGGTCAAAGCTATCATCTCAACATTTGTTAACAAGATGGCGACTGGATGCAAAGTCAAGGACAATAATTTCCAAGCGGTGAGTTTTTTATGCACCAATAAAATGTATTGACAGGTCATGTTTTTGGTATTTTGCATTTCCAGTGTTGTTGTTTTATTATTCAGTATCAGTCAAGTCGAACGCCCCAATTTGTCATGCACAGCGATATGTTGGTATAACATTTTGAAATCAAGATCTTAGTTGGTCAAAATATTAGTTTGTCTCTTTAGCATGTTGATAAAACTTTGCACAGACACGGCTTATATTAGGCAACAGAGTAATTATCTTAATTTACACAAACTTCACACCCATTGCGCTGTGGTGTCAAATACTCAACAAGTTTAGAAATTCCAAGAGATAATGTATAACAATATACGAACAAATCTAAGCGTTAGTGCACAAAGTCTCACCTGTTTAATTAATAATTAATAAGTCTAATAATCATTCCTACTTTATGTATTTCAGACTTTAATGGCTCTCCGAGGTATTGGAAATGCTGGTTTCGCCAAAAGTGCCATTCCAAAACTTGAAGTTTGCATGAGAGTGAAACAAAATCCAATAGAAATCAGACTGTCTGCCATTGAGGCTTTCAGAAGAATGCCATGTGATTCAAGAGTATGTGGAAGTCTTCAATTACTATACGACTTAAAACAATAAGAGCGACTACTACACAATTCTTTATTAAAGTCGGCATGGATATCGCTTTAATCATGCTCTATGTTATAATATTTTTAAGCTCGGTTTTTGTTTTTAGAAATTACGGACCAAACAAGTATAATTTTTAATTGAGCAAATACTCATTATCACGGTCATTCAATTTCATATACATAACACCCATTGATTCTTAAAATGACAATTATTTTATCTTAATGGAGTTTGTTTAACATAGAATAATAGCAAAGTGTATGTATATGACTGTACATGTTTTAAAATTCCAGTATGATAACTTAATAAACCCTTTGGTGTGTAATTATAAATGTGCGGTTGATAGCACGTTCTAAAGACAAAACAAGTACGAGTACTATTAAATAGATTAAGAACGTTTGAAGACTGATTTAAAGTTCTGATAAGCGGTTTACTTTATTACAGCGCAAGACCTTGGTCAGTCTACTTGAAGATACTAATGAAGATTCTGAAATTAGGATTGCCGCATACAAGGTTCTTATGGAATGTCCATCTGAGAAAACATTGACTGCTGTTAGACGTACATTAGCTAATGAAGAAGTCAACCAGGTAGAGATTGATATCAATGTTCTTAAAATACCGCGTAAACTAACTGGTTTATAAATCAAACAAAAATGCAAGTCATTGCTGATAAATAACCTTACATCAGTAATTACATGTATAATAATTATATTTGATGAACATAAGGGATTGAGTTAAATAAATAAAGGCATATCATATAAATACTAGATTGGTTAATCGAGAATGGATAAAAAAAATTCAACCATTGTCTGGATTTATTGAACATCGAAAGAAGGAAGATAGACTTAATGTTGTCGAACTTCTACATAAAATCTAATGCTGCTGGAAGTTCTTGTAATCTTGGGGAATATAGAAATATACCTATTGATGTCTTTGTTGCATTAGATCTTGAAATTTAATTGGCTTTGTTGAATGAAATACAGGTTGGTTCCTATATCTGGACTCATCTTACAAACCTCATGGAAACATCTGATCGTCATAAACAAGACTTGAAATCACTGCTTGAAGACGAAACTTTTAAGAAAGAATTTGACCTTGACAAGAGGAAGTTCTCTAGGAATTACGAAGGTTCTGTTTTCATTGACCAAATAAATGCTGGTGCCAAAGTTGAAGGTGATCTGATCTGGTCATCAAAGTCCTTCATCCCTCGTTCAGGAATGGTGAACCTAACATTCGATCTGTTCGGACACTCTGTAAATCTCTTTGAGATGGGAGGAAGAGCCGAAGGTCTGGAATATTTCTTTGAATCTTTCTTTGGACCAAATGGCTACCTTCAGGCACCAGAACCAGAAAGTGATTCAAAAGAATTGCTACCAAACAACATTGATGGTGGAAAAATGAAGAAAATTGATAAACGAGTGAGTTCAAGATACTTAAGTATTTTAATACACTTGTATCACTAGTGAGAAATGAATTTCGTTATGATATAAGATGATTGATAACATGATGTTATGAACAAAAAACATTTCGCGTAAAATTGTTTCAAGTTCCATCAGTCTCAAGGGCTTGTATTATATTTATGTCAGTTGCATTATAAATATATCAAAAATTGATGTGACACTATTTACAATTGTCGCCATTGTTGTATTGCAGTTTTCGGCCCAGGAATCAGATCTACGTGCTTCCATGTACATGCGAGTCTTTGGAAATGAATTACGTTACATTAACTTCAGAGGAATGGACAGTTTATTGTCAGGCCCAGACTTCAATGTCTTAGATATGCTAATCAAACTGTCTGAAGATAATGACTATACTTACAGGTGAATAATATGTGTACATATTTTCGAAATTGTTCATGTAAATATACATATAGTAATATTATCTTCGTAATGTTGACACTGATGAATATTGTTTTTATTAAATCGAATCTTATGTTGGGTGGATTTTAGGTTGGGAATTCTGCAGCTAAGAACTATTTTGGGGAGGGTAGGATATTTTGTGTGTTTTGTTTTCTCTGGGAATCCTTTTCTTACCTACATTTATTTAACCGAATCTTGTTTTTAGCAGCACCTTCCAATAAAACATGCGTGATCTTTCATTCTGTATATTATTCACTTACAATACAGCTAAACTTCTTATGAATTGATTTCTATTAATTCATTTCAGTCACTCAACGATGTTCTTAGACAGCAGTGTCATTGTTCCAACCGGATCTGGATTCCCATTAAATCTGACAGTAAATGGAACAGCCACAATTGACCTAACATTGAAAGGCAAGATGGATCTCCGCCATCCACCGTCTATTAACATTAATGGACGCATACAACCAAGGTATAGGATACACATATTACTATTTCTAGTACTAATTTCTTAGAGCTTACTAAAGGTATCATGAATAGTTATTAAAATGTATTCTATAGTTCGTCATTATATTATAATACTCAAGCAAATAATAAACAAATGTTTCAGATTGACTATTTTCAAAGTGTATTTATTTCTGTACTAAAACTTGTAATGTATTACCTCATCTCAGTGCTGCTGTAGACGTTACCTCAATGATGAGTGTAGATGCTTTTGTTACAAAATCTGGAGTGAAAATGGTATCCACACTTCACACAAGTACTGCCGTACAAGGTGCTCTGAAAATAGATGAGAAGGGCTCAATAACTTCCGAATACGAAATGCCAGAACCAAAAATGGAAATCATTGATGTTAGGTGAGTATTATTGGGAACATACTTTGTTGTGTGCAGCAGCGCATTAATTCTACAGTTACATTGTGGTGGCAATTCGAATTTATGAATGCAAGTGGGGTATATATGTTATTAAAATAATTTAAGAACAATCCTCTTTAACTCGAGAATGGAGTATGATATAAAACTGTTATAGTTAAATTTCATTTCTCGAACACTATTGGCAACGAAAGATTCTTTTAATGTAAATGTATTGTGAAATAATTAAACTGATCCATTTTCATATATAAACAAACATTTCAAAATCTATTCTGTATTTCTAGGTCCTCATTTTTCACTATACATCGTGACACGGAAAGAGAACAAAAACTCACGAAAGAAAACAGAAAATTTGTCGACTATTGCTCACCAAGCAAACTTGTCACTATTACCGGTCTAGAACTTTGTGCTGAAGTATCTTATCCAGTTACTGACAATGCTGATGCGCCATACTTCCCTCTGACAGGCCCCGCTAGTGCTGGTCTTTACTTGTATAAGAGAGACACACACACTAAATACACATTCGCTGCAAAATCAATACATGTAAGTGAATAATAGTAAAAAATTGTAAAATACAGAACAATTATGTGACAGTTTTCTTTACACATATATTAATTGCTCAATGAGAAATATGAGTGATGTAGCGTCATTTTTTGATGTAAAACTACCACATAAGATATGTTTGAACATATTTATAATAATTTAAAACATTTGTCTTTCAATTGTTTCAGAATAAGGACAATAACATTGTGAAAGTTACAATTGATACACCTGGGTCACGCGAAGACAGGCTGATTGATATAGACTTCAATTTAAATAAAAAAGATTTGTCCCTTGGAATGAGTCTAAAATCACCATGGAAAAGAGCTGATGTCTCAGGTACATTGTTCATATGAATACTGCTCATAGTCACTATCTTTTCAGTAAAATACATTAATTTATTGCTTCAGCATTTTTAGCAAAATTAATACTACAAAGGCTTTATAGAGTTTAAGGTTTAAATTGAATCGAAATGATTGCCACAACACAGCTTAACGTTCAATATTGTGAGACAACGCCTTCGTAATTCATGATTCATAGTATTACATGCTGATATGAATTTACTAGGGATGATAATTATTTTTCACTGGTTATGTAGTGAGTCTACTACATTTTGATTAAATAACTTTTTTTATGGATACATCCAGGCTCTGTAAGTAACGACCGTAAAAAGTCAGGAATCAGCGGAGTAATGAAAATTGATGGTCAATATCCATACGCCTTTGACGCCATGCTCATGAAACAGAGAAGTGGCAATAAATACACATGGACACCTTCTTTAAGCATTGATGTAAGCACAAATAAGAAGATATCGCTCACAGGAACATTAAGTAATGACAACTGGAAACAGTTTGAAGTATCTTACGAAGCTGAAGGAATTTCTATGATGCCACCCACAGCTAAGGGTATGTGTTTTTTTTTATTTAAACACTCCAAGTTATTTGAAAAAAGGTCTTAATTCATAATAGTTATTATGTCATCAATGACTTTAGCAACTTTAATGAGTTAGTATTTAAATGAAAGTACCTTCACAACGGAAAAAATAGGTACATTAAAATCATGTAAAATGAATGTTCGTGTTATCACACATTGTTTGAGGTCTACTTGAGAAAAGTAAATGTATTATATGAGATATTTCCAGTGAATCTATTTCTCATATTATTCACGCGTTCTTAAACAATTTATTTCAGTTACCGTCATTGCAAAACAAAATCTTGTTGGAATTCGGGGAAGTGTTGATATCAAAAAGGACAAACAATATTCCATGGTTCTTCAGCTGGGATCGACTAAATATCCAAAGAAGGTTATGTATGGACCTCTTGCCTCTATTCGTACCCCTGAAAAAGAGATTGTCAGCTTTGGTGGAACGTTTGGACGTTACTTTGGAAAAGGAGTGGACGCAAAACTTGTCTTGGACATTGTTGACCAAAAACAGACAACACTTAAAGGTATAGATGACATGATTTCAGTGTTTATTGATCTCATTTGTATCTTAAATTAGCAATCCCATCTTCTTTGTTACATATGATAATTTATGATATAAACTTTGAAATGTGTACAGCTCTAGTGACATCAGTAATGTTAATTTAAATTACTATTGATATTAAATTTTCAATGCAGTGAAACATTCTCCCTTGTATATTACAGGTAAATTTATGACAAAGAAAATGGCAAATCAACGAAGTATTTACAACACAAAAGTGGACTTCCGTTCTGGTCCTGCTGATTTCTCAGTTACAGGAAAGATTGACAACAAAAAATTCCGCAGTATCGGCACCAACTTTGACATTACATACGTCATTAGAAAGATTGCAAGAAACAACATTAAGATTGTTTCTAAGGTGACTAACCTGAGTGCATCAGCTTTGACAAAGGGAAAGGGAAACATGTAAGTACATATTAGCTATCGGTATTAAACAACTTTCGTTAACGTTGCAATATTCACAGACTTGCATATAGAACAGTGTGGAACACTAACACTAAACAGTAAAATGTGTTTAAATGCGTGGTAAATAATTTGATTGTTTGCAAGACTGGTTGTAAAAAAGTTAGTAAATTTGATTGTTTGCAAGACTGGTTGTAAAAAAGTTAGTAAATTTGATTGTTTGCAAGACTGGTTGTAAAAAAGTTAGTAGTGGTTCTATACAAAAAGTTATGAAAGTAAAATGGTTTAATTCTACAGACGATGTTTCCTTATATTTCTTGAAAACTTATGGTCGAATATCTTTAGATGTTTGAAGTAGATACTTCTTATCTACTTATTACTATATTTCCTCTGTCTTGTGGATGAAAAGGAATTTCTATGCTATCTCCAATCACCACTTTGCTTTTGTAGGATTGTGCAATTCAAACGTAACCCGGAATACAATTTCAAAGTGATGAGTGAAATTGATCACAATAAGAAACACACTGAGATAGACAGTGTCCTCTGGTTTGGACCAGACTTTAAAGATGCCACCAAGCGTATGGACTATGGGTTTGAAATGAACAGAAATTGGCCTAAAAATTCTGTTGATTTCAATACAAGATTTAAATTCCCATACATGGTAAGACATATTTTCTTTCTATTCTTCTTTTGTAAGTGTTGTCCGAAGTACACATGTATAGACAAAGACCGTTAATTAAATACATTTATACAAACAAACAAACTGTTGTCATGCATTAATTTTGAAATTACAGCTCTGTCTAATACAAAATATCAATTGCCATTGACTTAATAAAATTCAATCCTTTTTGTTCCAAGGACATTTTGTTACATTTGAGTAAAAAGTCAATTTGAAGCTATAGCTAAGTGCCGGATAAACCCAGGTTCAGTTGAGGTGCACGGTGTATTCAGTAAAAAGTAAAGAATTAAACATAATTGCTACACTTCACTGTGTTTCTTTATCGCTGCTAATTCACACAGAAATTTACACATAAAAGAACTATATCTTATACATAACGTTTATTTATCTATGTTTGATGAAACATTACTAAATGTTAATAAAGTTAAAAAGTTTTGTTCTTGTATCCCAATAGATAGAAAGTTTGGTAATTGTTCGTACAAATTTTCTAATACCCATTTTAGGAAATGTCAATGGTTGCTAAAGGTGCACACAGTCATGACAGTAAAAATTTGGATTCAAATCTGTTTGTCAAGTTTGGTAAGAATCAACCGATAGAAACATCTTTGCAATTTCATGACAAAACTGGAAAAAAGGTTAGTGTTACTAGTGACTTTAAGTTTACGTCTGATGGTACCAAGCTTGGCATTGGCTTAGACATAGATCAACCTGACAACAATGAATATGTCAGCAGCTTAAGAATGTTTTCCAACAAGAAGCAAAATACAATTACCACCACAATAAATCCAGATGAAGATGGAAGCATTGTAATGGACTCCCAAATTGAACTTTTCAATCGAAGTGCTGTAAGATTACAGGGGGAATTTAGGTTGAATCCAAGTGATTTTAAAACTTATCTGTCATATGAAAAAGACGCTAGTAAGTATGCAGCTTCACTCACATCTGCCACGGAAGTTGGGAAATTATCTTGGATAAATGCTGATTTGCTGCATCCAGACAGACACTTAATTTTCTCTGTACAAGGGAAAACAATGAAAAATATACTCCATGGGTCCGCCGACATCAACTGGAATGCGGATAAAACCAATGATGATAGAATCGCTATTTCTGGTTGGATGGAGCCTCCAAGCATGGCCAAACTAAATGGTTCAGTTTCATTGGAATATGCTTCCACAAAATTGGTATTGAATGCACATCACTTACAGACTGCTAAATACATCACACATGCTGACTTCCAATGGGCACCTGCAAAGAAGATCGTTTCCGACGTAGTATTTGGATTAAATAAACAATCTTTCAATGGCAATGTCAAGCTTTCTACACCATTTACCGTACTGCCAAAATTAAACGTAGGTCTAACTTATGGTGAAAACAGTGAAGAGTATAACACACAAACAACTGTCAATTGGGGTAAGACCGACACGATTGCGCTCCAAGGGTATGTCAAGAAACCAATCACTTTAAACACCTTCGTTGGGTCCTTGGGTGTAAAGTCTTCTATCAAAAATATGAAGAACATTAAACTTGTCGTTGACCATAAATTGAAATCATCTCTGTCATCATCCATAGATTTCAAGTGGAATAAACAATCCGTAAAAGCAGACATAGATGTTCAAAACAAAACAAAAGGAATGCATCTTGGTTATGAGGGAACTATCAACTTGCAAACAACATACAGAGTAATTAAAAAAGCTCGACTTAATGTGGCATTTGATACAAATGGGAAAACATTTAATTCAGCCATAAACCTGAAGAGAAATGCGAAGTTGTACTCAATGGTTTCTACAATGACACATAGCTCGGATATGAATGGTCTTGCCAATGACGGATCTATTACAATAAAGTCACCCAGTGAAACCTACATAACAAGATGGGACCATAGACACAATGCCATTAGTGTTGATACTTCGCTGACATCGACTCGAGGAAAACGTGCGCTAATCATTGCAACTCTAAAAACAACATTCGATGACGCCTTTGATGCTAAAGTCAGTATTCAGACACCATTTGACTACATGAAAACTGCAAGTCTTGAAAGCAAATATCAAAAACAGGACAGAAGTTTCGAGAGCAAACTCATTTCATACCTGAATGGGAAGTTGATTGGTATGACTGAGGCCAACTACAATCTGGATGAAGAAATCAGCACGGCAGCATTTGAATTATCAGTTCCATCATGTTCTTTGAACTCCAAAATAGATGCAGAATTATCAATGAATGAATCTAATAGAATGTCTGCTCGAATGATTGCAGCAATCACCCCTTCCATTTCTCTTAGTACTGAAGCTCTAACTCAGAAGACAGAAGACGGTACATCTGCTACCACGGAATTGCTATGGAAGTCATCTATTCCCGGTTACGAGCAAGCTAAATACACATATAAGATGGAAGATGGCAAGTATCTTACATCGACCACTACTTTGGAATATGGTACAGATAAAAGTATAATTCTTGAAACGAAATTCTTATTAACTAAGACAAACAGGCATGCTTCTGCCACTTTGAGAACACCTTTTGATTCTATTCCATACACACAGATGGGTGTAGACATTCTAGGGGATTTGGACTCTTTCAAAAGTGATGCATTCATTGAAATTCAAAATGTCCTAGACAGAAGATCAGTAGGTCTCACTTGGAAGACCAATGATGGCTTTGAATCTAAACTGTCATTAGTTGTACCAAGCGGTCAAAGCTATTCTCTCACAACCACGTTTGATAATGACAAACAAATAAAAGGCCAAGCAACATTGTCAATACCTGGCAGACGAGACATTTCAGTAATATTAACCCATGATTCAACACAATATGGAATCAGTTCAGTCTTTGAAGTACAGCACAACAGGAAGAATACATTAAATTTAAATTTCAAAGTTGATACAAATAACAAGTGGAAAATAACAGCAGGTGGAAATATGCGTTTTGAAGTTCTTTCTCCGACTGAACAGTATTCCATTAGTTATGATTATGAACACACTTCCTCTGCGTTTAATACTTATGCAGAATTTTCAACGAAAACCAGTGGTCCGTCATTTTTTAAAATAATCGCAGACTATGAAAATGGTTTAGAAAGCAACATTATCATTAAATCTCCATTCATGAAAAACATAAAAGCTTCTTTTAACCATGATTACTCAAATAATAATCTGCGCTCTAGTGCCGATGTAATATATGGTGGTAAAAATGTTGTTGACTTGCAAGCTAATCTTAATACAAAGGACTCTGTTTTTGGAAATATGATGATGAAATCTCCCATTCTTGAAGACATAAGTCTGATGACCAGACTCGATGGACATGCCGACAATTTTGTGATACGTACCGAAGGTACATATGGTAAAAAGAATATTGAGTTAGAGCTTAAATCAGCAATCGGTTCATACATGCTTCAGCAGAAACTTAGTGTTAAAGCCTTAGAAAAGGAATTCAGCGTGGAAATAAATCATAATGGAGGTTTTGATTCGTTCAAGACCTTCGGAGAATGCAATATTGGACTTGACAGACATCGCGTAGATGTGAGTTTCAGCAATGTATATGATATTGAAGGAAATATTATGATAGAATCATCTTTGATGGTTCCTGTATCTGCTTCTCTCCTGTTGAAGGGCAATCCAGCTGATTTCAAATCACGAGTGGAATGTAACATTGACACAAACAGAAGTTCTCTGGATATGACAGTCAAATTGGATCCCAGAGTGGCTGGAGAAATAAATATCAAAAGCCCTTACACCAACGATATCTTCTTAAATATGAACCATGCATTTGATGGATCAAAATTAGATACAAATGCGCATGTAGCCATTGAGACCTTTGATGATATTGATGTGTCTATACAAGCAAACGACAAGACATTAAATGCACATTATACAATTGGAACCCTGAAATCGGAATTAAAAGCTTCACTGGATACGTCAAATCCCTTTACTGGACAATTAATCTTGAAATCTCATCTTTTCCCCGAATTATCCGTTGGTTATGAACATACAGGAACATTGCGAGATTTCTATAGTCATGCAGAGTTTACCAAAGGTTCTGACAAATCCGATATATATATGTCTTTTAGTGGAATTAAAGGTATTACAGGATCTTTAGAGGTACAATCACATTTGATGCCTAGTTTGTCAGTAAAACTTACAAACTATGGAACACTGCTAAAGTCGGACAGTCACGGAGAAATAGTTTTCGGTTCTGAAAAGAGAGAAGCAAACATAAATGTTAACTTTGAGGATAAAATTGATGTTAAAGTTGACTACATTTGTCCTGAATATGGAACAACTACAGCTAACTTCAGACACTCAGGTGTACCGACCAACTTTAGGAGCCATGCCGAATTAGTTAGATCAAACAATAAATGGGAAGGTGATGTGCACATGGTAGCTGAAAATAGACAAATAAACATTGAGGCTTCCCTACAAAACCCAGAGGAATGGAGGGACGGAAACTTTAACTTCAAACTCTCGGGAACACCAAGTGATATCAGCATGGAATCAGATTTAGCTTTTGGTTTTGATAATATGGCAACCGGTCTAACATACCAGCTTACCAGTTCATCACTTAAATCAGCATTTACTTTCAAATCTTCATTAACAACTGATATCAGTGCTGATGTGGAGGCTAAAAATGAATTGACAGGTTTTTCTTCAACAATAAGAGTAGCAAAAGGAGACGATGAAAGCACAGGGTCATTGAGTGTAAGCAAATCAGGGGAACACTCAGTCGTGGCATCATTTGAGATTAAAAGTCCCTTCACCACAGGTGTAAGCATTTTTGTTGAGCATGACGGAGTACCTACTAAGTTTTCGACCAAATGGAATTCCAAGATTGGCAACAAAAACTTTAATGGGGAGATGAATCTTAATGTTGAAGACAAACTGGAAGGTGGCTTCAAACTAAATAGACCAAATGTAGCATTTGAAACTTCCATTACTAAAACTGACCTAAGTATGACAGCAACAAAAGATGACGAATCGTATACGGTGTCTTTTAAATTACCAAGCTTGTCTTCTGATAACATAATACTTGAAGGAAAATTAACAACACCGATTGAAGGATACAGACATATCACGGCAACATATAAACATCAGGGAAGTTTAAGGAATATACAATGCAATGGAATCTTGTCTTTAGAGGGTGTAGATAGCACTTTAGAATTCAAACTGGATACAAGAAATTTGAAGAATATTGATGGCATTTTAGACATTACTTCCCCTTACTTACCAAAAACATTAATCAAATTATCACATAGAATAGGAGCCCAAAATTACCTGTTTACAGCAGATTTGACTGCAGATGGTGAAAAACTCTATGGATATAAAGTTATCTACGACGAAGGATCTGATAAGCACGGCAAAATAGAGCTCAATGTTGATGGTGCAGTTTTAAATGTCATTGATTTCTTGGTTAGTGAATCTCAGTTTGATGTTTCTTCAGGCATGTCGCAAATTAAAGGATCACTCACTTTCGATTCCAAGAAACAGGCATCTCTGTCAGTCATTTCTCCATACATTCCATCAATTGCCATGAATTTTGCGGTAAGGGGAGAAGTTCTGGATTTTGAGGGGAACGCTGAATTGCTTGTGGATGGTGAAAGATCAATTAATGTTGAATCATCTTTAAAATCTGCAGATAAAACAGCAGCAGCATTTACTATTGAACTACTCCAGGAGAAATACTCGGGGCAATTTTCTCTTGTCCCAGGAGATCGTAGTTTAGAAATGATCGCATCAATGAAAAATTGGCATTCACCCATTCTGGACACGAAATTTGTTTACAACTCCAATAATAAACTGTTGGTCGATTTTTCACTTAAGTCATCTATAGTTTATGACCAGTCATGGATGCTTTATTTATCGAACACAGGGGCATCAATCAATTCTGAATTAGATATTGTTATTGAAAACATGAATATAGTAAATGGTAAATGTGATTACACTGTAAGCCCAATCAATCTACAAGGACATGGAAATGTCATGTTGGGTGGACTAAAAACATCCGTTAGTATCATCGCAAATGAAGAGGAAAACATGTTACAAATAGATGCTGATGTAAAGTCTGAAGACAGAATTTGGTCACTGAACTCAAAATATGACGGCAAAAAAGATATTGACGCCAGTTTTAGCATTACAAGGCCAGACCTGGACGACATTAAAGGAAAGTTTGTACACGATAGTCGCAGATTTAAAAGTGGAACAACAGTGCGATTACAATTGAATTCGACTCATTTTATTGAAATTGAAACTAACCGGTCTTGGAAAAAAGAATATGTTGTTATTACATCAATTAAAACACCTTTCAAGGGATTCGAACTTTCTAGCCTTGAGCTCAAACATTTGGGCCAGATGCCAAATGTAAAGTCATCTGCTACCATGCTTCTTACTGGAGAGGAATATTCCGTATCTGTTGACGCCTCAAATAAAAACTCAATGAAAGCTGATATAGCAATTAAGTCTCCATTTGATCTTTTCAAAGACATTGAGCTGATGGTTCACTGTGATGGTGACCTAAGAAACTTTAAAACAGGAGGAGAACTTACCTATGCAACTGGAAAGGCAATTGAACTCGAAGTAGAACACAATCTGGTAGGCTTTGATTTGCAATCCAAATTACGCTTTATGTCACCATACACAGATGAAATAATACTGAGTACCAACCACACAGGCACACCAACAGCTTTTACCAGTAGTTACAAATTGGCTATGGGAGAAGACAATAGTTTAACTTCGTATACATCAATGAATATGGGACATGCATTCTTTTCCTTATCCACTGAATTAAAAACAATACTTAGCGGTGAAAACTTCAACCAGAAACTAGAAATTAAGCATGATGGAGCATTAGACAATTTTAGAACGGAAGTGAACGTCGATGTCCTTGGTTACAAACACAGTTTAGATTCATCCTTCACACTTGAACCAGTCATGGAAGGGACTTTCGGAATTATGACCCCATACGAAAATTTCAAGAATGTGAAAATTAATTTTTCCCACAAATACGGTTCCAGTGGACTTCTGTCCAAAGGTGAAATAGAGTATGCTCCAGGCCAAATAATCAAAGGCAAAATCGAAGCACAAAATTACAACTGGAGACGAATGGAATCAACAATTGAACTAAACACTCCATTTAGAAATATGGAAACTAATAAGGTTGAATATGTGCATACATATGAGACAGGCAGAATTGAATGTCAATTGGACTCAACTATTTTCAGCAAAGATGTCAAAGCAAATTTAAAAGCATCAAAAAATCCCCTTAGTATTGATCTTGACATGAATACGCCAGTGAAAGGTTTAGAAAATATTGGTTTTCGTGGAAACTATCTAGCATCTTCTGCCCAAGTTAGCAGCAGAATAGAAGCACAATGGAACATGAAAAACAAGATTATCGTTGACAGTTCATGTACCATACAGGGACCAATTGAGGCAAGAATGTCATTTACATCGCCATTCAAACCAGTAGAAGAGATGTCGGTCGTTTTTGAACACAGTGCCCGATCAAATGGATTCAAAGAAAGTGCAAAGGTAACACACAACAATAATGTACTTGTCGATGGTGCATTAGACCTTACTGCGTCCTCAAAACACTCATTTGCTACTATTGATGTACGATCTCCCTGGCCTATGAAATTCGAAACAGAAGGCGACTATGACAAAAATAATGCTCGTGTTGGCATTTATGCCGACTGGAATACGAATGACAGAGATAGCAACATAAAGATCAATGGAGTTTATGATCTTACAACTAGAAAGACATTCAATGTGAAGGTTACACAGTCAAAATTATTTGGTGGAGTAATCGCGTTACGTGGTGAGTTGGGGGATAAATCTTGCAATGGAGCATTGGTTTTGGGAGACGAAACGTATGGCTATGATGTACTTATGAGTGAATATGGTGGAAGTCTGAAAGTCATTTTACCAGCTAGAAGTTTAGAACTGAGTGGATCACAGAGAGGCCGTGTCACTGAAGGCTCTTTTATGTGGGATGCTGATGTAGACCAGACAAAGAAAATTGCTATCAAACACAGTATACATTCCTCGAGAAATCTTGTCAAGTCTGATGTCAGCATTTCATTGCCCAGCTTTGGAAAGGTATGTATTCGAGTTTTTTTTACGCATATCACATAAGCATTTCTAACACAATTAATATGGTTAAGCAGAAAATATGGGAAGCAAACTGATCTAATCTAATTCGACTCGGAAACAATGTACTGTTTTTAGTATTTAAATGTAAATTTAAAGGATGGTGATTTTAATACATATAAGCAAGTTAGGATGTAGATAAGATGACTCAAACTAAAGACGTAATAGATCTTTGTAAAGTTAACTACAGTAAAACCTCGATATTAAGACTTCCTTTGGCACACATGAAAATGGTCCTAATGATGAGTCGCATCATAGTGTTGAAAATCTGCAAACCAGTGCAGAAATAGATGGTTGTAATATTAAGATGGTATTGATTTTGAAGTGGTTCCAAACTGAGTTTTCATTACATATGTAATTTTGTTTTTGAAATGGTGCCAGGAAACATGACTTACAGACTATTTGTCAGCATACAGAGTGTGCTTTAAATAAATTGAAAAGAAATTTACATTTTAATTACAGAATGTACAGTTAGGATCAAAAATTGCATTGAATCAAGGACGCGTCTTGTTTGCGGGTACAACAGAAGTGTCTTACTCAGGAGATTCCACAAAAAAGATCATGTTGATGTCAAAGTTGGAAGATATTTCCTCATATGGAAATCAAAACTACAGGTAATTTAGTTTTACTTATTTTACATAACATTACAACCCATATACATGTGTACATGAGTCTTCATCATTTTGCTAATATTTACTTAATGTTAGTGTAGTCCTTCTGGACTATCAACTTAGCCTAGTTCATAACCCAAAGACCATGATGAAAATACATATACTTTTGGACGTTCACTATTGACTAAACATCCAAAAATGCCAAAGAAGTAATGTTTTTACCAGCCGTCATTTATCTTCAGTTTCAGTTTGGGTGTAAGTCATCCTTACTCCACAGTTGACATAAAGGTGAACTCACACGTTGGAAAATCATCAGATAAATATTCAGCAGGTGTCGGTCTGGAGTACCTTACAGTGAGAAGACAATCTCAGAAATTCCAAATTGGCGGTAGTATTGATCAGATCAAGAAGACAATCAGCTTTGAGGTTGGTATATCACATATGATATGCTTACAACAGGACTAGTAGACAACATAGTTAACCTACTTTTTGAAAACTAAGTGTGATTCTCGCTACAAAATTGTACTTTATCTTCATTTAATGATGTATTCATTCTAAATGTAAGAAAATCAACATTGAATTAATTCATGTCCATCATACAGGAACTGAAAAAAGAGAAGTGTTAATATATATACTTATCTCATTGTGATTGTATTTTATCTAGCTCTTGAGCCCTGTGAAGACAATCAGCATATCTGGTAGTGCCCAGACAGGTGACAAATTCCGTCTATCTTTGCTGAATGCTTATGATCAGAAACGACCATTGTACTCATACTTCACTGTTGATCCATCCACAAGAAGTGTTGATTTCAGTATGAACTATGATCTGGGTAAGTAAAAATATTAACAAGACAATAATTAGACATTACATGTCTGCCGACATGATATCAGAATATTCATCAAGAATTTTAACTGGTAAATTTTGATGTTGTCTGTAGTATGTCCATCAACATTGTAGAATTATGTCAGTGTTTACAAGCATTTGGATTTAGCCATTCCTCTAAAGGTCGTTAATTGTTACTGCATAGTTGCCATCATATTAAACTGACATTAAACACAGACTGGGTTGTAATTCCAGTAATGATCATTACCATCTTGCATACTTTTGCAGAAAATCCAGAGGATGAATTAAGAATGTCTGCCAGATATGTTAACAGTTCTGCTGTGGCTGCTGAAGTATACCATACTGTACAAGGTGGATCTAAAGTTACTGATGTTCTTACCACTGCCAGACTGAACACTTCTCATCTTTTACATAGCCGAATTCACTGGAGACCAGAGATGATACAAGATTTGAAAGTAAATATGAAATTAATAATAATTATTACAATGAAGGCTTAGGTGCTTGTAGATATTTTGGACTACCCAATCTTCTACATGGAGCTTAAAAATGACTTTTTAATCATTTAAATCATTTTCTATTCTTTTGAAACTACTCTATGCACATTTTGCTCAAGAAAAGATTAAGTAAATGTAACAATAGTGTGAAACAATAGTGATCCATCAGTGTTGAATGAGTTCATGAGACTGAAATACCTACGTAGTCAGAAAATCATTATGATGCAATTAACCTCTAAGTATGCTTTTCTGTTTTCATTTGTCATAATCTTCTATTTCAGACTTTCATTAGCAACAAAAAGATGGATTACACAATTCGTCTTTATGAATCAGAGAAATCAGCACGTATGAGTTTAGTACAGGAATTGAATGGAAAACTATGGAGAATTCAGAATGCTATTGAAGATCAAATTGGAAATGACAACATGGCAGTCTTGAAACCAGTGTTCCAAGCTCTAAGAGACAGCTACAGCCACATGAGGTATAACTCTCTGAATGATTGACTATTCAGTAATGTACTGAACATTTTCTTGCGTCTTAGCTTTGTTAATAGTTCAGTCCAATAGAAAACAAAAGTTGTACATTGTACTAGAGGAATAAGACATACCAAATGGCAAGAAATGTTCTTTGCTACAATAATTAGACATTTAAATCTCCACATTATTCTTTTGTAGAGGTATTCAGCTTTCTTAATTTTCTGAACCATTTTATTCCGTTTGTAGTAAACTTCACCTTTGTAATGTTGTAAAACATTAATTGGTATTGTTTTGAAAGGGTTTTAAAAGTAAGAATGTATATTTCAGAGAGATGCCAGTCAAAGAAACACAGCCAATTTCTCGATACAATCCAGAATATGTTTTACCTAAATATGAAGTAAGTTATCATCTGTTTGATTATCATCTTTTTAATTTGATGGATTTTATGGTTTGTGTCATTATGTCCCTTGGTCAAGTCTGATCTCCATAGTGCAAACAGTGAAGTAAAATTAATGACTACATTGTAAAATCATAGGCCATACTACAGGTGCATTAACAAACTAGCTCAAACGAAATGACTTGATTCTTCAATAAAACTTTGAAGGGCTTCTGTGGTCAAATGGTTATAGTCACTGACTAGCGATTACAAGCCCCTCACTGCTGAGTTTGAATCACACCTAAATAAATTACACACATAAAGAAGCTGTCTAGTTAGTCTACAGAAGGTTTTTGGTTCTAGTCAATGAACGTCTGGGGTCTCCCTGCAGCATTGATGCTGGAAAAGTCTCCGCATGACTTTTGCTGTTGGTGCGACTTTATACCCCAGTGAAAAAAAATGCTTGAATCAGTAGTCTGTATTTATAAAATAAATTAGGCTCATTTTTTACTCCTATGTATAAAAATACTTTTAGCAGTTATTTATTTTAGACATTTATTGTTTAATTAATTACATTAATTTGTACAATATTCACATTTCAGCTTCAAGTACAAACTATAGAGATCATACCTTCACTAAGACATGTTGTTACCAGCTCATTTGATACTCTTCGCAGTAAGTCAAATATTTATAGTAATCAAATACCTTTTTGGTGCCATGAATGAGTCATTCTTTGCTGTAGACTATGTCAAAGTAACATTTATTTCTGCTTGTATCAAGTCTTAACTTTCATATTGTTAATATGGTTCTTTATTTGGACTATACATCATTGTTGTTTTTTGTTTTTATTAATTATCAAATGAACGCCTTCAACTTTTTAGCTTGCCATATTAACACATGCTGACACGTTCTTTGTCTCAAAAGTGAGATCAGAATGTAGAATGTTGTGATTTTTGTTTTTATAGTAAAAGTTGTATAGTTACAAATATAAGCCTGTCACCATTTTATTGGCCACTAATTGCTGAAAAATGTCAGTAATCCATGTAGACTTGACCTTAGACATAGTGCTCACCAATAAAATTATAAAGATCTCTTAATTAGTTTAGTAACAGGTGTATTTGTTAAGGATTGTGTTTACAAACAATATGAAATGATACACCTATAATTTTTTAACAATATCATGTAATGTATATGTGATTTTTGATCACAGTCCAAAAAGTAATCAAGTTTCTTCTTCAAATACATGTTTCCTTATTTTTCAGATGGTATTGAACTGATGAAGACTGAAATTCCTCAATATGCCAATGATGCTTTGGTGAATGTGACAGCAGTGAGTAAAACGTCTACATTATAATTTGATAAAATATTACCCCAAGTTTGAGTGGTACACAATTCATGTGATACTACACACCCTTAATTGAATAAATATCATATTTCCTCCCATGTAGAACTTTCAAGGCATTTCGTTGTATTTTTTCACCTTAATTTGCCTTAATTTGATAAAGTGAATTGAAATTTTTCATGACTGAGCCTCAATAATATATTTAACTTACTACCTGAATTTTAACCATTACTATACTCTTACTTTATTACTTACACATCTGTCACTAACAGCCATATATGAATATCCACAAATCTATGTTAATGTTACGATTTATTTTCAATATAGCTTCAGCGTCTTCAGCGTTTGAAAAGATTTAGATTATACAATGTTCTGGAGGCATCTGTTAAAGAATATCTTGCTGTAACAGAGGAAAAAGTTTTAGATGAGTTGGATGATGCCGAGAGAGTAATACTGTCATACCTGAAGTCACCTTTCAGTGTGTACGATCCAGAACATGGCGAGATTCAAATTGAGATTCCAACCATTATCGCAGTTCAATCACTTGATAAAATTCCAACTATAGATGCTGCTGTGTATCTTAGTGACTTAGAGAAGATCAATCATTACCTCCCTAAGATGCCGCAAGTGAATGTACCAGAATTACCAGATGAATGGCTAGCACCATTTACTGGTACCTGATTTTTTATGATTTTTTTTTCTTACTTGTATTCTTTATATGTTTTCTATTTGTATATTATAAAGTATACTCGTGAATTCTGTTACAATGCATGTATTGCTCTCAATTCAGTTCTAACTTTTTCTTAGAACAATCTACATCAGTATTACATTTATTTTACCTGAAATTAATTAAATTTCATTACAACTGAACTAAACTTTCATTACTATGTCAATGATACTTTTTATGTATGATATTCTCTCTTATGTGTTCTTGCCATGCATTAAAGTAGTATTTTGTTTCAGGAGTGGCAACGGTATCCAAGGGACACCATATTACAACCTATGATGGTTATGTGTATGATTTAAATGTTGACTGCACATACATCCTGTCACGTGATTACCTTGATGGTAACTTCAGTTTTATCTTATCAAATGATGGAGATACTTCACTGACAGTTCTCACATCTGGCAAACCTATCTCTATCAATGTTCAAGGACAGGTAATTATAAGTTATAATTCTATACAAACAAATCTTAGCCACTGGTATGTCTCATTACTACTGAATACATTGCAGTTATAAAATATGTATGAAGACTTAAGTTACTAGTTACTAATACAACTGCTAAATACAGTCACATTGATTGTAATTTTACGCGTTAAATACTTCTTACAAAACTCAGTTAGTTAAATTATTACTTATTTTATGAGTATCAAATACATTATTTGAAAAGCATACTACAAAACACAGCTTAATGCAAACCTAAGAGGTTCTATCTTTCATCAATTTAATTGAGTCGGGATATTTTAGCACCATAGATTTTGTTTCTAAGACTACGTTTCCAAGACTGTCTATAGCTGTTCATGTTGTGAAAACAAAACCATTTTTTAGATTCTTCTTGGTGGTGAAGAGAGGGAAGTGCCATTCACAGATGGATTTGTTACCGTAAGCAAAGTCAGTGATGAGGTTGTAAATATCAAGGGAGGTAACCACTTCAATATCAACTATGACACCAGCGTGGATCATATTGATATTTCTGTCAGTGGATGGTATCATGGAAAAACGGGTGGACTTCTTGGTATCTATGACAACGAACCTTCTAATGACCTTATGACTTCTTTTGGTAAGGTCATCGATGATAGCTCTCGTGTCGCCAAGACTTGGACAGTGGGCACGAATAGTTGCTAAACCGAACATTATGACATTGTTATAAATTTCTACAAAAAATACGAATCATTAACATTGACTATGACAATATAGTTTTCAAAAAGTTAATCAGAATGCATGTACAAAGTATTCACTTTATTTTTTTACTATTATTTATTATGGTTATCGTATATGTACAGAACATTTGTGTCAAGAAGCTAATTAATGTCTATTGATACCTTTGTGTATGGTCTAGCATGCACAGATTGTTCCAAAGTGCCAACATTTATATATAACAAAAGTGTGAGTGTGGTCTGTAATCTAATAATTACAAGAAGTTATGATCAAGAACATGTTTTATATTATTAAGTCATTGTTATGTTTTTATTGCTAATGCTTCATTGATAACTGTTTATGTAAGAATACCCTATCTGTACATTACAATGTTTTGTGGAGTTAATGGTTCAAATACTGAAAATAATTATTATGGAAACCATGGCAACAATTTTAATAATATTTTGGAAATACCTTTTTTACATATTGCATACTTGTTGCTTACTTTTAAATTTTAGTGAATATGAAAACAATTGTAACTTTATATATTGACTTCAAGTAAATATGTTTAACATTGATTGTATATTGTATGTTCTGTTCATGGTCACAAACAATAAAACAGCATATTTATACGTTGTGTTATTATCCTTATTTCTTATCTCAGTCTGACATCATTTATGTGGTTTAAATCTACACAGAGTCAATTATTATTCACATTTTGTAAAAATTAGATCCTATCACACACAGTTATATTATGATGGATTTGAATGTGTTCTATTATAATGAATTTATTTTATGAAGTAAAAAACAGTCAAATGACATCGTAGTAACACAGGACATAGACAGCTGTTCACTTCAAACAATGTTCCCATATTTAGCTAATACAGAACTTATAATTACGGTAATACATAAGTGTAAACGTCGAGTTTGCTACTTAAATTAGCAATGCAAAAAATCTATGAGCTCTTATCGCTGTGGTTTGATGATATGTTAAATTGCATGAGCCTTATATCAATGTTAGAATTAATCATCTGTACAATATTATACAACATTGAATTTCTTGCATAAATGCGTAGTCGTGAAAAAGTTGGTGACAGGCTAATCTTACATGCTATATTTAAACACATTACTCACATATACACATAAATAACGTCATTATAAAATAATTAAACTGACATAGCATTGAACAAAAAAGTAAAATACAAATGAAATAATGAATAAAAATTTATCAAGTATTTTGTTCTAACATTAGTATGAAATGCTTTGTTTATTATAGGGCTGAAGTATAATATGATATAAATATTTTATTAATCCGTGGGAACAAATTATTTTAGAAAAAGAATTAATCTATGGGAACAGATTATTTTGTGCGAAATATTTTTGTTCTTGTACTAAACATGTTACTTTCAGAAGTTTGTTCGTTGGTATAAGTGTAGCTATTATTGTCCACGAGTTTACATTTTCTAATGAACAAAAACACTCACACAGACTTAAACAAATACGTTTGTTTTCAAATAAACAAAAAGTGTAGCGCACTGTATCTTAATTTCTATTCAAAATATTTTTATTCAATTGAATATGCGGTTTTCTTTTTTCTGAAACGTGTAATGACACAGAAGGCCATTGTAGTTTCTTTGTTTGTGTATGAACAAAGAGTATTCCAGAATATTTACTGCGATTACAGTCTGGTTTTTTTTGCATATGAATGGACACAGAAAGAGAGCAGTTCTTGCGTGTGCTTTAGCGATATCAGCCACTTAGTGAATTAATAATATCACTTTTTGTCAATTGACATGGTTTTGTTGAAATAATGAAAGCTGTAGTCCCCGATAGTTTTAAAGGAAGAGAGAAGCCTTAAAAGCTTATCAGTTCTTGTTGTTCTCTGTCCAGTATTTTTATGACAAAAATCCCATATTTTAATAGTAGGCCCTACGTCCTATTTATTGGACCAAATACCATGTCCTGTTCTTGTCTAAAAGTGTACTTTGATCAGATGTCGAAACTGTTCATACAATTATTTACATACATATTATTATTAAGGATTCTACATTATGATACTTTAGGGTAGTAGTTTCCCCCTAAGCTTTCAACATTTGACAGACTTGATATGCAGTCGTAGTCTAGTCCAAAATCTAGTATTAGTACTGTGATCACTGACGCTATGTTAACAAATTCCTTTAATTTGCGAAGCTATTGCAAAAAGTTCCTCTGTCGAGCACACTTTTGCATAACTTATAAATACTTTTTTGATACATATTTTCTTTTATTTTGCACGAAAAATAAACAAATTTCTTACGGCTCATGAAACATTGTCAAATAGTTATGATGTAATTTCTTTTAATGATTAGTAATGCACGGTACATATTAGGGGAATTTCGTAACTTTTCTGAAAAGCCTGGTCACGGATGTGGTTTGATTTAAAATATCATCAATTAACTTGTTGTTTTTAGACCAAGGAAATATTTTACCAACTTGTGTCAAGTTAGAGATATAACAATCGATCCATCACAAGCATACTTGTTTCGGGATGCGAAAGATAATTTCACGAATAAAACAAGCTAGTTAAAAATGAAAGTTGGACTTCTGTTCACAGCTATTCTTACATGGATACTGATGTTAAGTATACATGGTAGGCATTTATGTTTTATTAATCAAACTGTCGATTCTTTATTACAGTTGTTTATATATAATGGTTTCCGTGTTTCTATACACATTTGGTGTAAAAAATAGATCTGTCAATCTAATTTCAGTCGGAATCTACGGCACACCCCCCTCCTGAAAATTTTGAAATTCTAGAACGTCGAAGGTGCATTGTACGGCTATTTTTGGGGTATTTCATGACCATTAGAAATGAAAAAAATCATAGTTTTAGTTATATAAATGGTATGATGACGAAGACGACAATGCGATCTTAGGAGCCTTTATACCACGCCTCACTGCCGGTATCCATCGCTCCTTATTAAATTCGTATAAAAAGGCTCGTATATATGAATGTTTCAGAGTCCGAATCATTTCGCATTCGTCTATGGCCAACAAATGAGGAGGGAACTGAAGGTTTTGTTGAAGCATATCGTAATGGGACCTGGGGATATATAGGAAGTCCCTCCTTCGAATTCAGCGAGACGACTGCCAATACACTCTGTAGAATATTAGGAATCAGGTAAAAAATTCACACCAATGACACTAAAAAAATAAACTATAGTACATGTGGATGTGTGTATAGAAGTTATTGTCACCCAATCTAACATTTTAATTGACAAACAATCTCTGCGTACGTATAAGATCAATCTATGATTATGAAGTTTTTCACTATAATGTACATGTACTTTCAAGCTGATATGCAACAACTTTTCGCTTGTGGCACACAAGAATATCAATGACTCAAACTTGTGTTTATTAATTTAAAAAAAAAAGAATCAAGCATAATTTTAAATACGATATACATGATAATAATGTTTCTTTAGTGAATTTGGATTTGGTGAGGTTTGGGCTCCTATGGGGAACTATGTAATGCATTCATGGTTGCTCACAAAAATACGTTGCCATGGAAACGAGACCAATGCTGAACAATGTGAGCTTTCAGATGACTTGAAAGAGAAAGAGCATGCTAGATCGTTAGTCTGGCTGTACACATTAGGAAGTAAACTACACTGTTATGGTATGAGAATTTATTTTAACTTTCGTTCATGGGTTAATTTTCAGATTCAGTAACATTAGTGTACTTTGTTCAGGTAGTCAGTTGAAGGTCACCGAGTAATGATAGATCAATCTTTAATCGTCATTGATTATTATTTCCTTTATGTTTTAGACTTCAAAATGTTTATAATTATAGTTAATTCAGTGTAAATGATGCCTTGTATACAAAGGGCGTTGTTATGAAGAAGAGGCACAATTCTGTTCATTAATATAATAACCTGAATGAATCTTTGAATAAATAACGAAATGCACCTAATGGTCACTGTTCTTAGTTGACATTTTCTATTACAGTGCGACCATGTTTAAAGACAGTTCGTTCAATTATGTTATTAATATGTATTAAACAGATTGTGATATACTTTAATCGTAGATATTTGTTTAGTTTTGAAACTATTTTATATATACAGTCAAACCTGTATTAGAGATCAACTCCGAATAAAGACCACCCTGTGAATAAGGGCCAATTTTTGAAAAAAAAACATAAATGATTTTAGAACAAACTCACCTCCGAATAAAGGCCATCTGTGAATAAAGGCCCTATTTTGTCTTTCCCAAGGGTGGCATTTGTTCGCAGGGTTGATTACATTTTATCAATCGCCCAGCATTACGTTTCTGCCTACTCGTAGCCCCATCAATATAATATGCTCGTATTATACTTCCCTTCTAGTGGTAGTGTTTTCTTTGTGGCATATCGAAAGTTCTCTTCTTGCTTTTTAATGACTCCGACCAAACGGTTCGCTTTTCAGCTTTTTAAAAAGCTTACCTTTCCAGTTTCATCTTATCGCTTCACGGATATGATAGTCGATATTAGCTCTATTAATTTTGTTACCTTCAGACTCTAGACTGGTTGTCGACGAATGGAGTAATTCTGGTGTTCTTTTGTCAACATTTAATGGAGAGGTTTATAAAATATGCTCCGATGGCTTCGACATGAATTCCGCTCAAGTTGCTTGCCAAAGTTTGGGATATGAGTATGTTACTGATTTTTTTGCGAATCTTCGTGTATAAGTATTTTGTTGTATGCCATTTCCTAGTATTTCTGCGTTTTGACTGAACACCAGAATCAATATCATCGTAGTATTATAGCTTTTGTCATTCTGTTAACCCTTGATGGCATAAGAAAATATTTTCTACGGAAATTCGAAATGATCCATATAAGAAAATAGCAGAAAATACGGAAACAGATTTATTTTAAATGTCCGTTTTTTTTTGCGGTATAGACTTACATTTATCAAAACATGTTTTATTTCGAGTTTAAAATTCATGATTCAATTATGATTTATTATTTTTATCCCGCATTAATGTAGTCTAGACGAAATTCTCTTTAAAATATACATGTCCACTTCTATCATTGTATGCTCTTAAATGGCTGATATTTTGTTTTACAACATGATACAGGTGAATATTCTGGTATTATTGCAGGAAAGCACTAAGTTTTAAAGGCACCAAGATAGATACTGTCAAGAACCGTGTATATAAGCGTAGAATATCTTGTAACGGCAACGAATCGGCTCTGTCAAAATGTAATCGACAGAAGGTTTTATTGAAATGTAGTCGGGTGGTTTCCATAGCATGCCAAGGTATGATAAACCAAACTAAGGCTCATTTAAATGTTAACGCTGGTACCTCAACATTTAAATTTGCTGATGGAGAATTTTGCATTTTAATAGATTAAGCGTTGTTTATTATTGGTATTTGGGTATTTTGCTATTGATTTTCATTCACCTATCAGTATCCTAATATTCTACACCAACTGATTCACAGTTCTGTAATTGATAGAAATTTGTGTTAAAATGTACGGGTAGGATTTTACACAAATGTAACAAACAATCACAAATTACCTTTGTGTGTGATAAATTTGGCAAATACTTTTGTCGATGGGAATTCCTAATTCAGGTCTTGAACCCACGATACATCGATCGACTAGCAAACATGCGCATTGCAGAGTACAGTAAAACCCCACATAGCGACTACCTCATTATTACGACCAACTTATCATAACGACCATTTGTTTTGGTACCTCATTATTACGACATATTTTCGGGTCCGAAGGGTCTCAATACCGCGGTTTAACCGTATTACTCAAAGTTGCATAAGAACATAAATCAGGATTTCATTTCAGCTGTCCGTTTCAAAAACCTCAATCAGTACAAAGATGAAGGTGTTCCGGAATTGTTCCACCAAGGTACCTGGGGATATTTAGGAATACATGGTTCCAATATGGACGACACTACCGCGGGATATTTATGTAACATCTTTGGTTTTGGGTATATTATCACCTTCATTGTGATATAATCAGTAATTGTTATGTGAAAAATTAGTATTTAATATCTATCAGTAGTGGTCAATAACTTTACACGTTTTTTTTATAATTTTCACAAACCGCCGAAATAACCCATGTCACGATAGTGAAACACGTGTGATATTTTATGTGATTATCAGTCGGAACACATGTGATAATTCATATGTTGAATTCTTCTAATATCCGCATGGAACACACACATGGTACATGTGGTAAGTTGCTAGTTATTAAAGCGTAGTGGAAGTAGCTAATAAAACACAGCACATGTGTACGTAAATCTATTTTAATAATACAGATTTCCTTTCAGAAATGTCGGGTTTAGTGTTCACTGGCATGACTTGAGAATGTATGATAACATCGGCTGGTCGGCCAGCATAAAATGTCTAGGAAATGAAACGAACGCCATGCAATGCCTAGATCATCTTTTGTATGCGGCTGTGCCCTCTGTACGGCACACATATCGAGTTGGACCGTGGCTGTACTGTTTCCGTAAGTCCGCTGTATAATGAGCGCGAAAGAAATGTGACTGTTACTAGCATAACTGATATCATGTATTTTTTTCAGCTGTTACCAATACCTATGTGTTATTTGTACTATTTTGCTTTACTTTAATATTTTTCACTTCGCGTATTATGATTTTGTGTCTGAAAACTTCTCGTAGTAAAGCAAACGTCTTAAATATCAATACCGAGTGTCACAGATCTGTCAGACAATAAACATAGTATGGTTTTCAGAGAACGTTTTCATTACCTTTCATTTTTATTTGGAATTCTGTATGCTGTGGACTGTTTTACTTTCAGCGTACGTAATTGACAGTGTTCGCCTCTCTGATGGAGTTGACCAACATGAAGGACGGATTGAGCTGAGGATTAATGGTCGGTGGGGTTCGATTTGTCCCTATAAAATGGAATTTTCACATAGACGCATGGTTGGTAGAGTCATTTGTAGACAGCTAGGATATGTGTAAGTACATAGTCATAAAACTGTATAATATTAGAAAGTAAATGATTTTAGAAATACTGTACATGTCACAACGAGTATTAAGTGTTCGTTTCTTGTGGTGAGTTTCTTGTAATGATATTCCGTTCTTTGGCGGAACAGGACAAGTTGTGGAAAACTTTAACACTGAACAAATATTCTCAGATATTTTACAAATAGATAGTATTCCAAAGAGGTCAACCCGTCATGGTCGTGATGACCTTGTACCCTTTCTAGACGGATTATTTTACAGTGATCAAGATGACACTTACGGTAGAAACTGAAACAATTATTCTCTCTCTATATATATAACTTCAAACATGAATAATATCTTAGAATTTTTAATTTGAACAATTAATACGATTTTTTCAGATGTAATGAATATTTTATCAACTCGTGGCGTTTTACACTTTAAGAAAATCTATGACAGTCATATCGCCACACACTCTTTTTTCTAGAGACATCGCTGAAGTTTTACTCGGTGAAGATAAGCCCCAAAAGGAAGATCTGTATTGGATGAATCACGTTTTGTGTAAAGGAGACGAAACTGACATTTCACAATGCGTATATGAAAGGGGAAGTTCGCAGAAATGTCATATCTATCCCAGAATCCGTGTTAGATGCAGACGGGTCTTGTTTCACTGAAAGTATGATGTTCACTTAAATTATAACCATTTTAGCTCCGTAAGAATGGAATCACACGATCAAAATGCCCAGAACTTCTTTAACCTCGCAACTTTTGCTATAGGTACATTAATGACCAAATATACTTTTGTACATTTATGACTAGTCAAGGACACACACATACACAATAGAAAAAATAAGTGATAACATCAAAAAAACATCAATCTACCTGCTGATAGAGTTTTCTGATGTTTTATTTTCATAATCAAGTTTCAAGTATAATCATTACACGTACAAATACACTATAATGGCGATGATTTATTGTTTTAGATTTCAGACTGGATTAATGACTGGACACCTCCTTGGTCAAACAGAACAGATTTCATTTTACTATTAACCAGAACTTTTGCAACTACTTTCATACTGTATATATCTCGTACAACTGAACAAGATAAAATTCAACGTTTTCAGCTAATGTATAACAGGGCAATGGTTAAAATACAGTCGGGCCCCGTCAAGTCTATATACGGGGGGGGGGGCAAACAAGTCCTATCGAGATGCTGGGAAAATCAACCACACGGAAGTCCAATTAAGTACTTATCTATTACAGACTAGGACGGAAAACAGAATATTTCAGTTTGATGACAAAGAATGATATTTTAATTACGGAGTTCGACTATAGTTGAAATAATGTAATAACACAATAAGAATAACTCATTTGTTTTGCATATTTTGTTTCAATTGCTTGCCCCGAAATAAAAGTTGAACAATAGGCATTTACTTTATTCATGTTCTTCACAAGGCCAAATATTATTACTTTAACATCCCAAAAATATATTGCGTCAGTAGGTCGGCAGCTTTTTTTTTCAAATAGCGTTTTTATTTCGGAGATAAAGTTCGGAATAAAATGAAATCATCAGCAAGAAAAAAATGACCGAAATCAAAAAAAATAAATTTATTTCGGTTTTCATATGATCTACATCTATGACATTATACAGTAAAATCTCGACATTGAGACCCGAAAAATCGGGTGTAATAAAAAAGTGGTCTCAATATCAAATTGCATTTTTTGGGAGATATTAAAAAATCAGCGGTTTCATTTTTTATGGATGATAATCATGATACAGCAGTATACTAAACAATAGCTATATTAGTTTGAAGCTAATAACAGACCTTTCCTAAAACTGAGTTTTGATATACAAGTAGTTCTATTATCACTTCTTATTTAAAAACATTTTAGATCCAACCTAATGAGAACGCTTGTGTGAGTGGTTTTCATGTTTTAATTATTTTAATTTTTACTCAGGCTTAATAATTTAAATAGCGCCTTATTCAAACTTAAGTGAGGCAATCCAGTTAGACATAACCGATTAGTTGTAGTTATCTCACCTAATTAGTATATCAATTGTTCATATTTGATGTTAGTTTTACATCATTGCAAATTTCAGGTTCACCATTCTACGTATATTTCAGTAAAAATTGAAATATAAAAATACGACTTCATCCTATCATACGTCCGAGAAACCATTGGGCTTTCTGTAAGACGTAACACCCTCTAAATCAACATCTTACCGTGATATTTTCTATTGACGTAGGACCTACTGCTCTGCGGCCAAGCATAAAATTGATGAGCATAGCAGAACGCCAGGTTTTTTTATAGGATCTAGCCAAAATCAGATCGTCTAGAGCGTTATTTAAGCGGTAATGGATCTCAGTAGGTCCCCTAGATCGCTATCTGATCTAACTGGAGCGCCAGTTTCGCACATTGGATTGCAACTTATTCCCGTTTGATCGCCAACGGAGCAAAACTGATCATATTCCATATCATGCCGGAGCAATTATGACTAATGCGTGTATGATGCTGAAAATTATTCTATCCCTAAAGCCGCTGAAATTTCATATTCATGGAAAACCTTCAAAGGAATTTCTGTAAAAAATGGATTCGATATTGACAAAAGGTAAGTCGTGATATGAAAAGTGATATGATGACATTTCAAGTCAAGTCAAGCAATCTTGTAAATTTAAAAAAGAGAACTACCATAAGGTACGAAGATTTCACAGTTATGATTGGAATGCAAACAGTGACAAAAAAGGGTGGTAACAAAACCTCATCTAATATAAAAATCTCAAACTAAACACAAAATAGACATTATTATATTATCAAACACTACATTGCATATAGCGCAATTCCTTTAATATGATGAAGCAATTGTTTTGGGACGTTATTGTTGATAGAAAATGTTTCATCTATTTTGAGTCGTCGGTCTTGTCTGAAGTTTGCACAGAACTCTTATTTAACTTTAGGTAATCATTCTCATCAGGATTATCACGGTTAAGGTCAGTGTATGGATTACCACTATTATAGTGATCCTCCGTAGTATCATCATCATTCACGACCACCGTGCAATCATCATATCCGTTGTCAGGTAGTTCAGCACTTTTACCTTTTGATTCACTTCGATTAATAGGACGTAAGTATCCATCGGTGTTTTCAATAAACTCAGTCTTCTGTTCATCTTTCATTGCATCTAGCTTGGTGTCAGTCAAACAATCATTGATAGTACTGTAATCATCTGTAATAACGTCAGGTGACATGGCCAGTTCATTGTTCTGTCTGAAACAATATGATGTACCATGAAAAATCATTAAAAATATATCATTTCGTGAGTCATAATATAAAACATTTCTGGTATCCACCAACATGATCGACCCTTCCTCTGCTGATCCGAAACATTTTATTGGTCACAGGCCATTGTTTCATGCCCATATTTTCATTTTTATTATAATTAAATCTTATAATGAAAAGCGTATTTGAAAAATGCTAGCCTACAGACCCCATACTTTTGGAGATGTTAGTGTAAACCACCATTTTCAGCCCTTACTTGAAACAGGCTATTTATCTATCTATGTATTTATTTATTGGTATGGGATTTGGGAGGGGAGTCATACTGGAAGGCTTATGACTTTTGGAAGGTTTATGCTTTTTGCTGCATGTGGGTTATTTGCTGTGATGATTGATTTTTAGTTTTGTAGTAACTCTATACGCAAGATGGATTGTTGCGTGTGACGTTTCATAGGGATACTCATAAGATATTCTATTAAAAGGAATGTGATACGGGTAAGATAAACAGGATACAAGAATGACCAGATGTAGCTTATTCTATTATAAGTCTTGTCTACATTGTCACCAATGCATGAAATGGACCATGTTGATATAAGCTACCCGAAAGCACTGATCAGGTAAAATGACCTTAAAAATGGCTAAAGAATTGTTGTTGAACAATATTAAGACAAACAGAAATAAACAATCTTTCTGTCTTCTCTATGTCATTGTCGACCTTTTTTTATGGATGGTGAATTGTTTTCATCTTTCCTCCTTTGAATCAAAGTCTCTTTCGAGTGTATCAAAATTCAAACGTTTGTGTGTTTTTCAAACATTGCATTTCCTGCGCCTTTCATGAGCGGTCTGACTCGTACATTATACTCATATTTTTTTGATAAAAGAGATTGAATGTATAAACATACTGTGACGTTGTGTTCGGTTGGTCCGGAGAATTTTCCTTTTCTGAAATAACGAAATTAAGATTGGTAATTAAATAATAATAATGAAGGAAATTCCAGTTGCTTTTTAATTAATCATCTTATGATTTTTTGTTTGGGGGGGTGATTGACAGACAAAAAATGGTTCGGCATCGCGATTTCTACGTACATTTGTAATTGTCAATCAGTGAGTAACATTTCGTCCGTTAACAAATGCAAACATGTAAAAAGTGCACTGAACAACATTCCCTACGCCACTGGAATTCGAACAAACAGGTGTTACCAACTTAAATACATGTAACATGGTCACCTTTTATTGTACTTCTGTATTTGCATACTATAATAACTGTGAGGATGACAATCAGAAGAAACCCAATTACGGATGACAGTATTATTACCAGCTGTGTCTCTTCATTGCTGGATTCTGAAATGGACAAAAATACAAATGTATTTCGATTATGACAAATAGATGACATTCTTATAATGTCATATATTATAATAAAATGGAACCGAACTACCTCCAAACACTTTTTCATCAGTGGTACATTTTGTTATATAAACATGATGTATGACCGTTGATGCATGTTGTTTAATTTGAACTGGGCATACATCATCAGTTTGTACCCATCTTTGCCCATCAATATCTTCATTTTTTTATGAAACCTTGCAGTTTCGTTTATTTTTTTAAAAAATTAACAAGGGTACATGTAACATGTAAATGACGAGGAAATACACGTAATTACCAAAAGTTAAATTGTCATCACAAAAAGTTTCATTAGAAAACGTCTAGTTGTTATAGATATTTGCAAGAACTTTATATTAAACAGCAAAAATACCTAAAATGTAAATAGTTTTTTTATATTTTTCACTTAGAAAGTAAGCCTTACTGATGCAGAGTCGTATATATTAACGCCAGTATTTGGTTGATGTACACGTATTTTTCATTAATGAGTAAATACCCTATTACAATGAACGTACTAAAGAGCATTGTAATAGGGTATAAACTTATTTATGAAGGTCTAAATATAAAACTTCTCCTTCCATTTGGTTATTTATGTATTCTCAATAATATGTTGTATTTATCAAATATTATGTCCAATAAATCCATTTTAATGTACCCTTGTTGGGCATGTTCGATTGTTTTATGTATCACTTCATGGAATCTTTTTGATAATGTTTTTGCAATCATGTAATCGTTATTTAAGAGAGTGAATGAATGTCTCACTAGGTTTTGTGGGACTCCATTTTTGTACACTAACGATAATGCTCCCAATTTTCTGAGATTGAAAGCTAATTTCGTTTAATTATTGCTTGACAATATAAGTTCTTCACATTGTTAATTACCGTTTGGTTAAATCCTATTGTATTCAACTATTTGTTTACAAATTCAGGATAAAACATTAAATATAGTATTACCTGGAGCTTTCTGACATACATCATCAGTACGTATATATCCTTGTCTACAGATACATTCGTATGAACCAAATGTATTTGCACAATCAGAGTTGTTAGGACACGTAGTTGTAACACATTCATCAATATCATATTCACACGATGTACCGTACCATTCAGTCTGACACATACACTCTCCAGTATGAATGTCGCAAGGGACAGTGCTTCTATTATTACAGTTACACTCGGTGCAACGTGATCCAAAATAACCAGGTTGACATTCTGTTTGAGCATAAAAATCAATTACAGCAAGTAATTTGAATATACAATAACAAAATTATCAATTTACTTAAAACATCTTTCGCCCCTACCTGGAAAGAGAATTTTATATTATATGTATATTATATTTCATTTTATAAACCTTCTGATGTTGTCCATCACCGGCAAGGCCTTGAAAGCGCACAGTTTTTAATTTAAATTGGATAATTCATTAATTTCCTTCTCTGGTGCAAACATTTGTTCAGAGGCTACAGTACTGGGCTCCATGCTGCTCAGAAATCTTAATATTATTATGCCCCAGTGTTGAGAGCATGCAAGTCCTATCAGCTGTTTGTTTACTTTGCCGGGGATCCTGTTTATTATCGTTTATGATTATTATTATTATAATTATAATTATCATTGTTTAAAATTAATCCTATATCAATGCAGAAATTATATTTTTTCATTATGGTAATCTAGTTAAACTTCATTACGAGTCATTTTTACCTTTATAATTACGTTTCAAATCAGATATCTACTAATTGCATTGCTAATTTACATTTTAGCAGCGTCTGTATGACATATTTATTTGACCAGAATGTTGTATGTATTTGACCAACTTAATGGTTTTACTGGTAGTATATGTTGTCAATGTCAGCGTGCGCACTAATCGTTCATGTGGTCTTGCTCACTTTTTGTACGGTCTAATGCTGTGTTGTGCGTTGCGCGAAGTCTGGTGCGGTCTTGTGCAATTTTCAATGTAAACCGCGCATGACTAGTTGTGAGGTCTCACTGTTGTACAGTTACTTTTTGGTACACTGCATAAAAGGTGTGCTACCGTAAATTCTGGGGACTCGGATTCTTTATCATAGGTGCTTATCATACTTTGAATTTTGTTTAATATTTCTTTAGCATAAATAGAATATTAATTTACAATAACTTTAAGCAAGTATATGTATTGATTAAGCCCGAAATGGCCATATTTATTTGTTTTAGATACATTAATTCGGTAGTGATTGTCATTTTGTTATAAGTAGGGATGTTTATAGTTAATTAAGTAGTCAAAGTCCACATTTCATACGAACAATAAAATTATCAAAAACAAATACACGGAACATAGAAACATAGTAAAGACTGTTTTCACATGACAATTTTATAGTATATATAATATAGTATAGTATAATAGTTTCATTTTTTGTTATTTCTCTAATAATTACCTGATACTTCAATTTATTTTACGACACATCTGAAAATTTTGTAAGATTTGTTGCCCTTGTTGAACAATAGAAAAATAAAATTTTTTGAAGACATTGCATAGAACCTATGTTTTTCTCACTGGGTTAAATTAATACATGGCACCCCTTTACCGAGAATTTTCATTGAAATGTATCTTTTAAATCATAAAAAATGACTTATCCGATAAACATCAGTGCAAATTTAAAATGACGATAACACAAAGTGTAGCCATTGCTTTTGAAAAATCTCTCGGCAAATCATTTTCAGTTATAGAAACCTATAAAATTATAAAGATTCCACAAATCTGCTAACTCTATTTTGAGATAAAAGTTTTTGCAAAGATTCCACAAATCTGCTAACTCTATTTTGAGATAAAAGTTTTTGCAAAGATTCCCCAAATCTGCTAACTCTATTTTGAGATATAAGTTTTTGCAAAGATTCCCCAAATCTGCTAACACTATTTTGAGATAAAAGTTTTTGCAAAGATTCCACAAATCTGCTAACTCTATTTTGAGATAAAAGGTTTTGACATTATGGGCATACGACATTAAAACAACTTGTACATATTTAGAAAAATAGTACAATGACTACTCATCAGATTATTGCCATATGTGTGGTCTGTATCTAATTTTTATCGTTCGTTTACAATAAGTTCTATTGTCTGCTCTGATTTGAATGAAGACTCCTTCTTTCAAAATAAAAAAAAAACATTGAAATCTTTATTTTTAAGTATTCTGTGCATCGATAGGTTGGCGCAGCTAGTGTGTAAATAAATGTTTGTTCTAAGTTTGTACTCTTCATTATTAAATATCATGGTTATCTTAGTGCCCCCAAAGCAGCTTTTTATTTATTCATCGAACAGAGCAGTGATTACGTTAACGTTTGATAACAGCACAGAGTAATACACCATGATTCATGTTCCATCTACACCTGCAAATAAGACAATTACCTGCACACGTCAATACGACGAATCCCAGCGACGGGCCAAGTGGACATCTCCCGCAAGGATAAAAGACCGTCCTGCGGCACTGCGCAACATCTGTTTCATTCCCATAACAATCCAAATTTTCTAACGTCTTGAAATCAGGCATTGACACATTTTCGGGTAAAGAGAACAAGTATTGTGACGATCCTTCGTAGCTACAATGTTCAGTCAGTTTTGTTTGATAATTCAAATAATATTATCTTGGTGTGTGTTGTTAGCAGTTATTGCTGATTTTATCATATACGAATCATTATTAATTACTATTACAGAAAGTTGTTGAAAAAGACATAACGCGGAAAACATCACATGAAAGACATCGACATAATCACAAATGCTATCATATCCATAACCCGCTGTCACAAAAGTATTATAAAACAAAATGCATGTTCATTCAAATACCGAAATACCTTGGAATGGTGTCCAGTACGAATTATAGGAAAAGCCTTTTATTAAAATATACATCATGCAAGATTGAATCAAAAGCGAAAAAGAGTATGGCAATAACACAAGGCAATATGTCTGTTTTACAATAATCATCATCGATATATAAGATAATTATCAACTGAATCAGTTATAATAAGTAGAACAGCCGACTTGTGCGAATATTTTGACTGTCTATATTCTGTTACGGCCTTTCGATTGTTGAAGATTCGCGATGGCGTCATCTGACTTAACATATAATGTTTCCAAATCAAAGGGTGGTTCATCTATCATCGAATTGAGATAATTGTGAAATGAGCTTACGAATGTCTTCAACGTCTAATCTTTGCTAACAATATCTACATACCCATGACCAAGTAGATTACACAGTGTCTTTGCCGTGGTGTTTGTGACGCTTCGGGAAGCAATAACAGATAATGTATTCCAGTTATACATTGTAAAAACGCCTTCGTTAGATTTATTTCCGATAGGTATTATATCCATTGGTCCGCCTGAAAGACAAACATATTGAATCAAAATTTAAAAAAATCAGACATCAATTATTTTTTGTGGAAACAAAAATGGAATACGCAGATGTAAAATATATACTTAACCCATCCTTAAAACATGGTCACGCGCAATCTCTTCTTAGAGTTGTCGTTCGTTATCCATCACATACATTTCTGTCAACGTCTGGAAAGTTAATTCAAAAACACGTGTCTGGGTCTCCTTCAGTTTCCATCTGATCCACAGAATCACGCTTTTGTTTCTCTAAATGTACATTTGATGTCATAATTTTACACGATTACCTTCGACTTCTGCGTTTCATTTCCATTTATGCGGCGTAACTTTGTGACCTACTTACCAAAAGTAAACAAATACTCTCCGTCGAGAAATAGTGCGCTAGATAAATAAAATAATACCTCTGATGTTCTGGTAAATTATAACATCTTTTGTCTCAAATATATTGTGCAAAATAAATCGCTTCATTTAGTTGTAAATTTTGTACCATTTGTGGCTTTATTTCTTGTTTTAAAAGAATCTTGTAAAACGCTGAGACGTTGACAGAGATATATGGGAGAGATAACGAACGTCAACTATGGATAGAGATAAGGTCACGCGACCTAATCTTTTAACACTGGGTAGGTAGGTAGGTAGGTAGGTAGACTGTTTGGTTAACATTATATGATACGGAAAACGAAAAGCGGGTTGAAGGAATCGCTTATTACCAAGAAACATGTAAATAATGTCTTTTACTATATGTCACCAAGCGATACCATCGAAATAAAGCCGAGAGTACTATGATACGCAGATGAAATAAAATTTTAGTGACAAGTTATAAATCAAACTTCGAATTTCAAACTAATACGTGTGAACGTTTTACCTTGATCATGAAATTATTGAAAAGCCGATATTTTAGAATTATTTCGCCATATAATTATATACTCATAATAAATGAATAAGTTTTACCCAAACATTCGATGTGTAAAACAGTTGAAACTTCACACCCAGATAAATCCGGTACAATATCACACATTTCCAGAGATTGTTCTGTACCGTTGCAATGGATAGATCCACTAAATGTAACCCCGGTGTTGTCGCTGAAAGGCTCGACTGCTGACATCTTTCCAATACTGCTTGTATCAAATTGAATGGATTTGTAAATAAATTCTGGTTTAATAAATTGCTTGTGATAATTCACATCATTACCTTACTTTGAACTAAATTTTAATTGATGTTTAGCCAGCCAAACATAATAACAAACCTTATTGTCTAAAATCACGCAAATGATAAACGAGAAACATGTTTACATTTTAACATAATCACGTATAAAACCACGTTACCTTACCCCTATACAATTGCGAATAAAACAGTAGCTTTGTGTCATTGGAAGTTATGAAATGAACTCACATTCAACATTTCCAAACAGACTACTTCAAATGATACAAGCCTACCAATATGGCTCACAACAACAGTAACGTAACACCAGAGACAACACTATAGTCTCACAGTCATTGTTGGCAAAACTTTGAGAGGAATTAATTTTGCAACATCCTGCAGTCAACTACATGCATGGGGGTAATCAATCAATTTAATGGCCGAAGCTATTATTTAACCCCGGGAATGAAATACAATACAATATGGACGAAACTGAAATCATTGATTCTTTCGTAGGATTCGTGTTTTATTACCTTCGATATCCCAAAACAATACAAAGAACGTTGGCTGCTGCCATGCTGATGTTAGAGGATGCACACAACATTTGTTGTTTCCCAAACAATCCAACCTCGACAATTCCTGAATTAGGTGTGGTGCCATTTACCAACTGGGCCGCTGCAGAAATGCAAAATCTTTCAAAAAATATTCCAACAAACTAGTATATTACATGTTTCGATTAATCATCACCCCTTTCATATGAACCATTCTCTGTCATTTGTTTAAACAATGGGGTTAGTTTACATAAAGAGAAACCAAAGTAACATATAAGATGATACACAATTGTCTTCAATAAGTTTGGATCCGAGTAATACTAAGTTTTGTGAAATACTTACGCATGCATTGAAGAGTTACCGCCTGAGAATTACCGTTTGGCTGACAATCAAAACGAGCCCCTTTTATAAAACTGCATTCAGTAATGTCAGCGTCCGTTTCTTCACATTGCAGTGACGTCATCCAGAATTTCTCTCCAGGTTGTATGTTGTCAACAAAATTGGGTAGAAATGTGAATGGAACACTATATAGATAAAATATCATATAATCAAAAACTCTTTGTATATGAATTTAGATAGTAAACCCAGGAAACACCACGTAGGAAAACATTCATCTTACCACACAGACCATATAGTCGCTAATGAATAATCACGGAAAACACAACTATATATAAAACAGACCCGTGTAAAACATACAGCATAAACTAGTTAACACGGACAATACTCCTTCAACTCCACAATCGTCACAGTATACACAACAATGTACACGACCCAACCAACAGTCATAAATAACATAATAACATGGGAAATATTTAAACGGTAGGCAAACTTTAAGGCATAAGAAGGAACAGGGTTCCTCTTTATAAACATAGGTTATACATGTACTTCATTTATGATTCATTTTCTTTACTAAATTAAGTATGAGAGTATGTCGTTTCCGAATTTCATGTACATACGTAGTGATTGTTTCGGCACGTAGCTAAATAATGTATATTCAAATGTGTACCCGTGTTAATTTCTTGTTGTATTTATTTCAAATATGTGTACAATGTAGAAGCACAGCATTCACATGCGTACAAAGATAAATGGAAAATACGAATGATAGACAGACTGAATGATGTGGATGTTATATTGGAAACAATTTTTCACTTCCTTTAAAATTCAGCTTACCCAAATTTCACATATCCTAGCAAGGAACAAAGTTTGTCCAGGTTTAAACTAGGTGAGTTGTAAAAATGATGACAAACTGATCCCCATCTATTGTCAACTTTTACTTCTAATTTGCCTTCATGTGGAAAGGGGCCTCCATACAATCGGATGCCTGTCACGTTATAAGCTGGATAAAGATTAACACGGCTTATATTAATTCTTCACAATCTGTATCATATTAATATAAATACAACTTTAGCTGTATTTTTATCTAAAATGATAGTTCTATCACACATACGAATATGTTTCCCAATTGTTGCATCAGAAATATTAAACTACGCGTTTGATTTCTAATTGAATTTCCTATAAGACTTTAGAGCAGTCGATGGCATCGTCAGTGATATATTATGTGTCTAGACTTTACACAAGCATGATAAACGTTTCTGCAATTTTGATTGGTGCGTTCTGAATTACTAGCGTAATCCAGCATATATTTCCAACAATACCGAGATACAGATACAGATATACAAGTGTTGTAAAAATTGTACACCCCATCTGATCAAAGTTGTACAATTATGTTAATTTCATCATGGAATGACGTGGTGTAACTTCACGTTTAAATGATTTCGTGACCAGTATGACTAATTGTATATGATTCTGTCATACATGTTGCTTTAGTGCGTTGATGACCAAATCCAGAGTGTAAGGAAGAACATTGTTGCATTTAACGAAATTGTGACTTAACATGCGTAACAAAACCATTGTATTCCAACATCAGAGGATTTTTTGATTAATCGAAATGTTTATGACAATCCGAAAGCATATTTAAGCTTAAATCATCAACATTAAATCTGAAGTTCAGCGAGGTACTTTTTCTCATGCCCCCGAATCATATATCATTCACACTGTTCGTCCGTCCGTCACATATTCGTGTCTCAGTCATAAATTTATAATTTCTGCATGGATTTTGAAATAACCTAGCGCAAATGTTGACCAACACAAGACGATGTGTCTTGTGCAAGACTCTGACCCAAAGTTCCAAGCTCAAGGTCGTATTCAATTTTATTCATTATGCATGGAATTTTCGTGTCTCAGCAATAACTTTCTATTTTAAAGTATTTTGAAATTACTTTGTACTGATGTTCACCATCACTAGATGGTGTGTCGCTTTCAAGAACCTAGCACGCAGTGCCAAGGTCAAGATCGTATTCAAAGTCCTTCTATATGGCTAGAATTTTCGTGTCTCAGCAATAACTTTCCAATTTCTGAATGGATTTTGAAATTACGTAACAGTGATGTTCATCACCAGAAGAGAATGTGTCGCGCCCAGACCTTTGCCCACAGCACGAAGGTCAAAGTCATTTAAAGTCATTCAATATGTGCAGAATTTTCATGTCTCAGTCATAACTTTCCAATCTCCGAATGGATTTTGAAATCCCATGGTAGTGTGATGTTCACCATCAGAAGATGATGTGTCATGCACAAGACCCTGACCCATAGAGCCAAGGTCAAGGTCATATTCTAAATCATTCAATATATATGGAATTTTCATGTCTCAGCCATAAGTTTCCAATTTTTGAATGTATTTTGAAATAACTTGGTACTGATGTTTACCATCATAAGATGATGTGTCGTGCGCAAGATCATGGTCTGTTTCGCCAAGGTCAATGCCATATTTAAAGTCATTCATTATGTATTGATTCTGATGCTGTACATTCGTGAATAGATTATTTGTTCAAAACTCTTAAATCCGACTCTGACCTTAAGCGCTAAGGTCAAGGTCATACTTAAGGTAATCCATTATGTATGGACTTTTGTTAGTATTTGGTATATACTGTCTGTTCCAATATGGTGTTCACGGGCAATCTTTGTCGTATGAATACCTACTTAGTGGGTTATGAGAAAATGTCATGGAAAACGATGCTATTAAAATGTGTTGCAACTTCGGGGGCATGTGTCACATTCAGTGACAGTTCTTGTTCAGTAATAGTTTCATAGAATTAGAACTTTCGCGATGTCCTTTTTTCGATAAGTCATATTTGTTCGCGGTTAAATAAAATAGGAGCATGATGATTCATTTTCATTAAATACACAATTTAAATGTTTTAGTATCTGGTTCAAAGGCAACCAACAGTAGTACTCTTCTGTCCTGCGCATTGAAGTTGTAGTATTATATACTTTGGGCATAGTGCTGTTTTTCAAGCATATACTTGATAAAAATAAAAATGATACAATTTTGTAATATTAAAATATCATTTTGAAAATAACTTAAAACATATTCAGTGCATCTTCTCAATACCCAACCCTCCAAAAATTGGAAACTCGCCAAATTTGAACAAGTCTCTCGGTCCCGATTTTTTCACAATAGAATAAATAACAAAAGTCGTCTTACAAACACAATGCAGCGTCGTCCAACCTGTAGGTAGAGTTGTGACCCAGGAAGCGGTATTTTGCCAAATGTTGTTGAAACATTCAGTAGCATTTCCTTCATTGCCATTGCATTGTATAATGTTGTTCCACATTAACATTTGACTAGGAAGATCCAATTCCACTCCAGAACTAGTGCTGAAACCCACCAACCTAATAACATATACATTACAAATCAGGCATAAACTTTTTGACAGGGATAAGTAGTTCTAAAACTCATAAAAACATCTAAAATCGTTATATTATAAATAATGTTTATGTAGAAATACGATAATCACCGGCATTTATGCCATATTGAATATCTAATGAATTGGTCTTCATCAATACTCACCGGCATTTATGACATTTTGAATATCGAATAAAATAGTCTTTATCAATGCCTCAAGAAAAAAATCTCACCCGAATCCTAGAGTATTACACAAAATTCGAGACGTTGTTTCATCCATGTGGCTATAGGGCTGTGACATTATACCCCATGTTCCATTCGCCCGTAGTTCAACATAACCCTCGTTCAAGCTTCCTGCAATCGGTCTGAGAACAAACTCATAATTTGATGCTGAAATTGAATAACGGTCAGACGCGATTGAACTTGCATAGATATTAAACCTGATTCCAAAGGAAATGCCTACAAATAAATAATTCATCTGACCCAAACTACAACAAATAATAGTAAACTGGAGATACCGCTTTGGAAGGTGTGTTGTCAAAACATACAGAGGGGTATATTACAATGAAAAACATGTCTAGACATTGGACCAGCAAATCCCGCGAGGCCGTTCACAAACGAACTCGGATTTCGTGTCATTGAGAGTACAGTTCGCAATATAAAAAAGTGTACATTTCCAGCCCTAAAAAAGGAACTCTTTACGACCACAATATCGAGAAGTTCCCGTGGTCGACCTACTCTTCTTCCGTCTGAGATTGATTTTATGGTGGAGGATTACATAAAAGAATCTCCGTGCGGCGGGTGGAGTTGTGAATACCAGTGTTATCATCGCTGGGGCAATGGTCAAACACAAATGTGAGAGTGCGTCGAAAGTCAATGGAGGCAGTATTGAGTTAACAAAGGTAACTTTATAAATATTTTCCAAAATGTATATGTGTAGTGTCGTGTTTTTTTATATTTAAATTTTGAACGCAATTATTCAGATATTCCCTGTAGCGTGGTGATGAGAGTTCTCGATTGTCACTCAGTGAAACCAAGTTCGATTCTTCGTTTGAGAATTTTTATTTTGATTTTTAGTATTACAAGCCAAAAGCTATTTGTTTTAATCTATTGTTCTAAAGTAATTATATAAAACTATATGTCTTTGCAGGACTGGTAAAGTCGCTTATGAAGCGTATGGGTTTGGCTAAACGTAAAGTGGCCAAGGGCGTTAAAAATTTGCCGAGCGACTCTGAGGAAATAAAACAAGTCTACACATCCAGAGTCCCAGGCGTATGATATACCCGACTACCTAATTATCAACTGGGACCAGACAGGTGTTAACATGGTACCATGCGGTAACTGGACCATGAAAGAGAAAGGTAGGCCCTATTATCCTGCTGTATTTAAAGCGTGAAAACTTTTTCACGGTCACAACGACTGATTGCTTTGTGATAAGTATTCAGTATTTGTCAGTTTTACTTACGATCGACCATTGATTAAACAATAGAATTTCTGATAAATTCGGTTAATTCATTTAAGAAGGGACAAACCTCAAGGCAAATATTAAATATTCAATACTCTAAACAACTCATTAAACTTTATTTCACGTTTTAAAATAAACAAAATATCATGATTTTTGTTTTACAGGATCCAAACAAGTCCCTGTGAAAGGCATGGACGACAAGCGCCAAATCACTTTGCTACTAGCTATATCAAAGTCTGGATCCGTTCTCCCACCTCTGGTCATTTATGCCGGTTTGACTGACCAATGTCATCCGAAGTTCGCGTTCCCGGAGGGATGGGATATATTTCATTCTCCATCTCATTGGTCTACGGAAGAAACAATGTTAAAATATGTAGAGAATGTAATTGCCCCTTATATTGATCATGTTCGGGAAGACGATGACCTACCATTACGTCAACGTGCACTGTGTATATTTGTCATATACAAGGCTCATGGGGATCAAATCCTGTTAGACCTTTTAGACAAGAATGGCATCAAAGTCGTGTTTATACAAGGCGCTTGTACAGATCTCATTCCTAACAATTTATTTAAGTCTTACCTAAAGGAAGAGTTTCAATCATTTTACGGCGATGAAATTCAAAAACAGCAGCTGATTAATTAAAAAAGAAATCGGGAATCATTTAGTAAAAAATGTGACAGAAAAGATACCTCTTTCTCAAATGTACGAAAGACTTTACAATACATCCTTCTTAGTTCCAAAAAAGAAGATGGGACGAAGCCTTTAGTCAGCCTAAACCTTTCAAAAAGTATCTGCGCAAACAACATTTTAAGATGGAAACAAAAATTTTGTTGATTGGGCAGTCACGATAGATCTAAAAGATGTTTACCATCATATCAAGATATACGGAAATCATCGCAAATATCTAAGGTTGTTTCAAACCAATTTGGGGCTCTTTGGTTTGGACCATCGGCAGCCCCCCTTCCCCAACGAACATATGTCAATTCAGTTTTGTTGTGATGTCTCATTTGAGAAAGTTGGATCTAAGGTTATCTACTTATCTTGACAATTGACTATTCTTGAATAAAAGAATAAAATTTGATTTCATTTGTTCGTAAACATAGATACGACCTCGACTAGGTCGGATAGTAACAAAGAAAAATTCCAGTTAATTCTATGTCAGTCTGTGACTAACGTATTATGTTTTTTCAGTCTCCAGGAATGGCTTGTTTTTTCTACCCAAGAAAGACTAACAAATTTGAACCCTACAGTTCAAAATTTTGACGGGAAATATAACTGCCAGAGATTATACAATTCTTATAGGGATGATAGCCTCATGCCTGGAACTGATTCCAAATTCGAAATTACTTATTAGACCAATCCATCTTCTTAATTATTTGAATCCAAGTTTCATGCCAATGAATATTTCAATCAAAATTATTCCACTGCTTGTTCATCATTTGAATTGGAGTTTACAGGATCAGAATATTGCCAAGGGTAGATCTTTAAGCGAAATGACATTATCAGTGACATTAGTCACAAATTCAAACCTGGTGGTCTCCTTAGGACAAAACAATGCATAAAACAATGAATATGGAAATGAAACTGTAATTTTGAGTACAAAGCATGTGGTATCATTGTTGGGAAAACAGATTAGATCCTACTCAAAGTCACATCACTCATTCAACACGTTTGATAACTACTGATAAACAATTGTATACGGTAGCTATTTTTTAATAAAATGTCTAGATTCATATCAACCATTATTTATTTTTACTTCAAATGTTTGTATGTATATATCATGTTCCTTCATGTAGACAATAAATAATGTGGAATTAAAAAGGACTGTCAGAATGACCTCTGAACAATTTAGTTATTTGGAAAATGTTATATCTGTGGAGTCAGCCTTAGATAGATCTATTTGCCATATTGGAAAACAAAAATACTCTTTTGTTCATGACTTCCCCAAACGCAAGCATTTGCATTGGAATGTTTTATGATACCTAAGGAAGAGGACCCATGCGAAAGGCATCTTTGAAGTACATCATACGGAAAACCTGCCTCCTGTTAGCAATAACAACTTTACGTGGATGTAGTGATTTGCAGTCACTAACACTGGGGTAGGGATTGGTAAATGTCCAACGACACGGTGTAACCTTTTAAGAATTGGCTTGTCTAAAACAGACAGTCATAATCGCCAAAGTAACAACATTTTTGTCCTTGACATTTCCAGTGATAAACTATTAAATCCTAAGTGAGCACTTACATATTATTTGTAGAGTACTGAGTAATACAGATTTGTGAGAGGGCGAGATCTTGTGAAATCGTGTTTGGCGATTAACAAATCACATCAATCAGTGACCAAGGTTACCATTTCAGGATTGCTAGTGTCTCTCGTCAATATTTTTCACAGGAAGTTAGACAAACATTCACCACCATGGGCTTTATTCTAGCTACTCTCAAGCAGGTCTTAGAGGCGGCAGATTGATTAGGGGAGACAACCTTGACAAAGCACTAACTTAATCATGTGTACTTGGATGTAATATTTGAAAAGTACGCTTCGTTCAGCAGGCTGCAAAGAGGGAAATGTTACAATTATAACTGCTAAGAGGCAGATATTGACATTTCTGTGTGTAAATAGGAGGGTTATGACTCTAGGCTACTAATTGTGAAATCACAGATGAAGAGCTCAGCTTCAACTTAAGAACTTATGGCAGAGTTCAAGGTTATGGTTGGGTAAGTTTAAACAACATTTTATTGTTCATATTGCACAAAACAGCCTAGGATACTGTCACTAAATCTAGACAAAATCATACAGTAATATCAGATAAGTATTTATGAAGTAAAAATGAAAAATCTGCATTTAAATTAAAGTTTTTTTTAATCAATACTTATCAGATATTACAGGTTTCCCACCCACTTCCTCGTGTTATTCTGTGATTCCTTTCGAACCACCGAAAAGGAAATATGAATAACATATATTATAAGCGGAAGTACATCAGCGCATGCGCAGAAAAGGCGTTGATGTATTTTCCGGATAACCCGGGGAAGTCTAAAATGTTGAGAAGGAAATTCTTACTGTAATATCAGGTGTTTATTTTAAGCATTAAATGAAAAAAAAATGTATTCAAATTAAATTAAAGTTTAACGAATAAATTTTATTCGTCAAACTTTATTTTTTACCGAAATAAACGAACTGGAACCTTAAATTTCCAATGATATATTGTTATTTAACATCAAAAAGTGAAATATTAAAATTCTGACAAGGGGATGTAACTGGGATGTATATAATCAGTTAAAACTAACAGGATGGCCTCCCGTTCCATGTTCATGTAGAATATTTAAATAATAGTAATAAAAATGATTTAAAATGTTACAAACGACTCACACATGTATTCTCATCTGAACTTTGCCGTCAATTTGAATTGTCCCTTGTCCCAGGAATCGATAGTTCTTATTTTACATAATAGTTAAAACTTTTTATAATATGATAATCATGGTACAACAGTTTACTATATAATATCTATATTAGTTGGTTTTAACTTTACTGCATTCAACCACTACACAGTGGGATTGTTAGAATAGATAAGATTGTTATTGAATGAAATTTTATAAGACAGCAAGTGCATAAATATGGATATAGATGAATGAAACATACTCCAGCATTGATACTTTTATTCAGCATTGAAAATCTATTTAATTGGGAGTTGGGAATCTAAAACTTTCACCCAAGTGCTCGAGTAACTAAATAATAATGCACCTTGGATGTCAGGTGGGTAGACACATCTAGTAATCTCCCCATGATGTCCTAAACGTATATTAAATAAAATAGTTTATATAGAAAACACTTACCTGCAATTCCATTTACTACGAACAAAATCATACTGTAACGAATCATCGTCCTGTGAATATGTAAAAATGATAAATAAACGAACGCTGAAAAAAAAATTGAATAATTCTACGTTTTAAACAGCATTATGTCCCAGTCAATCAAAAATTATGTTTCTACCCTTTCGCTACTCAAGAAAATAAAACGCGAATGTACGTACATCAATCAGTTTTCAGTTCTTTTTCTTAATCGAAAACAAATACATATAACAGAAATATAATACACCATTTTTTTCAAAACTCGAAAAGAAAAAAAAGTTTTTTGAATTGTTGTAAACAAACCCAGAAAAAAATGCGATCACGTTACATTTAAAGTCTTACGGACCGTTGATTTTTCGTCTCTTCATAAATACGTTGTCATGTTAATATACTCTTAAAAAGTTATTATATATCTATATACATGTATAAACTTACCTGTGTTATTCTTCCTCATAGGCCCGATAAACACTATACCAAGTATTCTAATTATCTCAAATAACACTTAATAAACCAGTACGGTCTGTTGAATAATGTTTTTTTATGCTATATTAAATCCGGTATCCGGTTTTATTCGCTTCAGTAATTCAGCGATGTCGAAATTCAATAGAACCAGGAACATTTATTTGTATCTACAAACTTTGTCGTCATATTTTTATTCACAAGTGATAGGGTGCAGTCATAAAATGGATTGATTTTCGTGAAGAAAACGAAATTTGATCCGCTGCAGTTGTTTTTATATTCTAACGTTAGAACGTCTATGGTTTTTATTATGATATCCCGCAAAATATAACAAATGAGTTTTAACTTTATAGACTGTGCAGATATTGGATATAAAATTCACAAATAGTTCATTGAATTTTGTGTAGGAAATGTTGAAGTTTTGCGTATTTTTTCTGATGGTTTCGGTAATTGACGAGAAATCACTGCAGAAGATTTAAATATTTTAATTTAAGAGTTCTGTGCATGCATAGTTTGGGACATATTGTACTGGTAATACTGTCATAACGAAGTGGATGGCATTGTAACGATAATGCCAGAATGCATCTTAAAATATACAGACTAGCAAATACAGCCAGCCCGTTAGTGTTAAGATGTAATTCAATAGAGTTGAACAAAAGAAAATATTATTTTGGGTATAAACTAAGTCTAAAATGATAGGGTAATTATTTGAATCTCGCTTGGTCAAGAGCATTACGCTAAACGCAAAAAGAAAAATTACGCATAAACATATTTCCATGAACTGAAGATTCATGAACTAGAGCTATCGTGAAACAAGATCCTTAGCTCAACGCTTAAGTGTAGTGACAAACATAAATATTCTAATACTAACAAGTCTTGTGCTGAAGTTTTTCTGTTTCTGTGTGGTTTACATTACTTTCTCTTTTTTGGATTATTTTATATTTGATAGAAATGCTTTACTATGTGTAATGTACATTTGAAGAACTTGTGTCTAAATTTTAGACACAAGTTGATGATTTATCATGTACCAAGAATCTTCATTATTTTTTTTTGGAATAGAAAACAGATGCCTATTTATTCACTGGAGTTTAACTTCGCAGCAAGAGCCAGGGTCATTTATAGACTTTTCCAGCTTTACACCTGGGTAGAAATACTGACATTCCGTACGCTAGCAGGACAGTTTCCTTATGTGTGAAAGATTGTCCCGGGTATATAAAACAACAGTGCGAAATATGGCAATGCAAAAAATGACTACATTGTTTAATTACATATTAAACAAAATTGCAAATGAACCAGAAACTAGTCGAAAATATATTATTAATATAGCAATATGCCGATGGGCAGGTTGGGGTTTGGTTTTAAATCTGAAATCCATTTGGGAAGAATTTCTTTATGATACTATCATGATATCACCTAATGCTGGTGAAATTGGTACATAGGGAAAATTAGTCGTATTGCATACCGACGATTTAAAATACTAAATGAAATTTGAATACTATGTACGTCATATGCTTAAAATAAGTTTTATCATTTAGGTTCATGTCTCAATTAAGATATAGGACAATATATGTTTAATAATATAATCAAATATATGATTTAATAATAAACTATTGGGAAATATTTTAGCAGCATACTAATTACAATACGTTTTCTTAATTATATTTTGCTCTCGTCAATCATAACATTGATAACGGCACTTTTTCGGCGCAATGTTAATGGCGTCATGTTACACATATAGATATACATTTTCACTTGCTTCGACACCATTAATACTTGAAAATGATTATTGGGAAAGGATATGTTTTTATTCTGCCGTTAAACGATGGCTGATCACAAAATTAACAGAGTTCAAGTGAATAGTTACAAATAAACTTGCGTATAGGTCTGAATTTCCGCAACAATTTATTCATGAATATGTTTCTCGTATAAAAACACGTGTTGTGTATTTTGTTTTAAACTGACCAAAAACCAATGACAATCATATGAACGAAATAATGAGTCCAAATATTACGAAATCTCAAATTGCATGTTATCTGTTGAAGCATTGAATGGACTGCGTAGTATGAATTTTACAATATGTGTCACAGATTAGAAGGATCGTCCAGTTATGAACCCTTGCCTGTTGACATAACACTCAACTTGCACTCAATTTTGTCAACACTTCAATGTTTTGGGTACGGAACGGATGTTGCAAAATGTCAAAAATCGCCCTCAGTAATACATGTATATAACTGCTGGCGTTGTCCTAACAAAATACCCACGACATTCCTTGTGTTGTACTCTGCTGGTAAAACTTCGTCTTCAAACATTTAGTAATACCTCTACAAAGTATTCCACATTTGTAAATGCAAATGATAAAATATGTCTGTTGAAATAACAGTTGAAATCGGAATTTCAGAAAGTATATACGTTGTACTTGAAGTCAAAATCGTTTTTGTCCTTTTTCTCAATCACTCCATAACCCGTATCCAAGCATTGCTCTTTGATTTTAGAATGTCAAACTGGGTCTCTTGGAACACATTGTGCCGAGTGTAACTGTATCAATAGAATGTGATTCTGATTCTGGAGAGTGTACGAGTCAGACTGGATGGTCCGGTACATCGTGTGAATATGATATTGATGAATATATAACTGCTAAAAGTCCGAATAACAATTGTACAAAAGTACTTGGTTCGTATGAACAAGGATAAGTAAGTACTGATATATGCAAGACAGCTAAAGATCGATTTAAACTTCATGATAATTATTTTATCTAATAATAATAATATTATATTATCAAAATTATTTTAGCTTCAATTTTTAGACACGAAAATTGGATTTAATGTGCCTGATATATCTTAAAAATTTACTTGTTTCCACTAAGTTGTGAATGTTAAATCTTATGTACTCTTAAAAAGTATAACAAAAACAACCTTACGGTTAATTTTTATGTACGATTGCATGCACATGTTAAGCATTTAAAAGAACAGCCGCGTGATTAATGCTGTATGTATTTGATCTGTCAACACTGTATCATATAACTAAAATACATCTATTAAAAAGTCAATTTTATCGACATTTCATAAGGTATAAATCTGTAATGTCTTCCCTTTGATATTACATGATATGTTATGATATGATGCGCAGAAACACTAAAATACTGAGTCCTTAACAGCAAAAATCCTTTAATTATTTTTCAGAGAATGTATATAATATGATAACGTTTATTTCAATCTTTCTAGTAAGCACTGCAGCCCATAAGGACATCACACATACAAACAAAGAACTATATATATATATATATATATATATATATATATATGTGAGCACTACATCTTGATTGCGGAGAATGTAATTAAATATATATTCGTATAATTGCATGCTGACAATGTATAGAAAAGGGATATTGAAAAAAATAACAGTAATTCGGTTATTCATACTTTATCTACTTGTTGACGATATAATGCAAGTACATACTAAAATTATGCAGATTTTGCAATAAGCACAAATAATTTTTAAAAATAAAGTCAAGTAATTGGTATATAATCATATGCACATGATAATTTATACACATGCAGTAATAATAATATCAGATCAAAATATATTCGAGGCAATTAACGTACTAACATCATGAAAATCATTCTTTAACAATTGACAGCCTTAATTATAAGATAATGACAAAGTTAGCGAAAAGGAACAGTTTTATTTAATTATGATTTTATCTTAAAACATTTGAATGTGTTGCATGCTAATACTCTTTATGGCATTCTATTTTCATTCGTTAAAAGTTCTCTGAATTTTTCCATGCTTGGTCTTTGCCAGTAATATTTATCGATATATATTATATTTTTTCTGAAATCATTAAAAACATCATATCCAATAACAAAATGGTATTCGTCATCAAGTTTATAACATAATGTGCATTTATGTATATGTAAGGGATTCGTATCATATGATGACCTCTAACATCCAAGCTGTATGTCTAAAAGATTAACATCTGTTTCTATAGTCAATGTACGTATACACATGTAAGTGGAAGATACAGCGTTTCTCAATTTAAATAATTTTCAAACAAGAAACGCAATAGAAATACGTAATAAATCTACGTTTTAAGTTAATTCAATTAACCCAACTTTAGATCAGGACAGAATCGTTTGTGAGATAAACCAAAACAAATTACTAACTTGACATTTTAAAGTCAATCCTCTTCTTTAATTCGTGAGGAATATCCGCTAAAAGTATAACTATTAATTAAGTCATGCAGATACAAATAATTCACACTGAACTTTGTAACGAATTTAAATAGCTATATGTATGGACTATTATAGTAATATTAAACGCAGTCTGGTTGCACATACGTACAATTAAAAGGTTTAATCTTTACAAATATAAAGTAGAATTTAAAAAGCATTAGACGATAGTATTATGACATTTTTGTCCGTTGAGGTTTTCAGGAAGAAGTGGAATGTAAAACCTATTTTTTTCCAGTATAACAACATTTAAAATACGTAATATATGTTAAATGCCTTTGTACCTCTACCTCTAAAACATCATATTGTTCAAATAATTTATGGAACAAATATTGGCCGTAGAATCAATTATGACTGTCTTCTTCAATAGTCACATCAACTGCTTAAAGCACAAAACAAATGCATTAAGGAACTAAATTTACCCCCAAACCTTCAGTAGTAATGTCGTGTATAAATTACTATTTAATTCACATAAGACTCTACGCTTCACTAGTTACAATATAGAACTAATCATAACATTATTGGACACAAGTTTACAAGTTTATTTTGCAAAAAAACAGTTCATGATTACATGAAGACATGGTTTACAAGAAAGTACAAATATAACATACAAATATAAACGAGACAATACAAGAAGCACGTATGTATGTAAAAGATTGAAAGAATCGAATTAATTGAATAAAATGTCGAAATGATATTTACTATTTAATGATAATAAGATAATTATAATTCAGACTGGATTAATGATATTTGAGTTTTAAAAGTGGCTACTTACTAACAAACTAGCTTTTATTCAAAACGGGTGAAACGGATAATATAAATTGTGTTTTGTTAACAAAGTGTAGAGACAGTTTTCCATTTACTTAAATCAATTTTGGCATCAACTTATAAGCTGGCTTTTTCATTTTTTCAGATATTCATGCATCATGGTCAAAATATTTGTCATATGGAAAAATGTATTTCTTGAATTGTTAGTATTCTGTTAGCTGGATTCTGAGCCTGTTAGCACTACTCAACGTCTTATTGCTTCTGCACAACAGAAGGAAATATACATGACATCGCTCATGACAATATTTTCGAAAATTTGCCATTTTTTTGTACTACTGTTTAATTTGTCTACTTAGATTAACTTCTAGCAATATGTGATATTTGATCATATTGATTATATGTCAGAAATATTACACCTTTAGTAAAATACATCCACATCAGTATACAATTATACAGAAACTTGATGATGCATTTAGAAGATTATGCTACTTGCAAGTTTCTAGCTGTATTTGTTCGTTCTATTTTCCAACTGATTGTAACACTTTATTTTTTGATGAATGATATAATGAATATGTATACATACAATGTGGCATATAAAGACTTTAATTTATTAACAAAGATTAGTTTTAAAGAATAATGTATCATGCCCCCTGAATTTATATCCAGTTAACGCATTATTTTTTATTAAGATCGCGATCCTACAATCTCAAGAGGTGGCGAGAATTCGTACTTGATTTTTAGGTTTAAATTGCAATTATCCGAGTATTCAGATAATCGCTACAATTTTAATGTCGATTAAACTATTAGAAAATAAACGTTGTGATTTACTTCGCTAAAACACACTTGTATTCAAATGTAGTGTGCACGAGTTCTAATGCTTCATTCTATCATATTCGTGTTCTGGTCTGACTTGTTGCTGGAGATGTTGATAGTTGACGTGAGATTCTTGTAACATTACGTAACCTGTCTCATCTGTAGGTAAGCGATTTGGATAAGGATAGTCATAATTTTCTGTGTCAGCCACTTGTCTAGCTTCAGCGCCATCAGTGTTCACTATACGCCGATCAGAACTTTCCTTAATTTCATGTTTAGTTTTTGTGTTTGTTTTTCTGTTTTCTGTTGATAATGTAAAATCATCCAGAGTGTCATATGGATCTGTTGTAGTTTCTGATACGCCAGCGTCTGGTTCTGTTCCGACTGTTAGATTATCAATTGTATTATACTCATCAGTTCTGTTGGTAGATGACACATGAGGATTACCAGTTGGTCTGAAATATCAGGTAATAGTACCATTAAGACAATGATAACTTGTACTATAGCCTTGAATGTGGGATAATGCTTTTAGAAAGATATGGAAATGAAAATATGTTGCATATGATTGCACTTTTCAACACATCGAGATTCATTGAACATAATCGTTAGATAAAACAATTCACTATCATACATGACTGATATCTCTTGTGCCATCTATGAATGGCTTTTGAGTTGTGTATATGACTCAGTATATTGAGGTGTTGAAGAAAATGTAGGGGCATGCGTGGGTCGTAGTAAGTCAAGTTGTTTAGCATAAATAGTAGACAGGTATGAAATAACTAAATAGGTACATACCGATATTTGCTTGTACCTTCTCCATTCGTCGATTTTGATTGGTTATCTGAAATGCAATTCGCGGTTGATTTTTTCTATATTTTTGTAACAGAAACAGTTGCATTTGAAAAGCGATATCAGAAAAATCTATGAATATAATTTATGGCAAAAGAAGCATCAGTGAAAACGAGTATGTTCAATACGACTAAAAGCGGCTCGGATGAAGATTTGTTTTCTGTATGTTGTTTTGTGATTTTTGCTGTTGTATGTTGAATTAAATGAATTATGCTGCTGTCCGACGTTTGGAGCAATCCGTGCTGTTTGGCGAAGGCTAGGCTACAGTGAATCGTATTTGTGGTGCATGTACATATGTGCAGTGGGGGTGGGTAGGTGTTCGAGCATTGTGATATAAGCTTTGTTGATTGTGTATAGCCATGAAGTATATCTTTGTATAGGATGTATTGGTGATTAGGTTGAATGCTTTTAATATAGCATTTCATAGGAAACCGTTTGTAACTTTCAGTGTAGAATCATTAAAGATATAAAGGCTTTTTCAAATTTTGCTAAAATACGATAAATGATATTTGAATTAAAAGCGTCAACCATAAATTAATGTACTATGGGGAGCTAATGAATTATACGGCATGTGAACACTAATAAATATATATGATGTTATGGGCAATAAACGACAAACCTTTCATCCTATACTTGCACAGACAGAAGATGGCAATGATGGACAGAAATGTTAGACCACCAATAACTGATGATAGTATAATAACTAGAAGAGATGTATTGTCTTCTGTATCCACTGAAATGAAATTTAGATCCTATATATTGTCATTGATAAGTTGTTTTGCTCCAACTTGCATACATCACATCCTCTTTACTACTGTTAAGATTCAGGAAATGCTATCATTGAATATCCGTATATGTTCTCTAGTAACTTTTTTTGCGTATTGTCTTATTTTCCTAAATTTATTCAAAGGCAGGATTTACATTATGTATAGTATTACCTAGAGGTTTCTTACATCCATCATCAGTACGTACATAGCCTTGTCTACAGATACATTCATATGAACCAGGTACATTTGCACAATCTGAGTTATTAGGACACTTAGTTGTAACACATTCATCAATATCATATTCACACGATGTTCCGTACCATCCAGTCTGACATGTACACTCTCCAGTATCAATGTCACATGGGGCAGTACTTCTATTGTTACAGTTACACTCGGTACAATGTGTTCCAAAAAAACCGGGTTGACATTCTGAAAATTCCGAATTAGGTAGAATGAGATGTACGTAGTTATGTTTTAACTTCGAATTCTTTCAATGTCCTAAATTTCATTAATGAAAACCTGATTAAGAAACTTCGATTGAAGCTTGCAAATTGTACTAAACCACTCATGGAATTCAGGAAATTAAAATATATACTCGTACATATATTCAAGCACAAATTATTTCAATTTCTTAAATTCCGTAAGTGGTTAAGTACGACACATATATAGAAACAACAATTAATGAAGAAAACATACGTGCACAGTTCAATACTGTGAATCCGACAGGGGGCCAATACATACATTGCCAACATGGCATGTTGTAGAATGTATTTTTTGGACATTGTGCTATATCGGTTTCGTTTCCGTAGCATTCGAAACTGTCAAGGATGGAGTACTCTGGAAGAACGACATTATCTGGCAAGTTTTCTAAATACTGTGACGTCCCAGCCAACCTAGAACAAATTATAAATACGCCTGTCAGGGCAAAGATAGAAAAACGACATTAGAGTTATATTGTTAAAACAGATCAAACGAATATTTCTTATTGCCTTATAATTAGATAATGACACTCTTCTTAACAACACGAGCATGTTATGTAGCTGATAAACATATATTAACAGTCCCATATATTTTATACATACCAGGAATATTATACGACAAGCTAACTCCTGTTAAGATAAAGCAAATTTGAAATATATATATGACTAACCCATGACCAAGTAGCTTGCACAATGTCTTGGCTGTCACATTTGACACAACCTCACCTTTATACATCCACAATTTATTATAGTAATTCAAAATAAATACGCCTTCGTTGGATTTATTTCCGACTGGTATGAACTCAAATGGACCATCTGAAAGGAAATATTCTTCGGCTAATCTTCTCTAAACATTGTCAAGCCACTAACTGTTAGAGCGCATGGTACATTTCTTGACTATGAAAATCAAATGAATGTCTTGCAACTTGAAATTACGCAATGTATGCAGTGGTGAAGATAACAACTCCGGTTACCGTCGTTGAAAGATCACAGCATTGCTAACATATCTTTTTTTCAAAACTAGACGGAGTATGTGTATCTCTGTCATAAATTTCTTGGGTCAGTTGATACGAATATTTCATTCAGTCATCATTGAAATGATGCAAGCTGATGCGGAATGAAAGAATTGTATTAGTAGGTAGCTTAGAAGCAGTGACAATGGATACTAACCACCACAAACATGTAAATCTGTTACTATATTATTATTACTCGATGATTACAAATACAATCAAACGCCACGCCAGTATCAGTAATATGACTAGAAATTCGGTCCATTTGTTAAGAATTTTATGGCATTCGTAATGACTTTTCTGTGAAAAGATTTGATGTTTATAATGAAGATGTCGGTGTGGAAATCTAAACTGCAAATATATTTGATTACGAAACAACATGTACAGTGATATATAAGTTAAATGTTACCCAAGCATTCAATGTACAAGACAGTCGAATCATTACAACCATATTGCTCCTGTACAATATCACATAATTCAAGAGATAGCTCCGTGCCATTACAGTGGATAGATCCAGTAAATACAACTCCAGTATTGTCCCTGGATGGACTGACTGCAGTCAACCTTCCTACTCTGCACATGAATAAATACAGTAAAATTATTATACATAACTTAGATAACAAAAGTTCTTATACGACGACCATGTACATGAATGTGTATTCAAAACAGTGTATACACATGTGTTATACTAGACATAGCGTGTTTTGTTTTTTAAACAACCTTACAAACAGGTATAACTTACCTGTGGGTACCAATTTAACTTCTTTATAACAAATGATGATGTCAAAATGACCATAGTCTCAAACAAAGCGTTACACATCTATTTAATGCATTAGTCATAATTTAAACACATCTTAGAAAGTTACCTTTGATGCCCTAAAAGATTACATGCGACATTCGCTGCTCCATTATTAAAATCCGATGTCCCACAAATCATTTGCAGCTTTCCAAATAGTCCGGTTTCGATTATTCCAGTATTTGGTGTCGAACCATTCACTAATTGTATGGCTGAAAGAATGCGCTACAGTGATCCTTATTGGACAGATGACGGGTGCATAAGGAGACAGGCTTAGACAACACTAATCAAATACAATAGAAGACATTAATCTTATTGCCAAAACTATTATGTGGTATCTTATTGATATACGTGTTTGAACCGTACTAATATGTACATGGCCAATCACTGAACCAAGAATACATATACCAAAGCATAAGCTTATCTATCAGTATTTATATTGATTAATATTGGCAATTCATACTTACGCTCACATTTGAAGTATATACCAAATACAGATGGATGAAAAAGTCCCTCGTAAAAGCTACAATTATTTATATCAGTAATTCCACTTTCACAACTGGGATAAGACATCCAGACTTCTGTGACAGCATCCAGATCTACACTGTCTGACATTTCAAGAGGCTCGTTTATAACGCTACATATGGAAGAGACATCAGAATAAAATATATGTTTTTATTGGATGTCTTGAATTTGTTAGTGACCTAAAAGTCAAATCAAATTGTTCACTGACCGAACCTGCATACACGTCGCTCACCAAGTAATCAAATTGCCGGCAATTGATACTTCAAACGAAGGCATAAAATTACATAATATTATCAAGACAAAAATTAACATGAATTATGGGTACAGACAATGCGAATATACAATACATACATATAATTTAAAAACATTACGACATTAATTTTCAAACCATTTCCGTAAAAAGCGTGTTTTGAATTCGGCATAATACTATTAATATGTGAATTAGTGAAATTTAAATTGTTCCGCCTAGCCTGTACTTGATAACTGTGACATCACATGGAAAGACAATGGTGTATTGTATATGAATCTAATTTGTTTGTTTACCTACGTCACGATATTAATGATTAAGTACTTCTATGTTTTTTTTATTTTTTTGCATCTGTTTATCAAAATTATTTAGGATTTTCTAGATTGTTTTATTTCTTCCGTTATTGGAGTATTTTGACATTCTACTTAATTGTAGATCTATACAGAATGTAATACAAATTGTAGTAGTTTATGTAATCTTTCATTATATCGTTTTTACTGAAGGATACAACCATGTAATTGTAGTTCTTTGTGTCTTTAAGTTGGCGTTATTATCCAAATTGGTGATATCAAGTTTCAACAATTTGTAGTTTTAAAAGGTTAACCATAATTGTATACACAAATAAAACCATTATACATTGCAAGTGATTTGAAACTAATATTATCCTTAGTCGGTCTTCTATATACCAATATCGTACGTAATATTTTTGAATGACGACAACCACGGTGTATATAAGGATACATTACAACTATTAGCCATAAAATAACAATCATGGTAACATGCAGGGAACCATGCCTCAGATTTTTGATAACGTCACTCCGTGACTTAAAAGAAATTCCGTAGCCTGAACCACGCGGATAATTACGAAATACGTCGTAGATTAAAAACGAAATCAAAATTCTGGGACACAGTTCCCTTAATAAGCGTTTCCGCTACAAAATACTGAAAACCGCTTAGAAATTCTTCTTCAAATAAGGCGGCAACCTTTAGTAAAAAGTAGCACCTACTGCGTTTTATTCTAAGCGAGCAATTAACAATAAAGACCCTGTTATAAATGTATCTGTTGTATGGCTTACCAGCTTTCAATCTCACACTGATAACATTTCGAGTGGATAAATCGCTACATAATTGTTCTTCAATCAAATCATTTGAAATACTTCATCCGATTTAAACAAATTTTTAACTGACTATACATGTATAAATCGTTTTCAGTACTTTTCTGTGTGAATTTCTAACATCTTTCAAGGTAATCTCTTGCTAGATTACGAAACTTAATAAATAGTATTTTGATTTGGTTTTACAGCTAACTGATCTTTAAAAACATTACGTCTTCGGTAAGTGTCTGTTTCATTGTCACATCTATCATTTTTTCATTGCCATGCTTGAATTGGCTCTTTGTATTTTGACTTATTGAATTAAACCTAGTTTTTTAAATATCATTTTGATTTTTTGTCATACCACGTGAGGTCTCACTGTAAACTATTTGGAGATTTCCTCTACTCTGCCATTCATATTTTATTTATTGATAATAAAATGTTGTCAATAATATTATCAAATGAACCATTATTAGAGGCTATAACCTCACTATATACTTCATTTTTAGCAATCCAATAGTATCTTTTTTATAAATTTCGCCTGATTGAGAACTCCGCGTGAGTAACGTAAACTGATAACAGGCCTGAACAGGTAAATACATTGAAAAAGTGAACATCTAGTACACACGGAACTCTTTAACTAGAGTAAATAAGTCACCTGACATCACCACATTATTTATCGCGCTGTTGTCAATACTTCGCATTAGCAGTATACGAATCTTAACATAAACATAATCTTTGGAAAAAAAAGAAAAAAAAGACCTTGCCCTGGTGTAGCCAAGGAACGAACACATGGAATCTTTGAAGAAGAATGAGCCATGACCACTGCCGCCTACAAATCCCCACCGGTTTCCTACTTCCACTTCGAGTCGACCAACATGAGGGTAAACTCCACCTCGAAGCCGTACATCTGTTACCTCATAATCTGAAACAATAGACAATGACAAAAACGTAAAGAAATGGTAGTGAATTAAAATAATCTCCGAGCGACTAAAGTGCACGGTAAATTATAATGTCCCACAAAATGTTACCAACTTCCAGTTGAAAAAAATGTGTTCTGTTAGTCCTTATGTTGGGTTTTATGCCGATCTATATCCGTGTTTCGGTTTTCTACGAACAGTTTACCTAAACAATGTTCCCGCATTACCTATCAGAGCTAATCTTTTACCCTAGTTCCGTTATTATTCTCCAAATGATGTGCAAATCAGAACGTTGAAACAAATGATTAAATACTCGCGATATTATGGCCGAGGTGGGTGAACTTTCAAAATTAAAATGTAATGCTAAAACATTTCCGTCAAACATTGAAAAGCCTCATACAAAATACAAAACATTAAAGCAACGATTAGGCTTTGAGACATGTATTTATAAAAACAAATATTAATCTTTACCAAAGCAATGTAGTCTTGTCCACGGATCTGAAAGAGCGGTCACCCAATTATTCGTGTTCGTCCAATTCCCTTGCACGCATTCGCTGACATTATTTTCACTCCCATTGCATTGGATAAGATTGTCCCATAACATGGCATTGTGAGACAATTCAAATCTTTGCACCGACATTGTACTGAATCCTATATGACTAAAACATGATCTGCGTTAGTAGTTAACTTGAATGAATTTAGTAAAATGGGAATATTTATACCATATCGGTATGCATGACAACTCTACTGCTAAATGTCACATTGTTATAGCATTGGTACCCGGGCTCGAAACAGGCACAATCATTTCGCAATATTGTCCGTATGTTCATCTATTACTGGCTCGATTTAAAGAAAGCTAACACTCCCCAATTTGAATTTTCAAATTATATTATTTATTTTTGTTGTTGCATTTAGCGTCGGTGGTACGATGTTCAAACTAGACACGCTAATTGTATTGTTGGTACACTGAAAATTTTTATGACATTTATTTCGAGCAAAAAAATATCCAAATATCTCTTTAACTATTATCTGTCAAATTAATTGGCATATGGTCATAAAATGTACATAAAATGTATAATCTTGTGTCCTCACGGTGGGAGTTTCAAACAGCTATTTCCTGAATAGTCAATCAAATGAACATGGCTTGGACATGTCAATGGGGTAAACTAAGGTTATATTATTAAGTAAGTCTACCACTATCGTACTTACCCAAATCCAAAAGATCGACATAACATTTTAGCAGTAGCGTCATCGAAATAATCCAACACTTTGGTCATTATGCCCCAAGTTGAGTTGATTCCCATTTCTACATAACCTTCATCTTCTTTCCCATATATAGGTCTGAAGGCGAATTCATAACTTGATACTGAAAATATTCATATATTTCGCCTCACTATTAATCTCTATTTGTCTGTATTTTGTGTACACACTTTTTATCAGTAATGTGGTCAATTACTTCAGTGGATTAATCAGTTGTCAGAATGGCTATCATTGAATGAAATTCTATTTGACAGCAAGATCCACATTCGGCAGGAAATCACCGTGTCTTTATCGTTTATCTGTGTCTTTGGAATGTACTAGTAATATTATGTTGTCTTGTACGTTTTTATATTAAACTCCTGTTTTCATGTAAGACTTTTCATGGCCATTAGAATCTACCTATAGAGATATCCATATTTTGTTCTGGTTATCTTGCTGTGCAAGTTTATTTCCAGTGCTTTATTACAATACAATTATCAAAAAATACGACCGAAACATACTTTAGTTGCATTGGTGATTCACCAGTATTGAAAAAACCATTTAGTGGCCGGAACTTGGAAACCTATTTTTTATGCTGGAATTAACTGAAATATTACACCTGAAATATCAGACACATCCAGTAAACTCTTCAATGTGTATTTAAACTAGTTTATATAGCACACACTTACCTGCAATTCCATTTACCACAAATAAAAAAATCAAACTGCTACGAATCATCGTCCTGCGAATATGTAAAAAAAATATAAAGACGCGAACGCTGATAAATTTGAACAATTACAAAGCTAAATTATTCTGCTTTGAAAATGACAATATGTCCTTGTCAATGAAATATTTTGTCCCTACTCATTCACCAAACATGAAAAAAAAGACGTATGCAAACATCAATCGATTATCAGTTCTTTTTCTCAATCGAAAACAAATATATCAGAAATATAATACTCCATTATTTTTGTCAAAACTCGAAAAGAAAAAAAAACGTTGTTTGAATTGTTGTAAACGAACGCAGAAAAAATGCGATCATGTTACATTTAAAGTCTTATAGACTAGTATGACGTTTATTTATGTACACATAGTTGCATGTAGTTAAGTGTCACATGTAAAAATAAATATATAACAGAGACATTTACACTGTAAATAAGCGCAGTGAATATTGATAAATACGTATGATAAATAACGTATTTATAAACCAAGGTCTTCTCAAAAGTTTGAGATTTATAAATTATTGTAGTGACATTGCCTTTTTAAAGAATACTGTATGCTTTTTACGATGATTAAATATCATACGTTTATACCATGCAACAAAAGATTAACCTAACGCGCAAAAAATATTTTTTATTGAGATTAACATTGTACCCTATATCGGCTACATTAGCCACATCGGCTACATCATCGAGGACATATTGTTTGAAATTAGTCCGTTCCATTATGTCTGCTATTGTCGTTTTGTTCTTAGAAAGGTTATGTTAAATTACTACATCAATAGAAACAACACAATTATCATAAACATTTTTATAATTAATATGATAATACGGAAAGACGGTAAAGGACCAATATTATTGTTTTGATATTTCTTTGACATAATTAATAAAAACAATTTCGTTTAGCCGTCAACTTTTATTTAAACAAGTTTGTCCATTTTTATGTAAAAAAATGAAAACTACGTCACCCAAACAGTAGTATGGAAAGCCCGATAACTTCTTAATTAGGGGCATCGGACGTTGATATTATTATTTATTCCATTATATATACTGATGCAAAAAAGAAACTGTGCAATTGGGTTTGGCGTATATTTACATATTTTTAAAATTTGGTACCAAAACTTACGTCATTCATGGACCGATTGGTTACTTTGTTTTTGTTGAAATTGTCGGTACAAAAGAAATAAAAATCGTAGGAGTCAAAATTCAACTTTTCATGCTTATCTTGACGATGCTTTTTCTTCAGGATTTTTCCGTAAATGTGCATCTCATTCAATAATGTGCACGTCCATTTCTCCTTCGAATCAAAGCGATTATTCTCGACAAGACGTAACCTCTAACAACGTCCCATTCTCGAATTTGTGCATCTCTAAGGTCGTTAATGTTGTTGATGACATAATTTTCCTTATCCTGTGTTCAAGAACATCCCAAATCTATTTAATGGGGTTCGTGTCATTGATGTCCAGAGAGCACACCGACCACTGAAGCATGTTAACTTCTAGCTAGGTAATTTTGTGTGTGACCGTGCATTATCCTGTATTGGTGTATCAGAATTTAGCAGAAAAAATGGGTAAAAAAACAGGACAGAGAACCTTGTTGAAAAGCTGGAAAATGACCAAGCGAGGTTGTTGATGCTCCAGTGAATTAATAAAGGAATCAGGTGGTTTTCCTACCATTCATTATCACTTTCCATTACTATTATATATATTTACCCCGCCCTAGCAAGCAATAATCGGCGACAATAAACGCGTGTTCGGCCATCAGCAAAGCTCATCTCTGAACAAGATCCTTACCATTGGGCTTGAGTTCAATGTAAATGACGTCGAGCCCAAAGCAAACGAAGGTTAATCTTGCGTTGATTAATAATGTGCCCTACATAAGGTCAAATGATTCTAATGGCATCTGCGTTTGTGCAAAGGCAATTCTGAACAGTTTGTCTTGATATTGTCAGAGTATTTTGTGATTTTTCGATTGTATAGAGGTTGCGCAAACCAGTCAGTTACAATTAGGACGTGAAAGTCGGGTGGCTCGACTTGCATGAGCATAAGTTACGAAACTGCATTCCGTCGCTTTGGAGGACGCGTACCCAATAAAATGTAAAGGCAAATGAGCGCATTAGATACACGGGTATACTTATACACGTCATTGAAATTTTCAATCATTTATTCACAGTAGTTCAAAAAGTATAGAGAAAATAAAAGAGCATAATTTCTTTGTTTTGTCATTATGTATCCAATTATCTTTTTGTTTATATACCTGTATATGTATGTTTTTAAATTATTAATTTTACAGATGCAAACCAATCACAGTTTAAAGTCACGATTTTATAATAAATATATCGCATTATAAATTACTACATTGGTCCTTCCTGATTCGATTTCCCAATCGGCCATTTTCCCCGTTGAGAGCGTTATATCTGACGTATTGTGTAAAGCGTTGGTACGATCACGGGCAGTAGTAACGGATTCATGATGTTAAACGTGTAATAATACTATTTAACACACCCAATTTATCTTCAATGAAAAAAATGTCAACCACTGTTCAACTGTTATATATAGTACTGGAAGGCGTATAACTATTCGTTCCGGTGAATGCGCACCGTTTTAAATAGACGTTAATACAATGTTACCATCACCGGTATGCTATTACCGTTTGTGGGTATAATATGACACTATTTTGATAATAATTTGTAATTAAAACTCTTACTAGACACCAAAACTGGGAGTGGCTTCAATGATTGAATTGTAAACGATCAACAATTTTGATTGGCTATCAAAAGTGAATGGTATGTAATAATTTACTGAATAATCCTCGATTAAATGAGGTGGTAATGATCTTATTCGCTTAAAATGCATAGTATGTGTATTTTTTAAATAAATATTTCGAATTACATGTATATGAGGATGGATTTTAAAGCGGTTTTTGGTATTTTGTAGCGGACATGCTTATCTAGATAAAATTGCCTCAGAATCTAGATTTTTGTTTTCGTTTTTAATCAATGGCACATCACGTAAATGTCAGCGGGGTCCAGTCTGGAAATTTCTTTTAAGTTAGATATCTAACTAACAATTGACGTTATAAAAGTCTAAGGCATGGTTCCCCGCTTGAAACAATTATTGTTACTTCAAGACTAATTGTTGCAATATATCCTTACATAATATAGTAATATTTGTTGTTCAAAAAATTGTAAATTACGTGCGAAATGGATTAATAGAAGACCGACCATGTATAATATTTGTTTGAAATCACTTGGAATAGACTCTGTTGTTCATGTTTACGATTGTGGTTCAGTTTTTAAATCTATAAACTGGTGAAACTTGATGTGATCAAATGCCAAATATCTTAGCTGTCTATGTCGGCTAAAATCTGTACACCAGAATACACAAATGCATGTATCTACTTGTGCACTCGTTACTCCTTATTCGTACACATTTATACACACGTAGCATTTGCTATTTGAAAACGGCGAATTCAAAACGGTCGAAAAACTGCAATGGTATTGAAGTCAGTAGTTCGCGTTTTATTTGTACCATGCACGTTTTAATGTGAGACAGAATGTGTGAATATAGTCATCATTGAAATATGTACTTGAATTTTCAAACTAAAATTACAAATCATACGAAACTCATTTTTTGAGACTATTTCAGTAAAGATATGGTAGAATATTTGGATCATTATGTTTGTTTTCCCATTAAATCGTGCTAGCATACCGAACCAAAGTCCCTAATACTAATATACAAGTGTAAAAGCAGTATCATCAAATTAGGCGTTCATTTGGAAGTTCATATAGCAATATTCTGACGACCGTTGCTTTTTTGTCTCTGCATATACACGTTGGCATATTAAAACAGTCTTAACAAGTTATTTAAATCTATATACATTTATAAACTTACCTGTGTTATTATTCCACATAAGCCCGATAATCACTATGCCTCGTATTGTTAGCATAAAAATAGCACACTAGTATTGTCTGTTAGATAATGTTCTTTTACACTATACAAATTTATCTGAATTAAACGATATAATTCCTATATTCATTTTATTCGTTACAATAATTCAGCTATGTCGACAATTCATTAGGACCAGGAAGTATTATTTGTATCTACAAACCTTGTCGCTAGATTGGTATTTGACGGAGTTACAATTCATTCATACAATGGAAAATTTTCGAAATTTGATCCGCTATTGCTGCGTTGGGTTATTATGTTCCAGCTTTATTTAACGACCTGTGTAAATTTTCTTACATTTTAGCGAGCGTTTATGCATTTTATTGTGATATCCGGCAATTTATGATCTGATATAAATCAGATCGTACTTCATGGTAACGTTTATATCTTTACAAAACATGATGAATGAATATTACGTTGATAGACGATGTATATATTGGGTACAGAATTCACATTTAGAGCACTGAATTTTCTACATGCATGTTTAAGTTTTGCGAATCATTTTCTGATGGCTTCGATAGTGCATGTATAGAGACGACAAAAGTTTTAAATATTTCAATTTAAGAGTTCTGTGCATACATGTAGTTTTGGACATATTGTACTGGTAAATTCATAATATTGGCATTGTAAAGGTAATGCATCTTAAACTCTTTAGTGTTCAGATGTAATTCAATTGAGTGGAAAAAAGATGTTGACATAAACCAAGCTAGTCTACTATGATGGAATAATAATTTGAATCTCGCTTAATTAAACGCAAAAATAAAAAAAACGCATAAACATATTTCCATGAACTGGAGTTATAAAACATAAAATTCTAAGATCAATGTTTTAGTGTAATGACAAGTATGAGTATTCTGATAATAACACATGTCATACTACCGTATGTTCTCAAATGTTGTTATTTTTTGTATAATATTTGATAGAAATGCCTTACTATGTATATTGAACATTTGAAAAACATTTTGTCTGAATTTCAGACACAAGCTGTTTTTCATCATGTAGCAAAATCTTCATTCTTTTCTTTGAATAAAAAAACATACGTACCTATTTCTTCACTGAAGTTTAACGTCGCACAAACATCCAGTGTCATTCAGATATTTTTCAGCTTTATCCGTGGAGGAAGTCCATCGTTAGAAAATGCACCATTTTTCATCCAGTTCCAGGTTTCTTGATTGGATTCCACAGCTTCTAAAGATAATGGCTGTAGTTTGCAAATCATGTTTTTAGTGGACTTTTATTTTAAATTGTGATCTTTATTAATTCTTAAATTGTTGCTTAGTATTCTAATGTAGGATACATTGGCTCACAAAGTCAAAATCAGTAGTATTTGATTTCTATGTTCTATGTTTCTATGTAAGTTGACTGTTGTTCTTTCAAAAATGTTTATTACAATATTTCCATAAAAGTCCAGAAAAAAATGATTTGCTTTTTTCAAAATGATTTTTTGTGTTCTTTTATGGGTAGCTAGGTTTTGAATGTCAGATAGCATAATATCGCGTTATATCAATGAGCACCAAAGCTTGAATGGCATAAAATCCAATAATATAAGAATGGTCTCATTCACAGAAAAAGGTCTCCCAAAACCCACCCAGGTTGCGAGGTTGTAAAACTTGAGAACAGTATCAAAGCTCAAATTTCAACTTCAGTCTTGAAGTATTGCGGTTGAAATGAAATCACTATTTAATATTTCATTACATATTAATCAATTAGGCTGACAGATCAAGGTATGATTAATATCATCTTTGTAAAATCATAATCAAATAAGAAACATTAAGAGAGACAAAATTTGAGATTTGAGCTCGGAGACCTATCACAAGTTTTAGGTCCTTGGACCCATGACAATACAAAAGAGACCATACAGATCTAAGTTAAATCATGGGAAAATGAGTAAAACATGGCGAAAACATGGCCGAACAATAAAATCTGTTCTGCAACTGTCTCTAAGATTGTATTAAATCAGCCCATGTCTCAGCTCTAAGCTAAGGCTCCAAGGTATCAAACTGAACTCGAAGCTCGTTTCTGAGGTTAAAGTCCAAATTCATAGGTATTAGAACCTCAGGACCTGATATTTAAAATCCTATTTTGTCTGCTCTTTAGTTATCTTAGATATAAAGAATGTTAGTATGTTTGTTGATGTACGTATTTACATTTATTTACATATTGCTATCAAAAGATTGTATAGGTAACATCCAATGCGTTATGGTATAAGAAAATGATGCAATAAAGCATAGATAACCTCTAGATTACAAGTAATATTTTAAAATATAACCGTGTAAGCAATAGAACATCACTGCATCAGAAAAACACATAATAATAAATTATATAATAAATATATAATGACATGATAAATAATAAAGTCCAAGCGCGTTACGTCAGAAAATCAGTCCTTTTTACAAATATACATTGTATATATCTACCTTGTATGATGGCAACATGTCTTTTCATAAGCTAACATAGTACATGATAAGGTATCGTCATCAATGTTCGACTACACGAGCATTGATTTTATAGTGAAACTGTACGTAGATAATTGAATTGATACAGCTAATCAAGATTCTACGAGTTATAACAGCATTTGCATTTTTGTAAAATGACATATCCACAGCTACCTTTAAATTAACATATACACACCTTTTATTTTATGTTTCAGGAAATTATATTATTTTTATTGTATTAGAAAAAGAAATGTTTCGACTTACTTTACAGAATTACGTTCATCACTCGGTCTGCAATATCATGTTATTGAACTGCATATGCCAGTATTACAAATGAAAGCGGTACAGTAGGGATCATAATCTAAGTCGTAAATCAGATATGTACATAATGATTATTTACGTATAAAATATGCTGTCGCAACAAATGGCATTGGGTTAAAAAATATCCATGTTTAGGTATTTTTTACCAAACAAATCAGGTAGGTAGAAAATCTTTTTTAACATACCTTTTGTTAGAATACGACCTACGAATCGTCCCCAAACTTCCCTGTTTGAAATTATAGGGGCGATGCCAGGGCCGGTTAGAAATGTTTGCAGGCTCTATACTGACAACATGTTTTTTCTAACTTTCTACTGACAAAAGACTTTTTGGGATCTGTACTGATAAAAGGCTTTCTTTCTGATTTTATACAGACAGCAGGTTTTTACTGGCTATGTATTGACAACGTTTTTATTTGGCTTTATACTAACTTCATGCTGTTTTCTGGCGTTGCACTGACAATAAACTTTCTTTCTGGCTATGTCCTGACAACAGAAAAATTTTTCTTCCATACAAAAACTAAAGTAATTGTTTTAATTGTTTGTCTAAACATTTTCCGTAGCACAAATTATATATACATGTATAAAACAACAGTGTGAAATATGACAATGTAAAAAATGACTACATTGTTTAATTACATATTAAATAAAATTGCAAATGAACCAACAAACTGGTCGAAAACATTAATATAGCATCATGCCGATGGACATCATTAGAAGACAAATGGTTGTGGTTTGCTTTTAAATCTGAAATTCATATTGGAAAAGAATTTCATAATGATACTATCATGATATCTCCTAATGCTGGTGAAATGTATATATAGGGAAAATTAGTTGTACTGCATACCGACGATTTAAAATACTAAATGGAATTTGAATAATATATACGTCGTATGCTTAATATAAGCTTTATCATTTAGGTTTAAGTTGTGCGTGTAAAATCTTATGTACTCCAAAAACAGTATAACAAACACAACCATACGAGTAATTTAATTTATTATTTAATAATTAATTATTAACGATTGCAAAAACATCCTAAGTATTAAAAGAACAGCCGCGAGATTAACGTTGCATGTATTTGGGATCTGTCAACACTGGATCATATAACTAAAATACTTCTTGTATCCATTAATTGTATCCAATTCTTATCGACATTTCATAAGGTATAAATCTACAATGTCTTTCCTTTGATATGATATGATGGGCAAAGATACCAAAATACTGAGTTCTCAACTGCAAAAAAATCTCTTTTTGTGTTTAAAAGAATGTATATGATATGATAAAATTGAATTCAACCTATCCAGTAAGCCTTCGGCCCATGATGACATCACATATAAAAACAAAGAACAACATATATATTGTAATACATATATACGTGATCATTATACATGTAGTAGCATCTTGATTGTGGAGATGGCAATTAAATAATATATGCGTATAAATGCATGCTAACAATGTATAGAAAAGTGATATTGAAAAATTAAAGCATAACAGTAATCCGCTATTCATACTTCATCTAGTTTTAACGACGTAATGCAAGTACATATTGGAATTATTTTACAATAAGCAGAAATAATTTTAATAAATAAATTCAAATAACTGGTATGTAATGTAATATGTGCAAGACAATTTATGCACATGCAGTAATCATGATATAGGATCAAAATACTTGCTAGTCAATTAATGTACTAATATGAAAATCATTTTTAAACAATTGACAGACTTAACTGTAAGATAATGACAAAGTTAGTTAAAGAAACAGTTTTATTTAATTATGCTTTCATCTTAAAACGTTTGAATGAGTGACATTTCATTTTTTTATATGTAAAAAGTGCTCTGAATTTTCCATGTTTGGTCTTTGCCAGTATATATTTTTTTAAGTCATTAAAAGATTATATCCAATAACAAAATGGTATTCGTCATCAAGTTTATAACATAATGTGCATTTATGTATATGTAAGGGATTCGTATCATATGGTGACCTTTAACATCCAAGTTGTATTTAAACAAATGGATCAATGAACTTAATCTACCCCAAAACTTCAGTTAGAATGTCATGTATAAAAATACTTTTAAATTTACCTAAGACTCTACGCTTCGCTAGCTACAATATAAAACTAATCATAGAATATTGGGAACGAACTAGCTTTTATTCAAAATGCGTGAAACGGATAATAGATGCTGTGTTTTTGTTAACTAAGTGTAAAGACAATTTCCCATTTACTTTAATCGATCAAGTACAAATGTTGCTGCAAAGACAGAAAATAGGAAGTTCCGCGCAAAACGACGCTGTATTGTTAATTTGGAAATGATTTTTTGTCGTTTCAGGTGTTACCACAAGTTATTAGCTTTTAATGTCACTATTTGACTTAAAAGCATTTTTTTTATAAATATCAAATAGAGGCAAAGACTTTTCGTTTGCATATTTGTATATTCATAGTATTTCGACGCAAAAAATGAAGTTAAAATTGTTAGCTTTCAAAAAAATGTAAACATTATGAAATAATAATTATTGTCATTACAAAATCGATGAACTACGATATTGTTTTTTTTGTTCAATTACGTGAAATAAAGAATGTAGCAATATATTTACAGGACAGAAAATATATACAAACCAAAAGAAACAGTAAACAGATCTAACAGATTTAAAATTCAAACAAAGATCATTATAGTTTACAATTTAAATAATACGTATGACAGAAATCAAAGTACAGTATATCTTAATTGATGAAATCAGCTCGAGTTTGATTAGCAAAGCTTTTTCAGACAAAATAATAAAACAACGGACATTATATGTACACGAAACTATCCATTTGCAAATGGAAAGTAAACACCTATGAAATCATAGAAGTTCACATTATAATGAATATTGAAAAAGCACCACGAATTCAAACATGTCAAACATTTTTTTTCCGATTACGTATATTTCAATTGCAATATGTTTCTCAGTGATATAAAATAAATGGTGGTTTTGCTGTTACGTTCTAGAATGCTTTATTGCTCTTCCTAACATTCAGATTCATTTCTATGATTTAGGAATTCTATTGGGCACTTGTCCCAAAGTATTTTTTTGAAAACAAGCATCATATACCTGATTTTAATTACGAATTTACGAGTATGAATAGGTCATCACAAAATGAACTTTAATATCAAAATATTATTTAAAACTTCAAGGATAAGTGCATTTGTGATACAACATATCCATTTTATACTTATCTTGTAGGAAATACATTGCGGTAGATATGTTGAATAAATATTAACATGTTGACAAATAAAACTATGTTGATAAGTAAAAAAAAAATAAAAAAATAATACCGTAGGTCCGTGGAATTCCGACCCAAAAATAAGTGACGATTTTTATCGAAATTTTAACAATGTTCATATTGTTCAAATACATATTTCCGAGCAATATATATCAAATATTTTCAAATTTTCTGAAATCTGAGGGCCTCATTTTTTATTTGATATATGATTTATAGAAATCGGTAGAGAAATAAAAGAAATAAAACCCTGAAACCAGTTACTTTTTTCTTATGTACAGAGCTAGGGCCGGGGAATACATTGCCAATCAAGCGAAGTGTGGAAAAGCGATGTCAGGTTTTATAGTAAAATCGAATGGATTTTTCATATTTGGTATTTTTTCTGCCGTAGATCGATAGGATTATAAAATACCAAATACGAGTCCATGGACGAAAACAATCACCAACACAAATTATGGAATCAACTTAAAACTTAGCTTTTATAAAAAAATTTCAAATATTCATGCATCATGGTCTAATGTGATATTTCGTTTGGTCGTATGGAAAATGTATTTCTTGAATCGCGAGTATTTTATTAGCTGGCTTCTCAGTCTGTTTTCACAACTTAACATCTTAGTGCTTCTGCACAACATAAGAAAGTATACATGAACACGCTCATGACCATATTTTCGAAAAATTGTTGTGCTTACTGTGTCATTTGCCCACTCAGTCAAACTTCTATCAACTGGTGATATTTGGTGATTTTATTTATAAGTCCGAAATATTTAACCTTTAATAAAATACATCAACATCCGTATACAATTATACAGAAACTAGATGATGCATTTAGAAGATTATGCTGCTTGCAAGTTTCAATCAGAATTTGTATTTTCTTACTGATTGGTAACACTGTATTTTGATGAATGATAAAATGTATATGTATTCATGTATTGTGGCATGTAAAAACTTTAATTCATTTATAGAGATTATTTTAAAGAATAATGTATCATGCCCCCTGAATGCAAAATTTATATCCAGTTAATGCATTTTTTATTATTAAGATCGCGATCCTACAACCTAAAGAAGTGTCGAATATTCGTACTAGATTTTTAGGGTTAAATCACGATTATCCAAGTATTCAGATAATCGCTACAGTCTTAATGTCGATTAAACTATTAGAAAATAAACGTTGTGATTAACTTCTCTAAAACACTCTTGTATTCAAACGTAGTGTGCGCGAGTTCTTATGTTACATTTTATCATATTCGTGTTCTGGTCTGACTTGTTGCTGGAGATGTTGATAGTTGACGTGAGATTCTTGTAACATTACGTAACCTGTCTCATCTGTAGGTAAGCGACTTGGATAAGGATAGTCATAATTTTCTGTGTCAGCCACTTGTCTAGCTTCACCGCCATCACTCTTCACTGTACGTCGATCAGAACTTTCCTTTATTTCATGTTTAGTCTTTGGCTTCGTTTTTCTGTTTTCTGTTGATAATGTAAAATCATCCAGCGTGTCATAGGGATCTGTTTCTGAAACGTCGGCGTTTGGTTCCGTTCCGACTGTTAGATTATCAATTGTATTATACTCATCAGTTCTGTTGGTAGATGACACATGAGGATTACCAGTTGGCCTGAAATATCGGGTGATCATACCATTAAAAGCGACAACGGTAACTTGTACTATAATATTGGACAATGTTTTTAGAAAGATATGGAAATTAAAATAATTGTTAAGTCGGATATGGCTGCACTTTTCAATACAACGAGATTCAATGAACATAACAGTTAAGGAAAACATTTCATTATCATACCTGACTGACTTCCCTTGTGCCATCTATGAATGACTTTTGAGTTGTGTTTGAAATTCATCCATTTATTAACTTACTATATTGCAGTACTATAACTCGGTTATATTGGGGTATTGAAAAAATGACATACATGGATCGCAATATAAAGTCAAGTTTCATTGTTTTGTTTTCTTTTCATGTGACTTATTGTCACCGTAGTTAAATGCCGTTTTTTCAACAATTTTTCAGTTATATACGGCGACCGGTTCACCTAACCAGTTTTCCAGGACTGTATACTAACCAGTACTGATTTACCCGTCCACAAGGAGTCGGCAACTTTTCCACATATGGAGGAAAGTGGACATTCTTGTCAAACTTTCATAGAATGGTATGACTTGCCACGACCGGGATTCGAGCCCGGATCTTAAGGATACATGTCCAGTACACTAACCACTGGACCACGGCCGCGTTCATAGTATATATTGTAAACAGATATAAAATAATTAAATAGATACATACATATACGTGTTTGTACTTTCACCATTCGTCGATTTTGATTGGTTTTCTGAAATTTAATTTGCGGGTGATTATTTCTTCTACATTTTTGTAACAGAAACAGTTGCATTTGAAAAGCGCTACCAGAAAAAAATCTATGAATGTAATTTATGACAAAGGAAACTTGAGTAAAAACGAATATGTTCAATACAACTACAAGCATTTTGGGTGATAATTTTTCTGTATGTTGTTTAGTGATTTTTGGCGGTGTATGTTTGACTAAATGAATTATGTTGCTGTTCGAAGGTTGAAGCAACCCATGTTGTTTGGCGATGGCTACAGTGAGCCGTATTGGTGGTGCGCATTTGTGTAGTGTGGTTATGTTGATGTGTTTGAGTGTGGTGACATAAGCTTTGTTGATTATGTACAACCATGAAATACATCTTTGAAATACGAGACGTCTTTGTGGTTAGGTTGAAAACTTTTTACTTTTAAAAACCTTTAATGCAGTATTTCATGGGAAAGCGTTTTAACTTTCTATGTAGAAACATTTAAGATGCAAAATGTTTTTAAAAATTTAGCTAAAATACCATAATTGATATTTGAATTAAAAGTGTCAACCATAGATTAATTTACTATGGGGGGACTTATGAATTATACGCTATCTAAACGTATGTTATGATGTTATGGCCAATAAACGACAAACCTTTCATCCTATACTTGCACAGACAGAAGATGGAAATGATGGACAGAAATGTTAGACCACCAATCACTGATGATAGTATGATAACTAGAAGAGATGTATTGTCTTCTGTATCCACTGAAATGAAATTTAGATCCTTTATATTGTCATTGATATGTTGTTTTTGTTCCAACTTGCATGCAACGCATCCTCTCTACTACAGTTAAGTGAAGACGCAGGAAATTCTATTATTGAATATCCGTATATGTTCTCTAGTAACCTCTTTGCGTATTGCTATATTTTTCTTATTTATTCAAAGACAGGATTTACATTACATATAGTTTTACCTGGAGGTTTCTTGCATACATCATCAGTACGTACATATCCTTGTCCACATATACATTCATATGAACCAGGTACATTTATACAATTTGAGTTGTTAGGACAGGTAGTTGTAACACATTCATCAATATCATATTCACACGATGTTCCGTACCATCCAGTCTGACACGTACACTCTCCAGTATCAATGTCACAAGGGGCAGTACTTCTATTGTTACAGTTACACTCGGTACAATGTGTACCAAAATAACCAGGTCGGCATTCTGAAAATTCCGAATTAGGTAGAATGAGATATACGTAGTTATGTTTTAACTTCGAATTCTTTCAATGTACTAAATTTCATTAAAAACCTGATTAAAAAACTTCCATTGAAACTTACAGATTGTACTAAACCAATAATGGAATTCAGGAAATTAAAATATATACCCGTACATATATTTAAGTACGAATTCTTTCAATTTCTTCAATTCCATTAGTGGTTTAGTACGACACATATATACATGTATATGTGTTGATTAGATGACGGTGGAATTGCTTTTATTATTTCATTTAGGAGTCATACAGTCCAAAGCGTTAAGATCTTCAAATTTTCCGTGCCTACTTAGTGCATGAATGTTTCATTGAATATTTCAGTGACCGGGATTTTATGTCTGTATATATCGGTGTGATCAGTGACAATTAGTTTCTAACTATTTGGTACTGGTAAATGCGTTAAGGTGCATTTCGTGCCTCATTTTCCATGAATCCATTTAACTGACAATTCAGGTTTGGTGAGACGTAATGCAGGTTTGTACAAATGATATCAGTGCTGGAGCATGTAGTTGTGAAACTGTTACCAGTCTGATTTGTTGTTTTAATTGACTTTGAGTGATAGAAATAACAATTAATAAAGAAAACATACGTGCACATTGCAATATTGTGAATCCGACAGGGGGCCAATACATACATTGCCAACATGGCATGTTGTAGGATGTGCTTTTTGGACACTGTGCTATATTGTTTTCGTTTCCGTAGCATTCGATACTGTCAAGGATAGAGTACTCTGGGACAACGACATTATCAGGCAGGTTTTCTACATACTGTGACGTCCCAGCCAACCTAGAACAAATTACAACTACGCCTATCAGGGCAAGAATTCACAAAACATTGTACATGAATACTCAGAAATACGATACCTGAGTTTTATGGTTAAAACAGGGCAAACGATGTGTCATATTTCTTATTGCCTTATAATTAGATGATGTCTCTCCTTAACAACCCGAGCACGTTAACTGATAAATATGTATTAACAGTCCCATTTATTTTATACATACCAGGGATATTATATGACAGCTAACTTATGTTAAGATAAAACAAATCTGAAAGCATATATGACTAACCCATGACCTAGTAGCTTGCACAATGTCTTGGCTGTCACATTTGATACAACCTCACCTTTATACATCCACAATTTATTATAATAATTCAAAATAAATACGCCTTCGTTGGATTTATTTCCGACTGGTATGAACTCGAATGGATCATCTGAAAGGAAATATACTTCAACAAATCTTCTCCAAACATTATCATGCCACTAACTGTTAGAGCGCATGGTACATTTTTTGACTATGAAAATCTAATGAATGCCTTGCAACTTGAAATTACGCAATGTAATAAAAATGTCCGGTTACCGTCGTTAAAAGATCACAGCATTGCTAACATATATTTTGTTCAAGACTAGACAGAGTAAGTGTACCTCGGTCATAAATTTCTTGGGTCAATTGATACGAATATTTCATTCAGTCATCATTGGAATGATGCAAGCTGATGCGGAATGAAATGATTGTATAAGTAGGTAGCTTAGAAGCAGTGGCAATGGATACTTACCACCGCAAACATGTAAATCTGTAACTATATTATTATTTCTCGGTGATTACAAATACAATCAAACGCCACGCCAGTATCAGTAATATGATCAGAAATTCGGTCAGTTTGTTAAAAATTTTATGGCATTCGTAATGACTTTTCTGTGAGAAGATTTGATGTTTATAATGAAGATGTCGGTGTGGAAATCTAAACTGCAAATATATTTAATTACGAAACAACATGTACAGGTGATATGTAAGTTAAATGTTACCCAAGCATTCAATGTACAAGACAGTCGAATCAGTACAACCAGATTGCTCCTGCACAATATCGCATAATTCAAGAGATAGCTCCGTGCCATTACAGCGGATAGATCCAGTAAATACAGCTCCAGTATTGTCCCTGGATGGACTGACTGCTGTCAACCTTCCAACTCTGCACATTATTAAATACAGTGAAATTATTATACATAACTTAGATAACAAAAGTTCTTATCCGACGACCATGTACATGAATGTGTATTCAAAACAGTGTATACAATTGTGTTATACTAGACATCGCGTGTTTTGTTTTTTAAACAAGCTTACGAACGGATACAACTTACCTGTGGGTACAAATTTAACTTCTTCGTAACAAATGATGATGACAAAATGACCGTAGTCTCAAATAGATACACACCTATTTAAAGCATTGGTCATAATGTGAACACATGTTAGAAAGTTACCTTTGATGTCCTAAAAGATTACATGCGACATTCGCTGCTCCATTATTAAAATCCGATGTCCCACAAATCATTTGCAGCTTTCCAAATAGTCCGGTTTCGATTATTCCAGTATTTGGTGTCGAACCATTCACTAATTGTATGGCTGAAAAAAATGCGCTACAGTGATCCTTATTAGACAGATGACGGGTACATAAGGAGAAAGGCTTAGACAACACTAATCAAATACAATAGAAGACATTAATATTATTGCCAAAACTATTATGTGGTATCTTATTGATATACGTGTTTGAACCGTACTAATATGTACATGGCCAATCACTGAACCAAGAATACATATACCAAAGCATAAGCTTATCTATCAGTATTTTTAATGATTAATATTTGCAATTAATACTTACGCTCACATTTGAAGTATATACCAAATACAGATGGATGAAAAAGTCCCTTGTAAAAGCTACAATTATTTATATCAGTAATTCCACTTTCACAACTGGGAAAAGACATCTAGACTTCTGTGACAGCATCCAGATCTACACTGTCTGACATTTCAAGAGGTTCGTTTATAACGCTACATGTGGAAGAGACATCAGAATAAAATTTATCACATAACCTGCGGTCCAGGAGTGCCGTAAACCCGTGCCGGAAATATCGTTTGGCACTGCCAAACCGTGCAATAAATATTCAAATTAGCCAAATCACTATATTTGCATATTTTGTATTACTACGCTACTACGATAGTTGTAAACATGGTCGACTTTCGATTAGTAATGATTTTATTAATGAATAAAATGATGTTTGTGTGAATAAAATAACGATTGTATGTCTTTTATCGCCCAACAATTAAAAGAAACATGCACTATTTTTTGCGCACAGTAGTGAACAGTCTACACTAGACGTCTTGTACTGACGTCATCTTGACGTCATCCTACAGTCTGTTTCATTTTCTGTTGTCGTTTTTACGTATGTGATAAATATAATCTTACACTCATGCTCATCCTTTACAATTTTTATTAAACTCGTTGACAAAAACAATAGGACACTCGGCAGAGCCTCGTGTCATATTATTTAGTCAACTCGTTTAATAAAAATCGTAAGGAATGAGCACTCATTCAAGATCCTCTATATATATTTTTATTGGATGTTTTAAATTTGTAAGTGACCTAAAAGTCAAATCAAATTGTTTACCGACCGAACCTGCATACACGTCGGTTGCCAGTTAATCAAATTACTGGCAAATGAAGTCATGAAATTACATAATATTATCAAGACACAAGTTAACATAAATTATGAGTACAGACAATGCAAATATACAATACGCACAACGCGTATAATTATAATTTAAAACCACGACAGAATTAATTTATTACTAATGCTTTTTCCTTTTCTTTCTTTACATTATGCATATAACATATCAAATTATTAATCAAATGGGTGCAGTTCATGTACATTACATAATCAAATTTATTCAGCGTGCTCCGGTTTCATGATAAAACGGACAAACTGTAAAAAGAAATTTTGATTGTTTCTTCTATTTGTTGTATATTACAAGGTTCAGATATTCTTAATGAGATTTTTCAAAAATGATAATGACAATTCTAAAAGTTATAGTACTTTAAATTTGCAATGAAGTCTTTGGTAGTAGTTTTTCCCCTAAATTTAATGAAAAACGACCCATTTCAATAAAACTTTACGTCAAAAATATGAAAAAATAAATCAATTTCATTTAATAAGGAAAAATATAAGCCACTATGCAATATTTTCAAAAAAAATGTTTTTCTTTTTTTCAACAAAGGCAACAACTCTTACATTTTTTTCAAAATGTGCCGTAAAATAAGTTAATGTTTCTTAAATATCACGGGAATAACAATAATTTAGGAATACATGTAATATTTTTATAACATTAACAAAAAAAATATAGAATTGAACAGATATACCAAAAAAGTACAGTTTTATAGATACAATACCTTAACAACACAATTTATATATTTTTCGAGGTATTTTTTTCTTGAAAACCTTGAATGTCTCTAACCATCAAAAAGTAATTTTCAAACCAATTCCGTAAAAAGCGTATTTTGAATGCTGAATAATACTATCAATTTGTGAATTATTGAAATTTAAGTTGTTCCACTTGGCCTGTACTTGATAATTTTGACATCACAAAGAAAGACAATGGTGTTATGTATATGAATTTAATTTTGTTCGTTTACCTATGTCATGATATTAATGATGAAGTATTTCTATGTTTTTATATGTTTGTTTTGCATCTGTTTATCAAAATTTATTTAGGAATTCCTAGATTATTCTATTTCTTCCGTTATTAAGATATTTTAGTTAATTGTAGCTCTATACAGAATATTTCATTTTATTATTTTTACTGAAGGGATATTATAATGCAATTGTTGTCCTTTGAGTCCTAAAGTAGCGTTATCGGCTAATTGGTGATACGAGTTTCACCAATTTATAGTTCTAAAAGGTTAACCATTATTGCATACATGAATAAACCCATTATATAGAGTCCTTTGCAAGTGATTTGACAGAAATATTATCCTTGGTCGGTATTCTATAAACCAATATTATTGAATGACGATAACTACTCTGTATATAATGATGTATTACAACAATTAGCCTTAAGATAACAGTCATGGTATCATGCAGGGAACCATGCCTCAGAATTTTGATAACGTCTTCCGTTCATTAGATATTGACTTAAAAGAAATTCCGTAGTTTTAACCCCGCTGACAATTACGTAATACGCCATAGATTCAAAACGAAATAAAATGTTGTCAATGATATTATCAAATGAACCATTATTAGAGGCTAAAACCTCACTATATACGTCATTTTTAGTAATCTAATTGTGTTTGTTTTTAAATTTCGTCTGACTGAGAGCTCTACGTGAGTAACGTGAACTGATATAAGCCTGAACAGGTAAATACATTGAAAAAAGACATATCGTACACACGGAACTCATTAACTAGAGGAAATAGGTCACCTGACATCACCACATTATTTATCACGCTGTTTTCAATACTTCACATTAAAGTAAAAAGTCCAAATTCAAATCATTGCCTATAATAACAGTATACGAATCATAACATCAAGAAAATCGTGGGGGAAAACACAACAAAATACCTTGCCCTGGTGTAGCCAAGGAACGAACACATGGAATCTTTGTAGAAGAATGTGCCATGAACACTGCCGCCTACAAATCCCCACCGGTTTCCGACTTCCACTTCGAGTCGACCAACATGAGGGTAAACTCCACCTCGAAGCCGTATGTCAGTCACCTCATAATCTGAAATGATAAAAACATTAAAAAATAGTATTGAATTAAAATAGTCTCAGAGCCACTAAAGTACTTTGTAAATTATAATGTCCCATAAAATGTTACCAACATCGAGTTAGAAAAATGTTTTCTGTTTGTCTTTGTGTTGGGTTTTATGCCGATCTATATCCGTGTTTCAGTTTTCTACGGACAGTTTACCTAAGCAATGTTCCCGCATTACTTATCGGTGCTAATCTTCGACCCTCGTTCCGTAATTATTCTCCAAATGATGTGCAAATCAGAAGGTTGAAATAAATGATTAAATACTCGCGATATTATGACCGAGGTGGGTGAGCTTTCAAAATAAAAATGCTAAAACATTTCCGTCAAACATTGAAAAGCCTCATACAAAATACAAAACATTAAAGCAACAATTAGGCTTTGAGACATGTATTTATAAAAACAACTATTAATCTTTACCAAAGCAATGTAGTCTTGTCCACGGACCTGAAAGAGCGGTCACCCAATTATTCGTGATCGTCCAATTCCCTTGCACACATTCGCTGACATTATTTTCACTCCCATTGCATTGGATAAGATTGTCCCATAACATGGCATTGTGAGACAATTCAAATCCTTGAAGTGACATTGTACTGAATCCTATATGACTAAAACATGATTTGCGTTAGTTGATAACTTGAATGAATTTAGTAAAATGGGAATATTTTTACCATATCGGTATACATGACAACTCTACTGCTAAATGTCACATTGTTATAGTATTGGTACCCGGGCTCGAAACAGGCACAATCATTTCGCAATATTGTCCGTATGTTCATCTATTACTGGCTCGACTTAAAGAAAGCCAACACTCCCTAATTTGAATTTTCAAATAATATTATTTATTTTTGTTGTTGCATTTAGCGTCGGTGGTACGATGTTCAAACTTGACTCGCTAATTGTATTGTTGGTACACAGAAAATTTTTATGACATCTATCTCGAGCAAAAAAAGTATCCAAATATCTTTTTAACTATTATCTGTCAAATTAATTGGTATAGGTCATAAAATGTACATAAACTGTACAAGCTTGTGTTTGTTGTGGGTGTTTCAACCAGCTTTTTCCTGCATAGTCAATCAAATGAAGATGGTTTGGACATGTCAATGGGGGAAACTAAGGTTATATTAGTAAGTATGTCGACCACTCTCGTACTTACCCAAATCCAAAAGATCGACATAACATTTTAGCTGTAGTGTCGTCGAAATAGTCCAGCACTTTGGTCATTATGCCCCAAGTTGAGTTTATTCTCATTTCCACATAACCTTCATCTTCTTTCCCATATATAGGTCTGAAGGCGAATTCATAACTTGATGCTGAAAATATTCATATATTTCGCCTCACTATTATAATTTGTCTGTATTTTGTGTACACACTTTTTTATCAGTAATGTGGTCAATTACTTCAGTGGATTAATCAGTGACCTTATCATAAACAAGGTCATTTAGGAAATGATTCTACGGTATAGGAAAGTAGTGTCATTCTTACAAAGGAAATGCTTTGATTGTTTGAGTTATCTTATCTGGATTAGACATGGTAGAGCAATCCCCTAGTTATCAGTAAATAGTGCCTTTGTGCTTTTAATCACTCCACGAACAAGTTTTGAAGTGACATTGCCTTCTTTGTCTCTATCCGTAAATACATTTTAATGTCTTGCTAGATGCTTGTTTTTAAGTTTTATGGGTATTATATTGTGGCTTATACTTAGTCTGGATTATTATATATTTTCCTTTATTAAGTTTGTACCGCAAATATGCATTTGTCGAAAAAAATGCCCAGTACATCTAACTTGTTGTGTATGTGTGATTTTCAATTTTGGCGTCATTTTTACTGGCCCTTTGTTACTGTTAATGTGTCGATTGAATGTTTGCGTTTTTTATGGTGTTTAACTTGTCTGTTATTATTCTCTGCCTTTTTAGACTTAATGTTGACCGGAATACGCAATGACTCATTCCGTGATATCGTTTGCATTTTTATACAGCTGCTTTAGTTCCGTTAAAATCTTACTTTCAAGTAAATAGCGGCGCGCGCATCATGGCAACATAGCTTTCTGTGTAGCAGATTTAAGTTATCGCATCACCCTTTCTCTCAGTTCATGGACTTTAAACTGAATTCAGCCAGCACATAGTGGGATTGTTGTACTTGTCAGATTTGCTATTACTGAACGAAATTCTATTTGACAGCAAAATCCACATTCGGCAGGAAATCACCGTGTCTTTATCTATGTGTGTGAGGAATGTACTAGTGTTTTATGTTGTCTTGAATATATGTATACATATTAAACTCCTGTTTTCATGTGAGAATTTTCATGGTCATTAAAATCTACCTATAGAGATATCCATATTTTGTTCTGGTTATCTTGCTGTGCAAGTTTATTTCTAGTACTATATTACAATGCAATTTAAGTGCAGAAATATCAAACAAAACATGAACGAAACATACTTTAGTTGCATTGGTGCTTTCCCCAGTATTGAAAACCCATATAGTGGTCGGAACTTGGAAACCTAAACATTTTTTATGCTGGAATTAACTGAAATATTACACCTGAAATGTCAGGTTGTCAGACACATCCAGTAAACTCTCCAATGTGTGTTAAAAAATAATTTATATAGAACACACTTACCTGCAATTCCATTTACAGCAAGCAAAATCATACTGTAAAGAATCATTGTCCTACGAAAATGATAAAAAAAACGAACGCTGATAAATTTGAAGAATTATAAAGCTAAATTATTTTGCATTTTCAATTTTCAGTTCTTTTTCTCAATCGAAAACAAATTTAACAGAAATATAATACACCATTTTTGTTTGCAAAACTCGAAAAGAACAAAAGAATATTTAAATGTTGTTAACAAACGCAGAAAAAAATGTAATCACGTTACAATCTAAGTCCTATTCACTAGTATGACATTTATTTATGTACACACAGTTGCATGCAATTAAGTGTTGAATGTAAAAATAAAAGAAATAACAGGCATATACATTGTATATAAGCGCTGTAAATACTGATAAACACGTATGATAAAGTGTATTTCAGGAGCAATCATAAACTAAGGTCTTGTCAAAAGTTTGGTTGATTTATAGATTAATGTAGCGTCATTGCCTTTTTACATAAAAAGGCTTAAAGAACATTGTTTGTTAACCGAACGTGCAAAAGTAACGTTTTACTGAGATTAACAATGTACGCCACACACTTTATCAGCGATAACAAACAAGGTGGCGGCGCTGTAGGGGCTCTGTAATGTACCCGTTGGAATCAATCGATATATTACTTGGTATCGCTCGCGTAATATTAACCTAAGTGATTAAATCGATACATGTGTATGTTTGATCATAATTATCTAACTAGTCCTGTGGGAATTATGTCTCAAATACTTTTCAACACATTTATAGGATTAAAGCTTATTTAAAATGCGAGTTTATTAAAACTGTAAGACGTAGTAAACGAATAATAATGTATCGAAATTTCATTGACGTAATCAATAAAACAATTTCATTTCAATGTGAACTTTTATGGTAAATATGTACCTCTCTGGCATACTAGTGAAATTTCTACGAAACAAACAATAGTATGGAAAATGTGTCAACTTCTTCTTACAGACATCGGTGTACATATTTTTTGAAATTACTCCATTACATTATATCTGCTATTATCTTTTTGTGCTTGGTGAGGTTATTTTAAATTAATACATCAACAGAAACAACACTATTATTACAACATTTTTTTGTAATTAATGTAATAATAATATAATAATACGGTAAGACACTAAGTGGACGAATAGTATTGTTTCGATATATGACATAATCAATAAAACAATTTCAACTTTTATTTAAGCAAATTTGTACATCTTTAGGGGAAAAAATAATAACAACTAAGTCATCCAAACAACATCTTAATTAGGACCATCGGACGTTGATATCTTCGAGATTACTTTATTCCATTATGTATACTGACGCAAAAAAGAAACTGTGCAGTTGGGTTTGGCGTATATTTACATATTCTTAAAATCTGGTATCAAAACTTACGCCATTCATCGACTGATATGTCACTTTGCTTTTGTTTTGAAATTGTCGGTACAAAAAAGTAAAACTCATAGGAGTCACATTCAAATTCGCAACTTTTGATGTTTATCTTGACAATGCTTTTTCTTCAGGATTTTCCCGTAAATGTGCATCTCATTCAATAATGTGCATGTCCATTTCTCCTTCGAATCAAAGCGATTATTCTCGACCACATTGACAAGACGTAACGTCTAACAACGTCATTAAGAATGGCGTCCCATTCTTGAATTAATGCATCTATATGGTCATTAATGTTGTTGATGACATGATTTTCCGATTCCTGCGTGCCAATAACATACCAAATATATTTAATGGGGTTCATGTCATTGATGTTCAAAGAGCAAGCCGACCGTTGAAGCACGTTAACTTCTGGCTAGGTAATTTTGTGTGTGTCAATCTAGTCGTGTGTGATCGTGCATTATCCTGTATTGGTGTATCAGAATTTAGTACAAAAAATGGATAAAAAAAACAGGACAGAGAACCTCGTCATTATAAAGATAGGCAATAAGAATTCCAGGAATTTAGACCAGGGGGCTTCCGTGGTCGAGTTGTTATAGTTCCTGACTTGTAATCAATAGCCCCTTCACTGCTGTAAGTTCGAGTCCTACCCGGGACCAAATTGCACAAGTGAGGGATCTAGCTTACGGAAGGTCGGTGGTTGTACCCGGGTGTAAGCCGGGGATCTTATTCTACTGTTAAAGCTGGAAAATGACCAAGCAAGTCTGTTGGTGCGACGTTAAATCAATAAAGGAATCAGGTGGGTTCTCCTACCATTCATTATCAATTCCCATTACTATTACACTGCCTCCACCATATTTACCCGCCCTAGCAAACAATAATCTGCTAAACGTAACCTCGGCGACAATAAACGCGTGTTCGGCCATCAGCAAAGCTCATCTCTGAACAAGATCCTTGCTATTGAGCTTGCGTCCAATGTAAATGACGTCGAGCCCAAAGGAAACGAATGTTAATGTCGCGTTGATTAATAATGTGCTCTATATGAGGTCACATGATTCTAATGGCATCCACGTTTGTGCGAAGGCAATTCTGAACAGTTTGTCTTGATATGCCAAACTTGATGCCAGTGTTTGTAGCTGTTTTGAACATGTTATACAAATGCGTAAACGTAAGGCAACGTTATTGTCGTGTGTTCGTTCATCATTTTCCGCGGCATCGAGATGAATTCAAAGATACATGGTAGAATATTTAGAATATAAGATAATGTTTTATTATCACAACAAATAATGCTAGAATACCAAACCAAAGATCCTTACATCACTTTACTAGTGTAAAAGTGGTATAATCATATTAGGCGCTTATTCGCAAGTTCAATAGCAATATTCTGACGACCGTTGATTTTTGTCTCTGCATATACACGTTGTCATGTTAAAACAGACGTACAATGTAATAAGTTATTATGTATCTATCTATATGCATTGTATGAACTTACCTGTGTTATTATTTCACGTAAACCCGATAAACACTATACCTCGTATTGTAAACGTAAAATATAGCAATTGGAAAAACAGTATTGTCTGTTAGATAATGTTCTTTTACGTTATACAAAATTCATCTGAATTAAACGAAATAATAATTCCTATATTCATTTTATGCGCTCCAGTATTTCAGTTATGTCGACAATTCCTTAAGACCAGGAAGTTAAGTTTTATATGAATCTATAAACCTTGTAGATTTATGATCTAACATAAATCAGATGCTACTTCAAGATAACGTTCATATCTTTATAAATTATTATGAATGAATATTACTTTGATAGACAATGTAGATATGGGTATAGAATTCATATTTAGGGCATTGAGTTTTCTACACGCGAAAGTTTTTAATATGTCAATTTGAGAGTTCTATGTATACATGTAGTTTTTGGACATATTGTACAGGTAATGTTTTCATAACAACATTGGCATTGTGACGGTAAAGCATCTTGAAACATATCGACATATCGTTAGTGTTTAGATGTAATTCTATAGAGGGGAAGAAAAGAACTTATTGTTTTAGACATAAACCAAGTCTATAATGAGTGAGTAATTATTTGAATCTCGCTTCCTTGATCAAGAGCATTAAGCTAAACGTAGAAATAAAGAAAAAAATACACATAAACATATATTCATGAACTAGAGCTATCGTGAAACAAGATCCTAAGCTCATCGCTTAAGTGTGGTGACAGACATAAATATTCTAATACTAACACGTCTTGTGCTGAAGTTTTTCTGTTTCTGTGTGGTTTACGTTCGTATACTACCTTATGTTCTCATGTGGTGTTATTATATGTATATATAACATTTGATAGAAATGCCCTACTATATATATTGTACAAATGAAGATTTTGTCTAAATTTTAGACAAAAGTTGTTTTTCATCATGTGGCAAAATCGTCATTCTTTTATTTGAATAGAAAACACTTATGTCTATTTGACATTGAAATTTAACGACGCACAAACAGCTGGTGTCATTTTGCGATTTTTCAGTTTTATCGGTGGATGAAGATCCCAGGCTTACACGTGGACAGACATACTGCCTTTCCGTAAGCTTGCTGGAAGCTTCTTCTCATGTGAAAGTTTATCCCGGGCAGGATTCGAACTCAAAGCTGTGAGAGGCTAGTGATTACTAGTCGAAGACTATAAGGACATTTTGTTTTGTTCTTTTGTTAAGCGTTCGCATGCGCCGAGGTTTTGACCCTCGTCAGGAAAAAACACCATTTTATTCCAGTCATTGGATTTTACAGCTTAAGAGAGTGTATATGTAACATCCATTGCGTTATGGTATAAGAAAATGATGCATACAATAAAGCATAGATAACCTCTAGATTACAAATAACATTTTAAAATATGACAGTGTAAGCAATAGAACATCACTGCATCAGACAAAAACATAATAATAAATTATATAATAAATATATAAAGACATAATAAATTTTAGGTCGAGTCCAAGCGTGTAACGTCAGAAAATCAGTCTTTTACAAATATACTTTGTATATATCTACCTTGTATGATGGCAACATGTCTTTTAATAAGCAAACATTGTACAGGATAAGATATCTTGATCAATGTTCGGAACAATTACACGAACATTAATTTTATAGTGAAACTGCGCGTAGATAACTGAATAGATAGAGCTAATCAAGATTTTAAGAGTTATAATATCATTTGCATTTCTGTAAAATGACATTACCACAGATACCCTTAAATTAACATACACACACCTTTAACTTTATGTTACAGGAAATTATTTTGTTTTTATTGTATTAGAAAAAGAAATGTTTCGACTTACTTTACAGAATCATGTGTATATTACATTATATTATATTATGTTATATTATATTATATTATATTATATTATATTATATTATATTATATTATATTACATTATGTTATATTCATATGTAGCGCACACAGTTTGATTGAAACATTTTTTAATGTTTCACTTTGTCATACACGTGTTCTGGTCTGACTTGGTGCTGGAGGTGTTGATAGGTGACGTGAGATCCTTGTAACTTTATGTAACCAGTCTCGCCATCTATAGTTGGGGGGCTTGAATACGGATAATCATAATTTTCTGTGTTGGCCTCGTGTCTAGCTGCAGTGACTTCATGTTGATCAGAAAGTTCTTTTATTTCATTTTTGGGTCTTGTGTCCATATGTCTGTCACATGTGTTATCATCCAGGGTATCGTAGGGATCTGTTATTGTATCCGTTTGAATGACATTGGATTTCACACCGACTGCTCGATCATCAATCATGTTATAGTAATCGGTGTTTTTGGTAGATGACAAATTGTGTTCATTACTCAATCTGCAATATCGTGTTATTGAACTACATATACCAGTATTACAAATGAAAGCGGTACAGTAGGGATCATAATCTAATCATTAACCATTATTAGATTTGTACAGCATGTACATATAAAAGCACGTTGTTGTCACAAATGACGAGAATAGGGTCGGTAGGAAATGTTTTCTAGTTTTGTACTAACAACAAGCTTTTACCAGGCTTTGTACAGACAACACGCTTTTTCCTAACTTTGTACTGACCAACAAGTTTTGTTCAGGCGTTGTACTGACAGCAAGCATTTTATTTGGCCTTATACTGACAACAAGCTTTTTTCTGACTTTGTACAGACAACAAGCTTTATTCTTGTTTTGTACAGTCAAAAGGCTTCCCTTGCTTTATACAGACAAAAGGCTTTTTTGGCTTTGTAATGACAACAGGTCTTTTTCTTGCTTTGTACTAACAATGGATCAATTTTTCGATAGTAATAGTTGAAAATAGTTTTTCGAAGCAGAAATTGTGTATTTGTTGCTGTCAATAACTACTGTGTGAAATATGACAATGTGAAAAAGACAATGTATTCACTGCTTACAACTTATATAGCAACATACCGATGGACGTCATTCGAAGACACGGGGTTTGGGTTCGGTTCTGAAACTGAAATTAATTTTGTAAATAAATTCTTACTGATACCATTATGATATCAACTAAATGCTAGTGAAACTTGCTCATGGGAAAATGGTTGTGTAGCGTACCAACGATTTAAAATACTAAATGAATTTTGAACAATACATACGTATATGCTTAACACAAGTTTTATCATTTGGATTCAGTTAAGATATAACTATAATTATTTAATGGTATAATCAAAATAAGTGTTTTAATAATTTAGGAATATTTTGTGAGTATAATTATTACAATACTTTTTCTTATTTATATTTTTACTTTAACTGAATGACTGACCTTTCATCCTATACTTGCAAAGACAGATGATGGCAATAGTACATAACAACACAAGACCACCAATCACAGATGATAGAATAATTACAAGGGGGTTTATTTTCTCTTCTGTGTCCTCTGAAAATAAAACTTAACTTTTTAAAATTAGCTTGTATAATTATTACCTTATTATGGAAATAAGAACACGATGTTTGCTTCTATCAGACGTAAGCTTATAACGACCGAAGTCTAAATAAGCCTGCATCAGGGGAATGTATTCGACTAAGGATTGCTGCGGTTTCGTTGGGTATTGCACTTCGATGCACGGCTCAGTACGGCTGAGGCTGACAAACGATCACATCATCTGACGCGTATATACAATCAGCACAATATTTTAGCTTCACGACTTCTGCTCATACTCCATTCAACAGCTGTGTTTTTGTACTCTCTTCAACCTACCAGCTATAAGTTTATTTTTATGGAGATGATGTGTCCAGAAGATGTCATGATGTAAACTTTTGACAAAATAATACCCTATTCATCTTAAAGTTGTACAAAACCCATGAACATATCAGATTATATTAATTGGACTAACGCGTTTGTTTTACATACAGAATTTCTTATTCTGACAAAGACCAACAAACCCATCGTGGTCAAACTTAGCATTGTGAAAGAAGGCTCAACCAATGAAGTATTGTGCTGTTAACCTTTTATAAATGTTATCATGTTTATGCTTCCAGAAATTCATCATCACCATTTCATAAATTGATATCAAGAAGTATATTAAAACGGCCCATCCACGCACAATATCATTGTTAATACTATCGTTAATGCTGGACATTGACAATATCATTGAAAGTGACATGCGAAATACATGAAAAATCAATCTGAAATCGCAAATATTTATCGACAGTGTCAATAATATGCAGGGTCTTCAATAACATTGTGCTATTTTCTTTGTTTTAAGTCACAGAATTTTTAACATGGCAAAAGTGCTACAGAATATCTACGAAATTTTACTTTTAGAATGAATTGAGCTGTAAGAGAGCTTCCGATGTAAGGAGTGTTGTAAATACGGAATCACGAACCTAGTCATTATTGTGTGGGGAAAATAAATATCTTGTTGACTCTAAATATTGACTTCCCGTATTTAACAACACTCCCTATGATAATACCTAAAACAATGACAGAAGCGAACTAAATATTCAACATTTTATATATAACTCCATAACCATTGCCAGTAACTTGTTCTTCTACAACTGCGGCCGTAGTAGCTGTAATATTGACAATGCTTTTGACTAACATGTATGAGTGATAGCAGTAAGTGTAACATTTGAATTATTTTCCATTTCAAAAATGAAAAATAATTCATATAGGCCAATTGAAGTAACTGATGTTGTGCATGCGTTCACGTGGTCAGACAACGCACTTATTACGTTAACTTGTAGTTCAACAAGCTGCGGAACATGGCCGAACATTGTTCGTTCGTCCGTCCGTCCGTCCGTCCGTCCGTCCGTCCGTTCGTTCGTTCGTTCGTTCGTTTAAGGAACCGTTCGGTTAAATCTCATTGAACTCAATCGTTTTTAAGAGTCATGGTAAAACATTTTATATAGTGTTACCTGGAGCTCTCTGACATACATCGACAGTACGTACATATCCTTGTCCACATATACATTCATATGAACCAGGTACGTTTATACAATCTGAGTTGTGAGGACACGTAGTAGTAACACATTCATCAATATCATATTCACACGATGTACCGTACCATCCAGTCTGACACGTACACTCTCCAGTATCAGTATCACAGGGAACAGTGCTTCTATTGTTACAGTTACACTCGGAACAATGTGTACCAAAAAAACCGGGTTGACATTCTAACAACAAATAGCAATGTTGTTACTTGTATATCTTTAACACAACTGGATGTAATCGGGTAACGGGTTATGAAGTGATTAAGAAAAGAGAACAAAAATGAATTTGACTGAGAACGTATACTTTTCGAAATCCTGAGTTCAACTGTTCAGTTATATTTTATCATTCTTATTAAATGTAATGAATAATATAAAACACGTGTTTTGAAGAAGTAGAAATAAATTTTCGAAGACAAAGATTTACCAGCACAGTACAACACAAGGAATGTCGTGGGTATTTCGTTAGGACAACGCCAGCAGGTATGTATTATTAAAGGTGATTTTTGACACTGTGCAACATCCGTTTCGTACCCAAAACATTGAAGTGATGACAAAATTGAGGGCGAGTTGGGTGTTATGTCAACAGGCATGGGTTCATAACTGGACGATCCGTTGAATCTGGAACACAATTTGAAAAATCCATTCTACGCAGCTCATTCAGTGTTTTAACAGTTAACATGAAATTTGTGATTTCGTATTACATGTACTTGAACTCAATATTTCGTTCATATAATTGCACTGATGTTTTATAAGTTTAAAACAAAATACACGACACATGTTCTTTTCTTCTCCAAACCAGATATTGTTGCGGGCATTCAGACTTATACACAAGTTTATCTGTGTACACGTACCATGCACTTGAACTCAACTTGTCAGTTTTGTGATAACAGCGAATACATCGTCTTATAAAACCATATTCTTTCCCACGAATCATTTTCAAGCATTAATGGTGTCGAAGCAAGTAAAAGGGTATATGCGATCATCACGTCATTAACCTTGCGCCTTTAACTTGGTGTCATTATAATTATCAAAGCTCTGAAAGCACTGATGTCGTTTTCGAAGTACAAAGTAATCAGAAGTTGTGTTTCCTTGTATGGTGAAGTCAATGGCATCTTCTTCATGAAATTGTTCGCGGTATTATGATCACGTGATTAACAGTTGCAATATTAATGAGCCAGAGATTATCAATTGCCGTCAAATAAATTGTCTTTAACTGAATCCATATTCAGAAAGAAATTATATTTTTTTATTATTTACATAAGTCTCAAAGATGTGAACACAATATTTTAATCAAAGCACTGAGAGTACTTTCAGAAGTGGAAGTTAAAAAGTGTGAAGAATCAAGTAAATTCCTTCAATAGTTGTAGTATGCGTGTAATAAGGGGAATTAACCAAAAATTGGCTGAGATTTATAGATTATTGTTCTTGGTCACTGCTCTTCCTGTAATTGGTTTCTGTCAATGTATGAAGTACCAGCTCAACCTTCCCATACTTCTTGATTTACTAGTACGTTCAGGAGAAGTATTACTTCAATAGGAAAGGAAAAGGGAGGTAATCAATAAAGGGACAAGACGGTTCTTTGTCACTGCACCTATCAATAGCCTTTATTTATGTGTGAAGCTTCAATAGTTTATGAGATATGCTCTAGACAATAATAATAATAATAATAATAAATACAAAAGGGCAGATAATTTATAAATGGGTAAGTAATAGTTGTAATTATTGGTCAGCACTGTTCCTCTCATTTACCTCAATCAATGTATGAATTTTCATCTCAATACCTTTGATACTTAATGGACTTGCTCTAGACAAGTACAATTTTAATACAAAAAGGGGGAAATGGGACAAAACAGAGGTATGGTTCTTTGTCACTGCACGTTTTACCTATGAGTAAAGAATCATATCAAAATTACTTCAACAGTTTTAGAGATATGCTCTAGACAAGCATAATTTCAGCATAAATACCGTTAATACAGAGATAATTAAAATGAGGCAAGGTAGAGTTATGGTTCTTGGTTACTGAAGTTTAACCAATGTGTAAAGTTTAAACTCAATCCCTCAAGTACTTGTGACGGATAGACACCAAATTATATCCCTCCATCTTCTACAGGAGATACTAAAGCCATTTGAGGCTCTAAGAATAGAAGAATATCCTGGTGATCTCATTTAAACTGAAGCACTTGACAAATGCTTATACCCATATCAAGAGCAGCATAAAATGCAAAAGTGTTATTTTTTTATTTAAGTGTACTGTTTATAAAAACTAACAACATCATGAGAGCATTTTGAAGGTAATACATCATTGCATACAAAGTTTGTCTCTGTGTATTGGTTATGAAATTTGTCACTCTCATTATCTGGTTGCGAATAGGTCGGATAGTCCTGAACTGATCTCTCATATAGTTTATGAATGAATTTTACGATTTTCATAGCCATCTGAATTTGACTTGAATTCAAATTGCCATTGATGTGTAATGTTGATTTTTTTCGCACTATTTTATCAGTCGGAAGGTTACCGGAAGACTTTCGATATGTAGTAAAAAATGTCCCGAACGATTGTTGAAAGCCGCTAAAATTTTTGTTCGTTTCGAACAACAATGATCGGCGAGAACAGCTTGATTCAAGATGCAACTGATGTCTCGACTGACTATTGAATATTCATTACAAACTTTCTGTATCTTGTTTTATATTCAACAGATTGCGTGTTTTGTGCTTTATTCACTAGTCATATAATTAAGCCATTCAATGTCCTTTCTTGTTTTTTGGTTGCGGATTTTTGGATAATAACTTACCCGTGTCCCAGAAGATAGCACAGTGTCTTGACAGTCGTATTTGAAACATCCCCGCCATGTACATACCAGTCATTCCAGTAATACAGTAAGAAACCTTCGTTGGATTTATTGCCAATAGGTACTATATGAAGTGGACCGTCTGAAATTTTAATAGTGACTTAACTATAGTTGTATCGTTGCTGCATTAAAATGTTATACATGTAGAAACGATTCTCTATTTGCCTCGTATTAGTACGAAATTACCTTTTAAATGCACAATATATATATATATATAAATTAAAATTATATTTAACGTAGGGTCTGATTAAATATGATCAAATATAAACATAATTGTACTACTGTAACAACGGACAAATTTCTAAACTGCCAACATTTTCTGCAAATCAAATAGAAATCAATCGACATTAGAACTAAATGAAAGGATTTATGATATTAGTTTACAACAGAAAGTATGGAAGAGATAGTTTTTTAAACAAACCTAAGCATTCGATGTACATAACAGTTGAACCTTCACAAACAGCTTGTTCTTGCGTAATATCACATAATTCTAAAGACTGTTCTGTGCCAGTGCAATGTATAGATCCATTGAATACTGGTCCAGTGTTATCTGGGGATGGTTTAACCGCCGATAGCCTAGATACCCTTGTTTATCACATATAAAGTGTAAGTCTATAGACGCTCTACTATATGCCATTCTAATTGTGTAGTTCACATCGTCAATATATATATATCTATTATTACTGCTAATACGTTATAAATTACAGAGTAAATAGAAATTGTCAAATAAATCATTTTAACTCATTTGTAAGTATATGTAAAATGGCATCTTTCATAATGTATAAAGTATGACTACCATGCAGTTTATAAATCTCTTTTTCATCATTTTTTTCAGTTCATAATTCTTATTTCATCTTAGTTATGTTGTTTTGTTATGATATTTTACGATAAGAAAATATGTACTTGATACCTGCGATGTCCTAAAAGGTTACAAGTGACGTTTGCTGCTCCCGAGTTGAATTTCGATGTACCACAAATCATTTGAAACTGGCCAAACAATCCGGCTTTTATAATTCCGGAACTTGACGTAGAACCATTCACAAATTGCATAGCTAAAAGGACATATGAATTACCTTAATCGTTGCTTGGTTTCAGCAATTAGTCAATCCCTTTACCTCCACCTTGTAAATGTTAAACTATGGACAATGTTGAAACGACTGGAGGACTGACACAAGTCACTCCTTGTTACCTCAAGATATAATTCAAAAATGGACTTCACAGCAGTAAATAAATATCATAATTTGACTTCAGTCAGTGCGAATACGGTTTATAAGGCTGCTCTCATTGGAACAAACTTAATCTTCAACAGAGAAAATACACAAAAGACCCGTACCGTCAACAGTCAAGATTCGATTAAGTATCGTATAGGGAAGACAGCGAAAACTAACACTTACGCTCACATCTTATATAAGCGTCTGTAGCGCAGGGACCATTAATGCCAACAAAATAGCTACAATTATTCACATCTCTTGTACTATTTAAACACTGAAGACCAGAAAGCCATGCTTCTGTCGCCGGTTCATCATCTGGTATTGCTTCATATGATTGATGAACTGAACTTGAAATTAATAAAATTTATTATTTTGTATATTTTATTTTATAAGATTTATTATTGCATAATTTATTTATCATTATATATAAAACTTTAATTTAATAAAAGCAGTACAATTCTAATTTAGTTTTTAATTAAATGCCCTGCATTATAATCAGCCTCCGCATTTCTTTCTATGGTTATCTAAATATTGTAAAAACCTCTAAGTCTTAATACAATACCATCATTTATTGTGACTTAATGATTATCTAAATAAAATAATGTTCAAATTGTAACTTTAAAATTGACAGTACTGGACGTTAATTCTGGGCATGTGTTTGTGCATTGTACTTTTTTCTGGGTGAAATACAAAAATAGCTTCCGAGAAAAATATTTCATTACAAATACATGAAAATCTGAAAATTGAGACACCTTTTTTCAATATATTGCTATTATTCAAATGTATGTATTCTACAAATCCTTCTTCAAAAGACTCCCTTTGGGATATAAAATATTATTTTAAAATAATGTATGCCGTTTTCGAATGCTTGGAATGTGAATTGATGTGATAAGCTATCAGCGCGTATGAGTATCTAAACATATTCAATGATAAAATGTGCTTCGACTAACGATATTTACTATAACAACAAGCTAGTCAAGTTCCTTAATTTAACAATTTATCTCCATAGCAAAATGCCATTTTGAAAATGTAATACCTATCTCTGTTATAGCCGAGTAGTGAGCATGTAATGCTGACACCGTGCCCGAACCCATGCAATCCATATACACACACCCTTCCCCACCTTTCGCCGACTTTTACCTCGAGGCTACCAATATGAGGTACCTCGCCACCAGATAATCGTACACCTGATATCTCAAACGCTTGAGAAAAGCACAAATATAGTAAGTTCGACGTGCAATGTAAATTTAACAATTGGTTCATTCAGATAACAATAAAATACATGTAAAAGCTGGTAACACTGGTGCTGTCATTGTAGTTTGAACGTATTGGGTAATGATGAGTTTATAGCCATATTAAAATTCCCTATATAAGAATAGTTGAGCGACTATATGACTGCTTGATCATTTATTTCGATGAGAGAGTGATGGCACAACTAGAAAAAAATCCAAATTGAGATGCTCGTCGATTTTATCTTATCAAGACGTATTTGTATAATATTATATGCAACTCCTTAGAAACTATGTACAGTGTATCTTCATTAGCATATCAGCAGACATGGTAAACATAGGAGTACTGTTATCACAAATTACCTAATGTTTTTCATTAATGTGTTTATACCAGCTATATCACACCCATTATGCTTACCGAAACAATGGAGTCTTGTCCAACCTCTAGGGAGAGTGGTCACCCAGTTGTATGATGGGGTACCTTGCACACATTCACCGACTTCGGTTTCCTTTCCATCGCATTGGATAAGATTGTACCAATTCAAAGTATTTTCAAATAAGTTCAGTTCAACATTGGAACTTGTACTGAACCCAGTCGAACTAAAACATGCGAAAAATTATCCAAAAACAGTCGAAAAATCAACAAGCAGAGACCACACCCGGAAAAGAATACAAAGTTTCCAATAATTAGTAAGATCTGACCAATGAAGTTAAAAATAGAATGTAAGTTGATATTGCAAGGATGTAACGCCCATAACTTTTGGGGAAAAATCTATTTTCCTATGAACGATATGTTAGTTTGGTTACGGTATTTAAAGGTTATAATTTAGATACGCATACCTTAGCTGAAGACTTCGACATAAAATACTCGCAGTTGTTTCATCTAAACTTGCGTAAGATCGAGACATTATTCCCCATGTGGAGTTTACTTTCATTTTAATATAACCTTCTCTTTGGTTTCCATATACAGGTTTTAATGCGAATTCAAACATCGCATCTGTTAAAGATAAAGCAGTAATGAAATTCATTAATGGAATTACCTAAAATGATAAAAATTTAGACAGACATTCCGTATGAACACCATATAGTAGGCAGTTATGTTTCACAGAGCAAAACTAAGAGAAATTGTCGAAACATAACATAAGAGGTGGATAAAATATGCTAGCTAGTAAACAATCAGTGGGGCTCCGTAGAGTGTTCATGGTCTCTGACGATAATCACGTGTTCGAATCCTACCAGAGACAAGAAAAAAACACATAAGTAAGCAGTCAATCTTACGGAATGTCAGTGGTTCTCCACAGTGGTAAACCTAGGATCTTCCTCTACCGTTAAAGCGAAAAAGTCGCTAAACGATTTTGGCTGTTGGTGCGACGTTAAACTCGAGGGAAAAAGTAAACATTCAAAATGATAAATATTCATTTTTAGTATTTATGTGAACACCCTATTTAAAGATAACATTTACGTGCATCAAAACCTTTGTACAACTCTTTAGTTATCAAACGCATCAACATTAATTCGTTGCTATGCTATACTGAACATTTTCAATGATAGCTTTTGTGCTTGAGCGCATAATTAACGTTGAAATGTAAAATAATGTGACTCATAATATCCTGAAATAATTGTCTCTACAAACATCAAGTTTAAGGAAAATATTTTGTTATGTGTTGATATTATATACTACACTTGACATTGAACTAATACGAAGAAAGTAATAAATGGAATATTTATCAGTATTTGAGTATTACTAAGGAATATGATTACATTTACATAATCTTTGAATGTGTTTGTCTGCACAAAGAGTTCAGACAACTTTTGCAGTAGTATTATATGACTACTGTACCAGTGTTGTGAAATTGTGATTCGTACGTCTGCGTGTTAAGTGTCGTTCAAAAGAGAGATAGGTCGATTCATTTGGATTTTAAATGACCTATTTAAATCGTAAAACGATATAAGCCTCGGAGCGTATTATTTCATCCAACTGAATAAAATCTACATAACCACTGTTCTCTGGTAAGAATGTACGTATATTCAGTTTGTTATATTCTACTAAGAAACATTCTTACATAAATCATTTTCATATTAGAACTGTTCGGCTGAACTGAACTGACAGATATACAGACCATGCATGATTCGAAGAAGCTTTGCGCTTCTTTTGGAAACGTACTTTCTTATCTCAGAAGTCTATTTAAGATAAAGAGTAGAACGCGGTTATATTACTTCATAATATCCACATTTCACCATATATAACAACAAAATAAAGAACGGCGTATCTGGGGAAACATAAGTACTTCACTCAATCTAATTGTTTGTACCCGCTTCCTTTACTAAACCCGAGTTTATGCTTGAAATTTACTTATAGTGTTTCCGTTAGTTTTAATCAATGCTATAAAATATATACACTTATTTTTAAGTCCGTCATATAACTAACGTACCTGCATATATTGTACCTGTACAGCACAAATACAACACTATCAAACTCAGCAGCATTCTGAAACCTTCCCTGTCTGAATACGCTAGTCAACTATTTCCCATATCTCTCTTCGTTTCATTCACGCGCAAATAAACATCTTTTCACCGCTGTGCAATTTCATTGGTAATACGATGGCGACTCTTATTGTGATGTTTTCATAATAACAATTATGTAATAGATCCTATAATGTAAATATCTTTTAAAGTCCATAAATTCTTTCATATGATGTTAATAATTGCAATAAAGTGAAGTCAAGCGGACACATGTAAGATTGTCATTTAATATTATATCATTATAATACACCAACAGAAAATCTAGCTTAGATCCTAGAAAAAAGTTCAAGAAGGGTTCACCCGCATAGCTATATTTTGGATGATTTGGTGTCTTTTCCAGTTTTGATGATAGAGGAAGACCCGAGACGTATAATTGGGTAGAACCACCGACCTTCAGTAAGATAGCTTGAAATCTTCCTCACACGTGAATATTTTCCGGATGGGAATAGATCTCACAGCGGTAAGGGACTACATATTAGAGACCACTACCATTCCATTACATCCCCCCCCCCTGTATAGCTTTATAGTAAAGTGTTGCGATATATACTAGTCGACTTTTGCTTAGCACCGAAAGTTTCTCATTAAATTATGAAAAGCATCAAAGGATTCAATTATTTATTTTGCATAGTTTGATTCAGCAATGTTTTGAGATGGCCCCAACCTAAATGCAAGCTGTTCTATCGGGTAGGCCTTGGCAATGTGGTCACGGAAATCAATCACCCCTCGTTTTATGTTTTTTTTTTTTTTTTTTTTAGGGTTTCAGTTATGGTCATTCATAATGTTGTATAATAGACAATAACAAATGTACATGTATATCTAACCTACGAACTTGAAATGGAACTTGCTGTAATTAAGCTGATGACTTGAAACATGTTGACCGGAAAAAAATAACAACAAATATTAAATCAGTTTATATTCTTGTGTTTATACACATATAATACCATAGGACAATGCTCGGTAGCCCTTTCTCGTGATTTTATAAAACATAACAAACAAAGTTCGAGGTGCAATGTTCCACGCACGAGAGACTCAATCACCCAGCAAGCTTCGAGATTCTGCTGGTTTCCTATCCTGCATACTATGTTTGTGGATGTAGTAATCGAAAGCGGAAGGTCAAGAAACCCATTATTATTCTGTGATAAATTATATAGTCACCTTTTGAACGTTCCTTTATTATTGGAAGTCAGACCAAAATCTCCCCAGAAGAGCCCAAGCTCCCGTATTTACAGCCCCGTTAAGGAACAGTCCAAACACAGCTCAGATGTGTCAGGATTTAGTCAACGCAAATTCGCCAATTCCGGACCTAGTTTTCCACGGTTATTGCACAAATGAAATTCTAATAGTAAGAAAGACGTTTTATATCAAAAGAAACCTTAAATACTTCAATTTATTAATCATAAAACCTTGAATGATTGCGTCAACCTAAATCACCTATGATAAGACTGCTCTAGGGGAAAAACGTGTTAGCTAAGATTTTTATTTCGATTGTTGAAATACTTATAAGAAAAAATGTATAGGACTAACTCCAAATATCAAGTAAGTTAAGTATATTTGGGTCTAAGTGCACTAAATTACACATACGTTAAGCTACCAGCTCTAACGTTACAACGTTAGTATTTTATCATCACAATAGTATGTAGATTATTTCATTTCTATAAATTCATTAGCTTCCTTCGTCCTTATCAGAGTTGCAGCTGTCCCAGTGGTTAGTGTGCTGGGCTTGTAACCCGGAGATCCGGGTTCGAATCCCGCTCGCGTCCGGTCATACCCTTCTATGAAAATTTGACAAAAAATGTAAAGTTTCCTCAAAATGTGGATAAGTTGCCGGCTCCTTGTGGAAGGGTAAGTTATTACTGGTTAGTATACAGTCCAGGAAAACTGGCTAGGTACCGGTCGCCGTACATAACCGAAATTGTTAAAAAACGGCGTTAAATCCCACTGACAATAAGTCACATAAAAACGAAACAATCGTCCTGATTATTTGAAGCAAATATTATTTCTATTAAATGTATCAAAAACAATCTATAAATGTACGTAGCATGTATATTTTCTTTCAAGCGATTTATAGCAGAAATACTGTGGAAAACAAGTGTATAACTAGGAGAGGATATTTAATAAAATCATTATGTCAATATGCTGACAAATCATGCTGAAAGTGAGCATTCATACAAAGTAAAATATCAAATAAATTTGCACTTTTGTCACGTATATACCCATTTCCTTACAAAAACAGGAATGGCACCGGCCTTTCATCAAAACCTGTGACTGTTTTATGAATAAGAAATACATACGCACTTGAAGATACATATAATTCCGGCAGAAAAATTAAAACATGTATTTATCTATTTTTAGTGTTTTTTACAGATATAGATACATACTATCACTGAAAAATGTTTCACAGGAATAACTCATTTTTTAAAGGTATATGCTTTGAATAGGTATATGCTTTGAATTTTAACACTGAAAGTTCTAATGTTTCATTTTATCATACTCATGTTCTGGTCCGACGACTTGCCGGAGATCTTGATAATTGACATGATATCCTTGTAAGTCTATGTAGCCAGTTTCATCAGTTTGTAAGGGACTGTTGTGTGGATAATCAGCATGTTTATCTGTCTCCAAAAGGCGTGCATTCACTCTGTCGTTGTTGTTATCACTTGGAGAACATCCAATTATTTCTGGGTTTGCTTCAGTGTTTATTTCGCTATCATTCGAAGTCATTGTGAATTCATCTAAAGTGTCGTAAGGATCTGCTATAGTGTCAGATTCACCGGCATCAGGTTTCATATTGGATGTTTGATCAACGATTATGTTGGTACTTTTGTTGATAGATGACAAATTGTGCTCATCACTCGGTCTGCAACATTTTATTAAAATAATATCATGAATGACAATGGCATAGTATGCACCATTTTCTAAGTCAGTAACTTCATAGACATATCTTAGCTCCGATACTAGTATTTACATTAAATCCTTATACTTTTCAGACATTTCCTTGTATAACGATAGATCACCAAAGCAATTAAGGTGATAAAACACTTTTCATTTTCAAACAGATGGATAGCTCCATTTAAGTTTAAAAACTGCTTTCGTAGCTAAGATGTGCCCATCAAATAGTCATTTACGTGTGTCATATACGTATGAAAGTTTGTTCATATCACAAATGACACGATGCTGACAACGGACCGATTCAACAAGATACAAAACATACTATGAAAAAAATTGTATCATGGTTACTAGAGCACATGCAATACTTTATTGGCAATTAATAAATATAGGAGGGAAACATTATGTATGACAATTCTGTAACTGATCTCAACTTCATGAACAAGACAGTGGTGTATTGTATGTAATTTTTAAAACCTGTGTCACAGAACGTAATTGTGAAAACAAAATATGGAAACCTATGATATAATTAATGAGATGAATCAGTAATTTATAATAAGACAAAAACCAAATTCTAATATAGAAATATACCGATCAGCACCACTTGGAGGTAAATTGTTGGGTTTCGACTGTGGACCTGAAATTCAATTTTGTTAATTATTTCTTTATGTTATCATTAAGATAACTGAAATGCGCGTGCAACTTGACAGTGGAGAATAACTTGCAGCGTGACAACCGGACGAATTAAGATATATATTGAAACATGAGTGATGATTTTTCAAGTCCCATTTTCCCCTCTTCAATAATCAATAGTTCTCTGGAAACTTGATTTCTCAGAAAACCGGATTTTTGGCTCAGTCCGGAAGGGATCCGGTTTTCAGGGGTTATGCTGCACATATCTATCATTATCATTTGTATTCAAGCGCCTGATACGACGTAGATCATGATCAATGACAATTTTAAATACGCGTAATAATAAAACTCACGAATGAATTGGCATTTTATTTAGTATCATTAGAAAAAAAGGAAAATACTCTTTTCGAAACTATTGTAACATAATTGAATGACTGACCTTTCATCCTATACTTGCAAAGACAGGTGATGATGATAATACATAACAACAAAAGACCACCAATAACAGATGATAGAATGATTACTAGAGGATTTATTTTCTCTTCTAATTTTTCTGAAATGAAGAAAAGTGTGACTATAAGTTTGTTTTCATGTGACATTGTCACATTGCCGTGGTCCAGTCATACCCTTCTATGAAAATTTGAAAAAAGTGTCGATTTTCCTCCAGTTGCCGGCTCCTCGTATACGGGTAAGTTAGTACTGGTTAGTATACAGTCCAGAAAAAACTGGTTAGGTGAACCAGTCGCCGTACATAACTGAAAAAATGTTGAAAAACGGCGTTAAGCCCCAGTGACAAAAAGTCATATAAAAATATACGGTGGTCGGTTTATTTACTAGATTTCCTGGATTGTATTCTTACCAGTGCTAACATGTTAACCCAACATGTTAAAAATAGGCAATTGCAGGATATCATATGTAATTGTAAAATACCTAGAAGACTACTACAAACATCATCAATCGTGCATATCCTTGTCAATAGACACCTTTATATGAATCATTTCATTTTATATTGAATACATTTGTATAATCTGGGTTGTTAGGATTTTTAGTATTACAATTTGGATAAATCTAATTGTACTCAAATATTTTATAAAATTTGGAATAAAACGTGTAACATAGTATTACCCGGAGCTTTCTCGCATACATCATTAGTACGTATATATCCTTGTCTACAGATACATTCGTATGAACCAGGCACATTTATACAATCTGAGTTGTTAGGACACGTAGTTGTAACACATTCATCAATATCATATTCACACGATGTACCGTACCATTCAGTCTGACACGTACACTCTCCAGTATGAATGTCACAGGGGACAGTACTTCTATTGTTACAGTTACACTCGGTACAAAGTGTTCCAAAATAACCGGGTTGACATTCTGAAAACGAAGACGAAAACAATTGAAACATAGTTAATGGTGTTACAAGAACTATTTCAAAATTACTACCTGCGGTTCAGGAATAATTAGAGAAATTGAGAAACCTTGTATGACCTTTGAATATTTAAATTAGTATTGTTTTCCAAAGTAAATTTAAAATGTAATATGCAGTCACAAAAAATGTGTAGTCAGAAAAGATATTTTTGAAAAATATATGACTTTATATTGTACTAATAAAAGATAAAAAAATAAAAAAATAGCGCCTAAACGCTTGAAATGTACTTTTGTTAAGAAATTGTTAATCTTTTGTGAAAGACAAATATTTTGTATAAATGTTTATAAATCCATATTAGTATGTATATGAAGTTTGTTTTGGAATTGCAAATGACTTAAGGCTAGTTGTAAACTTCCTAAAAATGAAGTATGTTGATAAAACAAGATAAATATTACTAAAAGTGTAGATGGTTTAGTAATGTAGTAATGGACTTACCAGCACAGTACAGCATAGAAAATCCAACAGGGGGGCTATATGGACAACGGAAACAAGGTGTATGGTGATATGGTATTTTCACACATTGCGCAATATTTGTTTCGTTCCCTGAACACTCCAGTGCATGCAGAATGGAGTAATCTGGAGGTAATACGTGGTCAGGCAATTGTTCTACGTACTCTGACGTCCCTTCAAACCTAAGCAATAAGTCAACGCATTGGTTATAACTTACTTACTTATCAATCTTTACTATTTGTTAATTTGTCGTCTTGTTGCTAAATAAACATCGAAATTATAAACAATGACACCATTGGAACAAGAAACATTTAAATCTCATTTGATCATGCTTCATGCAACAACAATACAATGATGTACAATTGTCCTAAATATGTTCATGTGTTCACCAACATACTGCAATAATGAACCAGTTATGCAAAAGAGATAGGGATATAATAGTGTGTAGTTTTTTACTGAAATGTTATGATATGGAAAACATTTTATATTGTCCGGACGGAGCATTCGGTGTAAAAAAGAGGTAAATCTATACACTCGTATAATTAACTTACCCATGGCCGAGAAAATTACATAATGTTTTGGCTGTGGTATTTGATACAGCTCCACCTTGAAACATCCACAACTTACTGTCGTAGGTCAAAGTAAATACACCCTCATTTGTCTTATTTCCGATTGGTATCAAGTTAACTTGATTCTCATCTGATTGTAAAATAGAATTTAAGTAAACAAAAAAGTATGTACAAAAGCAATTATATATGCATGTATTATTACATTATTTTATGGTTAAAACTTCATCAATGCCCTTAGTAAATTGCACGTTGAAGATTTTGTTTACATAAAATAACTTTTGAATTTTTAGTTTGCAAGTGTATATTCAAAATGTAGAAAGGGTTACCTAAGATATAAACAAGATGTGGAAAGGACGGTTACCTATGAACTATTCAGAATGTGAAAAAGACTAGTACCTAAGACGTTCAAAATGTAAAAAAGTTTTACCTAAGATGTATTCAAAATGTGGAAAGGGTTATCTAAGCTATAAACAAGATGTGGAAAGGGCGGTTACCTCAGATATACTCGGAATGTGAAAAGCTTGTTACATAAAAATATTTTTTATGAGTTTTTTTCGAGTTCTATGCTCGTATATATGACATATAGTTAGTCTGTTCGGTGTTTCTAGGTTCTGTAATAGTAATAATCTTTTTTTTTCATTGCAAAAGAGATTGAAATTGAGTACAAATTTTCGTCGCCTCAATTCCACAATGTTCTATCGTCATTTTTTGCAAAATTGAGATATTTATACCATTGGAAAGCTGAGGACAAGCCCTACATGACTATGTAACATAGAATAGTAAATCTTCAATTTCAAGAAAGCTAATGACAATTCAATTTTGTTCTATCTCAGAAAATGACAAAAGCTTTAATTATGGAGAACTGAAGATAAAAATCTTTAAAGTCGATTTTCTGAAAAAATACTTTTGTCCACTTAGAACAATATGGAATTCAGGTGACATTAATGTACATATAAATATTACCTAAACATTCAATGTACACGACCGTTGAAACATTACAATCGGATTGTCCGTGTACTATATCACATAATTCCAGAGACTCTTCCGTACCATTACAACGGATAGATCCGCTAAATACATGTCCAATATTGTCAGGAGGTGGTTCAACTGCAGACAATAATCCCACGCTGCAATGATAAAATAATTTGTAATATGATGTGCCAATATACCGCATGTTGCATGAAATTCTACATATTGAACTGCCACAGAACTTTTCAGATTTTATAGAAGGTTTACTGAAGAAATTGAAGACGGGTATTTATTGAATTCTAATTGACCGTACGGCATGATTTGATTGACAGGTCTAAACAACCAATCAGAATCGAGTATTGATGTCCAAAGATGCTGTTATGGCACATGCAATTCAGATACACGGTATGTGCGTGTGTTTGACCCATTGCTAACGACAACTGCTTGGCAACGAACGCCTTCACATGCACTCTTCTGACATTCAGAGGTTTCTGACAGTCCTAGCGGGGATGGCTGCCCATTCGTGCACCAACACATTAACATTACGTTAATTATCGCATTATCGTCCACTAAAATGAACTGATCGCCTACTGCCCCGGCATACATCCTAACCTGGCTGTCTAACATCTCATCTGTACAGCTGACCAGTCAATGTATCTCTATTTAGTACAACGAGGTCAGTATGTCTGTCCGAGCTGATGCCTCACCACACCATAACTGACCCACCCCCGTAGTGGTCGTGCTCAGCAATATTTCCGACTTGAAACCTTTCCCCAGGTTTCTCCAGACTCTCGCACGTCTGTCAGTAAAGCCTTGGTTTTGCCCAGAAACATTTCTTCAGTTTTGTCTGGTCCGCCTAACATGCTCCCTCGCCCATTCCAAACTGGCCTGGCGGTGACGACGAGTCAATGGAATTCTTATACAGGGTCTTCTTGATCGCAGATTATCCTCGTACAACCTTCTACGCACCATCTGAGTGCAAACATTGAGCCCAGAATTATTAAGGTCATTGCGAAGACTGTTGCAAAACTTCACTTGTTGGTCTCCAATAACGAAATGATGATAGCCACGGATCGCGAAAGATCGAGAGGATTTTTTGGAGAATGGCGGCGCTCTAAGGCGAATTCAATTAGCCTTTTTGGCGATCTTGGCGCTCTGTATGGCATTCTGCGGCGCTCTCACAGAGCGCCGTAGAGCCCCACCTAGGGCAATGGGGGTTTAAGTTGGGCCAAAATTTTGTTTGACGGACTACGACAAAGTGCTCTACCTTGAATATCGCGGACGTGGGTAACTCGCCACTGTGTTATATCGTCAATTTTAGGAGAAAACATTTATTTATTTACTAGCGCTTGAGCTCTTTGGTTTATCAATCCGCACAAAAAATAGTTCTGTAGCGGCAAGAGATGTTCATACATGTATATACTCAAACAGTTACTTATATATGATGCATCAAACCTTTAAAAGCAGTACATAAATCAGCACTTGTCACTCTTCCCGAAGTCAATGTCTTAACACAATACGTCCAATATATTTAAAATTTTACATGATGATAAATTGCAATACGAGTTTTCGTTATATTATTACATACACTGAGGTCAAATGAAAGCGATAATAGTTACTTTGAATAAGACTTGTCGGAAGTAGCATAAAATACAAGAAATGTTATGTATATTATTATCATCGTTTTAATAGTTTATTGCTTGGATACATTAATATAGGTTTGACTTGAGCAACCTGCCCTTAAGTCAGTAGTGTTCAATAATATCGAAAGAATGTAGATTGTAGTAAATGTCCTTGAGTTGAACGTTTAAGATCATGAGCATTATGTTGTCCAGCATAATGTGTTTCGTGAAGTTAGATTCCGCATGAAAACTGTATAATGTTACTTCGTTATATACAATGAATTGTGATGTGGGCAGTGGATGCGATTGGTTTTCATAACAAATGGACTTTAACAAAATACTGATATTTCTGCACGCTACTATGATGCAAATTACCAAACTACAATAGGGCTTTAATAACTTTTAACAAGAAATCGCATTTGTTGAAATATATGACTGTGTAGTTTATTTTTTCATCCAATACTATGATATCATTACTTTTACGGTTATCACATGCGTATCAAATCCAAAATAATGTATGAAAGATGGATTATTAATCATTAAGTTTGTTTTCACAACAAGATGATTAACGATGTATTTACTTACATAGAATGTTGATTATAAGATGTCACCCATCAACCTGTCTCTCTCATCTCAGATCAAAAAAACTATTATAATATTTTCAATTAAGTGAAATAGTTACCTCTGATGTCCTATTTGGTTACACGTGACATTGGCGGCACCTTGATTGAAAACGGATGTCCCACAAATCATTTGCAGCTTTCCTAGTAATCCAGCTTCAATGATTCCAGTATTTGGTGTCCAACCATTCACCAATTGCAAGGCTGCAAATATTGACATTTTTGTCAACTATCTCAGTATGAATTTCACAATGTCATATATAGTTTAATTGGGATTCAAAACAATAGAAATCGGAATAATGTTTACGACAAATGTTGGAAGCCCACTACTATAACCAATGGCTTTCTTATGAGATATATGCAACTATTCCAGACTAAACACCCGTCACTTCCTTGTCTACGATATCCGACCATACAATAGGCGCTAGTTTGTTATCCTGCCGTACAATTGAACCATTTAGTCGTAATAAAAAGTTGACATATGTGATTTTTGAATGCATGATACGATTGAAGGTAGTGTGGCAAAAATAGCTAAGAGCACAAAGAGTACATATAAGACCGTGTAAGGGGTCCAAAATAGTATACAAAATCTTGTTAGACATGAGACCCAATCGGATTGTTTTAATTGTTCAAACAATAGAAAGAACTACTAGCATGGACAACTCAACAAAAGGTGATGTACAAAGAGTGATCATGTAACAAAAATGTGTCCAATCAAAGTTTAATTATTCCCTTGCTCCAGACTATAGGAAATGATATATATAATATCTTCAAGTGAGTTGAACTTTTTTCTTGCCAACCATTTACAAATTTTTACCTGAATACAATATCTTACTTACGTTTGCATCTTACCGATACATCATATGCAACTGGGGCTTCGAGTCCTTTGTAAAAACTGCAGTTATTAATGTCAGTAGTACTAAAATCACATCTCAGACTGGTCATCCAAACTTCGGACGCTGGCTCCAGGTTGTCTGATAGTTCAATCGGCGATGTTTTTATAGCACTGCGCATAGAAGAGAAATCCTGCAGCTTCTGAGAAATGCTTACTTCAGACTGGTGCAGACATAGATAGATAGATATTTATTTATTTCAAATTCAGTAAGCCAAAAGGCCCATGTGAAGATTATAATGTTACATACATAAAAATATATAAACGTGACAATGACATTGGTACATGTACACAGTAATAATGAATAGTGACAGCAATATAACAATAATAGGCATGTATATAAAAAAGTGACCGTAGGAATGGAAGCGAAACGAAGAGAATGTAGGCACAATCGTAATAATGATGAAACAGTAAAGTGGTCTCTGACATTTGAAATTATGAATGTTTAAATTGGAATGTCCACTTTCCAAATAAAATAGTCATATTGTTTCTAAAACGATTAATTAACATGAACAAGAGCATACCGTGTACAGAGATAAGTGAAGTTCTATATAAAAAATATGTCGTTTAGACCTGTATACGTTTTTATAACTCAGTACTGTAGCCGTTGGTTTAGAAATACTAACTAAATATCAGTGCATATTGCATAGAGAAACGAATATGTCCATCCAAAAATGATGTCACTGGGACCTATATACTTTAATCATTCAGTACTTTGGTCGCTCATTTTCATAGAAAAACGCATACACGGGAACCACATTATATTTGGACGATACATAATTAGATTTACTTTCATCGAAAATTGTTTAGCATGCACATGAAAATCTAATAGCTCGTTTTATCAGAACGAACTACTAATACCGCCTAATAAGCTGATCAAACAATGTGCAGATCGCGAATGAAAATGCTAGTAGCGACTTCCAAGAGAAGGTAACCGGAAGATTATTGTGATATCTACTGGACCAGATGATCACCATTCATTACAGCAATACAATTAACAATCACGTTCATACAGTTAGACAAACAAGTAAACATAAGAAACGATTGCTTACAGTCGTATACTTGTAAAATCCTTACAAAACAGCGAACCAACAAGTTTGTGGACGGAATGATAAATAGTTCTAACTTTTCAAGGGTTCCCAAAATGTATAACATTAAAAATGACGTATATTCTAAGACGAATTTTACAAAATGTATGTATAAACAACTTAATTACTCTTCTGCGATATAACCAAGTAACACACAGAGGCTTCTAGGAGTGTATTCATAGTGAGGAATGGTAAACACACTGCCCCATCTGCCCCCTACTTTCACTTCTAGTCGTCCGATGTTTGGTACCAAACCACCGTATAGCCGTATGCCAGTTACGTCATAGTCTGAACACAAAAAAAACATAACACGATTAAGACTTAAATACCAGACATTCGATACACGTAAAATATTGTGTTTTCATTCACTTGAATCCCAAGTAACTAAGGTATGGTCAATTTTAAAATCAATCGTTTGCTTTATTTTGTGTGAAGTCTTAAAAACGTGCGTAGCACTACCCAAGTATGCGCTTAGTTATTGATCGCAAATAAAAAATAACACATAACATATTCAAAGACCTTCGGTCGGTCCTCAAAATCAGTGAGCAATTATATACATCAAAACCTCATTCAGTGACATCTTTAGTATGACGATTGCTCCACTATAAAGATTCAATATTTAATCATCTATATCCGAACATGTCAATGTTTCCAGTCATATGACCCAATGCATTTTACGTGCAAAAAATATCATATCATTTATAAGTTGCATGTGAAGAGCGAACTCGAAAACATGAAATATTATGTACTGCAGAATTAAGATACATTATTATAAGGAAGGACAAAATGAATATATCAATACTTTTGCTAATATGTATAAAGTGACTATTCACGGTACAACATTAATTTAAGCTATCATGTTTATACGTATAATAGAGTAAACAAGTGGCAGTTATCAAAATTATAATTTACTGCCAGTGGGTTATTTTGTCTAAAATATCGATAATTGTGGGAAAATTTCTGTAACATACCAGAACCTTGTTTAAAACATTCATCTTATTTTGTCCAAAAAGTGATTGAATCTTTTAAAAGTTAATATACTTCACCGTAGCAATGTAGTCTCGTCCAGCCTGCCGGAAGTGTACTTTCCCAGTAGTTCGAGTGTGCCCATGTATCTTTAACACATTCACTGGCGTTATTTTCACTTCCGTTGCATCTGATAATTTGGACCCATAACAAAGCCCTGTGTGATAGTTTCAGTTCATCCATTGCGCTCGTACTAAACCCTGTCAAGCTAAGGCGAATGATCAAATTAGAATTAGTGATGGTGAAGTATATCTATTCTATCAGGCAAACAGAATCTTCTACATATGAGACTGAGCGAAAATGAATTGTGAAGCATCGTGGACGAACCAGGGCATCCACTAACATTTCTTAAATTAAGACATTTACCTTTCATGTACCGTAAACCATATTCAGAAACTTTCAGAAGCATTCGATATTTAGGGTGATGTGTAGTTGGGAAAGGAACCAGCGAACCTTAGCATTCAAACCTGACCAGTACACGATAAACTAGTTACCTTGGTGATTTTCATTTTTTTTTTCATTTAAAACACTTATATATTGCACATGAAACAGAAAATAAACAGTATTTACCCAAACCCAAACTGTTTGCATAGAATTCTTGAAGTAATATCATCAAAAGGTTCGTAGTGTCCGGTCATTATTCCCCATGTTAAATTTGATTTCATCTCAACATAGCCTTCTTTTCCGTTTGCGGTCGTGGGTCTCAATTCGAATTCATAACATGTAACTGAAAATATGTCTACGTCTATATAACAAAACAAACATCGGTCTCTGCAATATGTGTGTTATCAATATTTGTGACATTATCGTCACCATGGTCCCTGTAGAAACTAGTACTGGTGTAAGCTTCGCCATTTAAAATGTATCTTAAACCACGGCCGTGGTCCAGTGGTTAGTGCGCTGGACTTGTAACCCGGAGATCTAAGTTCGAATCCCTGTCGTTTCAGGTCATACCGCGTTAAAAACTGCATTAAACACCAGTGACAATAAGTCACATAAAACATAAAGTTCTCAGCCACCACTTCCCGCTGATTCACGCAAAATCTCTATATAAAAAAATAACCACTGCGTCATTATCACGTGATTCCCCGAAACGGTTACCTCTCTCAGGTAGATAGATAAAGCACCGACTCATGTGATTATCATGCGCGTCATTTTGTATCATATTGCTCCAAATGGATAATGTAAGCTATGTTACTTGTATACAAAGGCGGTAATAGAATGATGAAGATCTTTTATCAGTAACACATTTTAATTTCTGGTGTTTAAGTTTTTTTCGATGGTCTGGAAGTTGGTTTTCCCATAACTTATTTTTTCATCAAGATAGTTCTAATTCTACTGATATATGACAAATTTTAATTTTAAGAATGTTGGACTTTTATTTGGCATCAAACAAAGTTTTAGGTGAAACTGTTTTATCTCATTTCACGAGTATTCGGTGAAACACCAGACGCTGTAGACGATTTTTTATCAACAGTTTGTCTTGACTATAATTTATCTATTGTGTAGGTACATTTCGCAATACGCTTTCTTGATTTTAAAGGGATGTGCCTGGCTCGGCACCTTCCTTCGTATATAGAATTAAAGATTTGGGGTAGAAGATTATATTCACATAACTGGAGTTTTTAACGCATCAATAAAGCTACATAACACATAAATAAGGAATGTCAGTTGGGATCCCGAAAGTTTAGAAATAAGGACATGAGAATACATGTAGTTATAAGAATGTTAAAAAATAAAGTTTTATGAGTAATACTGTACAAAGTACGAACACAAAGGAAGATAGTGTGATAGATAACGGAGCAACTGTATCATCACTTTCCAGCGCACTCATTCACAGACATGAGGTTTGGTTTGGTTATTGAAAAAGGCATAGTCCTTACTCTTGCAATAGAAGGACAGCTGTTCTCAGTCCTCAGTTCAAATCGCGAACTACGTTCGGGCATGCAGTCTACGATTTTTAGACGCGAAATGCGTTCCAAACTTATGCGACTTGGTCCTTGTATAAAAGTATAAGATAGAATATAATGCATCCCAGAAGATAATCTGCTATTTCTTCTAATTAAAACAAAATCCATTGACAAAGAGTCTTATAAAGGAGTTTCAGAAAAGAAGCAAAAGTGGTCTTGATTTAGAGTTTACCGTGAGCCTCAAATACACCAGTGAATCACATATGCTATGCAAAATGATTGAGAATAAAATCGCGTAGTCTGTCTACATCTTTTGAGAGACGAAGACGTTTTACGACATAATAAGAAATACAGATGAATATGAATAGCCTAATCGTCAACGTTTGTTCATTCTTTTCCCACAATAATTTGATACATGATAAGTATAGTGTATTATTTAAGTAAAATATGAATTAATGCATAAGGTATGTAAGATAGATCCTCATTTAATTGACGAGACATTACGTACCATGCTTGACTGATTACATTCACCACAATAAGGAAAAGTTTGAATGCATAACTTAAGCTATTCCGTGCGATGTCTGTTTCAGTACCCTATTTATTCGGTTCGTGATGAAAAGTGAGAATTAAAATTCGTTCGTTTATAGACCATATTTATTGGGTATTCTTGAAAATCCCCCACTTCTTAATTAATCCGTATATCCTGACAGTCAAAACATAATTTGATTTATATGCTACATGTATATAATGTATTTGTCATAAAAATGATTTCTGTTGACATTATTTGCCGTATTTAATTTTTAGATAATATATAATCATATTTTTTTCCACGTATTCAAAATTTCAAAATCATTTTTCCACCGTACATTTGGACCAGTGTGTGCCACAATACCTCTAAAGAATTAGCAAAAATTACAGTCATCTGCCACTGAATAAGAAGTATTTTAAATATGCTTGCATCCAATCCCTAAAAACGCTTTCAATAAAAATATCCTCTACATCATCGATAAAGAAAGAATAGAGGAAATGTAGCGGGGTAATTATTTTCCCTGTTCAGCATTTGATATTACAAAAAACTTGCTATAATATAATATAATATTATATAATACAATATAATATAATGTATTATAATATAATATATTATAATAAAAAATATATACTAATAGAAGTTGTATAAGTCTTCGTTTCGGTGAACACCCATTCCTTCACAAAACAAAAAAGTGTAAAACAACGGGGATGAATACTTTAAAGTACAGTCTGCAGAGGTTCATGTATATAGTTTTACACATAATAAGACCAAAACTAAGCTACTAGTCCAATTCGTTGCCGAAAAATCGAACAAGAAACGTTATAATTAAACCCGATTTTTTGTCAACACAAATGCGGCCACACTGAAACTAGACTTACTTACTTAGTATTCGGTTACTTTCCGTTTGACTGATTTCGTAAATGAAATTCGGAAGGTCCTCTTAGCCTTACAAAGAACTGCATATTTATGTGCGGAAACACGAAATACGTAAAAATGCATCAGTAACTGATAGAACTTACTCAAAATCAATAGAAATAACAATAATCCTAATTACCGAGCCATAAATTCTCAGTATCTAACGTCAAAATTCAAACATTTTACATAAACTTTTTCGTAGCCTGCAGTGCACAAGCGGCCTTATATTTTACCATATCGTGACGTTTCAAATTTTCCACTACATACAACCGCTGCGTTAAAAGACGCTTCAAATGTAAAATTTAGATCAGCTGCGTAAATTCGCTCTTCCCGACGGCACCGAGATGGGTTAAATACAGTAGATGGGAAGTTTTTACCTACCTCGACACCAGCAGTTGTCCGCTATGACACCAGTTTCGTTTCCCATAGGGAAATAGTGGAGAGAAACAAAACATTAGTGCAACTTTCAGAAAGTGTGTTGGAATATTTTATGCTTGTGTGAGTTTACAAACATGTTTACTATCAACCGAACGGTTCAAATTGTTCACAGATATTGTAGTTATTGTGCCCAATGGGTTTTAATAGGGGTTTTGATATTCCGGACACAAATATGCAGTTCTTTGGAAGACTGTGTGGGACGGAGCCAAATAAAAAATGTCTCATCGTCACAAACAGTCTAATTAGTTGGACTAATCTAAAACGGCCTAATTTCACGTACTAGTGCAAGGTTGTCAACCTATTATAGGTCGTATTGACCAATAAGTCCTAAAAACTATATATAAATTAATATAAGTCTGTAACCTAGTTCAGAAGACACAAATATTCGAGTAATCAACAATCGAAATTCGGAAATATAAGTGTTGATTATTCGAATATTTGCATCTTCAGAACTCGGTTGCAGACAATTTAATGAACGTCACATTCCGCTACACGCTGTTTTTCAATATAATTTATGTCATGTTTTTCCATAGCAGTTTCTTAGATTCTGCTTTTGGATATCAAAGAGTCGTTAACCGCTACTAGTGAGATTTTCATCTCAGTTCCGTTTATCGCTTAATAACGCCTAAGATCTGGTTTGAATTACTTAATGTGACATTTCATATTGTAGCAAAATATCAAAATTGTATTTGCAACTTGTACATCATTATATGGTAGAGAAATTCATAAACAGTAAAAAATGAATTATATTACAATTTAATGCATACCTGTGTAAGTATTCCGTATAAGCAAGAATAATAAGTAGAAAAACATCCTGAACTCAAGCAAGTATTCAAATAAATACGTGTTGTAGGGCCTTAATGCGCATATAATACCTTGAAAAGTATAATTAACAACCAGTCAAAAAATACCGAGTGACGTAAAGTGGGTTTTTTTATTCGAGAGAGCGTAACTGATTCAGTCTTTTGAATCTACATAATGGGTTATCCATCCTATCATATCAAATTTTAAGTGTACAAAAAAAGGTTCACTGACGTCGTAAACTCATAATTACAGTTTGTACTTCCTGTTACGTATACCACCCGAGTCTGTCATCTTATACTTAAACATTTTACGGCATATTCATATAAACACATTTATTCAATACAAACGTAGATTACACCGGCTATATTGTACATTCATCATTCCATTTCAGTTCGAACTTTATTAGATAAATAATTAAATACATAGTTTGCTTTGCCTACAGATTTTACGTGGCAATTGTTCCAACATTGGTTCTTTTTAATAAGATATTTGAATGGGCGCGGCATAGCCATTCTTTCTGTAAACTTACTTACCCAAGCAGGGTTTAAACTATCTAAATATCTCGATGTACCACCATACAAATGGTCGCACTCTTTCTTCTTCAATATCTAATTACATAAATGCTTTTTAGACCATACATTTATAGCTTAAGTAATAATTAAGGTATTAATCCATCAAGCCCATGATTAACATTAAACATGTACAGATAAACATATGAGATACTGCAATCAATTAATTCAATCAACTTCAGTTATATGACAGTGATATTGCTACATAAATGTTACAATGCTCTATCTCCAAATTGGAAAAAAACTGAGATATTTTTATCACCCTGTTCAGCTGGAAAAGATCTACATGAATACCACGTGATCATTGAACTCTAAGACTTAATGAAAGATTTCCCGCCTAATATTTTGCTCTATATCCACTTTTTTACATACTTTTAACTCTTATAGTGCTCTTTCTCCTGGATATAAAAAAAACGTAAAAGTTAAAAACTCGTTTTTTTAACAAATTTGAAGATTTTTCTGATCTATCTCCAAACAGATTTTATTTATATTAATCTAGGAAAAAAATGTTTTAAAATAAGCTGCCACTCTACGTATCAAGACAAAAAAAATATATATACTTTTTGGATTATAGACCCAAATACAAAAGAAAAAATGACATTTAAACCTTTATCTCCAACTTTTGAAAATGCAAGATAGAGTATCCTTCTTCTCAGGTGGCGATATGTCATAATTAAATATCAAACAACATTAATTAAATCTTTCATACAGGTCTGTTTTAGATAAAAAATATGAATGTGGAGAATGTATTTTAAAGCGATTATTTGTCACACGAAATGTTTTAAAACGAATTCAAATAATATTCTGTTTTTCTGACTTTCGTCATCTTGTTTTAACAACAGGGAATAATTTGGTACCATTAAGTGTAAGTCATATTGGTGTGTTTAGCATTTGGGGTTGTTTGTTATCGTTCTAAGCTTCTGTGTGTGTGTTTTTGGTTTTCCCGGGATGTCTGTCAGTGTGTAGTTACACTGTGTGTTTCATTCGGTGTTTCTGAGAAATCCAGTCTTTTTTATCTGCATTCACAATACTTCATTTCAATCAAATTACATTGATGCGTTCATGCACAATAAATTACAACTATACAAGGATATACAATTAAATATAAATTAATCTATCAAACAGTTTTGTGAATAATTAAAATGCAAATGTGATCGAATTAAGGCTACGTCATATAAATGTCTGATGTTTCAAATTATAGCTACTGGAAACCTCAAATGGCGAGCATCTCAATGCTATGAGCACCTTGTTATAATAACCACTTATTTTCGGACTAGCGTCCAATAACTACCCTATAATTCAATTTGATCATGAGACGACCTCATAATTACGACCGATTTTTCGGATCCCGAAGGTGGTCTCAATATCGAGGTTTTAATGTAATTTGACATTTGCAAACTGAATAACGGATATATAGTGGAAAAGTTGTCTGATTTCCACATTGTCTGTTCAATGCCTAAATGGATAATGTCCATGGTTGGAATTTTTAATCTAAAAATCGGAAGTAACTTTGAGAAATACCATAATATCCTGAAGAGTCTTGTACAACGATTGTTTCTGACTTAAGTAAGTAAATGAGGTTTAACTGTTCATCCATTAAAATTTGTTTCGAGTGAATAGCAGGATTGTTTTAAGAACAGAAACTTGAAAGTGTTTTGGGGGCATTTTCATTAAATTTTCTTCGTTATTGTCTTGTTACATGCGTTTACAATGTGGAATATGTTGTCGTTCTTACAATACATGTACCAGTTAGTCAATAAGAAACAACAACCATGGCCATAGAGATAAATCTTTTGGATTCATGACTGATGATTATACTATCTAATCACTAATCGTTCATTTGTTGATTCTTTTTTCAGTTTAACTTAATCATTTTAGCCAGCATCGGCAGCCCCTATATTAACGCTTATTATTGAGGTTTGAACACTGTCGTTGAAAGCACTATATTTAACATATCTATAATTCTGTATTCCAGTGTGTTTCTACAGTACTTGAACAATATTTTGCACGTATATATTTGGAAACATGATTTATATTCACATTCACGTCTGATATATATGTTACTATAAATATTTGAAGTACAATATTATCTTGTTTATCTGATTTTAAAGTTTGATATATGACTACTTGCATGAACTTCCTTGTCCAGCTCATGTAAAATGATTTGAAATGCACAATGCCCTAGTGTTATTTGCTATTTGTCAATTGTTTATTGGTTACAGAATAAACGCATTAATCGGATAATCAGTCTTCTGGTTGATTTCAAGGATTATGTTTCGATACTGTTTTATTTTATCAATGTACTATGAAATTGCAGGTAAGTCTTTACGAAAGAATAATAGCTTATTAACTTAATTGTTTATCATTTCATGACAGCAATATGTCTGCTTAGTTTGTTTCAGATTTATAGTTCGGTTTATTAATCGAGTAATTGCTTGACACGGGAAAGAATTTTATGAAGGATACATTTTCTTCTACTTCCATTTTGGCCCTTAATATGAAATATAATGTGACATGATAAGACGCACTGTATTTTTAAAATGAATGAAGTTAAATCACATTCATAATGTTTGCTTTGAATTACCAGACATCTTATAAATAGTAGCTCCTACAGTACAGCTCAGAAATTTATTGGAAAGACATTGTAATTTACATATCAGTTATTGCATGTGCTGACATGTGTAAATTATGTAGATATTATGAAGTTCTATAGATACACAATGAATTATGGTTATGTTAAAAGGTACATTTCAAAGGCGATTTTTTTATTTTTCGGGGTTTACGCATATTCTCAACAGTACTTCATTTATTCCGATGGATATTTAATCTAACCTGTTGACCAACACTTGCCTTGTTTACTGCACGTTGCTATCAACTTTTTAGTCGGATCGTAATACCTAAGAAATCGAAACACTGAAAGTACTGTTGGAAGGTGGTTAATGTCAGTAACACCAAATAATAATTATAATGAATGAAATAAAAACTGAGGACTCTGTATGGTGAATATCCATGAAGTTCATTATATATTCTTTTAAAAGATTCTCTATGTTTGCATATGCGGCTTTTAACAATAAGCAAACAGAACATTTGAGCAATCTTTATGGAGTTACAGCGACAGAGTAAGACTAAAGCTAACTCTAGCGAATTATGCTCAAGATCAATATGTGTTCGTAGATCTATTTACCCAACAACTCACAAGACATTTTAAAAAATCTACATCTAAAGTAATGAAAATCATTTCCCAAAATTCATTCCGTAATATTTTTGAACGCTTTGCATTAAAACTTCTTAAATGGATTTAGTTACAAAAGCTTCTAGAATAGTACGCAATTATCTACTTCTTTAGTGGACAATGCATAAAATATTAAGTCAAGTAATATAACTATTCAACTTAGTCAGGAAAACTGACATAGCATTTACCACTTAAGTGGTAGATAATAGTTGTATTATATGAATTATATATTAAAAGTAGTATGTTTCTCTCAACTTTATCAGACTTATGCACATATATTATGCATGTAAAACTAGACGATGGTGTGAATAACACGTTCTCATGGAATGTGTTCACGCTTCAACCAATCAGCTTTATATTGATACATAATATTCCAAGTTACCACTTTTTTCACCAAGTCATCAAACTATGACCTTACGAGTGCTGACAGGCAACTTACACTTAGAGCACATTTTCTTGTTATCGATATGGTTGCAATATATAACAGTAGTATAATGTCATATTCGCATTTTTAAATAACTGGATAATTTGCACAAATATATATATATACAGCATTTTTGTGTATTTTAATGACCCAAAATATTTATTCAAAGAAACAATCAATTTGAAAGAAGAAGGTCATAATGGCCCATCTTCGCTCACCCGAGCTAGGATTGCAACTTCTACGGTTTTCCTGTAATTTGACCTGGTGACCTAGTTTTTAATCCGAGTTGACCCATCTTCAAACCTGTTTACGATATCAATAATACGAACATTCTGATTTGACCTAGTGGCCTAGTTTGTGATCCCAATCGACCTATGTTCGAACTTGTCCAAGATATCATTAAGACAAGCATTTTGACAAAGTTTAGTGAATATTCAACCAAAACTGTGATCTCCACAGAGTAAACAAGTTATTTCAATGATTTAACCTGGTGAGTCAGCGTTGGATCCTAGATGACCCATGTTCAAAGTTGTCCAAGATATCATTAAGACAAACATTCAGGCAAGGTTTGGTGAAGATCCAATAAAAACTGTTACCTATTTAGTGTTAACAAGGTTTTCCAGTGATTTGGCCTGGTGACCCAGTTTGTGACCCCAGATGATTCAGGTCTGAACCTGTCAAAGATATCATTAAGACAAGCATTTTGGCAAGGTTTAGTGAAGATTCAATCAAAACTGTGACCTCTAGAGGGTAAATAAAGCTTTTCAAATGATTTGACCAGCTGACCTACTTTGTGCTCCGGTGTGCTAAAAATGTAAATATGACAATAAATGTTGACAATAATTTTCATGAGAAAAAAATTAAGGATTGCACCCTATTTTGGAAAAGGAGGAAATATATGCCAATATGTAGGATATGTGTCATAAAATCTTTGTTTAACTGTTTTGCAAACACCCTCGCCTCACCAAATGACACTATTTTTACTAACTTTGTATGGTGAACAAGTTAAAATTGAATAGAGCAAAATAAATCAGTTTATAGACAGCTGATATCCAGAAACAAAAAAACAGCCAGTCAACATTAATGGAATGATTTGTTTATTAATATTGTATTACAATGGAGAAATATCTATAGATTAACATTCAATATTACCAAAGAAACATACAATAGCTACAAATAGAATAAATCACAGAATACTTGGTGTTAATTCACTACAACACAAAATGAATAGAACAGATAATAACCCATGCACTTTTTGTAAAACACATCAAGAGGCTATATTTCATCTTTTTTGTGAATGTCCAAAGGGAAAAACTTAATATATTTCGTAACAATTAATCTTGATGCAATAAATTTATATTCAAACATGTTAAGTAGTAACTTTTTTATATTTGGCCCATGATAAAGTTCCAAACAATAATAAATATACAATACTTTTTTCTTGAAATGAAGAGATACCTATTTCTAGGTCAAAATAAAATGGTAATGCCAAGTATGATATTTTTAATAAAAAGTTTACAGTTTACATGGGAAGTCAAAGGGTCACATCGATGATAATACCGAAGACAACTGGTCAATTGTAAGAGCTTGACACAGGTACAGTACACTGATTGAATACATGCTGTGAATTTAAACGAGAAATTATAATGTGTTACTATTTTGTAACTTGATCTTTCTTATAAGCCACTCCAACTGAATTTTCATCTTGAAAAAAAATGGTTTTAAATGACACAGTCTGAAAGGCCAGTGATTACCATTCAGTTTATTTTTTCAAATATATAGAAAAATGAAAAAAATATGAAGAATTAAAGTTCACATTTTACCACACTTCGTGATTTTTTTATTAGTAAGATCAATTAGCAACATGTTTAATTAGTGAGATCAATAAGTAATAAGTCACTGCAACATATTGTTTAGGGGACTTCATTTCCACACTAGTCTGGGGATATTTCATTATTTGTTTTATCACATTTTCTTGAAAGTTGAAAATTTCAATGACAATCCCGTTTATTAAAACTGTTCTCAGGATATGAAACTTCAAATTTACTGTCAACAACAACTTGTGAACCTTCACAAAGCGGCCCAGAATTTTGTACCTAAAATATGAATTTTAAAATTAAATATATGTATATAAATACCATGAAAACATCAAACATCGAAAAGACAGTTAAGGTAATTTTCGCGTCTATTTTTCGTACTCTTGTACGAAAAGGAACGCTGAAAAGCGAACATTCCGTACCCAAGTTTTTTATGCATAAAACAAGATGATATAGAAACAATGAACGTTCAATCAGAAATGTATTTAATTGAATGGAATGCTATAATCAGCGTTAACAAGAATTTACAACTCAAAATCGACAATAAATCGGCCACTAATGCAAATTTAAAATCGAATGTATAAACCGGAGCGACTCGTTGAAGTCGTTCGTCTATCACCGATTACAAAACGTCATTATTCCATAACGGTTGCATGATAAAACAAAAACTTTACAGCTATTATTTGTTAAATTACTTACCGTTTATCATAAATCAGTTAGCAAATTCAATCGATAAACGTGTCCGTATAATTGTTGATTTAATACACAATGTAGCGTTTATTCACAATTCAATGTGGCGGCCACAAATTCAGCGAGGTCAAATGGACGCCCAATTAGTGGTGTGGTTTTAATTGTAAATGCGGGAGAGTAAAAATGCATTATTTTTTATCATTTTAAACATCTAATTGTACATTTTTGTTGTCTGTTTGCCATTTTCCTTTCCCAATGGTACACAATGCAAATCACTGTTATTTATGTATCTTATATGTCTTATTATGGTCATAATATGCCAACAAAATAGTGTAAGGTATATGTGGGATGGATCCCCAACCCCATTGCTACTTATAAAAGAATAATAAAGTTAATTGTTAAAAATATGGCTGGTCCTGGAATCGAACCCTGAACCTCTCGCTTACTATGCGAGTGTGCTGAGCCATTACAGCAAATGAAGATCATTTCTCTTAATTTAATTGATTATTGAATAGTTTTCAGAAAATACAAATACAACACATAAATGTACTTCAAACTTATGTAGCTATTATACAGTATTCTGTTGTATCACGATTATCACAACATAAAATGTTGAACTACTATGTAAAATAAGAATTGGACTAAATTAAGACTTAGATTTCTGGGAGAAGGGACAATATACTACGAAAATCGAATGTGTCGCCGACATGAGAATGCATGTGTGAGTCGTTTGTAACATCATAGTTCATTTTTTGTCTGTCATACAGTTATTTTTTCAAATTATTATAGACACCATAAGTTTTGCTCCCTCTTGCACAACTGAGGCACTATGTAATCTTTGTGAAAGGCAAAGATAAACTCCTGATAATTAAAAGATGAGATAGTTAAAAGATATTTGATCAAATCAGCAATGGATATTATCTGCCCTTTACGCACCACTAGACTTAAATAGCTTTCATCTGTGAGAGTTTAGAGAAAATAGGACAAATAACAAAGGAGTAGTTGCCTGTACTAGAATTTGCTGTGAAATATATAATAAGGCAGAATAATTCAGTAAAAGAACAGCAGTGTGAATCATCTCCCCTTTACGCACAACTAGACAGTCAAAGTTATCATCTGTAAGAGTTTGAAGAAAATAGGTCAAATAAAGGAAGAGTTGTCCGTACAAGAATTTGTTGTAAACGAGTAAGGGCGAGTAAGTCGGTGAAAATACAGCCATTTGAATTATCTCACCTTTACTCACAAGTAGACATCACTATTCATCATCTGCGAGAGTTTGACGAAAATATTTTAAAGTAATGAAGGAGTAATTGTCAACACAAAAATTTGCGGTAAAAATATAATAAAGGCGAATAACTCTGTAAAAATACAGCAATGTGAATTATCTCCCCTTTACGCACAAATAGACATCAATAGTTATCATCTGTGAGAGTTTGAAGAAAATAGATCAAGTATGCAGGAGGAGTTGTCCGCACAAGAAAACAGACGGACAGACGTACCGACGAGCAAAGTCATAACAATGAAACGTTTGGCACGGATAGGTTGAAGATCGATGCAATCAATAAGAATATGTTTGATAAAATGTGGAATACATTCATGGATATCATTTTTGGTGAGAAGCCAAGAATGGGTTAAACGAGAATGACCAACTCTGCATCTAGATAATATTACTTTTTCTCGACGAATAGACCTATAAGAGGGGTGCCATTCGCCTAGGGTTGGTTTGACTGAGTGAAGTTTGTTGTTAATGTCAGCATCCCAATTGGATTGCCAGGAAGATCGGATAAGGTTAAAATTGAAGATTTCAAATCATTGTAAGGAATATTGACATTTGAAATCGGTAATATCTTGGCAGATTTAGCATTTTCATCAGCTCTATCATCACCCTTAATACCCATGCGACCTGGGATCCAGCAAAATACAAATTCTTTGGGTGTACTGGGGTGAGTGATTCGCTCAAGGGTATCACAGACTGTAAGACTTTCCAAATTCATATTTAAAGTTGTAAGGTAGACAATGAGTCTGAGGATATGATGAAATGATTATGATTTGATTCTTCAGCGAGATCGAGGGCAAGATCAATGGCTTTCATCTCTGCTGAAAAAATAGAGGACTTGTCTGGATGACGGCATTTTTTAAACTTTATTTCTAAATACTGCTGCAGCTGCAACAGTATCACCGTCTTTAGAGTCATCAGTATAAATGGATTGATATGTATGGTAAATTTCTTTATTTCAAGATACATTATATTGGGTTTGGAAAGTGCCACTGCCTGCTTCTGACTTTTTGTCACAGGTGAGGTCGCAACGAAACTCCGCCGATTCAAAGTCCAGGGTGGAATATCTGCAATGGACTCCATGTGGAGATCTTCAATGAATTGAGACATTCGGATACAGAGTGGCGGAATTACGTTTGGTTTCCATTCGAACAGTTTTTTAAACAAAGGGTGAAAGAGCAGCCTAAAATATAGGGATGGTTCATCTGCCTCAGCATAGAGGCTGTTCACTGGGGTTTAAAAACTCCAAGGACTAGTCTAAGACCATGATTATGTATAGAATCAAGTATTTTATATAGGATTTCCTTGCAGATCCATAAACAATGGATCCATGGTCCAGTTTTGAACGAATGTGAGATCTATATAAACGTAAAAGAACTTTTCTGTCAGCTCCCCAATCGGAGTGAGCGACTACATTTTAGAGGTTGAGAGTCTTCTGGCACTTGATTTTAAGTGCTTTGATATGGGGAAGAAATGTAAGTTTGGAGAAATTTAAATTCTAAAATTGGCATGTTGTCCAAACGAAGGTTTGGTTCTGGATGCATACCACGTAAATTGCAGAAATGTGCACATTCAGTTTTGCTTTTAGAAAATTTAAAATCATTTTGATCAGACCAAGTTTGAAGCTTATTTAAACATTGCTAGAGTTGTCTTTCAATGATATTCGTGTTTCTAGATTTAAAACAAATAATAAATTTATCAACATAAAGGGAGCAGTCTACTCCAGGATTGGTAGATTTAACTATACTATTATTTTTTACACTAAAAAGGGTGACCGACAGGATACAGCCCTGCGGTACACCCATTTCCTGTCTGTGGGGCACACAGATTGTTACCCACACTAACACGAAAGAAACATTCATTTAAAGAATCCGCAATAAAAAGTAAGATGCGGCCTTCGAGACCAAACTCATGAAGATCTTTTAATATTCCATGTTTCCATGTAGTGTCATAGGCACGTGCAAGGTCAAAGAATACAATCACTGCATGTTGTTTATTTATGAATGTCTCACTCATAAAAGTTTCAAGACACACAAAGTGGTCAACTATACCACGTTGGCGTCGGAATCTACTCTGTTCATTTACAATAAAATTCTTAGATTCCAGGAGCCAGACAAGCCTGTTGTTCACCATTCCGTCCAGTATTATACATAAACAACTGGTTAAAGCTATGATATGATTATTGTTTGGATTACTAGGATCCTTGTCAGGCTTAGGAATTGGTATTACCAGCACTCTTTTCCAGGAAGAAGGGAATTCACCAGATCCCCATACCCATACATTATCAAAAAAGAGTATGCATGGATAATTGTTTAAGAAATTGATAATTGACTTTGTCCGGACAAGGAGAAGTGTCGTTTGCTTTGTTAAGGGCAGATTTCAGTTCTTTCATTGAGAATAGCTTGTTGTATTTCTCTTTATTGTTTGGAGAGAAATTAGATTTTTTTTCTTCCTTCCTTGGACTTGTGCGCCTGAAACTTTTCTGAGTAATTTTTAGAGGAAGATTTTTTCTCAAATACATCAGCAAGTGCCTCAGCAATTTCCTGAGTAGAGTTCACATTTTTGTCATCAACTGACAAACGATGCACTGGGGATGAACCCTTTCCATTATTTTTTATCATATCCCATGTTTTTTTTAATTTAATTTTGGCTATTGAGTTTGGAGACATATTGTCATACAAGTTTTTCGTTTATTATTTCTGAATGTGTTACGTGCTTTTGCTCTGTATACACGAAATGAATTAAGATTTTCATGACTTGGGGCTTTTCTTAGGGCCTCCTTACGGTTTTTGATAGCCCTCTTACAATCTTCGCTTTACCATGGCTTGTAGTGGTCCAGTGCGCTGGACTTGTAACCCGGAAATTCGGGTTCAAATCCCGGTCGCGGCAGGTCATACCCTTCCATGAAAATTTGACAAAAATGTCGATTTTTCCTCCATATGTGGAGAAGTTGCCGGCTCCTTGTGGAAGGGTAAGTTAGTACTGATTAGTATACAGTCCAGGAAAACTGGTCAGGTGAACCGGTCGCCGTATATTACAGAAAAAATTGTTGAATAACGGCGTTAAACCCAGGTGACAATAATTTATATAAAAACAATAAAAAACATCAATAAGCAGTGACGTAAATATGTCTGATGTATCCCTACTATTGTATAACCTTTCACGGGTAATAGTTCCCTCGCAAAGGAGATTGAATTTCTCCCAATTGGCTTTGGACAGCTTCCATCATTTTGGTGGGCTATGGTTATTATGGACATGTTGATAATAGGATGGGGAAGTGGTCACTTACACAAGTATCCTCTTCAACCCTCCATGAGAACCTGTTGCAGGCTGTAGATAGGTTTTTGAAATGGTATCATTCACAATTGCCAGATCATTATTATGCCCCCCCCCCGCCTTCGAAGAAGTGGTTGTATATCGCTTTGCACATGTCGGTCGGTCAGTCTGTATGTCAGTCGGTTCGTCAGTAGACCAAAGGTTGTCTCATCAATAACTAGTGAACGCTTGCACATACGACCCACAAATTTGGCCTTGACATACAGCCCACAGAATAGGTGGGGAGGTTGGTTTTGTCCTATTGATGACCCCCATGGATTTTGTGGTCGGTTGGTCAAAGGTTACCGTGTCCTTGACCACTACAAAAAGCTTGATCAATAACTAGAGAACCTCTAGGCATATGACCCAGAGATTTGGCATGGAGGTTGGTTGTGTCTTGTAGATGATCCTTACAGGTTCTGTGGTCAGTTGATTAAAGGTCAAGGTCCTCATGTCCTTGACCACTTAAAACTTGTCTGATCAATAACTACAGAACGCTTTGGCATACAGTGCATGGAATAGATGGGGAGGATGGATGTGTCCTGTGGATAACCCTTATTGATTTTGTGATCAGTTGGTCAAAGATCATGTTCGCCGTGTCTTTGGCCACTAAAAAGCTTGTCCGATCAATAACTAGAGAACGATCTGGCCTACAGATGATATATTCAGTAGGAATGTTGGTTGTGGCCTGTAGTATGACCCCTATTGATTTTGTGGTTAGTTTGCCGAAGGTCAAGATCACCGTGTCCTAGGCCTTTAAGAAGCTTGTCCGATCAATAACTAGAGAACGCTATGAACTACAGCACACAGAATATGTGGGAAGGATGATTATATCTGTTAGAACGCTCTGGCCTACAGCTGAGATATTTGATAGGGAGGTCGGTTGTGGCCTGTAGATGACCTCTTGTAGATGATATTGCAGTTAGTTGGTCAAATGTCAATGTCACCGTTTCCTTGACCACTCAAAGCTAGTCCGACCAATGACAAGAGACAGCTTTGGCATACATTCCTTAGGTTTGGTATGGATGATTGTCTGGACCAGTAAATAACCCCCTTTTGATTAGCTTGTCCAGTCAATAAAAAGAGAATGCCTTGGCGAAAAATCCATTAACTTCGTATGGGTGTTTTTCATGACTAGTAGATGGCCCCATTTCATTTTGAGGTCAGTAGGTCAAGGTTAGCTTAACCCGAACCACTAAAACTTGTCTGACTGATAAGCAGGAAACACTTTGTCTAGCCAGCTGTCCATAAATTTAGTAGTAAATCAGTCGGTGAAAAATGACGAATTTGGTTGATATTAATGGAGCATACATGTTTCACAAACATCTCCTGTTATGTACAAATGTTTAAAAGTTTCAATTTGGGTACATCTGTGATTTGTATCGTCAGAGCCCCATGTAATGTTATGGCCATTACAATCTTCTGACAGAATATATGGAGCAGGAAGTTGTGACATCAAATTGTTCAGATTGGTTTCATTAATTGGTTTGTTTGGTGGTAGATAAATAGAACATAACGTAATATCTTTGTGTAAGGACATCCTTGCAGCAACAGCTTGGATAGCTGTATCTAAAGGTATTAGTTTGTGAGAAATATTATTATTTGTAATAACAGAAATTTCACATTGAGCTTTATTGCCTTCGATATAAATTTTACTATATAAAGAATGAGATTTTAATGATACTTTATCAATCTGTTTTAAGAACGTTTCCTAGAGACAAACTGTAACAGGTTTATATTGATTGATTAAAATTGATATTTCATCACTATTAGCGCTCAGGCCTCGACTATTCCATTAAATAATATTATCTGGAGCCATGGTAATAAAAAAGTGTTAAAAATTGGCCTATGCCTCATCGTCCATATCCCCAAACTCTAAGACGATAACCCCATCACTCTCGTCACTCAGACTCTCGAATCTATTGGAAAAAGAGTTGACGTTTGTGGTTTTGAAAATGTTTTCCTTTGTGTTTGTTTGGTTTAGATAAAGAAGATTTAGATGTTGAAGGGTATGGTTTATGCGTGGACGGGAGGGTTTAGATGTAGAGGAAGAAGTTTTGTGTGTGGAGGGTGGTTTTGATGTTGGTTTAGTTTTTGTTGTGTTGAGTTTGTTTTGGGGGGTTTTGCAGGAGTCGGGGCAGAGGTTGCAGTGTTTGACACTGGCTGATTCTGTGTAGATGTTGTATTTTGTTTTGAAGAAGAGGAAAAAGAAGAAAGTGAAGGGACCAGACCTTTAAGTGTATTGGACATTTCAGGGCATTTTTTTTTCTATAAGAGATTTGATTAATGTGTTACCATCGAGGCAGGAAGATTTTTCAGGAGCTGGGGCAGGGGCAGAAACTTTTGCATAGCTAGTTGTTTTGCTCAATTGTTTTTGATCTTGTCGGGGCTTCTGTCTTTCCTGGCTTCTTAAAAGGATACGTTTTTATGATATATTTGTATGAAAGAATATCTTTTTCATCCCTCCAGACTGATCAGTCTTTGGAATAGGAGGGATGAGAAGACTTGCAGTTGAAGCTCACTGCTGCATTGTTACATGATTTTGGATCATGGTCTGGTCTCTCAAAAGAGCATTTAGGACTTACTAGATTATTTTTGCATTTGGTCTCAAGATGGCCGTACATCTGGCATCTAAAACAGCGCAGCGGGTTCGGCACATGCACGTCGACCTTGACTGACTGAAAGCCTATTTTGATATTTGAAGAGAGATTTGGAGTTGAAAACGTAAGAATGTATGTGTTTGTACCTACTATTTTTCCAGTTTTGGTGATGCTGATGCGTTTGACATCAGAAACAGCTTGTTTCTTTAGATTGACAAGTCATGGCAATAGTCCGACAGGACACATCTTGTATTTATGAACCAAAGAATTGGGAAATGAAAAATGATCTAGGGCACGGCCTGACCAGCCGATTGATCAGGACGAGCCTCACTGACCTCCCGTGTGGCGCAAATTAAGGCCAAAGTGGTGTGTTGCAGGGACAGAGCGTTTACAGCCATACTCTGGCCCAACTCAACCACCAAGATCCTGTCATCAGACTACACGGGTTACAGCCCACGGCAAACGGGCATACCCAAGTATATAGATAACATTGTTTTATTCAGCGACATTGAAAGGTTTATGTTTGTATCTAAAAATATATACAATTGTATTTACAAATAAAAACACAAAATGAGCTTAATATTTCATCTCTTTATTTCTATTACTAATATGCTAACAAGTCCAATTGATGAGATTAATTTCATTATATTTATAATAGTATAGTTACGCATTTATACTTGTTTATGTATTAAAGTGTTAACATTACACTACTTCTTTATTTTGACATACGCTGTTCAGTATTTTGCAATTTAACCAAGACTGATACTTGTATGAAATTATCATGTATTGAAATGTATTATGATACTGCGGATTTGTTTATAAGGATTTGTTTATTACAGAGTTATCATTAACATGTATTAAATAATAATTTGACTGACTTTCAATTAAACTATATAAATAAGTTGCAAATATATTGTTATGTGTTGTATACATAGATGGTATTCCTAAAATAGATTTGAATAAAATGATGGATTCGCTTCTAAATTATTTCTTGCATGCCCACCTTGTAACATGTATGAGGGGGGGTTATGTTCACCTTTTAACATGTCTCAAGGGGGTTTTGTCCACCTTGTAAAATGTCTGAGGGGAGTTTTTTCCTTCTTGTAAAATGTATGAGAGGGTTGTTCACCCTGTAACATGCATGAGGTGGGTTTGTCCACCTTCACAAAAAAATAGCAGAGGGTGTCCGTTGTCTTCATGTCAGGGTGTATATATGTAAGCATTGTTATTGTGATTATGCCAGTGTTGAAGGACATGAAAATGTGGTTATGAACTGTACTTCTCATCAAAAACTAAGATAACAAGTCTTTTAAATTGGATAAGTCGACCCGATATTAACTCGATATGTCGACCTAACCTACGGCGTAGAGTCATTAACAACAGAAATGCCAACATAACAGCTTTGTCGTCTTACTGTAAGACTTCAAGTCAAATTATGGTTTTATGTCATGACGAGATTTTCATATCATACCATCCTAATATATGATAACTTGTTGCCTTCATGTCGTCCTTCAAACAGATATTATCATACCATTAGGGTGTACCATATACGTTTCCATAGTTTAATACATGTATAATTTGATGTAGCTTGTGTCAGATGAATTATTTATTTGTAGGCATTCCTTAAGATATCAGGTTTAATTTCTACACAAATTCAATCGCGTTTTACCTTTTTTTCAATTTCAGCGTCAAGGTATGAATTTGCTCTCAGACCGATTGCAGGAAGTTTGAACGAAGGTTATGTTGAACTACGGGTGAATGCAACATGGGGTATAATGTCTCAGCACTTTAACCACATGGACGAAACAACGTCTCGAATTTTGTGTAATACTCTAGGATTCGGGTGAGATTTTCCACGTGAAGCATTGATAAAAACTATATTATTAGTTATGGCATGAAAGCTGATGAGTATCGTATTTTTGTATAAACATAGTTAATAAAAAATGATGTTTTGGGACTGTTGATCCCTGATAAAAAAAGTTTGCTAAATTAATGATTTGTGACATTATGTGTTATTAGGCCGGTGGGTTTCAGTACTAGTTCTGGCGTAGAACTGGATCTTCCTGGTCGCGTGTTATTATGGAACAACATGATACAATGCAATGGCAATGAAGAAAGTGCTACTGAATGTTTCAAGAGTATTTGGCAAAATACGAATTACTGGGTCTCAACTCTACCTAAAGGTTGGACGACGCTGCATTGTGTTTGTAAGCTTTCTTTTATTATTATACTACTGAGGAAAATTCGGGACCGAGAAACATGTTCGAATTTTGCGAGTTTCCATTTTTGAAGGGTTTAGATATGCTATTAGTCATACACAAAACCATTTAAATGTGACGTTACACCACGTTATTCTATCATGAACTTGACATATACAGTTTTGATTAGATGTGGTAATCACTTTTTTTTCACAATACTCGTATTCCTGTATCAATATTTGTCGATTTGTTTTTATTCGTTTTATGTGACGTATTGTCACTGGGGTTTAACGCCGTTTTTCAACAATTTTCGATTCGATAGTATTTGTTGAAATAATTTGTTAGAGTTAACGCTTTTATCGTCAATCAAAATTGTAGAATCGCTTATCTTACTTATATAAATTATGGACACAATGCATCACTGACGATACCATCGATTGCACTAAAATAGATAGATCTAGAGTCGTATTTGGAAATCAATTGAGAATCCAACTCATAGTTAGGCAGTCGAAACATTATGATTTAATATTTCCAGATGCAACGGTTTTGAAATATATACGCTTGTGTAAAAGATCAATCATTTTAGATACGAAAAGATCCAGTGCATTTATTTCAGCCAAAGTTAAAACCCCCATTAAATTCATAGTATATGTTATATGATACAAGGTATTTCCAGAATCTTGTTCATTACCGGCTCCAAGTTTGTGAAAAAAAAGTTGTATTAATTTTTATCCAGCTTATAACGTGACAGCCATCCGACTGCATGGAGGCCCTTTACCACATGAAGGCAAACTGGAAGTAAAAGTTGACAATAGATGGGGATCAATTTGTCATCATTATTACGACTCGCCTGTTTTAAATATGGACCACCTTTGTTCCTTTTTTGGATATGCGAAATATGGGTAAGCTGAATTATAAAGGAAGTGAACAGTTGTATCCAATATGATGTCCACAACATACAACTTGTTTATCATTCCTTCGTGTTCTCCGTTTATCTTTGTACGCATGTAGATGTTGTGCTTCTACATTTAAAGCTTATTTGAAATAAAGACAGTCAAAACACAAACACGTGTACACATTTTATTATCCACATGCCAAAGACGAACGGTACGAAACAATCACTACGTATGTAAATGAGATTCACGCATTTTTTGAGAAAATGATTCATAAACGAAGAACACGTATAGCCTATGTTTATAAAGCGGAACCCTGTCCCTTCTTATAATTAAACTTTTTGGCTGCCGTTTAGATATTTCCATGTTATTATGTTATTTATGACTGTTGGTTGGGTCGTGTCCATTATTGTGTAGACTGTGACGATTGTGGAGTTGAAGGGGTATTATCCGTATTAGCTAGTTTATGTTGTATGTTTTACACGGGTTTGTTTTAGCTCACCAGAACCGAAGGTTCGGGGTGAGCTATTAGGATGGGTAGGTGAATGTTCCGGCGTCAGTCGTCCGTCGTCTGGCGTCAACAATGGTCTTCTCCTCAGAAACTACCAGTCGCATTTACTTCAAATTTGCTGTGCAGAAGCCTTTTGACGTTCTAAATGCAATTTGCTCATATTATACCAGTTGGTCCCTTTTAGGGGTCACTAGAGCTAAAATAGAAAAACCTTTAATCATCTTCTCATGAACCAATGGATGGATCATCATCAAGCTTGGTCTGTAGCATCCTTAGATGGTCCTTTCTCAAGTTTGCTCAATTAAAAAGATGGTCGGTCCCTTTTAGGGGTCTCTAGAGCTAAAAATAGAAATACCTTACAATGACTTTTTCTCATGTTGCTGCGGATGTATTATTACCAAACTTGGTTTTAGCATCTTTAGATAGTGTTCTATCAGATTTGCGAAAAAAAATGGTCGGCCCATATTAGGGGCCGCTCGAGCTAAAAATAGAAATACCTTTAAACGTCTTCTTCTCATGAACCAATGGATGGATTATCACCAAACTTAGTCTGTAGTATCCTTAGATGGTCCTTTCTGAAGTTTGCTCAAATAAATATGGTCGGCCCCTTTTTGGGGCTGCTAGGGCTAAAAATAGAAATACCTTTAAACGTCTTCTTCTCATGAACCAATGGATGGATCATCACCAAACTTGGTCTGTAGCATCCTTAGATAGTCCTCTCTCAAGTTTACTCAAATAAATTTGGTCGGCCCCTTTTTGGGGGCCACTAGAGCTAAAAATAGAAATACCTTAAAATGATTTTTTCCCATGATTCTATGGATGGATTATTACCAAACTTGGTGTTTAGCATCTTTAGAAAGTGTTCTATCAGATTTGCTGAAAAATGGTTGGTCCCAATTAGGGGCCGCTAGAGCTAAAAAATAGAAATACCTTAAAATGACTTCTTTTCATGAACTAGTGGTTGGATCAGCACCAAATTTGGTCTGTGGCATCCTTCAGTCATCACGAATGTTCCTTTGTAGTATCCTTTGATGGTCCTTTATCTAGTTTATTATTGTTCCCCATTATTTGCCCACAAGTGTGCCTTATCACCTTTTTAGTAACAAGTTAATTAACATTTATTCTGGTAAGCGATGCAGGGCCATCATGGCCCTCTTGTTATATATAGTTGTGTTTTCCGTGATTATTCATTAGTGACTATATGGTCTGTGTGGTCAGATGAGTGTGTTTTTCTGCGTGTCGTTTCCTGGGAATCTGTGTTCACTATCTAAATTCAATCTAAGTGTTTAATCATATTATAATTTATCCACATAGTGTTCCATTCGCATTTTTACCCAATTTTGTCGACAACATACAACCTGGAGAGAAATTCTGGATGACGTCACTGCAATGTGAAGATACGGACGCTGACATTACTGAATGCAGTTTTATAAAAGGGGCTCGTTTTGATTGTCAGCCAAACGGCCATTCTCAGGCGGTTACTCTTCAATGCATGTGTAAGTATTTCACAAAACTTAGTTTTACTCGGATCCAAACTTATTGAAGACATTTGTGCATCTTCTTTTATGTTACTTTGGTTTCTCTTTATGTAAATTAACGCCGTTGTTTAAACAAATGACAGAGAATGGTTCATATGAAAGGGGGTGTTGACTAATTGAAACATTTATTATATTAGTTTGTTAGAATATTTTGAAAGATTTTGCATTTCTGCAGCGGCCCAGTTGGTAAATGGCACCACACCTAATTCAGGAATTGTCGAGGTTGGATTGTTTGGGAAACAACAAATGTTGTGTGCATCTTCTAACATCAGCATGGCAGCAGCCAACGTTCTTTGTATTGTTTTGGGATATCGAAGGTAATAAAACACGAATCCTACGAAAGAATCAATTATTTCAGTTTCGTCCATATTGTATTGTATTTCATTCCCGGGGTTAAATAATGGCTTCGGCCCTTAAATTGATTGATTACCCCCATGTATGTAGTTGACTGCAGGATGTTGCAAAATTAAATCCTCTCAAAGTTTTGTCAACTATGACTGTGAGACTATAGTATTGTCTCTGGTGTTACGTTACTGTTGTTTTGAGCCATATTGGTAGGCTTGTATCATTTGAAGTAGTCTGCTTGGAAAGGTTGAATGTGAGTTCATTACATAAATTCTAATGACACAAGGCTACTGTTTTATTCGTAATTGTATAGGGGTAAGGTAACGTGGTTTTATACGTGATTATGGTAAAATGTAAACATGTTTCTCGTTCATCATCTGCGTGATTTTAGACAATAAAGTTTGTTATTATGTTGGACTGGCTAAACGTCAATTAAAATTTAGTTCAAAGTGAGGTAATGATGTGAATTGTTGCAAGCAATTTATTAAACCAGAATTTATTTATGTATCCATTCAATTTGATACAAGCAGTACTGGAAAGATGTCAGCAGTCGAGCCTTCCAGCGACAACACCGGGGTTACATTTAGTGGATCTATCCATTGCAACGGTACAGAACAATCTCTGGAAATGTGTGATATTGTACCGGATTTATCTGGGTGTGATGTTTCAACTGTTGTACACATCGAATGTCTAGGTATATTTTATCATTTATCGATTATGAGCGTATACTTATATAGAGAAAAATAATTCCAAATTATCGGCTTTGCACTAATAAAGGAAAACGTATAATCGTATAACCTCAAATTCGAACTTATATTCGTGAATTGTCAATGGTCTTGTTTCATATCATAGTAATCTGGATGGTTTAATTTCAGCGGTATCGCTTGCTTACATATTGTAAAAATGCCAGTGTACACGTGTTTCTTGATGGTGGCCGATTCCTGCAACTAGATTTTCGTTTTCAGTAGCGTATGTTAACAGAACAGCTTACACTGCTAAAAAAATGGGTCCGTGACCGCAAACCGACATATTTTAAGCATGGCCTAAGTAAATATTTTACATTTGCGATTTTTTGTTGTTACAAAGATTAATTGATGTAGTGTTAGTCTGGTTTTGATTTATACTTGTTCATTTGTCCCAAACAAAATGGGATACCGTTTTAACCTTATCACTTAAAAATTTAACACGATGTGAAGACCATGTAATACATGTGCTGTTTTCCAGGCGGACCTATCGATATAATACCTATTGGAAATAAATCTAACGAAGGCGTTTTTACAATGTGTAACTGGAATACTTTATCTGTTATTGCATCTCGAAGTGTCACAAACACCACGGCAAAGACACTGTGTAATCTACTTGGTCATGGGTATGTAGATATTGTTAGCAAAGATTAGACGTTGGAGATTTTCTCAAGCTCATTTGACATTTATCTAAATTTGATGATAGATGGGCCATCCATTGATCTGGAATATCATATCTTAAAACAGATTGCGCCAATCGAAAGAATAGACTGTCAAAATATTCTCACGAGTCAGCTGTTCTGCTTATTGTAACTGATGCAGTTGCTAATTATCTTACATCTTAACATATGGTAAAGCAGAATACATTGACAATCGTTTTTTTTAAAACAAAGACATATCATTGCTATACACTTTGGTGTGATAGTTACTAATCCAAAGCGGCTTCGGCTCCAGTCTTACAAACTATAATCATATTTTAATAAAAGGCTATTCATAGGACTTGAACTGATATTGAATAACATTCCAAAAAACACAATAAAGACACTCCGAGTGATTACATAGTATATAATAAATTCCGTCTCTCATGTCTTTTGCGTGAATGCATAGCGTTATTTTGTCCAGTCATCGGGCCGGTCGGATGTTCAAGTCATTGACCGTTCACGACTACATTAAATTCACTCAAATCAATTTCGTAGAATAAATTACCCGTAGATATAAGGAATATACCATTCCAAGGTATCCGGGTATTTACATGAACTTGATTATTGTTTTTATAACACTTTTGTGACGGTGGGTTACGGATATGGTAGAATTCATGAGTATGTCGATATATTGCGTGTAATGTTACCCGCGACATAGTCATGTCTGTAATATTAATCAATGACGATTCGTATATAATAAAATCAGCAATAACTGCTAACGACACGTACCAAGATAATATTATTTGAATTATTAAACAAAACTGACTGAACATTGTAGCTACGAAGGATCGTCACAATATTTGTTCTCTTTACCCGAAAATGTGTCAATGCCTGATTTCAAGACATTAGAAAATTTGGATTGTTATGGGAATGAAACAGATGTTGCACAGTGCCGCAAGACGATCTTTTATCCTTGCGGGAGGGGATGTCCACTTGGCCCGTCGGTGGGATTTGTCGTATTGACGTGTGCAGGTAATTGTCTTATTTGTAGGTGTAGATGGAACTTGTAGCAGGATGTATTACTCTGTGGTGTAATCAATATGTTACCATATCATTGCTCTATTCGATGGATGAATACAAAAATGACTTAGGGGGGCACCAAGGTATCAATGATCTTAAATATTGAAGAGTACAAACTACGATTGTCTCAAACCTTTTAATGTGGCCTGTATGTTTAAAAATCAGTGGTTAACAAACATTTATTTACATACTAGCTGTGTCAACCCTTCGATGCACAGAATACTTAAATAAAGATGATCTCACTGTTTTTATTTTGAAAGAAGTCCTTGGTTCGATCCGGAGCAGAAGACAAAAGTTATTGTAAACAACGAATAAAAACTGAATACAGACCATACATATGACAATGATCTGATGATTAGTTATTGTACTAATTTTCTGAGTATATATAAGCTGTTCTAAGTTTTTATGCCCATAATTTCTAAAACTACTACCTCAAAATAGAGCTGGCAGATTTTGGAAATTTTTCAGAAAATGACAACCGTTTGGGTTATTGTCCGTTTAAGTTTGCACTGATGTGTATGGAATATGTCACTTTTGTACGATTAAAGAAAAAGACTATAGGTCCCCATGCTATGTCTTCAGAAATTTATACTTTTATTGTTTCCAAAGTGTCGTAAAATAAATTGAACTACAAAAAAAACATTAACTGGGCAGGTCTATTTTCATACTAATAACATTTTAAGTAGCTTTGATCAGATATGTCAAAAGTTCAATACTGTAGCCTCTGTACAAATTTTTGCATTAGAGAAAGAAAATAAGAATTATTCTCGCATGTTTCAACAAACGAGAAATGCCAGTGTCCAAGGCCTTGTCGGCAATTGCCAACATCAGACGGCTAAAGATCATTTTTGTTATTTCTTTTTATTTTAATAGCACATTCAATTACCTACTGTTATTGATTTTTATGCAAACACAGAATGTCAACCGGGTCATTTTGGAACACGTTGTACCGAGTGTAACTGTAACAATAGAAGTACGGCCCCTTGTGACATTCATACTGGAGAGTGCACGTGTCAGACTGGATGGTACGGTACATCGTGTGAATATGATATTGATGAATGTGTTACAACTACGTGTCCTAACAACTCGGATTGTACAAATGGACCTGGTTCATATGAATGTATCTGTAGACAAGGATATGTACGCACTGATGATGTATGCGAGAAAGTTCCGGGTAATACTATGTTACACGTTTTATCCCGAATTTGATAAAATAGTTGAGTACAATAAGATTAAACCAAATGATCATTTATAAGATGGCAAAAGAACATTCTTTGTTAAACCCACACACAATATCAAAACGTAATGAGCCTAACAAAAATCGGGAGCATGATTTTTAATATACTTGATATATAATTATAATACGTATAAAAAGGAGACCCACTAAACTGAGAAAACTGGAGACCTATCACTCTTTTAATTATGATAAAAAGGTCCCTGCTAAAACATTATCAAAAAGACTCCACAAGCGATTCTTAAATTAAACGAACCTGACTAACAAGGGGTACATTAAAAATACATTTATGTGACATAATAATAGATAAATACAAGATATTATTGAGCATACAGAAAATAGCCAAACGGTGTCATAATACATTTCAATACAATATATTTTCAAACAAATACTAGTGTTGGTTAAATTTCAAAATAATAAACAGCTTAATTTGTTAAAAGAATGGAGTAGTGTAATGATAATACAAATTAACTTTAATAGTTATAAAAGCATAAATGCATAGCTATAATATAATATGATATGATATGATGTAAAATATATGATGGGGGGGGTTGTCCACTTACACAAAAATGAACAGAGAGGGGTGTCCAGGGGTTGTCCTGCAAACGAAGACAACTAGTTGTCATAAAATAGGACGACATGATATGAAAATCTCATCAAAATGTAAAAACATTACTCGGCTTGACGTCTAACAGTAAGACAACAAACTGATATAAACATGTAAATCCTAAAAGCTGCTATGTACGTACTAAAAGATCAAGCTTTATCGCCTTAATTTTGTCGACATGCGTAAATATTTTCTCACATCTTGAGTCCCTTTGAGGCTGTCGTAATTTTCAGATGAAGTCGCAATAACTTATGTCGAAAAGATTAATTTATGTAGACAGGCAATGCAGTTAATTATCTTTTACAATCATGATAAGTCTACTTAAATACATCGATATTGTCACATTATTGGGGTGTACCATATGCGCTTCCATACTGTGCTAGACACACATGTCCTGGTGGTAACAAATGGGGTAACGAACTAGTGATAGCTCTGGTGGTTTACTTTGGAAAAGACCAAGAACATTGCAACGAACTTAATGGTAACATGTTTATCTGCTATTGAAAATTGGTTGAAAAGAAAGCTCACATATTTCAGTAAAATACAAGTCATTAAATCATTGCTTTTACCAAATTTACATACATTAAACATTCTTTAACAATATCAAAATATATGAAGACTGAAATCGAATTACTGTTAATCGGAGATACGAGGGATGGTCGAAAAGAATTGCTTATTTTTATCTGGAGACTTCAAATGTCAAGTTAGTCCAAAAGTGCTCATTTCATGCCCTCGAAGTACTCCACGAGGCTAGAAATGCAAAGTTTCAGCCGATGTATCCACTTCCTGAATGCGTCACTTTACGCTGATTTGGGCACAGTAATAAGGTACTGATGAATGGCAGATCCAAGTGCCTGTTGGGACTTGTATTTCCGCCCAGCAAGAAATGATTTCAATTTCGGAAACAAAAAGAAATCACATGGGACAAGGTCTGGGGAATACGGGGGGGGGGTCAAAACAGTTACTTTTTCTTTCTTCAAAAACGCCGTAACTATCGCGGAGGTATGAGCGGCGGCATTGTCATGTAGAAGACGGATATGCTTAAAACCAGTGGCAGAGCGTCGTTTCTGATGATACTTTTCAGTTTTGTCAGTACTACGTCTTTGTAGTACTTTCCGGTGATGCTTTTGCCCTTTTTCACAGGCACTTTTATTGCGACTCCTACACCAGTGAGGAAAATTGCATACAAAACCTTTTTTACACTCTAGGACCTTTTGGCAATTATTGGGCGTTTGCTGTGTTTAGTGGCCCAGATCTTATTGTTAACCTTTCAGACGGGCTCAAAATAATGGACCCAAGTTTCATCACCTGTTACGACATTGGCAAACTGCTTTTTGTCATATTTTGGAAACATTTGAAGCAGTTTTTTGGCCGCTTTAACCCGTTTCCTCTTTTGCTCATCAGTCAACAAATGTGGCAACCATCTAGCAGAAATCTTTCTGACTTTCAAATGCTTCTTCAAAATAAAGTGAACCATTGATAGTGATATGCCTATCTTTCGTGCAATATCACGAAGTCTGGAATCTCCTTCAATGATTTCCTTTATTTTGGAAACGATTTCTTTACGAGATTCAGATTTTGACCTACCTGATTTCGGTGCATTTTCTATGGACTCTACACCTGACCCAAATTTCTTTGAACTGAAAACTTTTTATTGACATTTGAAGTATTTTGGTGTTTAATAGAAAATTCTTCCATATTTCTATAAAAACTAAATGTCAAAGATTGTTTTCTTATGTGCTTTAATGAAACTTTTTGTAATGACTTTACATAATTACTCGTATATATATGTATAAATTATTAACATCATGATGTTAAATGTACCTCAGTTAATTTTAAAAGAATAAACGAAACTGCAATTCTTCACCACAAAAAATGAATGTATTTGTGGACAAAGATATGTCTGCACCAATCATGTATATCCAATTCCAATTAAACAACATGCTTATACGATCATACATCGTGTTTATAAAACAACATGTGCAGCTGTTGAAACCAGTGTTTTGATGTAGTTCAGTTACATTCCATTACATGGCATTGTATGAATTTAATCTATTTGTCATATTCCATGTACATTAAATTCTGTATGTTTTTGTCCATTTTAGAATCCAACAAAACTGGGAAACAGCAGGTAGTCTTACTGTCATCTATAATCGCTGGATTTCTACTGATTGTCATCCTTACTGTTACTATAGTATACAAATACAGAAGGACAATAAAAGGTGACCATGTTATTTCAATTGGTAACACCTGTTTGCTCGAATTCCAGTAATACAAGTTGTTCAAAGCACCTTTGACAAGTTTAAATTTATAGACAGACAAAATGTTTACTCAATGGTTAACAACTACATGTGTGTAGAAATTGCTATGCTGAACCATTTTGTCCGTCAATCACCAAACACAAAAGCAACTGAAAAATTGCTTTATTATCATTTAATTATCAACCTTAATATCTTTTTTTTCAGGAAGCGAAAAATCTCAAAACCAACCGGATATAACATCAAAGTATGCTTATACGTGTATTCACTTTTATCCAAAAAGATATGAATAAAATAATCAAGTCAGAAATCTCATCATACTATCTTAAAATTAAACTATTGGTAAAGGAAATGCAATGTTTGAAAATATACAAACGTTTGATTTTTTAATACACTCGAAAGGAGATTTCAAATCAAAGGAGAAAAAATAGAAAAACAATTCACCAGGTAGAAAGTAGGTTGACAGTGACATAAGTAAGACAGAAAGATTGTTTATTTATACTGGTCGTCAATTGAAAGTAACCAGTAAGTGATGCCGGTATAAAATAGACAAAGTGCAAGTAATCGATATGAATTTAATTCTGGAAATAGCTGAAACATTTCATGATATAGTTTATTGTAATCCATTATTGACCATAAAATTGCTGTATACCATTAAAATTTCAAGGTCAGTATATTAGGCCAGAATAGAAGAATTTTTATGATGGTTACTTTCTTATGACGGCCAGTATAATTCTTCAAATCATTAAGCAACAATTCTTGAGCCATTCTTTGTTTTTTTTACCCAGTCAGTGCTTCTTGGTCGTTTTTATCAACATGATCCATTCCTTGCATTTGGTGGCAATGTAGACAATACTTATAATTGGATAGCACCCATCTGGACATCCTTGTATTCTGGTTATTACACCCGTTTATTAATAGAACATAATTATATGTGTATCCCTATGTAAAAACATATGCAAAAATCCTCCTCGCTGAAAGAGTTACTACAAAGCTAAAATTATTCAATCATCACAGCAAATGAATTACATGCAGCAAAAACATAAACTTTCCAAAAGTCATAACCCTTTCAAATGACTCACTTCCCAAACCCCATACCAAAAAAAAGCCTATTAACATGACATAAATTCAGAGGAAAAAATGGTTACCACCATCATCCCCAAAAATATAGGTCTGTAGGCAACATCTGTTGACTTTTTTCAAATATATTTTTTATGTTCAGAGATATAATCATAATAAAAATGATAATAATGCCATGAAAAACGGCATGTGACCAATAAAAAGTCTAGGGTCGATCAGGTTAGGAGATACCAGAAATACTTTATACCTAATGAAATATTATTAAAAGATTTTTCATGGCATACTATATCATATTGTTTCAGACAGAACAATGAACTGGCCATGTCACCTGACGTTATTACTGATGATTACAGTACTATCAATGACTGTTTGGCTGACACCAAGTTAGATGCAATGAAAGATGAACAGAAGACTGAGTTTATTGAAAACACAGATGGATACTTACGTCCTATTAATCGAAGAGAATTGAAAGGTAAAAGTGCTGAACTACCTGACAACGGATATGATGATTGCACAGTGGTTGTGAATGATGAAGATACAACGGAGCATCACTATGATAGTGGCAATCCTTACACTGACCTTAACAATGCTAATGCTAGTATTGATGAGAATGGTTACCTACAGTTAAATAGGAGTTCTGTGCAAACTTCAAACAAGGCCAAAAACTTAAAATAGATGAAAAATCTGTTAGCAACAATAACATCTCAAAGCAACTGCCTAATCATACTAAAGTAGTTGCACTATGATTTATATATATTCAGTGTTTCATAGTTGTTGCCACTTCAAGTATAAAAATATATTTTTACTGCATGCAATCTTTTATCAAGCCTCAGAGAGTCCAAATCTGTAGTGACACAATAATTAAACAACATACTTTAAGGAGATTTAAAGTTTCTATGTTCACATGGTAACTGAGACATTTCATGCATGTAATTAAGAAATCTATATTCTGTAGAGTTGAGGTTTAAACAGCAGTTAAGATGTGCAAGAAAATGTATTTGAAAAGATAATTACACCTTGTACTGGTATCTGGTTGACAGAATATTGTTACTTGATTGGCTATATTATACCTCTCTGATGCTAGGTTGCAGTAAATGTACTTACTACATGTATGTTCATTTTCCCTATTTTATTTCAAAGTTACTAAATTTACTTCTATTTTGGTTTTCGTTTCAGTTAAAATGCTATATTTCCTGTCTTAGTTGCTTTCATTAAAAACAAACATGCATTTCTAATTTGTGTTTAGCTTGAGAATTTTTTGCTTTATGTTAGATGAGAATTTGTTGCTACCTTTTTGTCGTTGTCCACACAGCAATCACAGGTTCACTTGCAAACTGTGATATCTTTGTGTTCGAGGAATATTTGCAGTTTTACTTCATATAATTGTTTGACTTAATGAAATGTTATCATATTACATGCTTCATACCACAGCTAATCTTTAGTCAACATTGAATAAATTTCTTTACAGAAATTCTGATAAGGTTTTTTATATGAAAGTATATTTCAGCAACTTAAAGGGAAGAATTTTCAGCATCATACAAGAGTTATTCATAATGAAAGAACTTTGGTTTGTACTATGTCAAATACAGTGATTTGAGAATTTCAAATAGTCAAGTGGTATGTTCTTTGGACTTTCTTGTTTATTTTACCATTAACTTACTAAATAATTGGAAATATTTTGTATTCAATAAAGTATGAGACAATCTATGTACAAAGAATCTGTTTGCTTCATTCTCTGTTTATAAACACAAAATTATGTCAGACCATTTTACACAACAACTATGTCAAATAATTATGACATATATTTTACTTCAATATTAACAACATCAGATACATACTAAACATACAACAGGACAGCACTGTAATCAACCAACAATGTTGGGGGAAAATAATAAGATACAAAACATACATGCTCCATAGAAACAAATCATGTACGTGATGTTTGTATTGATAGGTGTAAGAAGAAGGTGAATACATACAAAGCGTATAATCTATATATAACCATATTAATAAGTCTGTTTTCTTTAATAAAAAAAAAATTACGAAGAAAAAATTTTTGTTGCAGCAAGATTAAATTGCTAGCAGAACATTAAGGGAGCATCAACAGCTTTCATTGAGCAGAATTCTCATTTGACATACAAAGTATATTTACACAGTAAAGTTCCGCTATTAAGGTCACCATTTATTAGCAACTTTTAGTGCTCCAGTCATTGTTCTTCAGCTACACTTATTTATTTCACTCAAAAGCATCAAGCAACAAATTTAATCTGATCTATTCAAATTCGCCTCATTCACAAACATTACTAAAGTGTATATCACAATTGTATCGCAGTCCTGTGCAGTATTTCTACAGTTCTCATTAGGTAAATCTATCACTTGTCCAGTAAATATACACGTGACTCCAGCTCATACGTCAACACTTCACACCACAAATAAATCTCATTTCGATGGCTCACTAGTAGAGGTTACTTGGGGTAAATGAACTTGATTAAATAGTCTGTCTTTGATAACTTGTGACATCAGTCCATGAATCGCTTCCATCGTAGTCTTACATCTTAAACAAACAATTGTACAGGTGTAAATTTTATTAACATCAAGTTTTTGAACAGAAAAGCTCACAATAGAAGACTTGACCAAATTTATCAATAGCAGCCAAACTCAGTATAATGTAAAATGTAATCTACTACTCTAATGTAACCAAACTTTTAAAAAAATTATCATGATTTGGACAGCTAGAAAACTTACCCATCTTTGGTAGACTTAGCTAACTTATCTTCAGATTTTTTCTCACTAGTTTCCATGCCTAGCATAAAGCCACCGCGTCCAAGTTGTGCTTCTGATTGCTCTAATTTGTCTGAGAGGTCAAACACTTGACCTGTGGTATAATCTGCGTTCTGGACGTAAAAAAAAATATGAATAAATTAAATGTGTCAACAGGTGGTTAAATGCATCTAAGATTTTAAATGAATGAATTTTTTTCAAACATTTTCTGACAGGACAAATTCAATACCAAATAAATCAGATTATTTTTTGACATGTAAAATTATCACTGAGTATAACTAAGTACACTTAATGTACTTCCCAAAAATCATCCCTGTTTTCTAAGTTTAAGAGCTTAGTATATGAGGCAGACCCTTGGAACATGAATTTTTTGGATAGGCCAACCAGTAGCAGTGAGCAAACACTGTGATAATTCAGACAGTGTGACATGGTGATTACTTACAGTGATTAAACTGGATGAACTAAGTGTGTTCACCCAGTACTTATTCCATAGAGATTCCAGTAACTTTCTGTCCAATGATGACTTGAAATATGACATCTCTAAAGAATAATAGCTGAAACACACACACAAATAATTATATGTGACATTTTAAGAAAAATATCAAGTCCAACAAAGGAGTCCTACTTTTTGAATCTGTGATTTCTGAACACACAAAAATGGATAAAACAATTTAAATATTTTCAAAGTAACAAAAGTAGGTAATTTAAATTTCATGCTTAAGAATTTCATGTATAGGATATTTGAGTTTCTAAACCTTCTAAGGAATGAAAATGACGTAAGAAGGCCTACATACTTATGAACATGTTTAAATGAATGAACCATGAAAAAATAAGTTGATAAGCAGAATAAATAAAATACAAGTTTTTCATATTGCATCACACCAAATATAAAGTCAAACCTATGAACAAAGAACACCAATAGGAGAGAAAAAAAATGCACAGTTGACTATCATCTGATGTTTATAACAACCATTTGCTGCTTATTCAAAATTTAAAAATCAAATTGAAGTTACTTACTTTTTACAATGAACACCAAAATCCTCTATTTTACTAAGAGGTATTGACTGATATTCTGACTGTGTTTCATCAGGAGCTTTGTATCCTTTTGGATATGTTCGGAATGCTCCAATATTTACCTTCCCCGCAGAAATTGTACGTACGGGATCAATCTGTAATATCAAACAAAAGGTTAAAGTTTTAGTCAAAATTAAACGTTTAATTTACCATATGATTTAAAAGGTAATTATCAATTTTCATTTTCTATGTATCATATTGAAAGATCATATAAAGTAAAAATGTTTATTTCATGTATTTAATTGAATGTTACAGTCTGTGAAATGCTTGCTAACTGGATTTGTTCAAGAATTTAGGTTCAAACTATATATATGATTAACTGAAGCAGGTTACATGAAAAATTAACAACCTAAAAATCTGAAAAATCATTTCTTACTACTTTCTATGAACAGTGTACACTTATCTTATTTCGTACAAGTCTGAATATTATTTGCAAGTTCAAAAGTAAACAGACCTCTTCAACATTGACAAAATTGAAGTTGAAAAAGTATGCGAAAAATCTTACCACAATTGCAACAAATGGTTCTTGAAATTGTTGATTCAACATTTGTGTGCTTACATCAATACCAGACAACCAGCATCCATAACCAGGGTGACTGTGATACCATCCAATAGCATTCTCGAGACGCTTCACCTAAGAGCAGGGATTTACATAATATTTAATATAATACCTTTTGAAAACGGAAATCAAACATTTGTATTATATAATACATTCTATACAAGTCACAAAAATGGGAAAAATGACTCTACATTTGATTCAATTTGTCACTTACCATGAGCAAACATTGCTTATCAATTTACTCCCTAATTAAGTAAAACTCAATAAAGTCAACTAAATTAAAGCTGCATATGAAATAATTAATAACTGATCAAATATGCAAATAAATGTCAATATAGTATATTAACAATGTAGTATATTAATGTTATAATAAAAAATGTTCGCACAGAAAATGCAAAAATAAATATATACATACTTGTTTAGCAGCATCTGTATAAGCAGCCATGTATTCATAAGCCTGAGCTTGGGCATTCACTCTTGTTTCAGTGCCTTCTACTGGTAGAGCAAAACAATCCATAACAATCATTGTGTTACCATCAACTTTTCCCAGTAGAAGTCCCATAACTTCTAGATTACCACCAGATCTAGCATGCATCACCATCTTGAGTAAAGCAAGGGCTGACACCTTGATATGTTTGAAATAATGGGGACTGTGAAAAAGTAAAATAGCACATTGTATAGTTATCATTTATTTTAGTATAAATAAATACAGAACTATGAAAAATTTCAGGAAAAAATCATTTAGAACCATTGTTCTCAATTGAAAGGAATTTTCAATGCAGAAACAATGTGATTCAAAAAGCAGGATGTAGTCTCAGTGTTGTTATAAAAATTTCTATCAACATTTTTGGAATGACACAGCGCCATCTTGCTCTTTTGCATCATTAAGCCCTATCAGAAGTGTAAAAGCCAAGAATCTATACATCTTGTAGTGCACATCATAAATGTGTAAATGCATGTTTATCATTAATGATATTTCAGTCTGTCAACTGATAAGTAACATAGCATTGCCTGACCATCTCCTGAAAATCAATAGTATCATCAATTCTGCCTACACACCAACTTGTAATGGCAATGTAGCTGTCCAACAACTGAGTGAGCTGCACAATTGGCATACCTACATGTATAAATTCTATCATTAATTAGTCTAAATTCCATACATGTTTTTCATATGATGCTAATTTGTTTTATTCCATTTCGTAACAAATGAATTATCAACGTTAATAATGATTAATTAATAATTTGTGATTTAAATGACCCTTCTAAAACAAATAAAGAAATGTGATCTACTACGTATACTATTTTTGCAGTAATTTTAAAATACATATCAATTTTAATGCTGTTCAAATATATCAATACAACACCAAACTATCAACACCTATAGCCTAAATACAAGAACCATGCCTTCACTGGGCACATGTAGAAGTGTAGTCCAACTAATTAGACTGCTTGTGATGGCAAGAATTTTTTTTGATTTGGCCCCGTCCCACTCAGGATCATCCTTAATTCTGAATTCATTTATGAAATTGGCCAACCAGAGAGCAGAATAAGTAGGGATAGTAAAAGTGAATACAAGCAACACTGTTTCCGCGGAGTATGTTTCCTGCATTTCTAACACATTTTATTAACATTTGACGCAACTAAATGCCAAACCTGCGTTTTCCATAATGAAACTTAATTCTTCAATGTTAGAAATTGTTTTAGCAACAGAAATTCGAAGTCCAAATTCATGCATTACGACTAATAGTCAAACAGTTGATGTTTGACATGTTTACAAATTTTCACTTTCACTTTCAATGGCTGAGTGTAAAAGTTCGGATTTCATGCAGGTCCGTGTAATTTTAGCATAAAATTTCAATACGTTGCACTTTTTGTAGACGCATGTAGAAAAATGTCTACTATTATGGACAAAACAAAATGAAAGAGGCAAAAACACATTTCAGACTTCTTTTCCTGGCTCAATTCCATCTGAAACAAATAAAGAGCCATGTGATGAATCCCAACAGCAGCCAACTGACGAAGCTCCTAAATCATCAATGACTGTCAGTACACCAGTGTAGGACACATAGAAATTTCGATCAGGTTTGATTTCTGAATGTGCTAGTCTTGGGTCTTGGTTAACAGAAAACAATCTCACAAATAGCTGGTTTTAATCTTTATTGAACTTGAATCATTTTTATATTAATAAAATTATATATGACCAAAATAAATTGATGATCCCTGATTTTGGACCAGGGGGTTACAAATGACCCCTCCCCATAAGTACTGGCTAGCAGTAACAATGAAGCAATATTTAATTTAACAATTTCCTCTTGTAACAATCTGTATCACTTGCCAAATAGGAGCAGTATTTAACAGACCAAATTTATCACAAATACACTTTTTCCGCCTCAATCAGAGATTTTTACTGACTTGTTCTATACAACATTTAACGATGATTTAAGCCAGACATTGTCACACATGAATCCCTGAACATGAAAAAGGAGTTTGGTAGTAAAGAATAGAGTTATATAATGATGCTATTGTAAAAATGTTAATACATTACATATTCATTTCAAAACTTCGTAGTGAGATAGTAAATTATCATCCATTACGAAATATGGCCAAAGTTAATACTATTTCAGTCTTCACATTAACTATATCAATGCACTTGTCTGGTTGGGCAAGTTACTTGCAGATTCCAACAGCCCAAAAATGGATGTCCAGATAATTTTTAATTGTTTAATTTTAATAATGTTAAATCATTAATTTGAATTGAATTTAAACTTTAAATTCATTTCAAATTAATGATTTAACATTGATAGATAAATTTAAAAATCAATACATGTACATTATTTCCTTACGTGTTATTATTACTCATTAATCCACATTCATCATTTTTCAAGGCTTCGTTAAAATGAACATTCAGACAATATGCATAATGCAACACCATCTATGATCTAACAGCAAATAACAAGTCTCAGAATTTGATACTTTATTTGGCAGTTTATATTGCTTTATTGTCAAAATCTACTTGCCGAATTAGGCAAGCTGCTTTGAATTTGAACTTGCCCAAAACCAGTATCATTTGTCTTGAGCCTTGGGCAGTTGTGTCACGGTGAAGACTGCTATTCACAAAATTCACTGAACGTCCGAATTACTAGTATAGACGGGTTTATGTATATTTGGTCTATTAATTCATTAAAAATAACGTACTCTTTATCCCATGGTTTGGCAGTAAGTATATCTCTTTGTTGTGTTTTGTCATATCGATATATTTCATCAACACTGCTAATTGTTTCCATATTGTTGCTCATTTCCCATGTTTTCATAGCATTTTTGGAATCCATTTTGGAGAGTTACTTCCCTTGAATCAATAAGCATACGAAAATATGCATTTACAAAATAAATTCTATAGTGAATTTCTTCTGTCAATAAAATTGGAACTAATTTATCATGGTTGTTATTAAGATTGGAAAGGAATTAGATCTGGTTAATTAATACGAATATATTTGACAGGTCGCATGATCACGTGACACAAATATGGTGGATGACATGTAACCGGATGGTTGAATCAAGTTTGAAAATCGCGTTCTTTTATGGGTTACATTGATCTGTATATTCATAGTCATTTGGATTATACGTTTTAGGAACACATAAACGATGTTTCTAACGCGTGCACTTGAGAAAATCTTGAGTGATAAGGAAATAAAGAAGGCACACCATTCTCAACTGAAGAAGGCATGTGAGGTGGCACTAGGTAAGATATATATTCGTCGTATAGATTTTTAGAATTATTCAGATATACGTCTAAAAGTGGCTTGACTCTGTGACAAGTATTCTTCGTTTTCAGTATTATCCTTCTGTAAGCGTAATTCTTTCTCACTGTGTAACTGACATTAAACAGAGTGTGTTCTAATGCAATGGTTTGAATATTTGTAATGTAAACATTAACTCTCCCTCCATGCAGGGTATTTCATTTTTTGGAGTTGTATCACTTTAGCTGTTGCATCATGTACAGATTATTTATATTTGAGTCTTATTGCAGCATTTATGTAGTATCTGTGCAGTAGCACCCAAGAAGTGACTCCCATAAATTTGTTAATGTGTTTTTCTATTTAATAACCTGGGTTGCTTTAGTTTACTCATTATCTTTACGTGAGCAGAACAGTAATACTTGATTTGATACACATTAATATTTCTTTATAATTTACTTGTATGATGTCTGGTCAAATAACTTGTTTAAACTTCACTATACTCATTTATTTTATTTTTTTCTTTAGAAAAAATCAAGAATGACAGTCATAGTATTCAAAGGTAAATGATTGAATAATTATACCATTCTATTTATGGCACTTTTAACTTGAATATACAGTAAAAAAAACCCTCACCTTACAGACATCCTGGTATTAGGAACAGTTTTTGAAAGGACAGACAACTTGTCTTTTGGCCTAAAAAAAAGGTTTGTTTCCAGTTACCCAACCGACCCAATTTTTACCTGCCGACTCATAAGTTTTTACATCATCCAAATCTTAGTGCTTTATCGTAATTTTTACTACAGGTTAATATTACAGTACACATATTCCCATACAGCGTTGCCGATGTATGTACAAAAAAAAAACATAAAATAAAAATCCCTACCCACCTACCCATATTTTTTTGGGCATGTAACCAGAATTTTGGATACAAACCTTTTTTGTTTAGGCCTTATTTTTTACTTGACAATTGATTTAGAAATATGGAAACCATGATATTCCAGTATTCCAGGCCTAAATTAAAATGTTGTTTGTTTGCCACTTCCGACTGAAACACCTAAAATTTTTTATGCTTAAAAAACTGATGTATTTTTTATTCTTTCCATTTTTTGAAAATATTTCATTCACATTCATTTTAGTATCTTTTCGGTAGTTCACAGTCTTGATCATTTAGGCGCTGTTTATAAATGGTATCCATTTATATGCATCAGTCAAGTGAGATTATTGAAATTGTTTGTCATGGGTGCATCACT